>JALBWW010000002.1:5307500-7807500 GCA_023212625.1 Styphnolobium japonicum | reverse complement strand
AACAATAAAATGTAGCTTCCCAAATCAATTTATAATGCATTTGATATCTCATGATATATATTTATAAACTTTGGAATTTCTACAGATTTTCATTTTTACCTCAAAATTCAAAATTCAAATTGTATTCTATTTAATATAATTTTGTGGTAACAAGCCAGAACCACATTTATATCTTTCAATTTTCTTACCCGGATATATTGTTAATGTTTATCAATTATTTTCTTGATGAATTATTTCTCTTTTTAAATGATAAATGAATATAAATATATATATATATGATGAAAATTTACTTACTCTAGGAATATGTATTGTCCATTTATATTATTGAATAACTTCTTGTAAAACGTAAATTTTATTAATCTAATCGTTAAATTATATAATATTATTGTGATTATTATATATACTAAATTTGAAATTAATTGAAAATTCATAAATATCTAATTTATTATTTTGCATTTACTTATATTTAAAAAATATATATGTTATAATAAAATAATTAAATGAAATACTAATTTATTTTTAAATTTTATAAAATTGACATATTTTATAAAAAATTTAATTTAAATGTTGAATTGATAAAATTTAATATTTATAATTTTTTTAAAACAATATAAGTGTTCTAAAATTTAATTTTACAATAAGTAAATCCTCGCCCATTATCATACTTTATAGTAAAATTACTAATAGGAATGGACTAAATTAACTTTCTTTTGGTTACAAAAGGCTCTCATTATTCTGTTTCAAATACGCCACCGACGCCAAGTGAGAAGGGCACAAAAAATATATTCTCGGTGCATGAATAATGAGTCACGTCATGGGACCCTTTTTCATCACATTCGGCGACCACAATTCCGATAAGCGCGGCATCTTTGATTAATTTGGAGAATCTGAATCCTACAACTTGTCACTTGATATTTGTTCCCTTACTTTTTTCTGTGCTTTCTGCACTTTCTCATTCAATTCTAATGATATTTTGTTAGTCTGAATCAGAAAGAACATATTGTAGCCAGGCCAATTTTAGTGGCAGCTATGTATTTTATATTGCATACAATGATAACCTACTCCATTGTTATATTCCCTTAGATTCCGCTGTTATCTGATTGGATGACCCTGGTCCATATTTTATCAGCAAAGTCGAGGGGTATCTACAACAGGGAGATTCCTCTGTAGAATTTTGGCTCGTTATAAATTTGGAACCATGTTTTTGTTTCAAATTCTAAAGTACTCTGACTAATCAGTCTTCAAGAAGTCCTATCTCTCTTCATATGTAAGCATTCACCATCAGTCATTGCCGTAGATTTTGTATAACAGAGAACCTGAGGACGCCTATATATATATATATATATATATATATATATATAAATCAATTCAAGTTATGATTGTGAAAATATCTTTTCTTAACATTTTCCTTGATGGGCAAGAGCGGCAGGAGTTTTATTAAAGCTAATTCTAATTGTTATTTTTCGTCCATAACCCATTTAGCGAAGTGTGCACAGGGATTGATGGTCATTCAAATGGCATTTTGGATTGATATCAGGCCACTTGAATGGAACAGGAACAAGTGCCTTGGGACACCACTACATAACTTCACCATGCCTCTGGTTTACTGGAGAAAGAGGGCGTCTTTGTCAGTATGCAACAAGAGGCATATAGTATATTTGACAAGGATTAGCATAATCGATATTTAGAATTGTGGGGTTGCATTATTGATGAGTTTGAAATGAAGAATTGAATTAGACTAATTAGTACTACTTATGCTTCGTTATCCTTAGTTAACTGTGCTTTCCAAAGGTAAACAACCAAAGTTTTTTGAAAACTTTTGAAATATGTGTTCACGGAGCTGCCCATTCCCTGTTTTCTAGCAAATGCGCTACTGGTTTGGAGCCAAAATCCTGATTTAAGAATGAATAATTTTATATATTCTTAATGAATCTGCTTAATTATCATTCTAATTACTTAAAGAAGTAGGTATTAAAATTTTTTAGGTTATCAAAATATTAAATGTTTCTATTTTTTCATTTAATACTTTCTATTTTAAATAATTAGAATGATGTGTTAAGAGAATATGTATACTTTTTAAAAATTATTCATTAAAGATAAAATTTGGATCATGATATGATATTGAGAGGGTTTGGTAGAGATGTAGGTATAGTGATGAGCTAATTGTGAGATAGAAGAGACGGAGAGTGCCCATTGACATTTGTTATTGTTTTGATAGTGAATTTGTTTTCTTCTCATTTGTAAATGTAAGCATATTATGTCAAACTACATTAAATTTGTGTGATATTTTTCTTTCTTACAAGTTTATCAAAGCACATCAAGAAAGGAATGTAGTATTCCCAACAAGTGGTATTTGAATAAAATTTGAAGAGATGCCCAATGATACAGTCCTTTGTGTATGGGCTCGTGTATTGAAAGTTTTCTTAATATGGAGAGTAAATTAGTGTCTCGTTGAAGAATGATGATACAAACATAATGATTTGATTTGAAGATTTTCTTGACAATTGTGTCTGTGGTTTTGATGAAAATTTTGTTTTGGTCATGATATAGATTGTTGTGATTTGCATTTTTTTGAAGGAGAAAAAGATGATGATTTGAAGATTTGCAAATCTTGAAAAATGCTCATTGATGATGGAATTTAAATCAAGATAAAGATTATTGGATTTGATAAAAAATCTTAATTTAAAAATTGTTTGTTGAAATAAATTTTCAGTCAAGGCATGATTTTGAGAGGGTTTGGTAGAGATGTAAAAATAGTAATAGGGTAAGAATTTGCTAGAGATGTAAGAATAGTGGTAAGGTAATTGTGGGATAGAGGAGACTGAGAGTGTTCATAGACATTATCATATAATCTTATTTTGATAGTAGATTTGTCCTTTTATCATTCATAAATATAGATATATTGTGCTGAATCACGTTCAATTTATGTATAATTTGTGTGTATTATCTTTTTCCCTTACAAATATTTATCAAATCACGATATAGTATTTCCAACATGCTCCATCCAACAAGTTGTGCTTGCGCTGCACTTTTTATTCTTTTCCTTTTTCAATTTTCTTCTCTTTTTGCCAATTCTAGCACATGGAGAAAGGTTCAAACTTCTAACTGAATAACAATAAATAATGTGAACGCTATCTCAATTTGCACGTTTAAGGTATTTGTTAATGAATGTTTTTAGAGCATTAATTAAATTAAATATAAAAATAAAATGTTTAATATCTTGAGAATCTAAAAAATAATTAATATTTTTGTTATTAAATAATTAAAAGAATTTATTAAGACCATAAAGAATAATAAAAATTTCTTAATTAGAACACTTGTTAGCAAAAAATTTTATTTAATTTGAGGCTATTTTTTCACGGACAGCAATTGTAATCATATGGCAAAGATTGGTTTATCGGGGAAGAGGCAACTAAGCGAAACCAACGATGGTGAAAAAAATAAAAAGAAAATAATTGAAAAAGTTGACTTGGTAAAAATATATTTTTATTTTTTTCGTAAAAAATTTAATTAAAGATTTAATTAATTTAAATAATAATTTATTTTTATTTTAATATTTAATACATGATTAATTATATATAAATTATTAATTTAATTAATTTAATATTTAATTATTATTTTTTCACAAACTAAATAAAAATACTTATTTTAAGCTAACTATATGGTCATTCTAAAAAAAAATGTCATCGTGTTCTATTTTGGATTTAGGCTCCAAGTGGTACTCTCTTTCAAGTGGATTAGTGGCATATAGGCCAAATAATCACACTCCCTATAATTTTGCAGATCCTTTTTCCGGAATAAAGACACGCACAAACATCGATGTTTTTCTTAAGTGTAGCATGCGTTGGATGCGTAGATTGCGATGTATGTGAGATGCCATCTAATCAATCAACATGTCAGTGACACAAAAATTGGTTCCTTATCTTCGCAGCATATAACTTTATCAAATTAAATAGAGGCGCTGTTTTGGAAATGAATTCATTCACTTCCTGCTTATAGCTCATGAATTGGGCATTTGGGATACAATTTAAATTGATTATGTCTGTTTTCCCAAACAAATCGTGGGCTATTCGGATAGACAAATTTTCTCCTGTCTTTCTACTATATTATGTCTTTACATTGTCAATACCACACACCCCTTTTGATCGATATTGCAGGCCATACAAGACATAAGATACTTGATGATTAAATTTAAACCTGTATTGTTTTACTTTTTCATAACAATTGCTAATGTGTGTCTTAGATCACAAGTTAAGAAATAATTAGTATATCATATTTGAATAATAATAAATTTTCACATATTTAAAATATGCTTTAATTATTCAAAACATACTTATTTTTATCTAGTTATAATTAAGGTCTTTTAGTAACACGAGACCACAAAATTATAAATAAATTATCCGAATTTTTAATCACTAACTCTCAAGTCACTCCGTTAAAAAGATTTATATTTTAGTAAAATTAAGTACACTTTAATTATCTTTAATAATTGCTATTATTAGGACACGCATCATGAGAATCCTAACCTTGTCTCTTTTGATTTCTCTTTCTCTTCTCGAGATGCCAAAAGGAAGAATTCACGAATTACTACATGATAACGTGGAAAAATGAAAAGACGGGTAGTAATAGTGATGTGAAATTTACAAAAATAAAAAATTATATGGATGCGTGTGCGAGATAAACATTGCAAGTTTACAACTAGCTAATTTCAGATAAAAATCTGAAAGAGGGTGTTGCTAAAAAGTAAGAATATCTAAAAATTAGTAAAAAGTATTCGGTGGTTCCAGTTCCATAAATAAGCACAGATCGATCTGATCCAAATAAAATTTAAAAGTAGAGTTTGGAAAATCCATTCCTCTTCTTCCTAAAACCCACTCCCCCCCTCCCTCCCTTCAATTCCCATCCACTGTTTTATCAGTGACACTCTTCTTCTCTCTTGTTTCTCTAATCTTTTAGGTCATGGACCCAGACATTCACGCAAAGTATGACCACAACGGCAAGGTCATGCTGGGCTCTGCCATCCTTCTCTTCCTACTAATACTAATCATCATTTTCTTTCACACCTACGGCCACCTCTGCTTCCGTCGCCATCTCTTTCCTCATCCTATTCCCATAACAAATTCCTCCACCGCCGCCACCCCTTTCAATGAAGGCCTTGACCCTTCCGTTCTCAAATTCCTCCCCATCTTCACTTACTCCTCCGCCACCCACCGCCCACTGCACCACTGCGCCATCTGCCTGTCGGAGTTCGAAGACGACGACGAAGGTCGCATACTTCCAAACTGTAACCACGCTTTCCACTCCCATTGCATCGATACATGGTTTCACTCTCACTCCAACTGCCCTCTCTGCCGGGCCCCGGTTCATCAACCCCCCGCTCCGGTCCAACCGGCCCAAGGAACACCGGCGGCGGCGTCCTCGGTTTCAGAAGCGGGTCCGGTGGAGGAGGAGTGCCAGGGAGGTTGCTCGTCTTTTGCTGCACCGAGAAAGTCATTAGGCATAATCATAGAGGTGCCGGAGGAGGAAGCGGAGAGGATTAGAGGGTCGGATCTTGTACCCGGAGATATCGGGTTGAAATGGTCGGATAATCGGGTTCTGTCATTGAAGAGGCTCTGCAGCGTGTAGGTGACGGCGCTAGCTTTCAGTGGAGCCCAGTGCTGATGAACCGTCTCATTCCATCGCCTGAAGATAATGACATGACATGGCCACGGGTGCAAAAAAACAAAAATGGACATTTTCGTTTTCTAAAGATTGTTATTGTACAAGGACTAGGGGTTGGGAAAATATAATACGGATGTTTTGTATAGAATCTCAGATCTCAATCGTGCCTGTGCCTGAACCATTGGGTTGGGTACTTGGGTTCGTCTCTTAAAACTTGAAACTTGAAAGGGGCTAGGAGGCGTGTGTTGTGTTTCGTACTTGTTATTCGTATTTAAACAGTTTTGTTAATCCGACTCGTGTAACATCAACTTGCAAGCTTAAATGGTTGGCCCAACATTAACTTGTAAGCTTAAATGGCTGGTTCGTAAATTTTATTTTTTAATTTGTAAATTTTAAAATAAATTTAAATTTAATAAAAATTTAAATTTAATAATTTTAAATTAAATATTACATTACATAGATATAGTATTAAATATTTTAATCTTATTTAAAGAGTTAAGGGATAATTTAAACAAATAAATAATATAAATTTATGGAGTATTTTAATCTTATTTAAAGAGTTAAGGGATAATTTAAATAAATAAAAAATATAAATTTATGGAGTATGACAAATATATTTGTATATGAGTTGTGTCATTATTAATATGTACAATACGTATATTTTATATTTTTGTTTGTGAAAAGATTGTTTAATTAACTTTTAAATTTTTAAATTGAAACTTTTTTTTTGCATATAAATAAATTAAAAAAATTTTAAAAAGAAAAATTTATACGGGCAGCCCGCGGACTTCATAGGTTGGCTCATTTAATTCGCTGGTTAAATGAGTTGATCTAAAATTACTCACATTTTTATGGGCCACTAATTTTAAAATTTGATTTACATAATTTATACAGATAAAAAGACCGATCAAATGAATTTGACTCGTTTTGACGAGTGGCGCAAGAAGAGCTGGTTGATGCATGATACCCACTCTGCATCCTTTCATTTGAAATGAAAAGCCATTACAGATATTTCGCAATCAAAATGTGCTTTTTATTATACAATTATACACGTTCTAAAGAAAATTCTAAAGCAGTTATTTTATCTTCAAATAATAACCTTTTTCTTATAATTTCCATTTAATACTTTTTATAATCTTTACTTTTTTTTACTAATTTTTTTATGCACTGTTTTGTTTCTAGTAATTATAATAGTAAAATTCTAACTGGTCACTCAACTTTATTATCTATATACAAGTATTGATACAGGGCACCAGAACCTGAGGCACTGTAGCATGGAAAACTTGCGAATAGGGTGAATCTCATTTTGTGAGTGAGATTCACTCGAATGGGAGCCACCTTTACAAATGTATCCGGGCTATTTGGATAAAAGCTTTGGGGCTATTTAGCTTTTACATATATATATATATATATTGTAGGGTGGTGGTGATGGACCTGATGGTAGTGAGTAGATTTGACTTTATCAATTTAGGCAGATGCAATGGGCACGCCGTAACAGCCTATTACTGCCCAATGAAAAGATGGATACAATTTGACTTAGTCTATTAAGTTTCATATTCTCAATAAATTAAATTAGATTAGATTAGGAAAAATAATGGATGGATTGAGTAGACATGATCACATGAATCATGGGCTTTGGTTGCCACCGTAATATAAACATAATAGCAGTGGCTGTGGAAATGGTATGACGTATTTTGGATTAGCTAGATTGAGCTAGTGAAACCGCCAGAAAATTGAGGGTGTCATGGAGTAAAAGGCCGATGGAGCTTGGCCTAAATAAGTCATATGACTTATTAGATCTATTTTTTCTTAACATTAGTTCAATGACGTTCCTTTACCTCAG
Organism: Styphnolobium japonicum; assembly: GCA_023212625.1. Taxonomy (NCBI): domain Eukaryota; kingdom Viridiplantae; phylum Streptophyta; class Magnoliopsida; order Fabales; family Fabaceae; genus Styphnolobium; species Styphnolobium japonicum. The sequence continues at coordinate 7,799,996 of JALBWW010000002.1, read as the reverse complement.
AAATGGGCTTCAATACTCACCGAGATATTCTCACTAACACCGCAAGCCCGTTAGAATATGGGGGCCGTAGTCCAGCTGCATATGTGAGAAGGCACCACAGCAAGTCTGGTTGTCTAACCAAAAATAGAAAAGCAATGAAAGGTAAAAACAAGTGCAATACCGTACGCGAAGAATGCGATTGTGTTCATTTTTTGGTAAAAGTTGATTGACCTATCCCTAAATTAAGTGCTGAATAACAATTTTTTTTTGGTTTCTCACAGTATCTCCAAGCGTGATTATAAGGACTAATCCTTTGAGGTACTGAGATCTATTTAATGAGTTGACATCTCCTAACAGATATTTTTTCATACACATGAATTAGAAATCAAACCCCTAACTACATGTTTAAGAGCTTCAAGTATCTAGTACTTGTGTCACATCATATTGGTGTTAAATAACAAATTCTAATTTTAGCAAAACACATTCAATGAATACCAAGCGCATCCCTCCCATTATAAACCATTAAACCCTCCTATAGAGTTCCTCGCAGCAGTGTACAATTCAAAAAACCAATTTTGAGAAGAAAAAAAACATTAAAATCTGTTTGATTTGTTTTTTATTTTCATTTTTAGTTAGATATAATTTTATTATAATTACAAAAATGTCAAATTATTTTCATTCTGTTTTTTGTTTTCAAAATTTTGTAAAGGAAATGGTGAAAACAACATTTTGTTGTTTTCACAATTTCTTTCACAAAATTTTAAAAGCATGAAATAAAGTGAAAACAATGTGACATTTTTATAATTATAATGAAAATATATCTAACTAAAAATAAAAACAGAAAACAAACTAAATAGGCTCTTAGTTTCAAAAAACAAAAATGGAACCCGTCACAAAGTTCTTCTGGGTTTTGGAGGACCTAATCAACAAGTTATGTCAACTATCACCAACCAAGGATTTGGAGTAATTGACCAAGTGAGTGTTACTTTGGAAATTATTTATCAATATGGTGCAGATTTCAAACTATTTACTTATATGACGTTATTTTTACCACGTCGTATTTTATTTTTATTTTTATTTTTATTTTACATATGTGGCACTTGCGCTAGCCCACTTGGTGCAAGTAATGTACCACGTGGCACTTGCGCCAAGTGATGAAAAGTTGCCACGTGGGGGCGTTTAACCGCAATTATTACCAAAACCATGGTTAAACACCCTTTTACTTCTCAATTTTCATGTTGTAATATAAAAGTTGTCTAGATGGGTTTGAACCCAGGTTCTAATGATATACACATTCTCATCCACTAGATCAAATGACTTCTTGTATTTATAAAGTGAATTATATTACATATTAATTATTAATAAATAATATTTGATCATTTAATGATATTCAAACCCATCTAGACTACTTTTATTAAATGATATCATTGTAACCATTAAATGAATATTTGAATTCTAAAATTAAAATTCATATATAAAGAGATGACTACATGAAATGATCATTTGAATTAGTGTGTAACATTTAATGATTAATTAATATCATTAAATGATCAAATCTCATTTATTAATAATTATTATATAATAGAGTTCACTTCATAAACACAAGAAGTCATTTGATTTAGTGGATAAGGTGAATATTATTGGAACCTGGATTTGAACCCATCTATGCAACTTTTATAATATAAAATGAAAATTCAGAAAAAAAAAGTGCATTTAATCGTGGTTTTGATAAAATTATAGCTAAATGTCATCACATGCGCTAGTCTACTTGGCACAAGTGCCATATATGCAAAATAAAAATAAATGCAAGTGTCATATATGCAAAATAAAAGTAATAAAAAAAATACAATGTGACAAAAACAACTATATGAATAAATAGTTTGAAATTTGCACCAAATTAATAAATAATTTTTAATGTAACACAAACTTGGTCAATTACTCAAGGATCTGTGTGTGGAAGTCCTTTCGTCTGACCCAAACAGCGGACATGCAAACCTAAAAGACCTAACAATTATATCACTGAGGGTGGCTGCTGCAAACGCCTCGGGCATACTTAGTGACGTGAAGATGATGATTGATGATGACAATTTGGACCCTGAAATTCAACAAGGCTTGGCTGATTGCAAGGAAACCATATTGGACGCAGAAGTTCAGCTTGAGAATACTATTGCTGCCCTGTTGGAGAATGTTGGTCGTGACACTCAACTATGGCTGCAGGTTGCCTTGGTTGCAATCGATACCCGTGATGCTTCCATCCCAGGCAGTGACGACATTCTCTCCGTAAAGAGTGCATCCTTCCGCAAATTGTGCAATATTGCCGTGGCCATCAGCAAGGCCTTGCACAAAGGATTCTAAATTCTCACGTATTGCTCTTTGGATTAAGTGCGTTCATCATCGTCAATTTAATCTGAATCTTCCATAATTTCACATTATTAAAGGTGCTGCTCGAGTTTTTTTATTCTTTTTCCCTATCCTTTTTCTTTGTTATGTGGAAGGTGTTAGGTATTAGAGTGACGGAATAATATCTCACAACTAAAATAAGAGATGAGAAAAGAGGAACTGAACACACAATATTTAACGTGGAAAACCCTCAACGAATAAGGGGAAAAACCACGGGGCAAGACTAGAAGAATTTCACTATGGGAAGAAATTACAACACCTCTCTCTAAATACTAGGAGAGAACAACCTCACAAAGAATATAAGAAAATATACAATAGAGGAATAGAAGATTTTGGGATGATTTAAACCATCCCCTTAAGGCTCCTTATATAGCCTTCAAGGAGGAACTCCTTCCTTGCTCCCACCAATGTGGGACTTGAACTTCTAACAATTCTCTCACTTGAAGATTTGATTGAGTCAAGCATATCTTCACATCACTCTTTCTGTCTTGCCATTCCATGTTGCTTACGTTTCTGATAGGCCATAGGAGGATCGACACCAAATAAATTTGTCAGCATTGATCGGCTTTGTCATCACATCTGTTAGGTTGTCTTTGGTGTGAATCTTCTGCATATCCACACTTCCTTCTTCTACTACTTCTCGAACGAAGTGATACTGGATACCTATGTGCTTTGTCTTGGAATGAAAGACTGGATTCCTTGCAATGTACAAGGCACTATGACTGTCACAATACACAGTAGTTCTCTCCTGCTTGTGCCCGAGTTCCTCCATTAACCTTTGTATCCATACAGCTTCCTTGCAAGCCTGGGTAGCTGCCATGTACTCAGCTTCTGTAGTAGACAAAGCTATAATAGTCTGTAACTTAGATAACCAGCTTACCGCGCCTCTTGCAAGTGTAAACACATAACCAGCAGTAGATTTTCTTTTATCAAGATCACCTGCAAAATCTGAATCAACATAACCCCTGACAACAAATTCTGATCCTCCAAAACATAATGCAACATCTGAGGTTCCTTTAATGTATCGTAGAATCCTCTTAATAACATTCCAATGCTCTCTTCCAGGATCTGCCATAAATCGACTGACCGCTCCCACTGCCTGTGCAATGTCTGGTCTTGTACATATCATAGCATACATAAGGCTTCCCCCCACTGATGCATACGGTACTCGAGACATTTCCATCCTCTCCGCTTCACTGCTATGACTCATATCTGAGGATAATTTACAATTGACAAAAAGTGGGGTAGATATTGGCTTACGGTCTTGCATGTTGAAGCGTCGCAAGACCTTCCTTAGATAATTCTTCTGAGAAAGCCAAATCTTCCTATCTTTTCTGTCTCGGTTAATTTGCATCCCTAAAATTTTGTTTGCGGGTCCCAAGTCCTTCATATTGAACTCCCAAACCAACTGTGCCTTCAATTCTTGGATTCGACTTTTGTTGGGGCCTACCACCAACATGTCATCCACATACAACAGCAAAATGATGAAATCATTATCATCAAACCTCTTGTAGTATGTACAATGGTATGAACTCAGCCTGTTGTATTCAAGGCTAATTATGAAGGAATCAAATCTCTTGTACCAACATCTGGGCGCCTGCTTTAGACCGTACAGAGATTTGGTCAACCTGCAAACCAAGTTTTCTTTTCCTTGTTCTTTAAAACCTTCTGGTTGGAGCATATAAATTTCTTCTTTAAGCTCTCCATGAAGGAAAGCTGTCTTTACATCTAGCTGCTCAAGATGTAAATCAAATGCAGCACACATCACTAACACTACTCTAATAGTAGTAGGTCGAACCACTGGAGAAAATATCTCATTGAAATCAATGCCTTCTTTCTGAGCATATCCTTTTACCACTAATCTAGCATGGTATCGTTCCACTTGATCATTGCCATCTCGTTTGATCTTGAATACCCATTTGTTCCCGATGGCTTTCCGATCTTTTGGAAGTTCAACAAGTTCCCATGTTTTGTTTCTATGTAAGGCTTCTATTTCTTCCTGCATTGCTATCATCCATAGAGAAGCATCTGAACTGCTCAAATCCTCTTGAAAGGTTGACGGTTCACCTTCTTCAGTTATAAGACAGTATGCATCATGGCTTGCCATAACATAGTCTGAGTGCCATGATGGTATTCTGATTTGGCGTGACGATCGTCGAACTTCTTCACCATTGACTTTATTTGGTTCTTGTTCCTCATGCTCTAGTTCTGCTTTAGAAGAATCATCTTCTCGAGAATTTCTCTCCATCTGCACTGTAGCAGTCTCTTTTGAAGTGCTGTCATTTGTCTGCTCACTTTGCAGTTCATTTTCTACAAAAACTACATCTCTGCTGACAACAAGCTTGCGGGCAGTGGGATCCCACAAGCGATACCCCTTAACACCGTCAGCGTAACCCAAGAATATTCATTTCCTGGATTTTGGATCCAACTTTGTTCTTTCTTGGGAGTTGTACATCACGTACACAGGACATCCGAATACATGTAGAGAAGAATAATCAGCTGGCTTTCTGTTCCACATCTTCATAGGTGTCTTCAAACCAATCGCCATTGATGGTGATCGATTTATCACATAACAGGCGGTTTTGACTGCTTCAGTCTAAAAAGATTTGGCCAAACCCGCTGTTCTCAGCATGACTCTTGTTCTTTCTAAGAGAGTTATGTTCATCTGCTCTGCTACACCATTCTGCTGAGGCGTATGTGCAACTGTGAATTGTCTCGTAATACCCTCTTGTTTGCAGAATGTCAAAAAATTGCCATATACATATTCTCCTCCATTATCTGTCCTCAAGCACTTAATTCTTTTCCTAATTTCAAGTTCTACTTGTGCTTTTAACTCCTTGAATACTGGAAACACATCTGACTTCTTCTTGATTAGGTACACCCATAATCTCCTGGAGTAATCATCAATGAATGACACCAAATACTTTGCTCCTCCTAGGGATATTTCCGGTGATTCCCATACATCAGAATGGATTAAGTCCAGTATGTGTTTTCTTCTAGTAGTTACTTTAGCAAACCTCAATATATGTTGCTTGCTTATCACGCAGTGCTCACAGCAGGGTAAATTGACCATCTTGAGCCCGGGTAAGATATTGAGTTCCGCAAGGACTTTCAAGCCTCGCTCTGACATATGGCCTAATCTGCGATGTCACATCATCGTTGTTTCTTCTTGGCTGGTTGCTGCAACTGATGCATTTGCCTCTTGCAACGTCTCTCGCAAAAGCATGTATAGATTGCTTGTGATCTTCTTTGCTTTCATCACCACAAGGTTGCCTTTCACTACTTTCAAGATTCTACCTTTAGTGTGCATCTTACACTCGAGGTCATCCAATTGCCCAATGGACAATAAGTTCTTCTTCAAGCCTTTCATATGTCGTACCACTTGAATTTTGCGAACAGTACCATCATGCATTTTTAATCTGACAGTACCGTATACGTGAACAGTATTGTACATATTTTGTACACTAGAACAAATTCAGTATACGTTAACAATCATTGCAAAAGTATATAACCACACGTATGAATAGTACTGTATTTGTGAATAGTATCATACAACTAATTAGTGCCGTATACTGGAACATTGACGTAGTCCGTAAATAGTTCATCAGGTAAGTTCCCAGGAAAGAGAGGTGGGTCACTGATAGACACGTTTAAATACCAAGTCTTTCCTAGCCAGAACTTCCTTAAATACTTTCACGCTACCACACTTTATTTCTAGCAATTTCTTTTCTAATGTGGAAGATCAGACTATATTGCAACCACAGAGCATACTAAGAATCGACATTTTCCCAACTTACTGCAGCGGACCACGAACTAATGGCTCTGATACCACTGTTAGGTATCAGAGTGACGGAATAGTATCTCACAACTAAAATAAGAGATGAGAAAAGAAGAACTGAACACACAATATTTAACGTGGAAAACCCTCAATGAATAAGGGGAAAAACCACGGGGCAAGACTAGAAGAATTTCACTATGGGAAGAAATTACAACACCTCTCTCTAAATACTAGGAGAGAACAACCTCACAAAGAATATAAGAAAATATACAAGAGCGGAATAGAAGATTTTGAGATGATTTAAACCATCCCCTTAAGGCTCCTTATATAGCCTTCAAAGAAGAACTCCTTCCTTGCTCCCACCAATGTGGGACTTGAACTTCTAACAGAAGGAGGGCACGCAAAAAACAGAATGCAGAAACATCAACAAAACTAACGAGAACTTATGCTATCCATATAAGATTTGACACAAAATGATGTGTTTTGATAAGTCTTTACAGTGTGAATCCTCCATTCATATATTGAATTTTTTTGACAGACAAGAAAAAATCTGGACCATCTCATCATTTCCTCGTTCTTACATTTTTTTCTATTGATAAATCCTCATCCTATTAGATTCGAGTCCACCGCCAACACCTAATTGTGGATAAGAAAGAAATTTTTTAGTAATAGAGAGGACTCGACTCTTACTACAAATAAATTTCTGAACTTTTTTTTCTCGAAATCACTTCATTTCTTAGAAACTATCAAAAAGAAACATAACGTATAATATAAGAGAAACTATATATTCTCTTATATGCCACCAACCAAGTAAATGACTAAATTGCACCTACAGAATTGGGTGTCTTAAAATCGTTACATATAATTTTTTGGAACAGCCATTTTTCATTACCAGAATAATAATAATTTTTGGCAACTAAATTACTTACACCAACTATTCATTTGCTATAAATTTTTATTTATAAATAATTATTGTCGTTAATTATTACCTTTTAATTTATGGCTGTTGTCATGCCATAAAAAATATGCATAGTAAAAAAAAAAGTGTAATATCAGTATGAGACTATGATTTTAATTTTATTAATCTAAAAATTATGAAAATAATTGTAATTAATAGAATGCCTGGATACTAAAATTAAACGATTATAAAATTGGAAAGACTAAAAGTATAATTAAACCTACATCTTAAAAATTTCACTCGTTTTCTTTTAAAAAAAGTGAGGTAGATATTTGAAATTTCAATCTCTATCATGGAGTATATGCTATTCCAATGAGATAAATTAATACTCAATGTCGTTTGTTTACAATGGCACATTAAAAAGAAGAAAAACATAAATAAATATACCTCATGGAGAAGATGAGATCTGTTGGTAAAAAACAATCGCACACATGGCGATGAAAGAAGGATATCGTCGCCTTCCATGAGTATGAAAAGGTTCTTCTTAATGATTGAAGTCAAAATCAGCGGTCGATACAGTGGAGAGTCACTACCTCGCTAATTAATTAAAAGTAAATGGGATCGGAATTAATATAAGCTTTGCTTTAGAAATCACACTAATAAATTAGAGAAAGAGTATTACTTCGATATATATTTTTTTTTTTAGAGTATTAGTATCTAGGGTTAGTTATTTAGTATTCATTATTACTTATATTTAATAGACTTTTTAATATTTATTATCCTGAATACTAAACCCATCAGTATCATAACAACTCCTAAATTGAAACAATTTTCTTTTAACATTCGTTGGGATTTGGATATTAGTAGATTAGTAGTACAAGCAATCGCCAGCTTATTTTATGAAGGAGGAAAAAAAATACCAAAAGGGAAAGAACAAAGTGAATGTGTCTATATTAAGGTATCGATGTAAGTCACTCCTGTCTGGGGCAACCATTCATCTCCAAGCAAGAAGTTGGACACCGTAAAGTTAGCTGCATCCGTGGCGTTAATCACATGGTAACCCGGCCATGTCACTCTGTTGGCGCTGCTGGACCCTGCCCCACTGTTGTTAAACTCTGCGTAATACAATGTGCTCAATGCAAAATCGCCATCCCATGCACGCCACCCAGCAACATCGATCACACTGTCCATCAAGGTCTGCATATAAACCGTCCTCGAGTACTCCTTCCATGGCCTTCCCAGATATGTTGCAGCTGCACCGTTGCTGGCAGCCAAATCGTCAGCTGCTCTAATGGTGCAGTTGTGGATAGAAATGCCCGTGTCTTGGTTTGGGTCTGTGCGGCCTTGTGCGGTGATGGCGTTGAATTGCCCACTCAAGGGGAGGCGAGGATACAGGTTGCAGCTTTGGAACACAACCTTAGCGTTTCCGAATATGAAATCTACCGTGCCGTAGATATCGCATTCCCTGTAGAATTGTCTTAGGGAATGCGAGTATAATGTGTCTTGGTACCCCTCGAAGCTGCAACTGTAAAACGTGGACAAATCTGCTCCATTTCGAACTGCTACTGCTTGGTGCTTCACAGCCCCTGCGGTGTTACGGAAGGTTATATTCACCCCGACGAATCCTTGCGCAACCACAGCTGCAACATCGATATACATATGAAACATCACTGAATTAGTGATCAGATATATATTATTGGCAAACGATTCTTTTAGACTTTTTAACACCATCTTTTACATTATTTATTTATATTTTTAACAAGAATTGGTCGCTACTTCCTATATAAACTCTCTTACATGATGAATATTTTTGTATAAGGAATAGACTAATCCCTATGAAAGAATTAAAATGGTATAATTTTTATATCAAAGTTTACCGTTAATTGACAAAGAAATTTTTAATAAAAAAAGATGAATTAGTAAAGTCTTATAATTATAGTAACTAATTAAAGATTTATTACCAAAGGTTGCGGAGTTGAATGTTGTCCACCCATCGACGACACTACGATTGCTTGTAATAATTGTCTTGTTGATGCCATCTCCGATCATCATCATGTACGTCTTTTTCTTATCAATGGACACGTTTTCCTCGTAAACACCCGCGGTGACATAGATCAGAAAGTACCCATCCGTAGACACAGACTTGTTAGGAGCTGCGGCGATGGCGTCGTTGATGGTGGTGAAGTTTCCACTTCCATCTTGGCTCACCGTCACGATGTCTCTCACCACAACCTCGTCACCCACTGTGGTCTGAAGGAGCTTTCTCCGACTCACGGACTCGTAGATCGCACGGGTTCTGCTTGACATCTTAAGGGGCAAACGCCCATTTCGAAATCCGAGTTGTTTTTTGGTTGGCTGCAATGCATTGCCTTTCTTTCTGTTGTTGGGAACCCACCCCTTTGTAAACAGAGCAAGAGAGACACTGTAGAGCTTGGTGTCATTAGAGAGTGGGATGGAGAGTCCATTTCTCACGCTCCAAGCTGAAGCTGTGTCGTTTAGGCCATCCAAGCAGGTTTGCTGGTTTGTCAGAATGGCACTGAGCAAGGTTAGCAAATCGTCAGCTTGCAAAATGGGCAGAAACCTAGTTGTCTTGTTCACAGTTTGGAAGGAGCTCGAAAGGAAATCAAAGTTCAGCTCGCCAAGCGTCCGGCAATCTTCGAGTGCACGGACTGCGGCGGCGGACAAGGTACGGCGGCGATGGAGATATTTATCAACTAAGTTCAAGAACTTGCGGGCCTGTGATAATGACTTTTTGACTGAGAATCGGCCATAGTCGTAGACGTTGCCATTTTGGGGAGGGAGCACAGACTTGCAATAAGATGGGTCTGGCGTGGATTTGCATACGATTCCCTGAGAGACAGGAGTGATGGGAAGGGTGTCTGCGCAAGCTAGAGAGGCAAATAAGGGTAGGAGAATGAGAAATATCGACATCGTTGAGCGTTGGTGATTTGGAAACTGGGTTCGTCAGCTTCAATTTATAGGGGGATAGGGCAACTTCTTAATGAGAGTTTTCGTATGTATTTACATATTTACGTGTGTATGTGGCTGCTAAACATAGACCAGTCTTGTAAAGTAAAGAGAGTTAATCTATACAATTTGTGTAGATTAATACAAAAAAATTATAAGAAATTCCGTAGTAAAATTAATTTTACATTAAAAATTATAATGTGTGACTTAGTCTACATAAATGATGTAAAGTTTATAAAAGAATTTCTCTAGAAGGAGACGGTGCTGTTATGCCGAAAATGTTTCTTTATGCTACTTATCGAAGGGGCAGGAAAGAAGATTCTTTATACATGCTTTAATTATACATCCTCGGAAATTGGTACTATTGGATTCCGACTAGGATTTCTAGATTAATCTATTTTTTAAATATGGAGTTGGTGGTGATTTAATCAATTGGATACGTTACCAAATTGTTGATCCCTTTGTCCTCACTAAATATTACCATTGTGGTTGAGAGTGGATGGATTTGACGTTTGAGCACAAATTGGTTTGAATGGCCCAAAAGTTGGTTAAACACAAATTTCTGTTAGTTTTTAAGATGATTTTTTTTTGGTCGAAATATTGGTAAAGAAAATACCTCTAACTTTTTGGCCTATATATAATATAATTTGGATTCTATAATGTCAGAGAGGTAACTAGTTTTCAAAATAAGTACATAAAATAATATTTCTGGTTGCCATTTCCTTTTTCCATAGACACCATTTTTACTTGTTGCTTAATGATATCCGTCTTCTAAAATTTCTTCTAATGCACATATATGAAAAGGGTTTATGACTAATCTAAATGAATTTAATTTCAATTTATTTTTAGTATAAAATTTTTTTACATTGTCATCTAATTATGTGCTGACATATCATTAAAAGAGTTAGGTTTTCTAAGTGATTGTTGTGATAGCTAAACTCTTTTAATAATTTGACAACACATGATTAGATGATAGTGTAAAAAAACTTTAAACGGTGGATGAAACTTAAATTCAATCTAAATTTGAAATAACTTCATCTTGGACCTCGGACATTTGCAAAAGCTACTAAAGTAAATCAACTTATTAGGAAACTTTCATACTGCAAGCTCTTTTTAACGTATTTTTATGGGCGGAAAAGAGAAAAGACTGAAGACTAGTTTTGCCTGTCTGTTGGTAGCAATGCATTTGGAATTATGCACGTAGACAATAATACCTAACTAATTGCACGACTCGTATAATATGTATATACTTTTGGTTCAAAGTTCAAACAATAATGAACTCAGGCAAATGTGAATACGAACGAGGTTTGCTTGTTTGAGCAAACATTTGACAAGAAAGCTATATAATAAAGGCTAAAATTTTGTGGCGTAGACTATTGGCTATATATTTTATAGGGCGCCAATTATTTTAATATATGGGGACTAGGGAATCATATCCAGTATAATATAATTAGAATGAGCCGTCACTGAGTTCATTTTCAAATTGGGTTACAAGTGACTGTCAAACAATAACTAATTTCAATTATTCTCATGGTAACTGCCTTTCATATATATTCTTCAGCTATAGATAATAGATCTAGCCTTCACCGAATTCATCAAATCAAATTGGTTACAACTTACAACTACAACTGCAATGTAATTGTCAAAAATAATTTATTTCAAAATTAGCTCTAACAGTAAACTATTTTCATTTAAATATGTTTTTCTTGTGGTACGTGGTGCAGTCCGGAACCAGATTCATTATAAATATTGCGATTATCAAACAATAATATACTTGAGCATTAGCTCTCACCGTTTACTGTATTCATAAACAAAAGGTTGGCGTGCTTTAAGCCTAGGTGGATTGATCACTTGGAAAGTCAGCTAGTTAGATCCGAAGAGTGTCTACTTTTGACCTGAGCGCTCTTTATGTATCAAACGCGCAAACTGCTCTGTTTTTATTTCTATATAGCTAATTAGCTATTTGGTGGGGCATTTTTAGAAACGGTGAATGGCCCTACACGCTACTGAAATTCTAGAGTTTCAATAACTGCCAAAATTTACAAGCTGGGTTCAATAACAGTGAGTCAGAAGACTCAACTCAAAACGGTTAAGACTTTATTTATTTATTTATCTTTCTGAGAAGAACGGTGAAGACTTGACTTACGAGTATATACTATAGTACTATTTTTTTTTTGAAACGGATACTATAGTACTATTATTGCTATACTATATGACATTTATTAAAAAAAAAAAAAAAACTCCCTCCGCCCCTAGTGTAACCTTTGGCTTTGGAATGCATCGGGGAAAGCCGGAAACTAATTGAACTCATGTGCTACTGCTACAAAACGCATGTTAGCCTCCTCCAGATATGCGTTTTTGACTGTTTTCAATTTGGAGAAAACTTAAATAAAGTTAGTAGGTGCTTGTAATGTTATTCCTTAATTAAAATATAATATATGTATTATTTTTTAATTTTAATTAAGTAATCAAAATATAAAATATTAAATTTAAAAGTTGAGTATTTAATATCTTAAAAAATTAAAAAATATTTAACACTTTTATTGAAGAGTATTACTTAAACAATATCCTCAGGACACTCCTTATCAACACCCTTATGAATTTGGTATTTGCGTCTTTCAAATTCGGCCCTCAACGGAGCTAGAGGGTGGTGTCTCCTGTGGCTTGCAGTTGATTTGGGCATAGTCAGAGTCAAACACTGAAATGCATAAAGTTTTCCTTATTTGAAATAGTGAAATACATGAAAAATGCACGTATTGCTAGTTAATTTTGTTTTTCTTGAGTATTGCATTACTTACATTTAGAATCATGTAATGTATGGATTCGTATATATATCACTGGAAGCACATTGTGATCAAGACTATATCATCAAATGTTTAAACATGGATTAGTCACTAAGTAAAAAAAAGAAAAAGAAATACACTAATAAACCATTACGGTTAAACTAATAGTAAAGAGTTGTAGATAATTTACAAGATGAAGGTTCATAGCTTATACTGCCATTATGATAAACTATAAGTAATAAATAATGATTCAAATATGTTGTCATCTTTTTTTTTTTTTTATCTTTTTCTATGTTTTATTAATTAAATGTTAATAATTTAATAAAAAATCTTCTAATCTTAATTGATAATAACTTCTTTTTTAGTTATTAATTTTTTTTGCTGAACTACCGACATTTAGTTAGAGAGATAAGGAAGGAGGCAAAAAAAATGTAACAGCAGATTTGATTTTAATAGATAAACAACAAAAATCTGCAGGCTACAGCACCATGCCACCATGGGACCTTTTGGTTGTTAGTTAGGTTTTTAAAATTTTCAAATATCAATTTCGGTGTTCTTCAATGTTCAAGCAGTTGCAGTATATTTAGGATTAGTTATTGACCCTTCGGTGTGAACGAGGATCCGCGGCATGTTGGTCCACCGAACAAAATATACAGAGACTGTGAAATAAGTGGCAGACACGGTCCCCGTCATCGAAGTATCGAACACATGCAAAGTTATAAAAAGATGAATAATGCAAATTTTTTTTGGTAAATTAATGAATAATGAAATTTGAGTTTGTATAAAAAATTAATAGGAAATTATAGAAATAAATTTAATGATGTAAAAGTAATTGTAAGTTTTTGTATATAAAAATTGTTTATATATCCGTATCCTAAAAAATATTATTAAGTATTAACAATGTAAAATCTAACAGTTTTTTATCTGATACTTCCTTCGTCCCAAAACTTTAATTATTTAAGGTTTTGACACATAGATTAAGAAATAATTAATTGATATTAATTTAGACTAAAATATCTTTAATTATTACTTCTTTTTGTCACTAATTATTTTTCAAATTCCTATAATATTTATTAATCTCAACTTATGCATGATATTTTAGTCATGCATCTATTAGTATCTTTTAATTTGATGGTTGTTATCACTTTAATAAAAGTATTACTTTTCAATGCAAATTTCACTATAGCTACCTAGTAAACATAAAATATAATTCATGTATGCTTTTAATTAATCTAATGGTATAGTAGAAAAAAATACTTAATTATTCATTAGATTTTTAAAACAACTAAAGTTTTAAGACAAAAATCAAATGCTAAAACCACCAAAATTTTGGGAGGGAAGAAGTAAAAATTTTAAACACTCATTTCAACTTAACTCGTGTAGTTTGCCTCCAAATATTTGGATTAATGTAATTTATTTTCATAATTTATTTGGATGTGTAAATTAACACTTTCGTCACAGCTCGTTAAAATTAGCAATAAAATATAACAATTAATTATATCAATTAATTAATTGTATGATTTATCTTCTTAACTATCAAATTTTATTATTAATTTTAATAATATTAAGAAATAATTTTCATTTTCAAATAGATTAATGATATTAATTATGACAATTTAGAACTTAGAACAAACTGCATATAAAATAAAGTTGAAAAAGGATTTTTTTTTAAACTTTGCCCTTTTTTTCTCACCTGAATTTTTATTTTAAATTCATCAAAAAGTCATTTCTATGTGAATTCTTATACACTAATTACATTTTTTTTTGTTACAATATATGCTAATTACTTTTAGAGTTTAATTTTGATTCACTGGTAGTGTAAACATTATCACTCAATCATGTATTGCTACATCATTAAAAAATGTAACTTTTAAGATAGTTGTTGTCAGAGTCAATTTTTTTTAAATAACATAATAATACTTGATTGAATGATAATGTAAAAAACTTTTATATAGATATTAGATCAAACTTAATTCCTTTTGTTACATTAAAAAGTAAAAAAAAAATCTTTTAAATAAAAAAGAATTCAACGGTACTTATAATTTATAACACAGAAACATCAATTTCTGGGATGTGGAGAGTAGCAATTCACTTGAGAAACTATATCCCGACATGAAAAAAAAAAAAACATAAATAAACACACAAAAACAATATCTACCATGATAGAGAAAACAATTTTAGAAAGAATATGCAAAATCGTTAAAATTTATGAGAATGCTCAATAGATCTGAAGATCTGTTAAATTTATAAACAAATAACATAAATAGAAAAGACGAAGAATTTAGAAGGATTGCTACCGGTAAAATAAAACTAACGGCAGCCGAAAGAGAGTGGGAGTAAGGAAAAAAGGAAGAAGAGAAAATAGATGGCGAGACGCTGAGAAATATTACAAAACATTACATTCCTCGTGATCGTGAATATGGTTTTGGGGCAATCCCTCTTCGTAGCTATAGAGCATCATGTAAAGCCATAGCCTAAACGATTCCCGCTGAAGTGTATAAATGATCCACTCTAACTCTAATTACTTAAGTATAGATGACTATCATATTTAATTTAATTATTTATTCTTTAGAAAGATGTAATTTGGCCTTTAACTGCTTATTAATTTGAAGTCTGCCTCTTCATTCTCCTAGTTTGATATGATTACACCCAAATTAAAATCACCTTTTTTGGGTAAAAGCCTTACGATTTCACTTGGTACAGGTTGCCATTCAAAATTAGGTACGCAATATTCACTCGTAAACCGTATCGTAAAATTAGATTCGTAGGAATTAGCGTTTCTCTTTGGATAATTCAGACCTTAGCAAGCAAATAATGAGTCGGGATGAATTAAAAGAGCTTTCTTAATGGCAGCGTTGACTTCTTTCCAATCAGCTAGTCTTATATGAAGGGGTTCAAATAAGGGTATAAGAAATATATAATAGACCAATAACGGAAAAGTATCCCCTTTAATGTCTTTTTTTTTTTTTCATTTTTTATTGATATGAGTTACGTAGCAAGATATATATCCTTAGATTTACATATTATAATATATATATATATATATATATATATAGACACACACACTAATAAGTAATTCAAAGTAATTAATGAAATGCTCTATCTTAAAAAAAAAAATGACTTGAGAACCCTAGCCTTTGGAGAGAGAGGCAGAAGAATTCAAGAAAATGTTTATTATTTTTTGAGTTTAATTTTGATCCACTATCATGTATTGCCAACTCATTAAAAGAATTTGACTATTATAACAACTACTTCAAAAGTCTAATACTTTTAATGATGTGTCAATACATAATTGAATGACAGTGTAAAGAAACTTTATACTGACAGTAGATTAAAATTAAATCCTTATTTTTTTAGCACAGAAAGAAACGTGAAAATGTTTATTATTAATTTACTGTATAGCAAACTTTACAATGGAGTAGCAGGGCCTTATTCATTTTATCATTTATAAATACAAAAAGAAACACACGTGCTATAATTAAAAATAAGTTTAATTTTGATCCACCATCAGTGTAAAAATTTTTTACACTGTCATCCAATCATGTGTTAACACTTCATTAAAAGAGTTTGACTATCACAACAATTACCTAGAAAGTCTAACTCTTTTAATGATGTATCAGTACATAATTAGACACAGACAGTGGATTGAAATTAAATCCTAAAAATAAATATAAAGCCAGCTGGGAAACAATACATTAATCTTAATCCAAGACTATTCTAATCTAACATAAGCAACTTTGATCGTATTATATAGAACCCTTGTATGGAACGCTAGTTTGAGGCAGCCAATCATCCCCCCTCAAGAAGTTAGACACTGTAAAATTAGCTGCATCAGTAGCACTGATAACATGATAGCCAGGCCATGTCACTCGGTTTGCAGTGTTTGAACCAGGTCCCGTGTTACTATACTCTGCGTAGTACAAGGTACTCGGCGCAAAATTCCCATTCCATTCTATCCAACCAGCAGGTGCAATCAAACTGTCCATGAAAGACTGTATATAAACTGTCCTTGAGTACTCCTTCCATGGCCTCCCAAGGTATGTTTTCACGGTACCAACCATAGGAACCAAATCTTTTGCGGCTTTTATGGTCGCATTTTGTATGGAAATGCCTGTGTTTTGATTTGGATCGGTTCGGCCTTGAGCAGTGATGGCATTGAATTGCCCGCTCGTGGGGAGGCGGGGATAGATGTTGCAGCTTTGCAAAACAACGGCTGCATTTCCAAATATAAAGTCAACCGTGCCATAGATGTCACATTCGCGGTAAAACTGCCTCAGAGAATGCGTATACAAAGTGTCTTGGTACCCTTCAAAGCTGCAGCTGTAGAAGGTGGACATATCCGCTCCATTTCTTACTGCAACTGCTTGGTGCTTGCTTGGACCAGCAGTATTGCGGAATGTTATGTTAATTGCAACAAACCCTTGTGCTACCACTCACTACAGGATAATTGACATTTAGCAACATTTAAGAAATGTTGCTAAATTAAGAAAAAATGTTGCAATTACTATTAACAACATTTTAGTAAATGTTCTCTTAAGCTTTGTTGGTAAAAGCTTTTAACAACACTTTACTATATCTTTTGCAACACTTAAAAAATGTTGTAGTTTATATTCTTTGCAACATTTATTTAGTAAATAAAAACATTTTCTAAAAGTGTAGCTAAATGTTAAAAATGTTGTCAAAAGTACTTTTCAACATCATTTTGCAAGTGTTGGCCCAACTTAAAAAATGTTGCCAATTTCATAATAATCAAAGCAAAAATAGAAAAAATAATTTAGAAATAGTTCATACTCATTAATAGAAACTTCAAATATAGTATATAAAGATTGAAGCTAGAACCAAATTTTTAGCAAAATGAGGTTTAGTATTTGTTCTCAAAGAGTGTACTTGTACACATATGACTAAATCATCTAATTAAAGGTCTTTCTATTATATGTCTATGACTTGAAAAATTGTACTCAATTCTAGTGGAGTTACTAAAACTTGGCTACATATCCCATGTCAAATTGCTCACTCAACCTTAAATGGATGAACAATTTTTGAATGTGAAGATCCTGCAAGAAATAATAACATCCAATACAAGTCAGTCAATTATTTCATAGTATAATTAGAAATTTAAAATATTTTAATTGCACCAAACTAGTCAAGAATAGCTGATTCTAAGCATTTAGAGAAATCAATCAAGGCTTTCAAATCATTAAAATTACTTGTAAAGTTGTAGGATTCATGGGTAGAAGTCCCAAAATTAAACAAATTCTATTTTTCTACAATTAGATCCAATACAATGGACACATTCTGGAGAATCTGTCCTGACCCCCTGCCTTCCATTCTCTCTCACACACACACAAACGTAAAGCTAAATAAGACCAACAACATATATAAATGGAAATATATAACTCTAAATTTTACATCACATGCAACTTAGATAAAAAAAAAGTTTAAAACACATAAATGGTGAATCTGAGATTAGTGCCACAAGAATCAGGAATTAGGATATCAATTTTTTAAATTAAGGCTAGTTTTAGTACCTAAAAATCAATAATCTCTGAAACCAAGTGCCTTTCAAACTTCAAATATCCCAACTCCCTAACCTTATATACTTTTACTTGTGATGGATAGATACCTTCAATATTCAATCAACATGAGTGCCAAGACATAGAATTAATATATATCTTTCCTTACCATAGATTCTATACTTTCATCAAAAGCTAAACAAATGCATCTCATTGGGTGGAAAGTTATACATTAAACAAGATCCTTAGCAAAAAATTAAACAAGAGATGAAATTAAAAGATACATCTAGCAAGAAAATACACTTTACCTTGAAAAAGTTTAAGCAACCACCTTAGTAAGACCCTTCTCACGTCGCTTCTTACGAGTTTTTCCCTCTTTACTCTTTTTGTTCCTAAAGGTAGTATGATTTTGCTTCTAGTAGTAAAAGAAAATATTTAATCATCATTTTTTCTTTTGCAATAAACAATGATAATAAGGATAAAAATGATAAAAATTATCAGCATAAAAATTGTAAATGATGTTTTAAAGAACAAGATATCTAAGTAGTACCTTAGCAATATCAGAGGACTAATTATAATTTCTTTTTGAGAAAAAAGGAAAAGATAATGAGTTATTAGCAATACAAATTAAGATTAAGGGAAAGTTAAGCTTAACGAAGAATTATGAGTAAGAGACAGTTATAGTTTATGAGATATTAGATATTGATAAAAATGACCTCCTTCGTGAAATCAAGACATAAACTTTTAACTTAAACATGCAATCATGCTTCTCGGCATGCTATAAATAGGCCAATATGCATGCTTAGGACAAAAAAATACAAAAAGGAGACAACAACATGCATAGAAAAAAAGCATAAATATCTTATTTAGCATCTAGCTAGTATCTGTAAGACCTATTAGGATGTTACAGTATCAACAACTTAACCACAAATTTGAGCAAATAAAAGATAAAAGTATACCTTAGTCGCTGAATGATGAGTAACAACTGAGAAGAACGTGCATCAATAACTTGCCCTTCATTTATATTTGGAATGGACATGCTAGGCGATCTGGAATCACTACTCCTGGGAGGCATTTCTGTTGAGTCAAAACCATTTTAAAACCATGAACATTTCGTTTGATTGCTTCTACTTGTTCTTGTAATTTCACTTGCATTTCCTCTTGCATTTTTCTTGTATGTTTTGTATTTCTGCTTGAGCATTCTTCTTAACTTCCTCAATTACTTTTGGGTTTCAAGTTGAGATCTAGTCCCCATAAGTGCGAGGTACAACCCCTTTTCCATATGTGCGCACATGGCCAGTCGATCTTTTCCCATGACTTGGGAAAATATATCATCTTGGTACATACTTATCTCTCGATGCTTGGATGTAAAGTATTGCCTCCTCAAGCTTTGTTGAAAATCAAAAGTCGAAACTATATTTTTGACTTAAAAAATGAAACTATACAGAAGTTAGAAATAGTGATAGAGATGCTCATACAACAATTCTACTTGTTCCATCATTCATTGGTTTTCCATTCTTAGGCTTATGTGTTATAAGGTACATTTCCACACGAGAGGGCTCTCTTCCATTAGGGTTCTTCTCTTTACGCTCGTACAAAAACATAAGATCAATTCAATCATTGATTGTTTACAACAATACAAAAACATTAGACCAATACAAAAATCAGCCAACCAAATTAGTCTTACCTCTTCTTCACGTATTTTGCAAAACTTTTTGATCCTGTGGTATGCATACTTGTTTGCTTGGCTCTACTAATTCTCGTTCTTCTTCTTTGCGTGCCTTTGAAAAGAAAAATGTCACATGAGCATATGCATTACTAAAATCACAAAGTAAGCATAAAGAATCTTATATTGGCAATGATATTCAAATTACCTTAGTTAGCTCAGATTTCCAATATTTAATAAGAATTCTCCATTGTTCTAAAGGAACAATGGCTGGTCGATTCTTTAAATTGTAACCCTCAGTCATGTTTGGCTTAAAATACTTCTTCTTTAGTCGACATTTGTGACCCCTCCAACTTGAACATATAGTTTGCAAACCCATTTTTAGCACATTCTTCAATATTAAACTTTGACTGCACCATAACATATATAGAAATTAATATTTAGCTTCCTATATCAATTAGGGAAAAAAAAGTATACACGAGATAAAGGTGAAAAAGTTCAATACAAGAATGTTGTTTCCCACATATCCTCCCAATTTGCTTTTAGTGCCTTCCAACTTGTGTATGTTAAGGGAGCTAAGTGTGCATTCCTAGCCAATGTCCCCAAATAAGTGCTCAAGGTAGCCCGATAATGACCAATAGGCTGGCCAAGCGAATTTAGTCTCGATTGGGAAACGATCTTCATATCTTAAACCATGAGTCTTAAGGCACCTTGTGGGACCTCTTTTCTTCTTTAGTAGAACCTGTAATTGAATATACTGTTACTATAAACAAATTTGAATAAAAAGTCCACATAATATACTATTTTGCAATTTGGTATAATGATGTAAATTACTAACCATCATGGTTCAATGGGTGCTAAAGGTGTTTGGCAAGGAAGCTTGATGCGCTTTCTTCTAACTCGCCAAGGATTTCTTCCATAGAGCCACTTGGCCATGAAACCTTATGTTTCTTGGTCACCTGGGGTGCAAAGGAGATTGACAAGGGCTTGAAGCAATTCTCCTGTTTGCTCACCAAGGATATCTGTCATTGAGCCGCTTGGCCATGAAACCTTACATTTCTTGCTTGCCATAACACTGTAGCAACATATTAATAATACAAAAATAAAATATTAACAATCGCAAAGAGATAAAAACTAGGATTTAAATATGAAAGCCCTATGTCTCATTAATCACAAAAATTAGCACATGATCTCAAGGCTTTTAGTCTAAACTAGGAATCAAACACAACATGTTGTCAGACAACATGCTAATTCTACAAACGAAAAAAAAAGATCATATTATCCTTATGGTACTAGAGATGGAAAATCATCAATTATGATGATTTGCTAATCATCTGAGATAATATATAGAAAATAAACTAAGGTGGAACTACTAACCTTCCGCTGATCTGAGGTGGAACTAGCATACTGCCAGCAGCATTATCTGGAGCATTAATTGAACGAGGCATATTACCTCTAGGAACTTTGCTACGAAGAGAAGAGGAGGCCATTCCATTAGAGTCTCTCTTACATGAAGCATTTTTAGCTAGAGCAGCTGCAACTCGAGAGGAGTGGTCACTAGCATTCATCAGATTGGATGAGACAGTAGGTGAATTCAATAGAAGTGAAGCATGAGGAAATTTCTCAATTGAAGTTGGTAGTATTTTTGGCTACAGATGAAGATCCAAATTTAGTCCTACAAGTTAAAGTGCAGCAAAATTAGAGACCACAGAGACAATGTTTATCAAGAAAGGAGAAATGTTAATAAAACACTAAGCTAAGAACATCCAATAAAAGATTATTAATTTATTTCATAGTATCATCAGAAAATTTAAAATAATTGACAAACAGGGATTGAGTACTCTATCATGTAAAATTTATAATTTCTTGGCAGAATAACTTGTCTTTTAAAACCAAAAAAAAGGCTTTTACAGGTGAAATCTATACTTGTTATTTAGTAATCTTGGCTACTGCAGAATGAAGAACTCCACCAAGAAGCTTTTTTTGACAAATAAATCTGCAAAAAATTAAAGAGAGAAAGGAAGTAAAGAGCAATTAAAGTAATTGATAAAAGATATTGACTTTAATTTTTCATAACTATGTGAATTATATTTTACGAATTGACTAGTTTATAAATTAATTTGCTAATATCAGTCCAATTATGAAATGTATATGAATTGACAAATAGCATTATAAGTGGGCAAGTAACCAATCAAATTACTTTGCTCTTGTGATGTCAATCAAATACAATTCAATCATTAGAAAGTGAAGTAATTGCAAGGATAGACATGTAGCATGCATGTACATTACTTGTATATCTTCAATATTTATTTACATGTGCATTACATGCATGCTAAGTGTAATAAAATGCAAGCTGTTAGATGTGATATATATTCAGTATTTGTCAAATAAAGAGGTTGTGTGCTCTAAGTTACTCTGATGCTCCCCTATATTAAAAAAATGGTAACCTTGAAAGTTTTGTCTTTCATTCAGAACAAAGGAAATAATTCAAAATGCATAAAGCCTCGGAGAACTCTTAAGATTTGTTCATTATAGCCTATGTACTATAGATAAACTGGGGAGATGCCAAATAAATAAATCCTATAATTTATCAGCAAACAAGAATAAAATTAGTCGTACACAGATGAAAACTCAAGAATAAATAACTCACTCACTTCACTTTCTCTTTCACTCTCACCTACCATTTCTTTCTTTTTTTCATTTATCTTCCCCCCTCCTCCTATCACACCACAGAATAGGAGGGAACCCACCAACCTCCTACTCCAAATACGCTTCCACCATCATTGCTCTCTCTCTTTTATTTTGATTTATTAACCAACAAGACTTAAAATCCATGTAATTTTTGTCATTTCAGTTTCACCAAGAGGTGTTGGCTAAACAACTAGTTGATTAACCCCATCAAAACAAATCAAGCAGTATATCCTATATTACTTGTCTAATTCTCCTCTCCAGTATGTATGCCTACAAAAGGATTTATAATAGTGAACTTCTCAAAATCCAGAAACAATAATGACAAAGCAAACATTAAATACCCATATCAGCCCTTTTAAGATCAGTAAACTATGAAATGAAACCAAAGATCACATGATACACAACCTTATTCCACCAAAACATCCAGGATTAAACAAACCAAATGACAAAATAAATAAATAATAATACATGGTTTCATCCACTAAGCCAATAAATCACTCACACTCTCACAGCAAATACCATGAAAGCTTAGCAAAACTCTTTAGCCAAATACCAGCAGATATCTAATACATGACAGTAAGGACTGTGAGTTCTTAAGCTAGTTAGTCTTTCCTCCCAGTTGCACTGATGTCTTATACCTATACTTAGAGCATGTTCTTTTAACATCCTAAAGGCATCTCCATAGCACAATAACCAGAAGCCAAGCAAAAAAGATTGATATTTGTTGGCCCAACAAATCAAAGGAGACTCTGCTTTAAACTAATAAAGAGAACATTGATGTAATGACTTATAAAATATTATATCCTTGTTTAAAATGTTTTCCCTGATAGCAAACAACTACAAAGTATAAACCTCCAGTTCTCAATTGTTAAATTTTAATGGCATTTATATAACACAAAATAAGCTTCACAAGTAGAGGTATAAATCTGACTCTCCACAAAGTAAAAATAAGACAAAAGAAAGCTTCATCAAATTATACAGTGAACAATCCAAATCGTTTATATCTGCTTTCTTACAATTTGTTGTCCTACCACGGCTACAAAAGTAGCTGACAAAGTGAATAGACAGTTGTGCAACAATCCACAAAACGCACAAGTTAAAGGCAATTAACTGCATCATATCACTTGGGGAAAATGTAATTTGTCAATCTTGCCTGAGTGTTCCATAATTTACCAAAATTTAAGAGGAAAAAAAAAAGAAGTTATAGATAGTTAGCTAGACATTCTCAAGAACAAACCATTAGACCTTAACTATTAATGTAGCATAGGTTACAAGAATACAAGAAAAAATGATCATTCATAACAACTAAATTAAATTTAATAATCACTGTAGATGATTATTTGGTCTTAATTATAATTAATATACTAAAAATTCTTTAAATATAATATTTTAATTTTTCAATGTGTGAGATAGTTAAACTTCAATTTTTCAATGTGCAACAGAATTATAATGTACTTTTGTATTGTATTTTTGATTTTATAAATATATTTTTTAAACATTAATCTTAATTAATAAGTGTGATTATTCTATTATGAAAGATAGTTATTTTGTTCAAATACGTGAGATATCAAGAATATAAATAAAATAGTTCCTCTTCATAACACAATAATAAAAAAAAGTATAATTAATTTTAGAAAGTGATTTTCTAAAAGTATCTATATGTTCAGCATCCATAGTCACATACTTCCCTATAACAACATCCACGTCTATATCCGTTAGCAAAATAGATTTGAGATTTTATCAAACAATTTGGTATTATTTTTATTTATTTTTTTAAATTATGTGAAAAGAAATAGTCACAAAAATCCTCTAAATAGGTAAACCCATACCTGAGAAACTACGTGTTTGTTTTTAATATATTAAATGAATTATTGGGCTAGAAACAAACAAGTAGGAAACTAATTGGGTTATGTTAATGGATAGTGACCCATGACCCGTTTAATTGGACTTTAGTAAAATTATATTATACCAACGTAATGTTTATGTAAATTTATTTTGAGGTGGAATACAACTAATAAGCAACAATGTGCAACGCCAAAACAAAACAAAAAATCATAAACCCCTCTCAATCTGTCCCTGCAAGTCACACTAATTATGTAATTTTATAAATTAATTGTTACTCAATGGTTTCTTAGGACTTTAAGTTGTGACGCAATTACTGTTCAATAATGAATTACTGGTCATCAAACATAATTTCAGATACAATGAAAATGAGGGGGTAAGTTAGTGACTTTCTCCCTTTCTTTATGATATGGCCTCAACTCCTCTATGTCTATTATAATTATTATTGAGTAATTTGCATGAATAGGGAATGAGAATGTGAATAGAGTCTCATAGTTGTAAGTGGATTGGACAAGGGACTCAACTTCACTTATATTAGTTAGTTGTTAATCTAATCTACCCTCACAGATTAGTTAACAGGCCCTATGTTGTAAAATAAAAAATCAAATTCCAATCAATGGCAGCCTAACAGACAAAAGTTTAACAATCTAATCTGCACCCATAGTTGTGGAGGCAAAACAACATTTGCTCTATCTCTGAGAAAATTAAATATCACCACTAATCTCAAGTTTTAAGCCTTAATAGGAGTGGACCCAGTTGATGGAATGGACAGAGGAAAACAAACTCCTCACTCTCACCTATGTTCCTCATTCATTTGATTTTGATATGGCAGCAATGGTTATAGGTTCAGGGTTAGGTAAAGTGAAAAGGAATCCCCTGTTTTTCCTTGTGCACCTAAGGGTGTCAACCATGAGACTTCTTCAATGAATGTTAGAAACTTGCTTGGTATTTTGTGGCTAAGGATTATGGCCACATTGACATGCTAGATGATGAAAGGGAATCAGGGGGAAGTTACATATTGTCTAGACATTTGCTTTGGTCTCCAAGTACATGAAGTGAGAGTGATAACCTGCAGAGGACTTTGCTTTTAGCTAGTGTGCATATTTCAGAGATTGGTGGTTGGCTTTTTATAGAGAATGACTACAAGCCTTTTGCAGTCAAGACCATTTGAGATTTCTTCTTGTTAGCTAAACTTCCTTAGACCTTGGCTTGCTAACCACTTCATGAAAACCACCAATATAAAGCTTGTTACAGCCAAATCAGCAACTTAGACGCTATATAAAGGACTTTTTCAAACCTTAGGAAGTAATACATATAGTCAATATTAAGTGTACAAGAACTGCCATATGCAGCTCTCAATTGGAAAAATCTTCCCTCCTAGAGAGATCAATGAATTCCTTCCAACCAAAAGTCCACATCAAACAGCAAGAAGCTCTAAACATAACACCTCTCTGTATCTAATATATGTCTAGAACCATACTGGCACTACCCTATCTGATGTCAAACCTTAGAAGAAAAGAATTCCACAAGAGAGGTTTCTAGTTGTAGCATGCCTATGCCCACCTAGTCACTCACCTTTCATTTCCTATTTTAATTTTTGAAAATTGAATTGTTTTCATCTCAGTTTTGGTGATTTGAGAAACCATAACCATAAATCTCCAAATTGAAGACAACTAGTACCTACCTACATGACCTTCTGTAAGGCATACATGAGATTAAGGATTTAACCAATTAAATTCAGAATGCATGGATACATCACAACAACGATATCAAATAAAAAAAACCTTAGATCATAAATTTTATCAAGCCTCATCTATGAGCCAAAACATAAATTAACAGTGAAAGTAAACAATCAGAGAGGGAAATCAAAGACATTCAACGAAGCTTACAAAGACATTCAATGAAGCTTACCTTCAAATCAGAGAAAATTCCATACAGTCTTCTCTAATTTCTTCGAGACCTACAGCACAACAACAACAATTGCTATCGTCACACAACATTGATGTTGTGCATCAAAATATACTACAATGAACCCTAGTGAAGATGCTTGAGGAATTTAGAAACCCACGCTCATGAGAGATAGAGAGTTGTCTAAATGTTAGAAACCCATACTCAAAGCTATACAAAAATTTACCATAGATGGTGAAAGCTATTATTGAATACCTGCGATTGAGAGGAAGAAAGTGCTTTGGTGTTGGTTTTGGAGCTTCCCTCATCGGCGCGTGGCTCAAATCTTCAGCAGCACGTTCACTGATTGCGAAGCTCTAGCCATCGTCGCGGTGGTGCTGCTTTGCCGTGACAATGGGGGTGGGTATGGACTGTTTCTCTTTCTTTTCTTGAGATATTCAGTGTTTTTATTTTTCTTTTTGTAGCCATATAAAAGTTAATAGATGAGATGGATGATAAATAGTTAGGCAACGGCAGCATTTATCTAGATAAATGTTGTAAATTTTATATTTGATATTAGAATTAACAACATTTTAACAAATGTTGTTAATTAAATGTTGCCAAATATTATATTTGTAGTAGTGACTGCTGCAAAAATCCACAAGAAACATGTAAGAACGTGCTCTTCAAATTTATCAAAGGTTTGATATATTCATTTTCATGCCATAAGGACACCAGCAAGACTTGTGTTTGTATGCGTGTGCGCATTGCTTTAGCTTACCAAATGTTGCTGAGTTGAATGTTGTAAAACCATCGACAACATTGTGATCGCCGGTGATAATTGTCCGATTGATTCCATCCCCAACTAACATCAAGAACTTGTTGTTTTTGGCTACAGATACATACTCTTGATATATACCCTCGGTGATAAAAATGACGAAGTAGCCATCACTAGCAGCGGTGTTATTTGGTGCAGCAGCTATAGCATCGTTGATAGTGGTGAAGTTTCCGCTTCCATCCTGACTAACCACCACAATGTCACTTACCACTACGCTTAAGTTGTCATTCATCGTTTGAAGTAGTTTTCTCTCGTGGCCTCTCGCAGAATCATAAATGCCACGTACTCGGTTTGACATCTTCAAAGGTAAACGATCGTTCTGGAAACCCAAATGTCTCCCATGGCGTTGCCATGGTGTTGTGATTTCTTTCTCAGGCACCCAAGCCTTCCTGAACAGAGCCAGAGAGACACTGTAAAGTTTCGTATCATCAGAGAGTGGGGAAGAAAGATCGTTCTTCACACTTTGATCAGAAGCTGTGGTCTGTAGGCCATCTAAACAAGTTTGTTGGTTTGTCAAAATAGCACTAAGCCAGGTTTGAACATCTTCGGCTTGAGAGGTGGGAAGAACATCGCTAGCTTTATCAACCGTGTCATGGGTGTTTGACAAGTATTCAAAATTTAGTTCAGCAAGGAATCGACAATCTTCAAGAGCGCGAATTGTGGGTTGAGACATAGACGATCGACCTTGAAAATATGAATACACCAAATTCAAGAACTTACGGGACTGGGACAAGGACTTTCGAACAGAAATGCGGCAATAGTCATAGATGCTGCCATTTTGATTAGCAAGCACAGTTTTGCAGTAAGAAGGGTCTAGGGTGGAGTTGCAAATGATTTCTATGGGAAAGATGGAGGCTGCATGGTTATCTGCTATGGACAACGATGCCAAGATGGAAAGCACAAGGGAAACACATAGTGTAAGAACGGACAAGTTCTTGAAAGCCATTGGTATTTTGGACGAAGGAATTATGATTGGTCGTATAGCTAGAAGAATGGATAGATGGGTATGTGAAGTGCATGGCTAGTTGGGCTTATATAGGGGAGGACGATGATTTTGTCTCATTATAATGATTGGTTTTAATCTATGAATGAATTGAAGGCATTGCATATTGGAAGTCAACCAGAAGGAATTTGCCGTTGCCTACTTGATGTTGATGCCGTGGCAACCATGAACTTGGTCAACAGCTCCAACAGGCCATTATGAAATATCTGATTAAGAATTTAGGGCGAATATTCATTAAGTTTACTGTAATCGGGCATGTATGCAAATATCCCTTAGTTATTTATTTGTTTAAATTTTTCATTAGACTTGTTTGGTACATGAGTTATCTGATAGCCATTGGATATGATTTTAGTTTGTCAACGGTGGGGTTGGTTCACAGTACTCACAGGACACAAAACAAAAGAAAAAGAATAACGAAACTAACGGTGGATTGTTAATTATTTGACAAAGATCTGATATCATTGTCATGCGTAGTACGTGGTTATATATGAGTCATACGACGAAAACGCAAATATGAGTGATAGACCATAACGAAGGGAGTTATGTAAGCCAGAGCCTCGATCTTTCCTCTACATCCTTACACGTGTCTACAATATTTGGAGTTGTCTCTTAACTATCAATATTTTTTACATATATGTAGACATACGACATTACACCACTTCTCCCGCATAGTCTATGTACATGACTCACACACGCATGGTAAATCTTATGTTTAAGAATTCGACCTATTGTCGTGCTAGAATATTGGAATGAATATAAATATTATAAAAGAAACATGCATGTGTGTATCACATTAACTATTGGGGTAATGTAATTACAGGTTTTTTTTATATATGAATACTGCATGTTACTGCACCTTTAATTTTATGTATTGAAATGCGCTTGTTTTAGAATTTGTTTAGAAGCCGCCAAGAAGGTTTTCCAACATATGTTTCCTTTCCTCCCCTAATATATAGGTCAGAAACTGTCACAAGTAAAGGCAATTTTCATGAAAAAAGAACTAGACAAAAAGAAATAATAACCTAGATATCGTCGAGTTTTTTATATGAATACTGATGATTTTTTTTATTTATCAAAATGTCTTACTTTTACTTTTATGTATCATAATATGTTTTTTTTTTTCATTCCTATTCAGAAACTGCATTGGCCCATTGTGGTTTCCTAACATATTTCTTTCTTAGTTTTGTGTTTTTAGATTTCAAAAACATAAATGAAAACCACTGTGATAGGAAGCGGTTTCTGACTCACTTTATTTAAATATTTTCCAAACTTCTTTATGAAAACCACCTCAGTGAGGGAGGTTTCTAACCTATAAAATGAAGAAGAAAGAAAAAAAATATGTTAAGAAACCACCCTAACCCATAGTAGTTTCTGAATATATTTTTAAAAAAATTTATTTCGATAAATAAAAATAAAAGTGAACTATTTTGATAAATAAAAAATAATAATAATATTATAAAAAAACCCAAATATCTCCCCTTAGGACTTTTTTAAATATTTTTTTTTTAAAAAATTCAAAATACAAGTTAGAAACCGCCCTCAAACAAGGTGGTATATATTGAATCAGTAAAATTAAAAAATAAAATAAAAATAAGACGACTAAATTGGCACGAAATGGGCTTGTGTTGGGTGCTCATTTACCAAAATAGGATCGAAGGGCAAGAGGTGGGACCTTAATCCTTTTGTTCAGTGAAAGTTAAAATAAAATTACAGATGACTCCTAAAAGAATCGTTATATACTTGTATGATCCAACAAGTTATTTGTTATTTGTCTTATTACATTTACATGCTGACACTGTTACTTTAAAGTGAGGGGTTATTTCGATATTTATAATTTTTTTTAAATATTAATATTTAAAATGAGTTGTTAAATATTTATTAATTATTATTTATATTATTTTCAATCCATTTTAAGTTTCTTTATGGAATTTTTTTTGTCTAATGTAAGTAACGTTCTCACACACAAAATAAAACAACAATTTTTATTTTTTCAACTATATTTTATACTCTAAAAAGAGATTGTGTGACATGATAAAATGAAATAATTAATTGTTAAAAATTAAATAAAGATAGTTTAGTACAAAAAACTCATAATTAAGATTTAATTTTGTGTTCCTTAAACAATACTTAAAATAAATAAGATAAAGTATTTAATAAAATTTTAAATATTTATTATAATATTTAAAATTAATAAATAATTAATAATATATTTTAAATATCATATCTATCTCAATATCATAATAACTCCTTTCTAAAGTCTGTTGTAATTATAGTTTACAAGGTGTAAATGTATTTCTCAATCCACTTTTAGGTACTCTATAGAGTTGCAGGGCAGGGCAAGGAGAAGGTGGGCCCCTCTTCTACTTCCTTTCCCTATAACTGTGTATTAAAAAAGAGACCATGAAAAGTCACTCTTTACTAATCTAATATAACACTCGAGGGCGATTTCTAACTTGGATTTTTTTTTTTTTTGTTTCTGTAAATTTTGGTTTGAAAACCGCCTTCACATGAGACGGTATTTAGGTTATTACTTCTTTTTTATGAAAACCGCTCTCACTTGGAGCAGTTTTTAAGCTATATATTAAAAAAAAAAACAGGAAACATATGTTTGAAAACCGTCCTCATTCACGAGGATTTCTGAACAGGTTATAAAACAAGCTCATTTGGGTACATAAAATTAAAAGTGCAGTAAAATGATAAAAAAAAATGCAGTATTGATATAAAAAAAGCCTTAATTACACGCTAGAGCACACCTTCAACCAAATATATATAAAGTAAATATTTATTTTAATTATTTAAAAATATAAGTAACATTAATTTAGTCTTTTAATAATTATGTGACATTAAATTAATTCTTTTAAAAGATAATTTTATGTCATTAAAAGATTAATTTGATGTCACTAATTATTGAAAGACTAAAATAATGTCATTTGTATTTTTAAAAGATCAAAATAAATATTTACTAATATATATATATATATATATATATATATATATTCCTGGCCTCTGCGTTTCCCTTTATCAAAATGAATAGGTTATGTATAAATTCTTACATTTTTTATTTGACAATTGACACGGGGGAAACAGTAACAAAAAGTTATCTTTGCAAAAAAATAAATTTAAAGGGCTTGAATGTACTTTAAATTTTTTTTTGCCAATCATCATTTTATGGTCAAAATTAACTTCAAGAATCAAAATCCACTGTGACTCTCCAAAATTAATTTTATAATATAAGCTAAACATGCACTTATAGATTGTTTATTAAATAAGTGAGTTGAACCTAACAGAATTAAAGGTTTGACCTGACTCACTTACACCCTAATTGGTTGCTGCCTTCATTGCGCGCGTTGCCATTGATATAATAGAACCAGAAGATGCATGCATATAAGCTCTTGCAATGGATTGAATCTCTGCTTACCTAATTTTTCTTTAGGACGAGATGGATGTTCCCATTGGAAATATATATTTTATAAGTATCAAAATTATATCAACATACACGTAAGATTTTTTTTTGGTACGTTACTTATCTTGTGGCGATCGGATATAATTTTAGTTTGTCAACGATGGGGTTGGTTCCCAGCATTCACAATACACAGAAACACAAATTAAAAGAAAAAGAATAACGAAAGCAGCGTGGGTTGTTATATGACAAAGATCTTATAACATTATTGTGGCTAATTCTGATAAAGGTGTATGCGAATAATGGACCATACGAAAGAGAGTAATAATGTCAGCCTTAGCCACAGCTCACAGCCTCTTGCCCTTGCATTCTTCACACATCTGTGTCTACAAAATTGGATTTATCTCTTAAATCCTTCAGCCATCTGTATCTATACGTATAATATTGAATTTGCCTCTTAAAAGCCAATAGTTTTTTGACACACATACGTATACATATGCCATTTAACGATTCTAGACTGGGTATAAGCCAATACACACTCCAAACTTAGAACACCATATGCTGCTTATATGAATTTCATTAAATCCAACAAGGAAGGAAAAGAGAAAATTTTAGAGACAGAAATAAAAGCATTGGTAGTAAAAACTTGTCCATAACCCTTACCAATTTTTTTTTGTCCATAGAGCGAATTTATTTGTCCATTAAATATATATATATATATATATATATATATATATTTATATATTTAACTTGGTTTCAATAAATGCTAAGGAAGGTTAGTATAACAGGGTTTGTTAGATTTCCGGTCACAATGCTAAGGAATTTTACTGTAATCGTGCATGTATGCAAATATTCCTTGGGTATTTATTTGTTTAAGTTTTTCAATTAGACTTGTTGGTACATGACTTATCTGACAGCCATTGGATATGAGTTTAGTTTGTCAACGGTGGGGTTGGTTCCCAGCAATCACAAGACACAGAAAGACAAACAGAATAACGAAACTAACGTGGATTGTTATTTGACAAAGATCTGACATCATTGTTTTGTATTGTGGTTACTGTTGTGAGGTAATTCAGAATTGGTCAAAGTAAGAATGAGTTAGTTGTCAATGAATGATGATGTGGCAAGTTAGTTACCATGTGTTAACTGTTTGTTAAGAGTCATTAAGAATGAGTTAGTGGACATTGCTATATAATGTAACTGTCATTTGTAATCAAGCTAATGCTGTGAAGTGAATAAAATTTGATTCTTTTCAATCTGGTGTGTGCAATTCTCAAGTACCCTCTTTTTCTTTCTCCTTTCTTCATACTGTGATAGAGTGTGAGTGTAAAACACTGTGAGATTGTTTCAACAAATTGGTATATCAGAGCGAGGTTTTCTCGATTCTTTGATCAAGAAAGATGGCAAATTCAAACTCAACTTCGAATGGGCATTTCCCAGCAAACCTTCCAATCTTCAAAGGTCAGAATTATGATCGGTGGTGTGCTCAGATGAAGGTGATATTCAGGTTTCAAGATGTGCTTGAAATCGTGAATGATGGTGTGCCTGAGTTGGCTGTGAACGCCACTGAAGCGCAGAGAGCAGTCAATCGTGAGCAGAGGAAGAAAGATTGTAAGGGTTTGTTCCTAATCCATCAATGTGTTGATTCAGACATCTTTGAGAAGATTGTAGATGCAGAGACTGCAAAGGGTGCATGGGACATTCTCAAGAATGCGTATGGTGGTGCTGAGAAGTTAAAGAAGGTAAAATTACAGACCCTCCGTCGCCAATATGAGCTGCTGCAAATGACAGATCAAGAAACCATTGCAGAATTCTTCACAAGATTGTTGACATTGACAAACCAGATGAAATCTTGTGGAGAAGTAATGAGTGATTTGATGCAAATAGAGAAGGTTCTAAGGACTTTGAATTCAAGTTTTGACCACATTGTGGTGGCAATAGAAGAGTCAAAGGACCTTAAACAAATGAAGTTGGAGGAGCTTCAGGGATCTTTGGAGGCTCACGAATTGAGAATTAAGCAAAGGAGCTCGGAGAAAGCCACTGAGCAAGCTCTCCAAGCCCAAATGAACAAGAAAGTGAATGTTGATGGAGGAAAGAACAAGAAAGGGAAGGGAAAATGGAAGAACCCGAAACAAAAGGGACCAGTTGAGGGCTCAACCAACAACTCCAAGAATTTTGGTGAAGGTACAAGAAAGAAGGGTGGTGGCAATAATAAGTGGGGCAAAAAGAAATTCAATAAGAAGAGCATACAATGCTATAACTGCCAGAGATGGGGTCATTTCGCAGATGAATGTCAAGCCAGCAAGGATTCCAAAGATGACAAGAATGTTGAGGTGCACTTTGCTCATGGTGAGGTCACTGATTCAGATGTTGTGTCGCTGATGGCTATCACAAATTTGGAGGATGACAAGTCCAATTTGTGGTATCTTGATACCGGGTGTTCCAACCACATGACAGGCAACAAAAAGTGGTTCCTGAAACTTGATGAAACAGTGAAAAGGAAGATCAAGTTTACAGATAACAGTGCAGTTGTCTCTGAAGGAATTGGGAAGGTATGGGTGCAGAGAAAAGATGGACAAGAGTCTGTAATAAATGATGTCCTTTATGTTCCAAGTATGAAAAGCAATTTGATTAGTCTTGGTCAATTGCTTGAGAAGAATTACTCAATGAAGATGGAGCATAAGGAGCTGAAAGTGTTTGATAATAATGGAAGGCTGATCCTGAAAGCTCCCTTGTCTAGAAACAGGACTTTCAAGATTGGAATCCATGTTATTGATCACCAATGTTTAGCTTCCACAATTTCTAATGAGGATTGGACCTGGCATCACAGATTTGGACACTTAAACTTCAGGAGTTTAAGTATGCTGAATGTGAAGAAGATGGTGTATGGCTTGCCAAAAATTAAAGTGCCCAAGCAAGTGTGTGAAGAGTGCTGTGCAGCCAAGCAGTCAAGGAGGCCATTCAAATCTGACTTGCCAGGGAGAGCAAAGCAAAAGCTGGAGATTGTATACTCAGATGTGTGTGGCCCTTTTGAGGTGAAAACACTAGGAGGTAACAATTATTTTGTATCTTTTATTGATGAATTCACTAGATACATGTGGATTTATCTCATTGAAAAAAAGAGCGAAGTTTTCAATGTCTTTAAAAGATTCAAAGTAATGGTTGAGAAGCAAAGTGGTTGCTATATTAAGTTGTTGAGAACAGATGGTGGTGGTGAATACACCTCTACTGAATTTGCAAAGTTCTGTGAGAAAGAAGGGATAGAACATGAGGTCACTGCTCCATATACACCACAGCATAATGGGATTGCTGAAAGAAGAAATAGGACCACTCTCAACATGGCAAGGAGCATGCTTAAAGGGAAGAAGGTACCTCACCAATTCTGGGGTGAGGCAGTGTCAACAGCAGTGCATATTATGAATAGAAGCCCAACCAGAAAGTTACTTAACATGACACCACATGAGGCTTGGACAGAAAAAAAAACCTAGTGTCAAGCATTTCAGGATTTTCGGTTCCTTGTGTTTTAGGCATGTGCCTGAACAAACAAGGAAGAAATTGGATGATAGAGGCCAGCCTATGATCTTGATAGGGTACCATCCCACTGGTGCCTATAGACTGTATGATCCAAAATGCAGAAAAGTGGTGGTGAGCAGAGATGTGGTAATTGAGGAAAGCAAGGGGTGGAATTGGCAGCAGCAGCCACATGATACAGAACTCAGAACAAATGAAAACAGTGGCAACAATGCAACAATGGTGTTAGAAGATGAGCAAGCTGAAAGTGCAGAACCAGAACAAGGTGTGAGGAGGTCAAGTAGAGTGAGAACACAGTCAATTAGACTGAGTGGATATGATGTATTTCCTGATTCTGCTATCAATGAGGAAGGTGACTTGTTGGAGCAGGCAATGCTGGCAGAAACAGAACCTGTTGATCTGAAGCAGGCATTGAATGATTCAAACTGGTTGGCAGCCATGAAGGACGAGCTAAAGGCAATTGAGAAAAATAGAACTTGGGAGTTAGTAGATAAGCCACATAACAAGAAACCTATTGATGTGAAATGGGTTTATAAGGTGAAAATGAGGCCAAATGGCGAGATTGCCAAATACAAGGCAAGATTAGTGGCAAAGGGCTTTCTACAAAAGCCAGGCCTTGATTTTAATGAGATTTTCGCCCCTGTGGCAAGGTTGGAAACCATCAAATTAGTAGCAGCAGTGGCAGCCTACAAGGGATGGTCAATGTATCAACTAGATGTCAAGTCAGCTTTTCTCAATGGGCCACTTGAAGAAGAAGTTTATGTGAGGCAGCCACCAGGCTTTGAGAAAGAAGGGCAGGAAGACAAAGTTTACAAGTTAAAGAAGGCACTCTATGGCCTAAAACAGGCTCCTAGAGCATGGAATAGGAGAATTGACAGCTTCCTAACTCAGTTAAACTTTGTGAAATGTACATCAGAACATGGAGTGTATGTGAAACATTCTACTGGAAGTAATTTTCTGATACTTTGCCTCTATGTTGATGATCTCTTAGTGACTGGGACTGATGAGGAAGAGATGATGAAGTTCAAGGGAAGCATGATGAAGGAATTTGAAATGTCAGACCTTGGGAAATTGTCTTATTTTCTAGGGATGGAATTCATAACAACCAGCAGAGGCATATTCCTGCATCAGAGGAAGTATGCTGAAGACATTCTAAAGAGATTTCATATGTTAAATTGCAATCCAGTGGCTGTGCCAATGGAAACAGGAGTCAAACTCAGCAAAGAAGTTGATGAAGAGCTAGTTGATTCCACCCTGTATAAGCAAATCATAGGCTCATTAAGATACTTGTGCAATACAAGACCTGACTTGTCCTATAGTGTGGGCTTAATGAGTAGATTCATGGAGCAACCAAAGACTTCTCACTTGGCAGCTGCCAAGAGGATTCTGAGGTATGTGAAGGGAACCATGGATCATGGTGTGTTGCTTCCCAACAAGCAGAATAGCAAGGCAGCAGCAGTAGCATTTGGCTACTCAAATTCTGACTGGAGTGGAGATCAAGATGATAGGAAAAGTACAGCTGGGTACTTGTTCATGTTTGGTGGAGCACCAGTCTCATGGTGCTCAAAGAAGCATGGAATTGTTGCACTCTCCTCATGTGAAGCTGAGTATGTGGCAGCTTCTTTTGCAGCATGTCAAGGGTTGTGGTTTGAAATGTTGCTTGAAGAACTGAAGTTAGAAGGGACTGGAAGAATGAAACTGTTAGTTGATAACAAGTCAGCAATTGACTTGGCAAAACACCTTGTGGCTCATGGAAGAAGCAAGCACATAGAGAGGAAGTTTCATTTTCTGCGTGACCAAGTAAATAAAGAGAAGCTGGAATTGGAGTATTGCAAGACCGAAGAGCAGCTTGCTGATATACTCACAAAACCACTGAAGAAAAACAGATTTGAAGAGCTGAAGAGTAAGATTGGAATGATGTCTTTAACCAATGTGAATTAAGGGGTGTGTTGTGAGGTAATTCAGAATTGGTCAAAGTAAGAATGAGTTAGTTGTCAATGAATGATGATGTGGCAAGTTAGTTACCATGTGTTAACTGTTTGTTAAGAGTCATTAAGAATGAGTTAGTGGACATTGCTATATAATGCAACTGTCATTTGTAATCAAGCTAATGCTGTGAAGTGAATAAAATTTGATTCTTTTCAATCTGGTGTGTGCAATTCTCGAGTACCCTCTTTTTCTTTCTCCTTTCTTCATACTGTGATAGAGTGTGAGTGTAAAACACTGTGAGATTGTTTCAACAGTTACATCTGACGAAAACACAAAACCGAGTGGTAGACCATAACAAAGGGAGTAATGTGTTAGCCAGAGCTTCTTTCCTTTACATCCTTACACGTGTCATCATTATTGGATTTGTCTCTTTTTTTTTTTTTTTGAAACGATTGGATTTGTCTCTTAAAAACATCATATCAATACCTTTTAAATATAGGAAAAATTCCATTACACCACTTCTCCCACGTAAGAATTAGTCTATGTATATGACTCACACATAATAAGTTTTATGTTTAAGAATTCGACCAATTGCCGTGAAAGAATCATATTAGTGTAAATCTTATATATAAAAAAAGTGAGTATCGCACTAACTATTTATATATCTTTACAAATTTTATTCTGCAATTGACGCGTGGGCAACAGTAACAAAAAGTTATCTCTGCTCAAAATATATTTTTTAAGGGCCTGAATGTATTTTAAAAAAATTTCTGCCAAACATCACTTTCCGCTCAGAATTAAATTCAAGAATCAAAATGAACTGTGACTCTCCAAAATTAATTTTAGAATATAAAAAATATGCATTTATTGATTATTGCTTACTAAATAAGTGAGTTAAACCAAACAAAATTAATCTGTGTTTGATTTAACTTTTAAAAGTTTAAAATTATTATTTAAACAAAAATATACATACTTTTACTTAAATTATAATTTTAGAACTTATAAAAATTAAACTAAACATACTATTAAAGCTATGACCTTACTCGCATACACCCTAATTGTTTGATTGCTATAATCTCTTACAATGGATTGAATCACTGGTGACCTAATTTTTCTTTAGGGCGAGACGGATGTTGCCCATTGGAAATATATATTTTCTAAGTATCAAAGTATTATATCAACATATACGTATGATAGTGATAGACGAGACAGCGCAAATATTTTCCCCTTATTGTGGCTGTTGCAACGATGAGTGCTAATAGACAAATCTTCGTTTAATAAGTGCACTATATATTCCTCTAATCGTTTCTTATTGTCTTACTCCAAAACATTATTTTAATTGTATCTCATAGTGTTATTTGTCAACAACAGTTTTACATGTACATGTACATTGTATACTTTAGAAGGTTCCAATAAATACAATTATAAACCAAAATACTTAAAGTTTTATGAAAATTTATAAATCTAAAAATTGTATATGGGTCAGCCATCGTAGCAAGGCTTCGGCTCGAGACGGGCCTCCAATTTGCAGCAAGTTTGGGAATCGCTAATCTTCAAGTTGAGCTGGACTTGTAACTATCACTCTACAGATCAATCTTTCCATAATTTTTTCTGCAATTCAATAAAATTAGCCTTAGTCATGTCTATCATCGCGAAGCAAACAGTGTGGTGCTTGTAAAAATTTCCCCAAAATTGCAGTGTAACAAATTGAGGAGTTGGTCATCAAACGGTCTATCCCAGTGTTTGTCTAATTAGATGTTTTTGTACGCTATTAAAGTACACGTGTATGAATTAACGGGCGCATCATGTTATAGATTTTGAGACATTGTGTTGCACCACTTGTCTAAATTTAATTCAATTTCGGCGAGGTATGACACAACGGCAAGGTCATGCTGGGCTCTGCCATCCTTCTCTTCCTACTAATACTAACATCAAAATTTAAAAGTGTGAACTTATAGGAAAGATAACAAGAGAATAAATTTTATTAAAAAAAGTAAATTATAATATTATTTATAAAAAAAAATACTTATAAACAGATTTACAAACTTAATAAATAAATTCTAAAATTTTTAAATTACATTAAATTTATTTAAATAACATCTAATAAATTAGAAATTAAAAATAAAAAAATAAAATTTGAAGCAATATCGATAATTTTATTTAAACTCTATTCAAAACTTATTCAAAAACTTAAATTACACAAAACCTCGTAAATCTAACATTTTCTTTTACACCTACGGCCACCTCTGCTTCCGTCGCCATCCCTTTCCTCATCCTATTCCCATAACAAATTCCTCCACCGCCGCCACCCCTTTCAATGAAGGCCTTGACCCTTCCGTTCTCAAATTCCTCCCCATCTTCACTTACTCCTCCGCCACCCACCGCCCACTGCACCACTGCGCCATCTGCCTGTCGGAGTTCGAAGACGACGACGAAGGTCGCATACTTCCAAACTGTAACCACGCTTTCCACTCCCATTGCATTGATACATGGTTTCACTCTCACTCCAACTGCCCTCTCTGCCGAGCCCCGGTTCATCAACCCCCCGCTCCGGTCCAACCGGCCCAAGGAACACCGGCGGCGGCGTCCTCTGTTTCAGAAGCGGGTCCGGTGGAGGAGGAGTGCCAGGGAGGTTGCTCGTCTTTTGCTGCACCGAGAAAGTCATTAGGCATAATCATAGAGGTGCCGGAGGAGGAAGCGGAGAGGATTAGAGGATCGGATCTTGTACCCGGAGATATCGGGTTGAAATGGTCGGATAATCGGGTTCTGTCATTGAAGAGGCTTTGCAGCGTGTAGGTGACGGCGCTAGCTTTCAGTGGAGCCCAGTGCTGATGAACCGTCTCATTCCATCGCCTGAAGATAATGACATGACATGGCCACGGGTGCAAAAAAAAAAATGGACATTTTCGTTTTCTGTAGATTGTTATTGTACAACGACTAGGGGTTAGGAAAATATAGTACGGATGTTTTGTATAGAATCTCAGATCTCAATCGTGCCTGTGCCTGTGTCTGAACCTGAACCTGAACCTGAACCATTGGGTTGGGTACTTGGGTTCGTCTCTTAAAACTTGAAAGGGGCTAGGAGGCGCGTGTTGTGTTTCGTACTTGCGTAGATTTTTAGGGCTCTTGCCACCCAGGAGGAGATGGTTGATACATGATACCCACTCTGAATCCTTTCATTTGAAATGAAAAGCCACTACAGATATTTCGCAATAAAAATGTGCTTTTTATTATACAACTAATTTTATTACCTGTGTAATGCACAATTTTATTAAATTAAGTCTGTATAAACTTTTAAATAATAATATATTATTTATTGTAATACTTTTTTTATAAGTTTTTTAATAAAATTTATATGTAAAAAATTATTCAATTATTTTTTAAATTAATTATATCATGAGAAAGTCATAAAACTAATAAAAATAAATCTTAGCATAAATAATTTATTTAGTATATTACATGTAAATAGTTAAAAAATATTAAAGAAAAAATAAAAAAGAGGTTCATTAAAATAATAAGATATAATAATCCTATATGTTAAAAGTATAAAATGTGCATAGTACCTTTATGATCAATTAAATGATCAATTTTAGTTGAATTAGATATTGAAACAACTTAATGAGAACTTTTCTCATTACATATTTGGAAATTAGAAATTTTTTTGAACCATTCTATGTCACAAACTTAATAATTTGTCCAGCTTAAATATGTTTCCCTAATCTTATTGTTTGGCTGCATTAAAATAAAAATTAGATTAAGAGACAATATAAATGAAAAATGATAAAGACATTGAATTAAGAGTGAATGGTAAAGAGATAATAAAAATTTGAATTGAATTTTCACCTTAAAAAAAGATTGAAAGAGATATTTTATTTAAATTAGAATTATAAAATAAATAATAATAATTACATATTAATTACCCTTATTTTTATATGGGTAATTCTAAAAAAATTATTATTTAATTAAAATTTCTAGCATGTGAAACTTAAAATGATTAAATAATTGAAGTTATCAACCTTAATTTCAATTTAATTCAAATTCTTATATTAAAAAATCATTGAGCATTGAAAATATGTAATTATTAGTATTTATTTTAGAATTCTAAAAAAAATTGTTAGTTAATTAGAAGCTCTAGCATATCTAAATTGTTAGTTAATTAGATAGACTAATTTGTACATGTTAAAAGAAAATGATAGTATTTTGATATTTTTAAATTTAAATTTTGGTTTATATAGATTATTAAACGAACTTATCTAAAAGATTTGAAAATGTATATTTAAATCAATGCACTACTTAAAGATATTTCTATAATTGTATATTTAAATTAAATAATTTTGTAGTTGTGATTAAAAAATTGTGAATAATATTTTATGAATTTATCATGATCTTCTTGCTTGTTTTTATCTTTTAATCTATGGCTTAAAAAAAACAAGAGAAATGCATTTAAAAATTAAATAATTACTTACTTTAAATGCATGTCATTTAGATCCATTCAAATAATAAGATAATATGAGAGTCATAATCAGATATATTAGATTAAAGATAAATTAGTTATTATTTAAATTTTAAGATAAAAATAAGATTCAAAATTGAATTTTATTACTTATCAAGCAAATAAGATAAATTATTACCTACACAAAATCAAATTGATTACTTAATATAACTGAAATTTCAATATAAAAATAATTTAAAATATCAACATTAAAGTAACAAGAATCAAATGAGTAGGATAAAAAAGATATTTATCATATTTAAAATCTAAAAAAATCAAATATTAATAAATTCTTATATTCAAAAGCATATTTGATAAGATCTAAATAAATATAATATTTGTAAATATTATCCACATATATATAATTGTTTTTAGATAGACTAATTTTTGCATGTTAAAAGAAAATAATAGTTATTTTGATATTTTTAAATTTAAATTTTGGTTTATATAGATTATTAAACGAACCTATCTAGAAGAGTTGAAAATGTATATTTAATTCAATATACAATATATATATATATTATTATTATTATTAAACGAACTTATATAAAAGAGTTGAAAATGTATATTTAATTCAACGCATAATATATATATTGTCTACTTAAAGATATCTCTATAATTGTACATTTAAATATATGTGAGTTTAGGTATATTTTTGTTAAATTTTATTTCCTTCTAACTTAAATTAAATCATTTTGTAGTTATGATTAAAAAATTGTAAATAATATTTTATGAATTTATCATGATCTCCTTGCTTATTTTTGTCTTTTAATCTATGGCTTAAAAAAAATAGGAGAAATACATTTAAAAATTAAATAATTACTTGCTTTAGATGCATATCATTTAGACCCATTCAAATAGTAGGATAATAAGAGAGTCATAATCAGATAGATTAGATTAAAAATAAATTATTTATTATTTAAATTTTTAGATAAAAATAAGATTTAAAATTAAATTTCATTACTTATCAAACAGATAAGATAAATTATTACTTACACAAAATCAAATTAATTTTTAATATAACTGAAATTTCAGTATAAAAATAATTTAAAATATCAGTATCAAAGGAGCAAGAATCAAATGAGTATGATCAAAAAGATATTTATCATATTTAATACTAAAAAAGATCAAATATTAACAAATTCTTATATTTAAAAACATATTTGAGAATATCTAAACAAATATAATATTTGAAAATATTATCCACATATATATAACTGTTTTTAGATAGATTAATTTGTGCATGTTAAAAGAAAGTAATAGTTATTTTGATATTTTTAAATTTAAATTTTAGTTTATATAGATTATTAAACGAACTTACCTAAAATAGTTGAAAATGTATATTTAATTTAATGCACAATATATATATTGTCTACTTAAAAATATCTCTATAATTGTACATTTAAATATACGTGAGTTTAAGTATATTTTAATTAAATTTTATTTCCATCTAACTTAAATTAAATTATTTTGTAGCTGTGATTAAAAAATTATGAATAATATTTTATGAATTTATCATCATCTTCTTGCTTGTGGTTTGTTTTTTAATCCAAGACTTAAAAAAAAAAGAAATGTATTTAAAAATTTAAAAATTATTTGTTTTAGATGTATGTCATTTAGACCCATTCAAATAGTATAGTAATAGGAGAGTCATAATCAGATTAACTAGAATAAGGATTAATTAGTTATTATTTAAATTTTAAGAAAAAAGTAAGATTTAAAATTGAATTTCACTACTTATCAAAGAGATAAGATAAATTATTATCTAAATAAAATCAAATTTATTATTTATTATAATTGAAATTTCAATATAAAAATAATTTAAAATTTGAGTATCAAAGGAGTAAGAATTAAATGAGTAAGAATTTAAAGGAGAAAAAACACTTATATAAGTAACACGTGTCATTTGTCCAAATTTCAAAAACCTTATTTTATATAATAGTATATAGATTATACACAATTCTAAAGAGAATTCTAAAGCAGTTATTTTATCTTCAAATAATAAACCTTTTTCTTATAATTTTCATTTAATACTTTTAGTAATTATAATAGTAAAATCTCAACTTTATCATATATATATATATGTATATATACAACTTTATCATATATATAATAGTAATTAATTTTTTTTTATCTATGATCCAATTCAAAATTTATTCAATCTATCTATTTGTAACCTTTGTATACAAGTATTGCTACAGAGCTCGAGAACCGGAGGCCTGTAGCATGGAAAACTTGCGAATAGGGTGAATATCATTTTGTGAGTGAGATCCACTCGAATGCAAGCCACCTTTACAAATGTGTCCGGGCTGTTTGGATAAAAGCTTTGGGGCTATTTAGCTTTATATATATATATATATGTATTGTAGGGTGATGGTGATGGATCTGATGGTAGTGAATAGATTTGACTTTATCAATTTAGGCAGATGCAATGGGCACGCAGTAACAGCCTATTACTGCCCAATAAAAAGATGGATACTTAGTCTATCAAGTTTCATATTCTCAATAAATTAAATTAGATTAGATTAGGCAAAATAATGGATGAACTGAGTAGACATGATGACATGAATCATGGGCTTTGATTGCCACCGTAATATAAACATAATAGCAGTGGCTGTGGAAATGGTATTACGTATTTT
The DNA here is from genome assembly GCA_023212625.1 of Styphnolobium japonicum. NCBI lineage: Eukaryota > Viridiplantae > Streptophyta > Magnoliopsida > Fabales > Fabaceae > Styphnolobium > Styphnolobium japonicum. The sequence continues at coordinate 7,755,760 of JALBWW010000002.1, read as the reverse complement.
GGATTAGCTAGATTGGGCTAGTGAAGCCGCCAGAAAATTGAGGGTGTCATTGACTAAAAGGCCGATGGAGATCGGCCTAAATAAGTCATATGGCTTATTAGATCTATTTTTATTTTTTAACATTAGTTCATTGACGTTCCTTTACCTCAGAAATGGACTTCAATAGTCACTGAGATATTCTCAATAACATTGCAAGACCGTTAAAATATGGGGCCTTAGTCCAGCTCCATATGTGAGAAGGCACCACAGAAAGTCTGGTAGTCTAACCAAAAATAGAAAGACGATGAAGGGTAAAAACAAGTGCAATACCTTACGCGAAGAATGCGATTGTGTGTTCATTTTTTGGTAAAAGTTGATTGACCTATCCCTAAATTAAGCGCTGAATAACAAATTCTGATTTTAGCAAACGCATTCAATGGATACCAAGCGCGTCCCTCCCATTATAAACCATTTAACCTTCCTATAGAGTTCCTCGCGGCAGTGTACAATTCAGAAAACCAATTCTGAGAAGGAAAGAAACATTAGTTTCAGAAAACAAAAATGGAACCCGTCACAAAGTTCTTCTCGGTCTTGGCTATCTGCATATTTTTAGTGGCCCACCAAACTGCTGCAGAAGAAAGCAAAGGCAAGGACCTAATCAACAAGTTATGTCAACTATCGCCAACCAAGGATCTGTGTGTGGAAGTCCTTTCGTCCGACCCAAACAGCGGACATGCAAACCTAAAAGACCTGGCAATTATATCACTGAGGGTGGCCGCTGCAAACGCCTCGGGCATACTCACTGACGTGAAGATGATGATTGATGATGACAATTTGGACCCTGAAATTCAACAGGGCTTGGCTGATTGCAAGGAAACCATATTGGACGCAGAAGTTCAGCTTGAGGATACTATTGCTGCCCTGTTGGAGAATGCCGGTCGTGACGCTCAACTATGGCTGCGGGCTGCCTTGGCTGCAATCGATACCTGTGATGCTTCCATCCCAGGCAATGACGACGTTCTCTCCGTAAAGAGTGTATCCTTCCGCAAATTGTGCAATATTGCCGTGGCCATCAGCAAGGCCTTGCACAAAGGATTCTAAATTCTCACGTGTTGCTCTTTGGTTCAAGTGCTTGCATCGTCGTCAATTTTATCTGAATCTTCCAAAATTTCACATTATTAAAAGTGCTGCCCGAGTTTTTTTTATTCTCTTTCCCCATCCTTTTTCTTTGTTATGTGGAAGGAGGGCGCGCAAATGACAGAATGCAGAAACATCAACAAAACAAATAAGAGAACTTATGCTATTCATATAAGATTTGACACAAAATTATGTGTTTTTTATAACTCTATACAGTGTGAATCCTCCATTCATATATTGAAATTTTTTGACAGACAAGAAAAAATCTGGACCATCTCATCATTTCCTCATTCTTACATTTTTTCTATTGATAAATCCTCATCCTATTAGATTCGAGTCCACGCCAACACCTAATTGTGGATAAGAAAGAAATTTTTTAGTAATAGTAATAGAGGACTACTACAAATAGATTTCTGATTTTTATTTTATTTTATCGAAATCACTTCATTTCTTAGAAACTATCAAAAGAAACATAATGTATCATATAAGAGAAACTATATATTCTCTTTTATGCCACCCAACCAAGTAAATTACTAAATTGCACCTACAGATCAATTGGGTGTCTTAAAATCGTTACATATATTTTTTTTGGAACTGCATTTTTCATTACCAGAAAAAAAATAATTTTTGGCAACTAAATAACTTACACCAACTAGTCACTTGCTATAATTTTTTATTAATTATTTTTAATTTATGGTTGTTGTCATGCCATAAAAAATATGCATAGTAAAAAAAGTGTAATATCAGTATGAGACTATGACTTTAATTTTATTAATTTAAAAATTATGAAAATAACATGTTGTAATTAATAGAATGCATGGCGACTAAATTTAAACGATTATAAAATTGGAAAGACTAAAAGTATAATTAAATTTACATCTTAAAAATTTCATTCGTTTTCTTTTTAAAAAAGTGAGGTAGATATTTGAAATTTCAATCACTGTCATGGAGTATGTGCTATTCCAATGAGATCAATTAATACATTCGTTTTCTTTTTAAAAAAGTGAGGTAGATATTTGAAATTTCAATCACTGTCATGGAGTATGTGCTATTCCAATGAGATCAATTAATACTGAATGGCGTTTGTTTACAATGGCACATTAAAAAGAAGAAAAACAAATAAATATACCTTGGGCTCTGTCACCCTCTCTCTGTCTTTTTATTTTCTTTATTCTTAATTAATAAAGGGAGAAGGAAACAAGCGAAAAACAAAAAAGGCACATGAGATGTGTCGGTAAAAAACAATCACACACATGGCGATGAAAGAAGGATATCGTCGCCTTCCATGAGTATGAAAGCTGCTTCTTAATGATTGAAATCAAAATCAGCGGCCGATATAGTGGAGAGCTCGCTAATTAATTAAAAGTAAAATGGGATCGGAATTAATATAAGCTTCGCTTTATAAATCACATTAATAAATTGAAACAATGTTCTTTTAACATTCGTTGGGCTTTGGATATTAGTAGATTAGTAGTACAAGCGATCGCCAGCTTATTTTATGCAGGAGGAAAAAAATACCAAAAGGGAAAGAACAAAGTGAATGTGTCTATATTAAGGTATCGATGTAAGTGACTCCTGTCTGGGGCAACCATTTATCTCCAAGCAAGAAGTTGGACACCGTAAAGTTAGCTGCTTCCGTGGCGTTAATCACATGGTAACCCGGCCATGTCACTCTGTTTGCGCTGCTGGACCCTGCCCCACTGTTGTTAGACTCTGCGTAATACAATGTGCTCAATGCAAAATCGCCATCCCATGCATGCCACCCAGCAACATCGATCACACTGTCCATCAAGGTCTGCATATAAACCGTCCTCGAGTACTCCTTCCATGGCCTTCCCAGATATGTTGCAGCTGCACCGTTGCTGGCAGCCAAATCGTCAGCTGCTCTAATGGTGCAGTTGTGGATAGAAATGCCCGTGTCTTGGTTTGGGTCTGTGCGGCCTTGTGCGGTGATGGCGTTGAATTGCCCACTCATGGGGAGGCGAGGATACAGGTTGCAGCTTTGGAACACAACCTTAGCGTTTCCGAATATGAAATCTACCGTGCCGTAGATATCGCATTCCCTGTAGAATTGTCTTAGGGAATGCGAGTATAATGTGTCTTGGTACCCCTCGAAGCTGCAACTGTAAAACGTGGACAAATCTGCTCCATTTCGAACTGCTACTGCTTGGTGCTTCACAGCCCCTGCGGTGTTACGGAAGGTTATATTCACCCCGACGAATCCTTGCGCAACCACAGCTGCAACATCGATATACATATGAAACATCACTTAATTAGTGATCAAATATATATTATTGGCAAACGATTCTTTTAGACTTTTTAACACCATCTTTTACATTATTTATTTATATTTTTAACAAGAATTGGTCGCTACTTCCTACATAAACTCTCTTACATGATGAATATTTTTGTATAAGGAATAGACTAATCCCTATGAAAGAGTTAAAATGGTATAATTTTTATATCAAAGCTTACCATTAATTGGCAAAGAAATTTTTAATAAAAAGAGGTGAATTAGTAAAGTCATATAATTATAGTAACTAATTAAAGATTTATTACCAAAGGTTGCGGAGTTGAATGTTGTCCACCCATCGACGACACTACGATTGCTTGTAATAATTGTCTTGTTGATGCCATCTCCGATCATCATCAAGAACGTCTTTTTCTTATCAATGAACACGTTTTCCTCGTAAACACCCGCGGTGACATAGATCAGGAAGTACCCGTCCGTAGAGACAGACTTGTTAGGAGCTGCGGCGATGGCGTCGTTGATGGTGGTGAAGTTTCCACTTCCATCTTGGCTCACAGTCACGATATCTCTCACCACAACCTCGTCACCCACTGTGGTCTGAAGGAGCTTTCTCCGACTCACGGACTCGTAGATCGCACGGGTTCTGCTTGACATCTTAAGGGGCAAACGCCCATTTCGAAATCCGAGTTGTTTCTTGGTTGGCTGCAATGCATTGCCTTTCTTTCTGTTGTTGGGAACCCACCCCTTTGTAAACAGAGCAAGAGAGACACTGTAGAGCTTGGTGTCATTAGAGAGTGGGATGGAGAGTCCAATTCTCACGCTCCAAGCTGAAGCTGTGTCGTTTAGGCCATCCAAGCAGGTTTGCTGGTTTGTCAGAATGGCACTGAGCAAGGTTAGCAAATTGTCAGCTTGCAAAATGGGCAGAAACCCAGTTGTCTTGTTCACAGTTTGGAAGGAACTCGAAAGGAAATCAAAGTTCAGCTCGCCAAGCGTCTGGCAATCTTCGAGTGCACGGACGGCGGCGGTGGACAGAGTAGAGCGGCGATGGAGATATTTATCAACTAAGTTCAAGAACTTGCGGGCCTGTGATAATGACTTTTTGACTGAGAACCGGCCATAGTCGTAGACGTTGCCATTTTGGGGAGGGAGCACAGACTTGCAATAAGATGGGTCTGGCGTGGATTTGCATATGATTCCCTGAGAGATAGGAGTGATGGGAAGGGTGTCTGCGCAAGCTAGAGAGGCAAATAAGGGTAGGAGAATGAGAAATATCGACATCGTTGAGTGTTGGTGATTTGGAAACTGGGTTCATGAGCTTCAATTTATAGGGGGATAGGGCAACTTCTTAATGAGAGTTTTCGTATGTATTTACATATTTACATGTGTATGGCTGCTAAACATAGACCAGTCTTGTAAAGTAAAGAGTTAATCTATACAATTTGTGCAGATTAATAAAAAAAAAAATTATATGCATTTCTGTAGTAAAATTAATTTTACATTAAAAAATGATGATGTGTGACTTAGTCTACATAAATGATGTAGACTTTAAGTTTATAAAAGGAGACGGTGCTGTTATGCCGAAAATGTTTCTTTATGCTACTTATTGAAGGGGCTGGAAAGAAGATTTTTTATATTATACATGCTTTATAAATCCTCCGAAATTGGTGCTATTGGATTCCTACTAGTATTTCTAGATTAATCTATTTTTTAAATATGGAGTGGGTGGTGATTTAATCAAGAGTTTAGTTTTGATCCTATCCTTTAATCAATTGGATACGTTACCAAATTGTTGATTCCTTTGTCCTCACTAAATATTACCATTGTGGATGAGAGTGGACGGATTTGACATTTGAGCACAAATTAGTTTGAATAACACAATAGTTGGCTAAACACGTTTCAGTTAGTTTTTAAGATGATTTTTTTTGGTCAAAATATTGGTGAAGAAAATACCTCTTAACTTTTTGGCCTATATATAATATAATTTGGATTCTATAATGCCAGAGAGGTAACTAGTTTTCAAAAGAAGTACATAAAATAATATTTCTGGTTGCCATTTCCATTTTCCATAGACACCATTTTTACTTGTTGCTTAATGATATCGGTCTTCTAAAATTTCTTCTAATGCACATATATGAAGAGTGTTAATGACAAATCTAAATTTGAAATAACTTCATCTTCGACCTCGGACATTTGCAGAAGCTTCCAAAGTAAATCAACTTACCAGGAAACTTTCATACTGCAAACCCTTTTTAACGTATTTTTATGGGCGGAAAAGAGAAAAGACTGAAGACTCAACGGAAAGAAAACATTTGGCGAAGTTTTGCCTGTCAGTTGGAGGCAATGCATTTGGAATTATGCACGTAGACAATAATACCTAACTAATTGCATGACTCGTATAATCTGTATATACTTTTGGTTCAAAGTTCAAACAATAATGAACTCAGGCAAATGTGAATACGAACGAGGATTGCTTGTTTGAGCAAACATTAGACAAGAAAGCTATATAATAAAGGCTAAAAATTTGTGGCGTAGACTACTGGCTAGTAGCTATATAGCCAATGGCTATATATTTTATAGGGCGCCAATTATTTTAATATATGGGGACTAGGGAATCATATCCAGTTATAAATATAATTAGAATTAGAATGAGCCGTCACTGAGTTCATTTTCAAATTGGGTTACAAGTGACTGTCAAACAACAACTAATTTCAGCATTATTCTCTTGGTAACTAACTGCCTTTCATATATATTCTCCAGTGCATGGGCGATTGTGCACTATATATATAAACATTTAAATCTATTAAGTTGCATTCTCAGCAGAAGATAACATGAGCTTTCACATTTTGTATGGCAAAGTAAAAGGAAAAAGAAGAGAGACGAGAGCCTTTGTAACTCCCATTTTATAAGCTCATAAAGATGCAACAAAGCAGGATAACCCTGTAACTCAGCAGCAATTTCACTGGCAACATCCTGGTGATACACTTAACTATCAATATTAAATGCAAAGGCACATGTAGTATAAATTATGTAATTATCATAACTCTTCCCCATGCCATAACTAAACTAAGAAATCATTAATTCCTAAATAATGGTTCATAATCAGGTGAATAATTCAAGCTATACATGTTGACAGACATTTACCTCAGCATAAGTCTCCTCGCAAAATGAGTGCATTCAGTACCACTGACTCTTTCTAGCCATTGGTTGCATGTTGCCCCCTTTGCATCAGGTATTAACATGGTAACCTTCAGAACAGCAAAGAATTTTAATTTGACTTGAACTGAAATCAAGTCCTAGTTTCTGGATCCGAAGGAGCATTTTGTTCTCGAGGGCACGCGCTTGATCTAGTAAATAAACAAACTGCAGATAAAAACCTTTCATGAAGGATGGTACTCATACATAATATATAACTCAAAGACAAAAGGTCAGAAAAGACTAAGGGAAATGAGGACTAGTAACGTGGGGGTACTGAACAATATTTACATGTTGATAGGAAACTGGACCAGAAATAGGGAAAATGTTGAATAAACTCTTTGTATTATTGATTCTGCTACTGATATCAGTGTGACATCAGTATCAGTGATGGGTTCGAGGGGTCTGCTGCCTCCCTCCCAATACCACACTCAATTCTTGCCTGCTGTTCTCTTCTCCCCCTCCTCTCTTATACTCACAGCCTAACAGAATATCCTAACAGCATTTCTCTCTTTTTCCCCTTCAACCTGCCACGTGGGCAGGTGGGTACATTCTCAACCCTCTCCCTTATTTTCCTTCTCATCCCTCACATTCCTCACGTGATACCGTCCAGCATAGGGGTGCCTAACAATACTCATCCCCAAAAGATTCACCTTGTCCTCAAGGTGAAGGTTAGGGTAAGTGCCCTGTAACAGCTGAAGGAACTTCCTCCGAGGTCCCATTGCTTGAATCATAATGAAGCCTCTTTTGCCTTGCTAACAGCAGCATGGACAGGAAGCTCTGAGTTGATGATAATTAATGCAGCATCCATTTTTTCAAGTTGCCCCCTCATGCTTGAAGGACTAAAAGCTAAATAAGCATATGTCATTAACTCCATTGGCCAACCAGTAATCTGTATAGGAAAGCACAGAGATACTGATAATCCACACTTCTTCAAGAGCTCTAACTTCTCCTTATAGGACCCATTTGATTCCTTGAGTGGCAGTGACAAATCTACAGAAGCACTTGGATTAGCAACTCCCCTTGGAACAAAATCATAAGATAACAGAAGTTCCCCCTTAACCATTGCTTGCTCTGGATGGTTACTATCACCCACAACGTTTTCATGTGAGGAATTTCTTAAGCTTGATAGAGGAATTCTTGGGTTTCCAAAAAATCTATCCTCTTTTAGTCTATCATTCACCAACACACACTCTGAATTTCTCTGAGAGCTTTCTTCCTCGTAACTACCTTCAATAATGTCTAAATTTAAATCTCCAACACATCCATTTTGCAGTTTCAACACCAAAAGCAACTGGAGGAGACTGAAGCCCAAGAGATCTATCCCTTTCGATACTTTTGAAGTCATTGACAATGGCAATGCCCAATCCAGCAATGTTGTATAGGAGTGTGAGAACAATTATGTCTGGTACAAGAGTCCCAAACAATGCCTGACTGGCCCACCATCGGAAACTAATATAACTTGCTCCGAGGGCAAAGTTTCCAATCCATCCATTTTGTTTTAGCTTTAAAGGAGGTGCATAAGATATATGCGACAACAGGGATCCACCCACAGCAATGTAAAAAACTACAAGAAAGTCATGCCCTGCCCATATGTCCAATATACCAGCCGGGGTAAGATCTCTTAGTAGCAGCACTCATATTTGAGTGATTTCCTCATTCTTGGATATTGCCTCTATTGGGAATGGGCCCGACATCATCATGCACATAATTGATTTAGCGATATCCTCGAAATTCCAGTGGAAATTTCCAGAGGCAGCAACGCCGCAATCTACATCCCAAACCAACAGAAGCCAAGTGACAGGCTTTGTAAGTTGAATACGGATCTTCCATTTATTTTGTATGTGCGGGCTCGAATCTGGTGGCTTTTGGCGGTGGTGGGGGAGGGGCGACTCTAACGCCTAAGGCCTGGAATTCTTCTGTGTTGCGCATACGCTTCACAGATCCACCCAACAACTCATCTACTTCCTCTTGTTTCTGTCCAACCCAACACCCAACAGCATCAGGGCGCAAATTTGGTGGCTTAAGTGGTATAGGCAATGAGGCAATTGTTGGTCCTCGATTTTGAAGGACTTCCTCCTCACCTTGTTCTTCTTCCATGGCGTTTATGCCATTTAAATCAGGTCAGGATGTGGCCTTAGGTACTATTAAACTCAGTCTCCCTAATTGACCAGAACCATCTTCGCTACCTTTGTTAGGTCGTGGCCCAGAAGTGGATTTAAAGGGTTGGGCCACTCTTGATTTAGTCTCTCCTTCCTAAGTTAAGCTGAACTTGGGTGTAGAGAGATTATAAGTACTGCTAACCCACTCCTCCTAGCTTCAGCAATCAGATTGGTTCTAATGGGCTGGGGTACTTATGGTATTAGGCCCACTTTTGCTGCCCAGACCCATCTCATTCTCACCTTTACCCAAGGCTCAGTTCTTTTCTTCATTGAGTTGGACTTGATCCACTAAACCTGATAATGATTCCAGCCTGTCTAATCCTTGTTATTCCTTCACCCCTTCTCCAAGGTCATCGTCATCAGCATGTTCCAGGGGGCCAGAGCTCTCGATGTGTTCCCTATCTCCCTTCTCCATATTGGTCTGTTGGATGCTAAGCAACATCTCGTAAGGTTGCGAGACCTCTGCCAACGGGAAATGTCAGACCACTGCTGCTTTGAAATCGGCCCAGGTAGCACAGGGAGTTCGCGCCTGCCACCACTAGTACCAGTTCAGGGCACACCCTTCCAAGGCCTTCATAACGGCCTTCAACCCCTCTCCCTTAGCCATTGCATTAACGTGGAGGTTTATCTCCACGCGATGCACCCAAACAGATGCATCTTCACCGGAAAACATGGGGATTTCCGATCTTCGCCATCGATCATCTGTTTGGATAGTTTGATTGGTCCCAAATGTCATTCCATCACTAGTCTCGCCCTCCAAACTCATTTCCGACTGCCTCTGAGCTGATTCGGTGGTTTTTCTGCGAATGAGTCGCAGCAGCTCAGCTTGGATCTCCTCGCTGCGTTTGAGTCTAACTTCCCGAATTTTATTACACTCTTGGTCCTCCATCCTCCGTCTCTTAAGCTCTTCTCTTAAATTGACCCATACTTCTCTCTACAGCTTCCACTATTGCTTCCATCTTCGAATCCAATATCCACAACTCTCAGATCGGGAGCTCTGATTCCAGTTGATAGGAAGTTGGACTAGAAATAGGGAAAATGCTGAATAAACTATTTGTATTATTGATTCTGCTACTGATATCAGTGTGACATCAGTATCAGTGATGGGTTTGTATAAGTGACTAACAGAAAACGTGAGGATAGTGTAGACACTTCGAGGGGTCTGCTGCCTGCCTCCCAATACCTAACTCAATTCTTGCCTGCCGTTCTCTTCACCCCCTTCGCTCTTATACTCACAGCCTAACAGAATATCCTAACAGCATTTCTCTCTTTTTCCCCTTCCACCTGCCACGTGGGCAGGTGGTTACATTCTCAACCCTCTCCCTTATTTTCCTTCTCATCCCTCACATTCCTCACGTGATCCCATCCAACATAAGGGTGCCTAACACATGTCTAGCTAAAATGTTCTTATGGCATATGATAAATAAGAATACCTGCCCACCAGTGTCAGGAAATCCCAGGACATTGGCTTGCCCAAAGTAGCCATGAGGAGATAATAACAACATTAAACACCATAGGCACTCACTCAAGAAAAGTCTCTAGTGTAGAAGGATCAGGAGCCTGAAGAATGTCCAAGAGCAGATGCATCATCTCCAATACCCGTTCAGCAGTATCACCCCGACTCTCTCAAAACCCATTCCTTGTAATCTACTGATAGGAACTAGATCAGAGAACAAGAAAAACTATATGTATTTGGTATATAGCTATCTGCTGCCACTGTTATCAATGAGATACCAGTAGCAGTAAGATGGAAATTACAAAAAGAAAGTATGGAATGAAAAAGAAAATACAGATAGTCCAAGGCTTTCGAGAGGCCTGGTCTTTCCCAACCAATTCCACCTCAATTCTCCCTTGCCCCTTCTCTCTTCTCTCATCTCTTCTTATTCCATTCCCATTACCCGATTCTGCCCCCTGCCCCACCTGCCACATAAACAGGTTGTTACAATGCAAACACACAACATGCTGATTACACACCTTTCCCACATGCCCACATGGGTCCCTAATCCTCTGCTGCTATTCCCTTTTCTCCAATGGTACACCTTAGTTAGAGGAGGGTGTCGGTGCCTATTATCTATACTCAGAAAAGAGTCAAAGAAATTTTTTTGACTACAATGTCCTACAAAATTCTCATATTATTCATGCTGCAAAGTGAAGACATGTAAACCAATTATGAAATAAGCTTACACATATTCAAACTCTAAATAGTGTATCAGGTGCAAGCTTAGAAAGATAATCCTCAGCCTTAGCCAAAGCAGACTGAAGTTTGGAAATGCTTTGTATTTGATCATTTAACAACAATGCATGTACAATAACAATAAGTAAGAAAAAAATTCACTATCTATAGATTCCTCATACCAAAACAAAAATTACAAAATAGAAATATGACAATGAGACATTGAGTACTCAGTTTAAGAGGAATATAGGATATATCTAATAAAAAAAGAAGAGAAATGCAGGGTCATGTTACATTTTTTAAGCTATAACTGTTGTCACACAGTATAATCAGTTTATTACAAGTAAAAAGTGCATAGCACAGCAAACTTACATGGCCTTTAAATTTGTGAGCTTGGAGGAAATCAAGCAATGGCTCCAAGGAATCTTTGTACGAAACATACTTGAAGAAAGGAGGCAATTGATAAATTGAACACCATTGCCAATGGACAATAAGCGGGTAGGACGAGGAAATGTTGCATTGAATGGCTCAAATCAAGCTCCAATACAAAATTGTCAATAATTCTAATAATCTAATGCGCAATATAAAACAAAACAGTCATTAGAACAGCCATGGAGTTATAGTACAAGGTCAGAGAGTTATTTCTTATAGTAAAAGCTAAGAAGTTGATTTCTTACTTTCCATCAACGGATTATTCTTTGAAGTGGAGATATTAAGTAACACTAAAACTTTTTTTTTTTTTTTGAAGTGATGTACTGACATAAACCTATACTCTTCCCTTCAAGAGAGAGAAAGAGAGAATAAACTCAACACACCACAGGTTTGCTATCAAAGGCTTCTCTTGCTTCCAATAAGTCAGGGCAAAATCTCTTTGCAAGAATTTCTACCTGCTCAACAAATGACTTCCCACCATGCTCTCTAATATGCTGGACCATTTGGCTCCATCGTTTTCTACATACATCACCAGACCTATGCTCAAGAAAATTGTCCCAATCCACCTCCTCCATGCATCAAGCATCCAAGGTAAATAAAACATTTAGCAGACGGTAGTCGTCAGTATCACTCCATATACCTTGAGCAACCATAGGTGATGTTAATTGCTCGTACCACTTTTTGCAGCAGCGTGCACTGGTTCTAGTCGCCAGGTTGTTACCAATTGACTCCCAACTAATATTATCCCGCAACATTCCATGTTTCGATTTTCTATATTCCTCTAAAGCCCTCACGTGTAGATGCAGGTTTACTAAATCAAATAAATTTTGATACTCCTCCTGGGACCATCGTCCTTTGTTAGCATTGGTTACTTTTATCCTACGCCATGCATCCTTTACATGAAATCGATTTTTACCCAATGCTTCAGCTATCATTTCCCAATCAGACCCGTGTTGTTCCTGGACCTTTCGTATAAATTCATACTCTTCAGGAGTCCATTTATCCTTGTCATCCTTTTCAAGCAAAATATGAGCACGATAGTACACACTATGGTAAGGCCTCTCAGGTAAGACTGCTCCAATTTCCTTCCAACAATCTCTAATCTCAGGATGAGATCTGCAATGGAGAATCATGTCTAGACCTTCATCACCTAACTGATGAAACTCAATATAGTTGAAAACAGCCTCTTTAATTTTCTCATCTTCTTCTGGTGTAAATCTTTTCCCATGCACTAAGCCATCACAGCAAACCTCCACTTTATCAGAAAAAAGTTACTCGTTTGGATGATCCACCAGGTGCAAGGTTAGGAGATTTACACCTGCCTTGGTAGTACTCTTCTTTATCTTCATGTTCTTGCCTTGATCATCAACTTCAGCAACGCAACGTGCATTAGCATCTCCGGTCATGACTCTAGCCAAATGCAGATCACCTTCATTGCTTTTAGACTCATTATTCTCCTTACTTTTGATTTTGTTCTTCAATTTCTTCTTCTTCTTGCCTTGATCATCAACTTCAGCTTCATTGCTTTCGGCGAAAGGTGGATCAACTACATTGCTCTTTGCCAAACATGGATCAGCTTCATTGCTTTTATACTCTTTATCTTCTGTTATTTTGCTTTTCTTGCTCTGTATCTTTTCCATCTTCATCTTCGCCTTCTTGTCTTGCCCCTTAACTTCAGTGACAACATAATGTTCACCTTCATTGCATTTATAACCTTGTACTGTCCTTTCTCTGTCTTTTTGCCTTTTTTGCTTGGTTTTGATGCAGCCATTTCTTGCATTCCAGCAAATGAATCATCACGATTTTTTCTTTTCTTCATCTTGCTTTGTTGGTTGTCATCCAATAACTGCATTTCTTTATCATCAGCAACGTTACTATTTACTATTTCACTATCTTTTCCCCACTTTCTCTTCCTTCTCTTATTGGTGTGGCTCTCTTCTTCCCCATTCCCCATGAATGTAATATCTCCTTCAATGGAAAAAGTTTGTCTCTCAGCTGCTTCACCAGTACAATTTTCCTCATGGGTTTCATTTGAAATGAACAATTTCTCAGTTCCATTTTTTTTCTTTCGGTTCTTATGCTTCTTTTTCTTTCCTTTGTTGGGTTCCAGCTCAAAACCAATTCCCCAATTGCTTTTGTCAATCTTAGAGCTTTTCTTCATGACTTTCTCATCCATGAGATTAGTATAATTACAGCTTATACCCCCAATGCAAAGCTGAAAACAAGACAAAGAATATATATATAAAATTATGGTTTATGTGTCCAAGATCAAATTTCGCACTTAAAATTGTAACAGAATATACTTTTATATAAAAAAGAACATCACAGACATACCCGCGAGATTTCTGGGTTGGATGGAGGATGGATGGGGACTGGGGAATCGCACATAAGAAACAGTCACTGACATTGAATTGAGGTTCTTGTCGTTTGAGGTTGGGGGCGAACAAATGAGAATTTGGGGCTGGGTAACCCTTTGGCAAATTGCGGAGCACTAGTAAAAGGGCACATGGCCCATACCCTGCCCTTCTAATGCCAACAATGTCAAATTTCACTTTCCCATATGGCCCACGTCAACATACGGGCAGTGTTGATTTCACTTTAAACAAAACAATAAATTCGTCATTACTCAAAATAATTAAAACCTTGCTTTATTATAATTATATTATATTATATATTTTATATAATTAATTATAATATTTAGAAAAAAAATAAAACCTACATGTCATCTCAAAAGCTTTGGTAATTTTTATTGGAAAAAATCAACTTATTATTTTAATTAATGCATATATTTATCATCTTTTAAGAACTGAATAAAACATAATCAATACAATAATTAAATAATAAATTAATCGATTAATAGTCAATTTTCAAGGTTCAAATTTGAAGTAATTACTCTGCGGTTACGTTTTATCAAACTTAAATTATCTCTAATTACTAATTACTAATTAATACTATGTCGTAGTACCATTTTAGAGCAATTGTTATTGGAAATAGTGATATTGTTAATTAATCAAATAATTATATTAAAAATAAAATTACGTAATATTTTAAAATATTTATGTTTTTGGATATTAAATACAATTTTAAAATGAATTATATATATAGGCTCACACTAAAAAAAAAAATACAGTTTAATGGTTAGATGAATTAGCGTCGGCATTTGTACTTTCTCACGCATCCAAATTGTGTTATTTAGATTACGAGTAGGATTAATGGCTTGTGGCCTAATAATCATGTACATCTTGCTTTAAAACTAGAGTGTTTTTAAATTTATTCTATTTTGTAGTGTCTAATAATTTATGTGATTTTCAACTTTGCATGGTCCTCAGGAACCGAAATGGAGTACTCTGTAAATAATTGAAAGTAATTAATTAGAGAAGTGTCTATCTTTAAAAAAAAATGACACGAGAGTCATAGCCTATGGGGAGAGAGAGAGAGAGAGAGAGGGAAGAATTCGGGGAGATATTTATTATTAATTTACTTAATAGCAATCTTTACAAGAGTAGCAGTGCCTTATTCATTTATTTATAAAATACAACAGAGAAACACGTGCATTATAATTAAAAGAATTAATGATCAGCTTGTAACTTTATTTGGCTATATCAACCCACTCAAGTATGGAACACCAGTTTGAGGCAGCCAATCATCCCCATCCAAGAAGTTAGACACCGTAAAATTAGATGCATCAGTAGAATTGATAACATGATAGCCAGTCCAGTTAACTCGGTTCGCAGTATTTGAACCAGGTCCCGTGTTATTATACTCTGCGTAGTACAAGGTGCTGAGCGCAAAATCCCCACTCCATTCATGCCAACCAGCAGGATCTATCAAACTGTCCATGAAAGACTGCAGATAAACTGTCCTTGAGTACTCCTTCCATGGCCTCCCAAGGTATGTTTTCACGGTACCAACCACCTGAGCCAAATCGACAGCGGCTTTTATAGTAGAATTATGGATGGAAGTGCCTGTGTTTTGATTTGGGTCAGTTCGGCCTTGAGCAGTGATGGCATTGAATTGCCCACTCATGGGGAGGCGGGGATAGATCTTGCAGCTTTGCAAAACAACAGCAGCATTTCCAAATATGAAGTCAACCGTGCCATAGATGTCACATTCGCGGTAAAACTGCCTCAGAGAATGCGTATACAAAGTGTCTTGGTACCCTTCAAAGCTGCAGCTGTAGAAGGTGGACAAATCCGCTCCATTTCTTACTGCAACTGCTTGGTGCTTGCTTGGCCCAGCAGTGTTGCGGAATGTTATGTTAACTGCTACGAACCCTTGTGCTACCACAGCTGCAAATCCACATGAAACATGTAAGAGGGTGATCTTCAAATTTATCAAATGCTTGATATATTAATTTTCATGCCATAAGGACATCGACAAGATTTGTGTGTGTACATTGCTTTTGCTTACCAAATGTTGCTGAGTTGAAAGTTGTAGAACCATCGACAACATTGTGATCGCCGGTGATAATTGTCCGATTGATTCCATCTCCAACTATCATCAAGTACTGTTTGTTTTTGGCTATAGATACATACTCTTGATATATACCCTTGGTGATAAAAATGAGAAAGTAGCCATTGCTAGCAGCTGTGTTATTTGGTGCAGCAGCTATAGCATCGTTGATAGTGGTGAAGTTTCCGCTTCCATCCTGACTAACAACCACAATGTCACTTACCACTACGCTTTCGTCCACCGTTTGAAGTAGTTTTCGCCCATGGCCTCTAGCAGAATCATAAATGGCACGTACTCTGTTTGACATCTTCAATGGTAAACGACCATTCCGAAAACCCAAATGTCTCCCATTGCGTTGCCATGATGTTGTGATTTTCTTCACAGGCACCCAACCCTTCCTGAAGAGAGCAAGGGAGACACTGTGAAGCTTCGTATCATCAGAAAGAGCGGAGGAAAGATCATTCTTGACTCTTTGATCAGAAGCTGTGGTCTGTAGGCCATCTAAACAAGTTTGTTGGTTTGTCAAAATAGCACTGAGCAAGGTCTGAACATCTTCGGCTTTAGAGGTGGGAAGAACATCGCTAGCTTTATCAACCGTGTCATGGGTGTTTGATAAGTATTCAAAATTTAGATCAGCAAGGAATCGACAATCTTCAAGAGCTCCAATTGTGGGTTGAGACAAAGACGAGCTATTTTGAAGATATGAATCCACTAAGTTCAAGAACTTACGGGACTGGGACAAGGACTTTCGAACAGAAATGCGGCCGTAGTCAAAGATGTTGCCATTTTGATTAGCAAGCACAGTTTTGCAATAAGAAGGGTCTACAGTGAAGTCGCAAATGGTTTCTATGGGAACGATGGAGACTGCACGGTTATCTGCTATGGATAACGATGCCAAGAAGGAAAGCAAAAGGGAAACACAGAGCGTAAGAACGGAGAAGTTCTTGAAAGCCATTGGTTTTTGGGCGAAGGAATTAGGAGTGGTCGTCGCTAGAAGGATGGATGGTTATGAGATGCATGGCTAGTTGGCCTCTTATATAGGCGAGGACGAAGTTTTTGTCTCATTATAATGATTAGTTTTAATCTGGGAATGACTTGAAGGCATTGCATATTGGAAGTCAACTAGAAGGAATTTGCATTGCCTACTTGATGTTGATGCCGTGGCGTGGCTACCATGAACGTAGTCAACAGCTCCAACCGGCTATTATGAAATATTTGATCAAGAATTTAGGACCAACATTCATTAAGTTTACTGTAATCGTGCATGTATGCAAATATTCCTTGGGATTATATTGATTTGTTTAAATTGCAAAGTAGACTAGCTAGTTTGTTACAATACTTATCTGATAGCCATTGGTTAAGATTTTAGTTTGTCAACTGTGGGGTTGGTTCCCAGCAATCGCAAGACACCTAAACACAAGAAAAAGAATCACGAAACCAACGTGGATTGTTATTAATTTGACAAAGATATGATATCATCGTCTTGTCTCCTGGTCGAGTCTGACTAAAGCTCAAATTTGATGTGTGAGGGTAATGAAATAGAAAAATGGTACGTGCAAGTATATTTTATCTCACATATTTTGCATATTTTTATATATTTAAGTTTTTTAAGGTTTGAAAGGAAGAGGAGAGAGAGAGAGGGGGGGGGGGAGGGAGAATAAAATATGTGAGATGTGTGAAATAAAATATATGTACATGTATCATTTCTTAATGAAATAATATATGAGAAATGATATATGTAGATTCATTTTATCTCACATATTTCTGTTTATTTAAGTTTTTTAATGTTGAAAAGAGATAAAAGAGAGAATAAATATATGTGAGATAAAATAAATTTGCATGTATTATTTCTCTTAATATATATACCCTTACTCTCTTTAGTTATTCTATGTGTATATTGAATATTTTACTAAGAATGTATCTGTACAGATTAACTACTATCTTAACAAAATTTATTTCACAAATTACGGGGAAAGCCTAAAGTAAACCTGTGGTCGATTTTTTAACTATCACGTTATAATTTTTGTACCTTTAATTTTATTATTTATTTAATTATTAAAAATTCATTAACCATGATGGAGACAATAAATTAGAAAACACCATCCATCTGATTGTTACTCACCGTATACTCCAATCCACAATTGCTTGCATTCGGCATTTGACCAATTCCTTGCTAGTTGTAACTACTTCAAGTCATCGAAAACCCTCGGTAAAGTTTCATTTGAATTCAAATTAGTCTTCATCAAACAATTTTCGAGATGAATTGTTATTAACATACACACACACATATATATATATATATATAATCTCGCAACAGCAAAGTAAGTGGAACCCGAAGAAAACGAAGCGACAAAGAATAATGCAGTTTGGATGTTCATATCAAGATAAATGACAAGATGATTAAAATTTTTATCCAAAATATCCTATATTAAGGAATTTAACTAACCAATAGAAAAGTTGCAGAGTCCGACCATCGCCATCCTTTTTAGTGTACTAAAAGAGAGAAGCATCTTTTTGGTCAATTTTTTTGTAGCCATTTTGTAATTACGCTAGTATAGACGTGATAAGATTAAGAATTCACGCTCATCAGCAATAGCGTGTATTAGATATATTGATCATCGGTTGCAAAACTTGATATTCTACATGAATAGGTTAGTGGTAAGAGATTTAAGTAATTTAGTGTAGATTTTAATTTTGATCTACTGTTGATAGGGATACTAAACTTTTTTGACTTAATTTAGTTTTTTTTTTTAGAAATCGATCGGTTTGGATCGATTTTTTGTTTTAATTTTCAAAATCGATCCGATCCAAACCAAACCAATTAGAATATCATATATATATATATATATATATATATTTAAATAACTTGATATGTGTTGTTGAATAACTTGAAATATTTACTTTCTTATTTTTTGTTAAAATTATTCATATTAATGATTTCAAAATGTCATTTATCATTTGAGGTATATGCCCACTTGATGGTTGTTGTCTTTGGTAATTATTGTTGAAAGTTATGATTTATGTAGCTGAAAATTAGTTTGAAATTTTAAATTTTTATTATGTGATTATACTTGACTATTACACTAGAAGTTTGATTATGATTATATTTGATTATTACATTAGAAAATTGTTAATTTTTGTTTAAATTAGTTGTTGTTTGTTTTAAATGGGTAAGTATGTTATTTATTGTATAAATAGGTTGAATTATTTTTTGGGCTATAAAAAAGCAAAGGAATAATATTTTTTTGAAATGGTCAAAAACTGAAAAATCGATCCAAATCAAACCAATTAATATCGTTTTGGTTTGGTTCGGTTCGGTTTCTAAATCTAAACCAAACTGATTGGTTTGGTTCAGATGATTTTACCCCTCAAAATCGATCTAAACTAATTCGCGAACACCCTAACTGTTAGTGTAAAGTTTTTTTACAGTGTCATCTAATCATAGGTTGACAAATTAATAAAGACGTTTGACTATTACAACAACTACTTAAAAAGTTTAACCCTTTTAATGATTTGTCAACACATTATTAAATAACAGTATAAATTTTTTTACACTGACAGTGAATCAAATTTTTTTCTGTGCCGTCATTACAAAAAAAAAAAAAGACTTGTAATAATCAGAGTAATATCTTCTCTTCTGGTCAAAACGCGTCTTGTGAATGAGCTGCAGTTTTAGATAATCCCAGTGGGTTTCGTCTAATGGAATTCAAAGTGCCAGACTAGACGCGCATAAAATTTTAGTTTCATAGAGTACCTAACTGCAATTAGGTGCTTTTTTCCTCTGCCTCTCTCTTGTCCATTTTTCCGCACCTTTGGGCAGGGAGTTCTTGTCTCATGTAGCCAAGGTATTGAAATAGTCATCAGAAGATCAAATCAGCTAGCTGGTTGACAAAGCATGTGAGGCCCAATTTACGTGTGTTTTTTTTTTTTGTCAAACAAAACTGAGTGTGTTCAACTTGTCACATCTTTTATTGAAGTTTAACACACGAATTCGATCTACTTGAGCTTTCCTTTTCCCATTAATGGCTTTAAAAATAAGTAAGCTCGATTGGATGAAAGTATGAGGAAGACCAATGCACTATGCATTCCAGTCAAGTGCTAAACAATTAGAGATTTAATACGAACTCTCTGCAAGTTGGAAACAAACCTGCTTGTGAAGATAGTAACCAACGCGTTGAAGTGTAAGAGAATCAAAGGGTACGTATAGACTATAGGGCACGATATGATAATCTACTCTGTCAACTCAATTTACATGCGTGATGTGTGTATAGTTAATTAATTAGTTAACATATATGAACACTACTAGTGGCTAACAGCCAAGTTAATGCGTTTTTTATGTCTTTCTTTTTATTTCCTTCCTTCTTTTATTTAATCTGCACATGGGATCTTATGTACAGATTAGATTTGGACCACCCCCATATATCGTGGATGGATCCATCTAAAAGTGTTTCGATGGATGGGAAGTCAAAAAATACTAAGTCACGTTTAGGTTGTGGCATCTTTCTCAGCAAGTGGTAGAATTGTCTACAGCACTAGTGGCTTGATAGCACACTTGGAATGGATCTTAGGACTGATAATAACGTGTCAGGATTTAATTTTCTACTAGTTTATTTTTCTTACTTACTTACTTAAATGATTCACTTGTAATATAACTTAAAAAAAAAAAAAAAACAAAGGAATTGCTTAGGAGAATGAAGTTAGTATCCAGCCTGTAGCACGCAGATATGCTTAAAATTTTCTACGCCGGTGGTAGTTAATTATTCAAACCATTCAAACAAATCCATGCGAAATCCTCTCGACCCTATATTTGATGGTATCTGTTCTCGACGGAACATTAGGTGGTCAAGATTCAATGTGAGTTTTTAAGATTATGAACTGTTTGAGTGTTTTAGAGACAGTGGTGGCCGAATATCTACAAAAGGCACTTGGACGTGAAGACCTTGTCTTGGGCCTTATCTTTATCTAGTGTTTACTAAGTTTATGTTGATAAATCTTTTAGAAGCCTAGTAATGGCCCTAACATGAGCCAAATTATAATAGTACTAAATGTTGCCCCAATTTGGTGCTTGATGAGCTAATAAGAGAATTAAGCATTGACTTCTAATTGCCGGGTGTCATGACTTAATAATTGGAATTGAGTTCTACACTTGGCTAATTTTCATGTGAACTAAAGTTCTTCACGTAGCCAGTAATAAGAATCCTTCACATAACTGAACTGCTAGAATGATCGTCGTAGTTTTCTTTTAGGTGATGCTTTTTCAATGAGCTTAGTCACCTCAGGACATTTTCTTTTAAGGTAATTTTAATAGTTTCCGTTTTAAGTATTTTAGGAAGAGTTCCCTTAGTTTTAAAAAGCGTAAGATATATGTCTCGAAATGATAAGAAAAAAGTATGCTTATGAATTGTTTGGTGGTAAGTTCCTAGAGGCTTCCTTATCAAAGGAAAATTCTTTAGTAGGCCCAACTAGGCCTTAAGAATGAGTCAAAAACTTAAAATATTGATACAATACAATATTAATTAAGCATTTTATTAGACGATATGTGAGCACTCATTTATCATATAGAGGACGCCCAAAGAATTTGACGATAAAGACAAAAATAAGATTTGTAAAAAGAAAACACACACTCACACAAACTTTTTCAAATAATAAGCAAGTTGCATCAATGATATAGCACAATTTTTTGTATATATCTTTTAATTGCTGATGTTCTAAAACTTTAGCATTGCGCGCTCTAGCTAAACTTTGATAGTACAAACATAAACCGGCACAAGTTCAAAGCCAACATCAAATTATAGGATTAGGTAATTTGTTAGAAATAAAATTATTTATGAACTTTTATCTAAAACTTTAAACTTTTGAGATAGTTGATTCCTAACATGATATTAGAGTTTCTATGATCAAGTGATCAGGAATTCAATCTTTGTTAATCTCATTCTTCTAAATAAAGTTGAATATAAGTGTAAGGTAAATAAACATGTGTATTGTTTACGATTTAAATCTAAATGACTCTTGCTACATGTGAATTGCCCATGTTTCAAGCTCAAATGATTGATATATGAAGGGGCATGTTAAATATATAAAATTATTCATAAACATTCATGAATTTACCTAACGACTTAAGCTTTTAAGATAATTTAGTTCTTTATATATTTTAAGTTGCAGTTAGTTCATTATCATAATTACAATTATACTTGATTTTTAGTTATTTTTCAAATTTTTGTTGCTGCAATCATGATATGACCATCAATATAACTATAATCCTAGTTACTTATATATATATGACGGCACAAATATATGGATTTAAGAACTTTTTAAATTATTTAAATCACTTACTAGTAGTTCACCCTTAGTATTTTTTAATTAAAAAAAATATATTAAGATATATAATTACACCCTTTGTTAAACAAATATCATCAGAGAACTGTGAAGTGTGAACAATAACTTCACTGATATTTTATCCACCTATATACTCGGGTTTATAAAAAAAATCATAGTTGATATAAATATAAAATTGTAATGTAACATACGCGATCTATCTGTGACAAGAAAGAAGAAAATCACCAATTAATGCATTAATCATGACCATAATAACCAGATCAAATTTAATATAACTTCAACTTTTTTTTTTTGTGAAGAAAAATTTAGGTGGAGGAAAACCCATCTCCAGTTCAAAGTAGGAGCATACCACAAACCTTAATGAGGATTTATGATAGAATTATAAATCGTTTACCAATGAATATATTTTAAATTTGAACTCAAGTCATGACTAACATGAAGATAAGATCTAACCAGGTAAGTAAACCTCCATTAACCAAATATAACTTCAGGAAAAACAAAGAAAGAGGGGGGCGGGAAGAGGCTGAGCCTAACTATAAACGACTCCCCATCCAAACTTTAGGAATTAAAACGGCTAGTGCTAATAAGTCACCCTATTCCAGCACATTCTGACCTTTCAGAGACTTGATTTTGGCAAACACTTCCCAAAGCAGCACCACTTCTTTCTCAACATTAAACAACCTGTTGCTTAAGAAATGAAAGTTATTTATATGTTCTTCAAATCTGCCACTCCATCCTGCTTCAAATTCTCTAACAATCTGTTCAATGGGTGCAAACCATGGCTTTTCATGTCCTTTGGTGCTCAAAATAGGACATCCAGACCGCACAGCATTGTCTGAATGAGTCAGATTATGCAGCACACGTGCCCTATATTCTTCAAATTTGCTGTTTACATCCTTCAACTGCTCTCTATAGTCCTTTACAAGTTTTCCCATTATCTGGAGTTCACGCTGAAGTCCCTGAACCTGCTGTGATCTTCTAACTTTCTCTTGCTCAATGTCTTTTTGTAAGCCGTGAATGACTTCATCTCGCTGCTTCAACTCCTCCTGTAAGATATCTTGGTTCAAAATAGAAGCCTCAAAAGCTGACTCAGTCTCCTTATACACCATCATTGCTCTTGTAGTCCATAGTTCTGCTTGGTCCATACAAGTATTGAATTCATAGTCAGGCAAGTTGACCCAGTCAAGAATGTTGTCAGAAGTGTCATGATTATGAATCATTGGGCCGAATCCTCCTGAGCTATCATCAAGCAGAGAATCAAGTGGATCGGGATGAGATTTGTCCACCATTGTAGGGTCGAAGTTAACACCAGATTGCTCGCTAGGCAAGGCTTCTGAATTGAAATTATACCATGTCTGATCGTAAATGGGCATATCAGAGTTAGGAAAATCCTTATCCATTGCTTCGAGTTATAATATGCTGCAGTGAACGATAACAAATCAGAACATCCCATAACATAAATTGAATAATCTTATAATTTTATTTAGAAAACTGCTATATAACACGAATCTTTTTTATAAGAAACACCTACGAATGATGACATAACCCACTCTCCGTTTTTCTCTGAGCCTTTACTCTCACAAATAAGATTATAAAAAAAAGCAATGTTATTTATCCCGAAATTTTTTTCGCGAATTAAAGCACGAATTCACGTACGTATCTCTAGAGGATAAGGGGAAAGTACGAAACAAGTGAGAAAAAATAGAATCAACACACATCATTTATAATTTCTAAAACTACGTCAATCTTTCGTACTCATTACACGAAATAAATTTTGTAAAACGGCAAGGGAAACCATGCCAACTTATTCTTAAGTATGCTACAAAATTGCTTCCTTTTATTTAAGACCGATTCAACCTGAAAATTTTTAGAGTAAAAGGATTCACGTTTTATCTCCAAAAAGAATTGAACAATCTAATTGCATAATAAAAACTAAAATGTAGCCTCCTTTGTATAAGAGATTCTTCTTCTGGAACCAAATTAAGAAGTCACAAGTTCCATTTCAATTACGGAAAATGAAATAAAACGTTACGATAAGTATAACTACTGACCAAGAAAGAAATACCGAATAGATTTGGAAGCAATTTTTTTAATTTCTTTGCGGTTATGTGGGTCACATATAATATCTCCCCGATCCAATAAAATCCCCAATCATATCCAATTTTACAGAGAAGTTTTCAGTGATCAGAATATAAAGAGAAATTACGGATGGATAAAGCATCTGATCTGAACCCTCACTAATCAGATTGAGCTCAAGAAGAATAATAAGATAAAAAAAAAAAAAAGTATATACATATAACTTGTGAAAAAGTACTAAACCCTAACCGATGATAAGAAGTAGAATGGATAAATCTTCAAAACCTGGTGGTCGGCGCCCGTACTGGTTTGAAGTTACGATTGAATTGTGACTGTCAATGTCATACATACAACTTATATAGGTGCCATATTATTTCTTTCTTTCTTTGGCTACGAATTCGCCCTTCTTATTCACACAAAAAATTAGGAAAAATGATAATTTTGGTTAACTATTCAATTTTAATCAATCACCACATTTTGCGAAGGAAAGTTACTTTCTTATGAAAAAAATAATCACATATTTATAATAAACTAAGGCATGTGTTAATAAGTGTCTTCACGGTTAGAGAATTAAAATATAATGTAATAATGAAAAGTAAAATCATTTAATATATTATGAATCAAAATTAAAAAGTATTTAATATTTTTAAATTATTTTATTAAGTAATATTATTAATTAAGGGTATTAAATATTTCTTAAACAATGACACTGATTAGCAGAAGATGCAGCTAATCAGTGTTCATAGGCCATAATTTATATAAAAAAACATTTAATACTTTTCAATAAATTGTTCTAATTATTTAATAAATAAAATATTAAATTTTTTATATTCCCAAGATGATAAATATTTTATTTATACATTTAATACTTTCTTCTAAATTTCATAACCCAATTGATGGTACTTGTTAACAAATGCATAAATTAATCACATAATGATTCTAAGTAAAATTCTTGCTAATAATTGGCACTCTCAATTATCTACTTATATTTCTCACTCATTTTTATGAATTGTAATTTCTTTAATTGTTCTCAATTAAATGTGAATAATAAATAAATATAATTAATTAATCAATATTTAACTTAAATAACAAAATTATTTAATTTAAGACAATTTAAAAAATTATAATTAAAATTAATTAATGAATATTGTGAATATAAAATTGAGAGTTTCAATAATACCATCCAAATTATCAGTATCCAAACGCTTTTTGGCCTCCAATGTGATTGCATTAATTATATTGTTTTCTTCTGCTGACAAAGTCACAAAATTACAGTTAAAAAAAATACCCATCGCAGGTTTTAGGTCACTGGATGATTGATTAGGTATTAAATTAATGTCATGAAAAAGCTTAGTTGTATTTTTTTCTCTAATATTGTAACCATATTCCTGCTCTTGTTGCTGTCATAGAGGATTTAGGAAATAAAAATAAAGAAAGAAACAAATATATCAATTTTTTTTTATTTTGATTTGCTGAAAAGATTTCTCGTAGTATTCCATATGGAGATGTAAGTATCTAAGTAAGAGATAGGACGAATAATGTAATGAAAGATCCAACCTCTAATGCATTGCACTTTAATTTTAAGGACTAAAATAGGTGCAATTAAACAATAAGCTTATTTATTATTATTTTTGGTTTATCAAGGTATTCTGACATGCTATTAGTATTATGAGACTAATCCTCTCTTGGGTACTGTTGCAACTAAGATGTCATCCTAATAAACACTTATTCTAAGATACTTGTATCTTCACCTTAAAAGTACAACTCACTTACCACTGCATCTAACGCTTATTTATAAGCTTATTGACTATTGAAAACATTTTCACACACATATGCTTAATTAAATTGAATAAAAATATTTTGTCAACTTTTCATAAAGCATCCCAGTAATTGTTAGTCGTATATAAATTTAACTTGTCTCATTGAAATTAAATTTAGGTGGATAAATTAGTTAAACCCAAATACAATATCTCTCGTCAGTTGGTTAAAATTGATGAGAAAAAAATTGTATAGAAAACATTAATATCCTATTAAATATGCTTTTTTGATTCTAAGGGAATAACTTAATAGTTAACAATTGACTAAAAGTGGGTTGATGCAATTTACGAGATGAGAATATATTAGTAGTTAACTCAATTAACAACATCCCTAAACCGTAAGGATTTAAGATCGAAACATATTTCACTAATTAAAGAAGATTTTGAAGAAGAGAAAATTAGGTTACTTTCCGCTATATAACTTTCGTCAATAAAAATAATTTGTGGGAGAAATAAGAATTTTTTGGGGGGTGGGGCGAATAAGTTATTATTATTATTATTTTTGTAATTCAAAGAAATTTCACCACTATAAGATAGAACTTAGGGGTCCCTGTAGAGGGCCTAGGAGAGATAGGGAGCATTAGGGGAATCCAACCCCCGTCCTCCAAAGTTAACATATGCTCATATCAACTAAGCTGAGGCTAACAGACGTTATTTTTAGTAGAAGGGGAATAAGTTATTATGTGGCATCAATAAAATAGAAAGTAAATTTAAAAATGTTATTTGCGCACAATAAAAGCTGTGTAAGTTTTATATTATTTTTAACCTGTTTGTTTTAGCTTTTGTGCAAACGTCCATTTAGTAGGAGGGGAATAGGTTATTATGTGGCATCAATAAAATAGAAAGTAAATTTAAAAATGTTATTTGCGCAGAATAAAAGCTGTGTAAGTTTTATACTATTTTTAACCTGTTTGTTTTAGCTTATGTGCAAACGTCCATTCAGCAACAAACACTTGCGTTTGCCCCATAAGTAAAACAAGCCATTTATAGTTTTTGATAACTTTTTACTTTACTTGTTAATAATTTATAAATTTTTATTGATAACTTTAAAAATATATTAGTGACTTAAACTTTAAAAAACGATAAAAATATTTTATACAAAAAAAAATGCGAATTATTTTTGGGAAAGAAAAAAGAGCAAGAGAGTGTTATAACAGCTAACCAATAACAAGATTGTAGGTAAGAGTGAACTAATGAAAGTCCTTGTAATAAATAAGGACATGGAGTTGAACTTGAATCCAACTTTTATGACGTGAAGAGATTATCACATTGTGTAACCCATAAATATTTAAAAATTAAATATATATTTTTTAGTTGTCATATTCCCATTTTATTCCAATGTTAAGAAAATGTTCTCACTTCGAAGGAATGGTAAGCCAGCTGTATATAAAGAAAAAAGGGAAACGACAAGGCACAAATTCAAGTAAAAAGTTTCATTCACCACGTTAATCTTACAAATCAAATTGCAGCATGCATGGCATGCACCAAACATAGCCTGGCCTATATATATCTTGGTCTTGTTATTTCTTTTGAAGAAAACATGAAAAGCATCAAACAACAACAAAGAATAAACATATCCAATAAATGTGCTCATCAATCATCAATTACTCAATTTAGTTTTTTCAAATTCCGGTGTCTATCACTTTTCCCTTATTGTTCAAATTAAGCTATCAGTCCACGAATGTAAGGAACTCCTGTTTGAGGCAACCAAGCATTCCCGTGCAGAAAGTTAGCCACTGTAAAATTAGCTGCATCCGTAGCGTTAATCACATGGTAACCAGGCCATGTTACTCTGTTGGTAGTGTTTGCTCCAGGTCCCCTGTTATCATACTCTGCGTAATACAACGTGCTCAGTGCAAAATCCCCACTCCATATAGACCAACCAGCTGGCTCTATCAGACTGTCCAAGAAGGACTGCATAACAACAGTCCTCGAATACTCTTTCCATGGCCTTCCAAGGTAGGTTTTCACAGTACCAACGCTCGGAGCCAAATCGTCAGCGGGTTTGATAGTGCAATTGTGAATGGAAGTGCCC
The DNA here is from genome assembly GCA_023212625.1 of Styphnolobium japonicum. Taxonomy (NCBI): domain Eukaryota; kingdom Viridiplantae; phylum Streptophyta; class Magnoliopsida; order Fabales; family Fabaceae; genus Styphnolobium; species Styphnolobium japonicum. The sequence goes on along the minus strand of JALBWW010000002.1, from coordinate 7,727,718 downwards.
GTGTTCTGATTTGGGTCTGTTCGTCCCTGAGCTGTGATGGGATTGAACTGTCCTTGTAGGGGAAGACGAGGATATATATTGCAGTTTTGCAGAACAACCGCAGCGTTTCCAAATATGAAATCGATTGTTCCATAAATGTCACATTCTCTATAAAATTGTCTGAGAGAATGTGTATAGAGAGTGTCTTGGTACCCTTCAAAGCTGCAGCTGTAGAAGGTGGACATATCTGCTCCACTTCTCAATGCAACTGCTTGGAACTTGCTTGGCCCAGCAGTGTTACGGAATGTTATGTTAACTGCTACAAACCCCGGTGCCACCACAGCTGCAAAACAGATATACTTCTATAAGAACACACTAATATTGCTAAATTGTTACCGTACCATAGACTCCTTTTGATGATTTGTTTAAAATATGTGCTTATATCACAACTGCAATTATTCTGAATAAGCGCTTATATATATGTAAACTTGAAATAATGAATTTAATGGTAACGAACTTATAAACTTGAGCTTTTATAGACTTAATTTGGTCTAATAAATGATTCTCAAAGTTTGTGCAAACATTAATTATTTTTACTGAATAAGCATTTATACACTGTTAAAATAAATACTAAGAAAGAAACAGGATAACGTGCACATATAACACGTTTTCTTACCAAATGTTGGTGAATTGAATGTTGTCCATCCATCACCAACGCTGTGGTTGCCAGTGATAACCGTCCGATTGATTCCGTCTCCGATCATTATCAGATACGCCTTGTTTTGGGGGATGGACACGTATTCATCATACACACCCTCTGTGATAAAAATCAAGAAATAGCCATCTGTACCATCAGTGTTATTTGGAGCAGCAGCGACAGCGTCGTTAATAGTGGTGAAGTTTCCGCTTCCATCCTGACTAACAACTACAATGTCACTTATCAAAACACTATCAACATCATCCTCGAGTTTTCTTCTGCCTCTCGCTGAATCGTAAATGGCCCTCGTTCGTTTTGACATCTTCAAAGGTAGTTTACCATTTCGGAAACCTGGATGCCACCCTGTGGAATCCCATATTGTTTTGTTCTTCTTCTCGTGCACCCAGCCCTTCGTGAACAGTGCCAGTGACACGCTGTGGAGCTTGTTGTCATCAGAGAGTTGACCGAAAAGGCCATTCTTTATGCTCAAATCGGAAGCCGTGGTCATTAGTCCATCCAAGCAAGTCTGGTGGTTAGTTATAACGGCACTGAGCAGGGTTTGGGCATCATCAGCTTCAGAGCTGGAGAAAGTTTCACTACTCTTCTTGATGACAACGTCATTGGACCTTGATAAGTATTCTACGCTAAGTTCAGAGAGAAATAGGCAATCTTTGAGAGCACGAATTGTCCCTTGGGACAAACTGGACCGGCCACCAAGATAAGAGTTCACTAAGTTCAAAAACTTGCGGGATTGAAGTAGGGATTTTTGAACTGAGAACCTGCCAAAGTCACGGCCTTTGGCGTGTTGCTTGGGAAGCACAGCTCTGCAATAAGACGGGTATGGGGTAGATTCGCAAATGGTTTCTGGCGGAACAGGGGTGGTTGCAGAGTCATCTGCAATAGCTTGGAATGCAACGAGGGGAAGGAGAAAGAAAAATGAGAATGTAGCTGCAGAGCAGACCTTGGAAGCCATTGTTAAGGACAATGGAATTGAAGAGATTGAAAAATGTCTATGAGAAGCCTCGATGATTCAGCTCCATATATAACGTGTGGCGCGGCATTTGTTAAATTCAAATTGAGTTTAATTGGTGCAACATTATACGTACGTTATTAAACCACTTCAACTTGCAGTTAAGTAATTAAGCCAGGTTTGAGCTCCGGGAGAGGGACAGAGAGATTATTGGGTGAAGTTAGAAGAAATTTTCAGAAGGTATTGTATTTGTATGGATGTCAACTAGCTAGCACAAGCAGGACTTTGTCAGCTTGGTATTGTCGTATTGATGTAATGGCTTCCATGTAGTGGCGGTGCAGCTAAGAAACTTAATAAACAACAATTCTGGAAACGCGGTTTGATCGTGCATGTATATTTATCCTTAATTTTGTGGTGCTGGTGGTATAGGCTGTGTATTTTAGGTATAGCCTTAGATTAATGTCAACGGAGGTTGGTAGCTAGGTAGAATCAAATTAACCCCCACAGTTTATATACTTACATCTTCTCTATCATTATCAAATATTATTAAAATTATTATTAATTATTCTACAAAATTATCATCAAAATCCTGTAACAATTTTGCTCATGTATATGTGCCCTTGTTAATTTTTATGTAATTTCTATAAAATAATATATAATAATTTTAAAAATATTTGATAATAACGTAATGAGGTTGAGGGGAAGCATATAAATGTTGTGCACAAATAATAATACTCTTTAATTATTACATAATTTTAATTTTTGTACGAATTAGATTCATCATGTATGAGATTATACGTAAGAAAGCAATTCTTATGGAAAAACAATGACGTGAAAAATTATATACAAAAATTTAAAAATTCATTTCTCATACTAATGTCATTATAAGTGTGTTAAAAAAGCTTTATAAAAAATTCTTTACATCTGACATTATCAAATATTATTAAAATTGCTAGTAATTATATATTCTGCAAAGTTATCATTCAAACTCATTAACAATTTTTAATTTTCTCATATATATATATATATGTGTGTGTGTGTCTGCGCACTTTTATAAAATATTTAATAATAATTTCAAAAATATTTAATAATAACGTAATAAGGTTTAGAGAAAATTGTAAAAATAAAGTCAACAAATAACAATACTCCTTAATTATTACATAATTTTAATTTTTGTACGATAGATTCATCATGTATGAGATTATGTGTAAGAAAGCAATTCTTATGGGGGAAAATGACGTGAAAAATTATATTAAAAAATTTAAAAATTCATTACTCATACTATTGTTGTTATAACCAAAAGAATATATAAGATCTTTCAGTGCTTCGACAAAAAATCTTATGATGTCATGGTTTTGGCGAGAAAAGATATGGGTATGGCAATAATTTCTAATTTTAAATTTTATTATTAGTGAAGGGTTGACAGGACTCACAGTAGGTCGGAGCATGCCAATCTACCAAATGCAAACAACGAAAATATTAGTAAACATTCAAAAATCAAACTCTACGTTATTATTGATAAAATGAGTTCATGAAATTGCGTGCAGTACAGTGCTTTCGGGTGATAGCGTTTCCGAAGAAGGAAACTTTTAAATATCTTAGATTTGCGTTGAATCAAAGATGTAATTGGATTCTAGCTACCCCAAAAAAAAATGATGTAATTGGATATGGAAATATCATAGTTTTGCATGAGAAAGAATTCGAAATGAATCAAATCTCCCCAAGTAGGATTCGAACTTATGACCAGTCAGTTAATAGCCAACCGCTCTACCACCGAGCTACTGAGGAACAATGGGAAATTTGATCTCATAGAGTTCAATTCCCGTTCTCAACCCATGACCAATATGAGCTCGAAGTTTCCTTCGTAACTCATGGAACTTCTTCGTAGTGGCTCCGTTCCATGCCTCATTTCATAGGGAACCTCAAAGTGGCTCTATTTCATTATATTCCATCCATATACTAATTCCATTCATTTAATATCCTTTTCTTTGGTGTCATTGAGATAAGAGATGCCAAGTTGAGAGAGATAAATTGAACAAGTATGGCCGTCCCCTATTGGGATGTACTATTAAACCTAAATTGGGTTTATATTATAAAAGAAAAAGGTAATTTGAAGTTTTAAACTGGTTAGACCAATATATTATACATAATCTTGACTTAGAATGGCATTATTCTTGCTTATCCATGTATAATATATTGCCTTTATATGTATACCTTGCTCACACCAAGCCAGAAGTAACATGTCCTGGCATGGCAGTAATAATGTCAAGACTCAAGAAGGGTGAATAGATCATCGTCATTTGGAAGCTACGAACTTGGTATATATGACAGTTGCGCATCTTACGGAGACAACTCCAAACAACCAGTGATAATATGAAGGGGGTGTTGGATTATTTTAATTTGGACTTGCATAAATCAGTGTTATTTTACTAAAACTCAGATTAATTAGATGTCAAAATTATTATAGCATATTGTTGTTATTGTTATTAGCCTAATTATGTGATCACTAATGATTATTAGGCCTGTTACTATTGAGCACATTTTGTTATGTGGGTTTAGTGTGGTAGGCTTGTGTATTGGGCCTACTATGATGGGCAAGCAGACCCATGTTACATGCACAGGGAGAGGCCTCTATTCCTGACTAGGGTTTCAGTGTAGTTGCCTCATTGAGACTGCACACTGAAAACGGCACCCTAGGAAAGGAGTAGTTTCTCTCCTCACACACACACACCAAGAGCTGACAAAAAGGATTACTGCATTTCCCTTGATTTGTTTACAGAAACACCATAGATTGTTCATCATCTTCTTATCCAGGTAATCCTTAAAACTAAATCTTCTTGGTATTCTGTATGATCTGTGTATGCTACTATTTGGGGTTAAGAAATTTGTGTTAATTTGTAATATAAAAAAATCCGTATTTATACTGCAAAATTTTCATTAATTGGTATCAAAGCTGTCTTAATCTCATCTGTGGCTGCACATATTTGTTAATTGCATAATGTTAGAACCTTGATACATAGGGTTTATACTACATAATTTTGTTTTTCCTTTTATACAAAGTCCCATTATTATTTTTTTGTTAAATTCTGATTTTGTTTCTCTAAGATTTGTGAAGCAACTTAAGAATATGAATGAATGGGACATGAATTTCACGATCCACACATTAGTTTTGGTCTGACCAAGCTCCACCCGCCGCCATTAATGGAGTTTCTTAGGTTTAGGATTCTTAAAAACTAACGTGAATGATTCATAAAATTGTTATAGGATTATTGTAGATCATTAAATTTTGGTTTCAACAACACAAAAATCCCTAATTTTGGTGTAGAATTGGTGAAGAATAGGTGAAGGTGGTTGCTGCCCAGAACGGGTCTGGGAACCGGGTCACGCGACCCGGATAGCAGCATATCGGGTAGGGCAGATGACTACCTTACCCGTGCGCGCAACACCACGCGTACTTCAAGCGCGTGTAAGCGCATGTGGATTCAATTTAAATTTTTTTTATTTGTTTCCACATATGTGACTTACTCGCCCAAAAAATTATTTTGGGTACTTTTTGTGAATTTTTAGTTGTATTTAAATATTTATTTTAATTTTTTCCCAGTTTGTATGTATGAAAAATATATGATACTCTCCGAGTTTGCTTCTGAAATTTTTTGTGTATAATTGTGACATTATTATGCATACTATATTTTTCATACTCTCAGGTGTGACTTTGTATAGGTACTGTGAAATTTTTTGGGTGTTATTATGTAATTATAATATTGTGTAACACTTGAAAGTTATTATATTTTGTAATTTTGTGTAAGAATAAAATCTGAGAAATTATTTTATAATTTTAGAATTATTGTTTTGGACATTTTGTGTGATTGTGAGCTCGCCTATCGCGAGACCAATTATGACAAAGTGTCATTTTAATATTATACCATATTATTTTGCATTAGGAATTGTGTTAATAATGCATATACCTTATCGGTTTGTCTTGATTGATATGATTCCTGATGTTTAGTGAAGTATATTAAATATTATGGCCTTAGAATTTTCAATATCCTATCGGTATTAGCTTTAGGGACATAATCTTAATGTATATGAGAGTCTACTTATGTATTATAATTCGGAACCCTTAGGCGGGATTATAATTGCATGAGTGCTCAATTGATTCTATTCAATTTAATATGTATATATTGATATGCAGATGATATATAAAATCTCTTTTTGGTGTTTCCTCCTATCCAGCACTGCTATGCAAATGAATGCCTTGACAAGGCTGAATGAGACTAATTATGAGGACTGGGTTGAGTTTCTAAAACTGTTTCTAGCTGTGTCCAATGTTGACTTCGCTCTCACTGAGGATGAGCCTCCTAAGCCCACAGATGTGTCTCCTGCTGCTGATAAGTCCAGATATGAAAAATGGGCACATTCCAACAAAGTGTGTTTAATGACAATGAAGTACACCATGGACAAGACAATCAAGGATAGTATCTGCGACATTGAAAATGCAAAGGAATTTCTCCAGGCTGTTGGTGAGAAGTTCAAGAAGTTTGACAAGGCTGAGAATGCCCATTACCTTTACTTATTGGGAAAGACTAAGTATGATGGAGTGGAAGGTGTCCGTGAACATGTCATGAAGCTTGTGAACTGGTACAATAAGCTGAAGTCTATGAAGGTGGAGTTGGGAGAGAGTTTTATGATATGGCAGGTGTTTGAGTCTCTCCCTTCTCAGTTTGATGTGCTGAGAACCTCCTACAATGCCCAGCAAAATGAATGGAGTATTGATGAGCTGATTTCCATCCTCACTTAAGAGGATGAGACAATGAAGAAGGGCAAGTCTCATAGTGTGCAATTTGCCTCTTACAAAGGTAAAGACAAGAAGAAGTTCCATAAGAACAAGGGCAGAAAGTTTCAGTTTAAGAAGAAGGGGAGTGGCGATTCTCGACAACATTTTGGTCAGCAATATGAGCAACATTCAGGGGAGAATTTTGGAAAGCCCAAATTTTGGTTCAATGGAAAGTGTAAGTTCTGTGACATGATAAGGCATAAGCAAGCAGATTGTTGGAAGTTTAAGAGCTGGCTTGAGAAGAAGAAAGGTAACCCCTTAGCTCTAGTGTGTTTTGAATCAAACATTGTTGATGTTCCTTCCCATACATGGTGGTTAGATACTGGTGCTACTATTTATGTTACAAACTCTTTGCAGGGGTTCAGAAGCAGGTAGATGCCAAATGAAGGGGAGTTGATGATCACTGTTGGGAATGAAGCTAGTGTGAAAGTGGAGCACATATGAGTTGTTTCCTTAGAGTTGTCAACTGAACATGTTTTAAATTTGAAAGACACTGTTTTTGTACCTTCAATGAGAAGGAATTTGATTTCTGTTTCTGTTTTGGATGATTGTGGCTACTCTTTTCACTTCAGTAATAAAAGAGTTTCTTTGTCCTATGATTATATTGTTGTTGGTTCTGGAAATTTGTGTGATGGTTTGTATTTGTTGGGTATTAGTTCTTTTCCTATTGACCAACAATATTCAGTTGTCAATACTGTTGTTGGAAAGAAGCGTGGTAGAGTTGCTGAAAACTCCTCCATGTTGTGGCACAAACGTTTGGGGCACATTTCCAGTGGGAGAATGGAGAGATTGATTAGAGAGAATATTCTGCATAATCTTGATATTTCAGACTTCGATACTTGTGTTGATTGTGTAAAAGGGAAACTCACTACTGGGACTAGAAAGAGTAGGGTTGCCAGAAATGAAGAAGTTCTGCAGTTGATTCACACAGATATATGTAAACCTATTACTCCTACTGCTATGGGTGGTTTTAGATATTTCATTACCTTTATTGATGATTTCTCTAGGCATGGTTGGATTGACTTGCTTCGTGAGAAATCTGAATCTTTAGATGCCTTTAAGGCGTTCAAGGCCACTGTTGAGTTGAAACTTGGCAAGATGATTAAATGTGTTAAGTCTGATAGTGGTGGTGAGTATTATAGCAGGTATGATGAGACTGGTAGAAATCCTGGACCTTTTGCTAGGTTCTTGCGGGATAGTGGTATAGAGGCACAATATATTATGCCTGATACTCCTCAACAAAATGGGGTTGCTGAAAGGCGAAATCGCACCCTTATGGACATGGTGAGATGTATGCTTAGCCATTCGACTCTTCCAGAGTTCTGATGGGGTGATGCTTTAAAAACAGCTACATACATCTTGAACTATGTTCCTAGTAAGTCTGTTCCCAAGACTCCTTTTGAACTAATGACAAGTAGAAAACCCAGTTTGAAGTATTTTCGTGTTTGGGGTTGTAAAGCAGAAGTGAGACTTTACAATCCGCAATTGAAGAACCTTGATCCCAAAACAATTAGTGGATTTTTCATTGGGTATTGCACTGGTTCCAGGGAATCCAAGTTCTATTGTCCTTTATATACCACTAGAGTTATTGAATCCGATTGAGATGTTTATTTTGAGAATGAGATGGAGCATGGTGGGAGTCTTGAGCCTTGCATTGTTGACTTCAGAGATGAGAGTGTTGTTGTTCCTACACCCATTATTCCCTTTTCAAAGGTAGAGACACAGCGGTGACTCATAATGACATTGTTGATCCAGTCAATGATGTTAACATTCCTCAGCAACAGGTTGATAATGATGAACAAAACCAAGTTATAGACTTGGCTCCACCTAGAAGATCAGAAAGGCTTCCCAAGCCTACTGGACCCATAAAATTTAGAGATTATTTTATTTACTTGCAGGAGCATGAATTTAATTCAAGTGGGGACTCTGATCCTGTTAATTTTCAAGAGGCTATTTCTGGCTCTCATGGTTCATAGTGGTTGATAGCCATGGAGGATGAACTGGCTTCTATGAAGAAGAATAGTGTTTGGGAGTTGGTGGAGTTACCTGCTGCAGGTAAGACTGTTGGGTGTAAATGGGTCTTTAAGACCAAGAGAAATGCCAGAGGTGAGATAGAAAGATATAAGGCCAGACTTGTTGCTAAAGGCTACAACCAGAGAGAAGGCATTAATTTCAAGGAGACTTTTTCTCCGGTCTCCACTAAAGACTCTTTTTGAGTTGTGATGGCTTTGGTGGCTCATTTTGATTTAGAGCTACATCAGATGGATGTTAAAATTGCCTTTCTCAATGGTGACTTATATGAAGATGTGTACATGGACCAGCCTGATAGTTTCAAGGAAGAGGGTAAAGAGCATCTTGTATGTAAGTTGCAGAGATCCATTTATGGATTAAAACAGGCCTCTAAGCAATGGTATCTGAAGTTTGATGAGGTTATCTGCTCTCTTGGCTTCAGAGAAAATGCAGTTGATCAATGCATTTATCTGAAGAATATGTTGAAACCAAAATCTTTTAAAAAAAGGTTTAACACTAATGTCGAAAAGTTGTAGCTTTCCCTATTTAAGTTTTGAGGATAACAAAAATATTTATTAAGTTTGAACAAGTAAGTGTTTCGATAGAGTGTTTCATTAAAACTGAAATTCCTTTATATATTGACTCTGTTGCTGTTAATTGAGGAATTCCTTAATGAGTTTTTTTTAAGAGCAAAATAGCTGCTTAAAATAAACTATTTGATAGTCTGCGTCCAATCTGTTTTCTGCGAAATCTCTTATTTACGTCCATTCTACATATACTATTACTATTGGTGCGTCCAATGTTTGTATGCATATACTGGTACTATTTTATTGGTTCGTCCAATACTATCCTATTATCAAAGCTCAGACTCAAAACACTCTTACAAAGTTCAAGCTCAAGCTCTCGTCCAAAGTTAAGATTCAAAAGTGAAGAATTGTTCCTCATTAAATGCTAGAAAAGAACTCTGACAGCTCATGGCAACAGAAGAAGTCAACTGAGCCGCTTTTTGCTGACATTGTCTAATAACTACAAAGACCAGCAAATAAGAAACTTTTTGCGATCTCAGACGAATCAGAACTTTGTTATCACATGATTGGAAATCTCTGATAATCAAAGTCACATTTCAGAAGAAGCTCAACACAATATCAGTCGATGCATTTAATGCTACTCAAAACGATAATAAATGTTTCCGTTGGACGAAGTAGCTTATGAAGTCTGCTCAAATTGTTCTTACATATAAAAAGAAGAAACAGCACTAGAAGAAACAGATTTTTTGCCCAAGCAACTTACAAAGACTAAAAAGCTTTATCTCTTCTTGGAATTCTTTTCACTTGTAAAAAGGTTAAAATCTTGAGATTAATTGTCTATTCTCATTTTCTAGTGAGTTTCAAACTCAAGTTTTCATCATCTTCTACTTATTCATCTTAGTGTTGTAAGCCTGAAGAAGCTGGGTATAAAAGAATACTGATGTGGTTGAACCTGAAGAGGTTGAAAATACTTGTAACCTGAAGAGGTGAATAATACTTGTAATCTCGAAAAAGATTAGTTAAAAATCCTTCTGGTTGAAGGGACTAGACGTAACTCTCGGTTGGTGAGAGTGAACCAGGATAAATCTTTGGTGTAAGCTTCTCTTCACTTCTAGTGTGTTTTATTATTTCCACTAACTTCTGGAGTTTACCATTGTGTTTATTAACAAAGTTTTTAAATTGGTTCTTCGAAGTTCTTAACTGCTTCCTTAAAAATCTCTCCAAAATCCTTAGAGTCCAATAGGACTGAGAAGTCTTGTTTTTACGTTCTTTGCTTGTTAACCTTTAACCTTTGTTGTGTTCAATCTGTTGTTAAAAGAAAAAGTTTTTAAAAGGGTTAAGAAACACAATTCAATCCCCCTTCTTGTGTTTCACTTGGTTATTTCAAAATAGTGAGAGTAGATTTATAATACTTGTCTTGTATGTTGATGATATTCTCCTGGCTAGTAATGATTTGAATTTTCTATTTGAGACTAAGCAGTTGTTGACAGTCCATTTTGATATGAAGAGGTGCGGCGCAATAGGGAAAAATATTTTTTTAATGATATTTAATGTGAAGAAATAGTTTCTTTTAATTTTTAATTTGAATTCTTTAAAGTGAGGTGTGTACTTTAGATAATAAATGTAAAAGTATAACTATTGATGAAAAAATCAATGATTTAAGACTTCATAAAATATAAATACCTAAATAACAGATCATAGACATATGATAATTTACTATATTGATTTTATCATTAACAGTTATAATTCTATGTTTTATTCTCTAAAGTGCACATCTTAATTTAGAAGATCCAAATTTTTTTTTAATGTTATTACATGTTAAAAAAAAGTATTTTAGAATTTAAGTTATTATTATTTGAGGGTATTAGGGTGAAAATGAATCATATTCAAACACAATGTTTATATTAATTTCAATCATTAATTTAACGTGCCATATATCTTTTATGAAAATTTTATAATTCAAAAAATGGTTTAATTTAATTGATTTTCTAATTTTAATCAAATTATGACATGATATTTACAATTTAAAATTCAAACTATAAGTTTTAAGTCGGGTGTAATAATTAAAGTGAAAAACTTTTTCACCAAAAGAAAAAGGGGAACACTAAGGTAGATTCTTAGTTAGAAAATTCTTACTTTATAATACTAAAATCAAACTAAATGCGTAAGAAGATTACGTTAAATTTGACATAATCTATAAAATTTTCAATGGCATATAATCAGCGTTTAAAATGACGCTAAACCTCTACCCCCCCAAAAAAAACGTTGATTCCAAACCTAAAAATTTCTCAAAACTTAAATTCAATGTTTATTTGGTGATAAAAAATTAATGGAATTGACGTATATCACACTGCAGTGCGGAGATGGCGCGTGGGTTTTCCTGGGCCAACATGGACCCTGAAACGAGCGGATTGGCCCACAAATCCTAAAGAAGGTACTCAATTTCGCCTGCATGTCCTGGTTCATTGGAACAGACCACGATTATGCACGGATCTGGTCCAGTCGCATGCACTGTGAAGCCGGTAAAGGTCTGCCACTGATAGGAACCATTTAAGCATAGTCAACTCACAAGTGGAATCATGTTCTTGTAATTACCAAACAAAAAAGAAAGAAACATGTTCTTGTATATATATTTTTCGTTGAAAATAATTAATCTTGTGTGCTGTGATTACTTTGACTTGAGGTAGCTCCTTTCTTATACTATTTTCTCTTGGTTATTGTATTGGGGCCATTCTATCATTATATGTAACAAATGAAGTGATGAACTGCAAATATCTTCAGTATATGCAACAAATCTATGGCGCTTAGCCAGACCCAAAATTTAAAAAATATATTAAAAAAAAATGCAGATTCAAGCCACAGACCCGCCTAACAGCAACCAACACAATTAGATCAAATGACTAGCTAGAAGCAGAGGACAAACTATGGCTGTCTCAAAATTTATGAATAGTCTTGTGCTATGTAAATTGAGTTCATTTGCGCCTTTATTGAACAAACTAGTCAAATGTGACAAATAGTTGGAGTTCAAGATCCAATCATATGTGCTTTGGGAGCTAGTCATTGCAATTTTTTTAGAATTTTGCATCACCTATTTTACTCATTAATTGCACGTTTCAAATTCTTTTTAGTACATTTTCTATCATATAAAAAAATTAAAGATATGAAGAGCCAAAATCCCCTTTTTTCACTCACTCTCCTGAGGAGACGAAAAATGTCCTCGCGTGGTCAAACGAACAGAACTGTATTTCAGAAAGTATTAGCCTTTCGGCTACTCTTATAATTAAAGCGCCAAAATATTTTGAAAATTGACTGATGTTTCGTATCGTTAGGGTTAAAGAAGTTCAAGAGAGTTTATTTTTATATAAATAATTTTTTTTGTGTATTAAGATAAAGCATCACCTAAATGAGAAACTTAGATACTTGAAAGGGATTGTAATCGAGAGTGATAAATTCATAAAATGTGTTTGTAGTTTTAACCATATAAAAGTTGTAATATAATATTTTGTTAGTTAAAATATTTTTATTCCTTTTAGGCATCATGAATGTAAACCAAAATGAGTGAATTACGTTAAATATTATATTCTTAATTATTTTTATATTTCTTTTCCTTTTATACTTTAGTGGTGGGTTCCTTTTCTTTTTCAACAATATTGCAGCTTGTAACGAGCTTATCTAAATTCACAAATATTAATATTAACAAGTAGAAACCATTTTCTTACTTTTGGATTTATTCAAATTTTTACATTTGCGTTTATAATATAAGTACATTTGTGATATTTCTGATGAATTTATCCTTTCTGTCCAGCGCCAAAAGCATTAAGAAGAACAATCAAATTACACAACAATTATATAATATACTATGTTGAGTGTTATGTTTATCAACCGAAAAATTATTCCATTACTCTTGCTACTGTTTGATTTATAATTTTCCTATTACTTTGATGACTTCCCAGTTGATATGTTGGATTTATGTTATTATTAGGTTATTTTTATTATTATTATATTAATATATGTATTTATATTTACTTTTTAAAGTTTTCCGCACGTCGCACAGGTGATTATCTACTAGTTAACAAGAAGAGCAACTGTCAAATAATTTATTTGATTAATTTTTTAATTTTGTATTAAAAAAATCTAGATTAATTGTTACTTACAATGGATAGATTTTTTTTTTAAAGAGAGGAGCATTAAAAATAAAAGTGGTAAGAGATTTTTTTTTTACTTTAGAGTAAACCTAAAAGGATTTCATTTTGATTTATATGTTGTTAATTTAATTTTTTTATATTATCATTTAATTATATATTTACATATTATAAAAAAAAATTAACTTTTAAAGTAGTTATTAATATATTATGACAATGTAAAACACTTCAAAATTGAACTCATAACTTGAAAAAAAAAAAAAAACTTACATGGCTCCGGTATATACTTGATATAGGAGAGCCGAAATGATCACATTCCATCCTCCAGAGTTCAATTAACCGAGGTAGCATTTAACTTAGTGAAGATGAGGTACATGTCGCATTATTACTAATCAAATTAAAAAGGATTTTGTTATTATCAGCTCGATCTAGAGCTTATGGGTTTGAGTATTTACTACTTACCAAACTTTTTTTTTCTTAAAATTTTTATTGTTAAATGTACCCATTTTCATGATATTTAAACTAATCAATAAATATAAAACTCGAATGTATAAACACTCACTGTTTCGTAGCACATCTTAATTATAAAAGTCAGGGATAAGCGACACTCACTTGAAGGATAAATTTTTATGTATTCTAAACATATTACACTACTTCACAAAAAATATAACACATTACATGACATACATACTATTGAATTAAATTTTAAATATCATATAATAAAAGACAACTTGTGATTTAAAAAAGAAATTAAAAAAAAAATCAAGTTTCGTGCTGTCTCTGTAAGATCTACTGAGAAACCCACACTTCTTAAAAGTACCCACCCAACCACCCTATTTATCCACGGCATTCCCCTCACCCCACTTCACATGCAATCTCATCCTTCTCAGAGATTCAGCTGCTATCGCTTAATTTCTCCTTCTCTACCATGTATAACCTCAGAAGAAGAACAGCACTCTTGCTGGCTCTTGTACCCGTTCTCTCCGTGGTCTTTGTGTTACTCTTTTCGGGAACTCATTTCAGTGGCAACCCAAAAGCAACAAGACCCCAAAAAACACACCTCCATTTCCAAAAGCACATCCAAGTAGCACATTCCACATGTCAAGGAACTCTCTACCCAGACCTCTGCGTCTCAACCCTGGCTTCCTTCCCAGATCTTACCTCCAAATCTGTCCCACAAATGATCTCCTCAGTCATCAACCATACCATGTACGAGGTCAGATTATCATCCTCCAACTGCAGCGGCCTGCGAAAGAAGCTCCGAAATCTCAACCAACTTGAACAGAGAGCTCTAGATGACTGTCGCAACTTGTTTGATGATACCATTGAGGAGCTCAAAACCACCATTGCTGATCTCTCGAAAAGCACAATAGGCTCGAAGCGGTACCATGACTTGCAGACTCTGCTAAGCGGTGCAATGACCAATTTGTACACGTGCCTGGATGGGTTTGCTTACAGCAAAGGGAATGTGAGAGACAGAATCCAGGATAAGTTGTTTGAGATTTCCCATCACGTTAGTAACTCACTGGCCATGCTGAAGAAAGTTCCTGGAGTGAAGAAACCGTCCAAGTCTGAGGCCTTCCCCGAATACGGAAAGATGAAAGACGGGTTTCCGTCGTGGGTGTCCTCCAAAGACCGAAAGCTCCTGCAAGCTGCTGTGAATGAGACCAAGTTCGATCTTGTGGTGACCAAAGATGGCAGTGGCAATTTCACCACTATAAGCGAAGCACTGGCTGCGGCTCCAAACTCCAGCACAACCAGGCATGTATAACCTGATCCATCTTGACTTTACATTTATTAAATTATGTGGCCTTCAATTATTGAGCATTAATTACCCAGTTAATTCTGTGTGATTATAGGTTTGTAATACACATAAAAGCCGGGGCATACTTTGAGAATGTGGAGGTGATCAGGAAGAAGACCAATCTGATGTTGGTTGGAGACGGGATTGGAAAGACTGTCGTAAAAGCCAGTAGGAATGTTGTGGACGGGTGGACCACTTTCCAATCAGCTACTGTTGGTGCGTTTAATTCAAACTTTCTTTTTTCTTTCTTCTACTAATATTTTGGCTTAGCTTAGTACAGTTCAGTTTTATCTTCACTCTTAGAAAAAGAAAAAAACGAAAAAAGAAAAAAAAATCGGATAGGCCCTAAAAAATGGTTTGCGGTAAGGCAGTAAAAGTTAAAAGACAAAGAAAATTAATTAGAAAATTGTGGAAAAGACAGCTGAATGATTCCTAGATTTAGGTAAGTGATGAACTTAAAATACACTACGTAGGGAAAATCATTTTAAATGGTTTGAAGTTTAAACTATAATTAGTAAAACATATACGGGCTGCATTGGGCTTGTCAAGGCATCTTCGACTTCCAGTTAGCATTGAAACTTGAAAGCTTGTAGAGGAAGCAGACATAGATTCATATTCTGATGCTCTCTGCTCTTCTTGTCTCTCTTGTTTTACTAATGGCAAGAAATATTACTGCTTGTAGTTGTAGATAGATTCATAGATTCTTCTAGGCCCCAAAAAAGTAAAATACTACCTCACACAACTTGGATTTTAATGTCAGAACCACAGAAAGTTGGCTTTGCCCTTTAAAATCTTCGAGGATTCGCTTGGCTGTGATTGAACACTGAAAGACGATAAGGTTATGGGTCCATGCATATGCATATGTTGATTTTATATCCAAAGGTCAATTTGCAGCTGCACCCTACAAATTTACCTTACCAATCACGCAAGCAAGGATCTGTAGAGATTGATAGCCCACCAAAAAAAAAAGGGGGATAGTTAGAGAAGACACAATATATCGTACAACGATTTACTTGTGAAAGGCATAATAAAGTATCTCTTTGCTCATTCAGAACATTTATTAAGCTAAAGATCTTAAATTAAAAATGTTTTAAGCCTACTTAGCTCAGTAGACTAACGGTACGCTTAGTAAAAAAAGAATAAGAAAAATAAAAAAGTAAATATAATAAAAAAATTTAATTTCAATCTAAAAAGCATTAATGAACAATAATTTTCAGCTAATTTTTATATTATGGAAAGAGATATAAAAGAAATTGTTATATAAAATAAAAATGAGATGCCTGTATTAAGTACAAATTATTTTTTATCCAAACTCAACATTTCATTATTCTTCATTTGCTTATTTTTTTTAAGCCAGTTACATCCCAAGCCAATATGGCTTTAGATGAACTTGATAACATTTTCTTGCAGATTGAAACCACCTATTAGTTTAGTCTATCCTTTACCTAAGAACAGACAAAATTTCCACGAGGTACATTTTTTAAAATGTTTGTCTTATGAGTTTAATTTGATCTAAAGTGTAAAGTTTTTTATACTATTATCTAATAATATATTGATAAATTATTAAAATATTTAATTTTTTTAAAATAATTATTATAATAATAATAAAATTTTAATAATTTGTTAATACACTGACAATAAATTAAAATTAAATACTTGCCTTATCAGGATTTTAGAGTTAACTAAATAATGCAAAAGCAAAATAACGCTGGCTGTTCCTAGATAGCTGCATGAGCATGATTATAATTATATAACTAACTTGTCATACTTAATTAATGTTAAAAATATAAATTAATTCATAATTCTTCACATAACAATTTAAATTTTTAAAAGAATTGATATTTAATATGATATCAGATTGATGAAAAGTTTATAAATACTTTATATATCTAACAATTAATATTAGGGTGTCACACATTCCATTTTGTAGGATCACTAGGGAGTATAAGATCTAGGAAGAAGAATGAACATAATAATTAGTAAAAGACTAAGAAACTTATTTAAAGATCAAAAGGTTAATCGATGGGATTTTTAGGGTGGACAGCACCAAGAAGAGCAACTCGTATAAATAAATAATATTAAATATTGGATAAGATATTTATCTTATATTCTTGTGCTTGTGTGCTTTTCCTCCGATCAAGAATAACATATTTAATTGTAAGGGTTTTGCTGCTTAACGCTTGACCGCATAAGCAGTTAGTCTTTTATCCATTAATAGATGTAACTTTGCACTGAGAGACCCGTAATTATTAAAATTAAAAGTCGAAAAGAAAATTTTCCCAATATTATTTATGTGAAATAGGAACTCAACCGCTTGTGAGGTCTAACGTTTAACAGCAAAATCCTATTGCTAAGTCTAAATCTCGCGTCTGACTTAACATTAATCAAGTACACTTCGTTTGTGGGGGCCACACCGCTTAATTTGTGTCTTTGTACTCGACTTCTTTGTCTTAAATGAGCATACAATAATTTAATTACATTCTAAAACTATTTTTTAATTATTGATTCATTTAATTTATAGAAGGTTTAATTTTATAGTTCTATCTTAATTAGTTTTGTCTCACTTTTATTGCTGCATCTGCATGGATTATAAATGTCTCCCCCGTCAATTTTCTAAAAATATTTTCAAATGTCTGCTACTTTGTTGTTTTAGGTTAGCTGATTTGTATGTCTTAAACTACCTTGGTAATCTACCCTGCTACTATCCACCACTAATAATGACAAACAGACGATAGTCTTATTGGATATATATACTCATATACAATGCTGGTTAGACTCTAAACTACATGCTAAGGTTCGTCATGTTCATGTGTATACAGTCCGTCAATTATTCATCTTCTTTGAAACAATTGAAAGATTATATTTTGTTTTTCAGCCTTCTGTTAAGTTTTTCAATTAATTTGCGATTCAATAACAATGTAGTGACGTTTCCTCTCATTCCAACAGATAATGACTATTTAAGTACACCTTAATAACAAAGAAACTAGCAAATATGTATAGTAAAATAAATCTATCAAATTTTTTTTACCTGGTTGAAGTACGCAGTGGTAAATTAAAATGTGTGATCACCTGCCAACAGCTTTTTTTTTTTTTTTTTTTTTATTTATTCTTTGGTAGTTGCCGACACCTCTACCTCTAGCTATAAAGACAAAGTAACAAGATGCACAAGACGAAAGTATATTAGACGTCAGCTTTGCATTATTCTAACTTATTTTTTTCCTGAAAAGAAGACTAACCTTTTGAGTTGGGAGAACAGAAAGGGTCCACGTGACTCCAACCCAACTTAGGGGGAATTCTGCTTTGGATCTGCACTACTTTTCAGTACATTAGGCCCACTTTGCTAATTACTTCTTTTATGCTTTGCTTTTATCTTTTTTATTTTTTTGGTTTGGGCTTGCGAGCAAACTTTGCTCACTAATCAAACTCTGCTCTTTTTTTTTTAATATGAATTAAATTAAATTATCTCTTTTGGTCCTTTGTTTTTCGCTGTCCTACAATGATCCCATTCTAACGAGTTTGATTCTTGTGGCTTTCAGCTGTGGTAGGAGACGGATTCATAGCAAAGGGTATAACCTTTGAGAACTCGGCTGGGCCCAGCAAACACCAAGCCGTGGCCCTGAGGAGCGGTGCTGACTTCTCAGCCTTCTACAAATGCAGCTTTGTTGCCTACCAAGACACTCTCTATGTCCATTCCCTGCGTCAATTCTACCGTGAATGCGACATTTATGGCACCATAGATTTCATCTTTGGCAATGCAGCCGTGGTCTTCCAAAACTGCAACTTATACGCACGCAAGCCTGATGAAAACCAAAAGAACTTGTTCACTGCACAAGGCAGAGAGGACCCTAACCAAAACACTGGCATATCAATCTTGAACTGCAAGGTTGCAGCTGCTGCGGATTTAATCCCAGTCAAATCGTCGTTCAAGACCTACCTAGGTCGTCCTTGGAAAATGTATTCAAGGACAGTTTATCTCAAATCTTACATGGAGGATCTGATAGACCCAGCAGGATGGTTGGAATGGAATGGCACATTTGCTTTGGATACACTGTATTATGGCGAGTACAAGAATAGTGGTCCGGGTTCGAATACAAGTGCTAGAGTTACGTGGCCAGGTTATAGGGTCATCAACAGCTCCACTGAGGCAAGCCAGTTCACAGTTGGGCAGTTCATACAAGGCAATGACTGGTTGAACTCCACTGGTATTCCATTCTTCCCTAATTTGAGTTGATGGGTTATGGTTAGAACTCTTAGTCAACCAATACTCTTATGGTATCCCAATTATGTACTACAATTAAAAAAAGTGCATTGTTGAAATGGACGGAAAATTGTCATTGTTCTTTGACAAAAAAGCAGTAATAAAAATAAGTGTTTTGTATCTCCATAGACTATATGTCGTATATAATTTATGGGATATGAGAATCACAGAGTTTCCACATATATACTTGTGCATGACAATGTTAATTTATGAACAACTACTCATTTTTTTCTTGTTATAAGAGAGATCTGAAGACGAATTTAATTAGTGAATGGAAAACTATAGGCTAAACTAAATATGAGTAACAAGACTCACTAAGAATTAAACTCAAAATAAAGTCTTTTTTTTTTTTACAGCAATAAAGTCTTTTTTTAAAGATGTTAGATGACATTAATGACGAAAACCTCTTTTAGTTTAGTGAATGAGTGAAGAAAAAACGAAAAACGAGGGAAAAAATTACACCATATATAACAGGCAGGCTAATTTCTCTCTTGATTGTTGAGCTATAAAATGCACATTTTTTTGGAGTGAATTGTATAAATTTGCTTTGAAGCTTGCTATATTATGCTAGTTTCTCTTTTGGTTGCATAATTAAATTTACTTTATGTTTTTTTGCTTAACTTTTTCTTCGTATTTTTACTTATATACAAATGGTTGTGTTGTCAATGAAAGTTGACTCAACTAATAAGATCAAATGTATTGACTCAAAGGTATTGAGTTTAATACTAGCGCATGGTTCTCATTTCATTGATAGGTCATTTATAATTATTACTGTAGGCTCTCGCTAAAGTTAGTATCATGTCTTGATCTTGAAAAGGAGCAACATTCGTTCTCCCTAAACATTTGTTTACAAAAAAAAAAAGTTGTGTTTGAGAAAATAAAAAATGTTTTTGTTATAAAAATTTAAAGTAAACAAGAATTAGTATATTTTTTTAAATTAAATATATAATATAAGTATTAATAAATTCCAAGGAATGTTAATATAACTTACTCAAATTGTTTGATAAAAACTAATGTTTTCATCACAAAATCAAGCATTTCTCAATTGAATTATTATATGTTTTAATTTGATATTTATCCAAATAGTAAATGATTTAGCCTCAATATTGTGGAATAATTAAGTTAACCACATTGGAACAAACTAACATGTGTAAGAATTCAATTAAAGAAATTAAATTTCACGTTAAAATGAATACGAACTAAATTAATAAAAAATATTATATCTTATAAAAAAAATTAAGGGTGGTTAAATCTTCTTTCATGAGTAAAAAATTTATTTTTGATAAATATATTTAATAATATATATCTAGTAATATGAGTATTGGCAATAAAAAGGTTTTAATGTAGATATGAGTGAAGGGATATTGGACTAGATGGCATCGTAATAAGGTCCATAGCCATATGGGTCCAATAGACAATGCCATTATGATAAGATAAAAAATAGAGGTTGGAACTGGGCTCATTTAATAGTAGTGCCCAGCAACCATCAGGAATCACGGGATGTAAACGAAACCTGAGTGGTAAGTAGTAATGATGGTAGCACCACCATAAATGAGAAGGAAGTATGGAACAACAAACCTGCGTATTCGGAGTAAATATGATTAGCTTTTGTTTGTGGAAATAATTTTTGTATGAAAATGACAATATTACTCAATTCCAGTACAGTCAGTTAAATTAGATAAAAAGTAAAATAAAAATAATATACTCATTATAATATTGCTCATGTCAATAGTTGGTGGCAATTATGGTGTTCATGGAATGGTGGTGTGGTGTGGTGTGGTATGGTAGGTATTTGTGGCAATGAAATGGTTTCCGCCACGGACAAGGCCACTTTGAGCTCTACCAACAGCAACATGCTTGAAAATTGCTCATAACAAGGGATTACTCGCCTGCAAGTATAAACAGACTCCAGTACTGCTTCACATCTGATTCTGTCTTTTTTCGGTACAGCGGAACAGAAGACATCTGATTTCTGTCTGTCACTACAAGATAGTTCTTCTCATAAATATGGTACTTCGATTGAATTGCGTAGGAATTGAATGACGAAATTCACCTAGCTAGGTGTAGCTATATATGTAACATCTACCGTGAGGCCATTGCCAATCATGTAGCAGACTAACTTTCAAACAAAGCCCAATGGCTGTTTTCTCTTCATAAATAAAAAAGTGATTCTTTGTTTCTTACAGTTTGCTATGATATTACATAAATATCTTGTGATTTTTCATCTATTTTTTTGTAATAAAAAACATATTTTAGAGTTATGAAAAAAATTACATAAATAGTTTTATAATTTTTATAGAGAATAAAAAATATTTAATTACTAAAAAATAGAGAAAAAAAAATCAAACCAAACATCAAAAAGAGAATAAACAAATTATTAATAATTTTTTCATGTTACAAAATAATAATTCTTCACTTTTGTTATAAAATAAATTATTGATATGTACAATCATACTAAATATTTTATTAGTAGCAAATTTTTAAATTCTAATATATATTTTTTTGTTAAAAAATGAATAGAACGAAACCACAATATGGTTAAATAATAACACGGCAAGTCACAAGGTGTTAAATATTATTTTTTAAACTATAAAAATACAAAATAATTTTAAATCAAATCAAGGGGATACACCGTAACTTACCCTTTATTTTATTTTAATGCAATTCCTTGTTTACAGAAAATAAAGAACACCGGCGTTGCCCTATTTCTCAGCAAAGTTATAAGAAGAAGGAACCTGGCCATATATAATTAGATAAATTAAGAGGTTCAACATATAATAGTTCAGACATCAGATCAAGCTATCCCACATCCAAGCATGGAATTGGAGGTTGTATTTTCCGGGTTCCACGCCAATAAGAAACGTGGTGTCAGCCTTTTCATTGATCCCTCATCCCTGACCAAATACGACTACATGTGTAAATGTATCATCGTTTTCTGCAGAGGGGATACGAAGAAAATGGGCATGAATTGTCCACTGTTGCATGTGGGAGACAACAGAGGAGCACATGGCGATTGGCGTTACGCCATTATGTCAAATCCGTGCAATCGCTTTCTGACCAAAAGATTTCATATTTGATATTCCCTTTACCAATATTTGCTTACCTTATTTTCTTGGTTTACAACTTCATACAAACTTTCACTTTTCTCTTTTCGGTTTCAATTTGATTCACTTTACATGTATTAATTACGAATATCAAGAGTGTTCTCTCTGTTTCTCTTCTGGACGAGCTTCATGGAGTACACTTCCTAAGAATCATTTTCTCTTGCGCTACTCCTTCATCTTTGTATCTATGACTATTTGGTCATGTTCATATCTTTTACCAACGTGCTGCTTTGGGTCCTGCGTGTTACTATTTCTTTGTTAACTGATCAGCGAAAGGAAAAAAGAAGAGAAAAACAATCCTTCCCTTCCCAAGCCCCTCATTCTGTAATTGGGCAGTAATTTAAGGAAAATATGTATTGGCCGAACCAAATAATGCTGTATCGTATATGCAATACACATCACCACAATCATTTATAAGATAATCATGGTGGAAAGTTATTCTTTTCCACATGCTGATACACTCTTTTTGCATGCACAATTTCTTCATAGTATTATATAGTAATTTTATTTTGTACACTGAATTTTTAACTATGGGAGACATGTTTTTTCCTCTTTAAATGTTTGGAAGGTCTTATATCACTTACTAGAAAAAACACTACTACGTAAAATATCAATCACTCGTGATTCGTGAATATACAAGTACATTGCCTACGTCTAGATATAAGATATAAATTTTTAGTAAGTTTCGCAAATTATTTATACCTTTGAATCAAAAGAAATCACCAAGACTTGTTTAGCAAGAAACTACTATTTTTTGTCATCGAAGGAAATTGACAATTTTTTATTAAAAAAAATAGGCACCATAAAAAACTACTTAATTATACCTTTCCTATAGAAAAAATTAGGTCAAAAAACAAAAACCAACAATTGCCAAATCTGACTCACCATTTTATGATCATGACTTAAACTCATTAAGCTCTGGTCCCTTCAGCATGGATAATTTCATTTCATTGAATCTATTGAACAACAAAAAAAGAAAGACAGAGGTGCTAGAAATTCATCATGTAATTTAATGGCACCCCAACTAAACGAGGGTGAGTTTATTTCAAGGATTTAATTTTGATCAAGTATGAGTGTAAAGTTTTTTTTTTTTACATTCTTATTTAATTATGTATTGTCAAATCATTAAGATTATGTTTGAAATCAATTAAAAATAGAATTAAATTGAATTGAATTAATTAAAAATCAAATCCTATATTTATAACTTATTATAAAAAATTATATTTGAATTGATTTAGAAATCAATTCTTATGTTTAGAAATTATTAAAAAATAAATTGATTTTATTTTATTATTTTACCTTTTTACCTTTCTATCATCATAAAATCAACAAGTTAGTAAAAATAAAATAGTAAATTTAAAGAATTAGATTTTAAATCAAATCAAACCCTAACAAATTCCACATTGTTTGATAGGATTTGTAAATCTAAACAATTAAAATTGATGACATTTTGAAATCAAATCATTTCTTATTTTTTAATATTTCAAACACAAATTTTGATTTATACATCAAATCAAATTCTATTCTTTTACATTTCAAACACACTCTAAAAAAGTTTGGTTATCACAACAACTATTTAAGAAGTTTAATTAATTCTTTTAATAATATGTCAATACACCTAAAAAAATTAATTCTTTTAATAATATAACAACATATTATTAAATAATAATGAGTATCAAATTTAAACTCTTATACTAATGGACATAACATACTGGCTTGGGTTGGTATTATGTGCGTGGGATCAGAACCAAAGGCCGAAGTTTCTTTAGCTTATCCATAGAAGTTCCATGTCTGTGTATGGGCCTCTATCATGGTTCATGGACCTTTTAGTGAATTAATCAGTGAACTTGAAGGGTCAGTGTCTTCTCCATACTAGTGTTCACCACCTTTCTCCGACAGCTTTTCTGAGTTGAAGCATCGACCACTTGTTTTATTTGTTCACTGACAACAGTTGAGTTCGTAGGTACTCTCTGCTTTGAGTTGCGGGCAAGAACTCCTCTCAGCAACTTCTAGAGAGCTTGGACTGGAGCACCCCACCTCGATCCATTAGGCAAACAAACGATCAATGTTTATTTTAAAACCAAAAAGATTAAATAAATCATAACTGTCATAACAAAATTTTCATACTGAGTTGCCCAATATCTCCCAGGTATCCAGAAGTAAAAATCAGTATCTGACCTGATTCTAACAATTCCTGCCCTTTTTCTCTTACAACGCCTTTAGATTGACTTGAAATTCCATCTTATGAACCTTTTTGTCTTTTCCTTTCCCGTCTCTTAGGGTTTGTTTGGTATGATGGAGAGAAAGGAAAATAAAAGAATATGATAGAAAAATAAAATAAAAAAAAATTATCACTTACTTTATTTAATATCGTCGAATGAAAAAAAAAAAATTTCTTCTTTTGTTTAGTTTTATTTAAAAAAAAAGAAAAAAAAACTAATAAAAAAATAGCATGACAACTCCTTTCCTTCTCAATCTGTGGGTAATAAGGAGGATGGAATATTAGTGGGACCCATAAATTTTTTATCCATCTAAATCATTTTTCTTCCTCTCCAAACTAAATACCAAACAAAATATAATGACAATCTTACTTTCCTTTCATTTCTTTTCACTTCTAATTTGCATACCAAACATAGCCTTAATTTACAAATGAAACTAGCGCATTGGTGGACTTACTCTATAATATTTCAAATTTCTGTTTTTGAAAAAATGGAATGAGTGGTTATTCTTATGAAGAATTCGATGGTACTATGTTGTATGATACAATGATACATTTTTAATTGATAATATTAATGAGTGTGAGACTACTGTTACAAAGTTACCGTACACCATATGTTCCATAAAAATCTCATATTATTTATTATTATTTTTTGCCAATATGATGGTCACACAAATTTTCTTGAATGATTTGTAATTGTAAAGGATCTTATAACTTTAATGTCTAAGATCTTAAAAATTCTTTACATGAGAAAATAAAATAGAGGGATGCTAATTATACAATTCTTTTAGAGCATGTATACTTATTGATGTGATTGTGCTGAGTTGTCATAAAAAAAAAAAAATTAAGTGCAGTGCAGTCATTTAAACTCAAATGCAGCCACGTTAATAATTTTTAGACAACCTGTAAATTAATAATATTATTCTACAACAACACCAAAAAAAATTTGTTTAATTTTTTCCTGAAAGCTTCATGCAAATTGACAGGGTGAATATGTCTAAATTAGATAGATAATTTAGATACAATCACCTTTTTTTTAATAAGAAAAAACCACTGATAATTGTATAGTTCATGAAAAAAAATTGCAGAAACCATCATTAATTTTTATAAAATAAAAATATACAATTAATATTACTCGATAAAATGTTCACATTGTTTTTTAGTTCTTTTAGTAGTAGTTAAAACTTAAAAAGGACCTTGTAATGCTAATTCTCTATATTCTGCGAGAAGGCATTATCAACTTCTTAAAAAATACTTATGGATAAAGCATTTTTTTATATGAGAACACAGTAATTCTTTTTGGATTAAAAAAAGTACCCCTTGCCCTTGAAGTAAACCTATCATTTTTGTTCAAAATTTCACTAATTTAACTACTTAACACACAACCTAGTGGTATAATGGCAAGCTAAAACCTCTTAGAAATTGTAGACTGGCTTAATAAAATTTCCATTTGACTACAGGCTTTTTTATTTTATTTTTTATGGTAAACAGTAGAATTCAATTAAAAAAAACGATACAGAACAAAATCCAACTTTAGTACATAAACCAGACAACAAATTTAACTCATCAAAACCATTCCAACAATGATTTCTTATTCTTTTAGCAACATTAACAAGATTATGAGCCCAAACATTGACTCTTCTACTGATAAAATGCACTGAGGCATTAGCATTTTGGTTTAAAAACTCTTTATAATCCTGGATAATTAGATCGATTGTAGTCAACTGCTTGCGTTGATATATGCACTGCACTACACTATCTGCATCAATTATTATAACAGAGTTGATGAGGTTCTAATCTTTCGCAAATTGAACCCCCCATCGAACCCCCTTATGCTTTGGCCAAAACAGAATCCAACTTGATATTTTCTTTTTTGCACGCAGCATGAATGAACAAGCTCTGTTGATTTTTAACAGTCAACGCCCAAGCTGTCATACCATCAGAAAAACAGCCAGCATCTACCATGGCAATAGGACAGTCCAAGACAGCATGCTAAGAAAGTGCATTTGAAGTAATTCCAGTTCGTGGTTCCCTTCTCGAATTCGCAGAATTATACTCAAATACATAATCCAAGGTAAAATGTGATGTAGCTACTGGATCAGAGACTGCATTTTTTAAAATCGCTTGGTTTCTAGCATACTTTGATAGCCTAGCTTTTCCTCACAAGTCAGCCATTGCATAAGCGAGGTGCTAAGGTGCATGTTTTGGGGGATATGAGAACCAAGTTGGGATGAAAATAACACCAATTTTATTATTTAACAATGCATAAATAAGTGATTAGTATTTTTAGATTCCTTATGACATAGAGGGCATGTGGGATAAGTGATATACCTTTTTTTTTTTTTTTGCTAAGATTACACCTTGTAGGAAGGATGTTTTTGTTCAGTCTCTAAAGAAAATTCTTCGCTAAAGAAAATTCTTCGCTTTGCACGGAGAACTTGATAACTCCCCACTCCCCCCAAACTTTTATAGTTATTGAAGAAAAATAATTAAAATAAAGTTTGTTTGGATAAATAATTTATATAAGTACTTATTTAAATAAAATTTAGAGCTTATGTAATAAGTTTTATTATCATAAATGCGGTATAAAATAAGCTAAATAGTATTTAAATAAATATTTTAAGAAGCATTTTTCAAAATCTTTTAGCATAAATATTATACATTTGAGAGATATGTTATGAATTGTGTCAATTATTTAAAGTTAATTTTATCAAAAATTATTATAAAAAATTAATAAATCTATTTTTAACTTTTACAAAAACTTATTTTCATAAATTTAAATTTATAACTTATAAAAATAAATCTAAAATAACTTATAAAATTTTAATAAATTATTTTAATAAATTTATACAAATAAAATAAAAATATTTTATAAATATTTATTTTAATAAATAAGTCTAAATAAACTCCCCTAAACCGGCGCGAAGCAAAAACCATATTGCAGGATGTGGACATAATTATTGTCGTAACCAAGCAGGACGTTACAGTGGCAGCTTTTGCTTTATAAATAGAGAGCTAGAGGATGAAGAAGTGAGAGCAGTGCGGCTTGCAGGTGGCAGTTTGCTTGTTGGTTGGGTCATATTACTTTGGGGTTGCGCAGTCCAAAATGACTTTTTTGCTTTCTTGCTCTTCTCTGCTTTTCTTCCTTTCTCTCATCTCTACTACTCTGCTCCATTGTCATTCCTTCCCTCCCCATTATCATCACCCCTTACACCATCGCCACCCTCGTTTTGCCAGTCACAACTACAGAGATGCCCTCACCAAATCGATCCTCTTCTTTGAAGGTCAGAGGTCAGGGAAGCTTCCTTCTAATCAGAGGATGTCTTGGAGGAGGGACTCTGGTCTCTCAGATGGCTGTGCCATGCATGTATGTCGCATACGCATAACCCTCTGTTATTACCATATTGTTTACCATTTAGTCTCAGTTCTTGTGTTTTGTGGCTTGTGTATTTTGCTTATTTCGGTGTAAATATGCAATGCAGGTTGATTTGGTTGGAGGGTACTACGATGCAGGGGACAATGTCAAGTTTGGTTTTCCCATGGCGTTCACCACCACCATGCTTTCATGGAGTGTTATTGAGTTCGGTGGGGTAATGAAAGGTGAATTGCAGAATGCCAGAGTGGCGATTCGCTGGGCTACTGATTATCTTCTCAAAGCTACTGCACATCCAGACACCATTTATGTTCAGGTTAGTTTTCCCTTGCCAAGCCTTGTCTGGGGAAATGAGAATGGTGGTTCTCTATTTTCTTTTGTTGTCATATGATTACGGAGACTACAGGTGAACTGATATTGACTATGGTTTCGCTTTGCAGGTGGGAGATGCTAAGAAGGACCACGCTTGTTGGGAGAGACCTGAGGACATGGATACCCCAAGAAATGTCTATAAGATAGATAGAAACACCCCTGGTTCAGAAGTGGCGGCGGAAACTGCTGCGGCTCTTGCAGCTGCTTCTCTGGTTTTCAAAAGAAGTGACCCCATGTACTCTAATACTTTAGTTAGGAGGGCTATCAGTGTAAGTATTTGATTCGAAAGGAAAAATAACGTTTTGAATGCAGAGAGTTCTCCCAACTAATATTTCCATTTGCGCCAAATCTGAGATTGTATATGTTTCTGGGTATAGGTTTTCCAGTTTGCTGATAAATACAGGGGATCCTATAGCAATGGCTTGAAGCCCATTGTATGTCCCTTCTATTGCTCTTACTCTGGTTATCAGGTAAAGTTATAATATTTCAATTTGCCCATTTGATATATTTCATTTAGTGGGAACCGGAAGTAAACTCAAAACTCTTTCCTCGATGCCTTGAAAATGTGCCAGGATGAGCTGCTGTGGGGCGCTGCTTGGCTGCACAAGGCTACCAAGAACCCAATGTACCTAAACTACATCAAGGTTAATGGACAGACCCTTGGGGCTGCAGAATTTGATAATACCTTTGGGTGGGATAACAAGCATGTTGGAGCAAGGATACTTCTATCTAAGGTCCAAATTTCCATCACATTTTTTCTATTGTCTTTTGCAGCCTGCAGGGCTAGTATCAATAATGGTTTCTAACTTGCGTTTGTGCTCTTGAATTTAGGAATTTCTTGTTCAAAGGGTACAATCCCTCCATGACTACAAGGGTCACGCGGACAATTTCATCTGTTCTCTTATTCCTGGGGGCTCTTTCTCTTCCGCCCAATATACCCCAGGTGCGTTCCTTTTCCTTCTTTCTCTTTATTCTCTCCCTCTCCCAGTCTCAACTGTGTGGTCCAATCTGTAACGGTTACTTTTGGTTTCTTGCGCTTGAAAAACTACGCAGGTGGGCTTCTGTTCAAGATGAGTGATAGCAACATGCAGTATGTCACGTCCACCTCCTTCCTACTCTTAACCTATGCCAAATACTTGACCTCAGCCCATATGGTTGTGAACTGTGGTGGAACCACTGTAACCCCAAAGAGGCTCCGGACAATAGCCAAAAAACAGGTAAAAAATTGAGACATTTACTTCTCCTTCTAGATTGGTACTATAACTATAACTAATAAAATTTTGCATTTTTTTTCCTTCTTGTTAATTGTACTTGATTTATTCTTATTTTCCAGGTGGATTACTTGCTAGGAGACAACCCCTTGAAGATGTCCTACATGGTGGGGTATGGTCCAAATTACCCACGAAGGATACACCACAGGGGCTCATCTCTTCCGTCCATTGCCGAACACCCTGGCAAGATCCAGTGCTCAGCAGGATTCAGTGTGATGAATTCACAATCCCCCAACCCCAACAATCTAGTGGGTGCCATTGTTGGAGGACCGGACCTGCATGATAGGTTCCCGGATGAACGGTCAGATTATGAGCAATCAGAGCCAGCTACTTATATTAACGCACCCCTTGTAGGAGCACTGGCTTATCTTGCACACTCATTTGGCCAACTTTAGGGGGCAGTATCTCCAGCTTGTGTGTCTATCTCTGGTTTTAATTACCACTAATTTAAGCAGATTTGGGTAGTTGGTATTCCTTGGAAGTGCACAAGGTAAGGGTAAGAGAGCTATGGCGCAAGCCCCCAACCTTGAAGCACATTGGTCAAGTTAAAATAGGATAGCCTTGGTGTTTTATTTTATACTTTGTTGGTGTCACGAGTGTAACCTATTGCTGCTGTGAGCAACTTTCGTCTATGCTAAATTAAACCCAATTTCAACTTTTGGGAAACTGGTATATGTCCAGTCCAGTGGTGGTGGTGGAATTGTCGAGATTCAAGAACTTAAAACCCAATTTCAAGTGTGAATGTGTTAGATTTTGCACTAGTTATTTGCGTTAACACTTGACAAACTTCATCCTATCGAGAGGCAAAATACATTAAATAAAGCTTGGAATGGAGGCACGGTTTAATTAAAGACAGGTTAATAGAGGGCCTACCCTATTCCTAGAACTTGGAAATAGTATATGTTATAAGATGAGTTTGATATTAAATGTTATTATTAATTTTATAATAAATATTTAAAAATTTATTAAATATAAATAATAACTAATAAATAATATATAACTTAATATTAATATCTTTAAAAAAAAAATAACAAAATAATCCTGATAACATGGAAAAGAAGTATCACTGGGTGGTGTGTAATCCAATTATTTTACCATGTTGTGGATAACGAGTATTTGACCGTTGAAAGGCTTGGGTGATGAAGAAAGAAGATTTTGGGTGACATGTGAACATGTTTGGGGATTCTGGATACGGTCAAAAAAGCTGGTTTAGGTTAGGCGTGTCAGAAGTAGGACTGCAACTCTTTTTGACAAAGAAGGAAGGATACCCCCCCAAAATTGCAACAGAAAGCGTCCAAAACCCTAATGGGGACCGAAAGACATTCCTCTCCAATCTGCCATAAATGATCAATGGATAAAAATGGTTGGGCCTCCATTTTCAGCAGCACAGTACCAAGCAAGATTACAAGAAAGACCTCAAGGCTTTTTATTTATTTATTACTGTTCACAATCTTTCAGGGAACCAACGACTCAGTGCGCCCCACACGGGAAGTTCGTTGGTGCCTCGTTCCCACTTTTGATGACTTGAGAAACGAGAGAAGGGGTGGACAATCGCTGTATCATATAGTGCCACAAATCAACAGATCATGGGACCTTGATAGAAAGCAATAACCCCCCTCACATGGAAATGAACCCCCATTTGTTCACTGTTTCTTTTAGTGGCTACAAGATTCAGCACGGTTTATTCCAAGTTCTAACCCATATTACTCCCCATTTTCTTGCTACGCTCCAGTTATTTTAAATAATCCTACAATCACAAACTTAAAAATTCCCATCTTAAGGATAACAATTACATGAAACACTGGCAGAATAATTATTGGACCAAAAATCCTAACAGGTGTACCTTCCAGGTCAAGAGGATTGACAACTGCTAAGCAAAGGAAAACAAGATACATCCAAAAACCAGTACTCAGCGTTTATGACATAATCGAAGTAAACATAGACTAGCTTCCTTGAAACACCAAGAGGTCGACAGAACAATATTTTACAACACAGAAGCAGACTTTTATATACATATAAGAGACGATTATTGTCTGCAGTCATTCCTTGGTGAAAATACATAGCTGCTGAGACACCAGTCTGTTAATTTGCATCATCCTTTGCTAACGGAACAGAATTTGCCTGAAAAAGAAGTCGTAGAGCACAAAATTGAAGTCAAGGTGTTTCTATTACACTTGATGCTATAAATTTAAAAAGCATAGGACATAAATATGGTGAAGTCAATCCTGCATGATAGCATCCCAAACTTTTTCTGAAACTAAAAAGCGAACAGATGTTATATCACTCACCAAATCGCGAAACTTGAGGATATAGAACATCTCAAGATATCGGCGAGTTTCACGCCTCTCTAATTTGGAAACATATTTCCAGAAACTATAAACTCCCGCCAAGGTCATAAGCCTTTCAGAATAGATCTTCCACGTGTACCTGTATATTGCTTGCTTAACATAAGTGTCACTTAAAAAAACCACCAATTTTTACTAAAACTCCATACCTTTCATAAATTCTTTGAAGACCTCCATCAGATATTTTATTCCAATGGCTTGGGTCCACCTTGCATCGTTGGAAGAATTCCACCAACAGCTCCGAAGCTTGGTCAGGGTGATAAGGATCAATGTGGAATCCTGATATACCATGCTCGATGATCTCAGCAGGACCACCATGGCAAGTAGCAAATGTGGGGAGCCCACAAGTCATAGCTTCCACAACTGTAAGTCCAAAAGCTTCATAGAAAGCAGGCTGCAGTAAGACAGGAATCGTTACGAATGATACCTGAGGGGTGAATCAAACAGTTAAGAGACATTAGTATAATACCTGAACAAAAGCACCTTTTGTATCTGCTATGTAGCGATACAGTTCACCATTACGTGCTCTATTTGTTTGGGAAGTAATCCATCGAAAATCACCATTTAAACTATACGTTTTCATGAGATCATGCATCTTCTCGATTTCTGAAATTTCCTCTCTGTCCCTGGACTTCTTTACATCAATATAACCAGCTACTATGACAAGGTTGACCAGTTCC
This sequence comes from Styphnolobium japonicum, assembly GCA_023212625.1. Lineage (NCBI taxonomy): Eukaryota > Viridiplantae > Streptophyta > Magnoliopsida > Fabales > Fabaceae > Styphnolobium > Styphnolobium japonicum. The sequence goes on along the minus strand of JALBWW010000002.1, from coordinate 7,695,134 downwards.
CTCAATTTGCTGTTCTTACCATAGCTTTCTACCAAACCAGTTATGTTTTTTACTCTGTCTAGCCTTGCCATGGAGAAAATTATGGGCTTTGACTGATCTTCCAGTGAACCACTGCCACAATAGAAACAGAGGTAAACTCATCAACTAAATCCTATCAGCTATTCACAAGTTACAACAGAGATTGATGACTGGAAGCAAATGGACCATAATTATTTAATTTTTTGCCTGATACATACAGACAACTAAATCGACCTTCATTCATATTGACCCTCTAGACCAAGGAAAGTAAGGTAGAATCATCAAATTAATCAGAACACCAATTACTTCTGGAGATATGGATTCTTGTAGAAGTAAACAACCCAAATAAAAAATTTAAGCAATTGAAATAGTCTCACATGTACTCATCAGTCTGCTCAGGATCATATAATAACTTTTCAATTGAACCATGCAGGGCTGTAAGTCTTCTCTGCTTTTCAGAGTAGGGGAAATATATGCTCATATCTGCTCCAGGAGAGACAATATTGAACTTGGTATCAAAAACATCAATGCCATGGACAACCCTGTAGAGGCCAGGAAGAGTAAAAGCAGTGTGGCTCTCATACTGGCCAACAGTATTCTTCCTGAAATATAACATAAGAAAATGACGTGAGTAGCACTAGCTGAGCCCAAATATAAACAAAAATTTTTACGGAAAAAAAACTTAAAAAAGAAACGTAAGCTAGCACCAGGATGGGTATTTGAGAAGCCTAAAGAGGATGCTTAAGCAAAATGTTACCTAACTCATATGCCTGTCAAAGATGTCCAAGACAATATAAATGAATAGGTATCTTTAGCAATTAGCAACATATAGCTGAGTGGACTTCCATGAGCAACCAGACACAGTCACCATACATAATTTAGGAATCTTGAGACAACTAATTATGTTACACCAAACACAGGATAAGTTTCTTGGGACAGTCGTAGGATGCCAGCACATGTAATGCCAAATGGGTATGCAGGGTTCCACAAATAGAAGCCAATCACATTTAAGATAAGCATAGGAAATGTGCCATATGGGTGCATGTTTGTTAAACAACATTCACCCCAAAAAATATAGGTATCAGCTTGTAAATGCAGCAATGAAAGGATGAAGTTATATAATGGATAATATTAACGAGCAAAATATAGGGGAGAAAGGTAAAAAGCATAATCACAAGAAGTGATCTATCACCAATCATGATGTACACCATATATCATAAAAAAGATACTTACGATCCTGCAATCTCTTGGTATGTACTGGTGATGATAAAATCAGCATTGTTCATGGCTATTAGGTCAGCAGTGAACTGACATGAAAAATGATATTTATCTTCAAATTTCTTCCAATATATATCTGAATCTGGATATTTTGTCTTCTCCAGTGCGTGTGCTATTGTGCACTATACATATGAACATTCAAATCTATTAAGTTGCATTCTTAGCAGAAGATAATATGAACTTTCACATTTTGTATGGAAAAGTAAGAGGAAAATGTGCAAGACAAGAACCTGTGTAACTCCCATTTTATAAGCTAATAAAGATGCAACAAGATTCCCGTCACTGTAGTTTCCAATGATGAAATCAGGATAACCCTGTAACTCAGCAGCAATTTCACTGGCAACATCCTGTTGATACACATAAACCATCAATATTAAATGGAAAGGCTAGCACATGTAGTATAAATTATGCAATTATTAAAACTCTTTCCCATGCTTAAATTAAGCTGAGAAATCATTAATTCCTAAATAATGGTCCATAATCAGGTGAATAATCCAAGCTTTACATGTTGACAGACATTCACCTCTGCATAAGTCTCCAGATAAGGCCATACATCAAACCTTGAGATCCATTTACGAAGAGTTCCTTTCTCTGATCTGAAAGGAACTCGCAAAATATGAGTGTATTCAGTACCACTGACTCTTTCTAACCGCTGGTTGCATGTTGTCCCCTTTGCATCAGGTATTAACCTGGTAACCTTCAGAACAGCAAAGGATTTTAATTTGATTTGAGCTGAAAATATAACCCTAAACAGCCTAGTCAAATCCGAAGAAACTGACCCGAGAAGTTACACTTACAATTAGAATCCTAGGAGTGAAATCAAGTCCTTGTTTCTGAATCCGAAGGAGCATCTCGCTCTCAAGGGCACGCACTTGATCTAGTATATAAACAACCTGCAGATGAAAACATTTCATGTAGGATGGTGCTCATACATAATATATAACTCAAACCAATGCGCATGAGACAAAAGGCCGGAAATGACCAAGGGAAATAAGGACTAGTAAAGAGGGGGCACTGAACAATATTTACATGTCCAGCTCAAATGTTCTCATGGCATATGATAAATAAGAATACCTGCCCACCAGTGTCAGGCAAACCCAGGACATTAGCTTGCCCAAAGTAGCCATGAGGAGATAATATAACAACATTGAATACCATAGGCACCCTCCCAAGAAAAGTCTCTAGTGTAGAAGGGTCAGGAGCCTGAAGAATGTCCAAGAGCAGATGCATCATCTCCAATACCCGTTCAGCAGTATCACCCCAACCTCTCTCAAAACCCATTCCTTGTAATCTTCACTCAGAAAAGAGTCAAAGAATAAAACTTTTGACCACAATGTCCTATAAAATTCTCACATCATTCATGTTGCAAAGTGAAGACATGAAAACTCATTATCAAAGATAAGCTTACACATATTCAAACACAGAATAGAGTGTATCTGGTGCAAGCTTAGAAAGATAATCCTCAGCCTTGACCAAAACAGACTGGAGTTTGGAAATGCTTAGTATTCGATCATTTAACATCAGTGCCTGTACCAGAATAATAAGGGAGAAAAAAAATCACTATCTATAGATTCCAAAACAAAAATTACAAAATTGGAATATGACATTGAGTCCTTAGTTTAGAGGATATATCTAAAAAAACAAAAAAGAGAAATGCCGGGTCAAGTTACATTTTTTAAACTATGACTGTTGTCATCTAGTATAATCACTTTATTACAAGTAAAAAGTGCATAGCACGGCAAACTTACATGGCCTTTATATTTGTGAGCTCGGAGGAAATCAAGTAATGGCTCCAAGCAATCTTTGTTACGAAACATACTTGAAGAAAGGTGGCGGTTGAGAAATTGAACACCATTGCCAATGGACGATGAACGGGTTGGACGAGGAAATGTTGCATTAAATGGCTCAAAATCAAGCTCCAATACGAAATTGCCATTAATCCTAATGCGCAATATAAAACAAAAACAGTAATTACAACATCCATGGAGTGACAGTACAAGGTCGGAGTTATTTCTTATAATAAAAGCTATGCAGTAGATTTCTTACGTTCCATCTACAAGTTCTTCTTTGAAGCGGAGATATTCAGAAACAGTTAATTGCTCCACGCTGAGTTCAAAGACATTAACACGGACATATTCCCAAACACCAGGTCTTGGACGAACTGCTATTGCCACAAAAGGAGGCAAAACTATGGCTTCCTGTCACAAAAATAATGCTACACATTTTCATACGATATTTACATCTTCAGATGTGAAGAAACTTCCACGAATATGACAGTTTCAAGCGTTACAGTAAACTCCATTAGCTACAGTACTAACAACAAGAGCATTGAGTGATATTAATTTGATTTATTTTTTGTTTTTAAATTTTATTTATTTATTTTTACATCTTAATTATTTTTGTTTAATTAGATTAGAGAAATTGATGAGTTCCTAAAACTTTAACTCTTAAGTCGAGCTCGTATTTGCTAGACTGTACTAACTCTAAATTTATCAACTATTGGATGACAGTAATTAAAGTTTTAATTGACAATTGATGAAAATTAAATTAGTACATAATTATTTTTAATTCATTTAATGTAATTGATACTTAAGAGTTCGTCAGGGTGAAAAGGTTATTTAGCTGTGTCTACCCCTGGTACTGGTGATGCTGACCATTGTTAGGTAGGCAAGTCAATTGCATGCCACACTTTCAATTACTATTAGATTTTTAATTCTAACTGAAAGCAATTTGTTCTCAATAGATCAAATATATAAATAATGCTTCTGTGGAAATGCGCAATAATTAATAAAACTTTTCGTTTAAGCATAAAAGGGCAACTGAATTTCAGTTGTAAAATTAAGGTCCAAAATATGTCTAGACGGTAGAACTTATAAATGTCATATATAACATATAGAGTGACTAAAATAAGGGTAGAGTTATCTCAGAAAATTATTTGATCTAAACCAAAGTTATAATAGGCCAATTCACCTGTGCTGACTTGATGATTTCGCTGAAGGGGCCACTTTTAAGGTCCTGGGTTGCTTGATCGTCACCAAAAATATTTTCGAGCTCATCAATCAAATTATGGGGTTGCAAAATCCCTTTCCCCTGAGCCACATACCTTCAAACAAACAAAAACAAAAACAAAAACAGAAAAAGAAGAAGAAGAAAGAAACAGAGACACATGCATTAAATAGTAAACCCGTCATCAGAAATAAATATTTAAAAAAAAAAAGGGTTAATGAAAAAGAAGGAGCACAAGAAAAACCTGGAGAGGAGAGAAACGAGTTCGTTACGGTGAGCAGAGAGGGAATCTGCCACTCGGTCTCTGATACTGGGAATTCGACCAAGCTTAGGCTGATTAGACATGATGATCACTATGTATGTACGTATATACGTATGTTATGTATCTTCTTCGTAGATCTTCTCAGCCGCGGAACTGAAGGAAAGATTAAGATAGATAGAATCGGAACTTGGAAAAGCAGAAAAGTAAGAGAGAGTGAGAATTGCTACGTGTGACTTACAGAGCAGAGGAGCTGAGTTTATAACAAGAGACAAAGAGAGAGAAGGTGGTATACGTGGCGATCGTTCATTCTGTTGTGTTTATTATAAAAATAAATAAAAATAAAAATGCACCTCTCTCGCGAGGGTACGTGCTTCTACGGTGGAGCGGCGATGGTGACGTTTGTGACATTGTTAAACAGATAAACTGGTGGATGAGATGAGGATGAAGATTATTATTATTCTTATTTTTTTGGAGTCAATACTCGTTTTATGGATTTTTTATAGCAATAATACTGCTATTTTATATATATATATATGAACATTTTTTATGTATTAAAATATATTTTTTTATTCTTATTCAAAAATAATTCTCGTCTACTGTGTTTTCTTAACATATATTTTTTAAAATTTTATGTTTTTAAATTTTAAAAGCATAAATGAAAATTGCGGTAGTATGAATAATTTCTGACTTATTTTATTTTTAATAAATTTAAACTTCTTCATGAAAATCATTCGTGATTTTTTTCATATATAATATAAAAAAAAAAAGTTATGTTACAAAATCGCTCTGATCATGACAATTTTTAAATAAATTTTAAAAAATGTATTTCAATACATAAAAATAAAAAGTAAGTATTTTGAAAAATAAAATAATAATATTATTATTATAAAAAAAACCTTAGTTTTGTTTTTTGAAAGATTAATTTGCTGTTATTTTAAAGGTTAATTTTATTGTAAAAATATGATATTAAATAATTAATTTTATATCAATAATATTTTTAAATAACTAAAACAAGTGTTTATTTTTTTTATCTTAGTCTAATATTTTTATATTTTTTAAATATAAAACTAATTGAATAAGAATATATTTAGGATTAATTATATATTAATTTAGTCTTATAATTTTTTTAATTAAAAAAATAGAATTGTTTTTTAAAAATTAAAAATTTAATTATTTTTATTTTTTATTTAATAATAACTGTTTTAAATAATTAAGATGATATGTGGCTTGAGGATATAATATATTGATTGGTTAATGCATCGGTGGGAATCCAAAGATGTAAAACAAAGACCACACAGATCGACCATTCAATACTTTCCACTTCTTTGTTTTCCTTACGTCTCATTCTCATCATTCTGTCGTTAAAACTATAATTTCTAATTCAATTTCACTTACTTTTATCATTTAAACTATGTGAGTTATTTCATATTTGTTTTTTGATTTTTTAAATTATCAAATATTTTTTATTCTTAATTTGTACATTAAATTTTTAAAATTATATTAATATACTACTAATATAATATATATAAATATCGTAATGAAAATCTATTCAATTATACTCTAGTAACAACTTGTTAATCAATAAAAAGTATCAATGGCCAAAAGAAAATTTAAAAAAGAATCTACTTAATTATACCCAACAAAATTAGTATTATGTGTTCATCAACTATATTAAAGTGGATATAAAGAAGTTATAATAACTAAATCTCATTTAAATTAGTTCTAATTAAATTTTTTGCCTTTCACTAGCATGGAATCGAAGTTCAAGTGACATTATTATTGAAAGCTAATTAGGTCTAATAAACTTCCTTTTACATTCTTTCCGGTTTTTCTTTCGGGTAAGCTCCGCCTTTTTTTAAGTAGTATATTCTTTCGCTTTTCTTTTTCTTTTATTTTAATCATCCACTTAAAATATAGCATAGAGGTCATTGTATTATTATTTTTTTGTGCGTCAATCACTGATTCAAAAGGATCAACACATATATAAAGGAACAGAGTCATTCCTCAAAGCGAATAGACTTTAAATCAAGACAAATACTCATTAGGTCATCAACTAACCGAAAAAGGGCAATAACTGGTGAAAATAAGTTAAGCAGCTTATGACTTAACATATTTTTAACTTAATTTATTTATTAAATAATTTAAATTTAAGTTTTTTTAAAAGTTTATTTAGCTAAATAAACATAGATTTAAGCCTTTAAAAAAGTTTATTATACCTAACAAGCTGACTTATTTATTATTATAATAATATATAATTAAAATTTTATAATATTTATATCATTTAATAGTTATATATTAATATAATTTATTTATTTTATACACAATACAATAATTTTGTTAAAAGTTAGATATATTTGAAACTTATAAAATTTGAGTTAGTTGGCTTATTCAAAAGTCTTTATGTAATATAGGTTTTGAAGTCATGCTAAACTTTTAAGCTTTCATGAAAAGGTTAAGTCAGGCTAAAAAAAAAGCCTATAATAAATAATAGGTCAGGCTAAAATCAATATTTTTAAAAACAGGTCATGTCTATTTAAGGTAAAGCCTAACTTAACCTATTCCCACTCCTAGTGCTTATTAATCTATTTTTTGTTTAGCTTTATCAATTATCCAATAAACAAGTTGAAGAGTAAAACTGAAGGGCGTTTACACCTTATCCTAACTTTAAAAAACCTTGTCCTCGTCCCCTTGATGCATTGAATAATGATTACAATGGAATCAATTGATTTGGTTTTGGCTTCTTTATCCCATTTTTATATTGAACCCAACCACTACTACTGATACTGTGCTGTGCTTGTTTCTGGTATATGCTTCACGATCTTATCTGTTTGCTTTGGTATGTGCCCATGGTTCTTTCAACTTTGATATTCTGTGTGCCACGATTGTTTAATATGACAAACGTTAGTCAGAATGTGTTCGATTATTTAATCCACCATGGAGTAGTATAATCATGTTAAAAGAATTTGATTAATTAAATGTTATATTTATAAAATATATTTCAGTTAAGCATATGTGTGATTAATTTTGTTATTGAATTTTTATAAATACTTAAACTTATTATAAACTATTGTGGTGAGCTGTGTATATAAGCTTATTATGATGGGTAGGTTAACTCATTTCTTTATAACACTTGGAAAAGCCTCTGTTCTTAATCACCATGTTGTATAATTGTCTCATTGAGATTATACAAAGAAAAAATATTGTGAAATAGAAATAATTTCTCTCTTCATCTATACAGAAAAAACTAACAAAGATTACTGTGTTTTTTTCCTTCTTCTTATTACCTATGATTTGATCTCAATATGTCTATGAGCTCATCATCATCTTCTTATCTATATAACCTTAAAGCCTAATCTCTAAATTAATTTGTACAATTTATACATGTTATGATTTAGAGTTACATGATTTGAGCATTTTTTTCTTCTAATTTAAGATTAACTTATCTTATAATTTTATAAGAGTAGATTTTGAATTTTATGATAGGAAGGTTTTGCAATTCTTTTTATGATAGCCGAAACACTAGTATTAGGCTCATGACAAATGGGCGAATATAAATTTTAACTTTAAAACATATTTTAATAGTCAGCTTTTTGTTTTTTTGGTCTGATTAGAGTATTTTTTGTTTGGAAAGTAATAGATTAATTTCATTAGGTATTGTCAGGTGTTAGAAGTAGAGATCCCTTTCAATTGTATTTTTTTTATACACACCACCTTAATGATAAAACACGGGACAATATGCTTAAAGTGTTCAATCTCCTTTTACTTAGACTTATGCAAGTTTATTTATTTATTTATTTATTACTTGTTATTGTTATTTAGTGCTTAATCTTGTACCAAAATTTTAAGACTATATATATATATATATATATATATAATATTTTGATCATGTTTTTTAAAATAATATTTACTTTTCTTAAATATTTATGCAGAATTTTTTAAAAAAATTATTAGAGAAAATATATTAATTTTGTAAGTATTGATGTAAAATTTTTTAAAAAATTGGCGCCATCGCTAAGATCCACCACGATTACTATCACCTCTATACTATTTTTTTTTTTAATAATCAATCCATCTATCAATTCTTTTATAGAAAAATCCAAATTTAAAAGTTAAAATATCTTAAAAATTATTTCGTTTGAAGATAACATAACTGTTGAAAGTTGAAACATTTTAAAAGTTAGAATTAATTACTGAAATTAAATGCCACCAAGCCAGGACTTATCGAACCTTTGCCACCACTAAGGTTAGGCGGTTCGATACCCCCTGCAACTCTCTTGAAAAATTAACTTGAAAAAAAATTCAGCTTCTCCCATAACTACAATAATTTTTTATTTTACTGAAATTAAAAGTAATTAAAACTCTAAATTAAAATTATATGTCAGCATTTTGTTTCAAAATTTAAAACAATCAAGATAATTGCAATCAAGTACAGCTATGAGTATAGTTATATCTTATTATAATTATAAATTTCTACACATAGTAATATTCTAAAAATTAGAAAAACGAATAATGTTCAATAAGTGAACACTTAATTCATATCTATCTAATCAATCTTTTTTGGTAAACAACTCTTGATTTTATTTTGTCAGTGTTTTTTTTTTAAAAATTAAGCTTAACATTTTAGCCAAAAACACTTATAATAGGAGCAAGTGCAAATGAGCGCTTGATCCTATATAAACAATACAATAATTAATATTATTTTCTTTTCTCTTAGTAGTTTCAAAATTCTCATTAGATAAAAAACTTATTCTTGGCATAAATATTTTATTATAAAAGTCAAAAAGTTGCTTTTTAGTTTCAAAATATTTAGTAGAACAAAAACTTATTCTTGGCATAAGATATTTTGTTATAAAAGTAAAAATGTTGTAACCAATAAGCTTGTAGTTCAATTTGCATGTTCTCAATTTTTAAGATTGGAGTATGATAATATTAGTAGTTCAATCCTCATTGTTAGGTAACTAATATAACCTCTACTTAAAATGAGTGAGGAATATTTAATTACTAGTATTTTAGAGGCTAAAAGAAAATCAATTTCACTTGGCAACTCAATCGGTTTTCTATCGTATGTGTTACAAGCCATCCGTTTCGAATCTCGTAAGCATACACGTACGGGAAAGAGATGATGCTATTGATTTGTGTTTCTCACAACCACAAAGAGTTGTTTGGTATTGTAGACTTGCCCAATGTTTTGATAGATTCTTTTTTTTTTTTTTTTGTGATTTGATAGATTCTATTCTAGTCCCAAGCAGAATATGTTCTCTGCTTCTGCTAAAAAAAGGAGATGAATATGTTCCCTGTGGACCATTTGCGGTAGACATGTACACTAACTTTTGAAGTGCCTGTTAGCAATCCCAAAAATATAGGAAAAGACTTACATTATGCCCCACCAGATGCAAAGGCCACCGAAAGCAGATCGTATTATTGTCTTTTGTACTATTTTACCCTCTATATTTGGGAGATTCATATAAATGCTGCTGGATTTTTATAGAAAGAAATGGAAGAGAAAGAAGGGGGCTATAAGAAGGGCCCCGGTTCTTGGGCTGTTATGTGCAGATCAATTGTGTCACAGCTTCAAGGTGGCTTCCGAAAAGACTAGTTTGTAGTTGCTTGTTGGTCAGCAATGGCTGCCTCCGATGACCTAGCCAAAGTTGGAATCGAAGGCTTTATGTTGCTGGAAGAGTTGATGGGCGAAGTCAGAGGCCTTCAAATTATCATCAAGGCCATGGTGTTCAACTTAATCTTCATTGATGCCATCCAAATCAAGTTCAATCTGTTATTCATCAGACAAAAGTTATATCATGCAATAGAGGCTGTCATTGATATATAGCTACGAAGCAGCACAAAAGTATGAGGGCGTTTACTGTGGGGGCAAAAATGGATCACCATCCCGGTTTGCGATTTACTGTACCTGCATATCAGCAATAGTAGTTTGATCAGTGTCTCCAACAGCATCATTGGAACTGGCGATGATTAATTGCATTTCCATTGGAGAAGGCAAGCACCAACGTTTCTATCACTAACATTACCTGCGGCCCTGGTCATGGCATCAGTGTTGTAAGTTTTGGTAAGAGACCGGATGAGGAAAGTGTGGATGGGGTTACGGTTACAAACTGCGCGTTCACAAACACAACCAACGGTGCCAGAATCAAAACCATGATTGGTATTAACTTACATGGTTAGGTGATTAGTAATTAATTAATTACGTGTGATTAGTTACATAATTAATTGTATTTTAAATTATATAAGTAACTTTTGTAATTACAATTTATAATTCAATAATTTTTACTTTTACTCTTATTAAAAAAATTTCTCATCGAGTCATATTTCTCAACAACTAGGACAGAACCAGGGGAAGCATAAAAACATTGTTTATGAAGACCTTGTCATGAACGATGTCCAGAATCCCATTGTTATTGATCAAAGTTATGGTTCCAAATCAAAAACACAGACAATTGCAACCTTAAGCAAATCATGCATGCATTTTAATTTGATTCTTAAGCATCCATGGATTAATTTGAGATAAAGAAAAAAAAAAACTCGTTTGTTTCTAACAGGTGGGTGTCTGTATATGTGAAGCCATCGAATTCTATGTGGAAGATTAGCGATGTTCATTTCCGTAAGGTAAAAGGAACTACAATCTCAAACGCGTTGCAGTCTCATTGCAATGTAGCACACGGAACCCTTGCGAAGGTGTTGAAGTAGCCGATGTTGATTTAGCTTATTTCGGCCGTCCCGAGACTAGCACTTCCGTTTCTTTCTGTTCGAATGCAAAAGCTATTTTCGGTGGCAATTTGAACCCACCACCTTGTTCTTGATTTTCTTTCTTTTCTTCTTTTCCTTAATGTTTAGATGAAAGCGCTTTCAGGAAAAAAAGAAAGGGTGGATAATTTTTATTTTCAGTAAATATTTTTTTTACTTGAAACTAGTTTTATTATTAACGTGATGCACGGGTTTTTATATTAGATGTGTATAAGTTTTTTAAATTATAATTTATTATTCATTTTGATATTCTTTATAAAAAAAATAATCAGATTTATATAAAAAAATAGATTAATCACTTTCTAATTTAATTATTTAAGATAAAAATATAAAAATTTATAAAAATTAACTTTATCAAGAAACATTTAATATATCTAATGTATAGTAAGATGTAAAAAAATAATTATAAAAATATAAATTTAAAGTATTTGATTAAGGTTAAAAATATTTTAAATTAAATATTTATTAGAGTCTTTGTTCATTATAATAGGTAAATAAGTATAATTGATATTTAATTAATTTTAAAAATATTAATAATTTGAATATGTTATAATATATGATTTTTATTAATCACACTTATTAATAAGTAAATAAGTAATTAGTATTGAAATAAATTAAAATTTAAAAATTTAAAGTAATTAAATTTATCACTTAAATAAAATATAACTAAAATTTGAATTGGATTTAAAATTTATTTAATAAATTTTAAATACATGAAAAATAAGGCTATATCAAATAAGTAAAAATTTGAAAGAAAAAATACATGAAAAAACTCATGTATTAGTGACACGTGATATTAACCTCACTTGTATAAACTGTACTTTTTTGTATATAGATGAATTATTATGATTTTTAAATTTTAAAGTTAAATTTAATTATATTCAAATAATTATGTAAACTAACTTTAAGTATAGAATTTAAACATTTCAATGGATGCTAAATTATTGATTATTTTACTATAAAAAATTAAATTATTTTATTAATCAGTTTGATAATTTTTTAATTATTTAAAAATAAATATTAAATACTTATTGCCTTTATAATCTTTTGAATAATTGTTATATTAAAATGCATAATTGATTCTTAAGTTTATTGAATTGACCTCAAAAGCAAATAGATATTTTATTAATATTTAAATATATAAGATATAAAATTTAGATTTAAAGAGATAATTAAAATTTGAATTAAAATTTCATCAATATTAAAGAAATTTTAGGATAAAATTTTGAAATTACCAATCTTAATATATATAAATACAAACTAATAAAATTTCAAGATTCAATTTCAAAATTATGAATGAGTGACACATGACACAATATATCTAAATATAAACATGCATCAAAGGAACAATAATTTTAAAAAAATTAAATATATTAGTGACATGTGACATTTACCTAAATTATATTAATTGTATTTTTATATAATAGTGTATAAATTTTTTTAAAATAAAATAAAATAAAATGAAAAATTATAATTTAACATTTCAATCATCCTTCATTTGTTTTAATAATTATTTTATATTTTTTTAATTTAAAAAAATACTCCTTTCTGGATATTTCCACACACATAATCTCTCTAATGATGACAAAGGCGCTTAAATTTCTCACACCAGTATTACAATACATTTTCAACTAGTTTCAACTAATTTATTTATATATATATATATATATATATATATATATATATATATATATATATAAAGTTAAAGTTTTGAAGTCATCTTAGAACGCTATCATATGGCCCAATTAAAATAAGGACAAACAAAAGAAAAAATATACTTCTACGAATAATGTGAGATATGCGTATAATTTAAATAATTAAAAAAATTTATAATAAAATAAGATATTATTTAATGATTAATGAGAGTATATAAAGAATTTATGAATATAAATTTATACAAATATTATTAACGAAAATAATAAGGGCATATGTCAAAAGAGAAATGATATTTACAAATACACTTTATTTCACGTATTTTTATTCTCTCTCCCTCTTTCTCTTTCTCTCCTCTTCTTCTCTCTTTTTTTAATATTAAAAAACTTTAATAAATAAAAATATGTAAGATACATGAGATAAAATATATATATAAATATCATTTCCCATGTTAGAATGGAAAGCATCCCCCCTCCCCCTCCCCGTGAGCTCACTAGAGTCCTCCTAGAGCCCTACCTTAAGTTGGATCCTCCTATAAACAAAAAACAAAAAAAAAAACAAAAAAGCAAAAGACCTTAAAGCTCTCTACCAATGATACTGTACTAAAGCAATTCTAAGTGTTATTAGCGTTTTGGCTTAATTGGTTCCTCTTTAATTTACATGAATTTCCTTCCATCCTCAAGTGCACGTAGTGGGTTGGTAAAAATAAATGATTTAGAATAATACTTTATAAATAATTATTCACTCATATAAAAACTCATCTCTTCGCGTTTTATTAAATTTGTGTACAGTAACATCAAATTTTTTTTTAAAAAAATTGCAAAAAACTCAATAGCATTAGATAAAAATACAATCACAAAAAAATGTCTTTATATCTTTTTTAAAATTATTTATATAAAATTTTCTAATAATTTTAAGTGTCGTACAAATAACTTTGCTATAAAAACAAATAGGGCACCACAATTATTAGTGGAGCATAATTCAATTGGTATCTTTCTTGAATTTTATCAAGAGTTGTGATTATGTGGTGCGATCTCTTATATTTCAATTTCTCATTCTTTTTAAATTTAATAAGAACTCTCTAAAACTTTTATATATATATATATATATATATATATATATATATATAGCACCAAGATTTAATAAGGAATTACATGTTAGTATGGTGGGTTTGTTAGTTAACGCATGGCATAATGCCTTAGTTGCATAAAGTTTTAGCTTATTACAAATAACTTTTATTCTTGAGGTACAACAACATAATCAACAGAAATGGTGTTAGTGTTTGTTTTCAAAGGAAGACGTTTCTTGTTCAATTTTTCATTTGGCGAACTTAGTAAGAATTTAATAACTAAAACTACTATTATCATTTTAAAGAAAAAGAACCCTTCTTATTTAGACGGTAATGTGGAATCATCCCCTTATCTCGTAGTTGTCCATACAAAGAGGAAGTAGAATATGCCACATCATATTCAAACTTTGAGGATTCCAATAAGACAAAATTATCAATCACTAAACCATAATCACGGACAGGTAGTTTGAAATGAAATGAAAAGCAGCCGCAAACATGCAACAATTTGACATTGGTAGATATAGCTTACAAAAACCAGAGACAATAAAATAGCGTTTGGGTTATTAGAGATTCTTACGTCTTATTTGAGTAGGTTTTTAATGACGAAAAAAAATAGGGTAGATTTTTTAGGGCAGTTTGGGTATTATACCCTTAAGGAAAAATAAATAAATAATAGAAACCCATATTAGATTTTTTTCTAAGCAGAACCCCTGCCCCTCGCCATTTTATCTCTTCTCTTCTTCTTCCTCTTTTCTTTTTCCTTCATTCTTTCAACCCACCCAAAACTGTACTTGTAATTAGACACGATATTATTAGGAATTTAGGGAGATTTTCGCACATAACCCTTGACTTCCTCCATTTAGCTATTGTTTGTGGGAAATTTGAAGGCTAGGGCTGCAGTTTAAGAAGGGTTTCTAATACCTACACTTGGTTTTTTATGTGTGGACAAAATACACACATCTAGTATTTTTATTGTTAGAAGATTTGATTTAATTTATAATTAATTTATGTCTTTTATTGTATTTTTATCATCCTATCTTCCTTTTATGTCTTTGGTATGTTTTTAATGAATTTCAGGTGAAAGTTAAAGATCTTAGACTAGTTTAATGGAAAATCAAGAAGTTGACATTGTTGCAGTGATTTGGTTATAACTGGAGTTGCAGATCTTGGTTTGGTGTGATTCTTGATGTTTTGGAAAGATAAGAGAGATATCTACAACTTCACTAAAGACCTTGAAATCTAGTTCAAACGTTTTGAGAGTAAAAAAGTGAGAGTAAAGCAAAACTTGCTTGCTGTCATCCCATTGCTTAAGCGGCCAAAATCCATTGTTTAAGAGGTGGAGTCCCAAAACGTGAACTCTTTTCGGCAAAGCCACCGCCTAGGTGCCCAAATCCACCGCTTAAGAGGTGGCATCACATACTACGTGTTATTCTCTGCCATCTCACTGCTTGAGCGGTGAGATTCCACCACTTAAGCGGTGGAGTTAAAAATCTGACGCCTTATTTTTTGGTTTAAATAGAAAAGGAAAAGAAAAGAAAAGGGGGCTTTGGGGGGCTGCGAAATTCAAAAGGAAATAAGGCTTTCAACCCTAGGAGAGTCAAGGAGATCATCAAGAAGTAAGGATTTAAGATCTTCATATTCTTGTTGTCTTGGATTCAATGGAGTTTGTAATTTCTTATCTTTTATTTTCCTATTTCTTGGTGTTTTTCTAAACTCTTCCTAGCTAGAGTGATGACGTAACTTGAATGGATGATTTGTTTGGATTTATAGATCTTAATCTAAGTTTCCTTTCATGATTGAGTGTTCATCTCTATTCTTAATGCTTTTATGACTTGATCAACCATAAATTGAATTGATGGTCATGCATAGGATTAGGAAATTCATATGTGATGTTGCTTCTTGAGATAAACACCATGATTAAGCAATAATCTAGGAATAGATATAGTTAGATGTGTGATATTACTTGGAATTTTATTCATTCATGACTTGTTCTATTTGAAATCAGACTAAGGAATTAGTTAATTTTAGATAATTCAAGAGAATTGATCTACCAAGGAATTGAGTATTAATTAAATTAGATCTCCCACCATCAATTCTTGAATTGGAATTTAATTAAAAAAGAATCCAAATAATCGGAAAATCAAGTAAAATCGATCTCTAACATCTCATTTTTTGTTTGCTCAACTTCATTTAACATAGTTATAATTTTAGTTTTTTTCCCTTAAATTCTCTTATTAATTTGCACCGTTTAAATAATATCCAATTTAGTAATTTGATACTTGACAACACAATTCCCTACTCATCACTTTATTACTTGTGTGGTTTGGTACACTTGTCAAATAGCCATAAGTGTCTAAAGGTAATTTATTCGTCTAAAACTAAGATTTATTGCATACCTTAACATAAATTCGAAACCTATCCATTGAGTAGCCAAATTAGATGTTTAACTTTAAGGATTTTGGTTAAGAAATTTGGATTTGTGATGGATTGATGGAATAAGGACTACTAACTTACTCATGGTTGATTTTGATATTTTATGGGTGTTGTTAGCAATAGAGAAACCAGTTGAATCATCTTATTGGCCATGCAAGTTAAAGGATTTAATTGGGGAAACAAACCTTTCAAAAGAAATTAAATTTTCTTCAAATAAAATATTATTATGAAATGACAATTAAATTATATTTGTTTCCACTATACGTTTGAAAATATGAAATTTATGACTACTATATTTAAGATACAGTCTTATTAGCTTAATGAGCTATTTAAGTAATCATTTATAAAGAATGAATTGAAAGTTTAGTTGAATTTATAGAATTGATTTCAAATTTTATTATGAGAATTGAAATTAGAAACCAAAACTATTTTTTTTATGGACATAAGAGATTTAGTTATTTTATTTCAAATTATTTTTTTATGTTTTAAATATTCATGATGAGTTTTGTATTAGAACATAGTTTATTGTTAGCAAATAGATATAACGACTTATTATATATAAAGACATTGATAGATCCGGCGAGTCTAGATATTTCAGATAGTTATTGAGTGAACAAACTCATAGCCCTTCACGTGATTATAGGGTGAATGGACCTTAGTTATAAGATTTGTACTAGGTGAGACAAAATCATGACTTAAGATGAGTATGAGACTTGGCTTGTTGGGTGGAGTTGATTACCCAACTTGTATTATGGTTCTTTGAGGTGTTATTCATATGGATTACTTTATTGATGACCTTTTTTTTTTGTTCTTGAACTTATGTTTATCTATAGTTTTGAAGAAAAGAAAGCTATTGACATAGTAGTAGTATTAAAAAGTTTTATTTATAATGGACAGTATATTATGAAGTTAGTTTCAAAAATCAATATTTGTACTATTATTTGTTTTCCCTTTCAGTTTATCTGAGTCTGTGTGACTATTTTAACACGCATGCAAGTTACTGATTGGGTTGGCTATGACTTGTTCATCCTAGTTGATATTATAGGTATGCCTCCAACCTGATTTGGTGAATACATGTTGTTTCTAATTCTAGAGTTTGCAGTTATAGAGTGTGGTTGGGTTATTTATTTATTTAAAATGATATTGATGTATCTATTATTAGCCATTCATGACAATTGAATTTAAAATAAATATTTGGTTATATTCTAGATATATGACAGGTATTGCATATAGGAAATTGTTAAATTTACAGAGGAAACTCTGTCAAATTTTTGATAGAAAATTTATATGTAAAATAATTAAGTTTTTTGTAAAAAAGGAAAAGGAAAAGAAAAAGAAAAATAAAATATTGGTATTTTGGAATTCTTCATTGTTGTCAAGCTTACCATGCTGAAATAGATTTGATAATTAGTTTGTGCACCAGCCATGACCAAGTGGGTCATGACAATATTAGTCCACTAAAAATTAAATATATAATACATAATACAAAGGTAAAAACATATTATTTGTCCTTTAAATTTATTATATATTTTATTTTTATCCCCCAATTATAATTTTATTCTATTTTTGTTCTAAATCTTTTCAAAATCTGACAAATTTGTTTTAACTGCTAACACCGTTATAAAATGACATCTTATGTGAGCACAAATACACAGTTCACATTGTATAACTAAGATTTTCCTCTTTTTTTCAATAATGGTTAGGAAATTTTTTGAAGAGTTTTGCAAAAACTAAGAGAAAAAATGAAATAATATAATTATGAGATGAAAATGAAACTTAAAATAAAGTTAAGAGACAAAAATTAATTTCTTTTCTTATAATAAATATTATGCATAATTTTTGTTTTAAACTTCTATATTTATATATTAAATAAATAAATTATGATTTTCATATATATTAATTATTAAAAAATGCTTTAAATTAATCTATAACAAACAATTTGAGTTTGATATTAATATTTGAGATGACTTGCATTCATAATTATAAAACTCGAACCAGTTATTAACTCTGGATATGTACTAAGTTAGTGTATCATTAGTTTAACTAGTAAGTCACTGGTCAAATCGCATAAAATTAAATAAATATATGAATATTTAATAAAAATAAAAAAGACATTAAAATAATAAAAAATTTATTGAAAATATAATTTAATTTTAAACTAATAAAATTTACAACACCAGGATTTAATTTCTACAATTCACTATTTTTAAAAGAAAATGATACATAAAAAATTCATTATAGAAATTTTTTTCAGTTTTTATCTCTTAACTTTACTATAAGTTTTATCTTCGTTTTATAACTATATTATTTAATTTTTGTTCTATCTTTTCAAAATTCATCAAATTCATTCCTAACCACTAATTCAAAAAATAAAAAATAAAAAAATGACAGTTGGATAATGCTAACAGTGTACTTGCGTCCACATAAGATGTAATGTCAACAAATTTCAATACCATTTCTAACAATATTAGTAATTAGGATAAATTTGATGGGTTTTGAAAATATTTGAACAAAAATGAAATAAAATATAATTGTGGGACAAAAATAAAACTTAAAATAAATTTAAAAGACAAAAGATATATTTTTGCCTTATAATAATATATGTCATTGAATTAAATATAAGGTGCAATTAAGGGTACTGTTTAATATGCATTTAATATCACTTAATAATTTTTTTAAATTACTTAATAAAAAATTGTTGATTTTTTCTAAAATTTGTAAGATATTAAATGCTCTACTTTTATATTTAATATTTTTGTATTTAATTCTTTAACCAGTACACTTACAAATACCTTAATCTAAAATATGTTAAATTACTCTATAGGTCCTTGAACTTTTTAAGAAAAATCAAACAGGTCCTGATACTTTAAAAATTTATAATTTGGTCCTTATAGTTCTAAACATTTTGAATTGGGTTCCTACTGTTAAAAACTTATAACGATGTTTTAACGATAAGCTGTATTCAGGAACTCAATTATAAATTTTTTAAACTATAGAGACCCATTTACAAATTGTTTTGTAGGTTCTTATGGTTTTAAAATTTTTTAATTAGGTTCATAAATTTAAGTTGTTGTTAATAATTTCTAATGATGCTGTGACATGAGGAACTCAATTACAAATTTTTAGACTTATAGAGACTTAATTATAAATTTTAAAAATATAGAGACGTATTGAATTGTTTTTAAAAAAATTATGGATCTATATAATAATTTAAATTATAAAATATTATACACTAAAATTTTAGTAAAATATGGACATGGCGAAAAGTATTTTTAAAGTATCTAAAATTTTCTCCTCATGCCTTATCTGCCCAAATGGAAAAGTAAGTGACTTTTAGACGGATTTGTCTAATATACACTCAAAAAATTTTGGTGTATTTGATAAATCAGTTAATATAAATAATTGATTAACAATAATAAAATAATAATAATAATCTAACGGTTCAAATTTAATTGAAATTTGATAGGAAATCGATTGATGAAGTTGAGCTTAGTTTGCACAAAAGTCTTCAAATTTTATTCTTTTATAAATTATGGAATTTTTTTAGTCCCCATATTTATTTTATTTGATATATAAACCCATTAAGTTAAAGTTACTCTTTGCCCAAAAAAAAAAACTCTTCAAACTTTATTTTTTTATACATTGTCAAAGTTTTTTTTAGTGGTCTCCAAATATATTTATTTTATTTTCTTAGATCTCTCAGATTTCTCTTTGTTGTCGTACATTTCCTCACTTGCATATCTTCAAATCTATTTACATCTCCTTATCTCACTTGGTTGACTTGGTTAGTTGTTAAGAAGTTAGTTAATTTGATTTTTGGTTTAGCATTTGATTATTCAAATGATTAAAAGTTGAGGATTTTGGCTTTTTTTATGTCATTTTTTTCATTTTTGAAAAAATCATGGTAGTTTGAGACTATTTTTGTAGTTTATGGAAATTTTATGTGCTTGAGTATAAATTATAAAAGATTGATGATTATTACAAAAAATTCTTACAACTATTGTATGACTTGTGTCAAATGGAAAAGGAAAATGTGTGACCTCCTCAAGAGGAAGAGAAAGAAACTCGACCTCCCCAAAAAAAGCAATATAAGAATGAGGAAATAAAGAACACAAACAATGAGAAGAAAGGAAGACAAGCAGAAAAGAAGAAGATCGGATAGGGTTCTGTAAGAACCCCTTGAGGTTTAATGCTTAGTTTAAACTTTGTTGATTAATGATAAATGATAAATTCTTTGTGAGTAGCACCATTATAACTTACACCATTGTAACTTATATTCTTGAATTTGCTTGATTCTTGTTTGAACTCACCGTTTACATGTATGTTATATAGAGATTTTTTTTTTTTTTGAAAGAGTATGTTATATAAAGATGATGACGACAATTCTTTCAAAGTAGCCACTTTGATAAAAAAAAACTGACCTTAAGGTGGGATATCAATCACAAATTTTTAATTTCATTTAATATATTTTATTGTTGCACTTGGTTATTTAGATTTATGAAAATTCTTAAATTTTATTTTGTTGCGATCTGAAAATTTTATAATATTTTCATAGCTTTATTGCTCTAATTTTTATTTTTAATTTTAGTAGGTTTCACTTAATTTGGAGTAAGTTTAAAATTCTAACTAAAAAATTTCACATTCAATAATTTGCAATTTAAAATTTTTTTTCTTAGGATTCTTGTTTTAATAATTTTTAAAATTTTCATTAATATTTTTTAATAATTTGAAAACTTATAGTTTCTTTCCTTATTTATATTTTGTCGCTTTTCTAATAATTTTTAAATTTTACATTTCTCCTTATTTATACCCTTTTTCTATGTTGTCCCTTTGGGAACTATTAACCCAGTAAAAGGATTTTTTAATAATTTTAAATTTTAAATATATTTTTATTTTGTCTCTTGCGTAAGGATTTTTTTTATAACAAAATTATAAGCCCTTGTAAGGGATTTTCTAAAAATCGTAAATTTTGCATTTATTTTTATTTTATCCCTTACGGGACTATGAATCCCGTAAGGGGTCTAAAAAAACCTGAGAGCTATTCTTTTATTTGCCAGGGTACCCGACTCTCTGGAAAAACCCGTGTTTTCAATTCTTTATGGAATTTGTACACGCAAGATTCTCACATGGGTGGGCCTGAGCGTGTCCGTTTTGCATTCGATGAGAATAACAAAACATTTATGCCGTCAGACTTAGAGTGGTTTGAATTGTGCATAGGTCCGTCCTTACCCATTTGTCAAGAATTGGGCATAGGTCCTATCCTTGGTAGACTTCCTTGGTGAGAGAAATGGTGTAGAAATTGAAGATTTCCTGGCCCTGTGATGGTTGGTTGCAGTTTTCAAAGACGAAACGAAATGGGGTTCTTGTTTGTGTATTCTCGATCATTTCCTCTGAGTAAGTTTAGGTTAAAGTTTGATACTTCCTAAGTTTAGCAAGACTATTTCTATTGGTACGAATGATAAAGGACGCAATTTCGTAATCAATGCTTCAATTTTGCTTCTCTGTTTTTGATTATTTTTCATGTTAAAAGTTAATTCTAAGAATGACTAAAATGTAAATAAACAAATATATAAAGATTTAAAAATAATTTAAGTTAAAATTACAAAGACCAGTTATAAGCAATAAATTAATTAGTAAATTTTAAGGATTATGGATAAAAAGAATTTTTTAAGTGCAGAAGGCTCCCTTCTAGGCATGGTATCATGAATGAATGTTTTCAACTTTCACGGTTATCTATGGTGCTTCCATGTGTTCAAACTTTAATAATGGGTCTGCGTGAAGTGACCAAAACGTTGGTCAAGAAACTGATAATACATTCAAGAAATAGTTACTAGGTCACTCTCTTAAGATTTATTTGAATGACAGGATTAGAATTATAATTTAAAATATTAATTTTAATTTAATTTGTATTTAATTTATAATTGACAAGAATCTTAATTTTTATATTTGAGACAATTAAAAAATTGAAACTTTAAAATTATAATTCTAAACTGAATTGAAATTTTATTATTTGAATAATTTATTAAAAATTTATAAAAATATAATAAATAATAACTTGAAATTATAAAAAATTCAATAGAGCTTGCGTTGCTACAAGTTACAACATTTGTAATAAATGCCAAACTAAAGGACGACATTGCAAATGACGAAGGTGATTACAGGACGTCAGTGTTAATGATCGACGAAAGCGCAACTAGCATGTCGAAGACGTAATGGATAACGTGGCCGGAGCACACTCACAACAACATTGTCGAACTATGTCAGTGTTACAAGCGGCAATGATTGTTAGATAGTTTTTATTTTTTACCTTTTAATATTCAAAAAATAAAAAATCTTAGTGCTTGAAATTAAAATTTTTAAGATTTAACTTAAGAGTAATATAAACTAATTACTATTCAATTATATGAAATTAAACTTAAATTTAGAATTTTAATTCTAATATATACACCAAAGACAAGAATTAAAATTAAGATATCAAATTCTAATTCTAAGCTCAATTTCATCTGTATTTTGTAAAGTAAGGACTGGCGTTCCAATTCCAACAGTATAAATGGGATAAATTCCTAAAATTCCTCCTCTAATTTATTGAATACAAAACATTCAAGTAAATGATGTGAAAAAAATAATAAAAAAATCACAAATAAGTGGGAATGGATGCTTTCGCAGAAGGTATATTTTGACAGTTACTGACAAGAAGAGGGGATCATAAGCCAACAATCCATGGGCACTTGCTCATTTTTTAAAGCTAAAATCTTATGCTATTATGAATTCGAGCACCCCCTTTTTAAAACTCTTTGAATTTTCATTTAAAAAGAGGAGAACAATATTTAAATAACTTTAGTATAGTTATTTGGTTCGCTCAGAAATGGCCGCGAGTGTATGACAGACATCTGATATGACAAAGTACCAATTTAATACACATTTTCTTTCTTAAACTCATATGAAGTGCTGGCTGGGTGTATTCATTATGTGAAGGTTCCACTTTCCAATCTTTACCTTGGCTTCCCCTCGTGATTTGATCCCTGGCCAAGCACACTGTCGACGAATGTCATGAGCACTAAGAGAAACGATTCAAGCAAAGACGCGAATGGGGGACGGTACAAGCTCGGCTTAAAATCTGTCATCATTTACTGATATTCTTTTATCACCATTAATTAATGAATTAATAATATTTTAGTAAAATAATGAGATATTTTTATATTTTTTAAATATGAGACCAATCTTTTTTCATACATTAACTTGACTTAATTAAAAGATATTCTTAAAATTTAAAATTCTTGTAGTATAAATAAAATCTATTAACATAAAATATAATTTATTAACTGAGTCATATCTTATAATTATTAAATAATATTTAATACTTTTAATTTGTCTTTGTCATTTTCTTTCTCACAAACTATATTTTTTTTAATCTCTGAAAACGGTTGCTTTTTCCGTTTCAACGCAAATTATTATTTCCATTATTCTTAAAAAATTATGACGATGTGCCACTTAAATATTTTTCTTAAACGTTATCTATTTATTTATAGAGTGACATTAAAAAATTGATAAAACTTAAGAGTAATTATTGAATAAATAAAAAAAGATAAAGATCATTCTTACATTCAAGAATCGTGAATAATATTAACTCATTCTAACCAAAAAATTATATGATCTAATATTTTCCTTAATTATAATATATAAATCCTAAATTTTGTAATATGGTACGGTCGCATTAACTTATTCATAACCTTTTATTTAAGTCACATTAGTATATTTATAATATTTTCAATATTTTTAAGTGTTTTTGTTTTTAATAATTAATATTAAATACTCATGTACTACTATTCGTATTCCTTCATCATTTTACAATTTTTTACATTTCCTAGTGAATTCACAACTGTTCTCATTCTTTTATTTTTAATTTTCTTTCTTTTTTTTTTATCGCCACCTATAATTGGGTCAGTTTTAACATTTTTTTTCAATGACTAATGTTATATTCTAATAAATTCTCTCAATATTATCCTAATCACTTAAAATAGAATGTATTAAATAAAATATATATTTTTAATATATTGAGAATTTAAATAAAATTTATTTTTTTAAGTAATTTAAAAAATTATTAGATTAATTTATTAAGATAATATAAAATTATCCTTTTTAATTATTAATAAGTTTTAAAACTTTAAGATTGGAAGAAAAAATTAATGTTAAAACTTTCGTTACACAATAAATTTTTAAGACTTTTGAATAACTCGCGTGTTTATAACTAATTTATAATTAATGCTTAAGTTGCGAACTTATCAAATAAAATGATACATGAAAATTCGCTATAAATTAAATATGTTTAACGTAAGTGTTAATTTTTTTTTTATTTTTAAGTTGATGGTATGAAAAATAAACTTTCGTGTAGCTCGTATTTACTGCCTAATCTCTCAGTTTTAATATATATATATATATATATATTATAATAATTGATTACTTTTGACACACTTAAATTTTTAAAGAATAACTTTTGTTAAACCTAATTGACTTTAACTCGAGAAATCAGAAAGTGACAAATTTTGTTTTTGTTTTTGTTTTTATTTTTATTATATATATATATATGTAAAGAGGAGAAAGAGAAAATTATCTTAATGAAACGGTATTTGTGTGGCCTCAGCTAAACTCGATATCTCCTTCTCGCTTGGTTATCTGTCTTCGCCTCCTTCCTTCATCGCACCAATTCTATCGACATAACCACTCCCACCCCCGCTCCCACAAAGACCGTATCGCTTTTGAGTCACACCATCTATTTTGATTCTTTTTCTGATTCTCCTTTGCTCTGCTCCAAAATTCTCAATGACCCTATCATTGGGTCCCTTCCAATTTAGCCTATGCTTGTGGTGTTGAAGATTCAATGAGATTCCTCTCTTTCAATCAAAAATGGCATCTGCTCCTTCCATGTCAGGTATGTCTACTTTGGCTCCCTATAAAATTTTCAGAATAATCACTGAATGCGGCATCTTCAATCTTGGGTTTTCCACTTTTCATAGCTGTGTATGTGCATGTCGGATGCCAAGAAAATGTAAACAAACGGGGCATCTTGAATTTTTTCTAGTATCTTAGTGAATGTTCTTTTTAGTTTGGTTCTTTCGTTACTATTATTGCTTGTTCTTTATTTTTTGAAGTGAAAATTTGGAAGTGTGATTTTTGAGTGAACGTGTATTCTGGGATGTTGCAGTTTCTTTAGAATGCGTGAACGTATGCAAGTTATGGAGAGGGGATGGAAGCGGAAGATACGACTGTAGTCTTCTATCGTGCGCGTGGAAGGCTCCTAGGGTACTTACTGGATTTCTTGCGAGCACTGCTCATCCTCATCAGTGTTCATCCTTGTCGAGTGGGCGATATGGAAGAAGGAACCGGTATAATTTTGTAAGTTTTTGCAGTTTCCCTTGGCGTTTTGGTATTTGGAACTGTGTGTTTACAACACTGACTAACACTTAAATTCCTTGTCTTCCTTGGCTTCTTGTGTTTTTCTGTACCCCTAACCCAACCCAAAAGATAAACCAAAGAGTAAAGACCTTTAGCTACTTTCTTGGACATCACTCTAGCTCTATAGAGAAGTACTGCCAATTTCTCCATTGCAGATGTCACTCACACTTACTGTTTCTCAGTGCAAATTCTTTAAAACTCAATTTATCTTGGAGTGGAGGGAAGGGGTGTGGCTGAGGGTCCTGGCCCCCAAAAGTTTAGAACTTAATATTCATTATTTGCATTGAAGACCCTTTTTTTTTATATATATATAAATAATAATAATAATAATATGTAGTGTTAGCCCCTCCAAAATTCCAAATGCAATATATTCAATTTGTGAACTGATTTTCATTTTTGAAATACATGAAATTGATTTAAGCAAATTTATAGCTCTGTGCTCCCAATTTTGACTCATATCAGGCTACTGAAACTTGGGATGGAGTAATTAATTGCTGTGCTAGTTCATTTCCTTCTCATTCTTTTTTTTTAGGGTAGGAGGTTTATGGTGTGCTGAGTGCTGACCCTTGTTGCAAACTCTTCATATAAGTCAAAATAGTCATATATTGATGTTCTAGTTTTGCTTATGTGTTATTCAGATACTGTCATTGTTACTAAGTAGCTTACCTGTCAATCCTGTAAATTGACAGGGATGTGAAGCCTTTAGTATAGTAGGTTCATATCCAGATGAAGCACTTGATATCATACTTCTTGGAGGATTCTCTAGATCTATCTTGTCTCAAGTTGCTCCTAGAAGATGGAAATTACGTTGTTCGTCAACCTTCTCCTTGGATACCGCCAATGAGGTTTCCCCTGAAAGTTTGTGGGAGGTATAGTCCTGATTTTTACTGAACCTGGCATGTCTAATGTTAACTATAATTCTGCAAACAGGGACATCCTCTTTGCTAGAGTCTGAATCATACTCCCTATTATCTGATTGCCTCAGGATCTTAAACCCTTGATTTCATACCTGTCCCCTAAAGAACTGGAGTTAGTCCATAATGCTCTTATGGTGAGCTGCCTACCTCAAGAAGCAAATTTAACATGTTTTTTCTTGCAAAATAGTAGGATTTACTTATTTTGTTTTATGCCTGGATGTTGCAGTTGGCATTTGAAGCCCATGATGGTCAGAAAAGACGAAGTGGTGAGCCCTTCATCATTCATCCAGTTGAGGTTGCACGTATTCTTGGAGAACTTGTGAGTTGTGCAGAAATGTTTCCTCTTCTGGCATATTGTATTATAACAAGTTGATATTTATAATTTATCCAACCATATGTCTAGGAACTTGACTGGGAGTCTGTTGCTGCTGGATTACTGCATGACACAGTTGAGGATACAAATGTTACTTTTGAGAGGATTGAGGAGGAGTTTGGTGCTACTGTGCGCCACATTGTGGAAGGAGAGACTAAGGTACTTAGTATTCTTAATTGTAATGTACTAATGAAATATCTATAATCCACAATAGCTCATGTGCCATATTCATCAATTCTCGAAATGAATTTGGATGTGTGTTGATATCTTCTACATCCTAAATAGGTGTCAAAGCTGGGAAAATTGAAGTATAAGAATGAAAATGATTCCGTTCAAGATGTGAAAGCGGAGGATCTTCGGCAAATGTTTCTAGCCATGACAGAGGAGGTGACCTGTTTTACATAGTAGATGCCTGTCAATTCCCAGTGCATTCTATGTTGAAAGCACTTTGGCAACTAATAAATTTGCTGTTGCAGGTCCGTGTAATTATTGTTAAATTAGCAGACAGATTACATAACATGCGCACTCTGTCACATATGCCTCAACATAAACAGGTTTGTGCCATTGATTAGAATAACCGACTGGTGACTCTTTTCTGTTCTGCCAAAAGGAAGGAAAATACTATGGCCTTCCAATCAAGAAAAGTTAGGAATTTTGATAGAAATATTGAATATGGGCAACATCTATTGTCTCTGACTTTGAAACTGGGATTCTTGAATCCAAATAGGCCACTTTTTTAAAATCTTCAATGCCTTTAATCTGGAAGTGAATTTGATTGTTTCTGAAGAACTGTATTTTTCTTTGAGAGGCCTTTACTGTATTTTGTTATTATCATTGATGTTTATGAGAGAGTGACACAATGTTGGTATTACTGAATAGGCCTAAGGCGTTTCTGTCTTCAATGTTATAGCAGTATTACCTTTTTTATCCTGTTATATGTATATCAAATGGGTTGAGAGCTCCTAAATTGTTTTTCTAACATTAGTATACTGTGTACAGACTAGCATTGCAATGGAGACATTACAGGTATTTGCCCCTTTGGCAAAGTTGCTTGGGATGTATCAAATTAAGGTATACTCTAATTACACAATCACCAGGAACTAGCATTCATGTTTTATTCCTGTAATGCCATGAATCTTTATATTTAGAGTAGAACTCAAGGTAGAAACTACTTATTTTGAAGTTTATTATAATATACCTATATTTCATCACATGAGGGATATTCTGCTATATCATAATTCAAAACTATGTTTTTGGTGATGCAGTCAGAACTAGAAAATCTATCATTTATGTACACAAATGCTGAAGATTATGCTAAGGTCAAGAGAAGAGTTGCAGACCTATACAAAGAACACGAGAAAGAACTTCTGGAGGTAATGCTGGTCTGCCTATCTTAAATTGGTGTTCAAATAGACAAGTAAGAAGGTTATAACTGCTTGCTGCCTTTTTATATGTCCATTTGAGATGTAAAATAAAAATGTCAGCTTTTAGAGCTTTCTGGGGGTTTGGGTGTCAGTGCAGTTCATTTATTGAACTTCTTTTTCCTCCCTTTTCTTGATAGGCAAACAAAATATTGTTGAAGAAAATCCAAGATGATCAGTTCTTAGACCTTCTGACTGTGAAAACGGAAGTTCGTTCTGTGTGTGAAGAGCCTTACAGGTTAATCCACAAAACTCAGTGCCAATGCCACCATTTTGTTTGTCCACCTGTTCATGTTGGCTGAAGTGTTTGACATCACGTACATTTTACATGTCACGGTGATATAATTTTTTCTATTTGATTATCAATTGAATCCCTACCATATGGTGATTGACTTTGTGAAGAAGCTTTCTGTGTAAATCAACTACATGTTTCTCTCCTTCTGCAGCATAATTACTTGTTGAAATCATTATTCATATTTTGTTGGGGTGTTGAAGTGAGAGGATAAGCTGACCATGTTTTATGTTTAGATGTTACAAAGAGACATAGACACACTGCTTGCCTTTATGCACACATGCGCATTATATGCTTCTTATTCTTTCAGAAACTATTCATCATTTAAAATGCTTCTACATACTTTTTGCGTGCTTTGTTTTGAAATTTGAGGTTCCTTTCTGGGTATTCATTAAGAAATATTACCGGTCATTTGCAGTATCTATAAAGCTGTTCTCAAATCAAAAGGTTCTATCAATGAGATTAACCAAATTGCCCAGGTTTGCTTTGATATATACCTTGAACTAAGCCTTAATGTGTAATAAAGAATTTTGATATAAGTTTGTTTGTTGAAACATCAACTGTTGACTGTAACCAGCTTCGTATTATCATTAAACCAAAGCCTTGCATTGGGGTTGGGCCTTTATGCAGTTCACAGCAGGTAACCACTTTCCCACGGTGACGGATATTACTGTTTTCAACTTGCTCCACCTTTCATTTGGTATATCACAAGGCCTTCTCTCATTGTCATGTTTTTTGCAGATTTGTTATCATGTTCTGGGGTTGGTCCATGGAATCTGGACCCCTATTCCTAGATCTGTGAGTATGCTAATGTTAATTCTATTTGAGAGTACAAAGTGTTAGTTTTAAGAGAAACAAATTTTCATTGACTGGTGAAAAATATTTGATTTGTTTTGTTTTAGGTGAAGGATTATATTGCAACCCCCAAACCTAATGGCTACCAGAGTCTTCATACAACTGTGATTCCATTTTTGTATGAGAGCATGTTTAGGCTAGAAGTCCAGGTAATATTGTTTTTTCTTTTCTTTTTTCGTTTTTTTTCTTGTTCCATTTTCACCAAGTAATTGAGTAAAGAGCCCTAGCTGTTCCAAGTGAAGTTCATATGCAAGTTTTTCTTATGAGTGCCTCCTTTTTGGTTTATTTATTGTTGCAGATTAGAACTGAAGAAATGGATTTGATAGCTGAGAGGGGGATTGCTGCTCATTATAGTGGGAGGGAATTTGTTACTGGTTTGGTTGGAAGTAAGATGCCTAGTGGCAAAAGTTCAAGAGGGAAGACGGTGTGTCTTAACAATGCCAACATTGCACTCAGAGTATGCTATCTGTCCCTGACAGATTATGATGGAAATCATCTTTAGAGAGAGTTCATACTTCATAGTATATCCATTACTCAATTTTGATGCCATTAGACAGTTCGTCTAGTGGACACCCCGTCTTTGCACAGGGTGCTCCCCCTCCCCAATGCGGGTTCGATCCCGCCCATATGTACCAAAAAAAAAGGAAAAACAAAAAATCAATTTTGATCTTGTTGCTGATTTCATGGATGAAGTATTTCCTTTTCTACAGATTGGCTGGCTCAACGCAATTAGAGAGTGGCAAGAAGAGTTTGTTGGCAACATGAGTTCTAGGGAATTTGTAGACACTATTACAAGAGATCTTTTGGGAAGTCGTGTCTTTGTGTTTACACCCAGGGGAGAGGTAAGGGTGGACTATATCATATACTATATGACTATTTTTTCTTCCTTCATTTTACTGGAAAAAGAGAATTAAGAAGCTTGTATCAAGATGTAGTCTGCAGTGTCTTGACACTTCTTTCATATTATATGCAGATTAAGAATCTTCCTCTGGGTGCTACTGTCATTGACTATGCTTATATGATACACACTGAAATTGGAAACAAGATGGTAGCTGCAAAGGTATCACTCACCTTATTTGTATGTTAATGAAATCAAGTTTCAGTCAGGAAAAGACAGATACGAAAGGGAATTAGTGATTGTAATATTAGTGACTCATATTGTGTAAATGCAGGTCAATGGTAATCTTGTTTCTCCTGCACATGTACTTGCAAATGCAGAAGTAGTGGAGATAATCACATATAATGTCAGTATCGTTCAATTGACCCAATGTGTATGCTTTTTTGTGTGATAGATTTGATGTAATTGGATAGTTATTATATTTTGAATATGTGAAAACATATATATAGTTATTGAATTGTATGATTCACTATCTGCAGTTCTTGAGTTTCATATTTATTGTATAAGTGTGTTGTCAAATGTTTTGGCATTAAATCGTTTATGTTGTGTTACACAAACTTTGTTCATATTAATTTGCACGTTTCTTCCATGAC
This sequence comes from Styphnolobium japonicum, assembly GCA_023212625.1. Lineage (NCBI taxonomy): Eukaryota > Viridiplantae > Streptophyta > Magnoliopsida > Fabales > Fabaceae > Styphnolobium > Styphnolobium japonicum. Next base: position 7,663,854 of record JALBWW010000002.1, on the reverse strand, counting down.
AACATGATTATGGTATAGTAGATGATCTATTATGTATTTTAAGTATAATGATTAACTTCCAAATTAACATGCTGTCTTCTCTGCAGCCAATCTCCAAAGCTCTATAAAGGGGCATACCAAAAATTTATAGTTGTATTTTTTTTCTCATTTATAGAAAAAACTGTGAACTTAAACCTTTGAGATACTGTGGTATAAGTGGCTTCTAAATTCGGGATTTTATTTAATCATCAGTAAATTTTTACTTGTACTAATTTTATGGTATTAGCAGTCTACAGCAATACTAGAAATGTGAATAGAAATGATATTTAGACATCTTTGTTTGCTATAGGTGGCCGGGATATTTTTTCTGATTTTATATATAAATGGTTAGTCGTGATTATATATTCACCTTTCACTTCATTGGAGCTCATAGCTTTGTTTTTCCAGGCACTTTCCAGCAAATCAGCTTTTCAGAGGCATAAGCAGTGGTTGCAACATGCTAAAACACGTAGTGCAAGACATAAAATAATGAAGGTAGGATTTCATATGGGGAATGTCAAGCGTGATTCACCTACCCCTGATGAAAAAGTTGTGCTCTAACCAAACATTTTGTATTTTGTATAGTTTCTGAGGGAGCAAGCTGCACGATCTGCTGCTGATATCACTACAGAAGCAGTCAATGACTTTGTCACCGATTCTGAAGGGGATAGTGAATCTGAAGAACTGTCAGATGGTTCCAGTGGTTTCAAACCCATGTGCCAGAAAATGTTCATGAATGGAGAGGAAATATCAACTCCAGGAAGAAGTGAGGTTGTCCTCCAAAGTAAGAATGGAAGTGTTTGGACCCCTAAGGTCAATGGAAAACATAATAAGCATGTGCAGGATGTAAGTTTGAAGGGCGAAGGGGAGTTGTTGCTGCAGGGAAACCATGTTGCCAAAATGATTCAAATTAACATTCCAAGATATAAGGAAGTCCTACCTGGTTTAGAAAGTTGGCAAGCCAAGAAAATTGCCTCTTGGCACAATATAGAAAGGCACTCCATCCAATGGTTGTGTGTAGTATGCATAGACCGAAGAGGTAAGCTTACTCTTTTAATAATATTGATTAAATCTACTTTTACCAGGAGGATATGCTGTGTAGAAGTCAGTACGCATAATAAGACACTCTTAACATATGATACATCTTGTCGATCTTTAATCTTTAACTGATCATCCATACCAGTATTGTGGCCAATGAACATTGTGTTAACAACTTAACATCATATTCTCCCCTCTAATAATATAAGAGTAAAGTGATATCGTGAGTGTGAAACCCATTGGGTCAGAAAACATGGGTTAAAGATAGGATAATGAAATGAATATTTATTAAAAAGGGCTTTTCTTTAGCTGTTATTTTGATTCCATCCAATAAAAATCCACTATGTGTCTGCCCTGGTTTATGACTTGTGTATCTGACACAACATACAAATGTGATTTCACTATCTTGATTGTAACCTAGTAAGCAATTATTTCAGGCATGATGGCTGAGGTCACTACAGCATTGGCCACTGCAGGCATAACCATATGTTCTTGTGTGGTGAGTGGTAAAACCAAGTCCAAGCAATTGTAATGTCGTCAAATAAGATGCTTTGACATTATACGCGTATGGTTTTATTTTGGCATATCTGTAACACTTGACTCATCAAATGACCAGGCTGAGATTGATGGAGGAAGGGGAATGGCTGTCATGTTATTTCACGTAGAAGGGAACTTGGAAAGTTTGGTACTGTATCATGTCGCAAAACACTCATTATATTTATGCTTGGTACTTAATCTGTGATTGTTCTTTCATTAAATGTGTTCCTGGTCAACTAATAAAAATAATTTGTTTCTCAGGTGAGTGCTTGCTCCAGAGTAGATCTAATACTGGGTGTTTTGGGGTGGTCTACCGGTTGCAGCTGGCCAAGCCTGATGGAAGACCGTGACGTTCTCGAATGCTAGTTGATATGATTGCAGTGGCCCTTGGCCAAGGCCAACTACAGTTTGCCCAACCATTGCAGACCAGAGAACAAAGTTTTGTCCGCAGTAGCGCAGGCATTTGTGTCTTAATTTTTGTTTATAGTGCTCATATATTTTTGTTCCAAATCACTAACCCAATAAACTGGGAGCAGCCAATTTAGCCCGAAGACTCGAAATTCAAGGCATTGTATATAGAAAAGAGTGATAGGATAAAGGAGTATACACTGTAAAGGTACTTGTGAAGAAACGAAGCATTTACACAAGAGGTTATAGGAACTCTTGCTACAAAATGTCACTTTTCTTGGCCAGCTTAACTCAGTCCTACCTAGTGTGGTTTTGTTTAGTTTTTAGAATCTCAAAATCATAATTTGAACAAAAACATCAAGAGACAAGCTTTTGCTCAAACTATGGTTTGGAGGCTTCTAAAAGTTAAACCAAATACGTTACTAATGTGCAAAAAGTGCTCGGTAATAAATGATATTCATAATGGGTCTGCGTCTGCAAACAGCATTCTCTGATTATTATGTTTTTCTTGTAAACAATTTTTCTTTATTATTTTAACTTTAATTGATTGAATTACGGGTTTCTGATAATAAAATAGGTAGTGTATGAAGCTGATTTATGAAGCGCATATGGTTCTGTAAACTGACTGAGAATACCGATGTCCATGTCTAAACTCATCTAAGAAAATGCTTTATAACATTATTAATCCGAAATTCGCTTCATGGGACTATTATAGTATTACTACCATCGTCAAGGACATTGAAAGATTCTTGTGGACGATGGGTCAGCAGAACGAGGAGTAACAACAACGCTAGAAACAGCATGGGGATAACCCAGGCACTCAGCACTGATGGTTGATCGGTCAGCACCAGAGAGAAATTTGCTTTTTTGTTCAAAGTTGTTTCTGCTGTTACTGTCATGGCCCCGTCATTCCCAGCATTGTCCGAGTCATCTGCATCACCATCACTGCAAACATGGCTATCACAGTAGTCAGCAGGGGCAGAGATGTTTGTTTTGGCTGTTTCTTGTGCTTCGCTTTGGATATTAATTACCCCTTCCTTGAATTCTTGCACTGGTTGTTCCTCTATCAGCTCTGCTGGCCAAACTGGCTCCTCGTTGGAATCCAGGGAGGTGCTTCCCGTTGCTTTTGAGCTATCTTCTTCGCCACTTTCTAAAACATTATCTGACTCCTCGTCAACATCATCCTCGTCGATATCATCGTCCTCCGTTTCTGTTTCTATGGATTTTAGACCATCTTGAGGTTCATCCTTGTCCAACTCTTGTGCTTGGGAACTGCGGCTGTCAAACAATGACACTAAGCATTCTTCCCCACCATTTTCGTTTGACGACGCTCCACTTTCAGGGTGCGAATCGTCCGAGAACACGATTTCCTGATGATGAAAGCAGGTTGGGCTCTCCTCTTCCCTGTTGGGTTTAAGGTCAATTTTCTCCTCCTGAACCAAATACAACATCCAAGTTGTTTGTAACTAATCGAAGGCCATCCAAAAACTCAAGCAACTGCAGTGAAAAAGGAAAGATGGATTACCAGAATCAACATTTGGGTAGAAAGCAACTCGGAGGAACTAATTTGGTTGATGTTTATATTGGATGTCCAACTGCAAAAGACAGTTAGCGCAGCAGCGTTATTGAACAAGACAAAGTCATAACATATATAAACAGGCACAGGCTCCTAACTAACGTAACTATAGATACTATTTAATTTGGGTATATATATATATATATATATATATAATAGGATAGGATATAGCATACCATGGCGCATCCCCATCTTGGGTTGTTGAACCTTGAAGAAGAGAGCGCAGACTTTGGGTGGTTTCATGATCGTCTTCTCTCTTACACCCGTCGTCCAATAATAATTGTTGGGGTTTAGGTTTAGATTTAGGTTTGTGATCATAGGTGCCCTTTGCCTTATCTTTGTTGCTTGCAAAAGAAGCTACAGCCATGAAACCTGCAACGGCCAAGGCTCCACCAAACAAGAGTAGCCCCGCAATCCCACCTTCACCGCCATTACTTAGGCTGCTGCTTATTTGGTGGTGGATTTTCTTGTTTCCGTGCTTGTTTGTGATTGTCACCCTTTCGTCCTCCATGGATACCTTTGCTATATATGTTACTTGCCTTGTGTTCCTTTGTTTCTTGAAAGTAAGAGATCGAGGAAGGCAAGGGATGAAGTTTATCTTAAAAAAGGAGGTGTGAGAGCGAGAGTGAAGAAACAGGAGATAGAAGCGGGCTTCTTTTCTTTTTGTCCGGATTCGTTACTTGGCATCTTCATTGGCTTCCCACACGTCAAAAAGAATCTGTTAACGTCACCCTTTGCGAGACACGTGTTTGCATATCACCCATGATCTGTTCTTATTAACTCACCGCAATTCTACTTCTAGTTCAAGCCTATCACTTCCCGATCAACAAGATCCCACAACTAAAACTTGTTCAGTATTCAAACTAACCTACTTCATCGTGCCTGCTATATGGTATGCGCTATGGAGATAATGAGAGAGTCGTACACGATCCGTGATTACATGTTGCCCATGTTTTTCTAACTTGCACACATTATTTTTGTGAATAACTGACCGTACATAGCTCTAACCAAAGATGAGAGATGGTCTTGTGGCTTCCATTAGAATAAATTATCATTCACTTCAGTTTGGAATAACTATGGCTAATTTCCTTGTCTTCTTTTTTTTTTTTTTTGAAAATTTTCCTTGTCTTTATAGAACTGTTAGATTTCTGGCAGATGCGGAGTCAAAAAATTTATTTTGGAACGTTAAAGGCTTATAAATTTAAATGAGTTAAAATAGCATATCAGTGAGAAGGGAAGGAATATGCCAAGCAACGAATGATTCCTACCTGGCATGCCACATATTAGAATATTAGAATTGTCAAAATGGTGACTATATATCTATGAATTGATTTATTTAATTTTGTGAATGAGTGAGTTCAAATAGTATATATAAGTGGCACATAAATAAAACTGAACAAAAAGACAACATTCATCAACTTTGCAGCCATGTTATGTAAATTTGTATGGTAAACCAATGGAGGTCATATAGAAGCTGTTTTAATAGCCGTTAGGGGCTGGTTTAGGTTGCGAGGTGCAGAAGAAAGGCCCCACAGTGTACAATAAGATGTTCTTGTTGAGGAGACGATAAGAAGAAAGGCGTGCACCGCTGATCCCATAGTTCACATCGGTGGGAACTTTACAGGTCTCTAATGGAGAACTCTCCAGGAATGCCTTGCATTCAGTAAGCTTCAATTTAGATCCAAGCTCCCCAAGGGACAATGTGGCAAAGAAATAACCTTTACTATCTGTTGTATGACTCAATACTGAGATAGGAGCTGTCTCGTACCCATGCTCATCCACACACCCACATGTAACACGTGCCACAGCACCTGCACCCCTCACATATATTGCAAATACAATTAATAAGGATATATATCGCCCAATTAACATAAATTAGTTTCGATTTCTCGGAATGAAAATAAAGCATTGTTAAGAACACCACAGTACGTAGTGAAATTAATGTAGAAAAATTAGACAAAGTTTTTTTCTTTTTTTACATTTTTTCTTTTTTATTGGATCAATGAAAAAAATTACCTTGAATTGGGAAGTAATTAGACCCTGATTTACAATAAACAACTCCTTGGACACCAATGATTTTGGGGAGTAGTTTTAGCTCATCTTTTTTTCCTTCTGGTTTCGGCACTTTATAGTCTGGTTTTGTGGGGGGATATGATGGTTTATGTTTTGGTTTCTCAAACTTAGGTGCTAGACCATACCCATAATCGGTTGCCGAGGCAATGACTAGCAATGCTAAAAGAAGCATAGAGGTTGCGAAGAAGGATCGAGGGAAAGCCATTGATAAATTTCTTTGCAATCTTTTTTAGGAGGGAAAATAGGGAAACGCTTCTGAGTAGTGATTAGGTACCAATGCACCCTATAGCTTGGCTATTTATAGAGCCTAGCTAACATTGCATTATGAACTTTAAAAAAAAATTATATATGGATCGAGCAAGGTAATGGGCTGCACGTTATGGACTTTGATACCTCAAAACTCATGGTGAATAACGAAGGGGGCCGGTCTTGTGTTCCCTAGAACGTGATTTTCAGATTAACAGACTGTATAAAGCCGACTGCAGACCATTTCATTTGCAACCGAGCATCAAGAAAAGGTTAAATACTATGTGTGATACAAGACTGGGTCACTTATATTAATGGAGAACACGTCTTAACACAGAAAATATAGAAACGGATGGATTTGGTGAATTTTCAATCAAAGTCAATAGATGAATAAAAATAAATTATTAATTCATTTAATAAGGTTACTACGGTTCCAATGTTGCATACTTCATTTATTTTGCATCTGTATTTGATGGTTTTGCATTTTAGTTACATTCATAACTTGACATCATAAACTTTATATGAGAGATTACTCTGATCTTTATATTTTTTTTAATTTTATATGAGAGATTATTCAGATATTTATATATATTTTTTAAATACTAGTACTTAAAGTGAATTGTTAAATATTTTTTAATTATTGTTTATATTTAATAATTTTTTAAATATTTATTGTAAAAATATCGTAGCATAACAACTCTCACTCTATATATGTTCTAGTCAGCAACAATTAATGCTATATCACACGACACGAAGACCATAAACTGAAAAATGTAAATCATCTTTTAAAACGCAAGGTCTTCTACAACAAACCCACATTATTCAATGTGGTGCTTTGTTAAAACAATTTGAAAGATTATTATTTCTTTTACCCAACTGCCAAATAAAAATAAAGCAATATAGGAGTAATAATAACTTCTTAATAATAAAACAAGCATACCGTAGCAACTTATTTGATGTGCATAATAAATACTTCAGCAAATTTTTGCATAGACCATCCTTCAAAATTTTTTAAATCATAGGAGCTTGAGCTTGTTTTTTTTATAAAAAAAATTACATTTACACATACCCTTCCACTACATTAAATTTTAACATAAAAACTCCCGATTGATGTTTGCAAAATTGCACAAATTAGAATAAATGTTTAAATTTAAATCTCATACTATCAATGGTAATACAAAAAACAAACAAACAAAATATATAAAGTATATAAAAGAGAAATGCCACTATGGGTCAGCTTCACCCAACCTATCACTGATTAACAGTGTTGTAGGTTAGATCGAGTCAAATATTGAAAACTGAGCCACAAAATGGCTAGCCCAGCACAACCTTAATGGGCTACAAGATGAGCTGGGGCAGCTACCAAATATGAAAATAATTTTAAAAAATAAATTATTTTAATTATTCCGACAAATTTATTAATTAAAGTTAAATTTTAAATTATTTGACTGATTCAACATGCATTCCGATTTCTCTGTAATTTTTCTTTAAAATACTGAAGTATCAAGAGGTTATTGATATAATAGTCTTATATAAAACAGAATTAAAGTAACATATACTAAACAATAATTTGAATGAAAGTTCACCACAAAGCACAAAATCAACATTTGATGTAATTGGTAAATCAAGACACTGAAATAAAAATAATAATGACTAAACTAAAGGTATAAAAAAAATTATAAAGATAAAAAACTGAATCAAGCAAAAAAACACCTTTATTTTTGTTGTTTAAAAAAAAAAGTTACCTTAACGTTTTTTTTGCTTCTTATCCAAAAAAGGGATCGGCCGAAAGAGGAGAAACCTTATCGGCCTTCGCCCATGACGTATGATAACATTGGGCTGAAAAGTATTCTCACAAAATGGATCGTTAGGTTACGAGTCAAGTTCAGCATTTTAGGCCGACCCAACAGATTCAACATATTTTGACAAATAACAAAAAATTATAATTATGCTATTTGTGTATAGTTTTTTTATAGGAAATTTATTATAAAATTATACATCTTCGTGTAATTATTTAGAGATACAAATCTTACTAATCTTATAGATATTTTTTAAATGCAAAAATTATGAGTCATTAGTTAATGTAATGTATGTCTTATATAACACATAATTCGATGTTAAATTATATATAAAATTTGTATGTTCAGTATTTTTCACGAGGATGAATTCTAAAATATATCTCTGAAAATAATATAAAGTTAAAATAAAAAATGAGTTCTATTATTTCGATTATGACGTATGACAAAAAAAAAGATATAACAAACTAACTTGCATTAAAACAGTGTTTCAAGCCCGTAAACCTGTGGCGTAGGTATAGACAAGTGATTGTAATGGAGAGCTGGGTTTCAATCCCCCATTTAGGGTGTGATTGAGCGAGCATTTGTCTAGTCCAAATTCTTCGGCTTATAAGGTATAAATAGATTTTTAAGATATCTTATTTTGTTTGGGAGAAATTTTGATGAAAAAATATATATGAAATTTTCATCTCAAATCACATTTGAGTGGAAGTAATATTGTGTTGCTTTTGTAGTGAAAGAAAATTTGTTTATGTGTATTGATAGAAATATTCTTATAATTTGATGTTATATTATTATTTTAATAATATTTAAATAAATATAACTTAATAATTTTTTAAAATATTATTATAGTTATATTCAAAATGATTTTATTTTACAATACCTTAAATAAATTTAACTTTTTAACAAATTAATTTTTTTAACATCAATTTATTAACAATCAAATTCTAAATAACTCATATTTTTTTTGGTAATTACACATCCAAAAGTAATTTTAATCAACATTATCCAAACAACATTTATTTAACAAAATTAATTTTTAGATAAATATTTTCAAACATAAATCAATTTATTCAAATTCACTTCTAATTAAAATCAAGTTTATTTAAAATCAAATTTGTAAAATATAATTCAAACTTTTATCCTCTCCTCTTCTTCCATTCCCCCTCCCACCTAGGGATGACAATAGGGCGAAACAGGAGCAGATATAAGACCCTCATTCTCTGTCCCATAGATGAATATTCATCCCCCGCTCCATATCTGTACAAGTATATATTTTTATTTTCTTTTGTGGGTTGATGGATATCCATTAAATTATTAAAAATTTAAATTTTTTATTTAAAAAATTTAAATGAAATAATATTTAATATCATAATTCTTCGTAATTTCTCAACTATAAATTAACTTAGTTTAACAACTTTAAATAATTAAAATAAAAATAACAATACAATTTTATTAAAATAAATTCCATAAATTAAATCTAAATACTAAATTAAAACACTATTTAAAAATATTTTAATAATTTTATATAACATATACTTGCAGGTACAGGAGAAACAACTCCTCCCTCTCCATAAACAGGTGTTAAAAAAGTCATAATTACTCTCCTGCAAGAGAAACATTACCCCCCAAAATTCGTTCCGTGACAAATATTATTTGCGGTACCCACCATACAGATAAAATTGTCATCCCCACGCCCGTGTCCCGGATTCTCCTATGGAGTCCTTAGGCCCACTCCACTAACGGGACCTCCACTTACTCTGATGGATTTAGGTACTAAAAACAGTGTTTCAATTTGCAACTCCATGCAATATTATGAAGGGAAAAAACAAAAACTCCGCGCAATTTCACTACACATCAGCAGTCTTTCTTGTTCAAAGACACAGCTCGTTGACTACTTATTTATTGTCGGAGAACCGACATGGATTATGCCCACGAGTTGGCCATACTATGTGCTAGGTGGTTTCTCAATTCTCACCATCTACTTATGCTTCTGATGTCTTTGTTCTAATTATTAATTAGCAAGTGTTTCCTCGTTCTAATCTATCCTACATGCTAACCATTTATCCATTCATTGTTAATTGCGTTTGACCTTTATTTATTTAGTTTTTTAATACTTCACTTGGACCGCATCTTGTGTTTTGTCTAATTCTTCTCACTTGGCCATCCTTATTATTTATTAATCAATAATCCTCCTCGCTATGCAAAGTTGCTTCACAATTGTTTGACTGCTTAGTGCTGACAGCATAAGTGTTAAATGTTACTAGTACATATCCCGTGCAACGAGGGGAGCATTAAAAATGAAAAAGATCTTCACAATAACAAGATATATATAAAAAACGATATCGTAAGGTTTGTAAAAAAAGTATATATTTATAAACTTTAGACCTAAGAGACAAATCAATAAAAAACAAATAAAGTGAAAAATAAGTTTAATGTAAGATAAGGTAAAACATATCTGTTCATATATTTTTTAAAAGAATTTTGTATTTATGTTTTATTCACTACAAAGAAACTGATTCTTTGCGGCGATTATTTTGTGGCAATTCCTTGCAACCGCCGCAAATGAACAATTATTGTGACCCTTACATCAACCGCCGTGAATACAATCCGTTTAGCGGCCTCATTCCCTACATAAACCTTCTTTAATTTCATTTCTCGTGTTCCCCCCCCCCCAAAAAAAAATCTTCTGCAATTCGTTTCTCCCAAGAGTAAGGTTCTGCTCAAAATTCGATTCTTCCAAAATCCCTAGGTTATGCTCGCAATTCGATTCTCCCAAAAGCCCTAAGTTTTGCTCATAATTCGATTCTTAGACACAAGCGGAGGTTCTGCTCGCAATTCGGTTCGCTTTTGGACTTTCTCTTCGAATCACAAACCAGGTTAGCGTATCTCGAACTCGATTCTTAGATGTGCTGATTTACTGTTAATGTGGATGATTGTGCAATTCTGGTACAAATTTCCAAACAATTAGATGAATTCGGCATATTTTATTGTTTAGATTCCGAGAAAATAAATAAGCAAATGCAGTGGAGGCTTCAACTGATTCAAATGATTTATATCTGTTTCAGACCTTCATATTGTTAGAATGATTAGTTGAAAGGTTAAAGATAATGATTTGGCTAGAAGGAAATCTTTAGATGCGGCTACTGGGAATCTGAAGATGGAAGCTGAGATTGTGGCAGGCTATAAGCAAGAAACCTATTATGGCCACTAAATAATACTATTTTAATGTTCACATTGCCTTTGCTATAGGCAAGAACATGTATTAATTAGCATGTTATACACCTAAGACAAGTGTACTGATTTGAGAAAGTTATATTGTTTTTTTATAATTATTGGATATGAGCACGTTATTAGCTTCATGTTATAGTTTGGATATGGTATTCCATGACTCGACCTTCTCTGTGTCAAGATAATGTTTGAATAGAGGCCACATTTGAGTGGGATAGGCAATGTTTTTATGAGCACAAGTACATGCAGTGCCGCGCCATCTTGTCCTCACTAATTAGGTAATGTTTCAAGGAATTGGAGAGAGGCGAAGTGATAATCATGGTCACTTTTTAGTGGTTCATCATGTTTTAATTTAGTTTTTATCATGTTTTAAATATTTGTACTCTTAATTTATATTACTTTTTATCTTCTTAATTTAGATTAGTATATTATATATAAATATACATTTAATTATATATCAGTGGGAATGTATTACAGTCATACTGGATAGAGCAAAGCCTAAGATACTAGCCAAATCTTCCTCAGGATGGAAAAACATCACAACTTGAACACGTATTTATTCGAGGCAGCAAAGTCAGGTATGAATCACGTTACTTTTTAACTTTATAATTTTAAATTCCAAATAATATTGTATACTGTCTTCTTTGTGAAGGTGCTTTTAAATGATATGAATTTGGACAAGTTTATGGTCATACCAAACATGCTGAAGAATGCTTTTATGTTTAAGCTTTTGGATGCAAGAATCAAGGTACCTTCTTATTTTCAGATGTCAAAACTTCAATTGCTTATTAGTTCAGACACTGCAAACTATGACAAATTTTACTTTGGAGAAGTGGGATGAGAAACATATGATTTCTTTTGGGGTGACTTTGTACAAGTAGACTAAACATGTGATGTGATATTTGCATTTATTGATTCTTGCTAGGTAATTCTTTGGAGTTACTGGCTTCATCTTATTCTGTATATGCTTCTCACGCTCTGTATTTGTACTATATTTTCTGGTTTGGGGCATTCTTTGTCTTCTGTTGTGATGAGTCTTGACACGTCCCGTGATGCAGCCATCCCAACTGTCACCCTCATATTGGTGCAAACCTCCTTAAAGGTAAACCAATTATAATGCTAGTTATTAGTTTCTTACATAATAGCCTAGTTCAATTTTTTTATTCTTTTATGGATGAATGAACCAGGATTGAAGGGAACAACAGGTACTCCAATGTGGACCATTATAGGAATTATAGCAGTCCGATATATTTTCCTGCCATTGTTGGGTATTCTAGTTGTTAAAGGGGCAATACACTTGGGTTTGGTGCAATCAGATCCCTTATATCAGTTTATGCTTCTCCTTCAATATGTAACTCTGCCAGCTATAAATGTAGGTACCATAACTCTACTTTTTTAAAATTGTAAATTTAGTTTCAGTAAACATAACTAACTTATTCTTGTTCCAACTTTACTCTCCTTTGGAAGGTACCATAGCTCAATTGTTCGGAGTTGGTGAAAGTGAATGTTCTGTTATCATGCTATGGACATATGCTTTTTCGTCAGTTGCAGTTACCCTTTGGGCAACCTCCTTCATGTGGCTAGTGTCTTGATTTTGTATCCTTCAAAGGCTTCAAAAGTGTGTCTTATTAGTTTATTTCCCTTTTTTATTTTCCTTTTTCTTGTTTGGTCTTTCAGTGAGAATTTGATTGGTTTTATACTATCCAACCATATTGCAGAAAAGACACCCACAGGGTATTGAATATTAATATTAATATGTCTTATATTAATATTGAATATTGCTTGGTTTCTGACCCCATGTTAGTTTGTTCATTTTCTGTATTGCTACTAAGTTAAGGAATATATTTATTGGATGCAGTTCTTTTGTTTGTTGGTCTAGGTCCCTTACCATGATTGAGGGTCTATGTTTTGCAGAATAATTGTTTCTATTGATCAACAACTAAGTGAGAGGGACAAGTCAACAATGCTGACGGTTTTGTATTTTCATCCTCATAGAAATGAGAAGATTGGCTCTGGACCACAGGACATAAAGGTATGTGTGCTATTTTGAAGAAGGTTTGGATGTGTGGTAAAAGCTCGTGTTATAAAGTAGTGTCGTTTATGTACCCAAAAAAAAAGTAGTGTCCTTTTTAGCTAATTCTCCTTTTTCATGGAGCTCAAGCCCTTTTTAGCTTCTTGTCGCTAATTGATTTTATAATGAAAAATTATAATTGGTTTCAACTGTTTGCTTGCACAGAAGGAAAAAAAGAAGGAACTTCTAAATGAAGAAAAAAGAGTTTTTTTTTTTATTTTTAATTCATCTACATTATTTTCCCTAACTTGGTTCATTTGTTTATTTGGTTTTAAGTAGTTTCGGGATATGCATTGAATGTCATTTTGGACCCAATATTTATTTTTACCTTGAAATTGGGCATCAGAGGTGCCGCCATTGCACATGTCCTCTCCCAGTAAGTGTTACTTTGTTATATCCTACTAGCGGTCTATCATTTTTCATATTCATTCAACTGTACCTTAAAGAATATGACGATCCTTTTAGGTACATGATGGCATTCACCCTTTTGTTCATGTTAATGAAAAAAGTGGATCTCCTACCTCCAAGCATTAAGGATTTGCAGATATTCCGGTCTCTTAAAAATGGTAAGGGGCTTAGGTATATCCTATTTTAATGGCTAAGAAGTCCTTCTTGTATATGATGGACGAAATTGAACATAGCATGTTGAGGATGTAGATTCTATATTATTACTGAAAGTAAAAAAAAATAGAAGAGACAAAAGTTCAACTAAATTGGGCTAAAATATAGTGATCAAACATTTTGATCACATATCAAGCTAGAATTGTTACTTTTTCCTAGTCACCATGTTTGAACCTTTAGTATAAATGGACTCCATTTATCATCTTCTATTTACCATTTTTTCACATGGAACATTAGTGAATGACGATAGCAAAATTTTCATTACATATGTTGGATTTTTGTTTTCAATTCATGGTTAAATACAGGAGGTCTGTTGTTAGCAAGGGTAGTAACAGTGACATTCTGTACAACCTTGGCAGCATCATTGATAGCAAGGCTAGGTTCAATTCCTATGCCTGCATTTCAAACATGCCTACAGGTCTGGTTGACATCGTCCCTTCTTGCAGGTTCGGCTATTGCAGTACAAGTACAGCAATACTTTTTCTTAATTACTGGGATGTAACATAGACATTTAACTTCTCAAACTCTTCTTTGTTCTATAAAAATCAAATGAGTAATACTAATCAGTTTCCCTGGCACACAGGCAATGCTAGCATGTTCATGTTGTTGTTGGAGTTGGAATCTTTTCCCAAAACGTTCATGTTGTGCACTTAATATTCTGTTTGTAATATTGTATTGTATATCAGTATTATAGGATTCTTGTGACTTGCTTGGTAGCAAAACTCACGTGAGTTGTACTTTGGAAAAGTATATTCACATACCCATGTGATAATAAATTGTGTGCGTGTGTGTTTATGATGCTTGAGGTTCCGTAACCATAAATCCCTGCTGGGGAAGATCACGTGGCATATGATTTTTTTTTTAAAATAGGTCGTTTAGCCGCGGTTATAAATAAAAACTGCGGCTAAACGACTATATTTTTTTCTCAGCTTTTTGTATTCGCGGCGGTTTAGAACCGCCGCTATTATAAATTTATTATTACTGGCGGTTATTCCAGCGGTTGGTGAAAACCGCCGCTAATTGTTTTGCGACCCTCTTATAGTGGCGATTTTGCAACCGCCGCTAAACACGTTTAGGGGCGGTGAAAACCGCCGCTAAACCTAAAATAAAACCGCCGCTAAAACACTTTTTTTTTGTAGTGATTCTCCCAACTCTTTCTGTCCTAAAAAGTACACATAACTCTTTCACTTTCATATTTGTCGGGCTATGTGGGTGTGGGCTAAGACTTCAATGGGTCATGGCAGAATTGAAATAGGCATTATTTATTTTTTAAAGATATTTCTGCAATTACAATGATTAATCTGTTAAGATACTTATATTTATTTAAAGAAATAACCTTTCTTTATAGATTTTTTTTCATATACATAGGTTAAAAATTAAATTTCTTACCACATATTTAAAGGGATCAAGTATCTACCACTTATATCACACTATGTTAATATTAACATAGACATTTTGGGTTGGCTGAGTGTTCAACGTCCAAATAATTTGAAATCTCTTAACTCCACAGTATTACATTACATATTTAAAGGATGAAAGTAATATGTTATAAACAAAATAAAACAAACAAATATTAAACATTATATTATCAACTTCATTTGATATTGACAAAATAGGATTTATGAACTTGATTTGTTGTTGACATAAGAGGGACTACAAAGAACGCATATTAACAACTTGTGTATTGTGATTTATATACAAATTTACATAAGAGACTATATGCTAACCATTTATCCATTCGTTGTTAATTACGGTTGATCTTTTCTTTTCTTTAATACTTCACTAGGGCCACATCTTGTGTTTTTGTCTAATTCTTCTCATTTGGCCATCCTCATTACTCATTAATTAATCCTCCTCACTATGCAAAGTTGCTCCACAATTGTTTGACTCAATGACGGATTTTCTTAGTGACTAGAGGAGTCACAGTCTTCAAAAAATTTAATTTTTTTTACATAAATACTTATAAAAATTACACATTATATTTAAAAATATGATTAAAATATTATATTAGTCATTTTAAATTTTAAAAAAACTATATATGAGTACTTAATAAAATTTAATATTACTCATCTAATGTTGATAAAAATACTATATGTCTCACTAAAATTTTATCCGAAGATCCGGCATTGGTTTCACTGCTTAGTGCTGACAGCATAACTGTCAATATGTTATAAGAAACACATGGCAATATAGACATGTTAAATATAAGCGTTAAATCACGCAGATTGACTTCCAAGATTGAGACCTCACTGATATTTACAAATCACGCAGCGTATATGACCGCAATTTCAGGATTAGCTGGCACAAGTCAAAATTTTAGCCATTAATTACTAAATATATGTCGAACAAATTTTAAAGTTGTACTTAACTTAGTAAATAAAAAGTGAAACTCATAAAAAGACAATATATATGTAGACAGACTAAAATTTATATATTATATTTTTCATGTAAATTTTATTATAGTTTAATTTTGATTTACTGTCAGTGTAAAAAAAAATTATACTATCATATAATCATGTGTTGTCAAATCATTAAAAGAGTTTGACTATCACAACAACCACCTAAAAAATTTAACTATTTTAATGATGTGTTAGCACATGATTGGATAAAAGTACATTTATACTGATGATGGATTGAAATTAAATTCATTTATTATATCTACATACATTTTCACGTTTTACATTTTTCTTTTCATTCACTTAATTAGCCGAAAATCTTAAGTATAAAAGTACCCAAAAAAACTAAGATCTAGATAATTAGAAAAAATTTATCAACTTCAACATGGTATGAATAATTTTATTACAAAAAATTATACAAATTTAATTTTTAATAAAATTCTCCCCAAAACAAAATTAAAAAAAATTGTTTGAGACTTATGTCATTAAACTTATTTTATATTTAGTGAATTTAGTCCTTTTATTTATAAGGATTTAATGTTCATCTAATTTTAATATAATTTTTTTATATTATCATTCAATCATATATTGTTATATTTTTTAAAGAGTTAGGTTGAGGCAACAGTTAGTTAAAAAGTTAAACTCTTTTAATAAAGTATAAATACATGATTAAATAATAGTGTAAAAAAAAATTACACTCAAAAAAATAAAAATTAAAGTGTATTTATAAAGTAAATTTGGAATTTATAAATGTAGATGTGGTAGATAGTTTGTCCTAAATGCAACTTGTCTCCACTTCCCAGTGTTATTTGACAAAAAAAAGTTTTAAATTCAATTTATTCCTTATAACTTAAATATGTTTAAGAGTAAACTCCTCAATTAGTATTCGAAATATTTGGTCGACGTCAATTTGATCCTCAAATCATTGTTTTTGATATTACGTTAGTCCATACGTGAAGTTCTATGATGAAACCGCTAGTTGGTTGCTGATGTGACACGTTTTTTGCTGATATGATATGTTAAGTGGTGACATTGCCAAGTTGGCATCTGATGCAAGTGAAAGAAGGAAAAATCCTCAAAATTTGAATCTTAAATCCCCAAATCCTAAAAAATGCAAATCGTATCAACTCCTCAATCCACATTCTTTAAGACCCTCATTACATGCCTTTTGCGCTACGCACAACCACATTAACCCAGATGAAGAGGTTCTCTTATTGTGCATTGTCAACTCAGATGAACAGATTCAGTGTTTCGTAGTTTAGGTTTATGTGCGACTTTTCAAGGTGCTGAGTTTTGGATTGATTTTGCGAGCTAAAGTCTTGACTACTAGTAGTGCGATAAAGCTATTATGGTGTGTGATGGGGTCTTGATCTGGGATTTGAGTAGAGTTGTTGTATTGGGTCATTTCTCTCAAAACTATCATGGGTTGAAGGCTTGTGATGCAATGAAGATGTGGGTTGCTTAGCCACATGAAGGGTTGATGTTAAGTTTCTAAGTATGGGCTATGGGAGATATTTACTATGGTAATAGAGACGATGTTAGGGATTTAGGAGAAAACATATATAGGCTAACGTGATGTCGAAAATAATGGTTTGAGGACTAAATTAATGTCAGCCAAATATTTCAAAGATGAATTTGGGGGTTTGCTCAAAGTTATATTATTACTTGACTCTATATTAGATTAATCATTCCACCATTTGACAAAGTTTTCTACTATGTCAACAATTAACTGTACACTTAAGCAGATAATTGGCTACATCAGCGTTCCACTAACAGTCTCGTTACGAATCTTCACATATGGACTAATGTGATGTCAAATATAAATATTCGAGGACCAAATTGATGTTCATTATCTTTTGAAGATTAAATTAATGTTATCATAATATTTCAAGGATGAAAATAGGGGTTTACTCTATGTTTAAAAAGATCTTGTAATTTTTAAATAATATAAAATTTAATTTGTATTATTTGGGAATTATAAAAACTATTTTAATTGTTTAAAAACTATATAAAAAATTAGATGATTTTAAATTATGGAAAGTAAATTTTTTGGAACCTTGCGAAATAGAGTCGCGAATCTAGATTCTAGAAAGAGCAACTTGCCAGCCACGCAAGGCAAAAGCAAATTGTTTGGGAGACTGAGAGGGAGAGGGTAGGTAAAATGTAGGAGGGTTCCTCCCACCCTCCGATTTTTCCAACTACAAAAGTCCTCTTACCCTCCCATTTATTTTCACGTCCCCTCTGAGTCTCTCTCGTACCAAAACACAAGTCCTTCCTTTCCTTTCCTTTCCTCAAACCTTCCAGAAAATTTTCTGCTAGTCATTTCAGCATCTGTCTCCACTCCATACAATTTTTAAAACCTTTGATAGATAGATTAACCATCATCATGTGTGGCGGTGCTATCATCGCTGACTTCATCCCTCGCCACCGTGGTCGCCGCCTTACAGCCTCCGACCTGTGGCCTAACACATTCGGTAAGCAGAATGAGTTCGAGTCCTTGTTCGATTGTTCTCCTCTGGTTCAACAATCAGCCCCTCTCAAAACATCCCATCCTTTACCTTCCCCAGGTAAGTCACTGTTCGTTCTTTGCTCCCTAGGCCCTAGCTCATTTTCCCCAGGTTTTAAGTCTCTGTTTCTGAATGAATGTGATTTGATTTTGTACTAACAGTGAATGAGCAAGTCGAGAAGCCCGTGAAAAGGCAGAGGAAGAATCTCTATAGAGGGATTCGGCAGCGCCCGTGGGGCAAATGGGCTGCGGAGATTCGCGATCCAAGAAAAGGTGTTCGTGTTTGGCTGGGTACCTTCAACACCGCCGAAGAAGCTGCCAGAGCATATGACAGAGAGGCTCGGAAAATTCGCGGCAAGAAAGCCAAAGTAAATTTCCCTAACGAGGACGATGTGCACTCCGTTCAAGCACGTCCTAATCCACCCCTTCCTCTGTATCAACAACACGGTTGCAGTTTGAATAACAATGTCCCCAAAAGTCTGAATTTGGAGTTTGGTTATGATCTTGAGGCAATTCCCTCTCATGGGTTCGAGAGTACCCCAGTTGGTGCTATCAACACAGATCCAGTTGTTGCTTCTGTTGATGAAAGTACTGGGTCAGGGTCAGATGGTTCTTACTCGACAACGGAGTTCATGGGCTCGAATCAGCACGTGAACGGTTATTATGCTGAGGTGAAGGTGAATGCGAAAGAGGGGGTGATTGGAACTCCACAGGAAAGGAATGAAGTGGAGAAGCTTTCGGAGGAGCTGATGGCGTATGAGAACTTCATGAGGTTTTATCAGATTCCATGTGATGGGCAATCGGCAGCGCCCAATAACGTTCAGGAAAGCGTGGTTGGGGATCTATGGAGCTTCGATGATGACGCCATTCCTTCTACTGTCACTTCATCAGCCATGTGAAAGCACTGGTTTTGGGTGGAAATGTAAAATTGGGCAATTGTTGCTTTGATTGAAGTGTCTTGTAATTTTTCTCTGTTTTGTTAAAAAATTGGGTCTTTGTTTAATTTTGTTGCTAGGATATAGTCGAAACAACTGGTTTTTTTTTGTTTGTAATTTTCTCTAATGAAATTAATTGTGTTTAAATTTCAATTGCAATTTTATTATACCTTTGTTTTTTTTAAAAAGTATTTCCTGTGATTTTTGTTGATTAGGATTATGTAGGCCTGTTCCTAATTCGAAATGAAAAAACAGTCATGTACAGTATGTTTTATTTGATTCATAAATAAAATTATTAGTCTAAGAAGTCATCACATTTTGAGATGAAATATTTTAGAAATTTATCAAACAAAAAATAATTTAATTTTTAATTTTTTAATTGTTTAGTTACAAATAAAAATTCGTTAAAATTTAATCAAATTAAGGCAGATTAAATTTAAATAAGATCAATATAAATCATTTTTTAAGAATAATTTTTAAAACAAATTAAATTTTTTTTAATCATTTCAGACATAGTGTTAATTAAGATGAGATATGGTATATGCTTGAGTAGAAATTATGAGGGTTTTTTCTCTGTTCTATAAGAGAAAAAAAAAAGGAGAAAATGTGATGACTCCGATGAGAGCATTATTCCGATAGTTATTTTTGTTTTCTGTGGTATTTTGCTTAGTTATTAAGTACCGGTACCTTAAATAAATAAACATACCATAACAATTCTCTTGTCATTAAGAATTTTGTGTTCACGAATTTTAAATAAAAGCAGTTGACATATCCTTATTTT
Organism: Styphnolobium japonicum; assembly: GCA_023212625.1. Lineage (NCBI taxonomy): Eukaryota > Viridiplantae > Streptophyta > Magnoliopsida > Fabales > Fabaceae > Styphnolobium > Styphnolobium japonicum. The sequence goes on along the minus strand of JALBWW010000002.1, from coordinate 7,643,621 downwards.
CAACGATGACAATTTGTAAAATAATATCCGGGAGCTGAGACTAGAAAGTTGTTTATCCAATTTTCTGAGTTATTTCCAGTGCAAATGTTAAAAATAAAATAGTCCCTTAACTTTGAGATAATGCTGGTGGGTGGGACAAAACATAATAGTGGATAAAATAATACATGGGATCGAATTTTAAAATTTTACAGATAATTAAGTGCAACCATTTTGGGAGGGTGGAGAGGAGGGTAAAAGGTTAGGCAGTATATAGGGTGGTTGATAAAAAAAATAAAAATTAAGAAAGGTTAGTTAGCCAGTATAATGAAAGGAAAATAGTTCCAGAACTTTATTTTAGAATGAATTCGGATTGTTATTCACTCTTTGACAATGAATGTCTCCGCCATTTTTTTTAATTATTTTTTATCTTTGTTTGAATATCTTTACATTTTTTGAAATACTGAAATTGTTTTTTTTAAATAAATCTTAGGGGCTTGAATTCCCCATATTACAAAAGCCTTGAACCGCTCTTTGTAAGAAAAGATCACTTTAATTTATTCAATAAAAGCTTTTGCATTTTTATAAATTCTAGGGAAATGCTGTTACACAAGCATTTTGACTTTTGGATGAAAAAGCATCTTTTAAAATATGTGTTGTAATTAAATAAATAAAAATAAAAATATAAAAAATTGTTTATCTTTTTTAAAAAAATGATCCTTACATATAATCTTAATTTCATATATATTTATTTTTCCTTTTTCTAATATTAAAAAAATTAGATAAAATAAAATATATTAAGTGTGTAACATTAGTCACGATGAAAAAAAAGGAAGGAAACAAATCCAGTGGCGCCGCTGGTTTGGCATTCCAAGTTTCAACGTTGCTCTTCTGGAAAACAATAACAGACGCGGCGCCTGCGGGTTTGGGCTAAAAAACTTGTACTAAAGCGTGTGTAGTACAGCGGTAGTAACGTACTGTCTTCATTTATCAAGGAGACTGAATTACCCATGTCATATCATAGTACAAAAAATTGGTGGCGGACCAACCTGTTCAAGACTGTCTCCCTCCAGGCCGAAGTATTTGTTTTTTCCTTTTCCTTTTTACAATAAAAGATAACTCAATTTAGTTCACTTTTATATATATATATATATATATATATATATATATATATATAATTAGAGATTCAAAGTAAATTTTATAAACTTATATTATTCAATAATTTTTTTATAAAATTATAATTTTATTAATCTAATCGTTAAATCATATAATATTATTACGAAAATTATACATATCAAATTAAAAATAAATTAGATATATATAAGTATTTAATCTTATAACTGACATTTACTTATATTTCAAAAAATATATTATACGTCGAACTAAAGTAATTAAATTAAGTATCAATTAATTTTAAAATTCTATAAAATTTTATAAACTTGATCTACGTAATAAAAACTTTTAATTTACTAGTTAGATTGATGAAATTTAAAATTTATTAAAAAATTATTTAATAGAGTAAGTATGCCAAAACTTACTCTTAGAGTAAGTGAATCCTCACCATATATATATATATATATATGTATGAGTAAGAAGAATAATTTATTATAAAAAAATAAAATAAAATAATGACTATCATATCATATATAAATAAATAAGATTAAAAGATCATTATATATTACATAACTATTACTTATATGTTATAGGACTATCACGTAATTATTATAAAAAATTACATGACTTTATTTTTTAATATTAAAATTTAATAATTATCATTCATTTATTTTATCTTTCATAATAATTCGTTCCTCTGAGTTGATATGTCTCTTTTATATAATATATATAGATATATATATATATATATATATATATATATATAATCATTTCACACCAATATATATTTGTTTGTGGTTTTATACCCAATATAAGATATGATTAGATAGAAAAGTTTGGCAAAAAAAAGAAAAGGGAGATTTTTTTTAAATAAATTTTTTTCTCATTTGAAATTTTTTAAAAATGATAAATAAAAGAAATTATCATTTAACCTTTTAAATTCTTATAATTATCTTAATTTAAAATAAAAATTTTATTTCTCTTTTTTCTTTTCTTCTAAAGGCACAGGCCATGGTCGTAGGTGAGAAGTAGAGGTATCAGACAAGTTGACTCAACTTAATTTTTGTACGCCTCTTAGGGTCATTTGTTACTGATAAAAAAAATTTGATATTTAATAATTTAAAAATTATTTTTTAGAGACTTTTAAAAAAAAAAAAAGTTATTTTATGTTTATTTATAATCATAAAAATTATTTTTTAAATGAGAATACCTTTTCTCTCTTTTATTACAAGAAATTTTTTTTAAAAGTTAATGAGTAACTTTTTATTTTAATCATCAAAATAATTTTTTAAACAAATAATATTTTAAATAAACTTAAACAAATATAATTAAAATTATAAATAATTTTTATTTAAAAAAATAATTTTTACATCAAATAATCTATAATAAAGGAATTTAAAATCTAATCATGTTTTTTAATTGATCGTGATTGTTTTTTGTATGGACATATGAAAGTACAGCCCAATTCAAATATGTTTTGAAGTTAAACGGGCCGGCAAGAGAGGTGATATCTATTTTGGCACATCTAACAAAAAGCAAAGGTATCAAGTCCATTGACGCTGCCATCGGAAGAAGACATTCAATTTTGGTTGGCCCAATCAAGGTCGAGGGCTTCATCCTTTGGAATCGGCCATCGTATAAACAAAGAGGGCCCACGAAAGGAAAGGAAAGACATACAATTACAAACCCTAGCCCTAGGGGTTTCTCCCTTTCACAAAATCGCATACTCTGCGACATCATCAGCAGCAACTGTGGAAGATGGTTTCGTTGAAGCTCCAGAAGCGGCTCGCCGCTAGCGTTCTCAAGTGCGGAAGAGGGAAGGTTTGGCTTGACCCTAATGAAGTTAATGAAATCTCCATGGCTAATTCTCGTACGCATTTCCACTCTCTCTGTTTTTTTTAATTTAATCTATTTGTTGTTATTATAATTTATTTATTTACTTTGAACATGTTGAGCTCCATTTTCTTGTTGAGGGTCAAGAATTTGTTGGAGTACTATTTGTTTTAGCAAATGAAAATTTTAGATATCTTTGAACCCAAAAGAACCATTTTTTTCTTTTGGTTTTCTCCCCCTCAGGTTCACCATTGGATCCGAATTTGGATTGTTGTTTGTGATAGTCTGCTGTAATCTATGTTGCATGTGTACGAGTACGAGGCATATTGAATAAAATAACTTTATATTTATAGATGTGAAAAAATAAACTTAAAAATCAGTAAAATCTCTCACCAATTTACGATATTTTTGAGGATGACAAGATTACAAGAGTGGGAATATGTTTTAAGGGAGATAACTGGTGAGAGCGATGGTTGAATTTGTATCCCAACAGGTATTTTTTAAAAAAATCACAGGAATATGGCAAAAATACAGATGCAGTAATATTATATGTATATTGATATCAGATACGGGTACGATACGGATACGTCACCAATTTTGGAGTATCTCTGCATCATATGCTGTAATTAACTAATGGCATTTGCAAAGACAAAAAACAAGCTATGGCACATGGGGATTGCGAATCTAACCTTAGTAAACTTTATTGGTTGTACATTTTGTTATTGTTTTTCCACCTAGTGTATCCATCTACTCGCGCTTTTTGGGCTTTGCTGCAGGAGAACAAAATGCTTTAATTAACCTGAGATTGTCTCTTAGCCTTTCCAGTGAACTTTCTGGTCTATATGAGATTAACTTTATTTTTGTCTTATTTGAATATATTTCTAACTGATATTTGAACTTGTATTAAGTATAGTACTTAAATAGTTTGCAATGCAAGCACTATTTAGCTTGGTGGATTTCCATGTGCAGGCCAAAACATACGGAAGTTGGTTAAGGATGGGTTTATTATCAGGAAGCCTACCAAGATTCACTCCCGTTCACGTGCTCGTAGGATGAAGGAGGCCAAGAGGAAGGGACGCCACTCTGGATATGGTATTTATTCACAACTTTAATTAGTTTCATGTGAAATAAATTTCAACTCATGATTTGTAATTCACTGTTGGGATGTAAGACCTGGTAGTTTGTAGCTAATCAATATTTAGAAAATATGTTGTGGACTTATTCATCATTTAGACATATACTCATTGTAAAATTGACAAGATTCTATTATATGGTTATCATTTGGAAACAATAGTGTAATAATACTGCAAAATAATTTACGTGACGTAAGTTATAGATACTTGTATGTGGAACATTCCTGGGTAGAGCATCCTTTGCTAATTATAATGTTTACCCAAACACTATTAGGTAAGCGTAAGGGTACAAGGGAGGCAAGACTTCCCACAAAAATACTTTGGATGAGGAGGATGCGTGTGCTCAGACGATTGCTTCGTAAGTACAGGGAATCAAAGAAAATTGACAAACACATGTACCATGATATGTACATGAAGGTGAAGGGTAATGTTTTCAAGAACAAGAGAGTCTTAATGGAGAGCATACACAAGTCCAAGGCTGAGAAGGCAAGAGAGAAGACTTTGTCTGATCAGTTTGAGGCCAAGCGTGCAAAGAACAAGGCAAGCAGAGAAAGGAAATTTGCTCGCAGGGAGGAGCGCTTGGCTCATGTGAGTTCCATAGTGTCTTGAGAATCTATTTACTTGTATATTTAGAGAACTTATATTTTCTTAATCATTGCACTTGGGGATTTACTGCACTAAGAAGTATGGTCAATGAAGTTGGTAATGAGGAATTTGACACTTCCTTTCTCTTTGTAAAATGTTTTAGGGTCCTGGAGATAAGCCATCAGCAGCACCCGTTGCTCCACCTGCTGCAGCACCCCAGCCTGCCCAGTGAGTATTACAGTTTATGCGTGTGCCGTATTTACAGCTTTTGGCCATGTTATGTCTGTTGTGATCTAAATGTGTCTCTTTTATGCAGAGCACCAAAGAAATCCAAGAAGTGAGTAGCATATCCAGAAATTCAGAGGATGTTGAATCTTTAGTGGTACTGGCATCCTCATTTACCCTGCTTAAGTAGTTTTGACGAGTCTCTTTTGGTTGGTTTAGACTTTGTAAGTTTTATTCTAAAATGTATAAGAACTTAAAATATTTCTTGCACACATTAAATTGTATTTTTTTTTTCGTTTTACTGTTTTTGGTGTTAAGGTTCTCCTGGTTGCTGAAATACTTGTGCAATCCTTTTAGTTACGGCGCCACTATTCTCACCCTAACCATCCAATTAATTAACTACAGATAACTTGGTTTATCCCTTTGCTTACTCGGGAATCCTATGAAGATGAGACACAATTCAGGATTTACAGTCTTCATCTTCATTGAGATAGTTTAGGTCTGCTGAAGATTAGTCCATGGTAACCTCTAATATTTCATAATTAATCACCTCTGAACGTTGCATTTAAAATGAAATTGAAAACATAAACTCATGAGGTAAGCTAAATACAAGGCGGTTTAGATTTTGATCTCTATAATCTTTGGTATTCGAGGCAATTCCTGTATGTGTTACCGGTACAGTTACAAATTGCTGCTTCCATTGTTTCATGAGGTCCCGTAGCTGAGGTCTTTACCAGAGGATGTGCAATCCGTAGTCCCTGACAAACTTGAGATTTTAATTAATTTTGAATATTAAACTGGAAAAAAAATTAAAAGAAATATAAATGATTCTAAGATATTAGTTTTGGTTCCTGTAAAGTTATGTATGGATGTTTTTAAGCGAGAAAGGAGCAAAGGAAAGGGAAGGGAAGGGAAGGTAGAGGATTGAGAGGGAATTAATTTTTTTTGTTTTTGTTTGATTTATGTAACCGACTTCACCTATTGAAAAAATACTTTTGGTTGTTTAAGTGAGAGTAGCAGCAAGATAGATTTCCTTCCTTCTTCTCCCTTTACCTTATTAAAATTATTTCAAACAAGGATACTTGTAACTTTTCTTTTTCCTTTTTTCCTCCTCATCTTTCATTTAAACATAGCATAAAAGTATTGAAGTAAAATCTGAAATGAGGATGAAAGACTCGTAATCGTAATATTGAGAAAGCGGGGTCATCTGTACAAACGAAAAAAGTTATGAAATTGATATTACTCTTTTAAAAGTACATACATTCCAAGAGTCCAGTTTTTATTTGTCATACATTTGCTTATATTTTCCGATATTGAATAATGCCATGTACACATTTTTCATTGAAAATTCATGTTTATGCATTTACTATTATGTTTATACAGTTTAGAGCATTTGTCACTCGCCGTAGCGAAACAAACTCAATTTTTATTTATTTTTTCATACGAGGATAGTAAAGAAGTTGGAACCAATGACTTGTAAATTACCTAAGTCTCTCATTATTAATCCAATTGTAGTGACTTAGACTCAATTCCGGCTTGATAATTACATATAATATTTAATATATTTAAATTATATAATTTAATAATTTAAAGTTATAAGAATTTTAACATTATAGTTAAACTCAAGTTAAACAATTAAAATTGAGCTTTATCTTAATCTTAATATTTTAAATAAACTCAATAAAATTCAATTTGAACCGAAATTCGATGAAAAGATGTTTGTACCCAATTCAAAGGAACAAATTAAGAGGAAATGACTTCCATTTAGTGCCAAGACAGTTGGAGGTTTGGATTTCTAGGGCAATTAGAGAGACACAAAATTAGTGAAAATCTACATCCAAAGGTGGTGGACTTAGAACATGTTTAGGAAAGATTAATTCTTTTTCAAAGGAATAATTCTACAGAGTTCGAATTTTTCACCTCGGATACAGACCGAACAGTTAAGCATTGAATGTAATTTGTTAAATAGAAATAATTGGTGGAGAGAGAAAATAATATGAGACTCACATCTTTTTTCTTTCCAGGCTACATTCGGGATGAATTTGTCCGGGCTCCCTAGTAGTGCTCTTTTTAAAATAGTTTTTTTTTAAAAAAATTATTTTATCTAAAATTTATTTTATTTGTTTAAAGTGTATAAATTTGATTATAAGTTAAAATTATTTTTTTATAATTAAAAATAACTTTTTAAAAAAAATTGTTATTTTAAGCTTTTAATTATTTAATTTTAGATTATTTTAAAAATTTTAAGAGAAAAATACTTATTTTTCTTCAATTAAATAATTTTTTTAATCATTTCATACATCTTTTAATAATTTCATACATAAAAGTAATTTTTTTATACAATCAAAACAAAACTCTTTATCATAAAATCTATTATGAATTAACATATCTAAACATAAATTAATTTTTTCATAATCAATTTTTTAAAAATTAATTAAACACATAATTTTTTTTAACAGCTAATCTAAAGACGCACACTTAAACTAGCGAAAATGGTCCATCGTACATAAACCCGATATCATCATCGCTGTATATCTACAGCCACTCCATCCCAGACCCTAGGGTTCGCATCCTCTTGAGTGGGGAAAATGGTTTCGCTGAAACTTCAGAAGCGGCTCGCCGCTAGCGTGCTCAAGTGCGGCAGAGGCAAGGTATGGCTTGATCCCAACGAAGTCAATGAAATCTCCATGGCCAATTCTCGTACGCACTTCCTCTCTCTCTCTGTGTTGTTTAGTTAATATTTTTGTTGTTATTATGTTCTCTGTTTCACAGTTCATCGATAGGATTTTGCTTTTGTTTTTAACGTTTGAACATGTTCAGTAGCACCGTTTGTTTGCTGGGACCCGATAACTGGTCGGAACTGGAAGGAACGGAAATGAAAGTTTTGGTTTTGTTTGACCTTAACAAAAAATCTAAAAGGCTTTTTTTTTTTGGCTATCTTCCCCAATCCCCACGGGCCTTCATAGGATCGGAATCTGTTGTCTTTGAGCTTTTGATGCAATTGTACTTACCCGATTATTCCCCTTCTCTCTTTTCCTTAGATTTGTAAGAACTAGAATAGCATAGCTTGATTTATGGTATTTGTCATGCAAATGTAAATACGAACTATTTTGCATGTGGATTGCAAATCTGATTTTAGTACACTTTATTGGTGACCCTCTAATGTAGTAATGTACATGGGTAATCGTGTGCATCTGTATATACAATATTGTTTCTAAGCACTGCTTAACTCGGTGGATTTCCATTTTCAGGCCAAAACGTAAGGAAGCTGGTTAAGGATGGGTTTATTATCAGGAAGCCGACCAAGATTCACTCCCGTTCACGTGCTCGTCGAATGAAGGAGGCCAAGAGGAAGGGACGCCACTCTGGATATGGTATTTATTCCCAACCTTAAATTAGGTTCATGTGAAATGGATTCAAACTCATGATATAGCAATCTAATGTGGGGATCTAATCCTTGGTAGTCTGTAAGCTAATACTTAATTAGAAACTATGGTCATAGACTCATTCATCCTTTATTTATTCATTATGAAAATGCTAAGATGTTGTCAAGATTCCACTGTGTTGCTTATCATTTGGAAAGATCAGTGAAGTTGTTTTGCAAAATAGTTTAGGAGACATGATTTATTGGTACTAAATGTTTGTGAAACATTTCTGGGCGGGCATGAAATGAATTGCTCTCTGATCTTAGGGAGGAAATGCATGGCTACTTATAGTGTTTACCTAAATACTACTAGGTAAGCGAAAGGGTACAAGGGAGGCAAGGCTTCCCACCAAAATCCTTTGGATGAGGAGAATGCGTGTACTCAGACGCTTACTTCGCAAGTACAGGGAATCTAAGAAGATTGACAAGCACATGTATCATGACATGTACATGAAGGTTAAGGGTAATGTCTTTAAGAACAAGAGAGTTCTAATGGAGAGCATACACAAGTCCAAGGCTGAGAAGGCAAGAGAAAAGACTTTGTCTGATCAGTTTGAGGCCAAGCGTGCAAAGAACAAGGCAAGCAGGGAAAGGAAATTTGCTCGCAGGGAGGAGCGCTTGGCTCATGTGAGTTTCATAGTGTCTTGAGAATCTATTTACTTGTATATTTAGAGAATTAATATTTTCTTAATCATTGTACTTGGGGGATTTACTGCACTAAGAAGTACGGTCAATGAAGTTGGTAATGAGGAATTTGACACTTCCTTACTCTCTTTAAAATGTTTTAGGGTCCCGGAGATAAGCCATCAGCAGCACCCAGCGCTTCACCTGCTGCAGCATCCCAGCCTGCCCAGTGAGTATTATAGGTTATGCTTGTGCTGTATTTACTGGCTTACTGCTTTCGGCCATGTTATGTTTGTGGTGGTCTAAATGAACATCTTTTATGCAGAGCACCAAAGAAATCCAAGAAGTGAATCACATAGTCCGAGTTTGGCTGGATTTAGAATCTTTAATGGGGCTGGCATCCTCAGTTATGTTCTAAAGTAGTTTTCACAAGTCTCTCTGTTGGTTTAGACATTGTTAGTTTTTATTTAAAGTATATGAAGTTATAATATTCCTTTCACAATTTGTTTGTTTTGGTGTTTACTGTTTTTAGTATGATGATGCACTTTGTTGCGGAAATACTTGTGTTATCCTTTTTTAGTTATGGCGCTACTGATCTCAATTCTCACTCCAAGGGTCAGTTTGATGTTCTTTGAAAAATGACGTGAACAATTTTGTAAGAAACTTGAGTTTATAGTATTTATAATCCAGAGGCAAACTTGAGTTAAACTGTATTATTAAGTTGAAAACAAAAATTAAGCTATACATCTGTAGAAATTGAAATGAGGACGAAGAACAGAAAATCTGAATGGATATATTTATTCTTTTAAAACGAATGTTAGTAGCACAATTTTGTGAAAACAGTACGCAAATGTAAAATAAAATTACGAAAGTAACATTCTTTGAGAAATATATACGACATATAACGAGCTATATATATCTATTGGTACATATGTTAATATTTACTGATATTAAGGAAGAATTTAATTTTGATTTATTGTTAGTATAATGTTTTTAATTCAATAATGTTTAAACACATTATTAAAGAGTTAAATTTTTTAAGTAATTGTTAGAATAATTAAACTTTTTTAGTTATATGATAATACATGATTGAATGACATTAATAGTAGATTTAAATTAAACTCTTTGGGTAATAATGTATATAACAATACATTTATTGCATGGAACTTTATTTTTCCTGGATTTGCTATCTCCCAAGTGATTTTGAAGAAAATACTTTTAATTTAAAATATTTCATTTTTAAAAAATACTCTTACAATCATAATAAAGCCTAAGTTTATGCTTTTCTGCAATTAAAATCTTAGTGTATGTTTGAATTAAATTTTATAAAATTAATTTTGTATTAACTTAATTTTACAAATTTAATTTTACCAAAAAATGAGTACAAATAACATGGTGAAACCGAACATTTTTGTTCAATTTCCTAATGTTGCTTGTGAATGTAATGGAAGTCAAACAAATTAAAAAGAAACATAAATCTTTTTGGGCTGGACAAACGGAACATTTTTGAGCGACGCATGATATGAGATATAGAAAAGGCTAACAAATAACAACGGTGTAACTGAGCATTCTGTTGAAATTTTAAAAAACAAACTTGTGCAGTTTTTTTTATATATTTAAATCATCATAAAAACTCCGAATCCACAAATTATGTACCAAATTCTCTTGATCAATCAACAAATCATCCGTCTTGTCTTTATTCACGGACAACTGATTCATACCGATAGAGTTGTCACTTGTGGTTGTGAAAGCTAACAAATAACAATGGTGTAACTGAGCATTTCTGTTGAATTTTTCAAAAACAATCTCGTGTGCAAAGTTTTTTTTTTTTTTTTTATCATCATAAAAACTCCGAATCCACAAATTCTGTACCAAAATGTCTTGATCAATCCACAAATCACCCGCCTCGTCTATTTATTCACGGACAACTGATTCATACGGATAGAGTTGTCACTTGTCATTGTGAAAGTGTCATTTCCATAAAACAAAAGCCGGCACCACAAAACTATTGCTGTCTGTTTTGGATTTTCCCTTGGTCGTCAGCATGAACTCCCAAGACACGTTTGCAAGCTAAAAATTTTCCTTCACCTAAACGCAAATTTAAAACAAATAAGCCTTATGTACTTGAAGTCAAATTAAGTAATGAATCATCTCTCGACTTTGTTTTTGTATCGCACGCTAATTAATACGACAGGACTTCATACAAGACCTGTCTGTTAGAAATATGCCTGACATAGTAATCCTAATCTATAGCTGCAAACTGCAAATTATACAATCTGGCATATGCAAAATGAAAGTAAATTTGTATCCAGTCGACTGTGATCGAAAGGTATGTCATTTTGGTGTTTTTATTTTAGAAACTTTTTTGATTGCTTCGATTAGAAAAACCTATGTCATCATTATCTTTGACAAAGGGTTTATATCCAGCGAGGCCTCCACTTCCACTATATGCTTGGCCTCTGTTTGCAGCTTGGTGCTCTGATGAATCCGGATTGCCACAAATCCCAAGTTTGACAATGAATATAGTTGTGCTTCCTTTATCAAGGCCCTCGCTCTCAATCCATATGTGACCTCCCATGAGATTTACAAATCTGATTCAATTTCGAGGAAAAGAGTCAAGAACTTAATAAATGAAAACTAATATATAAGCAATAGCATTAACATCCGTTTAGCATAGGTGCAATAACGGTATCTCACTAGGTAATCAATATCAAAATTACTATGTACCGTGAGAAACTATTTGCAAACTAAAAGCAGTTCTAGAAGGTTTTCGTCTACCTTTTACAAATGGCAAGCCCAAGACCAGCACCACTGCTAGGTCGAGCCGGTCCACTCCGAGACTGAGCAAATTTGGTAAAGAGATGTGGAATATCTTGTGAGAGAATGCCACATCCAGTATCCTTAACCTGCACAAAGTAGGATGCTTGGAGCAATAATAAGGAGACAAGCAATAACCAGATTAATTTCAAACAGTTGCTATATTGACAAAAACAAAATAGGCGGATATCTCTGGGCTTATTCCAAGGCATCTCTAGGTATGAATGCCCCATGTGACTTAATAATTTAGATAACCGAAGAATTCAATCGCATTAGTATCTGGTTATAAAACACGTGGAATTTTTCCAGAACCTATACGTCAAAAATTTAAGACAATTAAGACTCAGATATTTGGATGCCCCAGTCATAACCTGTACTCGTATGTAGAAATGGCCATCACTTGATGCGGGATAAAACTCAGGGGGCCGCCAATCCTGTAAAGATTCTGGTTTTGCAACAGATGCTCTTACAGAAACATAGCCCTCCTTAGTGAATTTGACAGCATTACCCACAACATTTAAAAGAGTTTGCATAAGCCGCTTTTCATCACCAATGGCAAACATGGGCAGATCAGGGGCCAGAATTAAAGTCATAGGTAATTTTTTCACAGATGCTATAGGCTTTATCAGTTCAACGACCTACATTTAAGATAGAAAAACATGAAGACAATACGTAAGTGTTGTTCACAGTAAAGATTAAAGAATAATGTTAATGCTGTTTCAAAACACTGAAGCTGAAAATCTATAGCAATTACCTCTCCCAAAACCACATGAAGGTTGAATTTTCCCATTTCTAATTCAAGGCTGCCATCTTCCAGACGAGAAAGATCTAGAACATCATTAATAAGTGTTGCCAAAACATTACTACTCTTCAATACTGTCTCTATCATAACCCTCTGCTCTGGAGTCAGTTCAGTCTCCAAGAGAAGTGATGACAATGCTATAATTGCATGCATTGGTGTCCTCATTTCATGATTCATGACAGCAAGAAAATCATTGCGAGCACGAATTGCCATCTCTGCCTCCCGTCGAGCTAAATCTAAAGCAACATTCTGCTCCATGAGTTGATCACGGGCTCGCATAGACTCCTCCAAAATAGCAGCATGTGAAAGGGCAACTGCTACCTGTTTAGAAACTAGAAACGAATTCAGCATGTAAATACTTTGAAATGTCCTACTTAACAATAGCACAACCATAGTCCCCACATTTGAGGTGCGTATAAAGTGTCAACAAATGCCTACACAACACTTGAAAGCACCAGTGAAATTTTTAAATGGCAAGTGTGGCACTATATCTAATGTCACAAAAGCAAATTCCAGACACTATGTTAATATGGTCATTTAATCTAGATCAGCATAAGATTAACTCAACCTCTTCTCCCAACAGTGTCAAGGACTAACTCTCCTAAAAGCTCAAGGAGTTAGGTGAGTGCACATGAATGGTTTTATATTACTAACACCCCCTTTATGCAAGAGCTCTTTGAGCTCAAAGCTTGGACAATGCACAAGCCCACTCTATTTAGAAGAATGGGAGCAGTAAGGATCAAACTCCTGACCAATTTGGCCATAGAAGCTCCGATACTATGTCAAGAACCAACTCTCCCAATCCTAATAAATTAAGCTGTTAGGTGGAGACTCATGAATGGATTTATATCTATAACAAACAGATGCTATGAGATGTTAGCATGTGTTTGTTCTCACCTTTTCCCAATCTCCAAATGGGGTTCTTTACTTAGTTTACCAAGTATCATTTGTCGTATTCTTCCTTCCTCATCTCAAAATGAGATATAAATATTGTTTAAGGCAAGGCTAATGGTTGAAAGTCATTCCCTAATTCTCTTCTACCCTACACTCCAAAACAAGTTCACTATGACAGTCAGAGGAGAACTTCCAAGTTCCAATGACAATGAATATGACTATTTAAGCAATTAACAAAGAGGAAAGGAATAAGGAGTAATGAAAATAAGGAATAGGGAATATACAATTAAAAACAAAATAACACAAGAAAAAATGACAGTCAGTAAGAGAAAGTAAATCTCAAATGAACCTGATCTGCAACAACATCAACAAGTTCCAACTCATGGTCTCGCCATTTTCTAGCACTATCAGTAGGGAGAATCAGAACCATGATTGCATAACTTTTTGCCGAAAGATCAGGCTCAGGCCAATCATTAATTTGGAAATTCGAGAGATGTAAAAGAGGCACCCGAACAGCAACAACTTCAGGTGGCACATATCTTCCGACGAGAGGTCTGATCCTGGTCAGTGGACACGTGTGTGGTATCCGTGTTGCTCGAGGGCTATTGAAAACTTCATTGACAATAGGAAGGTTTGTTGGGACAGTAGACCCAACTTGTACATGGTAGGTCAAAGTATGGGAAAGTTCCAGATTCAGACCACTTCTTGATGGCATCCATAATGCACATTCCTCCAAGCCTAAGGTCCTACCCAGCTCAACAAGAGTAGTCTTGAGAATGGTATGCCTGTCAAGTGTGCTCCTAATTTCATGAGTCAACATTCTAACATGCCTTCCGGTTTCTTCTTGAGTAAGAATAAGTCCCATCTCCCTGTCAAGCTCTTCAGCCTTGTGCTTAAGAAATAATTCACGAGTTTTGACACTTAACAGATCAGGAATAATGTGGACAAGCATTAGTGCAGTGGCACACGACACAATAGCACATGAAACTTTGGCGATTGTCATTACCACAGCAACAGCTTTAGAGTGCATAGAGAATGTCCACAGGTTTATGAAGTGAGTTGCTCCACAAAGAACAATAAAAGCACCAAACTGCATAAGCACCCATCGATATGGGAAGAAGGCAGACTTATGAACAAAATAGATAAGTTCCACAGGAATTGAGAAATATGCAAGTGCAATTAGGACATCCGAGATGTACTGATACTTGACAAGAAGTTCATCCGGGGGCCATTGTGTATCGATACAATCACAGGATTCCATCATCTAACACCCTTATCAATGGATCTGCCAACACCATGCCAGAGATTGTATTATTTTGGATTGGATACAATTTCAAAATCAACAAGAGAACAGTATCTATCAACTATCATTTACTTGGACAAACCCAATTCGAGCTACTAACTTGCACTTATACCGTAGCTTGAAATTGAAGGAATCCAAACATGAGTTCAGAGACCAAACCGTATATTATCAAATAAAAAATCACACTCCGTATCATCAGGAATATATACATATTTGATGATATTTAATTATTTATAGCCATCATTTGCTAATAAAACCCATAGGAAATAAAAAGAACAGCATATTTAATCAAATCTAATATATACGATAATGGCGGAACCAAATCTCCAGAAGGAAATATATTGAATAAAATAATGCTTAGAAACGAGGCTATTTAATATTTATATCTGTGATAAGCAGCACGGAATGAGAGGAGTTATTACTTATTACCAAGAAGAAGAAATCGCAGCTGAGTGATAGGAGCCACCCATTTGGGTAGGCGGAGACAACTTTGATGAAAAGAAGAAGAAGAAGAAGAAAAACAGAAGAAGTAAGAAGAAGGCGTAAAGTGCAGAGACGGAAGCAAAACTAAAAACATCAGCCTCGCGGTCACGGACAAAGATGGCCGTTCAAAGATCAGTCACATTTACTTTACACACGGGAGAGACAATTTTGTATAGATTTTGTGGAAATGGTAGTTGTAGAAACCAAACCCATTGATTGGTTGATTTCATTTTATCTCCATTCATTCATGGGAACAGTTCCTTTTCTGGCTAAGTGGCAAATACAAGTTTTGTTTTACTTGGCCAAACAAAAAATATTAAGCCCCAACTCAAAACAAGTAGACAAGTTCTTAATTCTGATTTATATTATTAACTTTGTTTAATTGCATACATTTGGTTTATAATCAATTTGATTTTCCTTTTCCTCGAGTTTGTTAAAAAAAATACTAAATAATTTAAAAAAATTATCAAATTTTTTTAATAAAATGAGTTGACATTATTAATTATTTTTAAGTGAATGAATGATTTGTGTCATTTTCACTTATCTAATAATTTTCTTTAAATAAATATTAATAAGATTTTGATTAAATTCTGTTAATTTTTTTAACTATATGGTATTAGTGTGTATTTAAATTAGCTGTGAAAAAAAGATTATATTAAAAATCGATTATTAAAAAATTAATTTATGTTTTGATATGTTAATTCATAATCAATTTAATGATAAAGAGTTTTATTTAGATTGTATGAAAAAATTACTTTTATGTATCAAATTATCAAAAGATATATGAAATGATTGAAAAAATTATTTGACTGAGAACAAATAAATATTTCTTTCTTAAAACTTTTAAAATAATTTAAAATCAAATAATTAAAAATTTAAAATAATAAATTTTTTAAAAAAATTTATTTTTAATTATAAAAAAATTAATTTATAATTAATTTTACACTCCTTAAATAAATAAAATAAATTTTAAATAAAATAACTTTCAATTAAAAAAACGATTATTCTCCAAAAATAAGAAAACCGTGCTCTTAGTCATGTTGTCGTTACTTGTTGGCAATTTTGTTGTGTGTGAAATGCAAGGCGTCCAGTCAAAAATTCCCGATTGCACTGTCTGTTTAATAAAACCGAGGCCGTGGGCCCCTATCAAATAAAATAGGTTTTTTAATTAATGCTTCATTAATTATTAATCTAATTCTATTGTAGGAATTAAAATCTCGATTGTAGTAGTTGTTTATTGATTTAATTAGAATATATTTAGATTAATTGTGAAAAAAGATTATGTTAAAAGTTGATTATGAAAAAATTAATTTATGTTTAGATGTACTAATTTATAATTAATTTTAAAATAAAGAATTTTATTTAGATTGTATAAAAAGAATTATTTTCATGTATTAAATTATTAAAAGAGATATAAAATAATTGAAAATTTTATTTAGTTAAGAGTAAAAGTGTATTTATCAAGCAAAATTATTAAAATAATTTATAATCACATAGTTAAAAACTCTAAATTCAAACTTTTCTAAAAAGATTGTTTTTAGTTATAAAAAAATAATCTTAACTTATAATCAATTTTATACACTTTAAATAAATAAGATAGATTTTAGATAAAATAATTTTTTATTAAAAAAACTATTTTAAAAAAGAAAAAAATTCCCTAAGCATGCTCTTAATGTTACTATCTAATTTTATTTTATGAAGACAAGTGATAGAATTGTTGCTTTTTTCTGTATAGTGTGATAAGAAAAACAAAAACCTTAAACCTAAAGAAAGTTACAGAATTATTTCATTTTAATAAGACACAAATGTGTGATAATAAATAAGATTAAGAGCATGGTTGGAAAAGATAATCTTTCTTAAAATAGTTTTTTTTTAATATAAAGTTGTTTTATATAAAATTTATCTTATTTATTTAAAGTGTGAAAAATTGATTATAAGTTAAGATTATTTTTTTATAACTAAAAATAATTTTTTTAAAAAATTTATTATTTTAAGCTTTTAATTATTTAATTTTAGATTATTTCAAAAATTATAAGAGAAAAATACTTATTTGACCTCAATTATATAATTTTTTCAATTATTTTATATATCTTTTGATAATTTAATATATAAAAATAATTTTTTTATACAATCTAAATAAAATTATTTATCATAAAATTAATTATGAATTAATATATTCAAACATAAATTAATTTTTTTATATTCAAATTTTTAAAAATTAATTATATAAATAATCAATTTTTCACATTATTTTTTTTTCATAACTATTTCAAACATGAACTAAAACCACCAAATATATAAATAACTAGTATGTAAGTTGTTCTAACCTAATTAACGAACTTGAGTTCGAGCCTTTAAATATACAATTATGTTAAAATTCAATTGGGAAAGTTTTAACTGCGCATAATAGTCCTTCCGGACTCAGGACTATAAAGTTTGAAAAAATAAGATTAAAAAAGTTTGAAAAAAAGGGACACAAATTATTAGTCAAACTGTTAAAATAAAGATGGGTGAAAGAGGAGATGCGTCGCCTCGTTCTCCTATATCAGAATGTTGGCCTAAGTACAATGTATTTCAGCGATCGTCATCCTCTCTTCCGCTACACATCACATCACCGTATACAGAATATTAGAAATGCAAATAATTGGTTCATTAAATAACTTCAGGAGTTTCTTTATTTTTATTTTACTCTTTTCTTCTTCTATGTTTTTAGGGCAAAACATATTATTTAATATACATATATATTATAAATAATTTTAGTTTTATTGTTAATATAGTTTTTTTTACATTATTACAACTTTCTTTTCTTTTACTTGTCGCCTAAAATTAGATAACGAGTAACAACTAATAACTCAAATATTATAATCTAGCTAGAAAACAAATTTTAACTAGATGTTGAAGCACGTGTTGCGCAGGCTGGGAACTTTAATTTTTTAATTTTTTAATATTATACATTATTAAGAGAACAAAGTACATCTTATATAAAAATATGATACACTGCAATAATATATGTAATTAACCTTAATATATGTAAAGCATGAGAATTATTTTACTTATTAATGTAAATTGAGTTCAATATTGATATTATGGAAAAGAAAATGTCTGCCTGCGGTATCTATTTTCATTATTTGTAAACCATTTTGATAAATATTTTTGTTTAAAGGTTCTTCAACCTTTTAGATTTGATACAATGTTTAATTATTTTGTTTGTACTACCAAACAGCTAATAGTGTTTAGCTCGAGTTCGCTTCATTGACTTTATTTTAAAGAACTTTATTTTAAAGAGAATGTACATGAAATTCACAAACTTTATAATTAAAGGCCTTTGAGATGATTAAGAAATAATAATTTACTTTTTAATTTGGCCGAAATTCTCCTAAAAATGCATATAATTACTTTTTCATTTGACAGGAAGACACACAATTGGGTATTCATAAGAACATCCTTGTTTGTTTATGCTCGGAATATAAGCACACATAAATCATTTAGCCTTAACAGAAAAGTTTACTGAAGCCTTACGCGTGAAGCCACCTTTTTAAGTTTATTCATTGCAAAGTACTTTAGTCTTTAGGTGTGATAAAATAGAAAAATCAATAGCTTTATGCCTTTATCTGGTGCAATGTCGTCATCAACAATTCATTGATGGCCTAACACAAAACTTTTCCTGTAAATAAAATGAAGACTAAATTAGCAAAGCCTTTAACTGATGATAAGAGTTCATCAAAAACTTCCATTGTAATAAACTTTTTACAAAAATATTTGGACATTTCTAATTTCAATTTGCAAAAACGTCGCAACATAATGCTTGAAAATTTTCTAAATGACGAAACTTTGAAGGCTAGACTTATACATGAGCACACTGGACAATGGGAATGTTGAATTGTTCGCGACCTTTAAATCTTTGTCTCGGAGAATGGATACTTCGGCATTGAGGTTTTGAGGAAAGTGTGTTAAATAGCGACAAAATGGAAAGAGTATAGGTTTTGGCTCCTCTTCCCCTTCTTGAGTTGTGGATGAGACATGTGAAACTGAAACTGTAATAGAAAAGACAAAACATACGTACTATAAATTTAAGTTTATAAGGAGACGTATGTAATCAAACGAAGGAAGAAAAGTTAGAGAGAACTAAGAGAAGGAAATAATTCTCAGCAAAGGTGAGTGCGCTAGAAAGGGAAGAGAATGTGAGGTTGGTGATGTGGCTTGAAGTAGTTGAAGAGATTGAAGCTGAAGCTAACATCATTTGGTGTATGATGAAGTGGCTTGATGAGAGATAAATAAGGAAGAGTTAATGTGACAATTTGAGAAAGGTCAACATAGTTGATGTAGTAGCATTATAGCCTATGAGTCAAAATTTATATATTAAAAATAAATTCATTCAGGTTAGTAAATTTCTGCAATACATTATTTTGTAATTAATTTGGAGAGCCTCTTCTCTATGAGAAGTTATTTCTCAATATAATAAAAATGAATGGTTGAAAATAATGCTTTGTAAAAAAAATGTTTATCAAAAATTGTGAAAAAATACAAATGTCAATAAAGTAATAATATTTGCACAAATTTATATTCACACACTCCTCACATACCGTTATGTAAGTTATTAAATAACAACCTAATATCACTATTATTTTTTCTGAAAATAACATTAAACCGTTTGACAAAGCAAAATAATAATAATTTTTTAAAAATTTAATTATTTAAATGATAATTTTTTCAGAAAAGTCTGCATCAAATTACTTGCATGGAAATTGGAAGGACGGCACAGGGTTGTGAATTGATGCAAAGACGAGAGTTCATTTTTACATGGTTAGTGGTTCATGAGATTTTCTTTGGATCGGAGTCCATTGAAAACATGAGAATGGGCCACTATGTCAGCATTTCTGGGCTGGCTTCAACTGGTAGGAAAGAATTACCCAGCTTGGCAAGCAATCAATGTCCTGAGTTTGATCCATTTCTTTTATGGATTTAAATCGTCTCATTTTTTTTTGGAATTTTTTTTCCTGTTTTTGATAAAATGTTGTCAACTAAAAAAAAATAATATGCCTCTTTCTTATTTGAATTTTTTTTCTTAATTGACTATATTTTATTAAAAGAAAAGGACAAAAAGATAAAAAAAAATTGAATCCCTCCTATCCTCAAGGCGAACGTTAATATAGGTTATTCCTAATATTTGATTTACCACTCTCTACTCTCCAGGGATTGCCTAGCCATTTAGTCTCATTAATTGTAAATTTTCCAGAAAGAAGAAGAAGAAGAATACTCTTTTTTTTTTTTTGCTCGTATACATAAATGACTTTGACCTTGTCAAAGTATATGGTGCACAAACGTAACAAAGAAAATGAAGTCTAACAAGCAGGAATGGTGCTAGTGGATATTTATATGCTAATGTTGTATCAAGTACAGAAGTTATGGATTAGCATATCATGTATCGGAGTGGGATAGGTTTAAGCATTGAGTGTGTGTTTGGAATGTTAAAAGATGAGATTTTATTTGATTTGTAAATTAAATTTTGTGTTTAAAATATTAAAAAATATGATTTCCTTTGATTTTGAAATCTTTTTTAGTTAAGTTATGTATATTTAGAAATTTACTTAAATTTAGTTTGATTTAATTTGATTTTAAATGTAATTATTTAGATTGACTATTTTATCTTTATTTTATCTCACTAACTTAACAATATCATTCACATTGATTTCTAAATCAATTCAAATACAAATATTTATAATGAGTTTCAAATATAAAATTTAATTTTTAAATTAAATCAATTCAATTCTATTTTTAAGTAATTTTAAACACAACTTTAATGTTCAACTAAGAAATTTAATTGCACATGTGACAAGTGAACTAAGTAATGACACATATATCTTGTTAATTAGTGTATAATATTTTTTAATAAATTCTCTTAATTACTTAAGGATCTTATTAACTAGTGTCCTAATGACATTATTTAAAAAATATTTAATATTTTTAAATAAATTCTACATATTACTTAATAAGAAAATATTAAATATTTTTTGAATTCTTAATATATTAAATACTTTACTTTTGCATATAGTATCTTGCTAACCAGTGTTTTGTTTAAAAATTATTTAATATCCTTTAATAAATACTTTTAATTACTAAATAAAAATGTATTAAATATTTTTTAATTTTTAAAATATTAAATAATTTTTTTATTCCTTAACTAATATCTTAAAGGAACTCATTAACAAATACTTTACATGTAACACTTTTTATTTTAATTCTTTAATTAGTGCCCTTTAACACTCGTTAGCAAATATATTACGTAATAAAAATAGTGTTAATTAATTTTTGTGTTTTTAATATATTAAATACTTTATTTTTATATTTAATACTATTTATTTAAAATCCTTAACCAGTGCATTAAAAAGCAAGTAAATGTCAGACTTAAACTGACAGTTTCCAGGTTTGAGAAAAATATTTTATGACAATATTTTTTTTTACGATACAAATATTATCAAGCAAGCTTTCATGTCTAACGGATATTAAGTCTCTTTTTCAACAATCTTAATGATACACGTCTCGCGTTGTTCTAGACTTCCTAGTGTTTTGAAAAAAGTTAAATATCAATTTTTTATTTTACAACAATCAAGTTTTCTTAATTTTTCTATACTTATTTCATTGAGTTTTATTTTGGTATATTATTGTCGTAAAAAAATTTCATTAAATAATGTATATATTATTAAAATAATTTGACTACAATAAAAATTATATATAAATCAATTTTTTAATAATATAATTATATAATTTTAGTAAATATATATATAATTATATAATTAAATAATAATATATAAAATACTGATATTGATAAAAAGTAAACTCATTCAGAAAACAGTTGTTAACACGGCCAGAGGAAAGTGCTTGACACTTTCAAATGTGCAATTGAACTGTAAAACGATTTTGGCTTTTCACTGCAACAAAATTACGCGGGCCTTTGGGCCAATCAAATTGCACGGCTCCAGCCTCCAACCTAGAGGTAGCTTCCGCCCTCCAAAATTAATTATTAAGTATAAACTTACAAAAATGTCATTAGTTTTTAAAATCTCCAAAATATTATATACTTTATATATGTTTTTATTTATAATTTAATACTTTAAATTTTAAAAAGTCGCTTAACTGTATCTAAACAAATTTAATTTCAAAATTATTTTTTCATAATTAATTCTTAAAAAAATATAGTAAGATCAATTTTAATCCCAATTGTCACTTTATCTTTACATTATGTGTGTGTACAACAATTTACATCAACTATAGTCCTTTTAAATAGAAATAAAGTAAAAGTATCATTGAAGTTTAGGTGATGAAAAAAATCAACTTCTAATTCAAAGTTAAGAACGTTAGTAAGGATTTATGGTAGGATCATTAAACATATTATTAAATATTTGTTAATGATTTTGTAACTTAATAATGCCTATTTAATACTTAATTGTTTTTTTTTTGGTTCATAGAAAGACTCTACCATTAAGGTGAGGCCCTAAGTAGGACCCCTATAAGGAGTCCATGAAGAAGGAAATAGGGAATGTGAGTGCAGTGGGTGGATTGCCTTAGCTCTCTACTTCATATGTCCTTTACCACCAAGTCAAAGGCTTATGGGCACGTAGTACCTAGTTTTAATATTTAAAGAGTATGTAGAACTTAAATATTTAAATTTTTTTGTTATTGTATATTTATTCTAATTATAAATATAGTAATATTTTATAGAAAAAGATGGTAAATAGTGTGTACGAAATTAAGAATCATTATAAATACTCATTGGAAAAAGAAAAGAAAAGAAATCTAACACAAGATTGGTCTTGTCGCTTGGGTAAATCTCACAGAATCACGTAACGCGTTGTCTTCTGAATTGTCTTCACTTTATAGGATTCTATTCACACCATCAATACAATTTTGACTATATGAAGCGCCTCCTCATCATCATATGCTTAATTCTAAACTGCATGCCCTTGTTTGTCCAAAGATTTGAGGACAATGGATTCCAATGTCTTCCTTTGTCGCCCATATTGTTGTTTTGCATGAATATGATTTTGCCATACACGCTTTTTTGCCACCAAAACTTCACTTTTAACTCTTGCACAAACATTTGGAACAGCATTCCATTGAAACTTGATAGAGGCCTAGTGAGGCCATCGCTCCCCAGAGATTCCGTTATTTGCTTTTCATTCTTAGTTGGAGGTTAACTCTTTGTGACAAAATCAAATTGTAACAAATAATATTAAAAAAAAGTAGCATTAATGGATTTTTTTTATATCTAGTATTTTTAATAATTAGTAATTAATATTTAATTACATATTTCATATAATTAAAATTTAAATATAAAATTAACTTGCTACATTTATATGATTTTAAGTAAGACACATGAATAATATTATCATTAATTATTTAAAAATACCAATATTCTCACAAAATAAATAGTACCAAAGAAACCTCCAGCATTAATATATTTAGGCATAATTTTTTATTTGATTACCTGCGCTTATAATTCTTTCATTTTATTCAGTGCAATGCCATGGTAAATATAACGAATTGAATCATACTGGAACAAAAATAATATAGTCACACTGATTCAGCGAGATTATGTCTTTCTAAAGAGTCAAATCTAGCCCCGTTATTTATTTATTATGAGACGAGTGTCTGGTTAATTTAGTACTAGAATAGCAGCTGAAGTGGAAGCATCAAGGCATCGAGTACATGAAGGTACGCAAACCCTCGGATTCTATTTCTCTGTCTGCAGACTGGCAGGGCCCTGACATTGCTGCAAAGTTTCACCAAAAATGTATCTGCCATTCACAACGGTACCTTAAAGAGTATAGGATAAAAAAAAGCATATTAAATACGCATAACTGCATTGTACTGCTAAATTTAAAAAGAAAAATGACTGAAAAAGTTAATTTAATAAAAAGTTAAATAATTTAGTTTGTTTTAAAAATTAATTAATTTAATTTAATTAATAATTTATATTTAATTTTATTAATAATTTATTTTTATTTTGATACTTAATATGTGATTAATTGTATATAAATTATTGATTAAATTAGTTGAACAATTAATTAATTTTTAAAATGAATTAAATTGTCTAATATTTTCACAAAGCTGAAGTTTTAAGTCATTTTTTCAATTAAAAACAGCGCACGTGTGTAGTTGAGTTGGCTCCATTGCCGCTCTGTATTTTAATGGGAAAATGACTAGTTTGGTTGATTTGGAGAAAATAAAATTTTGTAAGTTTATTTTAAAAATTAAATAAGTATTTAATTATATTAATTAATAATTGACATACAGTTAATCACGTATCAAATATCACTTTTATGTGTAGGGGTGTTCATGGATTAAGTTAGTTTAGATTTTGGGAAAAAATGTCCAAATCAATCAACTTTAGTCAGGCTGGTTTGATTTGATATTTTAAACAAGACTTGGACAACTCGAATTAAACTAACTTGATT
The DNA here is from genome assembly GCA_023212625.1 of Styphnolobium japonicum. NCBI lineage: Eukaryota > Viridiplantae > Streptophyta > Magnoliopsida > Fabales > Fabaceae > Styphnolobium > Styphnolobium japonicum. Next base: position 7,618,954 of record JALBWW010000002.1, on the reverse strand, counting down.
AAGGTTGAGTTGGTTTGGTTCGGGTTATTAGGTTATTCGATTAATTTTTTTTCCACAACAAAATAACAAACTTATTATTATTAAATACTTCAAACTCAATTAGACAATTACATACAAATTTTAAGCATTTAAGCCTTCTAGTACAATATAATTATTAAGATAAAAGTAAAAGCAATTTGGAAATAAACATTTTAATTTCTCAAAATCATCATAAGCTTCATTTGTAATATGAATGTATAACATTAAATATATCTTATTTCACAGAAAATGTTATATATATATATATATATATATATTACTTCACATAAAATACTTTAAGTTGTAAAATTTTGTGACACATATGAATAAGCTAATAATTGAAACGTTACTATCTTAATATGCAACTAAAATAAATAAAATAATTAAATAATTAAGGTTTAAAAATAAAAATTAAAGATATATCATTATATATTAACTTTTTTTTTACTAAATATCTTAGCTTTTTAAATAAATAAAAAATCAAATAACAAAAAAATAACATCCAAAATTTTATAACTTTTTCAAGTCATTTTATTGAGTCATTAAATCTTTAGATTATAAAATACAAAACTTATAAATTGATCAATTTTGATCAGGTTAAACTCAATGACCCAACCCAAATTATATATATTTTTAATTAGTTTAAATTAGTTTATCAAATTCATAAGATGAATGTAAACCAAAAAACACCCTTATATATGTGCGCCTCTTAACCAATTTAAAGTCGATAAAATGTCATTGCAATGTCTTACATGCAACTTGCAAACTGCCCTTTCAGGCTTCAAGGGTGTTATTGTCATTCCACTTTTGAAGCTCAGCCTCCAAACTATATCACTCCAACCACTTATCACCAGTCAATTATCACACGTACTTTTATTTTTTTTAATTTAATTTTAATTTATTATTAATATATAAAAAAATTATACTGTTATCAAATTACATGTTCATAAATTATTAAATGAGTTTAATTTTCATAATAATTATTTAAAAAAATTAATTCTTTTAATAATATTAACACATTATTAAATAATAATATAAAATTTCTTTATACTAACAATAAATTAAAATTAAATTATTATTATTATTTTATTAATAACTTTTTTTTAGTTTCTTAAGATATCCCTATATGTAACTGTGATAATTAATTTTTTAAAATACTAAGATTCATGTAAGAAAATTGATATCTTTTAATATAAGTCAGAAATCAAATTTCTAACCATATATTAATATATAACACTTGTACTACCATATTGATTTACATAATTTTTCTCTTTCTTTTTACTGTGTATTATAAAGATATGTCCAACAATTTAAATTATTTTTTAACATTAATTATATTATCCCAAGATTCCCAACACAAGGGAATTTTGAATTTTGTTTAGAGGCTGAGGAATACAACACAAGGAATTGGTGGGGGCCGTAAATGACACTGGAAGTTGTTCTGATCTGGCAATCCAACGGATGCCAGCCTGGTATTTTCCTCAAATTATTGTTGCGGGTCCCATTTTATTTTCTTATTTAATTTTGTATAACAATGTAAAGAATTTAAAATTTTAAGCTATTTAACAATATTTAAATAAAACGCATTAATCAATTGTTTTAAAAATATATAATTATTACCAACTGAGAATTAATTGAGTTGTTAACCAAATTCATCTCCTTAAGATAAGATGCAAGTTTAAATTTTAATGAGAATTATTTTAATTAAAAATTAGTAAAATCTTTTATACTTTAAACTGCTGACGGTAGATTAATCCCATAAGAAATTTAAAGAGTCTAGCCTGTGAAGATACTACAAGACATCACTTGATTGAAAATGTTAATTAGAATGGCTGAACAAAAAAAAGTATATAACTATTTACATAAATAGCAATACAATTTACAAGACATATGTGTATCTTTCAATCATAAATAAGTTAAAATAAAAGTTTTAATATTATATTAATTTTTTAGTATTATTTTTTGAACTTAAATTGATCCTTTATAATTATTATTGAAGAATCAATTCAAATTTTAAAATTAATAGAATGATTATTTTAATATATTTATATTAGATAATCAAATTATTGACACCTATAATTTTAGAACATCAAAATATATATTTACTCATTTGCAAAATTCTAATTTGCTACTTTAACTCTTGTCCGCATCCCATCTTTTTTTTTTTTAAATTATTACTCTCATTTCTTCTTTTCTTAGAAGTGTTCATCTGATTTTTTTATAAGAAAATATATTATTTTAAGAAAACAATTTTGTTATATTTTATTGTGATCAGATGAACATATTTTTTAAAAATGATGAAGCATTAAAAAAAGCATATCTTATGTTTGTTAGTTAAATTTTGATGCTTCTAGAAAAAACATTTTTTATCACATGAAAAAATTGTTTAAATATTAAAAAAAAGCCTCTTAAATATTTCATCCAAACATATAATACCTTTTATTATTTAACAGCTCATCCAAACCAACCTTAATTTTATTCTCTAAGGTTTTGTATTTTTTTTCTTCAAGATTCTAATGTTTTCATAGATTATATTCTAAAACAATATCTTCTCATAACACACAAATTTATTATCTTTTTTTTTTAATTCATAAGAGGCTTAAGTAAATTTGAGCTTTGTGATTGAGAGTTTTTTGTAAAGTTAAATGTTCAAGTTTATAAAAAAATATTTATAAGAAAGAACAGTTTCAATATCTCTAACAAAATTAGTTTTAAATTTAATGTGTGTTGGAATACTCAAGAGAAAAAAAAAACAATATATTTTCTCCATGGTTAAAGAAGGCAACAATAATGGTGTTTTGCGTAAATCTCGCCTAGTAAATGATGAGAAACGCATAACACTTTTTTAGTGTTTGATAAGCAACTGTGGTTCAAAATTAATAAAAAGAAGAGTTGAAAAATGAGGTATCTTTTTCGTTTAAAACTGTAATAAATAAAAACCTCTTCTTTTATTCATGATCAATATTGATTAAGAAAATGATTTAATTTTAATTTACGTGTAAAGTTTTTTTATATTGTCTTCTAATTATATACTGACACATCATTAAAAGTATTAGACTTTTAAGGTAGTTATTATAATAGACAAACTCTTTTAATAAATTGACAATACAAGATTAAGAGACAGTGTAAAAAAATTTTACCTTAAAAGTGAATCAAAATTAAACTCTTAAGAAAAACATAACTTTCCTCTTCATTTTTCAACATTGTAGATTTTGAATTGAAAATATAACTTTCGCAAACTACCAAAATCCCTCAAAATTGTAAATTGAGATAAACAACGCTATGATTAACTATAAAAACAAGTTTAATATGAGAAAATACATATTTCATTCCTCAATTCTTCTTTTTTTTTAATAAAAAATGTGCTTTTTTTGGTTCTAATTTTTTTTATTAAAAATATAAAATAATATTTCTATCTTCAAAATTATTTCACATAAATAAAAATATTTATTTCTTACGAGAAAGGTAGAAATAATTATAGCAAGTAATGGTAATTTTGGTAAGTATGAGCAAATGAATGTTTATTTTGTTTTTTGTTTTTTTATAAGATTATGAGGTGTGATATCACATTCTTTACGTGTGAGCTTAATTCTTGCTTAAACGTCAACTTAATCCTATCAACAAGGCACTTTTAATAGCTTTGGAACTCCACTCAATTTGTTAATTCAACCGCATGTCATGTTTAATGTTTATTTATTTATTTTGGTGTCAGTCGTTCTATTGCATGGGAGCACAATTAATATATTGGAATGCTGATTTTTTTTTTATGTACGTGTTCCACAAAAATGATGATTCTTCAGTTTAGTATATAAAATAAGAATAGAACAGTGATTTTAATTTCAAATATTGATTTTAAACAGAGGAATAGTTATTGAGTTTAATTTTGAGATATTATTAGTGTAAATTTTTTTTATGTTATTATTTAATCATGTATTGTCAAATCATTAAAAAATTTTAACTATCATAACAGCTACTTAAAAAGTTTATTTATTTTAATAACGTATTAACACATAATTAAATGATAATATAAAAAACTTTATACTTATAATAAATGAAAATGAAATCTATAATTATTCTCTCTTAAAGAAAGCAAAATTGCATTCCTTATAAATTAGAACGAATTAATGCTTATATTTATTTATTATTTATTTCCATTAATTATGATTATAATTTTATATTAATTTCATCTACCAAATATAACATAATAAATTCAAATCAATTCACGAGTGAAAAAAAACACAAAAAATAATTATTCTATTTAAATTCATTCCATTCTCATTTTTTAGTTGTTTTATGAAAATTAATTTCATATAATGAATTTTTTTTTAGAAAGAAAAAACCAATCAGAACGGTCAGTCGTTCACACCTCACATGTGACTTACAAGCAAATTACATAGTTAATTAGATTCCTTATCTAATCAAATGAGTGCACCCTAAGCTTTGAGCGTATTGATAAACGAATTATACTTTTAAAGTGAAGGCATAAATTTAATTTTTAAAACAAGTGATTGTTTAAGAAATTTTTAATCATAATTTTTTAAAAAAAAAATTAGTCTCATAATATTAATGTGCCTTAAGATAATGATTTCATGGTAAATCAAATTATTAATGGGAATTTAACTTTTAAAGTTACTATTAGTTATTACTATTATTATTATTATTATTTTATATTGCACTTTCCTTGTTAGATGCATAAAAATTTGTTTAATAATAATGATATTTACACAATTTTTATAATTGATTAACTATGAATAAATTTTTAATTAATAAAATATATTATTTAATTAATTAATTTTAATAATCAATCATTTACAAACTAGTAATTTATTAATTAAATAATATATTAAATTAACTATAACTTTATTTATTATTAATTAAATATATAAATAATAATTAATAAAATTTATTAACTAAACAATATATTATATCAATTAAAAATTTACTCGTTATTGATTAAATATAAAAAAAAATGCAAATATGACTTTCTTTTATTTAATGCATAAGGTAATCGAAATGCAGAGCTGGCTTGTCCTTTTTATGTGTCGCTTTCTCTTACCACCCTCGTTTGTTTTCTTGTTTCGAGTACTTCCCTGGCATTATAATTTATATACGAAATACCGCGGTTCTCTTCCTCTTGTTCTGTTTTTATGTTCTTCTTCCCTCTTCTTAACTCCATGCTACTGTTCTTGCACTGCTTTCAGAAGTTTCTTACCCCCTTGCTGTTTCAATTTGTCGGTGTTGAAGAAAAGTGGAAGAGACCCATGAAGAGTCTAGTAAGTACGTTGTTTTTATCATACCATAAGAAATTTTAAAAAACTTAACGTTTTTTTTTTTTACTGTAGTTTATGCCGAGTTCATTTGTTTTGAGTTCTCTGGTAGTCTGCAGAAGTTTTTGTTTGACTTGCTCCAACACCCACAATTGGTCTTGATGTTTGGCTTTTACAATGACTTCCAAGTTTAATTATATTAGTCTTATAATGTCTGGGTATCAATCATAAATTATGTCAATCGCTTGTTGTTAAGATCAATTTTTGAAAAGAATTCTGCGGAGAAAATTTGAGAGATTATAGATTGGTCATTACGCTAAGGTAGTTTGGTTGGGATATCGTTTTCTTGTCTGTGAAAACGGTCTAGAGATCTTTGTAGTTAACGGGTATGATTTATTGCTTTAACCTGGCCTTTTCATAATATTGTCAAACTGGAAATTCACTATTCAATGGTTCGCTAGTTTGAATTACATGTTCGTTTTGCTTTCTAATGAGGTATTAACCTTGCAATATCTCTAGATCATCATTTTAAAAATTATATCCAACTTATGAAGTTTGCTTTACGGATAGGTTGTAATAGCGTTTCAGAAGTTCTTTCTGGTTGGCTGCTTTTTTGAGAACATGAACGGGTTCGCATCTTTAATATCAAATTGCATATTCTGTCCGTTTGTTTTTGTAAATACCAAATGCATTCCTGTTCAAGCAGAAGATGAAATGGGATATTTGTTTTTCTGTTCAAGATACTTTTTTATTGTTTATAAATTTTAATGACCTTGCACTGCTTTTCAATTTAGTAATATCTTCAGTTTTGGGGTACATCCTGCCCTCCCAACAGTTCTAGTGAAGTTAGGAGTGCTGAGTGCACTTTGAACCTTCTCCTTTTCTCTCTTCTTTTTAGGTGGCTGTGCTTTTACTTATAGCATTAACAACTGCTCTGGAAAGCAATGGAGAAGATAATCGCGGACCATGTAAACAGAAAGCATTGGGTGCTAGGCCTCACAGCGTGTCAATCTTGGAGTTTGGGGCAGTTGGAGATGGAAAAACGTTGAACACAGTTGCATTCCAAAATGCAATATTTTATCTCAAGTCATTTGCTGACAAAGGTGGTGCTCAGCTATATGTTCCATCTGGCAGATGGATTACTGGAAGTTTTAACCTTACCAGCCACCTTACTCTCTTCCTTGAAAGAGGCGCTACCATCATTGCATCCCAGGTTTTAATCTTTAACTTGAATTTTAGCCCCCTTTCCAATTAACTTGGCCATTTCATAGAAAAAGCTATGATGTATACGGAACAGATTTGTTTCTCGTACTCTATATCAAAACTATGTCTTAAAGGAAATTCAATCAAAACTGAAGCACCGATTTTGCTCATTCTATAAAATTTTTACATATGCTTTTATTTGATATCATTTCAGGATTTTGCTCACTGGCATGTAGTGGATTCCCTCCCTTCTTATGGTAGAGGGATTGATGTTCCAGGTGGGAGATATCGTAGCTTGATTTATGGACAGAATTTAAGTGATGTGGTGATTACAGGTAGGGATATTCTTCCATTACCATCTTGTCTTTGAATAATTTCTCTGATAGGATGGGCATTACAGTGCTGCCTTACTTAAATTGACATATTTAATAAATGCACCAGGTGATAATGGAACTATTGATGGCCAGGGTTCTGTCTGGTGGGAGCTGTTCAGTTCTCATTCCTTAAATTACAGTCGACCACATCTTGTAGAATTTATTGGTTCTGATGATATCATAATTTCCAATTTGACATTTTTAAACTCTCCTGCTTGGGGCATCCATCCAGTATATTGCAGGTATAAGTGGCTCATATTTGTGCTCACTGACTGATTTCTCAAATGAAACTGTTATGTTTTTTTTTATGTTTCTTCTTTCCACAACGCAGCAACGTTCAAATACAGAACATAACAGCTCGGGCGCCACCTGAATCCCCTTACACAAGCGGTATAGTTCCAGGTAAATTGATAAGTTGTAGTTGTCGATTACCTGATTAGTGGTACAGTACACAAGCTCCACACCTTTGAATAATGAACTTTTTAGTTAGCTAAAACCTTTATTTGGCAAGCAATAAGTTTACTAATTATAACTGAAGAAAATATAGGTTTCTCATATTTGGTGTATTAGTCCCTCCAACATACCTTCTAATTTTTTTTCTTCAATTCTAAAGGGTGTAGCAATATTCAACATGCAATTTAGTCATGTAGTGATAGTTTCACTTACATTGCTTTTCTTGGAGGCTATTCTGTAAACTAGTTTTTTGTGGGCATTACGACTCATTAGTGTTTGCAACTTGCAGATTCTTCTGAATATGTTTGCATTGACAACAGTAATATTAGCACTGGTCATGATGCAATTGTGCTAAAGAGTGGTTGGGATCAGTACGGAGTTGCCTATGGCAAACCAACCTCGAGTGTCCACATCAGGGATGTTTACCTACAATCATCATCAGGCGCTGGCCTGGCATTTGGGAGTGAGATGTCTGGCGGCATATCTGATATAATTGCAGAGCAGCTTCATATACTCAACTCGCCTATTGGCATTGAACTGAAGACAACTAGGGGTAGAGGTGGCTATATGAAAGGCATCTTCATTTCTCATGCAGAATTGGAAAATATTTACTTGGGTATCAGCATGACAGGATACTCTGGTTTCCATCCAGATGACAAGTATGATCCAAGTGCACTTCCAGTTGTCGGTAGCATTACTTTTAAGAATGTGATTGGTGCAAATATTAATATTGCCGGGAATTTTTCAGGAATAGTTGATTCACCATTCACAAGAATCTGTCTTTCAAACGTGACTTTTTCTATCAGTTCTGAGCCATCTCCTTCGTGGTTTTGTTCTAATGTAATGGGTTTCTCTGAGGAGGTGTTTCCTGAGCCATGTCCTGATCTCCAGAGCTCATATTCAAAGTTTTCCTTTTCTTGCTTTTCTTCCCTATATTCATCCATTAGTTACGTCTCAAGCTTATATGATCATCATCTACAAGAATCATAGCCATTCGTTTCATTCAATTTGTACATCAGATACCAAATTCAGATTCCATCAAGAGCTTCTTCATTACAATTTTCCAATAAAAGAAAATTCTTGATGCAAAGATTTTCCTTCTCTTCAACATTTCAATCAACATTCCATTAATGGTGTCAAATCCAAATAGTATATTTATGTACAGCCTCAATTTCTTCATTCATGTACAAATTTTTTTTTGATGGTGGTGTAAAGCCTAAGACGCTTACTGCTTTGGAGGTACCATGTATAATGTGGAGTGTTACCTTGATTTATTGTCCATGGGTGGGCATTGAGAGGGTATGCAGTGTACTGGTTTTGACAAAGCTGACAGTTTCTTTACGTGATTATGATGATATTATTAGCTTAGAATTCTAGGATGTTGTTTTCTTGTCACCGCAAGCACAACCAATCTTGAACGTATGCAGCGGTTAAAATAAGATAGGAGTGTTTCATGTTTCCTGTCCGAATGTCAGGTCAGTGGTCTTGACTCTTCTGCTTTCCCAACGTTGCTAGACAGCTATTCTTAACTAAATCTAACGTACTGCGAGTGACACGTCGCCTCCGTCTATGCCACAAATTCCATAAATGGCAGTCCATTGTTCCCCTCCACCCTAGCTGGGGAACCCATAATAACTCGCACCACTTCAACTTTCTTATGGCACCATCTAATGGAACCACCACTAAACCAGAATCTGACATGCGAAACATGGCGATCATCATGAAATTTACTGTGATTATTATAATACTTATTTTTTAAAATTGATATCAGGATAAATTATTAAATATTTATTAATTATTAATTGTATTTAATAAATTTTTAAATATTTATTATAAAATTATCAACTAATAAATATTTTATAACTCACATTAACAATGATATTCATAAACATTCCATAACATTTCTTCGTTCACAAATATGAGGAGATTATTTCAGTATTTTTTTTTATATAGTATCTAAAATGAATTATTAAATATTTATTATTTATTATTTATATTTAATATATTTTTAAATATTTATTATAAAATTAACAATTAATAAATAACTCTAAATATCAAATCCATAAAATTATTGTAGCAACTTTTAAAATATGAGAATACTAGAATTTTTTAAACACATCCTTGTAACTTGTAAGGATTCTCCAATAGAACATTGAACATTCTCATTCTTTGTCATACAACTCTGACAACTCTGACGGGTTATGATTGTGCGCTCCCAACGACACCAAAGCCAAGTGGCCAACCCTTTAAGGCGAATCCTAAGCAAAGTTGATTTACTATGAAAATTTACGAAAGACAAACAATTAGGATTTTTTTTCTTTATTGTTTGTGTCATAGAAATGAAAGAATGAAAATAAAGAGAACATAATAAAATTTAAATTAGACTAAAAAACAACAGTTACAAATTCACCTACAACCTTTAATATCTATTTTTAACGGCATGTGCTTTAATGCCTTTAAAGTAAAATCAGTTTCGTCTTTCTCATTCTTTATATAAGGATTGTTTGGCAAGTTCTAAAACTAATTTAACTTAGCACATTATGAAACTAATTACATAAGCCTATTTAAAAATGAACATGTTCAAAGGTAAACTTAATTTGGTTAAAAAATGAATGCTATTTAGCTTCCTGAATTAAAAAATTAATTTAAATTTTATTAGACTAAGATAAGAAATTTTCATTAGTTTTCTGAATAAATTCTATGAGAGAAAAAGGAGGAAAAATGGAGAGTCTGGAAAAAGTTGAACTAAAAAAGTCAAAGTTAGACATTTCAAGAATCAATTTTATTTCAAATTCTATTTAGATAAGAACCAAATTTTAAAAATTTGATTGACAACCAAAAAGCTTATATATTTAAAATTCAGCATCACAATCATAATATGTGACTTATTGGTAAATTGAGCTCAATCGGACATACTTTATCTATAATGTATGGGTTCAAATCCTTGTACTTAGATAACCATAATCTACTTGTTCAACATTTAAACTCAATTCTTATTTCTCCTACAATTTGTATTCAGTTCTTATAAATAATTAGATTATAATATTAAAAAAATTTACACTCGCGATAAATCAAAATTAAATTTTAATTTTTTCCCTACAAATTTTTTCATAAAGCTGAAGACCCATACATGTAATAGATATATTAGGTAAGAATTGAATCGATCTTTACACTAATTATAATAGTATAAAACTTACACCAAAAAATAATGTGTAAATATCAAAAAGAAATTTCGGCTACAAAATATTTGTATTTTAAATAACTATGTGTCACATAGTTTTCTGAAATAAGTATATAGTTAGATATAAAAATAAAATATTTAATTAATTATTTATTTATAATATAATTAGGGGTGAGTCTATTGCCACTCATCTTTAACTAACTTTTATTACATTTTTTCTAAAATACCCTTCATTAAATAATTATTTCTTATTCATAATTAAACTAGCTGTTTATTTCCACTTTTATATCTATATCCAAAATTTTAATTATTAATTATAATGATTAGTTAATTTTTTTTAAAAATCCTCTTTTAATGTACTAATAATTTTCTTATCTAATTCTAAACCACCAAAATTTAGTTGGATTCATCTTACTAAATTTATTATTTATAACAAAGCTAAAATTAATAATTAGAATGTAAATTAAAATTTCAATTATAGTTTATTTTTTATCATATAAACTATCAAAAAATCACATTCCCAATAGTTAAAAAATTTATATGCAACAATGTTAAAATTATGCAATTTCAATTTTTCTGTCAACTAATGATCCGTTCACTAAAAAAAAATAAAAGTATAGGAGAATATTATACTTGAAAAAATTATGCAAATTTAATTAAGCTTTGGAGAATGGATTTCAACCACATCCATATTTTCTCCGTCACTTTTATTTTTTTAGTTATTTTGTTATTCAGAAGATTAATTCAGTGCATTTTTATTGAAAATAAAATAAATGAAATATGAAAAAAGGTGAAGAGATATCGTAAAAGTGAGAGTAATTGAGATAATTAACCATTTGAGACATTGAAAAATATTTTTATACTTAATGTGAATATGTGAATTCAATTCAGTTTTTTATAATGAATTTTAATCACATCCATATTTTCTCCTTTTATTTGATTTTTCATTGTTATTATTTTATTATTGAAAAGTTAAGTTTCACGTGCTTTTATAGAAAGAAAAAAAAAACAAAAGATGAAAAAGAGAGAAAAGATATTGCTTGATTGGGGTTAGAGTTTAGAAACTAATTTTTTTAAAATTAACTAATTTTTATAATTACTAATGATGAGTTTTGATAAATATAAAAGAGGTAATATACAACTAGTTTGAATAAAAATAACTACTATTTTTTTGGGTGTAATCTAAGGTATCTTCTCACCCAAAAAGTAAAAGACTAATCTTACGGAATACGGTTAGGCATGTGAAGTAGAGATTCTTCTCAATTGCGATTTCTCCATACACACCGCAAATGCTTAAGGTGACCGAACTTATTCTACTCGAACCAATGCAAGTTGGTAAAAGAAATAACTAACTACTATTTAATTAAGATATTTTGAGAAAATCAAATAAAAGTTTGTTGGAGATGAGTGGCAGTAGACCCATCAGATAATTAGATATTCAATTTTTTTGTCTGGGCATGGAATTGAATCCCAACAAATATGGAATTGAGAGTCTTGAATTCTCAGCAGTATTTAGTTTTATGTTTGAAGATAATACGGGCATACTTGACATATTCATCTCATTCAGAGCTCTAAATATCTCAGGCAGTAAAATTGAGCTAAAATTTATCAGGCTCATCATATGCCATCAGCAACTAACTTGAAAACCCATTTACCATCGAATTGACAAGACGTGAGTAGTCACACTATAATAACCATGTATCGTGTTGATTCATCAGACATGAATAATTGATTTACTCAGGTATTCTTTCAAGTCATGCAAGCCTTTTTGACACGAATAATTGATTCACTCAATGATTTATTCTTGGATGCATCCTGGACTCTCAAGTCCTAATATTCTTTTATAATATAACTCAAAACGTTAGAAATTCAGAACAGGTAGTGCAGAAGAGAAACTATAGAAAATTAGAAATCACCCAATAATTGAGATTGAGATTGATGGGGGACCACGGAAGCCATAGAAAGTTGAGGTGAGGCTGTCATTTTTCTTATAAAAAAGTATGACTGCGACAACAGGGTAATTTTTTTGCATAATTTTAGAGTAATACTCGAAATAAGTTAAAAGACATTAGATAAAGAAATTGAATATGTGCGATGATCAGATCATTATGGTTTATGCCTCTGCCCTGTTTGGTCATGTTAAGACTCAGCTTTTCACGTCAGGTGGACACAATAATTCATAGGGCATCTTTAATTATACGACGGAGCTAACACTTCCAATCAATCAAGTGCCAGGTGAAATTCCTGTCTGTTTTGAGTAGATGAATTTTTAAGTTCAACTTTAACTGAACTTTTGTGTATTACTGGAACTATCTCATCTTCAGAGTAAAACAAGAAGTACAAATATTCGAGGCCTGTGCTTATAATATCGCGGGAGGGCCTCTATTTTACACTGTAGCAGTGTTTGCTTGAATTGGTAGCATTTATTACGGCCCCTTTTATTTTCATAAGGCTGTTCTCTTTTAAAGAAAATTCAAAGAAGTGGCTCATATATACGCTCCCATATATATTCTATGGACTTTCAATGGTAGCTTCCTAGTTTATGCACTAACAATTAAAAAATACTCCATTAGATGATGAGATATAACGATTGATGTGATTTACTGCATGCATGGTGGGAGATTTAACAAAAAAATTCTCAAACGATGTAAACGGAAGACTGAGAAATATTGATCAAAATAATTAATTTAATTGTAACACGGGGAATTATCAGATACGTGTCTTTTTTCTAGGACCAGTAGATGAGTTCCAGCTTAACGCAGATTTGCCCATCCCTTCACTATCTGCCTTCATATCCATTAGCAGTCCCTGAAGATCCTCCAACGTGCCTTTCTCATCCTAAAAATTAAGATCCAAAACATAATTTAGAACTATTATACTCAGGTAGTAATAAGTTCAGATGCTAACGAAAGAGTTCATAATCATATAATAAAATAATTGATATGCAGGACCTGGGGGCTCACTGTCTGCATCATCAAGATCATTTCTTGCATGAAATCAACAAATCCCTGTAATTTCCAGAATTGCAAAATTCAGCAACCAATAATTAATAACATGAAACAAAAATTGGTTCTCAAGTCCGTAACAAATTGGAGAAAGAAAAGGAACAATGAATGGAGAAACCCACCTCATCGTCGTCCTCTCCAATCAGACCAAACAAGCCAGCGTCATATATTCTTCTCTTCCCTTTATTGGACAAAACTGTATTTAGAGAGAAAAGAAAAAGGGAGACTATCAATCACAGCTTAATTAGAATCGGAATTGCATTTCAGATAGATAAGATTTGGTGACGTAAAACACCTGAATAAGCCTCTTGAATATGCTGAAACCGCCTTTTTGCTTCTAGTGCAAGCTTTGGGTCTTTGATCCACCGATCAGGATGCCATTTCTTGTCATCCAAAAGAACAAGGCAAATTCAGAGCCATACTAAATAAATACTAGCTAGTAATTAATTCAAAAACCGAATATATATATATATATATATATATATATATTCTTTTTTAAGTCCTTGGAATCTGGAAATACCAGAGCCATCTTACGATAAGCACCTCGGATTTCGTGATCGGTGGCGTGTTTGCAAATCCCAAGCACTGAATAATAACAAACGGCACTGTCAGACTCAGGGACGCCAGACATCCTCGTTCGCAGCCAGACCTACGGAAGTTGGTCTCTGCAACAATGAACAACTAGTTTAAGGAAATCTCTCCTTGCTTTGCCTGTGTTTTTGGTTATACTTATACATATGTAGTTGGTCTCGTTAATTCAGTTAGTAGTTGTCAGCATGTGGCAGGATATGCCCCTGACTGTAAGAATAAAATATATAATAATTGGGTTTGGTTTGGGGGATGATGGATTGGATTGTAATTTGAACCTTTTGATATATAATCTAATGGAGCTTCAATTCATTCCCAATGGTTTTCGTCAAAAAGGTTAGTGAGTGAAAGATCCATATTGTCCTGCTAGAAAGTTCCAGAGGTTTCTTTTGGATCTCCCACACCACACCCACAAATAGCATGACTTAAAAAGCTTTCACCACAAACTGCTATAGCCACATATAATTTAATAATTATTATCTTTCTCTCTCCTCAATTCATGCACCTGTAAATGAAAAAAAAGAAAAAAGAAAAAGAAAAAAAGTGGTGGTCCGAGTGGATACTTGTATCTGTGGCTAGCATCTGCCAATCTAAGCCTCCGTCTCCAGCTTCCCAGACAGACGAGTTGTGAGTACAAGGTTGTGAATGTAACATTATTATTAATTTGCTGAAAATGTAAAGTAACATTGCTTGAGGAGTTAATAATTTCCTTTGGTTCATGTTTTATTATTTTTAGGCTTTTGCTTCATTTTTAAGGGCAATATGCCTAAAGCCCAATTCCTAATTTTTAGACCAAGCCGTATTTCAACTTTGGGCTTTTCGTAAATGTGCATTAGACTATGAAAACAAATACTAAGTGAATTACTGGGCTAGACAGTGTCACTGATGTGTGTGGAGCATGATCCGCGTGGACATGAGGTTTGGGCTGCTCTCCCTCTCCCACTCCTCCCTTCTCCCTTCTGTTGAGTGGTAATTTGTCAGTTTGGTATAATTTTAAAAATTATTTATTAATATAATATATTTTTAAAGTTATTTTTTAAAATAAAATAAATTTTAACACGTTATCTTTTTTTTTTGTGTACATGTAATACTTGTGCTAATTTTTTTTTGTCTATTCTCCTCATTCTCTTTTTTCTTTTCTTCTTCCCCCATTCACCCATTTCTCTCTCCGCCCCCAACCTTCCCTTTCTTCCTCCGTGAAATTAATTTTGTTTATGTTTGTTTGAATCGTTGTGGTTGGACTATAAGGAGCAGAGGATTACATATGAAAATGGCTTGTGGGTTTGGTTCCAAAGATCTGGTGGACAAGCGCTACAAATTTTATTTCTTCAACAGTGTTTTCTGTTGCAAGAGGACAACGTGCAACAGTGCACATGCAGCCTCACCAGTCCCAAACAGTCAAACATATTTATTGTTGTGAATTTTGAGAATTATTAGGATATTATTATGTTGTAATGCATGTAATTTGATGCATGCGAGAGAAGAAAGGGAAGTAGGGGGAAGAGAGAGAAATGGAGGAGGAAGAAAGTGAGTGGAGAAAATAAATCACGTGCCGTGAAATCTGATAAAAAGTAAAAATAATAAATAAATAGCGTTTAACAGCAGTTTTTATTAAAACTGCTAATAGTTGTGCTAAATGAATTGGTGCAAATGTCACATGTAAAAAAAAAAAAGTATCATAAATTATTCTATTTCAAAAATTAGTTTTAAAACTCTATCATATTAATAAATAATTTTTAAAATTACACTAAATTGATCAATTATTCCTCTGTTGAGAGACATGGTGTGTGTTTAGATAATTAGATTTTATAAATTTGACCTTAGATGAACTTGATTTTACAAATTTAATTTTAATTAAAAGTGAACTTGTAGTAAAATAATTTATGTTTGTTAACTTTTATTTAAAAATTAATTTTGGTAGGATGAATGTTGTTTGGATAATATTAATCAAAATCACTTTTAAATGTATAATTACTAAAAAGAATATGAGTTTTATATTATTTTGTTTGCTCTTTCATTTCATTTCATTATTTTTGTGATATACCTTAACAAATGACATAAATGTTGTTATAGTAATCATTTTTTCATGATATTATTAAATTTAAAATATGCATGATATTTTAACTTTTAAAATAATATTCATTCTTAAAAATTCACAATTGAAATAAAAATTGTATGTAATAAATAATAAAATGTGAAAGAGTAGCTTACCTTTCATTTGCAACAAAAACAATAGCAATTGGAGTAAAATAGGAAGTGAAGAAAAAAAAGAGTAGTGTGGTAAAGAGGATGACTTTTAAACTTTATAAATTCTCAACGCCTTTACATTCACTATAAAAGCAAGTAGGATTGTTTCAAACCAAAAACAAATTTAGGAGTGGAATCAAGTTTGAAAAATGATTTTAATGTAGGATTTAATTTCTATCCATTGTCAGTATAAAATTTCTTTATACTGTCATTCAATTATGTGTTAAAGAGGGTGACCGTTAAACTTCATAAATTCTCAACGCCTTTACATTCACTATAAAAGCAAATAGGATTGTTTCAAACCAAAAACAAATTTAGGATTGGAATCAAGTTTGAAAAATGATTTTAATGTAGGATTTAATTTCTATCCATTGTCAGTGCAAAATTTTTTTATACTGTCATTCAATCATGTGTTGCCAAATCATTAAAATAGTTAGACTTTCTAAGTAGTTGTTGTAATAGTTAACTCTTTTACTAATTTGGAAACACATGATTGGATGACAGTGTAAAAAAACTTTACACTGATAATAAATAAAAATTAAACTCTTTAATGTAAAACCAAACAAGTATGAAGATGGACAAAAGTTTATTCATGCACTCAAACCATTTGGGTGGGCCAAACGCCCACATTGAAGGTTCCTAACAACTCAGTTTACTTTAGCTTGATAAGCTGTAATATAATAGTTGAACTTGTTTGTAACTTGTATCTTCAACATAAATCTTCTCAGTTTGGTCCAAAAGAAAAAGAGACATCCATAATGTGCTGCATAGAGGTTGGCTTGTGTAATTACTAAATTACGTCAATTTTCATTAAAGAGAAAAATTTAATCCAAAGTTCATTTTTTTAAGGAAAGTACTATTGGACAATTAGGAATAAGGGGGATCAAAATTTTGTCACATAACTACAGCTACTGATAAAAAAATGTAAGTTGAATTACACTCCATCATTATATAGAGTTAATCTTAACATGATAGTTTGACTCCCTTAAGAACATAGCCTCGTGCTACAAATTTCTTGCATTTGCTTATTATTAATGAATAATGATAAATGTAGGCCTTTTTTTTTCCTTTTTTTTGTTACATGATGGATCGAACCCAAGTCACTATGCGAAGTCGTCAACCCCCTCCCCACCCAACTACCTCAGCCTATAACCTATCCTCGCCTTTTTTTTATCAGGCTTTTGAATCTCCCTTATAAAAAAATTAGTAATAAGCCTAGATCTTTCTATCATATGTATATATACGTTCTATTTATTATTGCCACGCTTATAAAAGATCCTACTCATCGTGCTCAACCAAAAAATAAATAAATAAATAAATAAAGGTCCTCATCATGTCTGCTAAGAAAATTAAAAAAAAGACTGCAGCTTTCTTTATAAGGAAGGGGAAGACGATAAAGGAGATAAGAAAATTGATTCGTCCAGAAGTTGCAAATCAAACCATTGACAGTGAGTTTGGTGTTTGAAATTTTTACATCCCCCTAAAAAGCTACAGTGTGAAACAAAAGAATGTCATGTCATGATACAAGCAACAGGCATTATTGCTCCATTATCTGTGTAATACAAATTACAAAAATTACAAACAAACAAAAAAAAAGAAAAATTATAGCAAAAGCTCTCTCTCCTCGATCTAAAAAATTGGAAAAAATTGAAAAATAAAAAAATCACTCTTTTTACGTTTTTAAAAACATGTTTACTTTCTACTCCCAATTTTACGTTTCGTGTCAACTGGAGCTGGATGCCTTCCTGTTCGATGTGAGACACCATTTGATTGTTTCAGTAAAGGTAAAGTACCGGGAGAGTTCTTGCTGGAAAAATTGCAAAAAGATTATTAATATCCAATAGATTAAAAAATAAAAATCTGAAGTAGACTTAGTAGCAGACAAAGAAACATTTTACAAGAATATCTATTGTATCATTTTTGCACCTCAATTCTGGGCTTTTTGCTGCCTTCGAGACAGATCTCTTAGTCTTTGATCCAATCCCATTGGTCACGCTGGTAAGTTTGGAGTGATTAAATTGCCAAAGTAAGTCAGGTTCCGAGGAATCACTGGTTGCAGCATCAAGGTCATCCATGTCATCTGAACCCGCAATGTTAAACTGGTTGCCTCCCATGAACATATTATAGGATCGTTCTGAGTATGTTTTGGAAGAATCTTGGAGATATTTCTGATAAAAGACCTCGGGTAAGTGCCCATTGCCTGCTTCCCAACACCCCAAGAGATTCTCAGTTTTGCTTACATCTTGCTTATTTACCATGACCTTATCAACCCACTCTCCAGAACCAGTTTCTTTATCATCTTCCCCACAGTTTTGTCCAGGACTATTCACTGGGGGCCAGGGTGGTGAATTTGCTGATATCTCATCAAAATCAAAGCTCTGAGTTTTTTGCCTCAATTTGGTACTACTGTGAAGCTGCAGGATGAATAGTTCAAATTCCATCTGAGTTCAAGGAATAGCAATAACCAAACAAATTTTGCATGATCTAATTTTCTTGAGGAGAGACCACTCTCTATGAGTCAAATATCCTAACTGTGAATGCTATGCACTTATATTCTCTCCATCCAATATCTAAGTAAAATGCATGCAATAATTTGCTTTTGCTAGTCTTTAAAACAATAAATGGTGTCTCAGAAAATTTCATGCATGGCTGGCTTAGCCCACTGCTCCAGTTAGTGACAGAAGTTCAAAACATGCTGCATTAGTACATAAAAGTGATAAAAATCTATTTTCAGGATCCAGCTGTTTTAATAGTAAGCATGTGTAAACATCAAAAAATAAAAGGAGTTGAGTACATATAACTGTATTTTGAGGATCCCGTTGTATTATCAGTAAACGCGTTCGTTCCAAAATCATATCATCTCTTTAGATATAAATTTTCTGAATATAAATTTTGTTACACTAAAAAATTTAAGGGGATTACTGTTTTCATATACATCAAACGATTTTGCACAAATGGAGAAATTAGAATAACATAAGAAAACCACTAGGAAATTTAGTAGTATACATACCTCTATGTTGCCTACATCAACCATTGGTTGCCGGCATCTACGGTAATCCTCAGTATCTGCACCCCGCTGGTTTGAATGATGAAGTGATAGCTCACTAGACTTTGTCCTGTATTTTTCGGAGCTTCCAGATAAAGGATGTTCTGATTCCCCTTCCTTCCTTGCCAGTGCTGCCTTAAGGCTGGCGATCTGAAACACAATTCGATAGTTAAACTTCATATAATTGAAGTGGAAAAATTTCCTAGGATTATGAAGAATCAAAGAGGTTAAATTTTGATTATCAACCTGTTCTTTGAGCTCTTTAACATCTGTACTATCCTTGTTTACTCGAGCAGCACCAAGTTCAACTGTAGCAACTCGTTCTGCAAATTTTAAGGTGCTAATTGTTTCTCCAATAGAATCAGTCTCTGGACTTATGTGAACAAACATTAGTGTCTTGGCCTGTCCTCCTGAAATAAACCCAACCAACATAATGACAATTCGAAAGAATTGTATACCTTAGGAACACTAAAAAATATAGATGCAATATAGTTACTACTGCCCCATTAACAAATCAACTTCTTAAACCTTACCAAGTGAATCTTGGAGTAATTGTGTGAGTTTGCTATTTCTGTAAGGAACATGTGAGTTTTTTTGAGCAAGGGAAGCGATGACATCACCCAAAGCTGAAAGGGATTTGTTAATATGCTGTGCCTCTTTTAGTCTATCTCCTGTGGCCTCAGATTTGTCTACCCTCTCACTTCCAGCCAAGTCAACCAGATGCATGCATCCACGAAAGCTAGTTCCAGATGTCAAATCTCTCCCTTGAACATGAACAGTCAAGCAACTGCCAAATTGATAATTTTCAGAAGACAATGGTTAACTCGGTCCAAAAAATACCATCACAAAAACAAGAGTGGATAACAGGAAAATGAATAGGATATACCTATGAGATCGGCTACTACGGTCATTAAGAGCTGTTGCTCCGACTGCACGGTTCCTTTGCCCAAGGTTCATTAGTTCAATAACATCAA
Source organism: Styphnolobium japonicum (assembly GCA_023212625.1). NCBI lineage: Eukaryota > Viridiplantae > Streptophyta > Magnoliopsida > Fabales > Fabaceae > Styphnolobium > Styphnolobium japonicum. Next base: position 7,598,598 of record JALBWW010000002.1, on the reverse strand, counting down.
TTGTTGATGATACAGGGACAAGGCTTGCATCTGGTACGCTGAGCCCTTTATGAGAACTACTACGAATTTCTAATGTATCAATGATTTAAGGGCATGCATCATAACCAAAGGCTGTTTTCATCTTAAAAGTTTAACCAATATTTATTTTTAAAAATTCAAAGCAGCAGCCATTGCTATGTATATTCTATAATTTTTGAGGTTCTACTCTTACATAGCCAGCCATATCAAATAGGATGTTATACAAGACCTTAAGGTATAACCGTTTCCAAAAAAGAATGAAATAACTAGTAAAAGGATATCTTCTGTTTGTTCCATCAGTAACCAGCAGATCCCTGACTTGCTCATTATAAATCTCAATCATTTGAACAGACACGTCATAGTGGAAAGTGTCCTTCCTTTGATCTGCTATAAGAAACAAATCGCTTAGAGCCCTGTAATTTACACCTTGGCTTTTCTCTTTGATCTCTTTCGGTCCAGTCTACATGTAAAGAACATAAATCAGTAAAAGGTCATTAAAACTTTCTCCTATTTTTAGGAGAAAACTTCAAGCGTATCCTACCATAGTGTAAGTCTTTCCTGATCCTGTTTGGCCATATGCAAATATGCAAACATTATAACCATCAAGAACAGACCTAATCAGTGGTTGCATATCAAAGAAGACCTCCGCTGCAACATGGGAGAAAAGTTTTCAATCACACAAATATATAAATCCTGGAGATAATTGAAACTGAAAAACAAACCAACCTTGGGTTGCAGATGGTCCAAAGACTTTGTTGAAATTGAAGGATTTGTGTCCCTTCCCATTCTTTGAAGGAATATTAATTGTGATAGTTCCATCTTCTATATTTTCCACCGTGCTCAAATGGTTTGGTTGTCCAGGTGAGAAGGGTCTTACTCGACAGTATACCCTAATACTTCCTGATGAAACAAAATTACCCACCTTAATTCTATCTTTGGGATAAAAAGCCTTACAAAGGCATGAAGGGGAGTTAGGCTTAAAACCAGCCAACCAGTAATCTTATTACCCTTTAGATCCTGGACTTGATTGTATAGTTTGCGATTTTCTTCAAGAACCCTGTGATATCCAGAAGCAGCATGGGCTAAGCCATGAATGTGCGTGCCTACAAGGAAAAATAAAAAGTTTAATAAGATGCAGTATCTCATCCACCCATCACAAGGCAACAAAGAAAGGAAGGAAACAACAGAACGAAGAACTTAAAATAAATTAATCACAAATCCCTACCAAGATTGGAGAACTCCTCATGAAATTTCATTTGCATGAACTGCATACCAGCTTTTGTGGTGTGAAGAGTATGCTTTAGTTCCTACAAAAACATAAGTAATGGAAATATTTTACTAACATATTGAAAAATTAGAAAGTTAAAATGGTTAATATTATCTCAGGTTCTCTACTTGAATATCTCTTTGCTGTTGATCAAAGAGCATTTGCTGCTTCAGAAGTTGACTTTGCGATTCCTCATCAGCAACATGGTTTTTATGAATGAAATCCTCTTTCTTTGTTACCATACGAATCTTGTTCTCCACCTAGCCAATCACAAAATAGATGACTATAAGAATTCAAGCATTTTTAAGTTTCATCAAGGTCCTGGAATATGTTAAACATGAGGCATACTAGTGTTACCTTTTTATCTGCCATAACAAACTTTGATACAGACCCATTGCTTTGAGAAACAGCATCTCTTGAAGTTATTTTTGTCTGCAAGTTACATGATAAATAAATAAACAAGAACAGCTTCTCATAAAAATCAACTTAAGCAAGAACAAGTTTTCTGTAGGAATGTGGTAAAAAGCACATAATATGACCGGCCAATTACCTAAAAACTAATGACATTACTAGAAGGTGAAAAGTATTGTACCTGTTCACCTTGGCTTGCAACGCGATGCTCAAACTCCTCTACGACCTTATTCAAAACAGATTCAACCAACTGTTCCATGCAGCAGAAGAACAATATTAATTAAAAACAAGTAGTCTCAAAGGCACTCATAGTATTATGAGTGACTATATGGAACTGCAGAGCAGCGGGAGACTAGTGTTAGATGGGACAGTTAACTCAGCATTTAGGTTGCACTTGTGATATTGTTTCAAGAAACAGAAATGGCCGAACAAACCAAAAGTATGCCTTCGTGATGATGTTAGATACCCATACAATTTTCAAATGCATTATGACATAGTAGAGGCCAAGAGGCTCAACATGTTCAACGTAACAGACTTGTACTCCATAAGGTCTAACTTGATAAGTAAATTCTGATAAAATCCCGTTGTGAAACACATAGAAACTACATATCCCCTTACCATGGGAACTTCTTCTGGCTTCTTATTTGATAGAATTGCACGAACAAGCATACTCAAAGAATGAGAACCAGACTGCAAGTAGAGAAATGCAAGAATTCCATTAGTTATTCTTTCTGTTCAACTAGAGAAATCCAGAGCAGGTATAAATGTCAAAAATCAAGCTTACCTACCATTTTATTAGACTCAACGTCAGAGGTAAGAGCAGTCAGAGATTTTTCATTGATGGACGAGTTCCTTGACAAGGAATTAGTAAATGGCTCTGAGTTTTTTCTCACAAAAGATTTTGAAGTGATTGTGGGTTTAAGAGTTCCACCAAATTTCCACACACCATTTGCCCCAGTCTGTTTCCATTCACTATAGGATTTAAGGGCCAAGACGCTATTCACAATCCTGGCTGATTTTCCTCCCTAAAAAATAACCAATGATTCAGCAGAAAACCAAAACAGTACATTATTAAACTTCCATAGTATGCAAATTTGCTAAGTGCTAACGAATTATCTGGTGTTATTAACAATTAAATTCACCATGATGCAAATTCGTTACAAAAAAAATAATGAAATAGTAACAAGTATCTGGTGCTTTACATACTTGTTCCAGATCAGATGCCTCAAAGGCAGGAAGTCCAATTTCCTGGACAGCCACCAGAAAGTTCCTCACATTTTCAAAATACTGAAATGCCGATAATGGTGCCCCATCAGGGATCAGTGCAGAATCAATAGGACTCTCCACAACCTTGAAGAAGAATACAGTGTAAACATTAGTAAATAAACAATAACCGAAACCAGAGTAACTTAAATTAGGATCTAGCTCACCTTGGGTACAGCTCCGGATTGAACCTTATTAATAACATTACAAAGGATAATCCCACTTCTCAAACCAAGCCTAAACTCTTCCTCAGAGGGCTCTGCTGGTAAATCTTTAGCTGCAACAACTCCAACCATTTTTCTCAGCCACCCAGCTGCTTCATACCTTCTGGATGCTGCATATTAAAGGTATTCTATTTCAGGACAATTGATACAAAATCCAGATAACTTTTCTTTTACAAGAAATTGATACTCATCAACCATCAGTAAAAGTAACCACCATAGAGAAAGAGATGATAATCAGACACAGTCACGGAAAAGATGAATTTTAGATCAAAGGACTACCCTTATATGTTGTTCTGTGGTTGAGTTAATGGTGATCAGAACCGGATACAAGCGAGGAACTTGACACCAGAAAATGCATATAATCCACAATTCCAAAACTGAATTTTTATAAAAACCCAGAAAAATAATGGGAAAGTACCAGCTTCTTCGGATTTTCTAGATTCCAAATCAAGATCTTCGAGGCGAGTACCGTGCTGTTGAAGCACATCCTCCACCACCGATGCTACCGAAAACGATAATGCCGCCTCTGCCGCCATAACTTGAACACCAGACAGTGACCAAACCAGAAGATGAACTTTGAATGGGTCACCAGAGGCAGAGACTAAGTTGAACAAACCAGGTGATCAACATTGCACAACCTCATCCATCCGCTGGAAGAGGATGAGAGAAGAAGAATGTTGGTGAGGAGAACAGAGAAGAAAGAAAGAAAGAGAGTTTATGAAGAGTGGGTACTCTCTGAGTCTCAGATATTATCTTTGATGATGGTGTTGAGTCATGAGTAATGTTGAGGTTTCTTTCTTTGTTACCAATTCACACACATTCTCCAATCCATTACCTTTAGCTTTTCTCTTTCTCTCTACAATCTACAAATACAAAGTGTTACTCGTACAACAGATAGTTCTCTTTCTTTCTGTATCTGCTTTATAGTTATATACTCCCTCTCCCACTCTGTTGCCTTTCCCTTTCCCTCTCCTCAACTCCGAACCTAGTACCACACCTCCCTCTTTCAAAGTTCTAATCACTAAAATTAAGATTTGTGTTTTCTTTTAGATTTGTTTCCCAAAGCGAGCGCGGGGCGAACCTACAAAATAGAATGTTTCTTTCACTTCGTTTCACGGCGCGTGCAATTCACCCACTGTTTTCTCCTCTCAAAACAATTTCACAATAAAGCACCTCGGAATTCGGAAATAATAATTATGTGATGTTATTATACTACTAACACATTTTCATAATATCTTTTTAATTATTTAAAATAAAAAATATATAATATTTTAAAATTTTAAAAATTATTTTATATAGATTTTAAAATAATTAAGATGATTATTAAGTATTTATTAAAAAGGTATAAAATTATTCAACAATAATAAAATGGAAGAGAAGTGTGTTGTACTTGTAGTTTGTAGATGTAGAACAGTTATAGCCATAACGGCGGGTAAAGTTCATCCGGTGAAGGAAAAGTGGAATAACTTGTGAGTAAAAATATCGATCGATATGGTATCTTTATGCATGTAGTATTTTAGATAAATTGTTAAGTGTTTGTTAATTATTAGTTTTATAATAAATATTTAAATATTTATTAAATATAGTAACTATCAATAAATAGATATTAAAGGAATGATGTATTTTATGTAGAGCTAAAAATAAGTTGAGTTTAAGTTCGATTTACGAAAAAATTGAGTTTATTTTTTTAATTTAAATTTGGTTCACTTTAAGCTCATGAACTATTCGAGTTTAATGAGTCAATATCAAACTTTGTATTAATTAAATTTGTACTACTCAATGAGTTATACTTGAATTTGTAACTCAATAAAATTTATATACTTTTTACATATATTTATTTTACAAATAATTTAGTCAAAGCAAAAATAAAATAAAATGATAATATACATTAAATTAAGGCATTATTATTGTTATTTATTATTATTATTATTTGTAAAAAATGACTATATACATATATTGAACCAACTCACGAGTTAATGAGCTTAACATATGAAAGCTCAAACTCAATTCATTTAACAAATAAATTAAAATTATCAATTTATTAAATTGTTAATAAAATGAATTATAAACAAGTTCATGAGCTAACCCATCTCATTATCAGCCTAATTTCATGTTAGATTGCTAATTTATGTTGGATATTTTTCTGCCAAAACGGAAATTTTGATTGGATTTTTGAATCCTATGAAAATGGAATGGGCTAGATCTTCGCATTTTTTTTACTTGCAATTAATCACTGCCACGTTTATTTGCAGATTCGTTTATAATAAATAATAATAATAATAATAATAATAATAATAATAATAATAATAATAATAATAATAATTTCTCGTAAGGATATTCAATATATTTATTTTTACATTGAATGTGCAAGTACAAAAAAGAAAAAGGTAGCTAATAAATAACCAAATTTTTAACATTATAATCACATTCTCTTATAAAACTTAAGTAAGTACTATTTAAGTTGCACACTTATTTTTTAATGATTTACTCGAAACCGTTTTGATAGTATCGTTTAACCAATTCTAGTAATTATCATCATTAATTTTACTAAAATATCACGAATTTACCAATTACTTAGCTCAGACTCAGCATATATGGAACGCGTAGCATTTATATGATGCTTCAATTTTGGTGATTATGAAGCGGCCAACCATGAATGGCTCTGCTTTAATTTTAGGTCATTATTACTATGTGCTCCGTTTTTACTGTTCCATTGAGACTCCACCCACCAACTTTATCAAGAACCAACTTGTGCACATGAAGGCTTGCCATCGTTCCCCCACAAATTATTTTCTTCTCTTTTATTCCAAGTTTCCAGTTTTTAGGATTCCATAAAAAAAATGAAGATATGAATGTTGCACGTATAAACAATGAGTTTTGGGAATGCCTCTGTCCCTAATACTATTGGGCTATATTGCTTGTTGACGTAACCTTTTATTCTTAAACAAATTTAAGTGTATAATTTAAGAGTCACGACATGATGACAGTCACTGAATGTCACAACCACTGTGATGATCCTCTCCTTATTCTATATAATGTGCTACCTTCTCTGAAAGAAAGAAGAAAAAAATGAATAATCGAGAAACAAAAAAGTAAAGTACCATCTCTTGCCTAACTTAACAGAATAAAAATCCCTCCTTTAGGGTTCAAAAAAATATTCAAACACCTAAAATAATTATGTGGAGAAGTTGGGGGTGGTTGGGTTTGTCTGCTTCGTTAATGCTCATCCACAAAACACCACGTTTGGTCAAGCCCAACTTTTGTATTTCACAATTATCATTTTTCTCATTGATTCAAAATATAAGAATTTAGTAGGTCCCCCTACCGCTGGAATTTCAAATTAAGCATGGTTTTTGATCTAATGCTAAGAATAAGATGATGATGATGATGATGAGCTTGTAACGCTAAGATGCTCCTATTTGGCTTTATGGCTGAGACTCGAATGTCATAGTCGCTCCTCCATGTTTGGGCATCTTTTGCTAATTATATTAATCTGAAGAACAAATTAACTTAGCCTGCCTTCCCCCCCCCCCCCCCCCAAAAAAAAATAAAAAACGAAAAACTAAGCCTACCTATTTCTATTTTACTGAATTAGAATGTGACTGTGTTAATTAAGTTCAGAGAGTGCTACATAATGTACCAGATGTAATACATCTGACTCCTTTTTTTTATTCGTTGAACAGAAGGTACATCAGAATATATATAGTTTCAACATTTTGATCCATCCATGGATCAAATGTGGTTAAGTTTCCAAGTCATGAAAGTGCAGGTATAGAGAATTTGCCACATACCAAAATTGGCTTGAGCAAGTTAGAAAGGTTGAAAGCAAACATTCATTTCACATCGTCTATTGTAATATAATCCATCAAGTAGTAGCTTGAAAATGAATGGGTAATGCAACCACACCATTTGGTAGACGTTCTCTTTCGGTTAGTGAAATGGTTGTTGGAAAACAGTTACCTCCGCAGGCTTAAGGTATAATGATGAAATTAAAAGTTAAAACCAACATGAAGTGCAATGCAACTACTGATCAATTGTTTCTGCCCTCCTCTTCCAAAACCTATTAAGTTCATATCATTGGCTTTGCCCATTAAATTTGGATCTTATCCCGAGAGTCGAGAGTCCAACGGTGTGGATATATGGCTGCCATAGCTTGCTAACAAATGGTTTTTAGAGTGGAGTGAAATGGAATCATGATTCATGAAAGTTTAATGTATAAAGAGATATCATGTGATAACTTACAAGGATGCCAAACAGTTGGTTGATTTTTATGTAGTTAGTAGAATTTTAGAAATCTGGAAATAGTTGTGACCTACTTGATCACTTTTTTAAAATATAAATATATATATATATATATACATACACTTTTCGAGTTTTAGTTTATACTTTTTTTTTCTAATTGTAAAATCTACAATTGACAAATATTTATATTATTAGAAAAATAAATAAGAAGACGCATTTCAATTTTCTTTTTTTTCTTAAAATTATAAATATTTTTATTTAATTCAAATATTTGATATATGAAATATAAAAATTAATCATTAAAATTAATTTTAAATAATTATATTTCTATTTTTATTTCCTTGCTTTTTTATTTTTCTTATTTTTATAACGTTTTCATTAATTACATATCCATATTATAAAGTATAATTTTTTTTAAAAAATAAAAATAAATTTTTGTCATTGGCTTTGGTAATTTTTAAGAAAATTTTATATAAAAAATACTTTATACATGCAAATTCACACATGTTTTTATATTAATAAATTTATTTTTAAATTTATGCAATCATATTAATACAAAAGAAAAGATAGTTGCACAAATTTGCGATATATGTGAATAATCTGAACTATTTCAAAAAAGTTACAATAAAATCAACATGTTATTTAATAACTTGCATGAAAGTATATAAGTATTGTGTAAATATAAATTTATGCAAGTATCATTATTCAATTAATATACAATATGATGATTATACATAATTATTTTAATGTTATTTATATAACATTATTTTTAAACTTTAACGTCTTTTTAACTTCCAAGAAATCAAATTACTTTGGCCCAAAAAATATTGAGGTATTCTAAAAGTATTATTTTAGTAATTTTTCAAATATCAAATTTAATTTAAATTTAATTTATAGTTATACAATATCACTTATTAATTTAGTAGAGTGATGTAATAGCCAAACTACATAAGAATTTCTAAAGAATCCATAGGGGGTGAATAATAAAAATTATAAAATACAAAGAAGGGAAAGACGAGGGCATAGTTATGAATTGAAGAGGAGCATCACCGTAACGTTCAAAAAATTCAAATTGGTAGTTCGGAACCAAAGCGAGGAGGTTCGGGAAGGGAAGGTCCACGAGAGCGTCTTAAGAGGGACCCACTTCACGGACAATCGCCAATTGGCAACCATTTTTATTTTAACAATTATTTAATTTAATTTAATGGGCACACCGGCACAGTCACAAGTCATTCATTCAGAAAAAAAGATCGGACGGCCCATCCACTTGGAATGAGCCACGATCTTTCCCCACGTGGCGCTCCTGCAACCGGCAACGTGCTACTGCGTCAACTAGCCGGTGACCAGCTCAATCCAATCCTTCATACAACCACTGCCACCTAAGCGCGTGGCTTATCCATTAGGTATGCGTTAAATTATTCCTTGCTTGGCGTTGGAGCCAGCGTAGTTGTCTTCCCCCCCCCCCCTTTTTTTTCTCTATGTGTATGTGGAGAACATATTTGTTATGTAAACAATAAAAAAAGTTATTTTTCAGAAGATAATAAGGAAATATCATTAATTAGATGATTATCACTATATCAGTAAGTTTACCACAATTATCTGCTCCTGTTTCCTACTTTGCATAGATTCAGGGAATTTCTAGCTAGTGTAGAAAACTTAATTTAGATATACATATAAACTTTTGGTTCGGCCAGAATCCAGATACACCAACATTGATAATTGACAAGCCGTAAGTGCAGTTTATTTAAGGAAGAAATTATTAACAGTAAAAGGCTAAAAGCTATGCTTTAGATGTTACTCAGATCACCACCTTAGCTTTTTTTTTTCTCCCTCTAACAGGTCTAAGCTATGAAATTCGAAGCAGAACTACAGAATATTATACGCATGGACCTGCAGAATTGCTAATTATTCTTAAAGGTACAACCAGAAAGGTAATTAATTGTTCGATAATAATTTGAATAAGAAATCTTATTGGTTACAGTTCTTATTGAAGGGTTAACTTTAAGTTATGCGTTATTGCTTTTTCTTTATGACTTTCACATGTTAAGTGAGCCCAGCTGCTGCCCATAATATATGATTATATTCATGAATTCTCTTTGTGAGGTTCACATCACTTTCTGGTGCAGAAATGTGCAGTTTCATGCTGTCAACTCTGAAGATGGCCAGCCACATCATACAGTGGAAGCACATGCACCTTCATTTTGTGGAAAGCTACTCAATCCCTGGACCAGTATACCTCCCCTCCCCCCAAAACCAAAAATTCTATGCTTAATAATGTATAGCCTTTTTCTTTTCTTTTCCTTCGAGAAATTGTATATCAATACAAACCCGAATTCCATTAAAAAGACTGGGAAAATTCAAGTTTAAATATTTTTTCCTTAAAAACAAGAATGAGATATTTGAAAACATCTATATATTATTCTGTCAAAATTTGTTACTAATTAATGACTAAGACCAGTTGTTTGACATTGTTGAAACTTGAAAGAAGACAAAAGTGTGAACATTATTACAATCCGGTTGGTATTCCTCTTTAATCTTTATGAAATGTATGTGTAACTTTTGGCTACCATCCATGATCCATGACCCCAAAATATAAGAAGATTGTCACTTACTGTATTCATCATAGCAGTGACTTTCTGGAGGGTAACTTTTGGCTTTCGTAGAAGGGATCCCACAAGGTAAAAAGAATCAAGAGAGGCCATTTTTGCTGTCAAAGTTAAAGCATTCATCATCGTGATCATTATTATAGTATAATTATTATAGGTCCGTTTGTATTAATTTTTTTTAGAGTATAAGTATTTTTTTGAAGTAATAAAAGTATTTTTTTTATAAGTTAAAGAGATTTAACTTTTAAAAAAAGCACTTCATGTACTTTTTTGTTACACATGAAGTACTTTTTTTAAAAATTTAAATTCTTTAGCTTCTAAAAAAACACTTTTATTACTTCAAAAAAAACACTTCTACTCTTAAAAAAACTAATACAAATGGACCTATATTTTCATTAACCTCCCCGGGAAGATAACACCAGCTATAAATTGCTTACATAAATTTTGTTTAACCAAAATATATATTGTACAAAACTTAAAAATATATGGGCATATAAATATTTTATAAACGAAAGGGAAGCCTAACCTTTACTTTAAAGGGAAAATAAAGTTTGTTGCGTTACCAAAATGTGCCAGTAGGTGGGTTCAAAGTTTAAACTCTGTTTGAAGGAAAAAAAGGGTCCATTGTATAATTAATTAATGGGATATTAGCGGTCAAATGAAAAATGGTCCAGAAAAAAATTGCTCTTTCTTGCGGCCCCCCCACCCACCCAAAAAAAAAAAACGAAAGAAAACACCACTTCTAAAGAGGTGGGGTGGCTAGTATTCCAAAAAGAATCATGAAAGTGTAGCACTCCCCGGTTCCTTTGATGGATTTAGGCTTTTTGGACCGACCAAACTATGATGAAGGTGAAGGTGAAACTGAAAGAATAGTGTCCTGCTCTGCTTCTCATATCCCACTCCAGCCCCAGCTATGTTTTCTTCTTGTTATCCTCTATAGTCTGTACTTGTGATGACATCTTGGTTCTTATATCACAACACCTGTAACGCCACTCACAAAACATTTATCTATTAGTACCCTCTTGTCTTAATCTATCTCGTCCCTGTAACTTAAAAGAAAAATACAATAAAATCATGTTTATATATCCAAGAAAGCTGAAATTAAAGCAATAGTAATTTTTCTTTTGTTTTTTTTTTACGTGATAGAAACAAACGAATCCAACCCCCCATGTGTCTTGTCCAGGGATGTCTTAAAACTTTGGATGCCAAGGAGTGGATGCTAATGCTTAGTCTTCAATCTTCATAGTAAGTTATAGTAAGTTAGTATCCCCGCTTTATATTCACTAATGAGTTATCCGATTATGGGCCATCTTTCCTTAATTTGCATAAGTTAACTGACATTCTCATGGAAAGAATCGAGATCCAGGGTAAATTTCTAAAGCTTTCTTTTATGCCGTAAAAAAAAACTAAAGCTTTATGCGATAGTACATGTTCTACTTCAAACAGAATAATTGAGTCAAGTAATCTAATGGGGAAACAGAACCCATCCACAGTCTGAAAGATAGCATGCTTCGCAAGTAAGCTGATTGAGATGTGTTCTCTTGCTGGAGATAAATCTCCCTGCTGTTGGACGTTTGGTTTGGCATTCAAAGTCCCTCTGATTCTGACAACTCAACTCCCCTAAAGCTTCAGTCCTGATAAATCGACACATTTCTGTACTCTCCTACAAGAGCTATGATCTCTAATTCTATGTTTAGGTTCAGTGTTCCTCCTTGTTTAATAGAATTTTAGAATAGGAAAGCAAGAGCAACCCTCCAAAACGCCTCAAACCTCAATTTTTAGTCCCTAGGGGCCTTCGATGCGTTTTATACTTTTATTCATTACTTCTAAAACATATATATATTTAAAAAAAAGGCCATCATTTACACTTTTATTTTCATCCTTTGTTTTTTACCATGAGATTTTTTTTATTGAAAAAATGATATTAGGAACCTGTTTACCACAGTATGTATGCTAAAAGACAAAATAATTTTACATAACTAAATTAGGTGACTATTTGATCATTTAACATAAACATTAGTGCATGTCCCATGATCAATTTTTCCTGTTTTATTTTCCTCATCCTTCATACTCCCTTCCAAAAGGGATCTCCCGCGCACCTTCTCTCTCTACTATAAATTAATAACAGGTGACACTTCATATGGTTGTTTTATGTAGTAATTTTAAAGTTGCGTTCTCCCAAAGTTTATCCACGGCCTACTACTCTTCATGGTTTCGTGGGTGCCCCGCGCCAATACACCTTTCATGGCCATGATGATAAGGGGTCACGATGTCACAATTCAGTAAGTCACAAATGACATCCCACCGCTGAGCGGACCCCATCGTTGAGAATCCAAGACACGGTATGCACCCATTATTCAATAGTAAACGCTACATGCCTACATATAAGTACTTATCCAGAATTCCAGCAAATATGGTGAGTCATAGTGAAGAATTCGAATATAAAATTTGCAAAAGATTCACCTTTAAAATATTCAAAATATCATACCGACTCCTACAATTGTATTTCGTCCAGTCATTCCCTCGGGAACATTAATAACCCAAAAAATACTAGAGAGTCAACCTATTTTTTTTTAAGAAAAAAGGTATTGAATCATAGAATAACTTATAAAACATTTACAGTTTACAGTTCTTTGAATTTCCTTTTCTTGCTGAGAATGGGGAAGTAGGGTAGCTACTAGCTAGTGAACTCTAATGCCAAAGTGAGTTTGATTATTGATGCAGTAAGTACTTGATCTGCGAATCTAGATTCCAGGATCCCAGAGGCAAGAGATGTGAAGCAAGATTGTGATAGAGAATGTTTGACAGGATCTGATTATTCAGCAGTTTTAAAAAATAAGCAGCAGGACATCGTTGTACCACTTTAACTTTATCATCTTTATCGTCATTATCACTTTTGAATCTATAATTATCCCTCAGGCTTCCCAAAAAAACAATGACTTTGCACAAGTTTGATGAGGGAAACCGGGCTCGATTTTAGTTCAAATGATGTGGGAATCTACCATACATAATAAACAATTAAAAATCACAAAGAATGGAATCTGCATCACTAAAGGACGGACTACTTGGCTGGACTTTCTTATATTTTGGAATATCATTCTGCTGCTACAGATGACAGGCGACCACCGTGATCAATCATCACAAAATATGAGGCTGTGGATCAGAAGGGTAAAGTGAAACAAGAAAACGGTGTATCATTTCAAAGCTGGTGAATGTGATCACCGCGGCTGGCGTTGTCCTCAGAAGGTTGGTCGCACACCCTCGGTAAAAACCAGGTACGCCCTCTTGTTGAAATACCTTTCTAATGCAGTCAATCACACCAGAGTACCTTTTCTCTGAGTGGTGGCCTTGTTCTTGCAGTCTAGAACGTACAACCTGCAAACGTAATACAAAAATGTTACTTTCTAATACTGGTCTCCCCAAAGAACAGAACTAAGTAATAACGAATTCATGAATCCTACCCAAATTAATAGGTATATGGCTTTCTAAGTTGAAAATGAAAGAAAGGAAATGAAAAAAAAAAAAAAAAGTAAAGCTCAAGATATTCAAGAAATAGCTAAATAAACAGTGAAGACAATATTATTCTAAAATGCTTTAAACATGGAAAATGAATTCTAGACCATTTTTCGGTCAAATGATTAGCAAGGTCATTTCATTCACAAGACTACGCAACTAGAAGTATGAGTATCTATGTTTATGCACAAATATCTTGAACTAAACTCAGTCAATCATTCAGCAACATACCTCATGAGGATATGTCAATGTGGACGCAAAAATTTTGGAGACTGACGAGGCAATTGCAACATCTCGTGCACCAAGCTTATCCATTGCTGCATCATCTGATACAAAATAATGATCACACTAATTAACTGCCAAAACTTTCAAGAGTTCACAAAGAACTAGGACAGGCATGAAATTACCATTATTTGCCAAATAATATTTTATTTTCTCATATGTCGGAAACTGAATGGCAACATGACTGATACCGGCCAGAGCAGGTACAAGGCCACTGTTTATGGTAAAGAATATCTCAATGTCATTAAATTGTTAATTATAATGCCATATACATTGACCATGCTGTTGCACTCTTGATAAGCAACACCAACCTGTACAGCCCCCGAATGCCCTCCTCATGTGCAATTCTTCTCAATGCAGATAGCGTGCTCCTATATGGCACAACACCAGGTCTCATTCCCTGGGTCTGCATTAAGAAAGGAAGCAAACTTATAGTGCAGAATACACACATGTCCTGATGACAAGCAAGGTAAAGAAAGCCCTGTAGTTCTAAAGTATCATTATGGTTTCAACACATGATAATATATGCAAGATGAAGATCACCAATACTAATATAGGAAAGTTGGTATACTTATCATTGCAATGTCTTCTTCAACGTTAATACATTATTGCTCCTAAATGAATAACATGATCTGCCCAAGGCAAAAACATCTAAACTATCAGTTTTATGTGTTCGTTCATTTTCCGATCCACTATGGATAGAGGTTTTGTCATCTTGTATGGATGTCATACAGAAAGCCAACAAACAATGTCAAATTTATGATGCCTTCATTGCCTTCTCATTTGATGACCACATAATTCTAGAAATGGTATTCCAGAAAGAAAAGAAAATTCTAAAGTATCTACTTCCAAGACAATGATGATAAATGAGACAATCAAAACTCAAAAGAGCTTTTTACCCTCCAATACAGTACTAATTGAATATATCACTAAGCATTAACTCATGCATTATGCCAATTATATGTGATAGGCTGCTAGCATAATCAAATAGATGATAGTATGAGATTCAGCATGAACAGAAGAAACACACTTGGAGTCTAGTCTTGACAACCCAAAGTGGATTTGTGAAAATAGTAGTTGCAGCTCCAGCACCAGAAGCAGCTACCATATTAGCTCCAATTGAAAGATGATGGCTTTCATCTGCATACATACCATAGCTATTACAATTAGTACATCTACATAAATGAAATATATATATATATATATATATATATACATACGCAGCAAGTTGGCAACCTTAAAAACAAAAGTCAATAAGAGGATTTATTTCATCACAAACAGAACAGTGGCTCCAGCAATTCCTTATTTGGTTCAATAGAAAAGTATTCAGAATGAACTAACCATCAGAATGAAGAAGGCTCTTGAGCTGCTCATACATAGTAAAATAAACCTGCAAGTTTACAAATTGATACAATTAGAATACTTACTAACAGAACAGAGCACTATTCTGCTTTCAAAAAAGATGTAGACAGGCTAAACGCCAGTATCATACAGAGATTTGTAGAGCCCAATTAAAACAAATTATCCAATAGTTGGTTAAATTGATTATGCAGCAAGAAACTCCACAAGGAATAAGCTTAAAGATCAAAAGATTTTACTAGTTTGGTTTTAAATTTAATATTAGTGCTGATTGTAATACTCATAGCTCAGCTGTATCATAGCTATCTAGAATTATTAGGTTTAGTATATGGTCAATTAGCGTTACTTTGGTTAATATTATATTGTCCAGTCCAGGGGTATTTTAGTAATTTCAGTTGGTGTCTTAAAGTCAAGTATAGTCTTGTCCATGTATGTGCTATATTTGTGCACTATTCCTTAATTTATTCACTTAATTGGTTTGTTCACTTTGTTTATTAGTGGCAGGTTATTTAAGTTTAACTTGAACCTTAAGTTGGGATTTGGGAACTATATGGTCCCCAAGTTTTGACTAGTCCTATTTAAGTTATGTCCTTAACTATCAAAGATTCTAAGCTAATATTTCTTCCTCTTAATTTAGCTCCATATATTCAATCTTAGTCCTACCTAGTCTAAATCCGTAAGATTCTAAAGCATATCTCCATGTGATGAAATGATAACTGAGTTATGAAAATTGCAACCAAAAATTTCAGCTGCTAGGTAAAAAAGTGATGCAAATCCAGAACTACACAAAATTTCAAATCTTTTCGTTTTCCTTTTTTTCTTCCCAACAGAAGTAACTTCCCCCTTACTTATACTTTACGGAAGTCAAAAGTTTTGGGGTGATGGAGGATACAGTTTTGTGGAGTGAGCCACACTTGCAATGATACAATGTGTTCGGTAACTTTGGTTGGAGAGAAATGCAATAATTTTTAAGCAATTTTTTATTCCATTGAACAACTCTGTAGTATATTATCGGCATCGATATGGCGTTCAGATAATGAAGCTTTCCGAGTAATTTCTTTGAATGACAGCAGACAATATTCTTGGGTTTTATTATTTTGATATACTCTACTCATCCTCATTTTGTTTTTCCTTAATTATAACACTCAATTGGAGGATTTATTGTCTTCTATCATTGTACCTTCTCTTCTCTAATAAAATTCTACTTTTAACACACAAACACACAGAGAAAGAGAGAGGAGTTCTATTTCTCATCTTCATAGCTGAGCCCAGTCAAGTAATTTAATCACACTGAACCAGCCATAAAATGGAGGTTGGTTGGATTAGAGCTCATAAACATAACTTTATATAAAAGGGATAAAGCTAAATATGAGGCCATCATTAAGGGCACAGTGCTCTTGTCCTCTAGTGTATTTCCAGAAAATGCAAGTGAAATCCAATCTCTCAAGAAAATCATCAAAATGCTCATAATTTATAACCTTAACTAAGCAAGGAAGTATTAAAGTTGCTCATAAATGACTTCATACCTAGACATTTCAGAGAGACAACATCAACACATGATTTTCACAAATATCCTTAAGAAAATAGTTTTGTGTATATCACCTTCCACAAGAATGAGGTAGATATTATAGATATATTTCATTGCCAATTTGAGGCTAGAAATGATAAGGTTATATATTATTAGACAGGAAGGTAATAACTTTTGTCAAGAGAGTTAGAAGAATAGAATACTCCATTCATTGTTTAGTTCATCAAGAAAACGTCTAGTTTGACAAGGATCAAGAACTTACCGCCCAGTTTGGAAGTAAAGCCAGCACAGTGGGAGCCAGCCCACGGTACATGCCACGCAATCCCTCCTTGTGAAATATTTGTGTCAAACTACCAACTATTATACTGCGTCCTGAAAGAAACACCCAATCCGCCAAAAATGCTGCATTTAGTTTCAGTTGTCCTACTAACAAGCTTTCATAATTTATTTTTTTTATCCTTCATATTTTATTAACAAACTAAAAAACTTCACTAATCATATAAGAATACAAGAAGCACAAGGCAGGGCATAATACCTTTAACACTTCCATTCGCGAGCTGGGGTACCCCATGAACCTGAAACCTAGTTTTGATGACATCTAAAGGACACACAAACGTAGCAGCAATAACTCCTACATCAAATTATTAAAAATAAATAAAAATAGTGTATATAAATATTTCAGACAACCAATCCGATGGAAAGTGGAAACAAATATTGTACAAAAAATAAAAATAAAAATTCGGTATTTGTAATGAGAAAATTGTTTGACTCGATTAAAAGGAGGAATACCGGCGGCTGCACCAGAGGCAGCATTGCAGAGGAGACCCTTGGGATTGATATTAGGGGCATGTGTATCGCCCGACATGGTTGGTGAAAAGTACAATAGTATCCTGAAAAGAAACGGAAATTGTGGCCAAAGTAAAGGAGTCCTCTCTGGAGAGGGCGATGGCGGAGAACCAGGGTCGCATGGCCTGAGACTGGGTGCGAGAGCGAGGGAGTCTCGTTCGATCGAGACAGACGAAGCTAGGGAAGGAGAAGGAGATGATCAGGTTAGGGTTCGATGAGATCCAAGAGAGAGGAGAGAGGCTTTGCCTTTTGGAAGGTTCATTGGCTGTGCTTCGTTTAATTCTCCATCAACCACAATATCATCAATTCTCTCTCGATCGCCTCCTCACTATTCGTCACAGTGGGTCCCTCCGTTTTATGCTTGGTGAATTTTGGATCAGATATGAAAAAAATATTATGTATATAATTAAATTTTTAAAAAAATAATTTATATTTAAATATATTAATTCTTAAATAATTTTGAGATAAAGATTTTTATTTCAATTATATATTAAAAAATAATGTGATTAAATTACTAAATAAAATATAAAAAATAAAAAATTTATTTGATTGTGAATAAAAAAATATTTTTCTTTCAAAAATTTTGAATTAATATAAATTTAAAATTTTTAAAAATATATATTTTTTAAAAAATACTCAATATATTTTTATAATAAAATTTTATTTTTATAAAATTAATAAAAAGTAATATAATATTTTTATAATTATAATAAAAAAATATTTAACTAAAGAAAACTAAAGACGCTCTTATATACTTGATCAAAAAAAAAGACGCTCTAGAGCTCTTTCACATATATCAAATAGAAATCGTGTGGAGAACCAATGAGAGAGACCGAGACCTCTGATCTTGCTGATCAAGACCTATCTCGAGAAGAAAAAGATCAAATCGTCCGAAGTAGTAAGAAAGCTAAATGTGCTGAAGTTATGGATGGTACAGTGGCTGACCGGATGGACCTTGAAATAGTTCCAGGAGCAGGTAGTACAGGAGGGCATGCAAGGCCTGAGGAGCAATCTGGTGTTGTAACTGACGCGTTAACAATGAGTGAACTTCCCCCCAGACAGCTTGTCTCTTACGTGGATATTTGTAGGGGGATTAATGGCAACGAATCCCAACCCAGTTCTGACGATGACGAGCTCTTTTTTGAGTTTGAATCCGATGAGGATATGGAGGGTATGGAGGAGGAAGATGAGGAAGGGGAGAAGCTTAGGAAGGACCCTTTTTGCCCCCTGGTTCCGATCTCCAGCAAAGAGGTTGGCTCTTTATGGAGGCCTTGGAAACAAACGCTAATTGTTAATCTTTTGGGAAAGAAGGTTGGGTTCAAATTTTTGAAAACTCGCTTACAGAAGCTTTGGAAGCCCGTGGGTAGTTTTAATCTCATTGACCTGGAAAATGGCTATTTCATTGCCAAGTTCACAGACAACAGGGACCTAATATGTGCCTTTCAGGGGGGGCCCTGGATGATTGCGGACCATTACTTAATGGTGCAGAGATGGCGGCCCGAGTTCAATGCCTTTGATGATCAACCAAAAAAGGTAGCAGTGTGGATAAGAATTTCAGGTCTCCCGATTGAGTATTATGAGAAGCACATCCTTTGGCGGATCGGCAACAAGGTTGGAAGAACCTTAAAGATTGATGAAAATACACTAAGACCTCTAATGTCTGAGGGTGAAGAGTTTGTTACGGAGAGAGGGAAATTTGCCAGATTATGCATTGAAGTTGACTTACGTAAGACTTTGATCTCAAAATTCAGATTACGTAGTAAAGTTTACAGTGTTGAGTATGAGGGACTACACTTAGTTTGTTTTTCCTGTGGCAAATATGGACACCGAAAGGAACAATGCTCTTCTTTTGCCCATGGACAAGAAGAGTTAAATCAGATGAGGGAACATGCACAAGATCAGGGTACTGGCCATGCACAAAGGCCAAGTCAAGTCCACGGCCATGCTTCCACTACCACTTCTCAAATGGGCAGTCGTGTGCAGGTTGGGGATGATGACTTTGGGCCATGGATGATTGTCCAAAGGACTACTAGACGCAGACCAGAACCAGGTAGAAAGTCAACGGGGTATTCCCAACGAAAGCCTGAAAATAAGGGTGGCAGGAAAAGTAACGAAGGTACCGCCGCAACAGCGGCTCCTAAGGGATCCAGATTTGACATAATAGCAAACCTACAGGAGGAAAATCATCCTCTGCAACCACAAGATCTTCAATGCGTCAGCACGCAAGGGTCCGATAAGGGAAAACTAATAACAACTCAAGTGGCAATGAAAGGGAAACCTCCTCGAACCTCGCCTAGACTGTTGCATTTGAAAAAGAGTGAGACTAGCACAGGTCCTAGCGGGAAAAAAAGTGATAAGGAAGAACCTATGGGCTTTGGTGGGCAAGATCAAAGTCTATCATATTGGGCTGAGGAAAAGGAGAAGTTAAAAACTCATGCTAAGAAACAGGCTTCTAACCCACAGGGTGGAGTGAGACAAGGAGTAGAGGATGGACGGGCTACTACGTCCTTAGATAGTGCTGCTACTCAGGGCCCCCAGGTTAGTGTCCCCAATGTTAACCACTCGTTCCCCCATAGTAACTCTCTGCAACAAGCTGGTACGGGGACCTTTTTGCCCAACAATCAAAATCCTAGACCACCTGAGGACAAGAGGGATAGTTTGACTATTTTAAATGAAGAGGACAATTCTAGCCAGGTGCATCGTGTGCAGCAGGGGGCTCATGGCTCGGCCATGGAGCCAATGGATGTTAGTGAGGTCGATAACGACACGAAGCAGTAAATGCTTCCCCTACCTTCTTTCTTTGTCTTTTATGATTAGTTTGAGCTGGAATTGTAGGGGAGCAGGTTCCAAGACCTTTCCCCAAATAATTAAAGACTTGGTGTTTCGACACAGAGTTAGTATCCTTGCCCTTTTTGAGACTAGAATTAGTGGTGATAGAGCTGCTAAAGTAATCCAGAAGTTTGGTTTTTCCGGTCATTTTCGTGTGGATGCTGTGGGTTTCTCTGGGGGCATTTGGCTTTGCTGGGATCAATCAGTGGTTGACGTGGAAATTTTATACAACCACCCCCAATGCATTCACGCGAAAGTTAAGCCCTCCAATGGCGACCAACCTTGGCTTCTTTCCTCTGTTTATGCTAGCCCAAGACTGGCTTCTCACGATGACCTTTGGAAGGATTTGGTGAACTTGGGGGAGAACCTGTGTGAGCCTTGGGTGGTAATGGGTGATTTTAACAGTTATATTTCTCCAACTGAAAAAAGTGGTGGGGCAGAGCCTAACTGGATTTCAATGAGAAAGTTCTCTGATTGTATTGATCGGTGTCAACTTATTGACTTGGGGTTTACGGGTCCCACTTTTACTTGGGAGTGGAATGGTGTCAAGGAAAGGTTGGACAGAGGTTTAGCTAATGTCAATTGGCGCACTACCTTCCCTGAAGCTTCCATTCTCCATCTTCCTAGCCTGAAGTCCGACCATAACCCTCTCTTGCTGAGTTTGTTCCCTCATCAGCATTCTAGAAAACATGCTCGGCCTTTTCGTTTCCTTGCTAGCTGGCTTACGGATAAGTCTTTCCCCGGGGTGGTTCAACAAGCGTGGGACAATAAAACCTCTTGGGACAGTGCTGTTACTGACTTTAAAAAGAGAGTTGGGGAGTGGAATGAGCACACCTTTGGCCATATTTTTAAGAAGAAAAATCGGCTAATGGCTCGCTTGGAAGGGATTAATTCCAGATTAAATATGAATGTTAATTGTTACTTGGAGAACCTTAGGCGTCAACTGTGGCATGAGTATGATAAGGTGCTGTTACAGGAAGAAGTGTTATGGTTCCAGAAAGCTCGCTGTGAGTGGATTAAGCTTGGTGACCGCAATACAAAGTTTTTTCATACTACTACATTAATTCGCAGGAAAAGAAATAAGATTGAGGGGCTTCGCAACCAGCTTGGTGATTGGGTTTATGATAATGAAGAGTTGAAGAATATGGCTGTTGACTACTTTACAAGGCTTTATACTGATGATAGCTTGTGTGAGGAGTTTCCTATTTCAGGTGCCTTTCCTAAACTCCAGCCTGCAGTGTTAGATGAGATTCAAGGCCATCTCACTGACTTAGAGATTAAACAAGCTGTCTTTAGCATGGGCCCCTTCAAAGCTCCTGGGCCTGATGGTCTCCACCCAATTTTCTTTCAGAGCCAGTGGGATACGGTCGGGCCTTCAGTTTGTGATTTGGTAAGACAAGTCTTCCAGAATCCGAACTTGGTGGGGTCTATAAATCATACTCTGTTGGTTCTTATCCCTAAATCTGAAAAGCCTGAAGAGCTAAAGCAGTTTAGGCCTATTAGCTTATGTAATGTCATTTACAAGATTATTACTAAACTAATAGCTACTCGCCTAAAGAGGCATATGGATTTCCTGATCTCTCCAAATCAGTGTAGTTTTGTGCCCGAGAGACAAAGTGTTGATAACATTGTCATTGCGCAAGAAGTTGTCCATTCTATGCGTAGGAAAATGGGAAAGCACGGCACCATGGCTATTAAAGTGGATCTTGAGAAGGCCTATGATAGAATAAATTGGGGTTTTCTTCGGCAAACCTTAATGGAGATTGGCCTAAATGATCACTTTTGTTCCCTTATTTTAAGCTGCGTCAGCAATTGTTCTATGTAAATTCTTTGGAATGGGGACCTTACTACTCATTTTAATCCTACTCGTGGAATTAGACAAGGGGACCCTTTATCCCCCTATCTCTTTGTTCTCTGTATTGAGAGACTAGCTCATCTTATTGACCATCATGTTTTGAGGAGTTTGTGGAAACCAATTAAGCTTGGAAGAGAGGGCCCCCCTATTTCTCACCTTTTCTTTGCGGATGACCTCATCCTCTTCGCTGAAGCTTCGATCTCTCAAATGAAAACCATCAAACACTGCTTGGATACCTTCTGTGCTTCGTCGGGGCAGAAGGTAAGTGTGGAGAAGACAAGACTTTTTCTGTCAAAGAATGTGCACGTTAGTAGAGCTCGGGAGCTTAAGGAAGTCTGTGGTTTTTCACTCACATCTGATATGGGGAAATATTTAGGTGTTCCTTTGCTGCATACTCGAGTGAATAAAGCCACATATCATTACTTAATCGACAAAACACAGCAGAAACTTAGTTCTTGGAAAGCGTCTCATCTTTCTTTTGCTGGCCGGCTTACTTTGTCTCAGGTGGTGGTGTCAGCCTTGCCAACGTACACCATGCAAACGGTGCTGCTTCCGAAGGGGGTCTGTGACAAATTAGAGAAAATCAATAGAGCCTTCGTTTGGGGTGCGACTAAGGAGAAGAAGAAGATGCATACTGTGGCTTGGGGTCAAATGTGCCAACCTAAAGCCTTTGGAGGAACAGGCCTAAGAAACCTCCGCAAAAGTAATGAAGGGCTTATTATGAAAGTAGGGTGGGGGTTAATTGCCAAACCAGATGCTCTCTGGGTCAAGGTTCTTCGCAACAAGTACAAGTGTGGCTGTGATATTATCCCGAAGGTTAGTCGCAAGAGAAATCAATCTAACCTTTGGAGGGGAATTTGTGAAGTTTGGAATGCAGTTGAGAAGGGAACTAAATGGCTTCTTGGTGATGGTCAGCGGGTGAGGTTTTGGTCCGATCCTTGGTTATGTTCTGGCCAAATTTTAAAGGACCATGTGTTGGGTCCCCTTAGTGAAGCTGAGCTTAACCTCCCAGTGGCTTCTTTTGTCCTCCTTAATGGTGAGTGTGATTGGTCTCGCTTAAGTAATATCCTTCCACGGCATATTTGTTTGGAGGTGGCTGGTACACCTTGTCCACATTCTGCTCTTGTTCATGATAAACCCATTTGGGGACTTTCAGCTGACGGCGTTTTCTCCACGAAGTCTGCTTACCTAGGTTCTTTGGGGAATGTTGCACCTAACACCACTTCTTCCTGGAAGCGTATCTGGAATTGGCCAGGCCCGCAGCGAATTTGTAGCTTCCTTTGGTTGTTAGTTAAGGGTGGTATTATGACGAATCACTTTCGGTTTACTCATCACTTGGCGTTGATTAGCACCTGTCCTCGTTGTGGCTTAGCCCAAGAAACCTCCATGCATGCTCTTCGGGATTGTCCAGAAGTGGCCAATGTCTGGCTTCAGCTTCTACATCCAAATGTTTGGGGTATTTTCTTCCAGCTGGACACAACTAGATGGGTGGACATCAATCTCTCTAAGGATCTTAGTAGAAACCAACTTCTACCCTGGAGCAGCATATTTGGGCACCTAGTTTGGCTCATCTGGAAGAATAGAAATACCTTGGCCTTTGAAGGAATTAGGGATGATCTTCATGCTCTTTCATTTCAAGCCAGGAGACTTGCTGATGAAAGTGCTAAAGCTATGCAACTGGACACTAGACACATTCTCCAGGTCCGTAACTATGGCCAAACTTATGTTGGGTGGCAGTTTCTGAGAGTGGGTTGGATAAAATGTAACGTGGACGGCTCATGCAAAAATGGAGGATCTTCTGCTGGTTGTGGAGGGGCTTTTCGTGATGCTTCAGGATCTTGGATTTCTGGGTTTGCTAGAAATATTGGCTCCAGCTGCGTTCTTATGACAGAGTTGTGGGGCTTACTTACAGGGATGGAGCTTGCGTTGGATCTTGGATTCTCCCATGTGTGGTTTGAATCAGATTCTTCTTGCGCGGTTGATTTTGTTACTGCGGGATGCACAGCTACTCACCCCTGCATGCCTTTGGTTAAAAGGATTCAAGATCTATCTCTTCAGTTTTTAGATGTCAAGCTCTCTCATAGTTACCGTGAAGCTAACAGAGTTGCAGATTGGCTTGCTGACCACTCTCACAACCTTCCCATTGGCATACACTTGTTTCAAACCCCTCCTCATGGATGTGGTAATATTGTAAACGAAGACTTGGGAGGCGTGTCTATGCCTCGCACTATTCTTGTCTCTTAGGGGCTTCTTCTGCCCCTCGTGTATCACCAAAAAAAAAAAAAAGACGCTCTTATATTTAAAATAGTAACTAAAAATATTAATATATAAGTATCACCCAAAGCCCAGGCTAAAAGATTAATCTTAATTTTAAGAGTAGCTCAATATGAACAAAAGGCTCAACACTAATTTTTCAAAATAAATTTCTGCCATCGAAAATTAGGCAAATGTGAAAAAGAAAATCATAAAAAATAATGGTGGGAAGAAGAATAAATGAAAAGCCAGTTATAATTTAAATTTTGGATAAGCTTAATTGAATTTGTAGCATAAAATTTATCATTTTTTTATCTGTCAACAAACACGAGTAAATATTTTTGTATTTATAAATAGTTTTAACGGCTTATGATGAGTTTATTAGCATTTTCCAAGTGATAGGTGTATTTTTTAGATTAAAGTGTAAACTAATAAAAAAATTAAGGAAATAAATTCTTATATATTTATAACATACAAATGCTTATATTTTATAAAATTTTAAATTTTATAAAATTTTAAATTTTATAAAATTTCATTAACAATCTTTACATACTCATCACTTTAAAATATCCATATCCTTTATCCTTTCATAATCAGGTACCTTATCAAGAACAAGTAAATGGAGATAGGACTCCCTGAACCGTCAGTTATTTCTTCAAAATGAACTTCAATACAGGAATAATGCTGCACTATAGTTAACTAATTTTCCAATTTGTTACCCAGCTAACTAGGGCTGGCAATAAGTCGAGCTGGCTCGTGAGTTAATCATGGCTCGGTTCATTAATAGCTCAATAAGCTAGGCTCATGAGCTAATGAGCTAAGCTTGAGCTAACAATTTTGACTCGTTTAGTAAATGAGCCGAGCTTGAGCTTTCATATATTCGACTCATAAGCTCGTGAGCCAACTCGATATATATATATATATATATATATAACAAACATTTTAAATATAATATTTATAAATATATATAAATATTTGACTTTTATTTTAAATTTATTAAATTATTTTTAATTAAATTATTTAAGTTGTTTCAACTTTGGGAATGGAATGAGAAATCTGCATTCAGCACATAATTATAAGTTTTTTTTTATATCAAAGATATTATGTCTTTTTTGTAAGTAATGAGCAATATAAAACTGTGGAAATGGAGTGAGATATCTGCACATAATTATAAGTTTTTTGGAGAATGTTATATAAGTGTTTTTTGTAAGTAATGAAATGGTGCTGGTAAATTAAACTTTGTTAGGAACCTATTAGTCATAATTCTCTAAAATTATGGTGACTGTTTTATTTATGTTTGAAGACAATTGTAATTGTTTGGTTGGAGTATACATTTTGCTGTTATGGTTGATTTTAATGTTTTAAGTTAAATGATGGTGTGTTAATACAGATTTTGAGCTTGGCTCACCGAGCTTGAGCTGCTCGTGAGCTCATAGTGAGCCGAGCTCAAGCCAAGAAATGAGCTCGTTTTCTTATTGAGCCCGAACTTGAGCCAAGCATATTGTCATCGAGCTGAGCATGAGCCAGGCCTAGCTCGGCTCAGCTCAGCTCAGCTCATTGCCAGCCCTTCAGCTAACAACTAGCAGCAATAATAGCTAACAATTAACAGCTACTTATCTCTACTAACGGTTACACTTCTATTAAAATTATTCTTGGGATAATTTTTTTAAAATTAAGTATATAGTTTAATTTTGATCCATTGTCAGTGTAAAATTTTTTTACACTGTCATCCAATAATATATTATCAAATCATTAAAAAAAGTTAACTATTACAACAACTACCTAAAAAATTTAACTCTTTTAATGATGTGTCAGCATATGATTAGATAACATTGTAAATAAACTTTACACTAATAGTGGATTAAAATGAAATCCTTAATTATAAGTGTAAACATTCATTTTGGTCATCTAAAAATAGAAGTGTCATTAATTAATAGCCTTTTAATGTCAATTTTTATATCAAATTGATCATTCATTGTCAATTTCTTGACATCAAATTTGTCATTTGATATCAAAATTTATTAAAGGATCAAATTAATAACACTTATATATTTGTTAAACAAAAACGGGTGTTTGATCTAATTATAACTATCATACTTTCAAATAATTTTAAGGATGTATTCTTATATCAACTTAGGTCATACATGTCACGTGTTTTGTTTATATTATAAATTATTTTCACATGTCAAGTTAGATATTTTTATCTTTTTAATATTTTTATGAAAAATATTTTTTAATCAAATAAAAATCCTTAATTAGTAATAACAAGTTTTCAGTCCTTTAATTAATTTAACACAGAAAATTTATGTCCTCAAATAATACTTCACACCTTTCGACTGCATCAAATTTTAGTCATGCTTTTCATATCATTGAAGTGTATGTTAGGTTTAGACTTTAAAAAATTCATTATCAATTTTAAAAATTAAAAATTTCGTCAAATTATTTTAAAAAAATGTTAACTTATTAAAATATAAAATTAGAAGTAATTAAATATATTATTAATTATTAAATATAATATTACATTGAGAATCAATTAATTATACTATCAACTATCATTTGTATAAATAAATAACATTTTTTAACAATAATCCAGTTTTATTATTAATAAAACTATAAAATAAAGATAAACAAATTAAATTAAAGAGTAGGAAAAAAGCAATTTATATAAATATTAAAGTTTAAATATGAGTATCTCTATTACACTTTATAAGAAGTGTGTCTTAATTAATTTAGTTTGCACTTATAAAACAAATTCAGTCAAAAGCACTATTTGAAAAATTTTTATTATAAGATTTTCTAAAAACAAATTTTTTTTTTATTTCTCAGGGTATCATCGCGAGCAACTGTGGGGGCTAATCTCTCGAGGTATGGAAATTCATTTAAAGAGTTGATCTTTCTTCAATAGATATTTTTCCATATACGTGGGTCAGGAATCAAACCCTTGACTACATGCTTAAGGAGTCTAAGTATTTACTACTCGTGTCACACCATGTTGATAAAAACAAAATAAATTAATTCATAGTTATAAACATAATTTTTAAAACAACTCGTATAAGGCACAAGTAAAATAATTAATGTATATGTAAAACAACAATAAGGATAACGATCATAGCAAAACTCATTAATTCAATCGCAAGTCACGACTAAAATAACTAGTGTAAATGTAAAACAAACAATGAGGATAACAATCATAGATAATTGGCTCAAGATAGTTGGTGGCTTAAAACTATAGGCTTATTTTTTGCTTGTATAATCTTTATTTAAAATTTGAACTTAAGTAAGATTATCAACAAAAGACCATTTGAGCGTGAATGAAAAAATTAATTTGTAGATATTATGACAAATTTATATAATATTATATAAAAAAAGAGCTCATTCAAACTCTATTAATAGCATGTGTCACTTATATAATAAATTTTTCCTTTTAAATTTTTAGCTCTTTATAGAAATGTTAATAATAAATGATATTTTTTATGTGTTTAATTTATTTTAAAATTTGTATGTCAATTTTTTCTTGATGACTCCTAAAATTATTATTAGAAATTAAATTTCATAACTAACATGGGGTAACACAAGTGGTAGATACTTAGGCCCCTTAAGCATGTGGAAAGAGGTTCGATTTCTGACTCATGTGTATGGAAAAACATCTGTTGGGAGAGGCCAACTCCTTAAATAGATCTCAGTACCTTGATGGATTAGTCTCTGCAGCCGCGAGCGAAGGATACCTAGGAAACCAAAAAGAAAAAGAAATTAAATTTCATAGGATTAATTATTATTATAAATAATAATTTTGAATAATGAAGTTAACATCAAATTCAAATTCAAATTTCAATTATAATTGATTTAATTTCACTTAACTTTTAACAATAGTGTATTTATTTCTTACTTTTCACAATCAAAATTATTAATTGTGAAATATTCACTCCACCATAAAAAAAGTCACAAGAAGATTATTTCAATGTGTTATTTTAAAAATCAAAATTCATATTATCTTACTTTTGATTTAATTTAGTAGCATATTTTTTTATGAATAATTTATTAGTACATTTTTTAATTTTCAAAAATGAAATTCATATCACTATCTATAATTACGTTATTAGTATACTATTTTTTATTACATTTCCATATTTAAATAGAATATTTGTGACTTTGGTCTGCCTTTTTATTATTAATAATTTTTTTTGGTAACCTATTTCCTTTTCAATTACCAACACTTTATAGTTATTTAAAATGATTAAATAATTTGGAAAAAAATACAATTGCTCTAATTATCTTAAATATTAAAATTTAATAATATTATACACCACATAATTTAAAAGTATAAAGTCAGCTATTTATAAATAAAATTTCATACTATATATTCACAAATGAATGATTATACGAAATAAATGTGATTTCAATTTTTTTATATTAATTATTTCATTTTATGCTAATTTTTATTATTTATCTGTGATATTGATTTCTTTCATAAATAAAATATCATAATTATAAATCAATCAAGTAGTATCAATTTCATGAATATAAATATTAATCAATTAATCATCAACGATTGAATTTTCTTAATATAAATTTTTTAACACAATTTAATTAAAATTTTTTAAGTAAATAAATGTTCATTAAATAATAAAAATTATTTATAACATAATTTATTACTTTTTTTAATTAATTTTCTTTTATCTTTGCTAGATTTAATTAATATTTATCAAAATTTATGAATTGGATCTTATGAAGGCTCTAATTATTAAAGCAAAATGAATTCTTTATTATGATAATATTTTTATTTTTTATGTTTTCATCTTTTATAATTATTTCAATGAGCCACTAACATGTGGTACAGAATATTTTATCTTATTTTGTCAAGCAAATTATTGTTTTAAAAAATTTTAACCATACTTTTTTTTAATAATGGTTTAAGGACATATTAAATTTCCTTATTATTTATTATATATAATATAATTTTTATATTCTAGAATAGAGATAAATGAGAGAGAGAAAGTAAAGATTATAAGAAACAATTATTAGGTGGTAGTTGATTAATGATAAAGATTATGATAGATAAAGAGATAAATGAGAGAGAGAGTAAAATTATAAGAAACATTTATTAAGAGGTAGTTGGTTAATAAGAAAGATAGAAAAGAGATAAGTAAAGAATATTAAAAAATATGAGGCATAAAATAAATGGGCATAAAACAAGGACTTCATTAGCAGTACCCTAGAGTTGGCTAGCGACCATAAGTAAGCTCATTAAGACCATGCTTGCGAAAACTAATTTTTTTTTTAAATAGTTTTTTTTTTAGTAAAAAGTTATTTTATTTAAAATTTATTTATTTTTGTTTAAAATATGTAAAATTGATTATAAATTAAAATTATTTTTTTATAACTAAAATTTTTTTTAAAAAAAATTGTTATTTTAAGCATTTAATTATTTGATTTTAGATTATTTCAAAATTTTTAAGAAATAAATACATATTTGCCCTCAATCTAATTACTTTTTCAATCATTTTATATATCTTTTGGTAATTTAATACATAAAAGTGATTTTTTTATACAATTCAAACAAAACTCATTATCATAAAATTGATGATGAATTAATATATCTAAACATAAATTTTTTTCTCATAATCAATTTTTCACAACTAATCCAAACACGCACTAACTCGTTGGCAATTAATTAATATGGTAACATAAAGTCAAAAGAAAAGAAAATATTAAAATTTACTATTTTTTAACCTTTTATTTTCATTTATTTTAATATTCAATTTTTGACATCCCTAAGGAAGGAAATAAACTAAAGATAACTTCATTTTTTTTGTTTTTGGCTTGATGTGCACAAATGGTTGGTAAGTTCTTAATGCCATACCATCGGTTACAACTTTCTCAAACCAGGCCAGATAGAAGATTTGTCTCCTTCGCAAGATTGGCTCACTTGTAAGTTGTAATCAATGCTACAAATAATATTTATATAACACCAAAAAAAAAAAAACTGTGATAAATGTAATAAATATCATCATAGTTGGGAGGAATGGCAGGTCTCCCTCTAAACTTACCACATTAACTTTTTGTAAATATTATTCCATTTTTAATCCAATGTTTAAATTGTACAAATAAATTGCATATATATATATATATATATATATATATATCATATAAAAAAAGCCTATACAAAACTATATAAAAAAATTTGTATACAGAACGATAAAAAAAACTTCAATTAGTCACATAATATCATATTCGTAACTAATCAATGTGAAATCATATCACGTGTGAGAGCTGCATGAACTGCAAAATATCAATCCGGTATGAATTATTTATCTAAAAGCGTCCGTAACAATTTACGCGGACTCAAGTTCATTATATATATGTACTCATAATTAAAAGGTATAGATTTAAATGAACATTCTTTTTAATAGTTGCTGTTAGATTAATTAACGAAGAATAAGATAATTCAATTATTGTTTTAAACATTCATTTAAACTAAGTAGCTAACTACGTAAATTTTTGTTATAAAATGAATATTCCCACACACAATAGGGTTAGTTTTTTGAAAGTATTTTTTCCCCCTGGATGCAAAATAATATAAATCTCCTAAGGCTTTGATCCTAAAGCTCTCATATGCATAATAACAACACCCTAAAAATGCATATTGTGCATGCTAAAAGTGTCTATTTGTTTATTTTTTCCTCTCCCTTTGCCATGGCATTCAAGCAATAACCCTACACATTACAGAGTAACGTCAAGTTAAAAAAAGGGAAAATATTTAATTTATTATTACTTACCCTTGGTTTTCATTGATTTCAATTTTCAAAATTTAACATATCACAAGAAAGAAAAGAAACACAAGGTAACTCCATTATTTTTGGACTGATGTGCAAGTGCAATAATAGTTGGTACTCTTAATGCAATATCATCAGTTACAAGTTCTAAGAGGCCAGATAGAAGGTTTGTCTCTTTATCAACTTTAACTCATAAGATATGTAAACATGGTGTAACGCATACTATCCAGTCAAAGATGTGATGCTTATCGAAAGAAAGAAAGAAAAAAGCAAATTCATTTAATAACGCCTGAACACATACATTCGCTTGAATGATGGATATCGTTTGGCTTTTCGCTCATTTTACTCAAATAAGGGAAGCAATTCCATCTGACATAGTGGTGTGGGTGTATATATATATATATATATATATATATATATATATATATATATATATATATATATATGAGTTTAATTTTAAACTTGTAAGTGTAAAGTTTATTTATATTATTATTCAATCATATATTGTTAAATTATTAAAAAAGTTTGATTATCACAATAATCACCTATGTCTCAGTACAGATTAGATGACAATGTAAAAAAATTTTACATTAAAAATTAATTGAAATTAAATTATATATATATATATTAATTTGATTTAATTTACCATAACGTCCTCTACACTCTCATCTATAATTTTATAATATAAGTTTATATAATATATTCTCCCTTTTTTTACCCTTTTCATGCTCAATAATTTTTATCCCTCTTCAAATATTCCACTTCATTAAAATTTGTTCAACATATCTCCAATTGAGTTTGAAATCACGTAAAGGGAAATAATATATTTGAATAAAATTGGTCACTAAGATAAACTAAAAGTACTATAAAACACCATAGAAAACTAATGCTACAACGAATATATTATATAACACCAAAAAAAATAAATTGTGAACATTGTAATAAACAGCATCATATTTGAGAAATAGAAGATCTCCCTCTAAATTTTTACACCATTCACTTTGAAAACAAACATTAATCGATTTTTTTATCCAATGTTTGACTAGTGTTGATAAATATATGTTTAGACATATATTTCACATGTAGAATTTGTATATAAAACTGAAAGGAATTTCAATTAATTAATCATATAACATATTTGTAACTAAACCACGTGAAATCATATAACGTGTATAAGATTAAAGTGCTATCACGATTTATGATGTATTTTTGTTAATATTAAATACGTGATTCACAAAAAAAAAAAAAAAAGAACGTGTGACACATTGTTAATAGTTAAAAAATAGTTATACAATGAACCCGAGACCGAACTTATTTGTATAAATTTGTGAGATGGCAAACTAATGATCATTAAAATCAAATTATTCATACTTTAATACGAGTCAGTTAAAGTTTGCCTTAATATAAGTTTTAATCGTTTAACTTAATTAACTTAAAAGCATTATTATTTGTACTTGTTAGTGTTCCATAACTCGAGTCCATATAAATTTAGATGACTCGAGTTCCTTATATTCATACTAATAATTAAAAAGCAAGATTTAAATAAACATTGTTTTTAATTTTGCTGTCGAATTAATTAACTTAAGACAAATTCAATGATTAATTTAGAAATTCCGACATTCATTTAAACTATATAATTACGTCAAATTTTTTTGTTTGTTTGTTTGTTTATAAAACAACATTCTCCTACACATTACAGTAAGTTTTTTTTTTTTAAATAAAATTATATTTTTCAGATTTAAATAATTTAATTCACCTATTGCTTGATCTTGAAACTCTCAAATGCACAATAAAAAATCCTAAAATTACATATTATGCATGCTTAAAACTTTCTATTTTGTTTATTTTTTCCCTCCTTCCTTTGCCATGGCTTTCAAGCAAGTACCCTACAAGGAAAAAAAACAAAGTGATCTGATTATTGATGAAGATATACACGGGCCACACGCGTCAATAGAAGTCTAAGGCCATTTCGGGCATTTCACAGACACAAAATTTGTTCAAAATGCCACGCAGCCCCACAGGCCACAGGAGTTACCGGTACAGTGATTCCAAAATTCTTGTCCTTGCAAACACTAGTAGTCCTTGTACTGTATCTGTACACACTCTGCTTCCTCTTCCAAATCCAATCTCCCAAGGCCAACACACAAAAACCTTTCAATTCACTACTTCCATGGCCTTTTCATGCTTATCGCTCCAACACCTCTAAAACACTCTCTGCCTCGTGATTTGAACTCTTTGAATTTTCTATGCAAAATTGCCATTTTTAATTCAATCTCGCGCTATTACTGACACTGTTACTGATCCTGCAATCCCCGGTTATATACAAATAATGTCCAACTCAGGTGGCTATGCCGTGCCCGTGACTCGGACTCACGGTTCGGACCGGTTCTACAACGCTGCTCGGAGAAACCAGCAGCTGCTACTGCAGCAGCAGCAACAACTGCAGAGACCGTTCAAGTCTGATACCCGAGTCTACTCGGTCGAACCGGAGACCCGAACCGACTCTGACGAGTCGACATTGTCGAGGCACAACTCGGTTTGCTCGTCTTCACCGCCGAGAAATGCTAATTTCACTAATTTGGATCGGGTCATGGAATCAGCCACCCCGTTCGTTCCGGCTCAATTTTTATCCGAGGTACTCATCGAGTTTTCGGTCCATTTTGTGGCGTAGAAACCATAAAAAATGTAAGAAATTTTGGATTTTTCTTTATTTTTGTGGCAAGGAGACTCTAATCCACCTACCCACCCTGTGTTGAATAATTGGCTTGAGTTCATCTTCTGTACCTTGTTCCTCAGGTTACTTTGTTAATAATTGCGCCCATTGGCTTTGGCTCAGGAATTAGATGACGGAGAAAAAGGAATAATTTTGAGCGACCTGTAATGTAGTACTTATTTTGAAAATTAGTATATTGAATTTTGTGTGCTTCTAAATGCAAGGTTAAGAAGAGAAACAAACTACTGGCTTCAGGCTTCTGTTGATGATATAACATAATGGCAGAAGTTTTCAGGGACGGAGCCATATACTTTGACTTACCGTCTAAGTGTTAGTTCCATGAATCAGAATAATGATTAACCTGACCAAGAAAATCTTTTGAATCCTTCTAATAGTCGCAGCCAAGTCTTGAGGTTTGAATACCACTGAATGGATCCTTACTTTAGTCAAAGGCACCAAAAGGCGTGTCTAAGGTGCTGAGGCGAGGCGCCATGGGATTAGTGTCACTTGCTAGTTGAGACACTGCTCCTTTAGTGAGGTGCACGAATCTGACGTCTTTTTGGTTCAAGCAAGACACACATTTAGCGTCGTATTGATAATTGTAAAAAAATCCAGCCAGCCATCTAACTTGCTAACGGATGGGTTAAAATATTCAAAATGTTAAGAAAATAACTAGTTGTTGGTCTTCGGAACTCTTAGTAGCGAGTAGCTTAGGGTTTTGTAAATTGGACATTTTAGTCTTTTATTTTGAGACTTTTGGTATGAATGTTATGCTTGAGTATTTAATTTATATGGCAAAATAATCAAATAATTTACTGTTTTCTTCTTTTTCTAATGTTAACGCTTTTCTTCTGTGAGACGTGTACTTTTTGGCACCTCTTGCCACAAGGCATTAAAACCCTTTAGCACCTTAAGGACGCCTTTCACTTTTGACTACCTTGATAAAACTTCTTTAATAGTTATTTCAGCTTTTTATAGTAAGTAAAACTATAAAAGGAAAATGATGTGGAGTGTTTTTGTTGCTAGGCTTTATATGGTTGTTTGTCTACGTACCCATGCTCCTATCACAAATGCCATAGAAGGCAAGGTAGTCAAAGGGGGTTTTAAGTTTTAACGCCTTGCGGCGAGAGGCACCAAAAAGTGCAAGCTTCATTGTAGAAAGTCGTTAACATTAGAAAAAAAAGAAAAACTATAAAATATTTTACTATTTTGCATTAGTTTCCATATAAAGTGACTACTCAAGCATAGCATACATAGTTAAAATAAAAGATCCGAATATTCAATTTACAAAGAGTCCCAAAGGCCAACAACTAGTTATTTTTTTTAACATTCTGGCTATTTTACCCCCATTAGCATCATGGTTAGCAAGTTAGATGGCTGGGATTTTTGCAGTTATCAGTAAGGCACTAGAGACGTGCCTCACTAGAACTATAAAGGCGCAAGAGTCGTGTGCCTCACTGAAGGGACAACGCCTCAACCAGCTAGAGTTGCTAACCCCTTTTAGCGCCTTGCCTTAGCTCCTTAGGCTAGCTTTTTGGCTCCTTTGACTACACTAATAGAAGGAAATGAAATAAAGTTTTTTCCGTCTCCAGAATTGCTGTTTTGACTTAAGGTAACTTTTTGTTTTTTTTCCTAGAGTTATTATTATTTTAATAAGAATGATGGATGTTGTAGAGGATGAGTTATCATTATTATTTTTTTTATAATAATAATGATATTATTATTTTTTCTGGAGTTATTATTATTATTTTTGTTATGTGGCTTATTTGCATCCTTGGTGCTTTCATCATTTCATTGTTTATGTTGTTAACTGGAGTGGTTGGACTGCACAACAGAGAATGAGGGGATGGAAGACTCCTGAATTTGATGGGAATCCTTACTTTTGCCTTGGGGACCTTTGGGAATCTTTTAGAGAATGGAGTGCTTATGGAGTAGAA
Source organism: Styphnolobium japonicum (assembly GCA_023212625.1). Lineage (NCBI taxonomy): Eukaryota > Viridiplantae > Streptophyta > Magnoliopsida > Fabales > Fabaceae > Styphnolobium > Styphnolobium japonicum. The sequence goes on along the minus strand of JALBWW010000002.1, from coordinate 7,562,679 downwards.
GTGCCACTGATACTAAGTGGAGGTGACTCCGTAAAGCAGTACTATGTTCCATACTTGTCAGGCATTCAGTTATATGTTGAGCCACATAGGCTGAGGTCAGTTCATTTTGGATGCCCTCCTTTCTCTCTTCATATGGGTTAATCATCTGATTGCTAACAAAGGAACAGCCTACATGGTGCAACTAAATTCTTACTATTTAATCTTCCTGTGCTAACAAACTCAGACATGGAATTTTGGATCTAATGTCCGTAAAACATAAATATGGTAGTTGAAGTGTTTTAAAGGAGTACACTCATTTTCATCTCTTTTAGTAGAGTTGATCTTCCTATGATCAACAGCAGGTACATATTATCAAATTTTGCTTACCAGAATGAAAGCAGCGTTCTTCTGTCATTTTACCATCTTTTGATGTTATATTAAAGATGTCAATTCAAAATATGAAGGTTTGAACTCTTTTCCCCTAAGTTTTGTCACTGATAGTTGTCTGGCATACAATGATACATGGTTAAAATATTATGATTATTAAACAATCACAATATGTTTATTACATATTTTAACCATAAGTAAGAATATTCTTGATACTGATTTCATGACAAACCTTTACATTTCTTCTGTATGTACTGCAATCAAGGGATCTTGCTATAAAAACATATTGCTATCCAAAACTAGTGCTATTCAGTGCTTTCCAGGTTTGAACATCTTAGTCAAATTGATTTTGATTGCCAGTTGCTTGACACCTTTGCTGTGCTTTGAGCCTTTGACACACTCTTTTTGTGTGTGCCTGTGTGGAAGGGTGGGAGGGGGTAAAACATTTATTTATAGTTTTTTAATTGTCTTTAATATGCAGCTTTCTGTAAGATACAATCTATAGTTAATTCATATTGTTATTATTATTTTGAAAAGGTCATTTGGCACTGGTGTTTCTTGCTGTACTTTTGTTTCTGCAAGAAGATCATTCAATATGATTTCTTTCTTCAATCTCCTTCTGTATTCATAAGTGCATCCACATATGAATTATTAGTTCTTATTTGTCAAGGGAGAGGTAATGAGGTATCTTTAGCTAAAAAATTAATGTTATTACCAATGATTCAAGCAAGCCTTTGAAAAAATTAGCAGCACATGTTTATTAGTATTATAAATTTATATTTCATAAGTCCATAATATTAGGAAGGTACCCAAGAGATTATATACATTTATTTCATATGGAAGAAGCTATGACTGAGTTAAAGCACTTGGTTAGATGGGTAAAATATTGTCATTTTCAATGATACATGTTCGGATCTTAAACTATTGGGAAATGTTTAATATTGCTATATACTTGAAGTGCTGCTTGAGTGAAGGCAGATTGAGTGATTAGTGACTGCTTGGTTAGCACTAAATGGTTACCTATTTAGTCTTGTGGGGGTAAAGAAGTGCGAGTTACTGATGTAAAGTGAAGCCTCACTCTTGTACTTCTAAGGACATTTAATTTTAGGATGCAAGTTGATTGGCTTAACAGATAATGGGTGTTTCTAAGTGGGGTTCACATTGTTCACATCCATATGGCATTACCAAAGTGTGAAGTTTACCTAAATTGTTAGTACATTGACCTGAAAATATCATATGAAAGTATTCAGGTTGCAACCATTCTATACCCAAAATTTATAATCATACTCACTATTGCCATTATGTCATATGCGATTATGCTGCATATGTACCAGTTTTAGTTTGTCGCTCACACAAAGGATATTATTAAAGAGAAGAGGAGAGATCATCTTTGTTTCACTTTGATAAATGATGGGTTTTTGTGAAGCTTATGTGTAAATTATGTATGGTGCTTTCACATCCTCATCCTCTCTTTCTTTATATTTATCCTGAGTTAGTTAGTCTTGATAAAGTAATTTTGTTGTACTGGAGGGATATCACTTCTACTCTTTATTCTTTAATGCTAAGTCAGATAACCAAATTATGCTTCCAGTTCATGGCCTCATTTGACTTTATTTTCTTTGAAATCAAGGTATCATTATGCTGCCATTGCAATGTTTAAGATGTGTGATTATTTCATACATAAATTGTTGGTATGAAACTTTACCAGGAGGTGTAGTGAGGACAGTGATGCTGAGTCTTCAAGGGAGACAAGTAGTGCTGGCAGCAGTGACTGTGAAGCTGAAAAGCAAGCCAGAGGTGGTGGTGTTGACGGAGCATGGATGCAGCGCAACCTGTTGAATATTAATTCTCAGAGACTGAGCAGACTAAATTTGAGAGATAGACCTCAATTGAGTTCTTCTAGTGATGAAACCGAGGTCTGCAACTCACCTGGGCTGCTTGTATTTGAATACTTTGAACAAGATCAGCCTTATTTTCGCCTACCTTTTTATGATAAGGCAAGTCCAGTCTTTTAAGATCTGCCTATTAGATTTTATTTTATTTTTGGTGTATTCTGTTCTGATTTGGACATTTGTGATTTCTTTTTCCCCTCAGGTTGTTAGTCTTGCTTCTGAGTTTCCAGATCTAAACAAGTATAGGAGCTGTGACCTATTGCCTTCTAGTTGGTTTTCTGTGGCTTGGTAGGTATCAAAATGTGGTTGTCATTGCAGTTATTCCCGAATTGTTCTTTGTCCTGATAATGAATTGTACTTGGGTCCAGGTATCCAATATATAGAATACCACTCGGCTCAACACTGAGAAGTTTGGATGCATCTTTCCTAACCTTCCATTCATTGTCAACTCACTCTAGAAGTCTGTCTATCTCTCTCATTCTGACAATGACAAATACACAAACAGTGAAGTTCCCGTATATTGTACCTGATTTTGTATCTTTCTAATTGTCACAGGCAAAAATCAACCACAGCTTCATGCTTCTAGTGGCTGGAAGGTCCATGGTGTTGATGCATCTTTGAAGATTTCTCTTCCAGTTTTTGCCCTTGCTTTTTATAAGTTGAGAGGTTCAATTTTGACTCCTGATGGTGCCTCTGAATGGCAGCAAGCAGACTCTCTATTGCAGGCTGCTGACAATTGGCTCCGGCGTTTGCAGGTTAAACTTCCTGATTACCAGTTCTTTATTAGCCATGGGTCCCAATGGAGATGATGCGCATGATTCAAAATATTCCTCAGAGATCTTGTTAGTGTTGGGATGGAATGTGATGAAAGTTAACTGCCTTGCATGAAACCCTCTTACTAACAACCTTGATTCAGCCTCTTCTTATAATTATGTTAGGTTTCTCCATAGAAGTTGGAGCATACTACAGAGGATGCAAAGAGTTACCTCTTGGCTTCTGTTGGGATTTACTGAAAGAAAGTTAGTAGATGGATAACTGTATTATATTGAAGTCTACAAAGTCAATGAAAGTAGACTATAGGAATCCGTATTGAGCAAGGCAAGAAATAACTGTTATAGGTACATTGAAATTATAAGGCCCCATTTTTTATAGTTCGGGTATAAGGATAAGGATAAATCAGTGACGGTATCTTGTCAGTTTCCAGTGGTTTATTGATATGAAAATCTGGCAATGATGATGGAAATTTGGAAAAACTCTGTATTCTCGTCATTTTCCAGTGTACACCCATACTCGATAGTATCTGGGTCAGGATTTTACTTAGAAACACTAATGCTCTAATTTGTCAATGGCTTTCTTCATTATGGAAACAATATTTCATTCCCCATTTAGTTGTTTATGCATGGTAAGCCATTATTTTTGCAGCACTTCTACGGTATTTTGGTATCTCAGACTACACATTTGATATGCAACATCATACTGAAGTTACGCCATGTCTAAGTGAGGGTTAGCCTCACATTTTGAGCGTCGAGACACCTTGTGGGGGAGATTAAAAAGAAAACTAATATCTCCTATATATATATTCGTATTTGAGATATTGAACTTTTAATGTTTTACATTTAATAAGAAAGAAAAAAATAAAATAAAAATCCAACGTGTCAATATGAAAATGTTTGCATACCAAATACATCCTTGATATTCATTGTAACTATTTATTTGGTTCGTTGAGAGGAGTGCAGTTACTCAAATGTTCTCTTTTAGTTGAAAAAATAATTAAATTTTTGTAATCAATAAGTTTACATAATATGCGGATTCTCAACATCTTTTATATGGCAAGAGAGAATGAAATTTTATTGCATATCTTACACAAGGTTATCAAAAATTCACTGTGACCTGCGGCCTAACTCATTTAGGCACCTTAAATAGGAGTGCTAAGTATTTTACTAACCCAATCAATCAACGAGATTATATTCCTGACAGGTTAACCCACTCGGCATATGGGGTGGCCTTTTAGGAAAAGCTAGTCACCATGAAAAAAAAATGTTACAAATAATAAATAAATAAAAACTACGCTACCATGAAAAAAAATGAAGTCTTTAAATAAAAAATTAAAAGTGAACTATAATATTTATTACTTATTTGTTTATTTGAAGTTTATAAAATTTCTGACACTTTTATACAGTTTGTATGGTTTTTATGAAAATTTAGATTGATATATGAATTTTTTTTTAGTTTCTCAAGGTATTTCCGCACACGACTGCGGGACTAATTTTTTGAAGTACTAAGATCTATTTAAGGGGTTGATATCTCCTAACAAATTTTTTTCCATACACATAAGTTAAAAATTGAATCCCTGATCACATGCTTAAGGGGTCCAAATATCTATTACTTGTATCACACTATGTTAGTATATATGAATTTATTTTATTTAATTGTTACATCAAATATTAGGATTTTGTATCTTTAATGTCGACATGTGGGATGATTTATGTAGAAAAAAATTTGGAAAAAAAAACTTGCAAATAATAAAAGACTATGCTATAGTGAAAGAGAAGGTTAAGTTATAATGTGTGTGCCTGTGTGTGTGAGAGTTTATAAATAATAATAAATGTTCACATAAGTGGTAATGACTAATGAGAATAAAAGATTCAATTAAAGATATCTAATTTAAGAGTGATGGTTTCATAATCTTAATTGTTTATTTAGTTTTTTAATTAATCAGTTAAATGATTTTTATTTAAATTACATTTAAATTATAATTTTACTTATTTACTCATATTTAATTAATTGAAAATAATTTTAAAATTTTAATTAAAAATAGACAATAGACAATAAAATATTAGATATTTAAATTATTATTATTATTTAAATTATGACATTTATTATCTGCTAGAACAGTAAACGAGCTCAGCATAAAATAAAAAAAAAAGGAAAAAAAGAAGATGGAGACAAACACACCAGCATCCGGGTGATAACCCTAATAAGGTTAGGGGCTTGTTACGGTTTGGGTTAGGGTTAGTCTTTTATTCCATCGACGAAGCAGCTTCAACCTTGTCCAGGAAAACCTTATCCCCACCCCACCAAAGGAATACCCAAAATCATTCTTCAAACTCCCAAGGTGCTATTTTATTTATTTATTATTATTTATTTATTTTCAACACCTTCTCTTTGTATCGATACAGTCTGCAGCATCGTAAACTGATTTGGCCAATGTTATTGATCATTATTCCACGTGAAATTTCTCAATCTTGTTGGTTTCTCGTAACCTCTTACGTATTGTCTTTCATAATTTCATTTGTAGAATGAAAGGATAAAATGGGATCACCAAAATGGAGAGAATGGGCATGTGATCAAGAGTTGATTTTTGGAATTTTTCTTTTAACAGAGGTGATGTTGAGAGTGTTGAAGTGGAGGTTTGCACGAACTGGGTTCTCTTATATGGATAACAACCAGACGAATTTACGCCCAAATGTGAAGTAGTGTGTTGGAAGAATTGTGACAGGACATGGTCTCTCGTGAGTCCTGAAATAGAGCATTTTCTAGCACTTGGGATTGTTCTTCACCTTTTTCTTTTATCGGATTAGAATGAGTGTAATCCGTGTAAAAGCTGTTTCTGTTCTGCTGGGGAACTCTCACTTAGCTTGCGTTTTCACAGCAGGAGGCGTTTGGCTAATAAATTATTATGATGTGTTGGTAATTTTATCAACCACATATAACTATCCAAGAGCATCTACTACACCTCTACTAGTTTACAATTTTTTCAATTTTTTATGTAGTTGGTGCAGGCCTTGAACAAGCTATTCTTGTTCTTGCATAGATCGTTTTGTTTGTTTGAAGACTGACGCTGTTTTATGTTTCACGATATGTTGGCCTTGGCCTTATTATCAAAGCTTAATGCAATGCACAAGTAAAAGGGTGCAGAGAGTAGGCTGCTTTATTTTTCTTTCTCTTCCTTGCAAAAGGAATGACACACACATGGTTCCCAACTTATGCACTTTGATTCTGTTGTCACTATTCTATTCATCAATAGCATGAACTTGATACTATATACCAGTCAACCAATGAGTTTTTTAAATTGCAGTGTTTGATATTATTTCTTATTATACATCTTACATTGTAGAAAAATGGGAGTCCGAGCTCAAAATGGCAGCGAACGCCTCAGAACAATTTGGACACCTGAAATGGATCGGTATTTTGTTGATCTTTTGTTAGAGCAGGTTGGGGAAGGAAATAAATTTGATGATCATTTGTTCAGCAAACGAGCATGGAAGCATATGTCCTCATTGTTCAATGCAAAGTTCAAATTTCAGTATGAAAAAGATGTTCTGAAAAATCGCCACAAAACATTGAGGAATTTGTACAGGGGTGTTAGAAACCTTCTTGCCCAGGCAGGGTTTAGCTGGGATGAAAAGCGAAATATGGTGACTGCTGATAATAATGTTTGGGATGAATATCTCAAGGTATGACAAATTGAAATTATGCTAAATATTTTCAATCTTGCGAAAGGTGTCAATAATTTATGTTCTGCATAATATTCACAGGAACATCCAGGTGCACGATCATACAGAATAAAAAGCATTCCTTATTTCAGGGATTTGTGTATTATTTATGGACATGTAGTGATAGAAGAAAAAGGTAACTCTTCTATGTTGTGGGGTTGTTGAAGACTAATATATCGTGCTTGATGCTTAGAAGGTCTGAGTTATGTCTCAATATCTGATGAAAATGAATTCCCAGGTGATAATGCACCAGAAGGGTCATCTAATTCAGATGAAAATGGAGCAATCATACCCTATCTAGCTAATGATGTCGGTGAGGATGCTGATGAGGTTCTTCATGATATAAAGGTTGATGAAGACTATGGAGTCTCTACCTTGGAAAATGCAACCAATGATTCTGAACATAGGGCACCAAATGGAACATCAACCACATTTTGTACCCGTACCCGGACTTATTGGCAGCCACCAATGGATCGTTACTTCATTAACCTAATGCTTGCCCAGGTGCACAAAGGGAATCGGGTTGATGGTGTCTTCAGCAAACTAGCATGGATGGAGATGATTTCATCATTCAATGAAAAATTTGGTTTTGACTATAGTTTGGAGATTCTTAAAAATCGATACAAAACTCTGAGAAGGCAATATATGGTAATTAAAGGTCTTATTGATTTGGATGGGTTTGTCTGGGATGAAGCACGCCAGATGGTTACAGCTGATGATTGTGTCTGGCAAGATTATATTAAGGTATGCACCTACGTAAGAAATCTGCTAGGAAATTGAACCTCTTTGGACTTACTATACTTAGAAGTAATAACTGATTATATTGCCAATGAGAATTGTTAGTATGTTTTCATCTCTGAGTTTCCTTTAATGACGATTTATGGTGTTTGGGGTGAATGCTTCTGGAAAACAATTTACCAAGGACATAATTCTTATTTTGGTTCTTGGTAGTCATTTATCTTTCCTGCAAATAGTTGCATTTACTCATTCTTCTGTTTGTCATGCTTTTTTTGTAATGAATTTGGCAATAGGTTGCCAACTTTCCTCTGCATGGTAAAACAAAATGAAAACAACTGTATAACTTCTCGGTTTTGCAAAGATCAAGGGTGTTCTTGGTAGTAGAGGTGCAAAATGGAGAGGAATGGGGAAGATTTTATTTTCACTTGCTAATAGTTGGTAGAAAGGATGAAAAATAGGATCAATGAAAAATTATTCTTATTCTTCCAGAAAATAATACTTTCACATACAAATAACCCTCACGTCTCTCTCCCTCCTCTCCTATTCTATCTCTCTCCCTTTTCAACATTAAAAAACTTGGATATGTGAGGAATGCGAGGAAATTTGAATGTATATGTATCATTGCTCTATTCTTCCTATAGAGATTTTTTTTGTTCATTCTTCAGTGCTTGGTATAAAGGAAAGTAGCAAGGAATGAAAAAGTGGGATCGGGATCTTCTCATGATTACATTGTGTGAAGAGAGAGATAGGCACAATACCTTGTGCAAGTGGATCAAATCTCTGTATTTGGTCCCTCAATTTTGCATAGGATATTGTGTCTATTTTTATCTGCACACGACAAACTCACGAGAGGATTGAGATCCTAAAAAGTGTTAGACATAATTACCGTACTATCCTCATTGACAATGTTTCTAAGCAAATACAAGGGTAAACAAGTTAATTACACATATCTATGTTGTGTTTGGACTCTTGACATTGCATTTTTACTTAATTTTTCTGGAATGAAAATGTAAGACAAATGTTAGCCACTTCATTTTCATTCATTTTCCTTTATTCTTGTACTGAGAAAGCATGCAGTGATTTTAATTCCTAATCTTCAACCTGCCCATTTTCATCTTTACCAAGCATGCCTTAAGGAATTTCACTACTTCTTATGATATCTTAGTCTTTGTTTATACAAGGTTTAAAACATTTGAAATGATAACATGCAGGTGCATACAGATGCACGGCAGTTTATGACCCGACCTGTGCCATATTATAAAGATTTGTGTATCATATGTGATCCAACTTTTGATGAAAAAGAATCTTCGCTGCCTCAATATTTAGAGCATCAAAATGTAGTTGATGTTAAGCCTGAGAGTCCTGGGGCATCTAAAGCTGGTCAATCTCCCAGTACATTCAATTCCAATGAAGACCAATTTAGTGATGTCCGGGAGTTAGCTCATACAAGTCAGAAACAAAAGCGTCAATTAGAAAAGTGTTCTGGTTCTGCTAGTCCTAAAAAACCAAGGGATGATGAACAAGGCATGGCTATCGCTCTCCATGAGATGGCAACTGCAGTTTCTTCTTTGTCTACCAAAAAGAATGATTATAACTCGATGTCAATAGAGAATGTGATAGAAGCAGTACAAGCATTGCCTGATATGGATGACGATCTGGTTTTGGATGCTTGCGATTTCTTGGAGGATGAAAGAAAAGCCAAAACATTTATAGCATTGGATGCTAAGTTACGAAAGAAATGGTTGATTAGGAAACTTCGCACGTAGGTGTAGCCTATGCCCCCTTTCCTTTAATTTCTATTTTCTCATTGGTTAGTGGTTTTAATCCATATACTTTCTAACAGGGTTAGCTGATTAGATCATTTTCTTTTTGGCATTAGCGCTACTCATATTCTGGGAATAGAATTTGTAATTTTAAGTAACGTAAATATATTCATCAAGATGTTTAGCTAAAAGCAGAACAAAATGTTTATATATTGTTATTTACCAAAAAAAAAAAAATCTTTATATATCGTTTGCTTTGCTATCTACTACGTTTGGAGTGCCATTTCTTCATGGGCAGGGCAGCAATGTTGGCAAGCCTCCCTGCTCTAGTCTCTAGCTAAACCCACAGTGAAGCTTGTAGATTGCACGTGTTTATCCTTAAAACAACCTGATAGAAGGTAAATGAATCTACATGGTGCTCTGACCAGTAGCCTCACGTCCATCAGCTAAAGGAAGTAATATATATATATATATATATATATATATATATATATATATATATATATTAAGAGAAGTAGTTTATTGTAAGAGTGAGAGTAAAATGAACAATTTAACTATTGAATCATTTATGTATAGTCAAGATTAGTACATAAAATCATGTGACTTTTTTAAGTGGTCATGTGACCTTTAAGTAACTTTTAATTTTGACCATACATGAATCATCTAATGGTCAAAATTTGTTTATCTTAGGGAGAATAGAAAAGAGTACACAGTTGTTCTGAACTAATAACAACATTGCCTTGAACATACATTAGATTTAATTCCTACATCTAGCTTAGCTCTCTATACTAGATAGGTCACACTGTATACAACAGAAATATTGATCAGGTGATCATGAATCATTTTCATATTGAAACTAACTTCTTTCTCTCTCTCTCTCGTTTTTTTTTGTCGAATTGAAACTAACAGCCAGTGTTCTTACTGTCGCAATCAGAAGTCAGAATCAAGGATAGTAGACACCAAAAGTCCCTGTACAAACGCACTTTGCCGTGATTTCTCTATTTGGTCTTTGTCAGATAAAGATGGCTGAACATCTCTGCAATAATAGCAATATTTGGTCTCAGAAATGACTTTTTTCTTCCAAAAACACAAGAATGATGGATCAAGCATCTTGAATGGACAATAAATTTATGATTTCTTAGTTGATATTTGATAATACATGAGGAATGCGGTATGACACAGTTAACAGAGTGATAATTCATCATACCTTTCTAACACTATATCATCTGAGTGTATTTCTTCAATTCGTACTTCACTTGAAGAATCAGGCTGTACATTTTCACGCTCATCAGCACCAGCTGCACTGCATAAAAATGACAGCAATGGATCACATGCTGTCTTGGAGGTAGACATCATAGGAGATGACCCAGCAGAAAAAGATTGCCAATGTCCATCCTGTTGATCCTTTCTTGAAAAGGAAAGAGTTGGGTAGGATTCAAGTTTGTGGCGTCTTGATTTGAGCTGACTGTAATCTCCAGTGAAGGAATTAGTAACATAGTTGAATGAAGGACAAAGAACAAGAAGAAGAAGAATAAGTAGTATAAACAGCAAGACTTTGGTAAAAGGAGAGAAAAGACCAACGAATTCAAAGTATTTATTTTGGATAAATAAAAGCATTTCTATCAGCCAGATTAAAAAGGATATCTTCAATATGTTTTCATGTTGTGCTGTTATGTGCTCAACCAAATCCATCCCCACCCACATGGCACAAACAGGACATATCTGCAAGTACAAATAAAGATAGACATAAGTGAGTGTAATTCAACAAATTCAAGTATAGATAGTACTCCAAATGAGAAGTTAATAAAGAAAAACATTAATTGTATGAGAAAAATTATACAAAACCCTGAATTTGAGCTATTGCAAGTGGCCCTCATGAACGTCTAAATCCGCCAATTGAAGCCTCAAATTAGGAGAAATATTACAATACGCCATTCTCTCTGTCTTTCTAACAATTTTTTTTAATTATGTGACAATCATGCCATGTCTAATACACTTGTCATCACCTAATTTGACAATGTAATCCTATAATCCGCATCAAATAAAAAATTAATAGAGTATTTAAACGTTTTCATATTTGTAAGTATGAAATACTAGAGAAAATTCTGACGCGATGACAAGTATATTAGTGATCACATGATTAACAGAAATTGTTCGACAAATCTGGATGAAAAAACCCATTGCAACATTTCTCATAGTTTAATTGGCAGATTTGAAAGTTTATGGTGATTACTTGTGACCTCCCTAAAGTTCAACCGGTGTGCATATATTTTTGACTAATTATATTTAAAATTGGTCGACAAAGAAGTAACAATATCAACTTCACATGGAAGCTCATTCTGGACCTGCCTAAGATAGATGGTAAATTAGGTTCATATTAGAGTAACCACTTCAGGTTCTACAAGCTAAGATCTTGTCAGGAACCACATCATTTTAATATGGTGTCTTTTTAAGGGCTATGGATTAGATGCAAGTAAAATATATAAAAATCCAATAAAAATATCATGTTTCATCTTGAAAAACTACATCAGTGGTCAACCCTAAGTTAGAACAAACAAGATATTAATCAAGAAATAAAAATAATAACGAATATTTCAGAAGCTGTAGGATGCACAATTGCACAGAGGTCAATTTGAAAAGTTGTCTCAATTGGTTTAATGGTGTCCAAGGAAAATTGATGTCTGCACTGATGACAAGGAAGAAATTGACTCAAGTTACAAGCATCATAACCACGGACTATGATTATTTACAAGGTATCTGTCTTTTTCAACATAGATGGCATGTGTTAAATGTGAAATGCAATCATTTTTTTTATTTAATTTTTGGTTACATTGGAGGTGCAAGTACTTAGATAGGAGAGGGGAAAGGTAGATTAGTGAAGGATCAAACTTTCGACATCAACATTACACTCAAATCTTAAAAACTTGAGCCAGTCCCAATTGAGCTACAAGCTCATTGGCCAAATGCAATTATTAACACGTGCTTCTTTGTAAAATTTGCTGATCAAAGATAAAGATTTGTTTTGGTCCTTCTGGCATCTTGTTTTAAGGGGGAACAAAAAGCAACAAATCAATTTTTTGTTTACCGTCTCACCCTTTTCCATAATATAGACTCAGCTCTTACCATTCATGGAATCCTATTGCAATTAATAATAAATATAAATTATAAATAAAATACAGCTAAAACATCAAAAGAAAACGAGGGACTGGTAATAAAAACAAATTAAGGGTATAGAAAATATTGATATGCTAATAATAAAAAGCTAAAAGTTAATAGGAACGGGCAAAGAATTAAGGTGGGAGATAAATACCCCGGACTTGGCTTCTAGTGGATGCTCCAAGTCAATATGGCAACATAGCTCGAGAAGATCAAAATCCTCTGCGCAAAACGGGCATGGATAAGCCGTCTTTAACTCATCATCCCCATCGACCTCCTCAAAATCCATAAAGAGCTCTGCTTCAACATCCAAACAAAAAAGGTTAAACATTTAGCTAAGACAACAAGACAAAGAAGAAAAAAAAAAACCAAGTTTTTTTCTTGAACCCATAACACAAAAAACCCAGAAAATAGTTGCGCAAGACTGGAATGAATGAAATAACGTTTGAAAGTAAGGAATCACCGAAGTGGGACTTGAGCCTGGATTGGTAGCTTCTTGAAGCAGTAGAAAGGCCAAAGCTCAAAATCTGGTCTTCCATTGAATTCTATTGAGTAGTAGTGATGAGTGGTTTTCAACAACGACGAAAAACAGAGGATTTGAAGGTATTTGAATTACCAAAGCAAGTAAAGTTTGTTTCCTTCCAGCTTTCACGAATTCTTCTTCTCTGGGTCGTATATATTTTGTTACTGTCTTCCAGAAAACAGGACGAGGAAAACACCAAGGACTTTCGGTTTCGGATTGTTCGCGGTTGTGTTGTGGATCCTTAGCCAACACGAATTCTAGTTATTCCACATTTACCAAAACGCCCTCACAGGACAAGCACCAATATCCAACATAGCCTACCCAACTTGTCCACTCTCGAACGGGCTTGATCAAATACTGGGCCCAACTTCCTCTAGAATTTTGGTGCAACGAAAAAAAATAAATTGAAAGTAGTAAATAAATAAGAAAAACTTACAATTAATAACCAACTAGCTCAATATTTATAGTTAAGTAATTTTAATTGTTCACTTATAGTGAATGATGATTATTAATTAATTAATTAATTATTTAGATAAACATACTGGTTTTCAACTTTCAAAATATTTAAACTTAAAATAAATTATTATTTAATAATTATCATGGTTTATTATTTTAACAGTGTAAATTATATCGACAAAATTGTGGCATGGATCGAACTTTTGATATTATAAAATAATCTACAATTTAGTTACTTTGCATGTTACGTGGCGATAATGAAACTTATGAAAATTGATTATTTTTGCGTATATTTTGAGTATCCTTTTTAAGAAATTTTGTAATACAAATTATGAATATTTAATTAAAAATTTCAGTTACAGAAAAAATTACTGCTATTAACATGACATGATAGCAAAAATTTGAAAACAGAAGGCAAATGAATCGTTTTAGTGAGCACATTTCAATTTGGCCATTGATGTTAGGGTACAATTTATTCAAAATTTCAATCGTCAAACATAAATCTTTTTATGACCAATATTTTTGCTTTGTTGCCAATAACTTGTAATTCAATTGATACAGAGCTAAATATTTAATTTAAGATAAATGCTCATTGTCACAAAAATTTTCTTAGGAAACAATTGACTAAATTGAGGTGAGTTAAAACCGCTTTTGTTTTATTTTCTGCCTTCTTTATGGTTATTTTCGTAATCCATTTGGTAGTATTATATAGCAGTGCTCTTCAATTATATATTAAATTATAAAGTTTGACAGTTTATGTGTTTATTGTGATTGTTTGTTGCTGGATTGGTTCCAATCCAATTCCCTACCATTATTTGGGAAATCTTATTCCTCCGTTTCTCAGTTCAAACCAGATAGTTGTTACTTTTGAAGCTTCAGTTCAGTTCAATTCAATTCAATTCAATGGCGACGAGAAATCGAAGTGTAGTGTACAGGAAGCAGAGAGATGCAGCGAACAAGAGCGTACGCGTTCCTCTCTCAAGGTATTTCTTTTTTCTTTCCTACTATTTTCCCTTTATATTATTCGTTTATCATAATTCATACTTGTTTCTGCTATGTGTTTCTACGCTTATATGAATTCCTTGATATGCGGAATAGCCATGATAAAATTTGGCACAATAGTTAAAGTTTCTATTTTTTCTCCCTCTGGTAGAATTTGCATTATTATTTCTGAAAGCCAAACTTCAAGACTTATCCTTTTTTTTTTCCTTTCTAAATGAGAATATTCAATATCTTGACATATATTTAGAATCGACATATGGGAATTGATCTATGATTCTATATATATTTCATAATCAGGACTGAGGAGATTCGGAGAGTTTGTTTGGTTTGATTTATCTTTCCTTTTTAACCATTGTTACTTAGTACCCCTTTCACTTCTGAATATTTCTTGCTAGCTATGACTTATGAGATTTGACCTCCTATTGTGGACAGAGTCTGAGAAAGAATTTAAACTCCCTTATAGCAGAGAAAGAACTTCAGATATGGAGTATATGGGTCATTTGTCATTTGGCCTGACTTGAAACACTGTCGAAGCTATTAGCTATGGCTTCAAATTCTGAACTTCATACTGAGTCTAATCATCAGATATTGTGCCTTGGTGTGTTAGAGATGCATTTACCGTGGGTTTGCCGCCATCTTGGATGGATGATTCTGAAGAAATAGCTACAAATATACAACGTGCTTGGATTAAAATGTCGGAGCTAGTCAAAGCTCATGCAAGGGCTTTAATGCCCTCCTTTGGTGATGGCAAAGAAGACCAACATCAGATTGAAACTCTCACACAGGAAATTACAGCTCTCCTGATAAAGTCTGAAATGAGGCTAAAACGACTTTCTGCTGGTAGTGGGTCTTCTGAGGATTCTAATGTCAGAAAAAATGTGCAGGTAATTGCCAATGGCCTTGTAGTCTAGTGGCACCTCCCCTGGTCATAAGGGGATCTTCATGTTCAAGGTGGGTGGTTTGATCACCTCACACCCCATTTCTCTAATTCCCCACCTAAATCCCAATAGGGCTCTCCTGCTTTACCAAAAAAAAAAAAAAACGTGCAGGTAATTTGCTATAAAAAATTATATATCACCATGTACAGTGCACACTATTTTGTTCGAACTTGACCATTTTTTTTTTGGTTGGGTTTTACTGTTATTGTTCTTATGGTAGATATAGGCTCTACTCTAGCACAATTATTTGTTTTGGGGGCAAAAAAGAAAGATATGGGTTACTGGATAATCTAAGTACTAGTTGCACTTAGTCAGTACTCAGTAGATTGTTCCAAAAGATACTATATAGGCTATTGCAGAAAGTTTATATAGTATTTCACTTCAACTATCATTAGCTGCCCTTCTACTGAATTATAGCTTTAGCCTCCCTCATCCTTGAAAAGCCCTATCGGCCCTTTCTTGTTTCTCCTTGTTTTTTATGTATTATTCTACATGAATTTATTTCCTATCTTCATATAGCTTCTGTTATTCTTTTAATTTCACTCAACTGATTTTATGTCATTTCTCTTGAAAACAGTTCCTTAGTGAAAGGTGGTTTGTAAATAGACAAGAATGTACTTGTATCTTGATTGCTTGCTTCAAGATTTAGGCATCTTACGGGATGCAAATATTTGCTTATATACTTGGCAACATTTTGGGATTGGTATGAGTGGCTTCTGTATCTACTTTTGGCTGCGTTCCCTTGCGACAGACCTTCAGAACCTGTCAATGGACCTCCAGCGAAAGCAGTCATCATATTTGAAACGTTTGCAGCAGCAAAAAGAGGTTGTTTCAACTTTTTGTAAGTAGCCAACTTGTCCATTCCAAATTCTTGCATATTGTCTTCCACCATTTTTATTGGTCCTGTTTCCTTATTTGCTAACTCATCAATTTATTTTTGAAGACTCACTGCTTCTTGACTTTTATTCTATATGTAATTCTTTTGGTATTCAAGTCATTGAACTTATGATCACTATGCCATCCCACAAACCTGTTAATATGTTATGCCTTAACTGCACTCATTAGTATTTTATATTGTTTCACTACTGTCTATATTTGGATGTGATTGTGCAGGGTTACGATGGGATTGACTTGGAGATGAACTTGAATGGGAGTAAATTTGGATTGCAGGATGATGGATTCAGTGATGTGGTATGCTGTTTACTGTAACTAATTGCTCTAGCAGGGCCTTATTTTTTAAGAAATCTTAAGCTGTGAAATTAGAGGTTTATGCATTTCTTTTTCCTTATCAAGTGACTATTGATGATTTCTTTTTCTTCCTAGTGATTATTAAAACAAAATTATAATGATGAAACTGCAAGGTTTAGATTTCAAACTAGGCAGTGACATTATTTTAACCCCTTATAATCCCCAGTTGTAAGAGAGGGATGGGGGAGGTCAATAAAACAAAAACAAAAAAACAGAACTTTCATGTGCACATTGGTAGCAATTGACTTTTGTAGTTTTATCCTTGTTTTTATTACTAAATTAGTTCTGTTTACAAAGTTATGATTCTGAAATACAGATTCTGTTCATGACGTATTGCTAGAGGGGATTACTCCGGTACCCATATTTTTTTCCTGGGTTACACAGGGTGAGTTGTCAAATATTTATTGGCTGCTGATTATATTTTGTGCGCAGCCACAGAAGAGAAGAAAATAATTTTTTCTATTAGGTTAAACTTCACAAAGGTTACAAAATATATAAGCTGTACATTCTAACTATCACTCCTTAATTTTAGCACAATCGGGATCCCAATAAATCAGGAGGGTAATTATCTAAATCAAATCCCTTCTAATTTCTAAAGAATCTCAGTAAATCTAATCTTTCTGTTTTCAACACCCCCCCTCAAGTTGGTGCATAGATATTGGTCATGCCCAACTTGTCAATGAAAGATTCAAATTTGGGCCTGAAATGGCCCTTAGTAAAGACATCAGCAATTTGTTGCTCAGAGGTGACAAATGGCATACAGATGATTCCATTCTCTAGTTTCTCTTTGATGAAATGCCTATCGATCTCAATGTGCTTGGTATGGTCATGTTGGACAGGATTATTTGCAATGCTTATAGCAGATTTGTTATCACAGAATAGTCTCATATGGGCTTCAACATCAAGTCTCAATTCTTTAAGTATTATTTTAATCCATAACACTTCACATACTCCATTTGCCATAGCTCTATATTCAGCTTCAGTACTGCTTCTAGCCACAACATTTTGTTTTTTGCTTCGCTAAGTAACCAGATTTCCCCATAAGAAAGTACAGTATCCAGATGTTGATCTTCTATCACTAATGGAGCCTGCCCAATCTGTATCCGTGAAGACTTCTACACATCTCTGATTACTCTTTTTGAATAACAATCCCCTTCCTGGCGAATTCTTCAAGTATCTTAGGATCTTGTATACAGCCTCCAAATGCTTTTCATACGGTGAGTGCATATATTGACTAACAACACTAACAGCGAAGGCAATATCAGGTCTTGTATGGAACAAGTAAATGAGTTTCCCTACAAGGCGTTGATATCTACCTTTATCAACAGGAACTCCACTGGACATTTCTCCCAACTTTTGATTAGGGTCCATGGGTGTGTCACTTGGCTTGCAGCCACTCATTCCTGTTTCCTCTAGTAAGTCAAGAACATACTTTCTTTGTGAGACAGAAATTCCCACCTTTGATCTTGCAATTTCCATGCCTAAGAAGTAGTGTAACAGCCCCAAGTCTTTGATTTTAAATTCTGAAGCAAGATGTCTCTTCATCCTACTTATCTAATCACTATCACTTTCTGTTAGAATTATATCATCAACATACACGATCAAGACTGCCATTTTTCTACAGTTTGTGTGTTTCACAAACATTGTATGATCAGATTGGCCTTGACTGTATCCTTCTTTCTTCACAAATTTAGTAAACCTTTCGAACCAAGCATGAGGGGATTGTTTCAGCCCATAGAGAGATTTTTTTAGCTTGCAAACTTTCCCACTAAACTTCTCTTCAAATCTGGGAGGAGCACCCATACAGACCTCTTCTTCCAATTCTCCATTAAGGAATGCGTTTTTAACATCTAGCTAAAACAATGGCCATTCTAAGTTCACAGCTACAGCAAGCAGTACCCGAACAGTATTCAATTTTGCTATCGGGGCAAATGTCTCTTGGTAGTCAACTCCATATGTTTGCGTGAATCCCTTTGCAACCAATCTAGCTTTTTACCGTTCCAAGGATCCATCAGATCTGAATTTTACAGTAAAGATCCACTTGCAGCCAACCATTAATTTTCCTTTGGGTAAGTCAACCATCTCCCAAGTTCTGTTTTTTTCAAGTGCTTCCATTTCCTCACGAACAGCCCTCTTCCATTCAGGAACCTTTAGAGCTTCTTGTATAGACTTAGGTATTTCCACACTTGACAATTGAGAGATAAAGGTATGGTATGATGCAGACAAGTTTTTATATGAAACAAAATTTGAAAGTGGATGTTGGGTACATGATCTGACTCCTTTTCTAAGAGCAATTGGGAGATCAAGGGAATTGGGATCTATATGTTGACTAGGTAAAGGAACATATTCAGAGATTGTACCTGGTCTTTCGGATTCTGTATATTCCAGGTCTGGTATTGGTTCAGATTCTTGACATTGAGGGAGTATAGCCATCTCTTTCTCACTTTGAACCTGTTTTTTTCGAGTGTAGGTTTTCCCAAACAATCTCTCATCATTGAGGTGTGTCTTGTCTGTTAAATCTGTTTTTTGTTCAGGCACTAAGGTAGACTTCCATTAATCTTTAATCAGAGTATCAAAGTTAAATATGTCAGTTTCAAGGTTCATGTTACCATTAGTGCCAGTTTCAAACTCAAAAACCGAGTCTTCTTCACATTCTTTCCCCCCTGAAGAGGAGGACCAAAAAAGCTTTGAGATTCAAAAAAGGTAACATCCATTGTGACAAAAAAATTTCTGCTAATGAGATCAAAACATCTGTACCCTTTTGTGTGGGAGAGTATCCCAAAAAAACACATTTCACAGCCCGAGGATCCAACTTGTCCCTATTATGATTGTGAACATGAACAAAGGCAACACACCCAAAAACTTTTAAGGACAGATCTGAAGTAAGACGTGACAGTGGAAAGAATTTTTTAAAGACTGTCAAAGGTGTTTGAAAGTTCAAAGTTCTTGATGGCATCCTGTTGATAAGGTAGGTAGCCGTGAGGATTGCTTCCCCCCATAAGTACTTAGGTACTCGAGTGGTGAACATCAAGACTTAGCTACTTCTAGGAGGTGTTTATTTTTTCTTTCGGCTACCCCATTTTGTTAGGGGGAGTCAATGCAAGAGCTGTGATGAACAATCCCTTTTTGTAAGAAAAAAGAGCCCAGAATCTGATTAAAATATTTCTTTCCATTGTCACTTCGGAACACTTGAATTTTTGTTTGAAATTGAGTTTCAATCTTGTGAAATTTTTTTTGAAAAACATGAGCTGTTTCTGATTTGTCTTTGAGAAGATAGACCCAACTTAGGCGGGTATGATCATCAATAAATGTTATGAACCAGCGTTTTCCAGAATTTGTTGGTGTCCTAGACGGCCCCCACACATCACTATGGATGAGGTTAAAAGGTTTAGAGGATTTATAAGGTTGAGCATAAAAAGGGGTGCAGTGATGCTTGGCAAATTGACACACGTCACATTGAAATTGAGACAAGCTTTTATTATGAAATAAGTTTGGAAACAAGTACTTTAAATACTGAAAACTAGGATGGCCTAACCTACGGTGCCATAACATTATTTCATCCTCAACAGAACTAAGGTATGCCCCTTGATTTGAGATTTGCGGTTGCTAACCCAAAGAATCACCAACATCAAAGTAGTAGAGACCACCATACTCTCTAGCACTGCCAATCATCTTCCCCGTATCCAGATCCTGAAAATTACAGCAATTGAAGAAAAAATTAGCACAACATTTCAGATCAGAGGTGATTTTACTGACTGACACTAAATTACAAGAAAGATTGGGGACATGAAGGACATTGTGAAGAACAAGAGTATGAGAGATGACTATAGACCCCTTTCCAGCAATGGCTGAGAGAGATCCATCAGCTATTTTAATTTTTTGATTGCCAGCACAAGGACTATAAGAGGAAAACAACTTAGAGCATCCTGTCATATGATCGGTGGCTCCTGAATCTATTATCCATGGGCAAGGGAGAATAATATAATTACCTTTCTGGGCCAAGGAACAAGAAGGAGACACAGAAGTAGAGAATTGTGTGGACTGGAAAAGTTTATACTGTTGATCTAACTATTCCTTACTGAATGAGGGTGTCGCAGCAGTAGCTTCTATGCTTCCATTCTCCTCTGTGGTGGAGTGGTAAGCCTTTGAATCACGGTGTGACTGACTAGAGGTGCGAGGTGTCCAGTTGGAGGGCTTTCCGTGTAACTCCCAGCAAGTGTCCTTGGTGTGTCTTGGTTTGTGATAGTGATCACACCATACTTTGTCTTTTTTCTGGTTTGAACGTGTCTGGGACTGGGAATTACTGTGACTGTTCTTGGTAATTAGGGCTGAAACTTCAGGTGTAGGTGAGTTTTTTTCACCTAGCATGACTTTGTGTCGACCTTCTTCCCATCTAACCTCTGAAAACACTTCCCGAATCGATGACAGTGGGGTTCGGCCAAGGATCCGGCCTCTCACTTCATCAAGGCTCTTATTCAAGCCCGCCAAGAACACATAAACTCGATCATTCTCCATCCGTTTCACATAACGAACACTGTCAGCTTTACACGCCCAATCATCTTCATGGCAGAGGTCAAGTTCCTGCCATAACATCTTCATTTCATTGTAGTATTCAGTAACTCCACGGTCACCCTGCTTTGTTTGCCATAGCTTTGTCTTCAACTCGAAAATTTGGGATGAATTTTCGAGATCTGAATATGTCTCTCGGACCGCATCCCATACATCTTTTGCGGTTGGAAGAAACAAATACGTTTTCCCTATTGAGGCCTCCATGGAATTGATCAGCCAGGCCGTGATAAGGGAATTTTCAGATCTCTTAAGTCTTCCATTCTGTGTCAGATTTTTCAAGCTCCTTCATCTCACCAGTGAGGTAGCCAAATCTTCCCTTGCCTTTGACCACTAGTTTGATTGACTGAGCCCACTCCAGGTAATTTTTCCGTTCAATTTGTGAACGGTTAATTGAATGGGCAGATTCTCCATGCTGTTAGGATGTACAGACCCTGACGGTGGTACTGCTCCAGCATTCCCTCCAGATGATGTGGCGGGTCTGCTTACTTCAAGGGTGGCGCCATCATCACCAGGTGCCACCACCTCAGGTATGGCTGATTCTGCCATCACAACAGTATGGGAAAAAACGAAGGGAGGATCAAGCCAGGTCTAAATATACCATAGCTCTGATACCATGTGCGCAGCCACAGAAGAGAAGAAAATAATTTTTTCTATTAGGTTAAATATAAGTTGTACATTCTAACTATCACTCCTTAATTTTAGGAGATACACAATCGGGATCCCAATAAATCAGGAGGGTAATTATCTAAATCAAATCCCTTCTAATTTCTAAAGAATCTCAGTAAATCTAATCTTTCTGTTTTCAACATATTTAATAGACTTTTAAATATTTATTGTGAAACCAACAACCAATAAACACTTGAGAACTAACATTGGGTACCATACCCATAACGATACCATAGCAACTCCCAGAACTTTTAGTAATAGAACTTGAGAGACATATCTCTGCATATTCTGTGGCACGTGAGTTTTTCATGCTTTCTTGTGGGTTTTAGCTCATGGGTTTAAAGACATTTCTTTATTTTACTCCTGCTGTTTCCATTTGTTTTAGAAAGATTCCTGATCCTCCTATTGTTGTCATTACTTTCTCTTTTAATGAATTCTTTTTCTATCCCAAAAAAAGAAAAAAAAAATATTTTCCAATATAATCTGGATTTTGTAAATAAATCCCATGTATTTTTTATCTAAAAAGATTTAAAAAAAGCAATTCACTTGTTCTTATTTTCAGCACTTCAGTCTTCATCTTTTCTTAACTTATGAAAATATGTGGATTTATTTATCACTTATCTGGAGACTGGATCTGACATGAAGCTTCTGTTAGAGGGAGGTACTGATTCATTAGGATCATTTCTCTTGGGCCAACTGTTTCTGTCCCTGTGATGAAGCTGATAGTTTTAAAGGAGGCATTTTATGCTATCAAATATTTACATTTCATTGAGCCTCATACCTGGGAGAGTTTTATAGAAAGAAAGAGATAATGATAATTGGTATTTGATTGATCCAGGGTTTCAGTGAAGAGAAAATAACAAAGCTGAAGAAAACTAAGCAGTTCTCAGAGGAAAGGGAAAGAGATTGAACAGGAAATTTGAAGGCATTCAATGTATTGCTTGAAGACAAATCACTTTCTGTACCTTGTCTGACAATGTGAAATGTGCTGTAGGTATCTAAATCAGTCAACGAACTTGCTCAGATCATGAAGGATCTCTGTGTCCTTGTGATAGACCAGGTTAATGCCCCACCCTTATATAAGAAGGATTCATATTATGAAAGGTGACTGAAGAAGCTGATATTACTCTATAGAACAATTGTGGATAGAATTGATTACAACTTTCAGAGTGTTGCTATATCCGTTGAGGAGGGCTTAAATCAGTTGGAAAAGGTTCTTTTGGAATTTGTTAGCTGTTAGCTTGTTACAATCATCACCTTAAAACATGTACTTGCAGGCAGAGAGAACACAGAAAAAAGGAGGAATGGTTATGTGTGCAACAGTGCTTGTTTATAATGTGCTTTGTCATGCTTGTTCTCTTGATACTCAAGGAGATACTCTTTTTGTCATATTAATGACTGCTTTACCGTCTTGTTATCGTGTTAATTCACTTCACCGGGCCATGGAGAATCAGATCGCATTCTGTTTGAAGACAGTATCATCAGCACTATGATAGTGCACTTCATGTCTGGGAATTTGTTTTAATTTGAAGGGCCATGGGTTTTCAAGATCGGCTCCTTATTGAGAGGCAGTGGGGGATAAAATTGTACACTATTTGCTTCGTGCAAATATATTCCTATAAATAGTTTGTTGCAGGTGTTTGAGATTTGCAAAGAAAATTTGTACATGATATTAGTTTTATCAAATTATGTCAAGAGACAGCAAATTCACCTCCTTGTAACCAAACTCATTTAGTAGCGGTAGATAGTCAGAATTTAATCTAGATTTAAAGGTAGTTATTAGATAAGACAAAGTGGTAAGAACAATTTATCTATTCAAGAGTCATTAAACCTGCTAATCCACTTCAGCTTATATTATTGCTACCTAATTCTGGCTACGCAACAATTTTTTTTTCTTGATGTTTGTTTTCTGTCTTTATTTTTATCTGCGCTTTTTTCTTTATCAATGATACAAACGAACACTAGAAGGAAATTTTAAATTATTTAAATTTCAAAACTGTATAGTGATTTGGCCTAATGGTCCTCATATGCTCGCATTGGTGAGGTTTTCTGGGTTTGATACCATGCATGGCACAATTTCCGCCCTTTTGCCATTTCCCCCATCCTTTATTGAATGTTGGTAAAATTCAAGTTTCATGTGAACAATGATTAGTTGGAACTTAGAAATCAAATGAAGAAGAGGAGAAGGGAGTGGTGCTTGAAATGGGCTTTCAAATTAGGTTTGGATTGGGACGGGTTTTTTTAATGAGTGGTGAAGACAGATGGAACGAAACCATTTTAAGAGTGAAATAAAATCAGCTTTGAGCTTCAGGTTTGTGTGTGAATGTTTTTTACTACTTTTTTAAGATTTATATATTTTTCATGTCTTTTCTCTTCTTTCGCATATCTCTTTAAAGTTTATATAAAAATTCCCTCTACTTAATTTTTTATTTAACCATGAAATGAAAATAATTTTAATATTTATTTATTATATTAAATATTAATATATAATTTTCTTTGATAAAATTTTAGCACTTAAAATAAAAAATTAAAAAAAATAATTACAAGTTTAATAAGTAATTCCTCTAATAATTTATTCGCTCTAAATTTAGTAGTTGTGATAAAAAATTTAATAAATTTAATCATCCAAACCGCAGCTTTGAATTTTGAATTGTTTATTTAGCATGTCACATTTGATATTTATTTCAGTCTAGAGGCAGAGGAAAATAATTAGGCCAGCTCAACTTTATGAAGCCATTAGTTGATTCAAATTCGGACACACATTATAAGTCAGTAACTTGATTAAAGCTCGTATTCTTTTGTTATAACTCACAATTAATTAAAATTAAACAATGGCTTTCCTTTTTCTCCCTTATACTCTTTAAAAGGGAAATACCAAATTCTACGAAACTAAATTCATAGAATGACACACGAATTTGAGAAAAAGACATAACTGAATTTGCGTATTTTTTGTTTTTTATTATATTATATTATAATATAGCTGTGGGAAAAAAAAAGAGAAGTGAATATTTTTGTGGCATTAGGGAACGTTTTGTGTGAAGGCTCTGTTTGGTAAGTTTGATCCACTAACTTATAGCGGATTTGATTAATAGATAATGAATTTTAAAAAATAGAGCTGTTTGGTAATCAGTAACTTATAGTGTTTTTATAGACGCTATTTGAAGTAGCGTTTGAACTTATAGCTTATAACATATATATTTTTCTCGTTTTTACCTTCATTATTTTAATTAAATTCCTCCTCTATCCTTTATTAAATAAAATAAAAAAATATTAATCCCTACACTCTCACTTCATACGTCTGACGATTCCTGTAGTTCGTGGGCGACTCCTTATTCCTCCGTCGTTGGTTGACCGCTACTCTTGTTTTCACGAACCTCTTGGTTTTTTTCTTTCACATGTTCCTTTCTTTCTCATCTATCAATTCTTGTTTTTGGTTTGTGATTGTTATGCTTTATTCTTATATGGGATTTTAATTCAAAGAACCTAAATGGGAAAGAGATCTGTGAAACCATCGATTCAGTCTTTTATGCTTTCTTCTTCAAATGGCATATAACCTTTAAAATATATAAAAACTGCAACTTTGGCAATATATTAATAGGAATAAGACAAATTACACAGATAAAAATGACAGAACATTAATGTAATATTCCTCCCAAAAGTCAAGCTCTCATTATGACTTTTGATTTTTTGTCGTATACTCATGTAACTTGATTTTTACAACTCCTTTTAATTTTGATAAATTTACGTAGTTTAAGTTAATATTTAAATTGGGTATAGGGAAAGTTTCTACAATTTCTGAATGACATTGGGAAAGTTGGTTATACTGGCAATGCTTTTATTATTTTATGTTATTGCCTAACTTTATACACTCGTAACAATTAAAAGATAAGAAATAATTGTTTATGCTTTTATTATTTTATGCTATTGCCTAACTTTATACACTTGTAACAATTAGGGATGACAATATCCCCATCCCCCACGGGTATCCGCGGGTAATACTCGTCGCTAGGTGGAGGTTTAACACCCGTTTATTAAACTATGCGGGAGAAAGGAGTTCTTTCCCCCATACCCGTGGGTACCCAATATATAATTTTAAATATTTAAAGTTGTATTTTTGTTATGTATATATATGTTCTTCAAGAAAATTATATTGTTATTTTGATTTTAAGTATTTAAAGTTGTTGAACTAAATTAGTTTGTAGTAGATAAATTATGATATTAAAATTTATTTAATTTATTATTCTTCTTTTTTTTTTAATTTTTTTCTTCATTTTTCAATTTTAATGATTTTATAGGTATCTGCAGATATCTGTGAGTACTCGTCTACCAACAAAAAAATAAAAAAATGGATACCCGCGCAAGTACAGGGCGGGAGATGACTACAACCTGCCCCCACCCCCGTCCCACCCCATTGCCATCCCTAGTAACCTTCAAAAGATAAAAAATAATTGTTTATGCTTTTATTATTTTATGCTATTGCTTAACTTGAATATACACTTGTATTAATAAAAAAAATTGTATAAATTAAAGGTTAAAATAACATATTAGTCTCTATAGTTTATGCTCGTTTTTTGATTTGGTTTCTATAGTTTTTTTAAAAATAAGAGTCCTTATTTACAAAGTTTGTCCTTGACGTCAACCTACTTTTAAGCGAAGTTTGTTTTTGTCCTAAGTGTCAAACAAAATCTCATGTGGAGCTTATGTGGCATGAGATGGAGGTTGCATAGGGTTTTTTTTTTTATCCACATCAGTTCATCCCATTTCCTTTCAAAGATCCATAAACCCCGTCGTCTTCTTGCTTCCTTAAACCCCAAAGTCTGAGAGTTATTCTTTCATTCTCATGCGAGTTTGACTGAATTTCATCTGAATCTAAATCTTGAAGTTATGAGAAAGATGAGTAAGGTAGAAAATTACAATAATGATGTTTTACCATCAGATTTTTTTACAAATTAATCATATATGTATATATATTTCTTTTTTTGATAAGTAGGTATTATTTGGTGGATAAAGGATATCCGAATAAAAAAGGATATTTGGTGCCATATCCTAAGATAAGGTATCATCAGTCTCAATTTGAACACGAGCCCCTAACCAATGCTCAAAAAGCCTTCAATCATGTACATTCATCTCTTCAAAGCTGTATTGAAAGATCATTTAGAGTGTTGAAGAAAAGATGGAAGAGACTTAATAGAATACCGCAGTTTAGTGTAAAGACCCAAATTGATGTTATAATGGCTGCATTTACATTACATAATTATATTCGTGAGAACTCTCAAGATGGCACAATGTTTACTATCCTCGAGTAACATCCAAATTATACGTCTTATGATGAAATTTCGGATATTATTGATGGTGATACGAGAAGTGAAAGCTTGGGAGAGAGATCTACAAAGATGAAGGAGATTTGTAATAATATTGCTAATTTATTGTGAGATACTAGATGATAGATTTATTTTGTTTATTATATTGGAATAATATAATAAAATGTATTTAAGATTATCTTTACTTTTTATTTTAATTATAATACTATTGCACTGCAAAAGCTATGTTATGTATATTGTTAAGTATATTTTTTGTGTGTATATATATATTTTAAAAATTATATACATTTATGTTGTTACTTATATTTTTATAAAACATATATTTTTATAAAACATGAAAATTTAAATGAAAAGAAAATTTAAAATAATATTTTTAACCAATAAAAAATATTTTAATGATAATAAATAAATAAGTAAATAAATAAATTAGATTATTAAAATATAAATTTCAAAAATTTAACTTCTAAATATCTTAATAATTAGTTTAATTAACATAAATTTATTTTATAAATAATTAATAAATATTTTTTCATATTTAATATTGATAGAATAAATTTAAGCATTAATTAAAAATGTCATTTTATGTCATTTTACATTTATCAATTAGTTCAATCGCTAATTTTACCAAACACTTTAAATTCAATTTGCTAGCTTATCTGCTATCAATTATCCGTTATCCGCTATAAGCTCATCTGTTATCCACTATAAGCTAATTCGCTATCAGTTAACTTATCTATTATCCGCTACTTTTTACCAAACAGCGCCATAACATTGTTGCTTTAAAAAGAGAGGAACCCAAAGATAAGGTTGTTACAGTTATTGGATCGTTGAACTTGAAAAGTTAAGGCCCTATTCGGGGTGGTTGTAAATTTCATGTTTTTGGTTTTAAAAGCTAAATTTGACAATAAAACGTATTCGGGTAAAACGAGGTTTAAATTGATTTTTTACTTAATTTTAAAACAATTTTCTTCTAAGGCACAAAACCATCAAAATAGGTTTTGTGATTTTTGTTTCAATTTTCACCTTAAAACTACGTTCTTGCTCTCGTGCCCTTCACCATCCCTCTTTGCCCTTTCACCATTCCTACTGGTGGCTCTTCTGCTCTTGACTCTCTTACTTTTGTAAATATATTTTCTCTCATTCTTCCCCCTCTTATCTTCTCTGACTTTTTTTTTCTTTCTATTTGTTGTATTTTTTTTTCACCCTTTCATTTTCTTTACAGACCATTCCCATCATTTCTCCATCTTCTTCTCAACAAGGTTGATGTTGTTACAATTATGGTTTTGATTTTGTTGATTTCTAATGATATTAATAACTCACGATATAGTTATAGTTAATTAATGATTTGTTTGAGCATCATTAACAAACTTGAAGGCATTGGTGCTGCTCTTTTTACAAAGGCAATAAAGATGATGAAAGAAGACCTTTTATGAAGGGACGTGTTTTTGGCATTATCAGATGAGTAGAAAAAAGATATTGTCCTCAATCTCTGAAAATTTATGTTTGTATTTGGATTAAGACATGAAAATTTATGTTTGTTTGGATTAAGACATATGTATGATAGATATTTATATAAGCATTATAATTATTTTTATTATTATGTTTATGTTTAGATTAAGATATGTGTATGATGGATATTTATACAAGTATTATAATTATTTTTATTATTATTGTTATTATCGTAGTTGGTTATATTACTTATGATTATCATTTTTATTATTTTTATAAATTTATAATATTTATTTTTGTTGTCAAAATTTATCTTAATATTTTAATTTTTTAAGTATTTTTTTCAGACTTAATTGTTTTATTGTCATTGTTAATTATTTTTATGTGTCAATATTTTTTATATTAGATAAATTCATTGTGAGATGAGGTAAAGAAAGTGACTTAACCCAAAAAATAAAAATAAAATCTGAAACTCAGAACTAAAATTAAATTTAAAATTTAAAATTTTTAAAACATAAAACTGAAAATCAGCCCGGCCTAAAACTCCTTCAGTTGACTGATCTTAAAGGGACCGTTTAGATTAGAAAGCGAAAGTAAAGCATCTCCGAGATCCCAGTAAATCGGCGGTCCAGATCTGTTGACCGTTGCATTTAAATCCCAAGCCAACCTTTTCCCCTCAAATTCGACCGTTGCTCATATCTCAAGCTGCTACTACTTCTTCTTCTTCTTCTTCTTCCTCCTACTCACTTCACAGTTCACACCCTTCACTTTAATCTTCCCATAATTTAAATCCCAATAAATCAGTAAATCAGCGGTCCAGATCTGTTGACCGTTGCATTTAAATTCCAAGCCAACCTTTTCCCTTCAAATTCGACCGTTGCTCATATCTCAAGCTGTTACTACTTCTTCTTCTGCTTCTTCCTCCTACTCACTTCACAGTTCACACCCTTCACTTCAATATTCCCATAATTTCCTTATGGACCAGTGAATTGAAGATTTTTGTATTCTTTACACACCTTATTCTCTTCCGCTTTCTATTTTTTTTAATTCTTTTTTGTGGGTTAGCTGGGATCCAAAAACATGGTGAAAACGGCTTCATCTCCTTCCTCTCCGGTGACCATAACAGTGTCATCTGGAGGCAAAGGAGGAGGAAGTAGAAGCATGGGGTTAACCAGTCCCGTACCACGTGCTTCAGTCTCTAACAACCCCAATTCCCCTCTCAGCGCCAGAGCAAACAGAGCTTCCAGTGGCGGAAGGAGGTTATCAGGGGGAGTCAACAACTATTGCTCTATGTCCAAAGAAGATGCCATGGAAGAAACCAATTCCGAATACGTTTCATACACTGTTCATATTCCTCCCACCCCTGACCGCCAACCCTTGTCAACCTCACAGACCAGCCTCGCTGAAGATGATGGCAAGAACGTGGGAAAGTCCGATACAAGTTACATTTCTGGTACAATTTTCACAGGAGGTTTCAACTCTGTGACACGAGGGCATGTCATTGAATGCTCCATGGAACGTGAGGAGCCACCCAAATCTGGATTGTTTTGCGGAATGAAAGGTTGTGATGAGGAAGCAAGGTCGAGTGGTCCTTGCGAGTGTGGGTTTAAGATTTGCAGGGATTGTTACATGGAGTTTGCTGGAAAAGGTGGGGGTCGTTGTCCTGGGTGCAAAGAACCTTACAATTATGTGACTGATGATGAAGAAGACGAGCAGGTATCTGAGGCCGAAGACCGGGCCCTGCCGTTACCTTCTTTGGCAGAGTTCAAATTGGATAAAAGGCTTTCTCTTGTGAAATCGTTTAAAGCACAGAACCATCCACCTGACTTTGATCACACTCGCTGGCTATTTGAAACAAAGGGAACCTATGGCTATGGAAACGCTGTGTGGCCTAAAGATGGATATGGCACTGGATCAGGTGTGAATGGATTCGAACACCCTCCAGATTTTGGAGAGAAAACTAGGAGACCTTTGACCCGAAAGGTTGGGGTTTCAGCTGCCATTCTTAGTCCATATAGGTGAGTCCATATAGCTGCTATTTTCTTGATTTCTTTATCTTGTTAATTTTGATTCTAAGTAGAGTTCAGAATCATTAGCTAGACTTTTCTGTTTATAATACTGTGTTACTCAGACAAGTTTTGATTTTTATTAAGCTTGGTATGAATTCTAATGTACCTATCCAATTCAATTGTCTTCAGATTACTTATTCTGATGCGTCTTGCTGCCCTCGGTTTATTCCTCACATGGAGGATTCGACACCCGAACCGTGATGCAATGTGGCTGTGGGGAATGTCCATAACCTGTGAGCTATGGTTTGCATTTTCGTGGATTCTTGATCAGCTCCCAAAGCTATGCCCTGTAAACAGAGTCACTGATCTCTCTGTTCTGAAAGAGCGGTTTGAATCCCCAAACCTCCGCAACCCAAAAGGGAGATCTGATCTCCCTGGGATTGACGTTTTTGTTTCCACAGCAGACCCAGAAAAGGAACCTCCTCTTGTCACCGCAAATACCATTCTTTCGATCCTAGCTGTTGATTATCCGGTGGAAAAGGTTGCATGTTACCTGTCTGATGACGGTGGAGCTCTGTTGACATTTGAAGCCCTAGCTGAGACTGCTAGTTTCGCAAGAATATGGGTTCCTTTTTGTCGAAAGCACCAAATAGAGCCCAGAAATCCTGAAGCATATTTTGGGCAGAAGCGTGATTTTCTCAAGAACAAGGTACGGCTAGACTTCGTGAGGGAGAGAAGAAGGGTGAAGAGAGAATATGATGAATTCAAAGTCAGAATAAATTCCTTACCGGAATCGATAAGGAGAAGATCCGATGCTTACAATGCTCATGAGGAGCTACGAGCCAAGAAGAAACAGATGGAAGCAGGTTCCAATGTCTCCGAACCTATTAAGGTTCCTAAAGCAACATGGATGTCCGATGGTTCTCATTGGCCAGGAACTTGGGCATCAGCAGAACCAGACCACTCAAGAGGGGACCATGCCGGTATAATTCAGGTAATTCTTTGCACTTCTTCAATACTATACGATACTTGGTGTAGTGTTTGAATCATTGAGTACTAAACTTCATCTTCATCTTTTTGTCTAGGCAATGTTAGCTCCACCAAATGCAGAACCAGAATATGGTGCAGAAGTCGATGGGGAGAACTTGATTGACACAACAGACGTTGATATTAGGTTGCCTATGTTGGTTTACGTGTCTCGTGAGAAGAGGCCGGGATATGATCACAATAAGAAAGCAGGAGCCATGAATTCTCTTGTACGCACTAGTGCCATCATGTCCAATGGACCATTCATTCTGAATCTTGACTGTGATCATTACATCTACAACTCCTTGGCTCTTAGGGAAGGCATGTGCTTTATGCTTGACAGGGGTGGTGATAGGATATGTTATGTTCAATTCCCGCAGAGGTTCGAGGGCATTGACCCCAGTGATCGATATGCAAACCACAATACAGTGTTCTTTGATGTGAGCATGAGAGCTCTTGATGGCTTGCAGGGCCCAATGTATGTGGGCACGGGCTGCATTTTCAGAAGAACAGCTCTTTATGGGTTTAGCCCTCCTAGAGCTACAGAGCATAAAGGGTGGTTTGGTAGAAAGAAAATTAAATTGTGCCTGAGAAAGCACAAGGTTTCAAAAAAGGAAGAAGATGAAGTAGCTCTGCCAATCAATGGTGATCCCAACGATGACGATGCAGATATTGAGTCCTTGCTTCTTCCCAAAAGGTTTGGAAATTCTACTTCTCTGGCTGCATCCATCCCTGTAGCAGAATACCAGGGAAGGTTGCTTCAAGATTTGCAAGGAAGGGGAACACAGGGAAGGCCAGCTGGTTCTCTTGCTGTGCCTCGCGAACCATTAGATGCTGCTACTGTTGCAGAGGCAATAAGTGTCATATCTTGCTTCTATGAGGATAAAACTGAGTGGGGCAAACGAGTGGGGTGGATATATGGTTCCGTTACAGAAGATGTGGTGACTGGTTACAGAATGCACAACAGAGGGTGGAGATCCGTGTACTGTGTGACCAAAAGAGATGCTTTTCGAGGAACAGCTCCAATCAATTTGACAGACAGGCTCCACCAAGTACTTCGGTGGGCGACAGGATCTGTTGAGATCTTCTTCTCAAGGAACAACGCCTTATTGGCTAGTCCCAGAATGAAGTTCTTGCAGAGGGTGGCATACTTCAATGTAGGAATGTACCCATTCACTTCAATGTTTCTGATTGTCTATTGCTTTCTG
This sequence comes from Styphnolobium japonicum, assembly GCA_023212625.1. Taxonomy (NCBI): domain Eukaryota; kingdom Viridiplantae; phylum Streptophyta; class Magnoliopsida; order Fabales; family Fabaceae; genus Styphnolobium; species Styphnolobium japonicum. The sequence goes on along the minus strand of JALBWW010000002.1, from coordinate 7,529,853 downwards.
CCTGCAATTTCCCTATTTTCAGGGCAGTTTATAGTCCAATCCCTCAGTGCAGCATTTCTAGTGTTCTTGCTGGCCATCACAATCACACTGTGCTTGCTTGCACTACTTGAGATCAAATGGTCAGGCATCACTCTACATGATTGGTGGCGAAATGAACAGTTCTGGTTAATTGGTGGAACAAGTGCCCACCCTGCTGCAGTTTTACAAGGGTTGTTGAAGGTCATAGCAGGAGTAGACATCTCATTCACCCTGACCTCAAAGTCCGCCACTCCAGAAGATGGAGATGATGAGTTTCTAGATCTTTACGTGGTAAAGTGGAGCTTTCTAATGATCCCTCCAATTACAATTATGATGGTGAACACGATTGCTATTGCTGTAGGAGTAGCCAGGACTATGTACAGCCCATTTCCACAATGGAGCAGACTAGTAGGAGGGGTGTTTTTCAGTTTCTGGGTTTTATGCCATCTTTACCCGTTTGCAAAGGGGCTGATGGGAAGGAGAGGGAGGGTTCCAACCATCGTCTATGTTTGGTCTGGATTGCTATCAATTATTATCTCTATGCTTTGGGTGTACATTAACCCTCCTTCTGCAAGACAAGAATACATGAATTTCCAGTTCCCTTAGTTCGAGGAAGATGAAGTCCCTCTACTTCATCATGTATGTGCCAATCATTTGTAGTGTAGGCTTAGTCTATGTTGTATTAAATTGTGAGTATATCTTACTTTGTGCTATTCTGATTATGTGTGGACCACTCTCCCATTTACTGTTATATCCAAGGAAATTGAAGTTGCTAACTTCATGTTTTAATTACCAGTTACAATATTTTTTTTTGATAAAAATGCCCTTGGCAGAGCTCTATTCTGTTGTTTTCTCTTCTTAGAGCATTAATTAGCATAAACTCTTGAAGGGCAGTCAAACACTAATTCTGGTTTTTCCAATATCATTTTTAATCAGGAGTCCTGCTCATTAGGAATGTCCCTTCTTAGAGCATTAATTAGCATAAACTCTTGAAGGCAGTCAAACACTAATTCTGGTTTTTCCAATATCATTTTTAATCAGGAGTCCTGCTCATTAGGAATGTCCCTTCATAAAAGTTAAGCAAATTACTACCTGCATATTTAACATGTTTTCAGAGAGAAAATCATGATGGAAAAGCCAATTCCACGTTGTACTACCGTCACATTCTGATGCTCACAAGTTAACATCGTCATAATAAGCAGGAGATTGAACAAGAGCAGGGAACAGAACAGCTGAAGCTTTGTCTCGCATTTGATCTACTTATGCAGGAACTTCTGGGAACAGTTGTCTGTGAGCAGCAAGTTTTTGTCTCGCTTTGTTCTCAAGTGACTGAAGAAGATAAAGTTTTGGGTCAATTTTAGTTGCATCCCCGGTTCCCCGGGTGTTTGCAGCAAGCAGGTCTGGGAGAGAGGGGGGCAAATGTCAGAGCATGGTCGCTTTAGTGGGTTCAAACACTCGAAGGGGGAGTCTACTGTGTCAATTTACAATATTGCTTGAGCATTTCAATAAGGTGTCGCCTAGTTTATATTCCGCATACATTTTTACATTATGCGTCTCCTGGTGCTAGTGCCGCACTCGACAACACATTATGAGCCTACCTGAGTAATGCTTTGCACATAATCATTTTTCTTAAGGAAAAAAAAAGGAAGAAGAAATGTACATTTTGTCTAAGCAAATCTAACAGTAAATTAAGAAATACGTTTTTGTGCTTGTGTATATATTGTCCTTTCTTGTATCTGGGAGAGCCGTGTAACATTTTCCCTTTGATTGAGTCCATTCATCAGTGTCTATTGAGATATTGATTAGAGCCTTTGGGCTACGGATTTTTTTGAGATGGTCCCCCCTATCATGGTCGTAAAGAAGAGAACCTTGTCCACCCATGTGCTGTTTGTCCCTCTCGGCCCAGTTAGGGACCCTGAATCCTTCCCTTCATTTTTTTGTTGCTTTTGAACTCCCTGTTACATTGATAGACAGTATAACTGGTGTTAAAGTTTCTATTGCACATGACATACAAGAAACAAGAAATCGAAACAAACAAAAAGAATCCACCACTTTGATAAACTGCTTGGAAGAATTAAATGTCATCAAGTTTGTAACCAAAGCTATAACCGCTTGCGTGCCCTGTGCTTAGTTACTTGTTTTTTTTTACCTACTTAGTTACCTTCCACGCTAGTCTTTTTTAAGATGGAGTGAGTGGATATGAAAATCAACTAGAAATAGTTCGAGTTAAAAATTGCAGTAGGGGCTCGCTTCATTTATATCAGAGAGGAGGACCTTCCTGCATTAACTGCTTCTAGCCACCCATTAATAAAAGTATTCATGTTTGTCACAAGTACCAATCAGCCCTCAGGTCCCCCGAAATTCAAACACTGTTGCCAGTTTTCAATGGAGGCTGTCCTTTCCTTTGGCACCCCAAATCCATTTGAGTTCAAATAAGCATTTTCAACACGAACAGGCGTGCTCCACGTGAAGGAAGCTTGAACTGTCTTGTGATATTGAGGTTAGTCTAGGGAGCTTTGTACTTTGTAAATGTAGGTCATCCTAATATGCGAGAAAAGAGATGGAGCATCGTTGGTGGACCACAGAATGTTTATGGTGCCCTGCCCCTCATATTAACTCACCGACTGGTTTCTAGCTGTAAAGGTTCCAAAGGCCTCTTCTCTTTTTTGGATACTTGCGTGCTTGCTCCTTTTCTCCCTTTTGTTCCTTTTCTTGGTGTTATAATGACCAGTAAACATCCCAGACTATGAAACCAAATGTGGCAATGCTTCTAGGATCTTAATCTTTATGCGAGGTTCCGAAAGGGAAGTAATGTAATGTAAGCTCTATATATGATCTTTCTTCTTTCAGAGAATAAGAGTCTGGTTTGTTACCAACCGCTAAGTCACTACTGCAACTATAAATTGTACAGCCCATTCGTGGCTCTAACAGAAGTCTTCCCCAACTGCTGAATGCTGATGTCGGTAAAGGTTTTAAAATGTAGGTTGTGGATAGATTTTAGTTGGGGGGGCCTTTGCCCCTCTTTCTTACCACAAAAAAAAAAAGAAAAAATCACCAATTTTTTAACCAACTTTAATATGATTTTAATTCTCATACACTAGCAGGTAAGCGATTTGTTAAACATTTTCATCAAGAAAATGGTTATAGCATCTCAAAAAATGGATATATTGCTTTGAAAATCATAATGATTATTGAATTTTATTTCTCAAGAAAGCCAGCTCGCATAAGAACAAGATTCCACCGACAGCTTACCAAATTAGAATTTGGATAAGCATTAATTGTTCATTTTATGCTTAGAATGCAATCATTGATGGAGTAATTTTGACATCAACTTGAGACAAAGACCTATTTGACTTTAGCCGAGGCAAAATCTTCACTTCAAGGACCGAAATTGTGGTGGTGGTGTTATTTTGCCATTTAAATATCGTCCTATGATATGATGACTCCTGAACAATGGGGATGGGAAACCAAGACCGTATACTCCGTGAGGAAAAAGGGACCAATTCATCAAAATTGGTTATAGGGCTCAATCACATGCACCTCCCCGCACCCAGATTGAGCCGTGAAAATCCTTGGCAATTTTCCACGCAATGAGCTAGTTTTATTTACCTTCAACTCGTTTACGAAAAGGAAAAGAAAAACATGAAAAGATCTGCATATTGAACATTGAAAAAAAGAAGAAGAAGGAATCAGGTTCCAATTCCATCCACATGAATGAACTACCTTCTCCTAGTGAAAATTTGGAGATGAACACATTTTTTTATGGAATATTTTATTTTGATACATGCAGACCAAGCCACTGCAAGGGCCAAGAGTCAAGAAGTGAAAATAAAACCAGAAAATATGACCTTGAAATTGAAGTACGCCCATACTTGCTAGATAGTCAATCAAGGGAATGACCTACTACGATCAGATTGGCCTGTGCGGCTAGCTGCCCTGTGTTTGGCCTCATCTAATGTCCGCCTCTTATGTCTATCTCCATATTCATGAACCGTCCAAAACATATAAACATAATATCAAAACATTATATTAACTATTGATTATAATAATTGTTGGCAACAAAGATGTCAATGTCAAAACAATTCATTTTTCGCCATTTGCCCATACAATATGCGTAGGCCCAAGCATTCGTTGCCACGTCCTAATCCTTTATTAGTAGTATGTTATTCTAAACCCAACATTATACTTTCTTCCATAATTTAATCTACTACCCAAGTATTATAAAGCACCAGCTAGCAGCAAGGCTAAAAGCCATCAACGTTGCCTACATATGCATAACTTTGGGACATTATTCACAAAGTATTTTAGACCACATAATTCGAAATAAAACTATGTAATGATAGATTCAATTCCAACCTATCACATGTATTTTGCGCGATGGTTGCTGCTGCTGCTGCTTTTCTGTTTTCAAAATCATACATCTTGAAGAAATAAAATAGATATAAAATAACACCGCGCGTAGCCCTCGAGCTGTATTGAAGACTCCAATCAAAGCAACTGGCCACGTGTGACACCAAGGGGAAGGAGAATTGGTCCCCGAAACACCTCATTTAGGAAACACATACAAGCAACAATGACATCACGACCTCTCATCCCATAGAACCATTAAACTTGTTCTGTTCCACTCCTAGCTATCACAGTCTATTATATATTTTAATTTTCAAATAAAATTAAATATCCAACAGTGTCAGAAGTCAGGAATTGGATACGAGTTTCATTTATTATGAGGTAAAATGAAGAAGAATAAATCCGATGGTGGAAGAATCGCCAGCTATGAGTGCGGTGCAAAGGACAAAATGAGAGAGCAAATAATACAGGGTGCGGAAGAAGATAGCTCACAAATGTTCCGCCGCTGCCACCGAAGGCTGCTTCCCTCAGAGAGCCCGCGAACTTAGCTTAGCTGCCAACGCAATCCACAGACCCATTAGATTGTTCTCATGCCTGATTTGGCTACTGCTGCCGGCAAGATTAGATGCCTCATGCCCCCATCCCCATATATATCTTAAACTTGAACGCAGCCCCTCGGCTCCTTTTGGCCTCTCTCTCTCTGTAGACGTGGACAACTAGGCTATCCAACATACGTGTCTTCCACCTTCTGCGTATATTAATTAACTAAAATAAATATTAAAGCACAAAAGTTCAGCCTCTCTTTCTTGTTCCCATTATCAAGTAGTAGTAGTAACTAGTTCCCACTCCCTCTTCCCACCACAAAAAACTGTACAAGATAAAATGCAAATTTTGCACTACCGCTAGCCACCACCCAAAAATCACACACACTATGGTTTACTAAGTCAGTAGGTCAGTCTCAAGTTTGGTTGGTGAATGCAGTAAAGATCATTCATAGGCTTTGAAGAAATTCCCAAGAATCAAACAACAACCCAGGCAGACAGCAGCCAGAACACTAATAAATCACATTAAATAACGTTTATGCATTGACAGTTGCAGTAATTTAATTTAAGGATTTAATGGGTTTACAAAAAGCACACTGTTTACTTAATGTTGTATTGTTTAGAAGAGAAAGGGATACTAAAATGCCACCGGATACTAAAATGTCTACAAGAAGAAATTAGAAGACTTTTATTTTCAGTGCAGGAATCACAATATAATAGAGTACAAATGACAAATAACCTGAGAAAAGAGTCTATAGAAGAAAATATGAAAAATGCGTAGATATGTAATATGATCATAGTCATAGCAAGGAGAAGTGACAGGAGAAGATTAAACAAAATAATCAAGAAAAAAAATCACTAAAATTATAATTAAATTAAATGAAACAGAGGGAAGTGACAAAACAGTTCTGGAGGCTGGAGGGAATTTACCGGCGACTAGTTACGGTTCAATCATGAAAGACGATCCATCCCATCAGTGAGTGTTTCCGTACAAGTCAAACGGCGCCCACAGAGAGTCGAGAGGGCAGGGCCGTTTGGAGTCCAGACGGAGCCAGGGCTTGCCGCTGCCGGACCAATGCAGCAGGCTAACGGGGCCTGGGTGCAAGTCTCGGCAGCTGCCACGTACGTTATCACCGCCCAAGCCGTGTTGGTTCCAGCGGTGCTCCATGGGCGCCACGTGTCCCGCGAAAACCAGCAGAAACGGCGGCAGTGAACCCAGCTCGTAGATCCGATCGCTCTTCTGGATTTCCATCCACCTCTCTATACGCTTCGTGTACCCGTCTTTCCTCCATCTGACTAGATCTATCACCATCACTCCGGTGTTGAAGTAGCACGGTTTCCGCCGAGCAAAGGTGCCGGAGAACCGCTGCTCCGACCAAAACCCCGCCGTGAAATACTTGGTGAAGTTCGCGTGACAGTATTCCGGAGCCCCGATAGTCCGAGAACCCAAGCTGGTACTCCACAGTTTGGAGATATCATCGACCACAACAAGATCGGAATCCAAGTAAATCACTCTGCTTACGCAGCTCTCGAGAAGATCCGCGAGGTAATTCCTGGCATAATTGAGGGGCTGTTCTAGGGCTTGCCTCACGGAGGTTGAGATCAGGTTTCTCACAATCTTCGGATCGAAGTAATAGAGCTTGAACTTCAACTGCGGGAACGTGGATTGAACCAGTGACTCAAGGTTTTTAGTCTCCGAGACAAGGAAGTGAAAGAAAATGCTTTCCGGGCAGAGGGAATGCTGCAAAATGGAATGGACAGCAGCAATTGAACCGCGCAGGTATTCAACGTCGAGGGTTATGGCTACGTGTACCAAGGAAGGGTCGCAAACACTGGTCTCCCCTGAAATCTCTCTTTGATTCCAACCACATTCGTCGGCATTGCGGAATGCAGAGGCTTTCCGGAACGAAAATCGGTTGTCGCTATCTGCCGGGGGCATCTGGACGGGTAGGCGGAGGTAACCGTCGAGGTGGGAGGATCGGATGGCTTCGGCTGGATGGAAGGATTGCAAGGAGGGAGAGAGAATAATCATCAACATTGCAGCGGAGAAAAACCCGGAGAATCTCATTATCCACAACATTTTGACGGCGTGAAGTGAAAAGTGAAAAACCCTCTTCCTCTTCTTCGATATACTAGATAGAATGGACGATAACAACGCTAGGGTTCCTTCCCTTTAAGTCCGCCACTATTGGGGAGAATATGGAAAAGGAAAGTGGTTTGAATCGGTCTTTTTATCTACCGTTGCTGCTGCGTATGAGTGTCAATCAAAGAAAGGATACCGTGGGGACGAAGCGATTTGGAAGAGAGAGACAACGACGACGATGGTGATGGCGATGAATTGAGGAAGGAGAGGAATCCATGGAAAGGCGTGGTGCTAAAGTGCGCACCGTCGCGCTTTCTAATCTTCCTCTGCCTCTGTTACCCTTTTCCCTCCCTCCAATGCCTCTCTCTAATCTGTGTTTCTCTGGAACAAGTGATTAATATTGGAACCGAAAGCGGTACAAGAAGCTGCGGTAGCACCGACCGGAGCAAAGAGAGAGCGCTTTTTCTTTCCAGCTTAGCGTTTGCGTTTTCCACCATAGAAACGCAGTGCACGGTCCCAAAACATTATTATTATTATTATTTACGAGGGTAAATTTATAATCTGATTATATTATTAATTGGTGGCCAAATTAAATGAGATAATTAATACTTTTCGTTTTTAACTTTTATATGGAATGAAGACTTATGGTAAGGGTTGTAGTCTTCTACAAGGACCAGCTGTCGTTGTTGTTGTCGTGCTCCAATTTCATTTTTCAGCGAGTAATTCCATATTTTACGAAATTAAAAAATATTTAATATTTTCCATTTAAGAAATTAAGAGAATTATAGGTATACAATTATTATTTTTCACCCTACCTCTTTTTGCCCCTTTCATTCTAGCCCTCGTCTACACTCTACGCTTCTATTCTACTATGTAGTCTTTACGGTCTTTTTTTCGTTGTTAACTCTACTCCAAAGTGTACTCTCTACACTATACAATTTACACATGATTACCCAGTATGTCAGTTATTCACTCATTATCCTTTGATTTGGTCATGTAAGTGTGAATTACAAATTAGCGCCTGTACGTTCTCTCTCTCCCACAAGATTTAGTACTAATAAGCTATATCATCACACAGAAACATTTTGTAATTTGTGTTACTTTTCCTTAAAAAAATTATAACAAATTGAAGAAGTAGTGATCCTATTTTAAAGTCAAAACATAATACAAATCTTTAAAATTTTATAACAATACATTATTTATCTTTTATTTTTTTAGTGAAATCACGTGTCCATACGCTTAACTTGTTTTTCTAATTTTATTAAGGCATTTTTTATGTGTTTATATTTATGTATATGATTTTGATGTAATTTATATAAATTTAATGATATAAAAAAATAGGAATAATTTAGATTAAAAAAAAAAGATATAGATGTGTAGGTAGAAAGATTACAAACTTTAATTACCTTAAAACTATACCAATATATAGTGGTCTTTCTAAATAAGTTGCACAGTTTTGTATTATTAAATCACCTTACAAAAATGAATCAGGACAAGCTCACAAAGACAGATTTCACGATACTTTTTTTATACGTGTAATTCATAAAATTGGTTTGGGTTGCATGCTTCCCGTATTAGTTTTAAGCATTTTAGGTAATATGAATAACTTACTATATAAATTATATATATTTTTGGTCAAAACTATATAAGTGATATTTTAATAGGGTTCTCCATACTTTCATTACAATTAAAATGAAGGATTGACTCAAATTTTAATAAAATTTATAGATAATTTATTAGCGAAAAAATTCTAAATTTAAACTTAATTCATGATTAATATGAGTGAAATATCCAATTAAGTGAATCAACTCTTCTTGATTTTTACTAATTGGACAACTTTATTTCTTTCTAAACTTTTGTCTACCAAGGGAAAACAAAACAATTAAGCATATAAGAAAAAAAGAAAATATTAAATAGTCATAATTTTTTATAAAATAAGTTATCATTATTATTTACTCTTAAATAAATAAATAATTTTTACGAATTGAACTTATTTAACAATTGCTCTTGAATTTTTACAAATTTTAACAAAGTTTTTTAATTGTGTAACATTATTTTTTAAAAAAATATTATGTCATTTTTTAACACAACTAATAACAAATTCCTTTAAAAAGTGTTTTAAAATCGAGGGACCTAAATACCATTAACATAAAATAATACAACTATTAATTGCCATTAATTAAAGTATTCAGCCATATCACACACAAAAAAAAGTATTCAAGCCACATATTTTGTCTTTCTCGTTAAAATATGACCAAATAAAGTAATACGAATTGCGAAAAGGAAAAGAAAGATGACGGTATTTAATATTTTCCTTTTAGTTCGAAAAAAAATATTGGATTAACACACAGACCATAAGCTTTGTGGTTTGAATCTTCGCGGATTCCAATTAGTTAGTTATTTAATATCGTAACCATCTTTAAAGTTCCATGGTATAGTATCCATCTATTTGTGTACAAAATTTGCAATAAAAACTTGTGTGACGGTAAATTGGTTAACAGGAATGGCATAGAGTTAGTGGCTTAAAGTCAAATTTTAAGATAAAACATTTAATTTTTATAATAAAATTAATATGAATTTTTATGTAAAATTTATTTTTCTTGCTTTTTAAATACAAATTGACTAAGATTTTTTTAAAAAAAATTATTACCTCAATGCTTCTCAATAAAAAAAATAGAATTATTTTAATTTTTGACTTAAATATAAAAAAATATATAAGGTGAATTTGAGTACTATTAAAAATAAGAGTGAAAAAAATCAAAATTATCAGTAGATAAAGTATAAAAAGATATATAGTGGTCACAGTATTTCAACAGCTCTTATAAGAGAAAATATATATATAATCTCAACTCTTTTAAGTATTTTAGTTTGATAAATAAATAAAAAATTACTATTCAATTAAAGACCGGTCTTTATTGTTGATAACAATAAAAAAAGTAAGAGTATCTTTTAAAAAAGAAACATCGGGTTTTATGAGAAAAAAAATCAACATTACTATGTTGAAAGGATGATATATATGGAGGCATGATTAATAAACTGCTTAGGGGAGGTCTAAAATAAATAAGGTACGGATAAAAGTTAGAATTGTGAGAAAGTAATTAAGCTATAATTGATAAGAAAGATGAAATTTATTCGACATTAAATTAAAAAATTATAAATCTTAATTTATTATAAATAAATATAATAATTATATGAATTTTATTAAATTATGAAGCTTAAAATTTTAAAAGCCGAAATAATGGGTTGTGTTGCCTTGAGCCGGCCCAGTTGGTAACAATGCTAAAACATTGTTGATTGTAATGGAAATTGACTAAGAATAAGTTTGTAATTTAATTGATACCAATTTTTTTTTAATATTTTCACAAGTTTAAGTTATTAGGAGTGACTACTGAATTTAAATAATTTATACGAAATTTTAAACTAAAACAAATGCTTGCAGAAAATCACTTTTAAAAAATAAATCATGTATAATGATTACTTTTATAGATTTTTTTTTATAAATTATAATTTTTCTTTAGAATTTTTGTTTAAATTAATTTCAGTGTACTAACTTTTTATTTTTACATTTTGCATTTCTCACATTTTAAAACTATATACTTTATACACTTGTAATTATTTTTTTCACCAACAATCTACTAACATCGTGCAAAGCATCTCTTTATGCTCCATTTTATTCTCTTTATGCTCCATTTTATTTTATTTTATTTTAGTTATACCGTAAGGGATATTCTTTGGTTAACTTTTTACATCAATTAAGATTAAATTTCTTATCAAACAATTTTAATTGCACATCTTCCACATCAACTTATTACATTTTGGAAAATTAATTAGAATTTAATTCAAATTTAATGTTAATGTAAAAAAAATTTACACTATCATTCAATTATGTGCTGACACATCATTAAAAGAATTAAAATTTTTAAATAGTTATTGTGATAGTCAAACTCTTTTAATGATTTGACAATACATAATTAGATAACAATATTAAAAAAATTTATACTGATAGTTGATCAAAATTAAACTCAATTAATTATTATAATTATTAGCTTAAAGTTTGAACTTAAATAATTAAAATATAACTAGAGTCTAGAGCGCATATATTTAACTATTCGGTCAATCTTTTGTGTTTTATTTTTTTTATTTACAAATAATTAATTATAATTATAATTAAATATTTAAACAGAACACAGTGTATGGTTAAATTTTGGAAGAAGTAAATTACAATTTTATAAATTTTATGTTCTAAAATTTATTTAAACATAAATTTCATGTAAAAAATAATAATTTATCTTAAGGATTAAAGTAACAAAATAATATCATACCGCTAAAACCTCCACTTAGATTTGAAAAAATACATAAAGGGCAATCTCTTTTACATTTATATGCTAGTTCCGTCATATGATGTGTTTTTTCTTTTTCAGATGGTGCTTGAGTACAAAGTACTTTTTTATCGATGAAAAAGGCTAAAAGTATAACGAAAGGTCATATTAAAAGAAAAAGGTAATTGTATAAATTATTTGAGATATGTCCATAATTTAAATTATTTTAAAATTTTATAATGAGATTACAAAATTATTTAATAACTTGTATTTTATATAAGGAGTTTGTGAGTATAAATTTGTATAAATATTATTACTTTATATTAAATATTGTACATGAAATTGTTTATCATTTTTATGCCCTCGCATAAATAATGAATTTTTTTTGGATTATTTTTACTATTGTCTTAATAAAAGATGGGAGCAACTTATCTTGCAAACAAGCAGGGTTGTTCCAGCTAATAAGATAAAATCCAATTCGGTTAAAGGCATAAGTTTTATTCTTAAGTATAAACATTTTTTATATTACCATCTAATTATATGGGGTCATATATTAAGTGAGTTTGATTGTGATAATAATATTTAAAAAGTCTATTTTTTTTAATCATATGTCAGAAAATGTAAAATAATTTATTCTGTATAATTTTTTGGTTCTTAACTTTCCAATTTTATCCCACATTTAACATCAATAGATATATCATAATTGAAATCTAAAAAACATTTAGATGTTTAGTACTGAACAAACCTAGACTAACTTCTTTAGCCTGTATCTTGAATTCGAACGACAACAATTGTGGCCACTATCATATTAAAAAAAAATAAATTGTGGCCACTGTGGAAAGATTCAACTTTTCCCAACATGTACTTCCCATAAATCTGCGATGTCCCAATATTTTTTTTTACCTATATGGCTATATTGTTGCAATATTGGATTTCCAAAAATCGTGCATTTGGTTTGTTAGAAGCCATTGCTAAACAAGCAGCAAATTGTTTATTCCAATTCACGAGTTGAATGACAAGATGCGGCGCAAATATAATTCATGAAACGAATGCCACGGATTTCTCTCACTTGGAATCATCAGATTTGCCTCATTTGCCATTCATCCCACTAGGACCTTAGCTTCCCCTCATCGGATTTTCGGAGCGCAGCAAAGTTTGCTACACAGAATAAACGGAAATATGAAGATACCATATTTGTGAGAGTGTCAATGTATCTTGCCTTTTTCTTCCATATCAATGATCATAGATCCTAATTGAATGAGTCATATTATCATGATTTATTTACGCAATTTTTTTAAAAAAAATTGATAACAATGATTTAGGGCTGGTTTTTATATGAGCTTTTTTTAAAAAACAAATAGTTAATGAAAAGTAAAATGTATTTTATATTCGAATATAAATTTTGAGAAGATATTTTTTTATATTATAAAATTATCTTTTAGAATAACATCTATTTTAAAAAAAGTACAAGATGTGTGTTTTTATAATACTTCATTAAAACAAAAAAAAAGCTCATTCATATACATAAAAAAATTATAAAAAAGATATTTTTTTATAAAAAAATTACATCCAAATAAGTACTTATACACATAACTTAGTTAAGAGAAATTATCTTTCTTTAATAGAAATAAAGTACAAGGATGACTGATTAAATTATGCTTATATTTGGGGTCAATACTAATTAAATTCATGATATCATAAATTATTGAAATAATTAGACACAGTAGGCTTTAAAAATTAGGCTGTGGTGAAGGGCGTTTGAGGGCTGGGACGCTTGCCCCCTCAATCATGTATCCAATGGATAACGTTGGGTGAGATATGATACAGAATGCAAATGAAGTTTGGGTCCCCGACAAAATCATTAAAAAAATTTAGAGTTAATATTTAAATTAATCATCTAAAAATACATAAAATATTTATTTGATCCTTGAATTATTTTTTAATTAAAATATTCTTCTAGTGTGTATAAATTAGCTGTAAAAAAATTATGTTAAAAATTAATTATATATATAATCGATTTAAAAAATTTTGATTATGAGAAAATTAATTTATGTTTAGATATATTAGTTCATAATCGATTTTAAGATAAAAAATTTTGTTTGAATTGTATAAAAATAATCAATTTTATGTATTAAATTACTAAAAGAGATATAAAATAATTAAAAATTTATTTAGTTAAGGGTAAAAAAATATTTATCAATTAAATTCTTTGAAATAATCTATAATCATATAATTAAAAGCTCCAAATAAAAGATTTTTTTAAAGTTATTTTTATTTATAGAAAAATAATTTTAACTTATAATTAATTTTACACACTTTAAACAAACAAGATATATTTTAAATAATACAACTTTTTATTGGAAAAAAAACTGTTTTGGGAAAGAAATAATCTTTTCCAAACATGCTCCGAATGTCATCTTTTTATATCAAATTGGTTATTTAAAATTATTTTTAACATCAAATTAGTTCCTTAAAAATGACAAAAAATAACTAATTTAATGTCAAAAATAATTGAAATACCAAATTAATACAATGTATTATTAGGTGATTAAATTATATATTTACTCAAAATTTTATAAACTTGGGGCGTTTGCTTTGCTCCTCTAGATGACCTCTGCATGTTATGGACAAGTCCTATACCCAATAAACCATGAAAACTGAAAGGAGAAAGAGAATTTAGTTTGATTTGTAACAAAATGTTTTAATTTATTTTAATTATTGAATTAATTAAATATTAAATTATTTTAATTAATAATTTACTTATAATTAATTAAATATTAATATTTAAAATAAATATAAATTATTAATTAAATTAATTAATTTACTGATCAAACTAAATTATAACACTTTTACAAAAAATCAAACTAAATTATAACACTTTTACAAAAAATTAAACTAAATTATTGTTTTCACAAAACTAAATCCTTATGGCTTATATACTCTACAAATTATAATAAGTTTTATTTTAGTGTGACTTATTATAATGTGATAATTTAATGTGTGTAAAATTTATTTTTATTTTAGTTTATAAATTAAATTCATTAATTATTAAATTAATTTAATAAATAATTTATTTATAATTAATCACATATTAAATATTGAAATAGAAATAACTTATGAATCAATTATTTATAAATTATGATTTAACTTAATTTAATAGTTAAAATAAAATAAAATACCCTTTATCTAAAGTGAACTAATCGGTGATTTTCCTAATTATAATTCAGGGTACAGACTTGGTTGATCTTGTGAGAAAAGACGTACTGAGAACTCAGAACTATAAGTCATAACTCAAAACTCATAAGCCCAATAATATCTGAAATGACAGCGGGGCCCGCAGAATCTATGGACCCTTGTTGTATGGCTTAGTTTTTGACATGTTTTTGGTAAGATGTTGTATGGTTTAGTTACAAGCACATATAACACCAATTCACTCAGGCCGAGGCGGTGGAAGAGAGGGGTCGGGTATAAAAGATGAAAATTTCAGCAGGAAACATTATGGCCTCAGCCTCAGGCAGCGTTCAGGTTCAAGTGGCTCAGACGTAGTGGTGGTGGTGCTGTGACTGTAGTTGACCAGACGGTACAGTCTAAGCAATAGATATTTAGCATGGACATTATTTCGATATTTATTTATTTATTTTAGAATATTAATATTTAAAGTAAAATTTTAAATATTTATTAATTATTATTTATATTTAATAAAATTTTAAAGACTTATTATAAAATTAATAAACAATTAACAATTTACATTAAATATATAAATGTAAGCCACCGATGTCACTCTAAATTGAGAGGGTACACTGCACATGTACGGTGATCCTGCAAATCACAGGCTATGCAGTTCTATGATTATACTTTGTGATGCGTGCTCTTAGTCTCATCCCAGGCCCTACACATTTTCATTCATTTCCTATTCTATGCTACAGTCTCCAGCCTGTCATCCACTCACCTCCAATTACTTGGTTCGGATTAGTATATGTCAAGTGCGACGGGTCGGATCGTATCAGTACTCGAAGTTTGGTGGGTAACATACCGTACCGTTTCTCATATATTTTTCCGTATTTTTTATTTCTGGGCTTTTGGATAGATACTTTGTCCCCAAAAATTAATCTGAATACTATTTTTTCACTTTATTTCCTTTTACACAAAAAAAAATCTAAAATACCTTTTTTTTATTATTTCTCCTGTCATTACTATATAGTACATATTCTCTTTGTTATGATATTTTTCGCCCTTGTCTTTCACTTTATTAGTTTACACAGGTTTATTATATTATATTTATATAATTTTTTAAAATTATAATATGTTAACTATTATGATTTTTTTTAGTAATTACTATTTTAATATTTTTTTAAAATTTTTTTTATCAAATTTATATTAAAAATATGATTACTTTCCACTATGATTATCTCCAAAGAAAATAAATTAATAACTCATAAAAATAAACTTTATCATAAAATATTTAATATATTTAATGTCTAGCGAATTATAAAAAATTAAAAAAAAAATGAAATTAAGTATTTGATTAAGATAAAAAAATCAAAGTAAACTATCAAAATAGAAATTTTGAAGTATAATTGATATTTAATTAATTTAAAAATTATTAATAATTTGAATATATTATTATATATGATTTTCATTAGTCACACTTATTTATAAATAAATAAGTAATTAATATTTAAATTAATATAAAATTTAAAGAGTTTGAGTAACTAAATTTATTAGTTAAATCAAATATAATTAAAATTTGAATTGAATTTGAACGGTTTAAAATAAATTTTAAATACTTGAACAATAAGACTATATATCAAATGAATTGGAGGAAAAAAAAACTTATGTATGAGTAATATATGACATTGAACTCACTTGCATAAATTATATTTTATATGATAATATTATATTAAACGTGTATTAGAGTATTTGTTCATTATAATAGATAAATAAGTATAATTGATATTTAATTAATATAAAAAATAATAACAATCTAAATATGTTGTGATATATGATATTCATTAATCACAATTATTAATAGGTAAATAAGTAATTGATATTTAAATTTAATATAAATTTAAAAAAAGTTGGACTAATTAAATTTATCACTTAACTAAAAAAATCAAATATAGTTAAATTTTGAATTGAATTTGAACTTTTTTAAATAAATTTAAATATATGAAAAATAAAGTTATATCCAAAGAGTAAAAAATTAGAGGGAAAAAACTCATGTATAAGTGACACATGACATTAATTCTACTTACGTAAATTGTGTTTTATATAATAATGTTAGATTAAATTATATTAGATTAGATTAGTAATAACCATAATATATTATTTACTAAAACTATAAGAGATAAGAGATAAGAGATAAAATTAAGATTCAAATAAATAATTAAAATTTTACCAATATTAAAAAAATTTCAAAATAAAAGTTTAAAATTGTCAATCTTAACATATTTAAATAAAAACTATAAAAAAATAATGATTCAATTTTAAAACTATAAATGAGTGACATATTACAAAACATATCTAAACTCAAATCTATATTAAAGGAAGAGAAATTTGGAGTTGACAAAATGTATATATTAGTGACGTGATATTTATTTAAAATTTATAAATTGTATTTTATATAATATTATATAAATATAAATTGTTTTTAGAAGAAGCTTTGTTAAGAGATGCGGAAAAGATTTTGGATAACGAGTCAGCGGCTGGCAATAAAACCCAGGGCTTGACTTCGAATCCGACAAGCCCAATTAACTCTTTTTTTTTAATAACCAAAAAAAGTAATTCTTTTTTTTAATACTAAAAAATTTATGAAATGTGAATTATGAATTATAATTATTAATTTTCATAATTTCGTTTTAGCTGTTTACAAAAAGCTATGGTATTCGCCAATGGCTAAAATATTCATTCTTCAATCTCATAAGTAGATGACACTAGAGATTAGAGAACACAGAACCTCCACTCTCACGACCATACCCCTGGCCACCCATAAAACCGTCTTTTGCTAATTACTAATAACGCCAATCTTATAACATGGAAATACAGAATCTTATCTAGATATATAATTAATTTTATAAAAAACTGGTAGCTTTTAAATTACATTCTTTATTTTTTATAGGTGTATATTATTGTTTTTCTATTTTTTAGTATTACCATAAAATAAAATTTATTTTATATTTTATATTATTTTAAGGATTATTATAAAAATTACATCAACATTTATATACAAATGAAACGAATAAAATGAAAATCAAACATAGACTTTTTTTGTGATAAACTGGGGCAAAAGCCAAAAGAAAGAAAAATATTACATAGCACACATTCTAGGAATAATAACTACCATCACATCAAGAAGTAGTATTCCCCTCAAGTCCCCAGGAGGTTCTTTCTGCTAGATAATTAAACTATCTTAAGTTAAGCATATGTTTGCCAACGTATCGGCACATTGGTTATCTTTCCTATATAAATATGTTGAATTTTAACTTGTCAATCCCAAGTCAGCATGCTCTTAATCTGCTTGATCAAGTTTCTATCAATTTTCATTGGCATTAAAACATAGACTTTACGGGCAAAATGGTTTGATTTTTACCAGTTCCATCAATTTTCATTGGCATTATTTTATATTTCATATAATAATGAATGGGGCAAAAAAAAGAAGATATAGTATAGACGTTAATAAAGATAGCCGTTGGCACAAGTTTTCTGCATTGACTTGGACTCGCCTCCCAAATAAAGCTACCCTTTTCAAAACCTAATCAAGCTTCGCCCATACGTAACTCGCATTCCATTTTCCACGCTCAATAGCCGTTGGGTTCAGTGGACAATGGAAACACTATCCTTCCATAATGCGCACTCACCAATCACCGGGTCATGAACCTTCTTGCCAACTGCTCCGAAGTTGTTTTTCTCTAGCCTCTATTTTTTTTTTTTTTTGTTGATATAGTTCTCTAGTCTCTTTTGATTTTCTACACATTAATGTGAAGAAAATTGCGACGAAGGAGAAAAGATTAAGGGTGGGTTTAGATTAGTGTTTGACCACTCCACAATTATATTTGGAAGCAAAATTTGTTTTGAACATTATGCTAACATGTTTAGCAACCTCTAGACAAGAATTACGTCACTCAAAAGTGATTCTAATATCTCAAATATGAAAGCAACATTTATTTTTGTGGTGAAAGAAAATTCATTTACATGTATATTGATAGAAATAGGCTTTTTTATATTAATATAGCAAGATAATAATAATAATTATAAATTTCATATTTTTTAAGGATTATGTATCAAAATAAGCTTTTTTTTTATGTTGGGAAGTCGATTTTCATGAAATGAAACCAACTTCCCAACATGGTTTTTTTTTTGTAATTACACATTGAGAAGTTGATTTTCATAAAACTGACTTCTCAACGTGATTAATCATTTTTTTTGCATAAATCTTAAATCACTCATTTAAAATCCTATACTATTCATTTAAAACCCTAAACCACTCATCTAAAATTTTAAACCACACATCCAAGACTTTAAACCAGTCAACCAAAACTCAAAATCACTCAACCAAAATCTTAAAACACTCAATAACTTTAAAAAAAATATATATGAAAACATTGAGAAGTCTGTTTCATTGAAACCGACTTCCCAACATAAAAGAAAATGCTCATTTTTATACTTAATTTACAAAGAGCATGATTCAGATATATATATTTTTTGGCTATTTTAATATTAAAAAATTGATAGAAATATATATCATTATAATTTAATATTATATCACTATTTTAATAATATTTAAATAAATATAACCTAATATTTTTTAAAAATATTATTATAGCTATATTCAAAGTAATTTTATTATACAATATCCCAAATAAACTTAACTTTTAAAAGAATTTTTTTTGCCATCAATTTATTTATAATTAATATTTTTAACATTAATTTATTAACAATCTAACTCAACGTAACTTATACTTTTTTTTAATAATTATACATTCAAAAATAATTTTTATCAACATTATTCAAACAACATTTCTTTTAATAAAATTAATTTTCAGATAAAAATTTTTAAAGAGAAATTACTTTACTTAAACTCACTAAATGAATCAAGCATACTATTAGTCATCAGGTTTTCACCATGATCTGAATCAAATTATGTGATGCTTTTAGATAATTATTTTAATCACAACAATTTTATGCACTGATGTTTGTCCATGTCTTTTGCTTTTTCTTTATTTTATCATTAATTTGTACCGTATTAACCATTCTATCCATCTTTATAAGTTTCTTAACCTATAATATTGCTAAGGAATGAAGCTGGCAAAGTGTTTCGATTAAATTAATGGGAAGCTGGTGAGGTGTATCTGGCAATGAACTAAATTTCAAGGGGTGATTTCATGTTTTAGCCTTCTGTACAAATTTTTTGTGTTGTTTAGTTGCGCGGTCCTTTTTTTTTTTTGGCTTACATCCTTCTTTAAGAAAGTGAAAAATGGGAAGTCTACGTTCTTGCTTAAGGCTATGTTTAGGATGGATCACTTTAGAGGAGAGGGAAAAAAATATATATATATATATATATATATATATATATATATATATAATTTCTATCAACTGTCAGTGTAAAATTTTTTTACACTGTTATTCAATCATGTATTAACACATCATTAAAATAATTAGACTTTCTAGGTAGTGGGTGTGATAATGAAACTCTTTTAATGATTTGACAACACATGATTGGATGACAGTATAAAAAAACTTTACACTGACAGTAGTTAGAAATTAAACTATATATATATATTTAAATTAATATAAATATTAAATATTTTAAAAAATAAATAAAGAATAATTAAAAGAATAATTTTTTTATTTTTTAAAATAAAAATTTAGTCTTTCCCTCCATACCTCTCCATATAAACATACCCTTAATCAGTTAATGTCAAGTAACTAATACAGACGATATATGGATTAATAAACTTGGAGCGTGTTATCCCAAGTGAAAAATGGCAAGTTTTATGTTCTTCCTTAAGGCTATATTTAAGATGGAAGAGTTTGGAGGAAATGAAAGAAAGAGGATTATTTTTAAAATAAGATAATTATTAAATGTTTATATATATATAAAAATAAAGGATAATTAGAAAATTGAATGATAATCTCTTATTTTATTAAATTTATTTTAAAAAAATTTCAAATAAATGAAATATTTATTTAAAATAAAAATTTAGTCTTTCCCTCTATATCTCTCCATATAAACATACCCTTAATCAGTTAATGTCAAGTAACTAAAACGGACCATACATGGATTAATAAACTTGGAGCGCGTTATCAGTTTAAGTAGTTAAAAGTAAGTGAAAGTATTAAAACATTACATGTTTAAATCATAATAGCCACTTTTTAATAGATTAATCTCAAGGCCAAACCCAAACAGGGCATTGTCGGTTAATCCTTTGTCAATTCTACAATACATTATAAAATTATAGTGTATGAGTATTTTATTATTGATTATTTTTATAAATAGATAAACGGTTGTGATTATTTTAATATAATAAATTTAATTTATTTATATTTTTATTATCTCCTTTTTATTTAATTACATTCTTTTCCATTGTATGGGTTAATAATAATTTTTTTTTAAATAAAAAAACTTCCCTCATGCTACCATTACCAATCAAATTTGGCTCTTTTCTCTCTCCAAATAAAATATGAACCAAAATTGAAAACTTAAAAAAGATAAAATTATGAACAAACTAAAATTTTATTCGCAAGCCAACAAAGTTCAGCATTTAGTATCCCCAAAACATGTAATCCTATAAGATCCATTCTCCAATGACCATGAATTATAAAGTAAAAGAAACAATTCAACAATTTCAATAGACTTCAATTTTGATTCAAATTATTTATTCCATTGTTTTATCTTTGAGATAAAAATTCATTGTTGACAAAGTTGAAATAATAGTCCGTGAAGGGAAATAGAAATTTTAATGGAGAATTCAGGCATTTTCTTTAAATTATTATTATCCCAAACAATAATGAGAAAGAATATAATTAAATAAAAAAGAAATAATAAATAATATAAAATAATTTAAATTATTAAATTGAGATAATCAAAATCGTTCACGTATACTTAAAAATAATTAACGATACAAATATTATGATTTACTCATACACTATTATCTTATAGTGTACTTATAATAATCGGCCTTATCAACGATCGGTTGGCACATGTGGTAGCGTATTACAGAAAAGTACAAACTAATGTGAGGTTTGGATGATACGTAAAGTTGGGAGACATGCACACTCTTCCACCGAAACTTGGAGAAATTCGTTTGTTACTTTCTTAATCCTTAAGCATTTTTTTGTGCTTAGTTCTTAAGCTTTTTTTTTAAAAAAATTGTTCTCCTTAAGCTTTGATTTCACATCAAATGGCACTTTTGTTATCTTTTTCATGTCATTATATAAATCTTACATGCTTCACCATATATGACGTCTTCTACTGTTTCTATTTTAAAATAAATATATAATACTATATTTTTCTGGTGTTGACAGTTGAACCGTAAAATTAATGAGTTTAATTTTGATTCACTGTTAATATAAAATTATTTTACATTGTTATCAGATCATATATTGTCACATTACTAAAGGAGTTTGACTATCATAGCAACTACTTAAGAAGTCTAACTCTTTAATGGTGTGTTAAAATATGATTAGATAACAGTGTAAAAAAAACTTTACACTGATACTAAATTAATTAAAATTAATTAATTGTGAAGTATGATTTGATTTGAGGTTAATTAATAACCCTTAAATCGATCTAGCAACGGGGCAAACTGCAACGTAAAAGGGCCCGTCAGCTTGAGCGGGTTTGAAGACCCAAAGAGTTAATGTCTAAAAGGCCCATAGGTCTTTGTCCATGCCTACGCATTAGTATCTCTGATTATGTTAGGCTGTTTGCTTATTTTTTATTTTTATTTTGTTTCGGGGAGAATTTATTGGACTTACAAGGAAAAATGAGAAACTGAGATGCGAGAAATCGAACTTACATCACTTAATCATACTTTCATGATAAAGACCATAGAAGATACTAGATGGGTTATGCTCAGTCGATGCTGTTACGTTGTTATCATTTATTATATGAGTAGTGATATATCCTCCTAACTAATTTTTTTAAAAT
Source organism: Styphnolobium japonicum (assembly GCA_023212625.1). Classification (NCBI taxonomy): domain Eukaryota; kingdom Viridiplantae; phylum Streptophyta; class Magnoliopsida; order Fabales; family Fabaceae; genus Styphnolobium; species Styphnolobium japonicum. Next base: position 7,507,395 of record JALBWW010000002.1, on the reverse strand, counting down.
CATCATAATTAATTAAATATAAATAAATAAAATTCTGTAATATATTAAAAACTCAAAAAATGCTTAATATTTTCTTATTTAAATAGTTAAGAAAATTATTAAATTGATTTATTAAGAAGATAAAATTCTTCTTCTTATATACATTTGATAGCAGTTACATTGTTGCGATGACGCGCAAATAGCACAATTCAATTAAGATAATGCTATATTCTCATAATAAATTCTCTTAATACCATTATACTTACTCAAAACATAAAGAAAGTATTAAATGAAGAACCATTGACATTTAATAACTTGAGAGGGACAAACACCATTGTGAGACTGAAGTAAAGTTGCTTAATTATAGAGTTCTAGCGCTTAGGCACTAAAGTTAGCTAAATTTAAGGGTTTTCTTTGTTGACGCCAGCACCCAGGCACCCATATCTGGCGCCTAGGAGCTCAAAACACTGCCCTCTACCACTTGAGCGCCTAGGCGCCCAAGAAATCAATTCCTGATGTTGTTTTCCGCTACTCTAGCGCTGAGGCACCCAATATCAACGCCCAAGCGCCAGCGTCTCAACCCAACTCTATTTTGACACTTTAAATAAAAAAAGTTAAGGTTTTTAGAAGAACTTTTTGGCTGAAGAAGAGGCTTTAGAGAAGTTTGAAAGCAAAGGACAAGAGAAAACCGAGATGAAGCAAGAGGGATTGAAGATTTTTCTATTCCTAATTGATTATTTGATGGAGTTTGCTTTTTCCTCTATTTTAGTTTTCTTTTTCTCTATAAGTTTTTAAACTCTTTCTAGTTAGGGTGAAAATGTAGCTTGAATTAAAGACTTGTTTAGATTCTTTTAAGCTTAATCTAAGTTTCTTTTTATGGATTTGAAGTGTTTATCACCGTGCTTAATGCTTTTATGGATTGGCCACTCATAAATTGAATAGATATTCATGCATAAGATTGGGAAATTCATGTATGATTATGCTTATTGTGATAAACTCCTTAATTAACAAAGTTTAGGAATAAAGAATGTTAGAATTCAAACTCAAATTGAAAAAAAATTCAAATGGAATCGAAACCCTAACATTTCAATCATTGATTTTACACCACTACTTTTCTTACTTGCTATTTATTTTTCTTTTACTCTTGAATTTATTAGTTGTTAATTGCAAAGTGTTAGTTCTTTAGGGTTGCATTTTAAAGAATTCCCTTCAATCCAAATTGATCGTTCTAATAGTATTTACATTAGTGAATTGATGTTTGGTAATACAATCTTTGAGGGAACGATACTTTCTTATCACTTTATTACTTTTTGCGATTTGGTAAACTTACAAAAAGAGCAACAAATGATTATTAGGCTGATTAATTAGGATGATATAGAATTATTATTCAATTACATGTGTAGTACCACTAGAAAAGATGTAGAGCATTCATATTAGATAAGTCACTAACTAAATTGTGGAAAAGTGTTTGCCCCAATGGCTTAAAACAATATGTTTTGATGATGACAAATAGATAAGTAGAGAATGAATATGCTACCTACATTTGCTTAATGGAATATAGTTGATCAAGCATGATTATGTAATATATCTTGTTTATTTTATATAAGGATCATGCATTGAGTATGAGTAGCATAATTTATAGAATATATCCAATAATACTTTATATGTGTTGTAATGAATTGATATTGGATATGTGTCTATGTGAATCATATATGCATGAAGAATATATAGTTATATACTTATGAATCATGCATATTGAAATATTGAGTTATGCATTTGGACTAACCATGATTTTTAAGTGAGTTATGCTTTGTAGGATAGTCCAAGTATCAAGAGTGAGCAATAGAACAAGAATGTGAAAGACCTTAATCTTGCTCAACTCAAGAAGATGGAGAATGAAGAGATGTTCCAAGCATTTGGAAGATTTGAAGAGAAGAATTTTTATAAGCTTGGATTGCATCAAGAAGCCTAAAGACTTAAAAGGGTATATTTCTCTTATAGGCTATTCTCCTTTGTAAGGATAGAGGTTTTACAAGAAGAAGAGCTCAAATAAGTTTTCAATCTAGACAAATGTTTTTAAACTTGCTAAAATGCCCAACAAACAAGTTTTGAAAAGTTAGTCATGGTGGTATGTCAAAACTATGAAAAATAGCCAAGTTTGAGTTTTGGAAAAGCGACCTATGGTCACTATTTTTATCATAACTTTCAAAATACTTTGAGTTTTGATCTAAAACTTGTTTCATATGAAAGTAGACTCAAAAGAGCTTTCCAACGCATGGTCATTTGTTTAATTAGTTAAGAAGCGAAGAAGTTATGGCCGGGATTGGAAGTTTGATTTTGTGTCTTTGTAATGATGTATCCGAATACGGACTTTACGTATCCAGGATATTTGACTCAGAGAGCACTCACGAGTTCAATATCAGGATACAAGCCTTTGGTATCAGGATATTTGTCTCGGAAGGCAAAAATAACATTGTAATATCAGGATACGACTTTGTGATATCCAGGATATCTTGCTCCGGTAAAGCTAAAACTCATTTCAAATATCGGGATATCTCAATATGATATCGGGATATCTCAACCAAATATCGGGGATACGAGTTATGATATCGGGGATATCTCAATCGAGATATCGAGGATATCTCAATATGATATCCGAGGATATCTCGATCAAATATCGAGATACGAAATCGAGATATCAGGATATTACATTGTTCTTGGAACAAGCCGAAATTGGGATATCAGGATACCAAGTTCAAATATCCGGGATATTGCTTGCGAGAAGAGTCGAGAATAACGGCTATAAGCGGCTAGTTTTCATAGGAAATCTTTCTTTAACACCACCAACGACCATTTTATCACTTGGGCTATATATAGGAGTTAATATTGAAGCATTAACAAGTTGATGAACAACGATTTACAAATCATTATGAGGATTTGATCATTTTCTATCAAAATCAATATTTGAGCTCTTCATTGTCAAAAATCCATCTATCCATTAGTTCTTCAATTTGTATTATCTACTCTTTGAGAGGAGTTTATTCATTCTATCATATTCTTATCTTGTAAACACTAAGTGAGGGTAGAGGTTCCCTACTAGTTGAAAGTGTGAGCTTATACACAAAGGGTAGAGGATCCCAAGGTGTAGGAAGTGCTCATAGCTTGTAAAGGTTTTTCAAGCACCGGTAAAGCTTGAAGAGTTAGAGGCTCTTGCACAGGGTGGAGGATCCCGAAGGTGTGAAGAGTGCTTAACTTTGTAAAGGTTTCTCAAGCACCTAAGTTACAAGCTTGAAGAATAGTGGAAACCTCAAGTGGATGATCTTGGGGCTGGACGTAGATCACAAGAAGTGATCGAACCAGTAAATATTGTTTTGCACTCTCTCTTATCCCTTACTCTCTTAACATTACTGACAACTTTCACTTGATATTCTTGCTATCTATACATGTTACTGCTGACTATAATTATAAATTTCTTTGCATAATCTTGTGAGCTTGTTGTCTTGATCATTAGAACTTAATGTTTAGCTTGTTTGCTTGTTTTTACACTAATTGAAGTTGCAATTGAGCCATCTAGAATATTTGTATCAATGATAATTGATTGTTCTTGGTTAATCACATTATGATTAATATTGTTATATAACTTTAATGTGATTAGCATAATGTTTTGAATGTGAAGTTAATGTTCTTGATTGTCTCTAAGCATGATTTGTGTTTAATATATTTATTCCGCTGCATGTATTGTTTGAGTGCATCAAAATGCACAATTGCTCAAAGTTGTTTTAAAATTTGTAATCACCCAATTCACCCCCCCTCTTGTGTGATGGTTGCCCTTGGCTAACAAGTGGTATCAGAGCTTTGTGCTCTGTTTTAAAGTTTAACCGCTTAGAGTTAAAGATCCTTGTATGATGGCAACCATAGAAAGTTTTTCAAATATAGAGGGTTTTGAAATTGATAAACCACCATTCTTTGATGGTGTGCATTTTTGATTTTTGGAAAACTAGGATGGAATGTTATCTGCAATCTATTGACTTAGATTTGTGGGATATTGTGCTTGATGGTTTTTCCTCTAAACCAAAATTGAATTGGGATTCCTATGACAAGAAATGTTTTACCTTAAACATTAGAGCAATGCAAATATTGAGATATGGTTTAAATGATGATATTTATGCTAGAATTAAAAATTGCTCTAGTGCTAAAGATATTTGGGATACCCTTGATGCTATTTATCTTACTAACAATGCTTTTGAGAAAAATGTTGTATCTAGAAAGCAAGAAGAGCAAAAGCCATTAGAGGAAGAACATATTGGAATGGAGCATGCTCTTGAAACATTGATGGACAATCACGAGAAAGAAGATGATGATTCTCATGATGAGTCAAGTATGCTAGAAGTGGAAACTACTTCTTACATGGCTCAAGAGGACTTTGAGGTAAACTATACAAGTATTGATAATAGTCATAACTATGATGAGATACAATATGCATATGATGAATTGAATGATGGATTGATAAATTTAGAAAAGAAAAACTTAGCTTGCTTGAAAAGCATTTCCTCTATTGAAATTCAAATTGAGACTTTAAAAAATGAGTATGCTTTTCTTGATGAAGAAATATTGATGAAATGTGAAACCTCAACTACTAGTGAAACATGTATTGATTTAATAACAAAAGTTGAGGAATCATCTTCCAAATTTGCCAAAGTTAATGATTATACTTGTTTGCATTCCATGTGTGATAATAAAAGGAAAACCAAAGATGTTTTACATGGAAAATCAAGAAAGACTTGTGGCAAAAATATTTTGGAAAATGATTACACTAAAAGGCATAAGTTTTTCGAAAATGATCTTCAAAATACCAAACCATCATCACATTCAATTGTTTGCAATTATTGTGGTCATCTAGGACATATTTCTCATTTGTGCAAATTTAGAAGAAATTCTTATATAAGAAATAACATGATGTGGGTTCCTAAAATCCTTAAAGGCTCTAATGCTAACATTAAAGGACCCAAGTTGAAATGGGTACCAAAGAGTCCTCCTAGTGCTCCTATTGTGCAGAAAACTCTTCAAAAGGATGGACAATTTGATCAAGCCAAAATGGAAACATCAAGGAAAACATTCCCAAAGCCCAATGGTAGATATTTCGGTCAAAGAGGCAAGAAGGCTTCAACCAAAGCTTCTCATATGCATGATGTGGAACTTGCAAAGTTCAAATATCCAAAGGAGAAGCAATGGGTAAAGAAAAATGTTCCCTTCATTTCTAAGGCCATGGTATCATATGATATTACCTCTAATACTAATTCAATTGCAAAATCTATGAATTTGAGGTATATTGCTTGTAGGCCTTGAATAATGAATTAAATCATGTGTGCTTGATAAAATTTGAATATTGTGTTTAGCACATGATTATGTTTATTCTTGTTGTACCATTTGCTTATTAAGTTGAATATATCTTGGTACACAAAGTTCTATTCTATGCCTAGATATGCTTGATATGCTTTAAATTGTTTATATATCATGAAAAGAAGTATGTCATTGGCATTATGCTCAATGCTAAATTGATTATTGAATTATTATGCTCAACTAGCATATTATGGCTAAATTGATATTTGTAAGAGCATGATAGATTAATTATCAATGACTAATCATTGTGGATCCAAAATTTGTTGGATACCAAAGAAATGTGCTTAAATTTAATTGTAGGGTGACAACTACCTCAAGTATTCATTGAAATAGAATACAACTACTCTACTTGAGGTTAGCATAACTTGAATGGTTTCAACTTCTCAAGAGGGATACAAACTTCATGAAAAATCTTTACACCCTCAAGGAGACTTGAAGCATGGAAGTAAAGTCACCTATACAAATTCAAGGAATACTTCTTTGGTGATATCAACCTTATCCCTACCTATGTTTTTAAATGTGATATACATGATATCTTGGGATTTGGAGAATTGATTTATGCCTTAGCATGTCTTAAATTGTGCTTCTCTAGTAATGTGACTTGAACATGTGTTTGCCTATGCTAGTATGCTAGATAAGTACACTTCTTGATTGAGATGGCATGATAATCTTTTTGTGTTGAGCTTGTGACTATATTTTATTGAACTTACATGAAAAGTTCACATGCTCAAAAGAATTCTAATCCTCTCTTATTTGCTTAAATATTTCATATGCTTACTTTGAGATTGGATGGTTGAGGATAACACATCTTCTTGTTTGAAATTGCTTGATATGATAGTTTCCTATAAACAAGAAGAAAATGATTCATTTGTGCTTTAAACTTGCCTTTGAACTTCAATGATTCTTACATTGAATCTATATTTTGAAACGAATCATAAATAGTTTTCAAAGATATAAGTTCCATGGTTTTTCAACTCTAGCATTGCAAAAAGGGAACTTTTACTCTTAGTTAGCATGTGTGCATACTTGAAATTATTACATCACATAATATGCCTTACATGATCATTGTTTGCCCCAAAATGCTTATACTAGTTTTGATGATGGTCATGTGTTCTTATATAAGCTTGAATCTTGCTTTGAAATTGCTTAATCTTTGCTTTGAATTCAAGTGCATATATACTTCTCTTGTCATTATCAAGTGGTAAAATTGTATGGTTGATAATGTGATACATTCTTGATATTTTATATCAACCAAAATTATGCTTGTGGATATGCTTAAATGATATTTGATGCTAACTTATGATTTGGAGAGCTTTTAGAATTGGATTTGCAAGTATCTCCATGTGTATCCAAATGTAGCCATCAAATATTGAAATACAAGCACAAGTAGACAATGAGAAGAATTGAATGAAGAAGAGCTTGAGGAGACTTTCTTCAAATGCTAAGAAATGAAATACTCAAAGGAAGAAAATTCAAACTCAAGGGTTCAAAAATTGAAAAACCATCTAAAGGAGCATCACACTCTCTTGAAATCAATAAGTATCTCTATCCCTAAACTTTAATGGTATTATATTGAGTGATACTTGTTGATTAAATGCTTTTAAAATGATTAGATGCTATCCTTATATGAGAAGTATGTTTAGCAATGACTTTGTGGCTAATTAGCTCTAATATTCTTAATATTGTCATTGCATATAGGGTTATGTTATTAATTTAAATATACCTTGATCCCTATGGCATATTTCATCATGATGAATGTTTGATATGATTCTCTTGATTCTTAGTGCTATAATTCATGTGAGAATCATGCTCTTGTTTGAAAAGAGATTTTGATTTAATTGAAAATACTTTTCATAAGAAAACTCCCTTATCTTGTTTGAAATGAGCTTTTCAAATTCTATATCCTTGAGAATTATTTGAATTTATTTCAAGACTTTGAAAGTACTTTTCACCTCTTACTACTTTTCAAAAATAGGAAAATTGTTTGGACATGAATGAAAAACTCTCAACATGCTTTGGAAATGATTATCAAATCTTGAGTAAATGCTTAAGAAAATTTATAAACTCTAATCTTTTGAAATGCTTTATAATGCCTATTTCTTTTGATACTTCAAAAGATAAAGTCTTACTCTTCAAAGTGATTCTATTTTCCTAAGGCTTTTGTTATAAGAGAAAAAGGTGGAGATATACTTTCAATTGTCATCTTGAATGCTTTTATTGGATTACTCTCAAGGAATGAGTTTTCAAAGAAAACCTCATACTCTTCTTAAATGATTTTGAAAAATGAAATGTATATTTGCAACATTATTTTTGAAAGGGGGAGAAATTTCTAAATCTTTTGTGGAAAATCAAATTTTGTTGATAGTTTGCTTAAAGATATGTTTATCTTGTTTTAACTTGAGTTTTGCTTTAATAAACATATATATTATTCTTTATAACATGTGCATCATCTATTTGAAAAACAAACTGATTTTTTTTTTTTATCTTTGTGGCTCAAACTCTTTTTTTTGGAAAAAGAGAAAATTCAAAATCTTTTGTCTTGATAGATTAAGAAAGAATATGTTTTGTCTTACTCTACTTTACCTTCAATGTGCTTCATATGGTCTTGACAAACATTTCTCTTGATCTATCTTGTGTTTCAATATGGGAGAGGTTAACTTCTTTTTAAAATTCCTTATAACCTTCCTTACTTAAACTTTTGATTTATAATGGTTCTTTATTTTATTTTCTTAATATCTCAAACATCATGCTTGTTTACTCTTGTTAACTTTGAATATATGCATGACTATGTTAAAATAATATATTGTTGACATATTTATGATATGCATATTTTGAGGGGGAGCTTAGTTCTTAATTTGTCATTATATCTCTTGGCTTACATCTTTATTTGACATAAAGTGATTCATTGCTAATACTTTCAAAATGTCATTGAAGATCCTCTCTTATTCTATCAATGAAAGAAGGTAATTATTCATCACTACTTTATCCTATTTCTTTCATTGAGGAATGTTTGATATATGACAAGGTATATAATCTTTTACTCTGAAAAACTTTCATACCATGTTCATATATGACTTATTTGTGACATCCATCAAGTGGTACCTATTTAACATGTGGAAGACAATATTTAATATTTTCCATGATCACTAAAGTTTATTGCTATCATATGCTAGATGTATGTTTACCATAAGATGACAAGCATTTTATGCATCTTATTTGATATCTTGAAAGTATGCTTGTTTCATCTCTCTCTACTTGAGTCATTTGCTAAGTCAAATAGGTGGAGAAAATTTGGTTCTTGCAAACTTGAAAAGAATTATGTTTTGATTATCCTACTGTTTGGCATTATGCATTTTATCTAGGGGAGAAAGGAAAGACACGTTCATATGATCCTTCCATCCTAAACCTTTTTTGTTGATGTCAAATAGGGGGAGAGAAAAGAGGAAAGAAAAATATGTTATTGTGCTTAATGATTGATATTCTTAGTTGCACATTCATTTAGATATCTTGTCAAACATATTTTTCTTTGGTGATTTGTCATCATCAAAAAGGGGGAGATTGTGGAAAAGTGTTTGCCCCAATGGCTTAAAACAATATGTTTTGATGATGACAAATAGATAAGTAGAGAATGAATATGCTACCTACATTTGCTTAATGGAATATAGTTGATCAAGCATGATTATGTAATATATCTTGTTTATTTTATATAAGGATCATGCATTGAGTATGAGTAGCATAATTTATAGAATATATCTAATAATACTTTATATGTGTTGTAATGAATTGATATTGGATATGTGTCTATGTGAATCATATATGCATGAAGAATATATAGTTATATACTTATGAATCATGCATATTGAAATATTGAGTTATGCATTTGGACTAACCATGATTTTTAAGTGAGTTATGCTTTGTAGGATAGTCCAAGTATCAAGAGTGAGCAATAGAACAAGAATGTGAAAGACCTTAATCTTGCTCAACTCAAGAAGATGGAGAATGAAGAGATGTTCCAAGCATTTGGAAGATTTGAAGAGAAGAATTTTTATAAGCTTGGATTGCATCAAGAAGCCTAAAGACTTAAAAGGGTATATTTCTCTTATAGGCTATTCTCCTTTGTAAGGATAGAGGTTTTACAAGAAGAGGCTCAAATAAGTTTTCAATCTAGACAAATGTTTTTAAACTTGCTAAAATGCCCAACAAACAAGTTTTGAAAAGTTAGTCATGGTGGTATTTCAAAACTATGAAAAATAGCTAAATCTGAATTTTGAAAGCTGACCTATGGTCACTATTTTTATCATAACTTTCAAAATACTTTGAGTTTTGATCTAAAACTTGTTTCATATGAAAGTAGACTCAAAGAGCTTTCCAACGCATGGTCATTTGTTTAATTCCGTTAAAGCGAAGAAGTTATGACCGTTGGAAGTTTGATTTTTGTGTCTTTGTAATGATGTATCCAGAATACGAGACTTTACGTATCAGGATATTTGACTCGAGAGCACTCCGCGAGTTCAATATCAGGATACAAGCCTTTGGTATCCGGATATTTGTCTCCAGAGGCAAAATAACATTGTAATATCCGGATACTGACTTTGTGATATCCAGGATATCTTGCTCGATGCTAAAACTTCATTTCAAATATCGAGGATATCTCATATGATATCAGGATATCTCAACCAAATATCAGGATACGAGTTATGATATCAGGATATCTCATACAGATATCAGGATATCTCAATATGATATCGAGGATATCTCAATCAAATATCGAGGATCACGAAATCGGATATCGGGATATTACGTTCTTGGAACAAGCCGAAATTAGGATATCAGGATACCAAGTTCAAATATCCGGATATTGCTTTGCGAGAAAAGTCAGAATAACTTGGCTATAAGCGGTAGTTTTCATAGGAAATCTTTCTTTAACACCACCAACGACCATTTTATCACTTGGGCTATATATAGGAGTTAATATTGAAGCATTAACAAGTTGATGAACACTGATTTACAAATCATTATGAGGATTTGATCATTTTCTATCAAAATCAATATTTGAGCTCTTCATTGTCAAAAATCCATCTATCCATTAGTTCTTCAATTTGTATTATCTACTCTTTGAGAGAGTTTATTCATTCTATCATATTCTTATCTTGTAAGCATTAAGTGAGGGTAGAGGTTCCTCTAGTTGAAAGTGTGAGGCTTATACACAAAGGGTAGAGGATCCCAAAGGTGTAGGAAGTGCTCATGGAGCTTGTAAAGGTTTTCAAGCAGGTAAAGCTTGAAGAGTTAGAGGGCTCTTGCCTGGTGGAGGATCCCAAGGTGTGAAGAGTGCTTAACTTTGTAAAGGTTTCTCAAGCACCTAAATTACAAGCTTGAAGAATAGTGGAAGCACCAGTGGATGATCTTGGGGGTGGACGTAGATCATGAAGTGATCGAACAGGTAAATATTGTTTGCACTCTCTCTTATCCCTTACTCTCTTAACATTACGACACTTTCACTTGATATTCTTGCTATCTATACATGTTACTGTGACTATAATTATAAATTTACTGCATAATCTTGTGAGCTTGTTGTCTTGATCATTAGAACTTAATGTTTAGCTTGTTTGCTTGTTTTTACACTAATTGAAGTTGCAATTGAGCCATCTAGAATATTTGTATCAATGATAATTGATTGTTCTTGGTTAATCACATTATGATTAATATTGTTATATAACTTTAATGTGATTAGCATAATGTTTTGAATGTGAAGTTAATGTTCTTGATTGTCTCTAAGCATGATTTGTGTTTAATATATTTATTCCGCTGCATGTATTGTTTGAGTGCATCAAAATGCACAATTGCTCAAAGTTGTTTTAAAATTTGTAATCACCCAATTCACCCCCCCTCTTGTGTGATGGTTGCCCTTGGCTAACATAAATGAGGTTAGACCTAGTGGTTTAAAGAGGTGTATTCCCAACTTAGGTTTGAACCTTGTCCGAGCACATAAGGAAATTAATTACTCCCTCTGACTCTTTTAGTCCTTTGAAGTAATTACAATTATAGGAAAATATAATTGCATTTGAATAAATTACCGTCCTATTAAAATATTCAAAATATTATCATTTCATTAATTCTCTCACACTTCATTTGGTAAACAAATCAAGGGACAAGGATAAAATTGAAAAAAATAATTAATAGTCCTTTGATTATCTAAAACAATAGATAAAATGAAACATTTTTTTTTTAGAGTGACAAACAAAAAGAAATGGAGGCACTAATTACTCTAATTGTACCAAGTCTATACGAGGGTGTACTTTTAAGATTTCATAGAGAGAGATTTAATCTCAATTTATGCAAAAATTAGTTTAAATATACCACTCTTATACAACTTAGAAAAAAGATAGATATATTACCACACTTTATAAAATATATAAATATTTTAAGTTTTTTCACTAAAATATTTATATATGTGTCTATATCAATTGTAAGAGTTGTATTTTACCCTGACGATTTAATGTTAATTTATTACCAATCAGTAAAACACATGGTACTATTACGAATTTACTATGTAGTATTTTATTATTTAATAAAATGTAAAATAATTCTATACTCACTCCAGATTACATTTTGAGTAAATGTTATATCATCTTACAAATTTTCTTATTTTCTTTTAATTACTTAAAACAAAATATTTACCCAAATTAAGGTGAAGAAAAAAGGGGTAGAAAATATACTTTTGGATAAGGCAATAAAATAGGGGAGGAAGAAAAAATTGTTATGAGTATCAGAGTATCACCGAAAAAATTTTCTTCGTTGATATGAGAAGAAAATGAAGAGAAAACTGAACACAGATGTAGCGAGCAGCGAGTGAAACTCAACAATCAATTCTAACATTTCCCTAGTGATAGCATCTGATAGCATAGCACCCCCTTCAATTTAGGAAGAGACTCCCAAATGGAAGAGATATCTGAAGTTTCAGAGGTTTGCAGCTTGAGCGAGAGCATGCATGTCCACAACGACAATTAACCTTAGGGCCAAATTCCCAAAAGCGGCCAATAGATCTCCAGCCAAAATGTAGGAAAGTAGTTCCTTTTCTGGTGCTGGGGATGAGAAATGGTGGGATGAGAAATGGTACGATGTTTTAAAAAAATTCCTCATTTTTGGTGGGTTATATTTCTACAGACGAGGGTTATTTTTTGTTTTTTCTACTAGAAACTTCTAGTTCATTTCATTGCGTAAAAAAAAGTGAAATGAACAACGAAAATCCAAAATTACAGAAAGAGACTAACGAATGGGTAAGCTAGGAATAGTCGTAGAGGTACAGAGGAAGAGCATTGAAAGAGAGGAATTAGCGGTGCACAATGTAGATAGTGGCTGTGGAACCTTGGTACGTTGACGGGGAGCATGAGGTTCGATCGGATCCCGCTTCCACCAATTATCTTTAGAGTTTGAGTTAAGGGGGTTTACTGGTTTGTGATGAGTTGTGGGGTAATTCAATCAAAATTGATCACGATTGGTTTAGTTTACGCATATTGTAATTTATAACTCGAATATATAATGATTTGACGATGTGACTTAAAAATTAATAGAATTTTAGATTTTATTTTTTTATTATTTGACTTTTTATTTATTTAAAAAGTTAAATTATAATAATATATATTTAATTTTTATTTTTAAGTCTCAATTTTTTTTTAATTACATATTAAAATAGTAACGTTTTAATGATTAACTTACTCATTTGTATCATACAATTTTATAACTTAAAACATTTTTTGTGAAGTAATATATATAACATTCTATGTGAAAGCAAAATACATTTAATATCATGCAATTATATTATAAATGAAGCTTATGATAATTTTGAGACATTAAAATTTTTTTTCTCAAACTTGATTTTACTTTTATCTTAAAATTTGTACTGTACTGGGAGACTTGAATACTTAAAATTTATATGTAATTATCTAATTGAATTTGAAGTATTTAACAATATAGTAGATTTGCCATTTTGCTGTGAGGAAAAATAAAATTAATTGGACAACTCAATGATTTGAACAAAACTAACCTAACCTTATCGGGTTGATTTTGTTTGGATTGCTCAATTTTTTTTAGAAACTAAATTAAACCAACTCGATCAAAATTGATCGGTTTGAACATTTGATCGGTTTGAACATTTTTTTTTCTCAAAACTCGAATAAACCAAACACATGAACACTCCTAATTTAAGTTATGGGATGAAAAATCATAAATAATTTTATATTTCTAGTACATTGTGTCACATTAAAGAATGCTCACAAATAATTTTATATTTCTAATATGCTCTCTTACGTAAGAGCACTTTAAACTTAGAACCCTTCAAGAAGGATGAACAACACACATGCTCATTATATTTTATACTAAAATTTAACTTTTTTTAGACTTAATATTAAAATTTAGCTTTATTTAAAAAAATAAGAACGAGAATAATCAAGCTTTTAAAAAACTTACATGTTAATTGAAGACTCATAAATACTTTTTTTTATCTCTAACACCTTTCAAACTCTCACCTGATGTTGCACTGTGGTATCAATGGTTACGTTGGAAGAGATTTTTTTTTTTCTCACCTATTTTCTTTTTCTTCTCATTTCTCTTATCCAAGCGTATAAAGAGAACGGGTAGTTTTATTTTTTTCTTATTTTCTCTCTTCTTCCTTTTGTTTCTCTCTTTTTTTTCTTCTTATCTAAATACAACGTAAATAAAAAATAAAAAATTTAATATATTAAAATTCAATTTTTTAAAATAATTAAGGTAATTATTAAAAAGAAATAACACATAGAATTATTCTTAAAAATTTTACTCTTCACACGAAAATATCAAATGATTATATTAGATTTTGATCTTTTCTATTGGGAATAGATATGGTTATTTAGTTGCAAACCCTGATCCATTTGTTACTTAAATGTACGAAATGTTCTCACAGGAATCTTTCACAACTGCGAAATTGTGGGCCTTCATTAGAAAGAAAACCTTGTGACAAAGGCCCAACTAAACTATACCTCTCTTGTATTCTTGTGATATGCACAAAAAGAAAAGCTGGTGGCAGACGGCAGCCGAATTTGAGAGGTATAAGTATAGGAGAGTCATAACCTGATATAAAACGTGAATTAAAGTTAAGAAAATCTCATTCTAAATTAATTATGGGCTGGCTTAACCTAATTTAAAAATGAGTTGGCCTAATACGAGTCAACCCGTAATGGATTAGCCTAACTTATTAGTCTGATTATGTGAAATTTTCTTTTTGTGTTTGTCTTATGTTTATTTAGACATCATTTGACAACAATTATTTAATTGTTTTGAAGAATACCATTTGAAGAATATATGGGATAAAAAATCTTTATTTTTGGTAATAAAAAATATTTTGTTTAAGTTGTGTGGTTCACTTCATGCACTGAGTTAAACTACTTGAATGTGATAGATTGTTTCATCCTAATATTATTTTAGTAAAGAAGGATTCATGGATTTCTGTGGCAACTGGACTGAAAACAGAATGAGTATATGTTTAAGGTGCCTCAAACGATCCTTCTCACAACCAATATTAGTAGTGCTAAATTTGATAAATTTAATTATGTATTTAATTTTGTTATTATTTATTTATGTCTTTATTTGACTAGCTTTCTTTGGATACAAAAAAAGAATCAATGTTAGTGAGTATATTTTATCATTTTTTTTCCTCCACTTAAAATATGATGTTAACTTGTTCTAGTTTCTTGAATTGATTAATTTATTATTCAAGAGATACTTTATAAATATATCCTATATCGTTTATGTTAAAAACAATGTAATAAAACTTTGTTACTTATGTTGATATCACTTAATATAATCATTATACTTGTATCTAATTTATGTATTTAATTCTTATGTACTTAATTTAATATAGAACTTTAATTTATTGATAATTTATTATTATAAATAAACAAAATAAAAAAATCTAAGCTCATGAACCAGCCCACATGAGTCGGACTAACTATTTGCAGATATTATAAACTAACTCAACCCAATTCAAAATAAATTTGGCGAGAAGCACTTGGTGCATAAAATGGTCAACGAGATTGCTTCAGAAAGTTCCATGGGACGGGACAAAGTTGGCATGTGGTTAATGGTGTTTCATGTGATCAGAAATATGCTTTATTCAACACATGGAACGAAAGAGACAAAGAAAGGAAGGTTGGAGGAGGAGGAGGAGGAGGAGAAGGTGTAGAAGACACACAAGGTTGACACTTGACAGCTCAAGATGTATCTTCCAGTATCCTCCACAACCACAAGTTTTATTTAAAAGAGTCGTATAAATAATAAACTGCTTCCTTTTTTTTATTTATTAAGAATCTGTTTGTATGAACTTTTTTTTAGAGTAGAAGTATTTTTTAAGTAATAAAAATATTTTTTTTAAAAGTTAAAGAGTTTAAATTTTTTAAAAAAGTATTTCATGTGCTTTTTTTTTGTTACACATAAAGTATTTTTTAAAAAATCTTAAACTCTATAATTTAAAAAAAAATACCTTTATTACTTAAAAAAATATTTCTACTCGTTAAAAAAACTAATACAATCGAACCTGAGTAGATTAATAAACTGCTTCTTTGCCATTCAGTAAAATGACTCTTTATAGTATGGCTGCCCGCCTTCGATTCAGCGGGTTAGGACTTGGAACCTTTTTTTCCTTTTGGAATTAAAAAACTAAAAAGTGAATCACAAGTGGCGACCGACCCTAATTCATGGATAAGAATTAAAATTTGTACATGCATGCTTGTGTTTGTTAATGGCAACTCTATCAAATAAAAAAAAAAGAGATTACATGCTTTATTACTTTTTTTTATCAATTATTCTAATTAATCTTGTGAGTCGAGTGACATCCTATAATATTCTTTCAGGTTAGATCTTTTGAACTTTTTATAAGACTAATCTAAGTTTGTGTTATCTTTTAATTAGAGTGATTATTATTGAAATTCAAATTACGTCTTATTCCATAAAGTCTCGTATGATGGGCGAAATTGAGCTTTAAAATTAAAATTGAATTTACTAATTCTAATTATCTTATTTAGTGTGTATATTAAAATTAAAATTTTAATTCTGAGTTAAATTCTGTGAAATTAAAAAAATAACTAATTTATACTACTTTTAATTTTTAGTTTAAATATTAAAAATTATAATTTCAAGTACTAAGATTTTTTTTAATATTAAAAAATAAAAATTAAAAATTATCCAACAACCATTATCGCTCGTAATACTTACATAATTCGGCAACATCATCACCAGCGTATTCCGACAACGTTACCACTAGCATGTTCCAGCAACATTGCCGCTAACATGCTTCAATAATGTTATCCACCGTAGCTCCGACATACTAGCCGCCCTAATAATGCTTTGATTTGGCGACATTTATCAATAACTGTGACGTGTTGAGTTCAAAACGTTTATTTTTCATTTTTTTTGAAAATTTAATTTTCTATAATATTTGAGATCCGTATTTGTTATGAAAGATGGTATCCATGGAGAAATTGTAATCATTAAATGTTTCAAAATATGATTGAGATTAAAATTATTATTCATAGAAAAAGGATAAACTCATAAAAGTATTATTTAAAAGACACATGCTTGCTTAATTAGTTGAGTTAATAAAAAAATTTAGCGTACAAAATCAGTAAAAATCAAATCACACCTCTCATTGATTACCTACGTTCATTAACAGCGTGTATTTCTGTTTCATGAAGCTGACTCACATGCATAATATTGTCTAAACTTGGAAGAAGAAAAACATAATGATACCATACGAATCAAAATATCCATACAATTTTCGTCTAAAAGATTTTTTTTAAGCCGTTTAAAACAATATTATATTGAACCGGATAAACTATTTTAAGAAGGCATACTGTCGGTGCGACACATGAAGCCAGTCATAATTAGTCGTGTAATACATAAATTAACATTATAACGTTAAAATAATTTTAAAAACTAATTTAAATCTAAATATACTACATTCATAACATATACAATTTTTTTTTAAAAAAAGTTATCATATTTTCTCAAAGCATTTATAAAATTATAATCTGATTTACAAGATACATCTTGTATTAAACTAAAAATAATTAAAGTTGTAAAACTCATTAATTGACGTGGATTTCATACTAATTAATGGGATCCATGGTTTTTTTCCCCTTTAAAACTTACGATTCCAATTGGGTATAGAACTGCAGAAAATTACATTCCATATAACTAGCAACTATATAGCAAGTTTATGTGATTGGCAAGTTAAAAAAGAAACAAATGTATGAAAAGACCGCATAGTTGAATTGATGATTTTTTTTGACACCTAGTTGAATTGATGATTAACAAATGATCAGTTGGATAAATAAGATTTAGATGTAAAACTGAACGAATTCGCAAAATCAAATGCCCTTGAAGACTTTTTTCTTTTGGTGTGTGAAAGTCCCTTCGTGACTTGCATATATAATTTAACAAAACAAGATTACAGACATTAAATCGGGAATTAGACTATTAAAATTATAAACAAAAGTGACGGGTAACAGATACATTTAAATGGAGATTTTTTGGGTACTCTTTTATAATTAATTGTTAATATTTGATCACATGTTCACTTAATTAAAATATAATCATTTTATTTATATTTTAATAAAATAAGACACATAATTAAATATTAATCACTAATGTATAAGAATACAGGTATGCTAATAAAAAAAAAAGCACAAAAAAAATCTCCATATTTAAATAGATAGTTAAAATAGTACCAAGTTCTTAAAAGGAGTTACTTGATTCTGTGATTGAATTTCAGTTACGTCATTTTGTTGTATTTTTGTTTATTATCTTTCTTTTTTCATACCAGGTCATTTATATATAAAAAAAAGTGATTAAATTTTATGTAAATTTATAAAAATAATATTAAATCTAATTACCAAAAAATATCTAATAATAAAGAATAACAAGTGACAGCTTGTTGGTTTAAAAAATATTCAACGGGAATGACGAAATCAAGAGTTCTTCTTTTTGTATTACATAGAATGTAGTCCCTATGCGAAAGTTAATATATTTGTTTTTTTGTGATCGAAAGTTAATATATTACATCAACATCAGAACATTATGTCGTGGAAGAGAAAAAGTAAAGACACGAAGTAGGAAAAACCAAAAAAAGAAAGAGGATCAATCTGGTTGCGGTCGAGTCTGAAGTACATGTTTAGACTTTGTCTAATTGTAATTGGCAAGTGAAGAATCTAGCTAGTTGATACAATTACATTAAAAATAAAACCCAAAGTAATTAAAAAAGGGGGGGAGAAAGAGATTGAGAGGAGAGAATTGAAAGAAAACGTAAAATTTTAACTTTTAACTTCAGGAGGCAGAAAGGAGAGCTTCGGAATTATCCTTTGCATGGGAGGAAAGCAATAGTGATTGATTTGTCCCCCCCACTGGTGTCTGGTAGTGTCCTTCCCTTTACTTCAAAACTCGCTCACCATTCTCTCCTCAGTTCTCACCGTGGGCAAGCGATTTCCGTGGCCATTTTGGGTGCTGCATCGCGGGGCACCAACTGTCCCTGCGCCATCATCAGGGACTTGTAAATCTGGATGATCATCTTCTCGTCGTACTCCTTGGGTGGGGGTGCCCTCCCGAACCCACTCATGGAAATGGAAGTGGCGTCCCCAGAGGCAGAGGCACTCATGCTCATCACCCTCGAGTTGGCCAAACCCAGCATCATCCCCTCGTAGGCGTCCCTCAGCCACAGGAGCAACTTCTTGGGTGAAGGGATTCTGGGGATCTTGATCTTGGTGGCCATCTTGACCCTCCACCTCCTCCTGGTGCGGGTGGTTCCTAGCTCCACCCTGTTCCTCCTTCGCTGACCCGATCTACTTAACATTTGGTAGCCCCTTCTCTTCCAGTACAGCTCCTTCAAACCCTTGCGCATGCTAGCTGAGATACCTTCCATGGCGCTCTCTGGCTGAAACAGAGAGATGAAAATGAAAGGGGTCGAGCAAAACAGAAACAGAAAGGAGGTGGAGTGGGTGAGAAAGTTAAAGAGGCATACAATCAAGTATGGTACATGCGGATGAGCATCATTTATATATTTGTGATGGATTTAATTTTTATCTAATTTTAGTGTAAAGTTTATTTACATATCATTAAAATAGTTAGACTTTTTAAGTAGTGATTGTGAAACTCTTTTAATAATTTGACAATACATAAATGACAATATAAAAAATTTTACACTCACGGGGAATAAAAATTAAATTCATTTGTGATATGATTCTTTAAATAATATTTTATTTTATGCCAAGCATTAATATTTAGTAGGCGGGGGTGGTGTATTAAATGCGAGCGCCGAGACCACGCAAAGGTGTCAACATCTTCTTACGCGTGTTGATGACGAAAGATAGCATGCAGTATCCCGTTGGATTATAATATTTCTTTTTCGGGTCATTAGCATCGTAAATCCAGAGAAATTCGTAGTTAGTGAATTAAAAATCGATGAAAATTAAAAATCAAATAATTTTAAAAGGAAATTCGATTGATTTAGTTTAATTTTTTATTTTTATTTATGAAACTGAATTAAATTAAAACAAACTAAATTCTTATTATTTATATATTTTTTATAATTTATATACTTATAAATTAGTATATTTCAATTTCTTATTATTTTTATAAATATTTGTAAGTTAATTTGTTATTTATAACTATGTAATGATATTTTTATTAGGGTTTTTATATTAACTCATTTTTAATTGGGTCAAAGAAAGAAAAAAGTGAATTTGTGTATAAATTTTTTTTAAAAAAAAACCAAAAATCAATTAGACCGAACTAAAATAAACTAATTACAATTAATTTGATTTGATTTAATTATTTAATTAAAAAAAACTCAATTGATTCTTAATATAAAAAAATTAATTAGTTTGGTTTAGATAACTTTTTCTTTTAAAATTAAACTAATCCAAATTACAATCACTTTTATTAGTATCGGCCTTTCTTAAAGTGCCTTTTTTAAAATAAGTTCATTTATAACATAGCTTAAGGTAATTTTTTTTCCAATATTGAATGTAGTAAGTTATAGTGAGGAATGCTTACTTAATAATTTCTTGACTAAAACCCTATTTTAATTCTTTACATTTGATTCAATTATCAATTTCGTCTTTAATATTTTAATTTTTTTAATTTAGTTTCTGACATTTATAAACTCATTTCAATTTGGTCTCTCCGCTTGTATATTTGTTATTCAGTGAATGAAAATGATAATGTGTTACCGCTAAAGGTAATGTGACATCATTATTTTGCCAACATGACACTGAGTTAGCTGACTGAATTCTTTCATAAAAAAACGACTTTATTAATTGACATTTAGCTCTTCATAGATAAAAATGACGTCGTTTTTTGATAAAATAATATAGTTATTTATTAACTCAATGTCACGCTTGCAAAATAAGGATGCCACGTACAAAGTAAGGATGTCAGAGACTAAATTAAAAAAATTAAAATGTCAAGAATAAAATTAATAATTAAATTAAATATCAGGAATTAAAATAATATTTTAGTCTAATTTTTTCATAAATCCATGATGTTGTTTACAACTATTCGTCCATATCATCTGTGTCACATTGTCGGTTTTGTACTGGGGAAAAGCTTATATCCTTAAAATATTAATTACCAAGGGGAAAATATATTCTCTCGTTATCACAGGAATAAAGAAAAAAGTGAAAACAAATATTCCCAGAGTAGTATTTTAAAACAAAAAAATTATTTTTATGTGTCTAAAATCGTTAAATTGTATATAATTTTTATAATATATATATATATTGAAAAAGATTAAAAATTTATAAATAAATACAAAGTTATTAGCAATCTCAATTATTTACTGACATATCTAATTTCAATAATATTTATTAATTATTTTAATAGAATAAAATATTACATAATTTATAAAGTTACAATTAACCATTGTATTTTGTTTTAAAGTATTCTCATCAATTAAAATAATCATAAAGTATAATTACAAAAAGAAAACATGCGTACATATAAGGATAGACTAACTCTTCTAACAGAATAATGAAGGAGGAACAAGTTTAAGAATAAAATAATTAATAAAAAATAAGAGTGCAATGTTATATTTGGTTCATATATTTAAATATTAAATTTCAATTTTTTTTATTTGTTGCATGTGAAAATATTGATTTAATCAAATTCAAGTAATAAAAATATTTTTATCTATTCACATGAAATGTGTATTACTTCAATTTACTATAATTTTATTTTTTATTATATTGAAAAAAAAGTATAAAAATTAAAATTTTCAAATTTAAAATTCATAATAAAAGTATGTCTCTATTCTATTACTTTAATTTTATTAAGTAATAAGTATTTATTTATTCATATAAAAGTATAAATTTAACAAAATTTAAGTAACAAAAACTTGATTAGACTGATAAATAAAAGAAAAATATTAATTGAAAGTGGAGTTGAATAAGTGTGAATATAATGATATTTTACTTAAAAATGAGAGTACTTAATTAGAGGTATTAAATGTAATTAGTATTATAAGTAATTAACTAATCAAGGGGAATGTAAATAGTCCCAACCAAAAATAAATCTGAGAAAAATTGAATAAAATGTCCATATAATGTATTTTTTAAAATATGTTTGCATTTGTATTAAAAATAAGATTTAATTTTAATTTATTGTTAATATAAAATTTCTTTAAACTATCATTTAATTATATATTATTAAATTATTAAAAAAATTTAACATTCACACTAACTATTTAAAATATCTAATTATTTAATAACGTGTTAACATATAATTAAATAGCACATATAATTAAATAATAGTATAAAAAAATTTTAAAAAAAGATATACTTTAAACTCTTAAAAATATTCCAAAGCTTAAAGGACAAGTAATATAGAGTCCTAGTTTGTGAATCGACTGACCGCATAAAACGAATAGGTGTGGCTTCGGTTGGACCCATATATAAATTTGTTCCTTATGGTGATCTGATGAGAGGAGGGTATAATTTGAAACTAAGCTTTAATTAATTGGTCGGGAAGAAAGAGAAAAAGGAAAGAATAACACGTATGTATAATTACTATTCACAAACTCCACGATCGATCTAGCTCCATTTCGTGCTCTTTAAGGGCCAAGAACTTGGAAGTCATGCATTTCCTGTTAAATAAGAGAAACGAAGAGCACTGACTCTAGAATGGTTCAGTAGTGCTAGGTGGGGTAGCTTCAAATTGACTTTTGAAAAGGTAATAATAATTGTCATCATGAATGGAGTCCGCGCGCGAGGAAATGTTGAGCCTTTCATCTATTATATACAGTTGGTAGTTGAGGAGGTGAGATGAGATAATAAAAACAACACAACTCAAACTTGATGTGTTTGAATCTTTATGTTGTTTTTTTCTAAGATAGGATAACCCTATTCAAATTTAGGTGGAAAATTAGAAAAATATTCATCAACTATTTAGATTTAATTTAAATTTAATTTAAATTTAATTTAATGATATTATATTATTAAGAAACTAGCTTAGTACTATCATAGTACAAATAAGGGAATCTCCCACCTTGGACACCACATCCTTAATGACCAGAGGGTGTCACTAAACTACAATACCATTTACAAATCTTTATTTTGTTTTTATTATTTGACGGCATTGCTATTGCATCTTTTCTCATAAATGAGGTGGGTATGTATATGAAGAGATTAATTAATTAGCGAGGTTGGCTTTTAAATGGGTAACCATCTTGATATATTCTTATTTTCTTTGGAGTAAGAGTTTTTAAATTTTGATCCACTGTTAATGTAAAAATTTATTACATTATTATTTAATTATATTTTAACACATTATTAAAGAGTTAAGCTTCATAAAAGTTATTATGATAGTCAAACTCCTTTAGTGATGTGACAATACATGATTATATGACACTGTAAATTTTTTTTTACACTAACAGTAAATTAAAATTAAACTCTTTTTGAATACCATATCAATTATATATAATAATTTGATTCTATAAGTTTTGTTGTTTTTGTAAATTCATACCTGTGAACCAGATTAAGTTTCAAATAGATAACTTTATATATAGATTCTTATTTTTGTAAGGGTATTTTTTATCACATTAATTATAATTATTTAATTTTATAGATCTTACTAATTTTTTAAATTTATACTTGTAAAATTCATTGTATAAGATAATATAGTATTCCCTCTAGTCTATTTTAAGTGTTGTTTTGGAGAAAAAATTTAATCCATTACAAATAAAGCATTAATTGTCATTTTTTTAGCTATGTCATTATGAATTAAGTAAATAAGAAATAGTGTGACATATTAAAGTAAAGTAATTAATTGCTGAAGATTTAAAAATATAATTTAATAAAAAAAATCTATAATTAAGATTTAATTTTATATTTTTTTAATTCTTATATTTTAGATTAAAATGACACTTAAAATGAATCGAAAAGAATAATAATATATTTCATCAAAAAGTAAGCAAGAATTTTTCAACTATCTTGGGTCATTGCTAGCTAGTTATGTCGGTGATTAGGTGTTATGTTACAATATTTATTAGACATACATCCAACATTCGCGGTCATTAATTACTTCAGTTGGGATTTTCCGAGCCGCTAAAAATAATAATAATAATAATAAGAGTTAATAGTTGTGTTGCTTGCACAACTCGTGCTTTGGTTATGAACCCATCTTCAATTTCTGTGCCATGTGAGCATAAGATTACCGGAATCAAATATTCTGTCTTTTTTATTATTTATTTAATTAAATTTTGATAATTAAATAAAAAAAAATTTAAAAATAAATTATTATTAATTAAGAGAATAAAAAAAATATTTGTATACTAAATTATCAATATATAATTAAAGACACAAGAAAGGAAAGATATATGAAAAGAAAAGAAAAGATTTAGATAAAAGATCACCAACTTCTCGCTCATTAAATATTTCGTTCTGCTAAACACAGGGTCAGCCTGTCATTCACGAGAACAAGTCAATGCATCGTGCATCATGCATCAAGATTAGACTCGGATTGTACGATACCAATATGATGCATTTTTTTTGGTACATAATATGATGCTTTTTTATTCTCATAATCTATTCAAATTTATATCAACTTGCAATGGATAGGACAACAATTATGAATCGACTGATTAAATTATCAATTTCCTATTACTACTTGAGCTGAGTTCAACGATGATCAACTCACCCGTTTAGTTAATTTTATATTAATAGAAACGGCAACCTAGGATTTAAAATAAATAAGTATCTTTTTACCTTAGTGAGTAATATGAAAATGTTAGGTTAAAAAGAAAAAAACACAAAAAATTAATAGACCCTACATAAATATTAGTAGTCTTATCTTTATAAAATTTGTATTTTTTTTTTCAAACATGATTTTTTCATATTATTTACTAATATTAGAGAATCCAAATTTATTTAAAAGACTCTCCTCGAAATTTATGGTCTTCAAATCTTATGAGAATTTTTTTTTCTTCGTTCTTATGAGTGAATTTTGATAAGTATGGTGTTGAGATAAAGATTACTTTGATACCTATATATTCTTTTAAAATATCAGTACTTAGAATAAATTGTTAAATTTTCATTAGTTATTATTTATATTTAATAAAATTTTAAATATTTATTATGAAATCAACAATTAATAAATAATTAATAACTTACTTTAAATATTATACACATTAAAATATCATAGCAAGTCTCGCTATGATAACGAATAATATTAATTAGATTATTATATGTATAATGAGCAAGTTGTTCAGAGCATAGACTCCAGAGTCTCATGCCTGATGCTGTGACGCATGAGAATTGCCATCCCAATTTCCCATCCTTTCAATATGTATGATGAATCCTTCTGAAAGAATTTAAAACTGGTCGTCGTATATGTACGATAGGAGTGTGCTAGTATGACCAAAATAAAAAATAAAAAACAAATGCTGCTTAAATAATTGTGTATATATTAAGAATTCAAATGTTAGTGTGACCTGTATAAAAAATTTTACATTAAAAAAAAAAAAGAATATGTGATAAACATATAAATTGGTGGACTCATGTACTTAATATCTTTAAATTTTTGATTAAAATATAATATCAAATCCACTAAAATGATTACTTATTAAATTGCATCGAAGAAGATCCCCTAATGGTCGTAGTTGATAACTTCTTTGCCTATAAACCGATCCCTCAGCTATGGTTCTTTGAATTTCTACTCAGTCCATTTATCGGATTTGCTAACTACCGAATTTATCTTAAACTCCGTCTTCTTCTTTGCAAGTCATTATGAAATTCTTGGCTTTATTGTTGGTATGTAAATGGCTTACCACATGCTGCATATCAAACATTAAGAACATTTAATTAGAAGTTGTATCTTAATGCCTTTCAGTAGTGATGGGGGGAGCAGATTGATTCGTAAAGGTAGTAGAGCCAGTGTTGCAAAACATCATTTCACACCAACAGTTTTGAGTTTGAATACAAAGTTGAAAGGCTTCTTCCTCACGAGAAACGGGTGGCGTGTCAGAAAGCAGCCAACCTACCAATCAATAAGAGAGCGATGCGATGCTACTGTTACGCATTCCTGGTTTGATTAATTAATATATTCATTTGGGAGTGAGAATGAGGGCATTTCATTAGTAGATCCTCATTAATGTTACTCTGGTTAGTTGCTCCGTCATGTTAATTAATTGCGCTCACTTCAATCATCTATCAATATCACGTAACAGAACTAACTATTGCATAATGAATTAACGATACAGGAGAGGATATTGAGTATAATTTAAATCATTAAGAAAAAAAAGATGAAATTTAGCTGTTATATAATCTGGTGTTTCTATGCACATTATTTCAATTTATAGGATTGAAACAAATTGAAATTTCAATATCTTACTAAAGAGGAAATTTAAGAGGAAGACCAGTACACAAATTTTTTTTTTGTGAGAATACACAATTTGTTTTAAAAGAATGATCCCTCTCTATTTTCCCCCCAATTTGGATGGATAAGGGTAGTGTTACCCCTAAATACTTTTTTAATAAAAAATATTATTTATATTATTTTTTAATATAAAAATTAATTTTTTAATTAAGAGATAATATTACCCGAGTAGGATAGAGTGACCAGAAAAGTATACTTTAGTGGTAGTATGTATGCTGTACAAATGAGAGTTTTTTTTTTTTTCCACATTCCTTGTGAAAGTAATCCATGTTGGTCTTCTTGGGCCCTAAAATGTCTAAGCACGAAGTAAGTCTTTGGGCTAATTCTTGCAATGTTAAGATACAAATGGCATGTTTGGACCAAAGTTAATTTAAAAAGGTACAAAACATATAAGTAATGTCTTATCGCGTATTTACCACGAAAAAAAAAAGTCTTATCGCGTAAACAGTGTGATAGGAGAAGTGGAGAATGGAAACCTGTCCTTTACGACAACTGTCTGCACAAGGCCATTTTGCCACCCCATATCCTACCCCCCCCCCCGGCGGGTAGTCCTCGCCCCTTTTCATATTCAAAAGTCCATTCATTTCTTTTATCACTTCTATATTTCCAACAAAACAATGCTTCAAAAAAACCTAAAATAATATCATGTAGTCATATACCTTGATCGTTGAGGTGCACGCGTTGCAAAATCTCACATAACTTTCTCTTCTTTTTATTTTTTTGTAAAGAGAAACTTATGACGGAGGGAAAACATTTTTATTCCAAGGTTGCGGAGGATCACACAAATCTAAAATTTTAATGAAAGAATGATGCTTACATATCACTTACTTGATCATAATAATAAGAATCGAATTTAAATTTTTCAAGTGAAGTGAAGTATTTCAATACTAGTTCCAATAACAATTTTTAATTTTAATTTGTAGGTCTTTATATTTTGATTTTTTTAAATAAATCCCTTTAATTTAAAAACTATAAATAGGTCTTTATAATTTTAAAAATATTTTAAATTAAATTCCTATAAATTTTTAATGATTGACTGAATATAAGTTGTCATTGTCACGACCGGGAAAAATTGCGAAGGGGAGTGACAAGAGAAAAATAATTAAAAAATAATGGAGTCACCATCAATCATTTATTAGATAGAAAAAATGACTAACAAAACTCTTTAATAATAGATTTGAAATGAAAACACAAAAAGAAAGGTTCACGAAACCATGTAAGATTCGAGAGTCGATTATGCACAGGGAATGGTAGAAACTTAATCCCACTGCACCCCTAATACATCCTAAGACAAAGTTACCTTAAGCTAATTGTGCAAGTTTGATAACCTAAACGATATCTAATTTACCCTTTTTAAAAAACAAGATATGAAAATAGGCAAAAGCAAATATGATTCAATACAAATATTTGCAAATTAAGAAATAAACTAAATTATAGAAATTTACAAGTTTGACTTAACTTGCGTACCTACGTATTCCCTGGTACAATGAGGAACTCAAAGACACTTAGTTCTCTATAAAATAGTAATGTGTTAATTGGTTTTAATTAAGAAAAATATTGCTTCAAAATAATTAATTAAAAGAAAAAGAATTGATTTGATTAAAAGAAAATAAATTGATTGGAATTAAAAGAAATTTTTTTTATTAGAAAGAGCAACTTTATTAACGTGTCTTAAATAAGATGGAATGTTGTACTAGACTCACTGATTCATCCTAAGAAAAATGTCTAGTGGGTATTTGACCCATGAAGATAACTACGCGACTTGTGGCATTGTACTACTTATTTTGAAAAGCTTATATTAACGTGACATAAATGGAATGAAAGGTAATACTAAGCCCAGTGATCCACTCCACGGAAATTGTCTAATGAGTACTTTACCCCTGAAGATAACTAAATGTAAACGTTATGGCATTGGACCATTTAACCTTTATAACTCATTATTTACTATATAAAATGAAGCAATTAAAAATAAAATTAAACAGTTTGGATGCACAAATAATAATAAAAAACACAATAGCACAAGAGGGAAAAGGGGCTGATCGGTCGGTCGGCAATCCGAGCACCTAAGAAAGGATCCGACTAGATCGATGATATTGCAACATCAAATGCGATTTGGTCATTCAGTCACCCGATGGGAGATCAGATCGGTGGAGACCAAATCGGTCAATAGCCGATTGGACAAAGGAAAAGTCATGTGATGTGATTGGATCAGGGTAGGAGGCTGACCGATCTGGTTGATGGAGAGCACATAAAGGTTACCCCGATTGGTAAGGAACCGATCAGTCAGTTAGTGATCATGAAAAGTAACAATCACTCAGAACCGATCAATTTATGGTAAGGTGGTGGTCGGTGAGGTAAGCTCAGTCGGTTGGATGATTTGGGAAAAAATGTTTGGAGTGGGTCTAATCGGCTAATGAATGAGTTTACGCGGTTGGATAACTGGTCTCAGTAAATTGGGGGCAAGGTTTGCTTGATCGGTTTGGAGAGCTGAGGAGATAAAGACTAATGTTGGGTCTGCTCGGATTAGTCAGGTGGGTGATGTGGAAAAATGTTTAAGAGGGGTCAGATCGGTTTAGTGTATTGAGGGGATGAAGGCTACGAGGTAAGGTCTGCTTGAAGAAGTGACTTGATGGGTTATAGGCTAAGGCCAGGTCGAATCGATCGGTTGGATGATTGGGGAAAAAACGATTGGGGAAGGTCTGATCGGCTAATGAATGAATCTACTCGATTGGATAACTGGTCTGAGGGTAAACTAAGAAGCTCGACTCGGTTTAGTGATGGGGAACGTGTTTAAAGGGGTCGGTTCAGGTTGGTGAGCTGATTGGCTAATGGATTAAGAGTAAGGTCTGCTTGGTTGGTTTGGAGAGCTGAGGGGATAAAGGCTAAGGTTGAGTTTGCTCGAATCGGTCAGTGGGTGATATGGAAAAGTATTTGAGAGGTGTCAGATCAATTTAGTGTACTGAGGGGTTTAAGGTTACGGGGTAAGGTACGCTCGAAGAAGTGACCTAATAGGTTATAGGCTACGGCTAGGTTGGATTGGTCAATTGGTAAAAAGTGGGGAGTTTATGAAGTAGTGCTCGATCGGTCATAGGAGGGCCTGTGGTGCATATGGTTGGCCGGGAACGTCTTAGAGGAAGGTGATCAGTCGGAAAAGATCTTGGGTAATAGGGGTCATTTAGTTATAGTGCTGTGGGGGTTAAGGCTAATGTTGGGCCTGCTCAGATCGGTCGGGTGATTAATGAGAAAGTGTTTAGGAAGGGTCTGATTGATTTTAGAGGAATGTGATCGGTTGGTAAAGATCCTAGCTAGTGGTGATCGGTCGAAAAATTGTTCTGGGAATTGGTGGACGGTCGAACACGGGCGTAGACTCTGTTTTCTAATTTTTCACAGATTTAAGATATTGTTGATGGGTATTAGGGTAGGTATTGGTGTTGTGTTTGGGAGTCAAATAAGGAAATATTGTGGTGGTTTTGGTTGTTCATGGGTAGCTTTGGATGATTTTTATAAGGAGTTGAGAATGACTCTGTTTAGGACGCAAAGGTGCAAGGGGGAGTTGGTTTTGTGTATGGGCTTGTGTTGATCAAGGTGGAAGGATGGATAGTTGAGGTGACAGGTGTTTTATGGTGGTTTTGGATGTGACATGGGGTTTAGGTTTGTAGAGGTCTCAGTTTGGTCACCTAGATGGTTTGGGTGGTGATGGGTAACGGCTAAAGAAAGAAGAGAAAGAGGACAAAGAGAACATAACCTCAAACAAAACCAAACAGAACCATAACAACCAAAAGCATTACAAACACCTTATGTATATTCAACATTTAAGATCATGGGCAGAAGATATCGATGGCAAAAGATGTAGAAAAATCAGAAAACTTACCCGTTGAATTTGAAAGCATAAGATGGAAATGACTACTCCTCCTCTCAAACTATCTCCATCTCCATTCCCCTTTTCTCTCGGTTCCACCCCTCTTAACTTTCACTTCCTATCCCTTCTTAAAGTCCAACCACTAGTAACGTGTGTGCACGATGTGTGTAGAGTGTGTATGTGTGCGGAGGGTGGCAGTGCAGTGCTGTGTGCAGAGTGTGTCTGTGTTGGTGTGTGTTGGGTGCAAGTATGGGGGAGTATACCAAGTCTGTGTGTGCTATGCAAAGGGTGGATGGGCTCGATGGAGTGGATCAGGTAAGGATTGGGATTTGGACCAGGTCAAATAATGGACTTGGATAATCTATTTTACCCTTTTTCCTTTTTTTTTTATTCTTTGGCTTTTTGTTTTTTTCATCATCATTTCATTCATTTTTTTATGTCTAGATTTTTTTTGGCTAAATAAATAATTTTTATTTTTTTGAATTTTTCTAAAATGACTCGAACAAATTGAGGTGTTTAAAGCTATTTTTTTTTGAATTTATAGGAATTCATTTATATTTTTTAAACTATAAAGACCTATTTATTGTTTTAAAAAAAGAATCAATACTCGTAGATTAATTTAACCTTTGTTTATTATTACAATTTCTTCAAAACTTTCCTTTGCTAATTGGTACATATCACATCTCTCCGACCATGTAACCACTAATCGATAGAGGAATTCCTCCTGCCCTTTACAGTTTACATTATTATGCCAAATTTTTTTTCTGAATGAATAATCGGTACTTTATAAACGAGCATTCCCATACTCTACTGAAATAATTAAATCATACTCTATGTCGCTTCATATCTTATTAAGTTGCATAATTAAGCAAACAAACCACTATTTGTGCAAGATATATAAGAAAGAAAAGGGGCCGTACATATGGTTAAACACAAATGTTAATCAACACAAGACAATTATTTCAACATTAACACCAATCAATGACACAAAGCCAAACAGCAGTGAACACTTAACAGTACTACAGAAAGCTGAAGGGACAAATGATCTTATTTTTCTTTCTTCTTCTCTACCACAGAAATGTTGTGCCTTCTTCTGTACCTACCTTGATGAGTTTTTTTATCATTAATTTTTGTCATGCAAATCTCTGAGTCCACTACTGCAGATACTCCAGTAAAAACACAGAGGACAAAAAATTACTCAAATAATTCACCTAAATGAACAAGTAATATGGAAGGGAAAGAACGGCCACAGAAATCAAGGACTGCGTTGTGAAATAGACAGAGTAAGAACACGGGTTCGAAAAGCGCAGCGCTGCAAATGGCATCATCTTTCTAACCTTGTTCTTGTCATAATCTGGTCCATGGTCTGGAAATGGCGTTCCTGGTGGAAAGTATGATTCTGGTGGGTATGGAGGCCGGGGTGGTCCTGGTGGCATCCACAGCATAGGTGGCGTAACTGGCGTTTCACAATTACCCGGACATGATGGTTTTGGTGGCGGTGGGCATTCAACGACCGCTTGTGGCGGCGGTGGAGGTGGCCACTCTATCACAGGGGGCGGTGGAGGTGGCAGGGGTTGGCATGGATTCTCGCACTCAGCGCACATTGTACATGGAACCATATCTTTGGTCAGTGCTGAGGTAGCTTGGGAGATGGCTAAAACTGATACAAGCAAGAGAATGAACAAGGAGAGCAGCAAAGGCAACGAATTAGCCATGTTTTTCAGATGGAACTGTTTGTTCCAGAGCGAGAGAAGAAGCAAGGAGGAGCTAAGCAAAATAAATATACAAGAAAATTGACGGGGGCTTTTGGTTATAAGGGGAGAGCGATATGCATGTGTATAACGTATTGGTGACCGCACCATTTTTTTGTCGGTGTTTTATCTTCTACGGTATCGTCTCATCATCAAATCTAGCAACCAAAGCATAAAAAACATAGAATTTCATAGGTTTCATATATATATATATATATATATATATATAAATTAATTTTGATTTAATTTGGGTACATTATTAAAGTAGTTTGACTATCATAATAATTATTAAAAAAATTTAATTTTTTAATGATGTGTCAATGCATAATTAATTAAATAATAATATAATTTTTTACAATAATATATACTACATCAAAATTAAAGAGAGCGGACAATAGAGTTGCAAAGTACTTCGTGAGTTCTTTTCTTTTTTTAGTGTACTTGTGAGTTGGAGTGTGAATTTGAGTTAGGAGAGAAAAAAACTCACTTATTACTAATCGTGTATTTGTATTGGAACATCAACGGGCGATCAGAATTAGAAAAATCTTCCTACAAAAATGCTTTGGAGTTCGTAATTTCCCACAAACACACTATAAATGAGTGATTATTATGCCAAAAATTTCATGAGTTATTTGATAAAACGTAAACATTTATGATTTATGTGTCTACATCAAGGAACTTCAGTTTTTTTTAAACTAATTTTTTCATATAATATTAAAACAGTTTAAAATTTTAGTAGAATTGATTCATAATATCAACCGATTCATAATTTTGTTATTTTGCGACCTTTTACTGTCTTTAGGGACGGATTTATATTGTAGGTTGTGGGGCACATGGCCCTACATTATTATTATTTTTGCATACTTTATTTACTTTTATTATTTTTACTACAATTTATAGAAGTCTGTACCATTAGCAGATAAAATAAAAAATGGATAGGGCAGACGATAAAAATATTTTAAATTATGACTTCTAATTTTATAATAAATAAATAGTAGAATAATTATTTGATTATATACATAGAAAAAGGAATATTTAATAATATTAAAGACTCAAAAAAATCATTAGGTTTCTTTCATTATTTTATATTATTGCAATTTCATATAAAAATATACATTTAAGATTTTATTTCTTAGAGTTTAATTTTCATTCACTGTCAGTGTAAAGTTTCTTTACACTATCACCCAATCATGTATTACCAACTCATGAAAAGAGTTTGACTATTATAATAACTACTTCAAAAGTCTAACACTTTTAATGATGTGTCAATACATGATTGGATGACAGTGTAAAGAAACTTTACACTGACAGTGGATTAAAATTAAACCCTATTATATATTATTATTATATTTGTCCCACTACCCAAAATTTCTAGATCCGGTGAGTGACCGTCGGTCTTAAAGATGGGCGATCCGAAACTGAAGCGGCAGAGTCTATCGACTTCGAATTCGTAAGATATGTGCCGATTGATATATTGGCTTGATGCATATATATCGCTTTCCTGGTCACGTGAATAACTAGAGAATCGAAAATATAATGACATATATGAATGAATGCAGCGTTTCTAGCTAGTTGTTCGATACTCATAAATATCATCGAGTATAATATTATTTCGGGTGGATTCTAGAATATACATTGCTTAGAAGAAGCGCGAAGAACCTTTTTTTGTCTAATTTTTTTACGCCATCAACACAGATGATAAGAATTACATTTATGTTGTTATTTTGTTTATTTTTTCTACTTTTTATCATACTTCAATGCGGCAACACCTATGATTTGGACTCAGACAGCAGAAGCACGAACGTTAATTTGTAATTTTGAGATTGTAAACATGCAGAGGGTGTTAGGCGCTTAGGATATGTCCATTGTGAGTAAGTATGTGTAAGATAATTGGAAAAAAAATAGTCTGATGAAAAAGAAAAAAATATGGTATATATATATGTTAGGATATATACTTATCTCAAGATTTTATAATTTTAGACCATATTGGCCAAGTGTAATATACAACATTTTTAAGGACTCGCGTCTTCTAATAAAAAATTTGGTTCTATCATGCCACGTTAAAAGGACTACCTTTCCCAAGGAAGGGCAATGTCCAAGCATACTAACATTAGATTAATAAATACAATCGTAATGGAGCGGAGCTCCCATCGGGCTCGACAAACCAGGGAACTTATGGACATTCTGGATCTTTGTTTTTAGCCCTTGGTCCGAAGTAAACAGATTTTGACCACCCAGTTATGGTTTTAGATGGGCTTGACCTTGTGAATCTCCTCCGTTCTTACCAGTTTTCACAAGAAGATGGGCTTGACCTTGTAGGGGAAAATACATAAAATCTACTTTGTGGTTAACGTACTTCATAATAGCCAAAAAAGAAAAAGTTAACGTACTTCTTAACTCTGTAATTATTAATTGCTTCAGCTTTTTCTGATAGAATTTATAATTTCATTTTGGTAATCAATTCTTCAAATTTTATTAGTTTAATATATCTTTAACCCAATCTTAATTTAAAAAATTTCAACCACTAATTTCATTAATTCATCTTTATTAAAACCTCTAGCTTAAAAGACAAAACATTTCTAAAATTAACTACGACACAAGCTAATTACTGAGATAATTTTTACAAGAAAAATTAAAATTGGGAAATTTATTTACTCTTAAGTCCCAAATTGAAAGGGCGTTTTTTCCCCCTTCGACTTTAGCTAGAAAAGAAAAATGCATAAAAAATAAACAACTTCCAAGACGAAATGTTAAATGCTAAAATCAAAACGTTGACAGTGACGATTAGATAATCAAAATATGTTTACAAATTCAGATATTGGTTTAGAAATTAATTACATCCATTCATAGTTTCATACCATGTCACTGCTGTAAGTACTCTAGCAACAGCAATTGTTATCAATTTCTTAATTTGTGTGCGCTGTGAAGTGGTATTCAACATCTATTTCATTTCTGAAGATGTACGAAGTGAATTTATTTTCACAAGACAGAGTTATTATTGATTGGATTAAAACCACATTTCCACATTCATTTGTGGGGGACATTGATGATTCTCAAAAATCTTCTCCACGAAGAGCTCTGAGAACCCTTGAATGTGGTGCATCTGGGTCACCACGCATAGCATTCTGCCGCCATATCTCAGTAGCCCTCCTCAGCGCCTCCTCCGCCGTGTCAAGCTGCTCCGGCCTCCAACCAATCACATACCCACCTGTTCCAGAATCGGCAGTCCCGTCCGTGGCACGAGTAATAGGCTTCCGGGAATCCACGAACTCTAATTCTGACAATGGCGACGCTTTGTGATGTTTATAGTAATCTTTGTCGTCCTCATGCTGTTCCTCTCCAATTCTCTGCTCCTTGTCTTTGTCCTTTGGCCACGGGGTTCCATCTAGACCAGCACAGTTCACGTCTTCTAAAGCTATCGATCCCTGGTACCGCTTTTGTTGAATGCTTGGCTCCAATCGCTGGTTCACCCCTGTGCTCTTTAGTTTCGGGGAAGATTCACATGGAGATTTCGGAGACACAAAAAGCTCGTCTTCTTCCCCGGGTATATGTCCTGTTTCAGCAAACTTGGCGTTTGTGGCCTTATTATTTGTACCCTGCAACATTCAATGCATAAAGATTCAACATTTATTGTTTATCATTAGGTTGAGGGAATATGTGTTATTACTTACTTGGGGTTGTCCTTTGTGAACAGCAGGGCCAGCTTCTCGTTCTCCAGAATGGATGGCAGGGTCTGCGGTCTGGCTACGGGTGGCAGAGCAAAATCTTCGCTGGAGAGCTCGGCGATTGGCTGAAGATAAGGCCCAAGACGATCTTCTTGCTGTATCTGCTAGTCTTGACTGCATGTTGTTGCTTTCTGGATTGCTCTGATTCTGTGGCTTCTCTGAGCTGGATTTGAAAGTGGACTAGTTGCTGCCCTGGGGATAACGAGTAGATAACGAGTTTCTACTAAAGACTGATGGGAACAGATGGGATAGGAACAAGAACAACGTAGAAAAAGAACGCGAGGGACTTTCTGGAGTTCACTTGACAGTCGACACGTGTTAGTCCTCTTGACGTGGCAAGATCTCTGTTGCCACGGTGTACTTTGCGTATTAGGTTCCACCGAGAGAAGCCCTTCTAGAGCTAGGCAGAACGTGCGTAACTGTGTCCTTTCTCGAATGCTCTCAAGAATCACGAAAAACGACCACTGTACAGTATGTATCTAGGGAGTTCGCGGATTAATTTCAATTAATTTTGAGAGATAAAATGATTCGAATGAAACAAATTAATTTTTTTATATATATAATTCATAGATTTAGTTTAAATTTAAAAATTGAATCGAATTAAATTAATATTAATTGATTTAGTTTGTATTAAATTTTTAGTTTTTGGTTATTTTAAAAAGAAGAAAAAAAATAAATTTTAATTTTTTGCTGTTTTATGATTTATAAGATAATTCAGTTTATTTATACAATAAATAATATATTTATTCATTTAAAACAAATAATATTAATTTATTTAAATAAAAATTAATAATTTTTTAATGTAATAACCAAATACAATTATGATCAAATTTTAAGTGTAATAATTAAGTATAATTATATAATAAAAATTTTAAATTTTAAATTAATTTCTAACTACATAAATCATAATTTTTAGTTATAATTATTAAAAATAATCATTAAGTGGACATATATTTAAAATAATAAATATTATTTTAAAATTATTAATTTGAATAATTTTAACAATAAATAAAGAAATAAAATTTTTAAATTATTCAATAATATATAACAAATTATTTAAAATATATATACATAATATTCTAATTAATTTAATTTGAATCGTATTAATTTTAAAATAAAAATAAAAAATTATCCAAACGATCAATTTCTGAAAAATAAAAATCAAATTAAACAAAAACTCGATTCAATTTTTCGATTTTGTTGGAATTTTAACACCCCTAAACAACCATAGAGACTGATACCACGTAATAAAATTTGATATGCCCACGTTGTAAAGTATAAATTTTATATCTGAATCGTGTGGACCCAGGGCCAGCTCAGATTCTGTAAGCGAATCACGTACATGGGTTTGGAAGAACGGCAACAATGAATCAAACAAGAATTGGAAGTAATTTCTACTCGTTGTTTCTTGGGCTATTAGACAATTTCGTGCCAAGCATAAACATGATTAATATTCGTTGTTCTAATGTAACGGAAATGGATTTTTGTGTTTACATATCTCAACAGCCCAAAACAAATTAACAGCAAATGAAACAAATCATGAGCTTGAAACACGTTACATCGAATACTCAACTGAGTCTGTATCTTAGTTTTTGTTTGTCGGCATTCTGCTGCAGTTCTAACAAGTACAAAGAGAACCACAAGAAAGAGCCATCAACAATATCGATGCGGCTCTTCTTCCTCTTTCAACTTGAATTGCCTTCCAAGTAATCGATGCGGCTCCATGTTTCGACCAAAACCCACCAATACCTTATTCAATGGAATTCCCAGCTCACGGCCTCTTCTTGTTCTATTCCCTTTTCTGTTTTTCTTTGCTCCTTCCTTATCCAAGCCTAGCATCCTCCTTTTTCTGTATCTTAGCCCACATGCATTGCAAAGAGACTGAAAATAGTGAAAAAAGAAAAGAAAAAGAAAAAGAAAAATCACAAAAGTGATAATATTAGTAGTCCAAAGATATAGAATTTTGCGTGATTGAACAGTTGATAATTTTACCCTTGGCCCATCTGGACCAGCCCTCCATAGAGGGGTCGTCGTTGTGTGGCAATCCCTACAGCTTTTCTCTGTTAGTGCTTGAACATCCATTGTCTTCAATCCTGAAACCATGTTTCATAAAATGCCTAATTAGTTTTGTTGTTGATGATACTTGGCGAGAGGAACCAATTACCAAGAGAACCAAAAATAGGAGCATTAGATTACTCACTTTCGGTCCCGGATCAACAATTACGTTGAATCCAGAAAGAGGCAGAGATGCTTAAGAGTCGATGAGGACCACCAACAGGTTTTTTTTTTTTTTTTTTAACCTCAGTATTGGATGGCTAGGCAAGTTAAGAAGAAACAGAGCTGACAGATGCAAAAATCCAAAGTGGTCGATGGTTCAGGGCTTTTGCCAATTGATTACTCCTACTGCTGTTACTCCCAGCAATTAAACAAATTGATAGACAAGACTTCTGCATAAGCCAAGTAAATGGTGAAAGCAAACGAGAGAAACCAGAGAGCAAGATCTAGAAATGCAACAGCAAAAGAGGGGCACAGTCCTTAAAGTATATTGACCATACACCAACAGGAAAGCTGGCCGGAGTAACAACAGGACTAGCATATCCTATGATCCGCACGAAAAATGTTATTTGCAAGTTATTTAATTTTAAGTGAATATGTGTAAAAATGTTGATATAATCTCTACCTATATTTTTTTTGTTGTTAAAAAAAGTTTAGAAGAGAAGAGGTTGTAGATAGCGGCAAACTATAAGTCTCAACAAAATAACTTATTAATAATTGACTAACTTATGAATTGAACTCAAAATCTTTTTGTGTACAATATAGAAATGATTAAGAGATAAAAAATAAGCAGAATTTTTTCATGTACAATTAATTATTTATGCCTTATTATTCTTATTAGCATGTATTACACACTTGACAAACAAAAAAAAAAAAAGCATATATATAATACACACATGTACATGATCATTATTAGCCAATTTGTGTATTTGCTGTAAACACTTGTCTTCGAATGACTACAATCCTAAGAATCCTACATTTTTTATTCCTCTAACAAGTAAACTTCAAATAGAAAAAGCCAGGTGCGAATATTAAAAAAAAATTTCACGCCAAACATATAGATCCATATTGGTTTTGGTCTTACACAAGCATAGACAAATTTTTTGTGTTCCTTTCTCAGTGTGTTTGTGTGTTAAAGCATTGACAGTTGACTCAAAGATGAGCACAGTGCTTTCTCCAACAGTAGTTACATGTCAATTTTGTATTCTTCATGTTGCTAGAAAGAATTTTTGTGATTGGGTACACTCTCGTTACCGAGGGAAAGATGTTGATAATATGGTACTAGAGAGCCCAGCATCACACGCAGTCTGGCATCAAATTAAATAGTCACAATTTTTTTTAAAGAAAGTAACAAAATAAAGAGACAGCTAAGCAGAAAAGATGTAGGAACAGACAATGTCGGACTCAAATATTTTGGTCCATATGCACCAACAACTTAAAAGCATTCGTTTTATATAGTATTCTTTAATCCTTATAGTGTTTACATTTTTCCTTTTAACACCACTCACGTAAAGAGCCAAGCACAATAATTCGAACCGAATATGCATTATACACATTGTCCTGGCTCTAAAGAGAACACAACTAACAAACAGGCTTAAAACTGATGCTGTAGTGTCCCGCAAACAATAATTTTTAACATATTTCTTGCCGCTGTAAGCGTAATCGGTGCTCGGGAAATGATATTTGTACATTTTTTATATTAATGTTTTTTGTCGTGGGAATCTGAGAAAAGCAGTTTCAGTTTGGCTAGAGAACCTATGTAAACAGAGGTGATATTTCTTAGTTTTGCACAAAAAGAATATATATCGAAGAAGCAAGAGTGAAGGTCTCTCCGTGTGAATAAAAGCGTAAAACCCAAAATATGGAGCGTGGTAGATATAATCATATAATAGAGAAACTTCCGATATCATTTCTAGCGCTATTTGTTATTACTATTATAGAGAATCATAAGAAAACAAGAAGAAAAAAAACATCAAAGAAAACAAGAATTTAACAGGCCAAGGAATATATGATCAACAGATCAAGATGGTAAAGGGATTGCATAGTCTAGACATCTTCCTGACATAGGTATTTGCTGTGGTCAAACTGAGGCATTTGCAGCAGCAGCTGTTGCAAGTATCTCTGTTATTCTTGTTGGTTCGTAAGCTTGAAAAAATGAGTTATTTAATATTATACATGGTATTTTCTTTGACCATATAATAATCATCCTATCTTCTGTTTCAAACAGCAATTGTCTAGGGACAGGGTGATGATGTCATACTGTTTGACCCTTCATCTGAAACATGAAGGATGTGTTACCAATACCACCGGCTAGAAGGTTTCTATCACCAACTATCATTGCCCCATTTCTGATCTACGTTCACTGTTTACTCTCTTCTTAGTAATTAGTTTGAGAAATATTTTAATTGTCATAGTCTATTTTTGAGTTGGGATTTTCTTTCCTTTTTTTATTTTTTGCAGTACATAGTCCATTATTTTATTGTTGCTTTCTAGAAATGAATGTCGGATATTTTCTGTTCACAGGTAGAATTTGTTAAGAAATTAATACTAGAAACAGGGGTGGTGGGCCTGGTGGCTGTACCAGGACAAGGATTATTTCATTCAAACTTATCATCAAATGAAGTTTCTAATGTAAGTTGTTACTACCAGAAGAGATAAATCAGGTTTGCATTCTGTAAGAGTGGTGCAACTTTGGCTGCGGTTGCAAAAAGACTTGGTAAGCTCTTGGATGCTGGAGGGCATCTTGCGCCAACATGTGAGTGAAGTTTTGTTTGAATTAATCAAGCTTGTATTAAAGATTAATGTGACCAAAAGACCACTTGAAATAAGCTAGCTTGAATTTGACTCATTACTATGCTCTGCTAAGCTCTAACTACTGAGGAGCCTATCAAAAGTTGAAAGATATAGACACCCATTCCCCTCCCTCTCTGCCCCATTTCCCTGTTCCCAACCTGCAAACTGAAAAAAGAAAAAAGATTGGGGAGAAAAGGGAAACGTTAGACCATCCCGCAATTATATATGACCAACCATGAATTAAATGATGATCAAGTAATTGAGAATCAAGAATACTTTTAAGGATGAAAGTGAGCATCTTCTCAAGGTGTCCAAGGTGATGGAGGTGGTGGGGGAACTGGAGAGAATGGTCGAACTGCGTAAAATATGGTGTTCTTGTCTATTCCAGTCTTCTTTGTCTCTGACAAAGCCACAAGCACTGCAACAAGCCCCGAATTTCCTGCAAGCATTGGCTCGGTGTAATTGTAGTTGGAACGTTCATCTCGGAAACCATCAAACTTGTCAGGGCCAGCAACCATGGCTCCAACAATTATATTCGGATTTGGTTCTTTCATGTCCCTCCACTTCCATCCATTACAGCCATGCTTTTTGTTACTTGGAATCGAGGCACCCATGTGGTGTACATGTTGTGGGTAGCGGTCGCCAAATCCTACAACATAGCTCATCCTCTGAGGATTATTGCCTAGAATGTAATTCAGTTGGGTCCTAGCAAAATCGTGCAATGCTTCTACCTTGAAGAATCGATCTCCGCAAAATATTCCATGCGCATATATGCTGTCCATATAATCACTATATAGTTTAGCCAAAAAAGCTGCATTCACGACATACTGAAGGGGGCGAGGACTTCCATGGTCTAACAGGATCAAACCTGCTTTTGTTCTTTTGAAGCTATTAAAATCTGGGAGATAAGAGCACATTATATCATCAATTTGGTTGTGAAATTTCTTCAACACCTCTTCGTAAGGATACCCATAGTTCAAGAACAACCTCAGACGGCTGAGAAGCAATAGAGCACCAGGAAGTTTGTTGTCCCAACTAAGCACACGCTGGTCCAAACTTTGCCCCGCAGAACCAACTTTATTTGCCAATCCAGGACTAGTAATAAGATCAAGATAGGAAGAGTTTCCAGTCGCAAAATACAACCAGGTTCCAACCCACAAGAACTCATCCCAGTACCCAGTCGAATTATAGAAAGGCGAAAATGGGTCTGCGCCACCTGAATATTTGTCTCCTTGTTCTTGTGTGGCAAATTTAAAGAGTATGACTGCTCCATGGATCAGTTTCTTCGAGTAGTCCACGTTGTCTTTGAAAACAATGGATGCAGCAGCTAAAGCAGCCGCAGTTTCTGCAGCAAGAGCCGGGCAGGTGCTGCATTTTGATGGAGGGCGCTGGTAATCAATTTCCTCAGGGCGCATCCAACACTTGTGCTTGGTCCCTTCCGCAGGACCATCCTGCGGTTCACCAACATGTGAAACAATGGTGTCTATAGAATTTGCGGAGGAGTTGAAGGTCATAAGAAGGTAATCGGCACCCCACTTGATGACATCTTTGACATGGTCGAGCAAGTCAGCCGCTTGATATTTTTCATTGTATTCCACTACACTCCAACTTAGCATGGTCATGGCAAAAGCCGCCGGGAAATTGTACTTGGTGGCATCTCCGGCGTCGAAATAACCACCAACCAGATGACCGTCTTTCAAACAGGAGTCACCCCTCCATGAAACATTATTGTTCGTCGGTAGTCTTCCAGCTGCACATATCAAAATCACCATATAATATATTAGGCTTTTTTATATCAATATACTTTAAAAAAAATTTATTTATCATTTTACCACATAAGTCGGTTTGGCTCAAATCGATTTCTCAACATGTTTTTTTTTTTAATTTAAAACCTATTGAGAAAAAACTGACTTCTCAACAGAATGTTAAAAAAAATTTAAATTTCAACGTTGAGAAGTCGGTTTCTCCCAAACCGATTTCTCAACAGGTTTTTGTTTTTTAAAAAAAACATGTTGGGAAGTCGGTTTGAGCCAAACCGACTTCCTAACATAAAAAAAAAGTATTTTAATACATAATTTTTTAAGTGTGGTAAAATGATATATAATTTTTTTCAGATATATTTATATTAAAAAGCCTAATATATTATAGTTATTACTTTTCAGAGTCAATATATAGTAAGCATGTGATTGTCTACCACATTTACAAATACCAACT
The DNA here is from genome assembly GCA_023212625.1 of Styphnolobium japonicum. Classification (NCBI taxonomy): domain Eukaryota; kingdom Viridiplantae; phylum Streptophyta; class Magnoliopsida; order Fabales; family Fabaceae; genus Styphnolobium; species Styphnolobium japonicum. Next base: position 7,464,667 of record JALBWW010000002.1, on the reverse strand, counting down.
ATCCAAGTTCAACCACAGAAGACGGGATTCATCGTGTTTTAATAGTGTACCGACTGGTTTTTTTTTTTGGTAAAGTAGAGAAACAAAAGCCAAAAAGAAAAGAACCTAAGGTCTAAGGAAAAGGATCCCCATGGCATCTGCAAAGAGGAGGGGCATTAACCCTATGGGTGGAGAGTCGAGCTATTGAGGTGCAAACAAGTTCCACATTGCCTAAACAAGGGGAGGATCATAGGTTTATAAGTAAGTAAAATGTCTCCATTAGTATGAGGCCTTTTGGGTGATATCCAAAAACAAATCCATGAGGGTTTAAGCCCAAAGTGGACAATATCATACTAATGTGGAGATATGTTAGTTTCCCGATTCCTAACAAGTGGTATCAAAGCTGATGGTTTCGGCTAGGGCGGGTATTGGAACAGCCGTTGATGGATGTGCAAGATGGAAATGATCTTGTGTCGAAAGTCTTCCTAACAGATTGGTTAGGCAGCGGGTTCTGTTTCCTAACAGATTGGTTAGGCAGCGGGTTCTGTTGGAGAGCAAACGGCGGTACAAGTATAAGGCTGAATACTTGAAGAAGCTTCCGCTGGAGGGGAGGTTGAACCATGGTCCTTTGTTTGAGGGGAGGATTGTTGAGGTGCAAACAAGTCCCACATTACCTAAACAATGGGAGGATCATAGGTTTATAAGTAAGTAAAATGTCTCCATTAGTATGAGACCTTTTGGGTGATGTTCAAAAACAAATCCATGAGAGTTTAAGCCCAAAGTGAATAATATCATATTAATATGGAGATATGTTAGTTTCCCGATTCCTAACACGAGCACCAACCACGCATCATCTTGATCAACTCTTTTCTTGGCCAAGAAATCAGCACAATAATTCCCTTGACGAAGGGTGTGACGCAAAATAACTTCCCAGTCTAAATGCAACATCCTGTTAATGTCTGTCATAATGCAGCCAAACTCATGAAAACCACTTGTGTCACCCTTAACTAGTTTGAGAGCTTCTTGAGAATCAGTTTCACAAATGATGTGAAGTATTTATGGGGTTTGAATCCACTAAAGTAGGGAGTTTATTTGAAGAATAAAGTCCAAAATGATAAATATAGATGAAAAACTCAACAGTTTATAATTTTATAAAATATAACGTAAAAAGAATAAATTATACATATGCGAAAATCAATCCATTAATTTTTTCATAAATGATTATTATTCTACACTTTATACACTTCTCATCTTAAAAGGATCTAAATATATATTTAATAAATTTCTAAAAATTTATCATAAAATTAATTATTAATAAATATTTAACAATTTAACTTAAGTAAAGTAACTACAAAAGCACTATAGCAACTCCCTTTATCATAATTTCATAACATATTAAGTATGGATAATATATCAGCATTACCTGTATATCACCATAAATTCAAAACGCAATAAATATAATATTATCTTATTTTCCTAATTTGAAACTAACACTTTTCTTTGTTTTCTGTTTCCATTAAAAAATTTAGATTTGATAGAGATTCTTAATTAAAAATTTAAATCTTCTATCTTAATTGTCAATTTTTTTCTAAATTATCATCATTCAATTAAAAAGACACAAAATAAGACAAGAAAATAAAAAATGAGACAAGAAAATAGAAATTCTCTTAATTAATTGCTCGAAATATTCGAGTACTTCCTTTTTCCCTCTCTTTTTTTCTCTAGGCAAATTAATGTTTGTGGTATCCAAGGAGCACTCACCGATTTTCTTCCTTTGCAAGTAAACAACTTAAGTAATCGTCTAAATCTATAAGGTACACAATGAAGATCCAACTTTATACCAAGTGTCCACTTACAGTGTAAGGTGACTAATTATGCTAATAATTTGGCAAATTGGAAAACATTTCTTTGCTTCCTTTTTTCTCCCACTTAAAAGGGGAAAAACATTAACCAAAGGATCCGAGATTTCCTGTTCATCTATACATGTATGATCACAGGAAAGTAGAAATCATGGGAAATCCAATTTTAACTGCTTATAACAAAAGCCAGTTGCTGAGATGCAGCTTACCCCCCCAAAAAAAGCCAGATGCAATTTCAAACATGCGTATTTTTTTATTCTTTTATAATGAGAAAAAAAAACTTTAAACAAACCTCTCCAAACAATTAAATAAAGAATATATAGAGTGAATTTGGATAGGTTATTTTATTTTAAAAAAAATTACTTTTTAGAAGAAAAAAAATTAAGTTTTTTTAGTATGTTTAAATGTAACTTAAAAAAAGTAAAAATAAAAAAAATCAATTACCACTTCTTTTAAGCTAATGATACTTAGCTTATGAAAAACATTGAGAAGTAACTTTTAATATAATTTTTTGACAAAAATATATTTTATTTTTATTGAAAATTATATCCAATATCATCTCTTTTTTCTCCTTACAAATCATGGCTCTCTTATTCTAAATATTTTACATTTTCAATAACTTTGTTATAAAAAAGTGATTATATCTTTTTTATCCAAACAAATTTAAAATTTTTTTTTTACTTTAAAGTATGTTTTTAAACATTATATTCAAATGTAAAACAACTTTAAAAAAAAAAAACAAAAACTCTACTGCAAGAATATCAATAAAATTTTTCCTTTTTTTAAGAATAAACCCTGAAGAATTAGCCAAGTCTTTTCACGATCAGGTGCAGATGGGAAGAAAGTACGAGAGAAAGAGAATCACATCGCTGGGCGTTGAAGAACATGATGGCTTTGTGGAGGGCCTGGGTGTAGTTATCAGAAGTGGAGACATGGTGGTGGCGATGGCGGGGCATGAACTTGGCGATGATGACGAGAAGGATAACAAAAAGGCTAACCCCAACAAGGGACGTGACGGTCACACTCTGGCTCTTCCTCTTCTTCCTGTCCCTGATAGTCTTATCGGGTCTCAGAAGCCAGCTTTGCTTTACCTCCTCGGACGGTGGATGATACGCTGCCCTATCGAAGCCCCCGTTCCGGTAGTTCTGCTCTTCATCCAACTCCTCTGGATCATCTGCATGTATCTCCAGTGCACCACCCCAGATGTTGTGTTTTCCCAACATTTCCTTTGCTTCTTCAATTTCCCTCTCTATGCGAAGGCGAGGGTGCGTGTGCTTTTATTGATCAGCCTAGGAGGAAAGAGATAAAATGAAGCATGAAGCAAGATGGGATTTGAAAGTTGCATTGCATGTTGGTAAGATGTAATTTGGGACGCGATGTGTCTTATTGAGGAGCTGAACGTGGCGCTTCAGTGCTGTTCCAAATTCCATTTTTGGCTTTCTTCTTTCCTTATTCCGATAGGCGTTAAATTTTTGTCCATTGTCATTTGATTCTTATTAATTCCTTCCTCGGATTCAAAAAACGACAGAAGATGTGGATTGTCGTGTGAGCGGGATCTGAATCAGTCTGATACACGGATTAATCAGTCATTCTTAGCTCGTCAAATTTAGGGTTAATTAAACTAACCGTTTATAAATTTTTAAATCAAACATAACCAATGATCTTATGAAATCAAATTAAATCAGCATCAATTTGAATAGCTTTAAATTAATTTAATATAATTAATTATTATACTTATATCCTTATTATTTTATTGACTTATTACACAAACATGAAAATATAAATTTTTAAAAAGAAAAACACTATATATCTAGCTCGATCATTGTTGCTTGGATTGTACCAGATGATGTGACATTTTTAATTGATATTTTCACTCTCACTCTTATCAACTATATGAGCTCCTTACTCTTGCACGGTTCCTTTTCTTTTCCATCATTCTTCATCTTTTTTGCAAATGTCTTCGTCTAACTAATAGAAGATGTGCTTGCTGGGGCATGATTAACAACTTTCAAGTTCTTGTTGATGAGGAAGGGTGCGCTAATACTTCCTTCCCTTATTTCTAGTTACAGACAAATTATTGATTGCATTTTTCCTTTATTTCCAACTATAGAGAGATTTTTGATTTGCTGAATCAGTTTCATGAAATGGTTGTGTTTCTCAATTGCAAAGAAATTATTAATTTACTGAACCGATTTAATGAAATAGTTGCGATCCTCACGATACCACTACCAAACAATTTTTATTTTTATTCTATTTAAAATAAAACAACTAGATTACCTATGACAGAATTGGGCTACCATTTGATTATTTTAACCCGGGCTAGCAGCTCTAAAAAACTTTTAGAATAAAGAAGTAAACATAAAAAATTGATGGCTTTCTTTTATGGGCTACGAACGTTGGAGAAGAGCCTTATCCCTTACTTTACTCAACCAAAAGAGGGCTTAGAAAAAGTGGCAAGAGTAGGCCGACAAAGAAAGGGTCCAGAAAGCGAAAATATCAAAATATCCTCAACAGCCCTGGTGAAGCGAGAAAATCCAGCTCGCTTTTCTTACAATACGGAAGAAGTCTCACATTAGGGGAGAGGGGAAAAAAAGGCGTGATAAATATATACATACTTAGATTGGTTAGCTTTATTATTGGGCAGGGGCTTCTGTTTGGTACTTGGGCATTCTAGCTAGGTTTCAGCAAGTACAAGGAGCGTCTATTACTTGTTTTGGGGTTTGTACCATCAGCGAAAAAATATCAGGTAAGAGGTTATTTTGGGCTCAGCCATGATACATGAATTCGATGAACTAAGCTTATGGGTTTATGTGGTATTTAATCAATTGGGCCAGCTCCGGCACCGCCGGCTTAAATAGACATGGGCATTCTTTTTTGTTTTTGGTAAAAATAGGGAAGACGATGGCCTTCTAAATTCTTTACTTTTTTTTTTATTCAGGGGAGGTCCCAAAGTGGGGCTAGGGGCCTCCCGTAAAAAGCCGAAGGGAAAGGGGAAGTAGAGGGGGTGCATTGGGGATCAAGCTCTCGCTCTTTATAGTTTATATCACAACAATGCTTGTTAGAATCGTCGAACTTAAAAAGAGTCAAGACTCGAGACTCAAAATACCCATTCCAATTATGTTTTTCAACCCCCCAACAAATATTTACTGTTCCTTGTCCTTTCAGAATGGATCAATGGAACTAGGACGTGAACTTTCCTTTTTTTTTCTCAGCTGAAATGAAATGTTTGATCCTAAAATTATTATTACTCTGAAAGTTGAAGGCAGAAAGACAAGGGACCTATGTTTCTTAAGTTATACGATACAAATCACATGAACTGCGGTTTGGGTCTGCGTACAAGGGGAACAACCACGCACCCACTTCCAACTGTAAGCCATTGCCAATCTAATCTTATCTTGGACTTGTGAACCATCGGCCCCTCCTCCCAACACACATGCAGCCACTCGAGAAATAAGGGGGGAAAGAGCAGGTAAAAAGATTTTTAAAGGCCATTTGCTAATAATTATTATTCGTTACAAATCATGTTTCAGATTTAAATAAAGTTATTGTGTTTTTTACTTCGTTCATTTTCACTCCCACTGAGCTCACCTTTAATTTCTTGTGATATTCGTGAAACAGTTTTGAATACATGGGTCCATCACAACGTGTTATTTAATTAAATCGAAGCCATGGAATGTATGAATCATCTCATCATCTCAAGGCAGAAATGTGCCCATTTCAATTCCGTCCTCAACATATCCTACTCCATGGTTTCCTTATTCAGGTTTATGCGTCACCTACCGTCCTGCGATCTGCTGCTAATGTCAGGGAATTTTCTGATAAACTGCCAGAGAGGGATGTAGGTGTTAATGTTGATGTCCATCTCAAATTGTCTCTGTCAGATTGATTAGTGTTTCTAGATGCAGCTTGTTTGCTCCAAAACGTGTCTTTTTTTGTTTTTTGTTTTTCTTTTTTTCTCCTTTTTTCGAAGTTTATGAACTTGCTTTTTCAATTGATAATCGGCAATACTTTGGAGAATAGGAAACATTTTAATAGTAGATCCTCCAAGGAAATGTCAGTCCTTATATTTCATTTTAGTATTGCTTACAATATTAAAAATTATTGTACACTTTACTTTTTGTATTACAACTTTTGCATAGGGATTGATCTTTATACAAGACTCACGTAATTGTATAAGGAGTATAACTAATTCTTATGCTGGAATCAAACTGGTGTAAAGTTAAGTGATGTAAAAATATTACCAAATGTCACAGATGATGCATTGATTATAAGACCGCACATATAGTGTGTTGTGAATTAAAATAATTTTTAAACAAGAATTGAAATAGTATACCACAAAAATGCATATTATGAAGAAAAAAATGGTTGTAAGATCAAGGCACCATAGCCAAGTACTCTTTTGGGCCTGACACTTGTGTAACTCTTGTTTGCCCTCTCAAACAATTAAAAAGAAGGCCCAAGCTTGATCAGTAGAAAGAAACAATTGATCCAAGGCTCCAAGCACATTGGAAAATGCACGCAACGCATCCCTTATATGTTATTTCTGCACATACGTTCACATTGAAGACATAGAAAAGAATGCATACCAAACCAATAAAATAACTAATTTGGCTAGATTTATCCTTCAAAGTGTTAAATCCTTCATGATATTTAACTTTAGACTTCAATATACTTTGTTCATTATTGTTTTTACGAGTCTCTTGATCATTGATGACATCTTTTCTGCAATTTCACTAGTACCAATCTTGAATTCTATTAGGATTTGAAAACCATGTCTAATTAGGTGGACACTGGAAATGACGTCGAATGCAGAATGAATCATCATATCACGAATTTTGAAGGCATTTAGGCTAGCAGGGTATAGAAGCAGAAATGTTCAGATAAAACCCTTTTTTTCGTAAATAAAAATAAAAAATATGCTCACACAACAACCAAAATCGACCAAGTCATGGGTTTTTTTTTTACCATCCACAAAATTTTACAGTTATTTCACACAGCAGCATTAAAAAAATTGATTGGTGTTTCTCCTTTTTTCAAGTTTCAATAAACCAAAAAACGGTTCCTCATTTCTTTAATCACGGAAAGTACCATCCCAGATCCAGCGCAGAGGCCACTTTTCAAAGATCAAAACATTGCACATTCCTCGCCATAGACACGTTTCCGTGCTTCATTATATATTCTTCCCGTTATACCCCTTCAACTTAATTCTTTCTCGAAAGTTCCAAACCTTAACCTCATACCACCACCGCAGCTTCAAAATAAAAGCCCCTTTCCTTCTTCAGCGACGATCCAACATCGCTCCATGGACGGGCACGGGTCGGGTCACTGGCGGTACGGCGGCGACAAGAGGCTGGAGGTGGTGAGCGGGAAAATGTACGGTTCTAATCAGACTCGGTCGCCTGATCCGGCGGCGATTCCAACTGAGGCGAATGAAAAGGCTTGGAGGTTGAGCGATCCAGATGCGAAGAGGAAGAAAAGGATAACGAAGTATAAGGTTTACAGTGTAGAAGGGAAGGTTAAGGCTACGCTCCGCAAAGGTTTCCGATGGATCAAAAACAAGTGTTCTCAGATCGCCCATGGCTACTAGTACTACTAAGCTTGCTGATAATGATCATGCCACGTCAATGCTGATGTGGCATGATTCGGATGTTGAATTGAAGCTTCACTGAACACATCACAAGAGAAGGATCTATCTGTTCTTTTTATTATTATTATTCTTTGCCGTTTTGCTGAAATGTCTTATGGGAAAATGATTGATGCTTTTTAGATGCATTACCTGGGGTTTATGCTATTGCTTGAATCAAGGGCCATCCATCAAATTAGAGCGATTAATATAGTTTTAATATTAGAAATTTGGATGTAAAATTTGCTCATATGATATGACTTGTCAAATTCCGTTTCCTACTAATTATTCTTTTTCATTGAAAATCTAAATATGATTTTAGATTAGACATTGAATATTTTGTAACGTAAGAATATGTGTGTAATGACATATGGTATGTAAGGTTGAGTAATTATGAAAAGCGGAAAATAGATGAAAATTATTTCTTACCTTCTCCTTTTTTTTCTACAAAGAAAATGTGTACGTGTCTGCAATAACTAGTGTTAAAAAAAAACTTTTTTCTTCACCTTTTGATAGATTTACTAGATGATATATATATATATGTGTGTGTTATATATTATATTGTACACATATCTTAATTCTTTTACACATATTATGTTGTACACATATGTATGTGTGTTATATTATGTTGTACACATATTGTGTTATATAGAGGAGATATCAACTTACATTGGTATAAAACTTAATTACTCTTATACATATTGTACATATATTATGTTGTACACACACATATATATATATATATGTGTGTGTGTTATATTATGTTGTATACATATCTAAATTCTTTTAAGAAATGTTGTATTATCATGTATTAGTATCGTATTTAATACTCAAATTCATATCCATGCATTATAGGATATTAGTTAAAAAATACTCTACTGATAATTAAAGGACAATACCTTAATCTGAAAATAAGTCAAAATTGGAGTTGTTAAAGGTATAATATTAAAATGAATTGTAAAACATTTATTATATGTTGCTTTTAAAGTAAAACATTTCTCCTACTCCATGGCATTTAATGTCAGCCATATCAACTTTGCGGACAATTATTATTTTTTAAAAAAAAAATATTTGTTAACAAGTGTCTTAGTATGTTGGTAAAGAGTTAAAATATAGAATATTAAATATAAAAGTAAAGTATTTAATATTTTAATAATTTAAAAAATATTTAATATTTATTTTATTAAGTAAATAAAAAAAATATTAAATACCTTTTAAATAGTGTCCTAAAAAGTGTAGTTAAGAGCAGTCATAACATTTAAGTCTACCTGTTTATTTTGGAAGTTATGAATGGTTGGAAGTTATGAATGGTCAACATAAGTGAGTGAAAACTCGTTTTAAATTAAAACATGTTTAGCCTACCTAGTTTAGGCCCCAATCAAAGGTTTGGCACATAAGTATTAAATTTTTAAACTTTGAAACAAAAACATATAAACAATTTAAAAGGGTCATTAGCCCACTTCACTCATGAGTTATCGTATTTAACTCATTAACTTCAAAAACCCCATAATGAATACATGTTTGGGATTTATTTTTTTTTTCATAATAGCTTTTTTCTCTTATAAAAAGTTATTTTGTGTAAAGTTGATCATGTTTAGTTAAAGTGTGTAAAATTAATTATAAATGAATATTATTTTTTCATGCACTAAAAATTACTTTTTTTAAAAGCTTTATTATGAGCATTTTGATTAAAAGTATGTTTAAAGTGTGTAAAATTGATTTTTAGAAAAGTTTTTTATTTTGATATTTTAATTATTTGATTTCAAAAGCTTTGAGAAAAAAATACCTATTTGTCCTCAATCAAGTAACTTTTTCTATGATTTCATATATATTTTAGTAATTTAATACATAAAAATAATTTTTTTAATACAATCCAAATAAAACTATTTATCTTAAAATCAATTATGAATTAACATATCTAAACATAAATTATTTTTTTCATAATTAATTTTCTTGAAAATTGATTATACACATAATGATTTTATAGCTAATCTAAACAAACAGTAAGTGATTTTAGATTATTTCAAAAAATTTAGTAGATAAATACTGTTTTGCCCTTAACTAAATAATTTTTTTAATCATTTTATATCTCTTTTAATAATTTGATGCATAAAAATAATTCTTTTTATACAATTCAAATAAAATTTTGTCTTAAAATCAATTATAAACTAACGTATTTAAATATAAATTATTTTTTTATAATGAATTTTTTTGATAATCAATTATGCACATAATTAATTTTTAACATAATATTTTTTTTACAACTAATTCAAACACATTCTTAAAACATTTTTGAATTTTTTTTGGAATAATCATTTTTTTAATTAAAAGCTATTTTATCTAAAATTGATATTGTTTGTTTAAAGTATGTAAAATTGATTATAAGTTAAGATTATTTTTTTATTAACTAAAAATAACTTTTTTAGAAAAGATTTTATTTTGAGTTTTTAATCATTGAATTTCAGATTATTTCAGAAAATTTGATAAAGAAATACCTATTTTTTTTAATCAAATAACTTTTTCAATCATTTCATATATTTTTTTAATAATTTAATACATAAAAGTAATTTAATTTTTTATACAATCAAAATAAAATTCTTTATCTTAAAATCGATTATAAATTAACATATCCAAACATAAATTATTTTTTTTCATAATTAATTTTCTTAAAAATTAATTACATACATAATCAATTTTTAACATAATCTTTTTTTTACAACTCATCCAAAAACATACTTAGACTAGAGCTATTATATTAGATTAACGGCTTGTTTCTATTAATGGCTATTGCCTACATTCACAAACACAAACAAGACTTGTAAATTCGTATAATAAATCTATGGTATATATATATGTATTTGGGGGGGGTTGGGGGGGTTTAATAACCGCTGCTACAGTGATATGCATACTCGCTTGCCGACATTTTCTTCGTCTAACTTGATAAGAGAGATTTTGCCGGTCACAAGGCCGAAACTTGACGAGTGTGAATTTGTTCGTCACAAGGCCGAAAGCTTAAGGGCCGAAAGGAATATTTTGGATGTTTGATCTGTGGACGGCAAGAGCAAAATTCAAATAAAAATGAGCCTCTCTCGAATGTTATTGTTTTCTTTTTATGTTTGACCAAAAGCAAAGCTTGTGATGTTTACTGTAGCACCAGTACTCCTTCTGCTTCTTGAGTTTAAGTCATTTAAGGCAAGTTTATATTAATTTTTTTTTTAAGAGTAAGAGTATTTTTTTTAAATAATAAAAGTATTTTTTAAAAAATTAAAATGTTTAAATTTTTTTAAAAAATATTTTATGTGTAATAAAAAAATACATGAAATATTTTTTAAAAAAATTTAAATTTTTTAATTTCTAAAAATTATTTTTATTATTTAAAAGAAATACTCTTACTAAAAAAAAACTAATACATATTAGTCTTTGTGACAAAAACGCGTTGTAAGCTTTAAGGCTTTGTTTGGATTATCAAAGAAATAGAGTGGAAAGAAATAGAGTAGAAAGAAATAGGGAGAAGAGAAATAGAGTAGAAAATGAGTAGATTTTTAAGTTATTTGGATTAAGAGAATTAAGAGAGAAATAAGAAAGAAAGAAAATTAAATTTTGTTGTAAATACATATTTGCCCTTATTTATTTGTTTATAAAATAACAAAAGAATGGTATATTAGTCAAATTTTCATCTCTACTCATTTCTTCTCTATTTCTTCTCACTTTAGGAGAGAAATGAAAAAGGTGTGGGACCTACTATTTTTTTTTTTCTTCTCTATTTTTCTTCTAACCAAACAAGAGAATTTCTTCATTTCTCTTTTATTTTTCTCTTCTTTAATTATCTCTTCTCCATTTCTCTCATACCAAACAAAGGCTAAGGCCGAAAAACCGTGGGCTTATAGTTGTTAAAAAAAAATGAATAACCACTTACAGGGGATGAAGGCTACACGGTGCTAAATTCACTTATTTTTGTCCATGGCCAAATCTACAGTACACTACGGGAATATGGAGTATGGATATACTATTTGATATTTATCACTGATTTTAAAAATGGACAAGTGCATGGCTAAGATTATTTAAGTATATTAAATTATTTTTGTTATGTTTTTATCCCTTAATTTTTATGTAAATTATATTAAGTTCCTGAAATAAGAATAAATTAAAATTAAACTCCCTCATTACTCAAATAACGGTTATCTATTAAAATTGAACTGCAACATGCATGATCCCCTCCCTCATCGTTATGTTCTCCTTTGCTTGCATCTGCTGCGGTTAGAATTCATGCCAAAAAAAAAAATCATGACAAGTGAAACCCAATAAACAATGATTCTATATCTACAAATTATTGGGTGGTTTAAAATCACATATCAAAATGAATGAACCCAGAGCATAAAATCTCCAATTTATACAGTGAATTTTGATTCAATTACCATCTAAGTGATGGAAGCAGGCTTTGGAACAAGGATGGTGAAGGTAGGATGGGGTTTGAGAAAGAGAGAAAGTGATGATGAAGAAAGCAATTCATTGAACAAATGTTGTGCAGGCGATGCCGCTTAGCTTTGCTCGCGAACAAATCACTAACCGTTTCGTCCGGGAACGGGGCACTTTCAGTGTTGGTGACCAAAGCAATTTTAGTTGTCTTTATGTATTCTATTGACATTTGAAATTCATTGCAAATCCGATAATGGGAGAAAAGTTTTGATTCTCATTTTATTGCTTCATTAGTTGTGAATGCTAATTTGATTGCAGTGCAAAGGGACTCACGAGGGAAAATTTTTCATTGATAATCGTTACTACTATTTAGTAATAGATACTTTATTATTATTTTAAATAATGAAATATAGTATAATCAAATGAAAGTAAAGGGATAAAAACATAATTGACTTCAATTTAATATACTAAAGTAATCTTAAGCATACACATGTTTTTACTAAAATTTAATGATAAACATCAAATAGTGTATCAGTACACTATAATTTTATTGTGTATTATAGAAGGGGCCTTTGTCCAAAATGTCGTAATTCAAGTGGTATTAAGTTTCTTTTGGAGGTTGTTTAATGAAGAGATCCAATCTCACTTAGAACATTTAATCTCAACTTTAACTTATCCTCTCTCTCCACAAGACCTTACTTCTACTAAAAAAAATTATTCACTCATTTTTTATGAGTCACTAAATTTTAATAAATATTTTTAAACAACACAAATTTTATACAATCTCTTACACGATCATGCAACAATTATTTTCTAATTATTTTTCATCATTTAATTAAATACCTAGGAAAAACTACCATGCAAAGGAGGTTGCCACTAATCAAGAAGGAAAAAAATATGAAGGAGAAAGTATTTTTGTTCATTAATTATTTAAAAAGGAAAAACAGTAGGATCATTTTTCAAAAAGTACGTGTGGTAGAGAGAGAAATCTTATAGCCTCAATTACTAAAAATACATTGAACCCATTTTAGCTTAGCTCATCTGGACAGGTAAGAATTTAGGCAAAATTAAGGTGATTTATTCAAGTTGCATGACAACCCCAAATGCATCCGAAAAATGAAACTACATTCAAGAAATATTTTGAGATGAAAAGATGACAAGGCTAATCATGCCTTCAACACCAGTCATTCCTGACAAATTGATAATTAAAATGTATATATTAATTAAGGAAACAACATAAGATCATCAAATTGAATCCCCAAAAAAACCCAACTAACGAAAAAGAAAAAGAAGTGAAAGGTACACAAACCCATGACATTTCCTTTCCCATAATATATAGTTTATTTGAAATAAAAATCACCTAATTAAAAGAAACAAATAGTTATTTTACACCTCACTTCATTCGTCTCCCTAATATTATAATATATAATGCCATGCAATCTAGATCACCTTAAATTTCTCCTTCATCTCTCTGCAATGCCCATCTCCATTTCTGCATTCAGATGTTCTTCATCATGCAAACATAGTAGCTGTATCCCTTTACTGTTCAACCTTTCCCCTCAACAATAATAATTTAGAAAAGAAGAAAACAAAAACAAAGAAAGTACAGAACTTATATAGGTATACTTTTTTAAGCGTTTATATAACGGAAATATTATAGTGCCCCGGTAGAGGAGGACGTGTATCTATGCATGCATGCGGTGTAGTTTGACATGAATAATTAAACCACTTTCATCATGCATGTGCGCGCGGATCACCAGCCTAATGACCTCTGACTTCGCTCTCTGTAATGACGATCCATGTGATCCAAGCGCTGCAACCTCATTTGTTTGTAGAACTGAGCAATGAACTCCTCAGCCTTGGCATCAATCATCTCATCCCCATCCACATCCATCATCTCTTCCTGCTTCTCGTTGTCCTCATCGCTCTGGACGAGTTCGTTCAGGCCTACGGCTGAAGCGTACCGGCTGCTGGGTGGAGAGGGAGAATAAGGGCATTCCTCCGCCGGAAAATCGGATGCAGAGGTAATTGTGTCGTCGCCGCCGCCATCAGTATTATATTCAGAAGGCGACGACGGCGTCAGGGACCCGACTTGGAGGGGCTGAGGATATGGCGGTGGGGATTGGTTGCTTTGGAGGTGCAATGGTCTCATGGACCCCACGAGTTTCCTCCAAATGCTCCTGGACCCATCATCTACCGGAAGCACTTTTGATTTTCGTGAACGTCCTCGCATCATGAAGAGCGCCACCCTAAGAACGTGCATGGCACCGTGCTTCCTCTTTCGGATGCGATGTTGGGTGGGTTTGGGTTCATCATGAGGAGGAGGTTCGGTGGTGGCGTTTGGAATGCTGGTGATCGCGTGTTGAGGGTTTTGTTCCATAAATTAATTAAGGGGAAGACTGGAAGAGAGAAAGAGTGCGAGGATGAAGAGGAGGAGGAGAGGAATTAAGGGTGATTATTTCCTCACCCCTGCAAAGCAGGGGAGAATAGGGAGCTGGAGTGTGGGAAAAATATAGGAAGAAAACAAGTTTATATACGAAAAAGAAATTGCAAGAGTAGTCATTGTATTGTAATTGACTAATTGTGTATAATTAACAGAAAGAGAGCCAGCGCAGCAGTCCATTGGTGTGAGGTCTGGGTCTCGGTTGGTTGAATCTTCTATTTAGAGAAATTTATTGTGCATCTATGAAGGGTTTGCCAGTGGCATGGCATGGCACAGATTGTTTGAATGACCAAAATAGCCCCTCCTTAGTAAAGGCAGCCATTTGGAGAATTCCAATATTAGAACATGCGAAAAATGGAGGGCAAGAGAAGCAAAATGGAAAAGATTGATTGAAATTGAAATAAGGGGGCAGCCATAGAGGCAGAATGGTAATTAGAAAGGGTGAAAGAGTAGACAATGTGTGGGGCGGTATTCCGTATTTGAGCGAAGGATTCGGGTGGAACTTGGAAGAGAGAAAGAATATGCTGTTTCCTGGCACAACAGTCATCTCATCTCACGGCTACGGTTCATTTCCATTGCCGTCTATTGCTCTCATTTGAACTGGTCTTCTCTTTTTCACTAAAAAAAGAATTTTTTTTTTCTGCAGCTTATATTTTTAATAATTAGAATGGTCTTAAAATTTGTAAAAACAAATAAACATTTCAGATATTTTAATATAATTTAAATTATTGAAAATTCATGTATGTTCTAAGATTACCTATAATTTCTCCTGTCTTTCTAACAACCAACAACAATTAACAAATAGATTTGCAAGAAAAGAAAAGAATAAATTTTTGTTGTAAATTAAGATATCTTCTCACCAGTCATGAAAGTAAGAAATTAATCTTACGAAATATAGTTAAGTGCGTGAAGCGAAAACCCCTTTTAACTTTATTTTTTTCATACACATAATTTTATATATTAAACTCAAAACAAAATAAAAGTGGCCAAGTACCTTCCACTCCCATCAGTACAAGTTGGTAAGGAACAAGTTGGTAAGGAATAGAATATATAGGTATGATTTATGACAAATTGAGACGCATTCACTGAAACTGAGGACCAGGAATCGTTTACATTTACTGTTACAGACAAACAATTGTGAGCTTGTTAGGATACTGTTTTTCTTTTTTCTTAAAAAAAACAATAGAATAAAAAATGTTTATGTAGTTTTGTTTTTTATTTTTTAAAATTGTTTTCAATTTTTTGTTTTATTCTTTAATCTTGAAAACTGTTTTGCAGAAAGAAATAGAAAATATAACTAACCAGCTTACCTAATTCATAAAAATCTGTCGTTTCCCCCCCAAAAAATATTTACATTGTTTATTTCTAATAGAAAAAATTATTAAAGTAATGCAATTATAAGTTTATAGCTTCATCTGAGACTGAAAAACTAATACATTAATTTATGGGGACAGTAAAAAAAAAAAATCCTTTGTTACTAATGACTTATTTATTATGGGATAATGACTTATTTATTATGGGATACAAGGGTTGAGTACAACTAAATTTTTATGAGAATTAATTTTAAGAATCACTAATAAGATATATTTAATTTTAAAGGATATAAAAAATTTAAATTATTAAGAAAGATTATTCAAATTTTATTTAAAGAGAGGGATGGACTATTAAATGTCACTTAATAGATAAACATATCCTTATTGAAAATTATTTTGGAAGACAATATGCGAATGATTGTTTCCTTTTATTAAGAAATCAAGTATATATTCTTACGGAGTGACTAATAATAATAAATAAAATTCTAAATTTACAAGAAGTTTATAAGACAATAAGTGAATGACTATTTCTTTTTATTGAGTAGTTAATTGTTCTCACGGAGTAACTAATAATAGTAAATAAAGTTTTAAATTTACAAAAAGTTTAGAAGGCAATATGCAAATGACTATTTCTTTTTATTAAGTGGTTAAATGTTCCCACGAAATAGCTACCAATAGAAAATAAAGTTCTTGCACCAAAAAGAAAATAAAGTTATAAATTTACAATAAATTTGGAAGACAGTATACAAATGATTATTTCTTTTTTATTGAGTGGTCAAGTGTTCTCATAATTTGGCTTGTTCAATCAATACATCACTAAAATCAAGATGTCAAACCAAATCAACAATTGTCAAACCATCACAATCCTAGCCGTCAACAACTCTTTTCTCTCTAGTAGGTCCCAATACGCCATCAAGGAAATCAATCATCAACACTCATGTTATCCTTGACTACTTAGAAGAAGCTCATGAGTGTTGATCCCAGTTAAACCTCTCTATATCTTACACATGTTAGGACAATAATATTTTTCAATACAAAATTTCTTTGAAAATTGGAAGAAAACTTATTGATGAAGTTGTCTTATTCAGAAGAGCTATTAAAAGAAAAATCAAAATAAGAGAAAAACACATGGATTGATTTAAGGTGTTTTCCCAAAGACCTCATGCTTGCTTCTTGTTGCCGCTTGCAATTAAGAGATTGAAGAGAAACTGTAACTCTGTAAAATGCTAATATTATATAAGAAGATGATGAAGTATGAAGATGAACAATGCTCCGTGACTTCTCTTCCAAATTTCAAAATGACTTCTCTTCTCATTTATAAGAGTATTTTTGTTCGTTAAATGAATTTTAATGATCCATCTCCCTAAATAAACTTTGAATGGTCATTCTTATTAATTTAAAATTTTTATGCTCTTTAAAATTAAATATATCTTATTAGCAGTCCTTAAGATTATTTCTCCCTAAAATTTTCAACTAAAACAAAACTTGTAACGTTGACTTCAATAAATATATATAGCATACTCATTCAATATTTTTCATCATATGTAGTATTAGATAGTAAAATATAATATAGATTATATAGATCATCAATTGTCACTTACACTTTAATTTTAGAAAAAAATAAATAAACCTTTTTATCCCCTAAACGTATTTTTTAGTTTCATTTTTACCGTTGAATTTTATTTGTTTAACATTTGTTCGATATATGTTTTAAAATGTTATCAACAAAAATGGGGCAATCGAAATGATTACATAAATTGTGTACGGCTGTCTTGTTTGAATCTCGTCATGAAATGGTTCTCTGTAATAACTAATAACGCAAGTATAGTGTTGGCTAGGTCATAATCAACGCTATAGCTTTCATTTAGCAAAAGATTTCAATTCTCCTTCGAGGTCTTTCTATATTTATATGCATGAATAATAATCATAGACAGGTAATATGAAAGGAACATAGCTATCATCTTACAGATAATTTCTTCCAATGATTACTATTTAATTTAATTTAGTAGCTTCGTTGAATATATGTACGAGTAAGCATGGGTTCAATTGCATTGGCTAAGTTGCGTGCTTCATAATGCCTTTTGCTTCCAACCATCGGCACCATAAATTGTAAGCAACCCGAGATGCAACAACAAATTCGAAGTCTAAAGCAGGAATCTTAAAACATTAACATTTAAGGGTCATAAAACCATATGAAATCAAAGAGGAATGAGGGTATTTAAAGGTATTATCATTAATAATTAATTGCAGGGATTGCTAAGCAATATGCTTGAGAGCATGGATGTTAATTTTCAACTCTCTCAAAAGTTTAGTTATTAGGTTATAGTCTAAAATTGATTTTAATTATATTTTTAATATATTTTTTTACACAAGAGTCTTTTAAATTTAAAATATGAACAAATATACAGGCTTACTTTATCTTATATTAGAATTCAACTTTATTTATAAGCATAAAGCCGATAAAGTTAAACTCTTAATTATTTAATCATAAAGACTCTAACGTTATATCAATAACTAATATTTCAAAAGTTTAACCTATTAAGTTAATTTCTAAAATTAATTATATATCTCAAATGAAGGAGACATGCAGCTGCCAGCTATTAGTTGATTCACTTACTACGGTATCTTAACTACTTGGTGTTACTGTTCAGGTTTTGTTTTCATTCCACGAGAACAATAGGTAGCTGGAAACTATGAAATTTTGGGACTTTCTTTGCTTCAAAACCACTGTACGGCTGTACATATGGGTATGACTAGAGCTGGATAAACGGGTTGAGGTCTGTGGGTCGGCCCGTTTAACTCGCTTTCTTAAAGGATTAGGACCAGTCTAATATCTAACCCGCGAATATCCTAGATCGGTAAGGCTCGGTCCATCCCGCGGGTTAAGCGGGTTGGACCGGGCTGGTCCGCGGGTTGGCCTGCGACCTTTTTCTATTTTTTTTAACAAAAAAAATAATTTTATTTCACAAAAATACTCTCAATTAGTAGCTTAACATAAGTGTTTAACTTATCTAATATTTATGCTTAAGTAAAAACATCAAAAAATTTCAAAATATAGTTCAAAAAACTCAACTAATGACCTCATATTACACTTATATACACACTTTTTCAAATTTAAATTATTAAAAAAAAAAGTTTGCGGGTTGGCTCGCTAACCCGCGGGCTTTGGCGGGCCGGGCCGGGTTGAAAAAATTTCAACATATCATTAAAACAGGCCAATCCGATTCGACCCGCATAAAGAAAAACTCGTGACGGGTCGGGCCGGGTTGGCCCGTTACCCAGCTCTAGGTATGTCATTGAAGTTTCAATTACTATGTTTGGGATTTGAAGTGTTTATAAGAGAAGAAAGAAGAAGAATAATCTTTTATTTTTAAATGAAGATAATTATAAAATATTTATAAAAATAAAAATTTAGTAAAATATTACATAATAATTTTTTATTTTAAAAATATTATCAAATAAAAAAATATAAATAAAAAATAAAAATTACACATTTTTCCACTTCTAAACTCCTCCGTTTAATCAATACTAGTTGTGTGCGGGGCCTGGTCTCTGATCAATTATTAAAACAGCACACCAATACCTCTTGTCCTAGCCCCTTTTTTGTGGGACTCTTAGCTGTCTCTCATACACGCATAAAAAAAATACAGGCAGGAAAGAGATTTATTTTTTTGGTATGAAGGAAAAAAAACGTTCTGGGGATGGAGCAGCAACAGAAAATGTTTCAGTATCTAGTTTTTTTAGTCCAGCTGATTTTCCATAGAAAATCCCCGTTTCTATATTCAATAGGATTTATTTTTTTTGCTGAGACAATATAACTCTTTAACTTTAACGTATACATATTACAAAAAAATTGCCTGCAGCTTTATATGTAAAGTCATGTCAGGCCGTACGTAGTACACAGACTCAACTTTAGTTCAGTCACATTATTTTCAGATGAATATACAACTTTTTTCCCCGGCCAGAAAAGTTTAACTGTGTTTAATTAATATTTCTTAACTTCCACCAAAAAAAAATTAATATTTCTTACCCAAATTAAAAATTTGATCTATAATTGCATGTAGTTAATTATGTGAAACAATGGGCTCAACCCTCTATAGATAAATGTTACCATTGCCGCCGAACGGAAGAGAAACCGGAGCCAAACCGGAGTGAGTGGTATCCAAGTCAGTTCATGAATGAAAACATTTTTGTTTTATCTTTTAAAATCTCTTAAATCATAATTTAAGTAAAAATTTGTCTCTAATACTTTTATCTAAATTATAATTTTAAAATTCTAAAAATTAAATCAATCATACACTCAATATATCCATTAATCTTCAATTTTTTTGTTTTTTTTGGGCACAGACCCAATGACTCATATTTTGCCCAACTACTGCCAAAATGGCAACACCTTGTAAATAATATAAAAAAGATAAAATAGTGTACAGTGTTTTTGGTTTTTAAGTACTGCTCATGACTTATGGGGATAGTTACAGTCTATCATAATTATTTTATTTAATATTAAATATATATAAAATTATGTAAATCATATTATAAATATATCTATTTAAAAAAAATATTTTTTGTGCATATCAAATATTGAATAAAATATTTATATAGACAATGCCTATATAAATTTTTTCGTCAAACTTGTATTTAGAGGAAGGGTGCACAACTTTTTCACTTTACAATTTTTTTTTTGGTTGCACTTTTAATTTAACCTTTTCTTCTTCAGCGAAATTTCTTTGTCCGTTGCTGGCCTCGAAGTTCAACACACAGAAAAAGCCTTCAATGCACCGGCAGCAGACCAGACTCACATGCCACCACCCAATTTCAAAAGTTTTTACTTACTATATTGTTATTTTATTATTATTATTATTATTATTATTATTATTATTATTATTATTATTATTATTATTATTATTATTATTATTATTATTATTATTCTGTTAGTAATATAATGAGAGAAATAATGTTATATATATTATGAAAATTTAAATATCCATTTATATTATAAATTTAATTTTGATTTATCGTTAGTATAAAAAAAATATACACTATCATTTAATCATGTGTAAAAAAAATCAATAAAAAAAATTAATTATCACACCAACTAGCTGAGAAAGTAAATTATTTTAATGATGTATTAATACATTATTAAATGACAGTGTAAAGTTTTTTAATACTGAGAGAGGATCAAAATTAAACTCTTATATTATTATATTTTTGTTTATACAAAAATAGTTTATATAACATTTTCTTACAAATAATTGATATTACTGGTTCAAAATTTTACTATCACTTAGTCTCCTTCTTTTAATTTTTTTGAATACAAAATTAAAAAATTATATATTGTCATGTATGATACATTAAACATTTCATTTTCTTTCATACATTAGTATAAAAATTACCTTCACTAAACAATTTTTTTTGGATTCGACGCTGTTTCAGTCTGCACCCTGCTGGAAGCATTTGTGGTCAAAGAGTTAAGCCACACAAGCATTTCTCGTGTCCTCACTATCTGCGTTCCTAATTAGCTAATACCGGAACCATAGATTGAGCTTCAATCTCTCTTGCTAGTTCTCGGATCCTTATTTCGGTTGACCTCCCAACGTCAACGTTTGCTATATGCATGCATGATCGCCAATTAGGTTATTTCTTTCTCCCAAAGGAATGCGAAATCAATGTATGATATACAGTTGTTGACATGGAGAATTAAAAATTAGAGAATGATTTTAAACAGACAAATAAATAAAGGGAACTAAATGCACTTTATTGATTAGTGCAACTCTGAAAGGGCCAAGACGCGGTCAAGGAGGGGGGACATGAAGTAGGTAAACGGTAAACCAATGAGAACAGCAAGTCCCTTTCAAGTTTCAACGAACAGATAGTTGTTGGAGCTTCGGATCCGCTTTCTTTGATTGGGAAATTATTTGATAAAGACCATTACTCAAAACGTTTACTTGCACAAATCAATATTTAAATAAATAATAATTATATATTCTTTTAATGAATCAATTTAATAATTATTTAAAAAATTAAATATTAAATAATTTTTTGAATTTTCAAAATTTTAAATATTTTACTTTTTTATTTAATTTTTTTATTTTAAATAATTAAAAAAAATGTTAAGAGGATGTATTTAAAAGATATACCATTACTCTTAAACAAATCAATTAATTTTCTGTGATTCCAATCTGAAAGCAAGAAGAAACTGTATTCAAGTATATAATATTTCCAACCGAAAGCAGCGTTCACTCCATGTGGGTGTGGGTCCCCTCCCCATTTTTTTTCCTTCTTATTTTCGTCATATGACCAAAATGGCGTTTTTTTTAAGCAGCAAATGGCTTCCCCAAAAAGTTTCTTTTCAACTTACGGTTACAATTTATCACTCCATAACGTAGTAGCAAATCACTCAACAACCGTAGGAAATTAATTTTTCTCAGATAATTAAGTGAGTTGTTTTTTTTAAAGAGAAAATAGATCTGGAAATCTTCGTTGCAACTTGTAAAAGAAGGGGAAGGAGAAGGAGGGCTTGCTCAATCAGTCCTTCATAGTATTGGTAGGTAATATTCAAATCCAATTCTCCTGTATTTTAAGTTGGATTCATCATTCACCCCCAACTGAAGAGTAGTTAGAAAACAAATTTAACTCTAGTCTCTTGTTCAATGGAAATTTTAAGAGAAATGATACTTGTATATATAACATATCTCACATATTTCTATTCTATCTCTTTTCCTTTCTCTCTTCTCTCCTTTCTCCTTCATTTTTAATATTAAATAGATAAATAAATAAATTTAAAATATGTGAAATATATATACATGTAAAAATATCATTGCTCAAATTTTAATTACCTCAACTACTCAGTAGTCAAAATCAAATAGTGTCTACCAATGAATAATA
Source organism: Styphnolobium japonicum (assembly GCA_023212625.1). Classification (NCBI taxonomy): domain Eukaryota; kingdom Viridiplantae; phylum Streptophyta; class Magnoliopsida; order Fabales; family Fabaceae; genus Styphnolobium; species Styphnolobium japonicum. Next base: position 7,442,149 of record JALBWW010000002.1, on the reverse strand, counting down.
ACATAGACAAATGAAGGTCAGAATTACGAGTAAAACAAATTATAATCTGTCCAGTCTGACCAGCTTGATTCCTGCCGTGTCCCTAACGAGTTGGCAGTTCGCACCGCCCACTGTTCACATTTTAAATTGAAAATCTGTCTCTTTCTAGTTTCTCGAACCACAACGCGTCCAGTACTTCCAATATATAAGTAACGACCACCATCTTGCCATCTTATTAATTCACATCGCCAACAGTTCAGCACCTCTACCTCCAAAAAGTCCTTCACATTTATTTTCCACATACTTGCTCTTACTTGCTACTACACTCCTCCCAACGTTTGTGCTTCAACTCCATCATCAACTAATTCAAGCTTAATTACTATTTCTTTGCTTTGCGGAGAACATTATTATAATGATGAAGAACCGTGACGTTGCTCATAGAGCATGGAATTGCCTGCGGCTCGCATTGCTGTGGGCTCGTAAAGGTGGTGTGTTGAGGCACAGACTGGTGCGTCTGATGCCAAAGTATTTCAAGTGTCTGGGCCACACAACACCACCCAGACAAACCCATTACTATGAGCGCGAGCTCTCCTTCGACAAGACCCCTATCTTCCATGTCAAGATGTATCGCCCATCCTCCATGTGCTTCCACCTCCCTCACATTCCCTGTATAAACCCACAAGTTGATTTTGACGACCATGACGAGGTTGAGTATGACAACTGGAGAATGAGTTCTCTCATGGCTGCACGAGATGACCATGAAGAATATTACTATCGTTATGAAGAAGACGCAGAGATAGATAAGAGGGCGGAGGAGTTCATTGCTAAATTCTATCAGCAAATGAAGCTCCAGCGCCAGATTTCTTGTCTACAGTATAATGAAACGCCCAACAGAGACTCGAGTTGACCATGCTTCTTCAATATATGCAGAGTCCACATTCACTTTCCTTCATTTTCTGCAATCCACTTAATTTTCATTCTCGAGTTTAGAGCTATGGTTAATGGTAAAGTTTGAAAGATGTTGTGCGGGATTTTTTGCTTTCCTTGGTATGTACGCGGCTTGAGACATCAGATCCATTTAAGTGATTGACTTCTCTTAATAGATGTTTTTATATATACATTAGTTAGAAATCAAACCCACAGTCACATACTTAAAAGGTCTAAGTATATATCATTTGTATCATTTGATGTGTTTTGCGAGATTTTGTAAATTCCTTCTTCTACCATGGAATTCTAGTATTTACGTTTTTATAATTTAAATTTCAATAAACACTACAAGGTTACTATTCACTGTTGAACAAAAAAGAACGTGCTACTGAGTACTATAATTGTTACATTTCTACATTTCTCTTACACCCCGAACAGAATATTTGAATTGCTATGCAATTTCAAAAAGTGCTTTATGATAGGAAAAATAAAAGAACCTTGCTACATATCCCTGAGCTATGTAGCCCATACGAACAATACATATATAGGGTTTATAGAGGGAGGATGAATATCACGTCGTGTATACTTTTAAAGGATTAAAATAAATAAATGTTTACACTTAATTTAATATAAAAAAAGATTAACGTAAGAGATCTAATGACAAAACATTGAATGTGAGAGGTGTGAAAAATAGTATTTACTCTGCTATTCATAATTTAATATGCATGAGAACCAACCACAAGAACCATGCAGCAGCTGCACACTTACTCCAGGGTTTCTCTTATCTCCTTCAGTCGTTCCCTCCCCAACTATTTTCCCTTCAGAAAACATGTTTACCACCTTAAAAAAAATATTATAGGAGCGACAAAGTACTACAGTGACAAATCGTCTGTTAAATTCCATTCTGATACCTACTAAAATGGGCTTCCAACTTCCCTGTTGCTGCCAATATGAGACCTACAGGAGCATCATCATATATATATATTTTTAAAAGTATAGACATCAGATAAAAAATTATGAAAACAGGAGCTGGAGATGGTACAATGAAATAAACAGTTATTTAACGTGAGGATTCTTTTACTTGCCTTACTCTCATCATATGTTTCAATAAAATTCAAGTGCTTAATTCACACAAGGCTAATACGTGAGTGGCACTGGCAAGTGGCAAGTACCTAAAAACAAAGCAGAGGGTCTCCCTGGATGTGATTTGAACTCGGGATGATATTGCAGACCTACATAGAACGGGTGACTTGGAAGCTCTAAGATCTGCCCAAGAGAAATAATTTCTTCAAAATCCAGAAAATAATTGTATCCTCATGAAGAAAAACAATGAAAAAAGAAGTGAATTCTGTGTAACAGTTAAATATAGAAAGACAAAAGCAGGATAACCATTGCAACCATATCCAATTGAAACTGATTCAACTTTTAGTTAATATTGCTTCTCATCACAACATTAGCCAAGCAGAAAACTTACCTCCATTCATTTTCCATTTTCATCCTTCCCAAAAAAATTTAGCCCAGCTTCTTCTAAAGTTCCAATAACATCCGGATTTACCTGCACAATGTCAATGCTAAATTACAGGACATGTACTACACGCTTCACTTGAAAGATCATTCTGTCAACAAAAAGAAAGTACACAGCCAACCTCATATCTATGTCGATGACGTTCATCCACATACTCTGAATTCCCGTACCTAGCAATTAGGAACATGCAAAAATGTTAGCATGCATAAAGTGGGTGCTAAGAACATTGTAATCTAATCATGAAATTGTACAGCAGCTACATGTTGGAGTCTGATTCCAACAGAAATGGGCATAATACAGCATACTGGAAGGATCAACTAATTCAAAAATAGATGGATGCAAGAAAGCAAATTAAATTTTCCCTAACACAGGTCAATTTTTAGATCCATATGATATTTGTAAGGTCTACATAGGAAGCTGTAAATTACCCTGCTGCTAGAGACTCAAAACCAGTTATAATCGCTCAGAAATTTGCTGAATTCATATATATATTTTTCTTTTTTTTTCCCTTGGCTGGGAGGGAGAGGGGGGTGCTGTCCGTTTGGCCAATGGGCTACTAGGAAGCACGGATACGACACGAGACACGGATACGACACGACACGGACACGGTGATACGGCAAATTTTAAAAATTATAGGACACGACACGGCTAGATACAACATTTAAAATTAATGTAAGATTTCATAAAAACACAAATTCTAAATTAAAATAAAGACATCAATGTTTCAAAAGTCAACATTAATCATTGTTGATAGAGTAAAATACTATCATTTATCTAATTATTGTGGTATCTCACCTCTATTGGTACAAAAATTCAAAAAATAAAAGTAAAAAATTAGAATATATGAGCTAGGAGTATCCAAAAGTGTCGGAGAAGTATCCGACACCGACACGGCAGCGACACTGACACGGCAACCATTTTGAAGTGTCCGTGCTTCCTAGATGGGCTACATAATACGAGTTATCCCCACCCCCTTCCCTGAAAATCCTCATCTACAGTGAAGGTAGAATTTAATTCCAAGCCCTTAGAATAACAGCAAGAAAATTCTGAACCAGTAAACTGTACTGGTATGGGAATAGGGTTGTCTCATTGGAGATAGGAAACTGTACCATGTTCCTAGCTAGGTTTGGTATGTTTGATTTACTCGGCTCCTAATATTTTATGCATTAGTTATCAGCAATTTATCACACCTCAAAATCAGATCAGATTTCATGAGATTTAACACTTGAGTCTTGAGATGACACTAAACTCTTCTTCCCTTTAATAAATGCAATAAGAGTTATTTTTTAGCTGCCTTATTCTTCTATATTTTAGCATTATCAGTCTACCTCAAGCTTTGCTTCTCAGCGTTCTCGTTATATCTCTAAGTATAGGATTGAACTTCAAAAAATGCCGTGCCTTTTATATAGGCAGCTGAAGCTGGAGGTCCCTTTCTAATTTTTTTGTTTGTTTTTTTTGGTATTAACCTTTCTAACACAACTTCAAAACCTAGAAAAAGGTCTATTTTTTATATGGTTTTTCAAACAAAATACCGGATCGGTATCATTTTCGAAAAATATCTCTGCATAATCTTGTTTTTTACGACTTGAAATTTTTCTTATATATTTTTTCAATTCCATGTGGGATTTACTCGAGTCCACTTACCCTCATGGTTGCCCCGTGGGAATGAGGATCCACAAATTACATTAAATTAATTAAATGCAGGATACACCACTTAGTTATATAGGATTTTTTACGCATTTTATGTGGTGTTTCAAACAAAATAACAGTTTGATGTGATTTTCAAGAAATATCCCCGTTTAATGTTGCTTTTGATAGCACAGAGGATCTACTTACCTTCATGGCTGCCACGTGGGAACGATGATCTACAAATTGCATTGAATTAATTAAATACAGGATACCACCACTTTGTCATTTAAGAATTTTGGCCCATTTGATGTTGTTTTTCAAACAAAATATAAGTTTCATGTGGTTTTCAAATACTATCTATATTTAATGTTGATTTCGACAACATATAAATTATTTATTTATTTATTTTAATGACAGGTGAGATTTATGTTGTACCATTTGGACTTGCCCTAATCGCACATGGCTTCCATGGGGGAGAATGAGAGACTAATGTTACGTTTGGTACAAATAACTGGATTTCCAAAAATAAGAATAGGAATTAATAATCGGCATGCATAAAAAATCTATTTTGATTCCATAGTTTGATATGATCATAAAATGGATTGGAAAATGATTACCAGTTGGTGTATGGGATACAATATGGAATAATTTTAAAATTGATGTAAATGATATTATAAATACTCCAACTAAGAAAAATGAAAATGTTTAACTTTCTTCATTTATATCTTATATATAAAATACAAATGTGCATTTTTTAAAACAATATTTAAGATTAATTTTTCATTAATTTGATAATAGAAAATTTGATAATATTTTTTCTTTTTAAATTTTGTTTCTTATAATTATGGCTATATGTTTTATGGTACAATATTGATTTTATTATTGTACAAGATTTTAAAAAAATTCAGACTACATGTGTGTTTGGATTAGTTATGAAAAAAAAGATTATGTTAAAAATCAATTATGTGTATAATTGATTTTAAAGAAAATCGATTATGAGAAAATTAATTTATGTTTGGATATGTTAATTCATAATCGATTTTAAAATAAAAAGTTTTTTTTGGATTGCATAAAAAAATTATTTTTATGTATTAAATTACCAAAAGATATATGAAATAATTGAAAAAGTTATTTGGTTAAGAGTAAATAGGTATTTCTCTCTCAAAGTTTTTAAAATAATCTGAAATCAAATAATTAAAAATTTAAAATAAAAGCTTTTTAAAAAAACTGTTTTTAGTTATGAAAAAATAATCTTAACTTATAATCAATTTTAAACACTTTAAACAAACTAGAGAAATTTTAAATAAAATGGTTTTTAATTGAAAAAAACGATTATTTCAAAAAATTAATCAAAAACAAACATGCCCTAAAATTAAATAAAAAGTTACTATTAAAAGATCATTAAAAAAACTGTACAGAAATAATGATTTTATGATAACTTGAAATAAAAATTATATCATAAAAGAAAAAGTTCCAAGCTCAAGCATCCAAAAGATTAAAAATTACATTATCATAAGCCAACCAAAAAAATTCAGCTTGTATCAATAGATATTGGGAGAAATGAGGTAAGAAGTTTAGAAGGGGAGATGAGTCATTGAGAGTGAGAATATTTTGTAAATTAGAGAAAAGTAATTTGTGCCGATGTATAAATTAAAGAAGGATATAATAGAAAATGTATACGGAACCCCTATTCCACAAAAATATGAAATATCAATCCCATGTTTTTTTTTAAATCATGGGATTCCATAAATAGGAATGTCAATCCATATTTTTCTCAAAAACAAACATATAAATTCTCTAATTTTAAGATTAAATGCAAAAAGACATTTTATTCCTTTACACCAAACGTAACATAAGAGATGAAGTGTAGTATAAGCAAGACAATTCATTTGTAAAGCCTCACTAATTGAGGTTAGAGTTGAACAATCATTTCATGGTATAGAGAAATAGACTAACGGGGCGTTTGGTTCGTGGATTGTTTTTTCATTCTTGGGAATTCTTATATGGAAATGTTGAATTTCTATATTTGGTACAAGTTTTGAAAAAACATTCCCATCATAAAATGATTCACGGGAATGATTTTTAACCAACATTCTCACACTTTCATTCCCATGAGGGGAGGTGAGTTTACAACATTCCCATGGCATGGGAATATTTTTGCCATGTGAAATGTCTAAAATATCTACCCTTTTATTGACATGTCATTAACCAACAATCATCATATCATTGTCGGTGACCGCCATCGGCCACCGTCAACGGTGGCCAATCACCGGAATTCGGCTACCTCTGTCACCGCCTCCAATTGACGGCGGCCGGAAACTTCGGCCTCCGTGATAGTCACCAAAATTTAGCCACCGCAAGCCGGCGACAGTTAACAATAACCGACGACTTTAGCCATCACACCGATCATCGGAATTCGATGACTTAAGCCACCGCCCTAGTCACCGGAATCCAACCATGTCTGCCGCCTCCAAAGGTTGACGGTTACAGACGACATCGACTACTGTCGCCGGCGATTGGAATCATTCTCAGGAAAGGTTTTAGTTAACCAAACGTAGTAATCATCATTTCTGAGAATACCATTTCTGGGAATATCATTCCTGAGCATGCTATTCCTGATAATATTTTTTCAAATCTTGAACCAAACGCTTCATAAGTGTGGGCCTCCTACATTTAATTCAATTTAATTTGTTAAGCCTAATTCGCACGTAGCAGCAGGTACGGTCCACACAAGTTCAAATGACACAATAGACTTACGCCAATCCCTTGTGGCATTAAATAAAAAAAAAAGTGATGTTGTCTTAAAAGCACCATTAGACATTAATATTATTTGAAAATCACATCAAACAAGTCAAAAACCCTCCTTAGATTTCACACTTCTAACTCCGTACAACCATTCACCTCGTTGGTTTTCCTGACTAATCATCTTTTACAGTGGCTGGTCTTCTTGGTGATGCTCCACCTTTCACCCCTACCTTATTTTAGAAATTTCATATGAATATTTAAAAAAATTACACATTACTCTTTTAGATATGATCAAAATATTTATATAACGTTTTGATCAATCAATTTGAGACATTTATATTAGCTTTGTATTAGACTTTATTAGATGTTTATTGTGCCCAATATTAGTATTTTAGATGAGTTTAATGTTGTTGGGCTTCATTGGGTTTTAATATAAAAATTGGATAATTTTCGGATTTTGATGCATTTTGACTTTTCTTCCTTGGTTAGGCCATAACTTGGGACTCGGTGATCCAATTGAGGTGATCTTGGTGTCTTTGGAAAGCTAAGACAATTCTCTACAAGTTTCATGAAGAACTCAAGAGCTAGATCGGACTTCTAAGGGTCCAAAACATCCCTGCAATGCAGAGTGGGTTTGCTGTCAGGAAAATCTGGGTAGTGTGCACATATTGAACTACATAGTGAGTTATAGGCCTCCTCTTGGGCTGAAACTTGGTCATTTGAAAGATAAGATCTATATCTCCAACTTCACTGAAGACCATTTTGTCAATAGATATCGTTTTAGGCATGATAATGAAGCTACAAGTTGGTCTGAATTTGGAAACACGTTCTTCCAACCTAACTTGAGGTAGGTGCAGTGTTTTTGGCATTTCTGGAGTTCTAAAAGTTCAAATGACATGATTCAAATTGGAGATTTTCAAGGAGACAACTGGCTACAACTTTCATGAAGACATCTAAGCCAAAATGCACCGTCTAGGTGATGAATTTGAAGCCAGAAGTCGGATAAGAGTTGTTGACTAAAAGCCACCAACCATACACCAACCCACCTACCATGCACCAACCCACCTACCATGCATCAAGCTTCCTTATTTGACAATTTTCTTGTTTTTATAGCTTGTATTCAGATTATGTACATGTACAAATTGGCTTCTAGGATTAGTATAAATAGAGCCAACCTCTTTGTATTAGAGACATTCAATTTTGAAGTAAGTTAGAATTCAATTTTGTAGTAAGTTTGAGTATTTGTTAGTTTTCTTTCTCTTCTTCTCCCTTCTCTTTAGAATTTCATTTTTGTTATTTTATTTCTGAGTTCTTCCTTCCCATCCATGGAAGGCTAGGCTCTCATAATCAATCCAAGGGATTAGCCATCTTGTTGTTTAATTTGGAGATCTTGTTTTGCTTGTTCATATTGCTTAATTGTTATTCAAGTTTCTCTTCTTCCTCTTTTGATTTTTATCTAGATTAAATTGCTTAATTTGATTTAGATGTTAATGTGATAATAGCTTTATTGTCATGTATTCAAAGAGGATCACAAAGAATAAACAATTTATTAAAGCTTTTTGATGAATTGTTTAGCTTGGTTAAATTCTTGATCTTAAGTTAATCTATGTTTGGATGGTGCTTACTTTATCTAACCTTGATTAATTAAATCCTAGATGCTTATCTAGTAGAGGATTCTTGGATCATGTTGAGGCTTCTTGATGTGATCTACGGCCAAGAACATGGTTAGCAATTAAGTGAATTCGTTGTGATCAATGATGGATTAAACTCAAGATCGGTAAAATTTCCTTGGATTGGTTGTTTATTTAAATTTGTTAATTACTTTCCTTTACTTCAATTAGTGTATTATCATTTCAAATCATCAAAACCCCCCTTTTAATTATCTTGATATGATTAAATCTTTGTTCTTTTTGGATCCTTGAGAGACGATTCGGTTCATGCTCTATACTACAAATTAGTTTGCGAACCGGTAATTTTTATTATTTGACGGGGTCTCGACAACCTCTTGTCACGTTTAAAATTTTAAAAAATTCTACATAAGTATTTAATAAAATTACATATTACTAATCTAAACATTATCAAAATATATTAAATTGCCTCCCAAAATTTTATCCGAAGATCCACCAGTATAGATTGATTGATTCAGGGATTCACTTAAATATAATAAATGACTAGTGTAAGGCTTTACCAAAATAAAAATTTTAAGGTAGCATCACAACATTAAATTTATAATATTATATTATCTTTTTCTTTTACACAAACTTATAAATAATCTTCATAAATAACTTATTTTTTTGGTTAAGAACGCCGCTAATTCAAAGAGGCTATTAGTTGTGATTAATTGTGTTGCTATCCCTTATTTAAGGTGATTTGGCAACCGCCATAATACATGTTTAGTGGTGACTAAAACTACCGTTAAACCTAAAATTTAACCGTTGTTAAAACACTTTTTTGTAGTGAATACCATGCAAGTTATACTGTTTTCATCTTCTGTGTAGTTATTAACTAACTTGCATAGCACGTTAGGAGCATTTCTTCTGTGGTTCTTCTCCATCATGCTTGAGAGTGAGGGCTGATATTGCTAATGCTTATAGTAATAGACTAACCATTCGTCAGCACTCATTGATCTTACACGATTCTACACTCAAGTGGACATGATGTGCCAATTAGATGGCTAAAATTTGAGAATGCAAGTAAAAGGACGATTGATTGAGAATAATGACACAACCTTAAATTCAACATAACAACATTGGTATTATTTTTTCCCCTTGTAGAAGCAGTTAAAGATATGCTTCCCAAGAATTAACAGCGTCTCTTTCAATCAAGAGAGGCCAATGGAAGAAGATATCTTCTTGAAATATATCCAGTTTGAGGTTCTGAGGTTAGGCATAATTCTCAAGTTATGGCTTTCAGCCTTGAACCAAACAGCACAAGAAGAGTTACGCAAATTGCAAAATATTCCTTTCATGCAGGAGTGGTACACCGGTACTGGTATCTGCAGGCAAGTCATGGCAGTTAAAATTAACTTCTGGCTCGACAAGTTTTCTTCTTGAAATAAAATTAAAGTCAAAACTCACTTGAAATATTCTAATCTGGAATCAGTCGAAGAGATTTCGACAAATTTATATTAGTGGCATTGTTTCTTTATGGCATTTGCTAATGAATGTACACTATTTAAGGAATTAAAATAAAAAGTATAAAAAAAAAGTACTTAATTTTTTAGGAACTAAAAAAATTATTTAATATTTTTTTATTAAATAATTAAAAAGATATCGAGCGATATTCAATGCTTCTTAAAAACAATTCCCTTTATGGAGGAGTAACAGGTTAGCAGCACACTTTCTTTATAGACTGGAAATGTCATCAACTTCCAAACTCCAAATATTGCATATTCTTTTTGCCACTCGTGAGTTCAGTTCTGAAACTTTGTCATTTTCACTAGAGGAATAAGTAATTACACGCGGAATGCTAAGAATTTCCTCAACTTGCAATGAGTCTTCTTTAAAGATCAATGCGCTGGTAGAAATACGCTCGTTGGCATGCATATACTAATCATACAGTTTTGAGGAAAATAATGCACAGGCACTTAAGAAAACAAAACATAGAAACTTAGATTCAGAATACAACAAAACGATATAGGTAAATGCCCAAGTGTTGCAAGGAACAAATCTGTAAAACCTTATTAAAAAGTTCATGGATGAGTTTTATATGAAAAACTATTCTTGAATTTTTCAATCAGCTAGCCAAGCTGATTCTCAATTTTTTTTCTTATCAAACAAGCTAATGATATATTTCAGCGAAGAATAATGGCCCAAGTCCAATCATACGTAACAGTTCTCGATGTGCATGCCAATATTGATACAACCCAATTAGCGCCCCCCCCCCCACCACAAAAAACCAGGACACAAAAATCCCCCCACCCACCCAAAAAAAAAAAAAAAAACACTCCGAACCCCTAATTTATTCGAAGTTTACCAATGTTTGCATAAATGAGAGATGAATTAAGGAGCACATACTGATTTCAGTGATTTGCTTACGAAATTTATATCCACATACTAGGGTTTAAATTAAAATTACCGCCGGGACAACAAGACCTAGATTACAGCACTGCACATGTAGAGAGACCTCTGTAAAGTCATCTATGCAAAATGGACCTGGCTTCTTCCAAAAATGCATGCTACAATGTGTTTTCATTTCACAGTTCTAGACAAAATATCACAAAATAAAACCCAGTGTAACTAATTAACTATCCATTTGCTGGAAAACAAGAAGTCAACAACATGCCAAGTTAATATTGGTAAAAATTGGAATATTCGTTGTACCAAAAAAAAAAACAAAAATTGGAATATTCGCAACAATAAATAGCCCATGTGATCCAGCAGAGTGTTCTTTTCCTCTACGACAATTCTTGGTGTCAAATGGCAACTGCCAAAACTTCATTTAGACGGGTCCACAGGCTCAAAAGCAAAAGCACTCGAGTGAAGCAAGTCATGCGAGGAAATCATGTGCCCTCTGATTGCAAGATTAACTAGATTTCAAGTTAAAATATTAACTAGATTTCTGGTTATTGGGGGTCTGGGATTTGAACTTGGGCCTTATATTTTGTAGGAGGCCTACGGACCAAGTGTACTGTGTGTTGAAAAAAACTACACATTTGTCAAAGTCATTTATACTTTGTTATTTTTCTTTTGCTAGTCACAGAAATAACCAGTGCTGAACAAGTTGAGTTGTAAATATTATTCTAACCCACAAGAATTAAGTATTTGCAATCATAGACCACTTCTTATTTTTAGATTTCTTATTATGCAATCATAAAACGCTTCTTTTTATTTCTAGAATTACATTGGCACTTCCTTAACATCAAGGTAAAAATTTTGGGGATGTATTTTTCATACAAAGTTCATCTCTAATATATTTTTTTAAGGAAACACCAAAATAATCCTAATTAACATACGGCCAAATCTTCTAAAATTGGTTATTATTACGCCAAATTAACTGCAAATAACAGAGAATTAAATTCAGAGCCCGTATAAGAATTTAATAAGCTATAGGTGTATTGGGTAGAATATACAGTAGGTCGTTGAAGTTAACTTATTTATTTCCCCAAGTGAAGACCAGCCAGGTGGATAGGCAAAACTATTTTTGGAATCCTCCACTTTCATTCCCGCAAAAGCAGCGATCGTCTTTGCCTAAAATTGTTACAAAAAGCAGCAGATCCACCACAGAAGAACATTCCTATAAGGCAAAAAGTCATAGAAGGTAACCAGTATTCTCGTTATCAAATAGAAAGAGAGAAATTGAAATCAATGTAGGTTCCGTATTACTATATCAAATCTAAGACAAAAGCGATGATCTATATATTTATATCTTGTACAAAACAAAAAGCGCGACTATCTATCTTGTATTAAAAAGAAAAAAAGATTATCTAGTCATACCAAAGTTTGACATGCCACTGATCTCACAGACTCACACTAATGTACATTCATTTTGATTTTAGTTTTTGGTACGGAATCTAGTCCATCGATGCATTATGGATTTACTATAAAATTTGATGTAATTTTACATAAAACGGCCGTTGAATTAAATGATGAAAAGAGTAATTCTTATATATTGATAGTATTATTTTTTACTATTTAAATTTAGTTTAACGATATAAGTGTTTGTAATTTCTGCCATTAGTTCATAATACATATTACTTTGAAAACAAATATCTAAACATTTATTTATAATATATAATTTCAAGCTCACAAGCTGTATAGAAAACACATCAACTTATGTGAGTTTTATAAATCTGCCACATCAGCCTAGGTGAACTTTATAAATCTGACACATCAGATCATTTTATACTATTTTGCTTTGCCACCTCAGCATATAACAATGTTATGCTTACCTCCCTTTCTTACCAATAACTTGGAGAAACTCATCTTTCTTTTCTTTCCTGCTTAGCCTTCTAGCTTCGGTCACTCATTAAACATTGGTGGCTTGAATCCTATTAATAACACATCAACGGTTTCACAGCCCCATTAATTAGTCAAATAAATGGGCATCCGTTATCAATTTCACCTGCCAACCTATGTAGTTGTTGTAAAACTCATACCTTGTATATGGTCCTTCCACAATTCCACTTGATGTTCTTATTGCACATGTACCTATAGGTTCGTAGAGGGCATTGACTTGAATGTGCAAGATCCTGTGGTCCATAAGCACATGCCATATGTTGTCATTTTTGTCAAGATGACTGATGAGTGGGCCAAAAGCCATGGTGATAGGCTTCCTTCAACTAGAGAAGAGAAAAAGGAGTTCAAGGTTCGTTGCTTACCTTCATTTTAATTATTTTAGCCTTTTCCTATACTGGTGTCCTAATTATGTGATTAGCTTTGGGTGTGAACAATGTAGGAGCTTCTTAAGGATAGGATGGTTGCACAAGATGAAGATAATTATAAAGAAGCTATTGAGGCCTCATTCAAAGTATTTGCTTCTCGATGAATTAGTAAGTAGATAACTTTAGTTGCATTGATAGTAACTTTTGCCTCTACCAATGTTCACTTTAAGAATTACTCTGACCTTTGTTTTGTTTGATGAGGAGCATGATAATGTACTGTATTTTGAGATCTCTTAAGTTTAAATTTTATGGGATCCTTGAAGCGGGTGGATGGGAGGTGAACAAGAGAAAATAAAACAATTAGAAAACTTTTAAATGGCAAATATATTTTATATAGGTTCTAAAAGTCTAACTGTGAAGCTTTCCAATGAAATTACTATGAACTTTCTCATTGAGAAATTTGTTACTTTGTCTTTGAAAATTGACAACCCCATACTTTTGTTTTCTATGGAAGCATGTATAATCACTCATTAGGGTCGAGACTGTGAGGATCATTATGATAAACACTTTCCAAGTTTTTTTTTTCATTAAAAAGTTGGTTTTCACTGAGACTTTTTAGCCATGCCAGCCCCATTCCCATCAAAATAATATGAGACTAATTCTCTATTATATGCACTTTTTTAGGTTCTGATTTGTAACAGATACTCAATGATAGCTCTGCTAAAGTTGACCCTAATTCATTAGATTTTTGGGTGCTGGTGGCAGCTCTAAGAGTTGGTGCTTCTGGCACTGCATCCTTGACCTCACCTCAGATATATTTTGCTCCACTTTGATGTGACAAAAATTTATATGTTACTTGATATTTTAATAAGTTCTATTATTAAATTTTATATGTTAGGTCTTAAGGGAATCAACTGATCAAATGTTGGGGTGTGATTTGGAGGCATTAATTCAAAGAATTATGAATTACAAGAAATAATATTAGGATTCATTTGTGTCAATTGAGCACTTGGTTCTTAATTTTACACAAGATCAACGATTTAGGAAGTAATTTTTTTAAAAAAATACTCTTTAACCAAACAAAATTTAAAACAATTTTGTGTCCATGCCCACGCAACGTGCGGTCTATATCTAGTTTTGCATAATACAGGGCATTGTGATGTGGGATGTTATATTGGCACCATCCGTCATGTAATGCCAATGTAAGTACTACAAGTCTACAACAGAAGTAGGAATCGAACAACATCTACTCAGGGCCCACAACTGTATCTGTAATTATTCATCTTTTTTTGGGTGTTTATTATTGATCAATTTAATGCATAGGAACATAGTGCTACCGTGGTCCACCTATTGCCCTATGTATGTAGAGTTGTTGAAATAGAGTAACTTATAGTCAGTATAATATATCTATTTATTTTTTTTTATGAAATTATAGTCAGTATAATTATTAATGCTACAGAGTGCCAATAATTTAGAATTTTTAGAAAAGAAATTATGATAGAGCTGTATAATTATGAATGCTGCATAGTGCCAATAATTTAGAGTTTTTAGAAAAGAAATTATGATAGCGCTTAATTTATTATTTTATGACTTGATTTTCAAATCTAGAAAGTTTGTCGATTCGGCCGTTTTAATTTGAGAAAATCACATATATCTATTGTGATTTATTATTTTATAATATTTTGTTACTTAAAATATTAATTTTAGTATATTTCAACTTAACATATAATCTTATTAGAAATATTGTTTTGTCGTTCAAATTATTTGTAAATTTTAATAAAATTAGTCATTATGTAATTTAATGAGACTTTATTAGAAAAAAATTAATAAAAATTACTAAACTGTTTTTAATACTGTTTTAAAAATTTTAATCAAGTTATCAAGTCTAATTTAGAATTTATTGTTATAGATAAGTTAATAAACTTGATGATCTTTTCGATGAAAAGAGTTACCTAAAGTCATATGTGATGATTGCTTTTGAGTTTTGTCAATAAAAGTAATTAGTAATAAAATTAGTGTAGAATGTACCAAACTTAACAGTTTAAAAAACAAAGTGTAATTAAAGTGATTGAGTATAATTTATCATTTTATGTTTTTTTTTCCTATTACACATCTTTGCAAAACAAAAAGCATGTGGGGAAAAAAAATCTTCAGAAGAACTTTCAGCGTACAAACTTGAGTTGTGATTGAGCAGTTAGGATTCATTTATCCTTAATCAATTATCAGGGATTTGATCAAATATCAGGGACTTGATTTGTGCCTCTGAGTATGGAGAAGTTTTGAAACTCTAAACCAACTGTCTTACTTTATAAGCACCCGCAAGTGAGTAAAGAAATTAGTGACTGTACTCAATAACAAATATCTGATACTGACCAAAAAACAAAAAAACTTTCAGCGTACAACTGGAATGAATAGACTCCTGACTAGGTCCGTTCCTCGGATGGTCCACACAGTTTACGAATGGTTACATCCCACACTGCAAGGAAGCCAGTGCAAATAATAGCGCCTATAGTGCATTCTTCAGTTCTTGTCAGATTTCAGTGTGGGGGCCAATGGTACTGATGCGATTGATAAGATACCTTTTTATATTTTGGTTGGTGGTGGACTTATAAGATTTTGACAAATTTAATATTTAAAGTGAATTATTAATTATTAATTTTATAATAAATATTTAAAAATTTATTAAATATAAATAATAAATAATAAATATTTAATAATTTATTTTAAATATTAATACACTAAAAAAAATGTATTAAAACAATTCCCTTCAATTAAATGATTGAAATGATAATTAATTTTAATTTTATGTATTAAGTAAAAAGTATAATTTTTTGAATTGTTATTATTAAGAAAGTTTATAATTATTATATTTTAAAATTAAGTAGGATTAGTATAATATTTTAAAAATACTCGTTATAAATTAGTAGGAGATGAGCACTTTGCCATTATATATATATGTGTGTGTGTGAGAGAGAGAGAGATAACTCTTAAATGAGAAAACAATGTTAAAATAGTGACATTTTTGTAACTTAAAATGTATTTATAAAATTTGAAAATAAACCATGACATTTTTATAATTTAAAGTATAGATATAACTTAAAGCAAGAAAGTGATTATCGCAATAGAATTAACAGAAACACAACTATCATTAACTCAGTATTTTAATAATAATCTTATTAATATACCACAACATACTTTTTTTTTTATGAATTAAATGCTTCATTAAAGCAAGAAGTTCAACCAACAAAACGTAACTAATATAATAACAAATGTAGCATAAGTTGATATGTCACAAATTAAGTTTGATAATGAGGTGGGTAGAAACAGGTTTTTGCCTACTCTTAACTCGTATCCACATATTTTAAAGAAATTTTTAATTCGTCTCTAATAGCTTTGCGAGTTTTGTAAATGAAAACTTACACCTTACTCGTAAAAAAATAATAGAATCACAATCTTACCTGCATTATATCTACATATATTATGTAATACACAATATAATATAAATTATTTAAAAAAATTACTCATTACATAAAAAATCTTAAATTATATCAAGTATGAAGTACACTTTTTGTGAAATAATAGGAATGTGAATAAGGTAAGGACGAGTAAACCTTAAATCAGAACTTGTTCTGCCCCGCAACACAATTTAAACATTTCTCGCTTTGCTCCTGCTACATGATAGGTTTAATAGGTTAGAAAGGATTGGATACCCGCGGAGTAAGTTCAAATTATCATCCTTATTAAAATTAAAGAAATTAGTAAGAATTAATTCCTAAAAGTCAAAAAAAACTATGCCACCAAAAGTATATATTTTAAGAAATAAATTAGCACAAACGCAATACAAATTTAACATAATAAACTATAATAAAATTAAAAGACTATAAATGTGTTATAAAACTTTGAGAAAATTGATTTAATAAAACCAATTAATTGGTTGAATTGAGTTTTATCATTAATTATTATTATTATTATTTTGATTCATTAGCTAGCGTATTTTTAAAGTTGACAATTAAGGTATTATTTAAATAAAAAAGTTTTTTCAAAAATAAAAAGTCTAATTTTTTATTTTTTTATTTAATAATTTTTAAATAAAATAAAAAATTATTATATAATCTTCTAAGTATATTTCTTATTTTTATAATTATTTTAATTTTAAAATAAAAAAACTATTTCTCTTCTCTCTTATTTTTCTAACCTCTTTCAATTTAAACATAGTAAAAAAAACCTAGTGTGGCGATGCTAACATATAGACCCCTGACCAATCAATTTATTTCAAGGTGGAAGGGTTCAAACTCCGTATCTTTCACCTTTAATTGAGACAGTTACTTTAGACCTAGTACCAAACCACTTTTCTCAGCCATTAGTTATTTAGGAGACTAGGACACTCCTTTCCCGGGACCTGTACGACAGAGGAGCAGACGTATACATTTATGTCGTCATAATACCTTCAGGCAACTTCAGTAATTGCCTTACTTGGCTTCACTTGCAAGTTGCAACGTGGTTCTGCACTGCACACTGACACTTGTTGGAGCATGTATATAAAGTGTACGAAATTAATTATAAGTTAATATTACTTTTTTATAATTAAAAATAAATATTATTAAAAATTTTAATTATTTAATTTTAAATTATATAAAAAAATTTAAAAAAATTATTTATTTTTAATTAAATAATTTTTTTAATTTTATATATATATATTTTTTAATAATTTAATATATAAAAATAATTTTGTATATAATTTAAATAAAATTTTATATTTTAAAATTAATTATAAATTAACAAATTTAAATATTAATTAATTTTTAATATAAATTTTTTACTGTTAACCTAAAGACACACTTAGCCTTTGTTTGGTATGAGAGAAATAAAGAATAGAGAATTAGAGAAAAGAGAAATAGAAAAGAAATTGAGAAGTTCACTTTTTCATTTCTTTCTTAAAGTGAGAAAAAATAGGTAGAGATGAAAATTTGATTAATATACCCTTATTTTTATTATTTTATAAATAAATAAATTAGTACAAATATATATTTATAACAAAATTTAATATTTTTTCTTTCATATTTCTCTCATAATTCTCTTAACCTAAATAACTTAAAAATTTATTCAATTTCTACTCTATTTTTTTCTCTCTATTTTTTTTTATTTTATTTATTTCTATTCTATTTCTCTCATAATTCAAAAAAAATCTTAATACTATCTGACAAGTAGTCAAGTCCCAAAATATATTAAAAAAACATTTCACTTTTATGAAAAAAAGAGCCGATAAGGAATTTTTTTTAAAACTATAATCCAAAATTATATCACGGTTCATAATTTTAAAACAAATTTATATTTATTCCTTTTATGTGCAATTACATCTATTTATGTTTTTTAATTTAAAATTTTTTAAATATGAAAAAAATAAATATATAATTAAATTAATAATTTAGTCATTTAAAAAGTATAATATATGTTATTTTAAAAATATTTTGATATCATAAAAATAATACTAATTTTCATAAGCATGATAGTAGATTTTGAGTGAAATTATTCTCACAAAAAACTAATCTCCTAATTTTAATTCATGTCAATGTTAATATATATATATATATATATATATATGGTAGGGATTTCCTTACATTAAGTGTAAGTTTTGACACACTTATACCATTCAATAATTTTTTGTAAAATGTGAATTTAACTAATCTAACCGTTGAATCATATGTTATTATCTTAATGATTATGCATACTAAATTTTAAATAAATTAGACATACTTAGTTATCTAATCAAATAGTAGACAATTTATTTATATTTTAAAATTATATTATATGTTAAAATAAAATAATGCGATGAAGTATCAAATAATTTTTTAATTATAAGAAATTTTATGAAGTTAATTTATCTTATAAATTTTTTTAATTCAACGGTTAGATTAATTATATATATATATATATATAAGTGAAGATCTACTTATATTAAGTGTAAATATTGACATACTTATATTATTTAATAATTTTTTATAAAATATAAATTTATATATATCGATTGTGTCTCCAAAATGGTAGTGTCTTAGTTATACTTTTCTCTAATTGGCAACTCGAATGTCACTATGTCAGCAAGTCATTATTGTTTACAAGGGAGCTTATAGTAAATTTATATTAATGGTTGAATTATTAAATATTTATTAATTATTAATTATATAATTCATATTTTAAAAATAAATATAATTAATAAATAATAAAAATTTATATACTTAAAAATTCACTCCAAATACAAATACTTAAATAAAAAATAAGTATCAAATAATTCCCAAACAACATAAAAAAAGTGAAGAACCTAGATGATTGGCGCACTTGCCTTTCCATGTTGCTCAGAACTCGTGCTCCTCGTTTTCCTTCATTTTTTGGCGTGTTATGATATTGGTACGTTCATCTTCGTTCCTTTTTCAACGCCAACGCCAACGCCCACGCCAAGTAAAGTTTTTTGTTTTTCTAAGATTATGAGTTGTCAGTTGTCCCCTCAATTTTTTCGAATGTACATTTTGCATTCACCGCAAGTAAAGTTTAAATGACTACATTTTTACTCAAATAATATAATTGAAATGTATATTAGATCATGACATTTTTAAGGAGTATCTTAAGTGGGGATAGATATAAATTGGGTTGAGTTAGATTTTTAGTAATTTTGTACCTAATTTACTAATGTAATTTTGAACTCAATTCATTTTGGGTTGAAATTGAACTTTAAAAAAAAAATTAAAATGCTAATTTTGAAAATAAAATTAAAATTTATTCTAAATAATAGAATATCAATTTTTAAATAAAATAACATAAAATATAAATTATAAAGTATATATAATTCTAAAATTATAATTATGATTAACATAAATAAATAATAAAGACATATGTAACACAATGAATCAATGACACTATAATCAACACTTCCTCTCCTATTTAATTTCTTGCAAGTCAATAACATCATAACATTAACGACAATCAACACAATTATTAAAATAAAAATAAGTTGAAACCAAGAATAAAATAATAAGTTAAAAAAAATTAAAATCTTAATCACTTAAATGTAAAACATATAAAATGATCATAATATCTAATAACTGATATATCTAACACATAAAAAAAAAACATAAAGCATTAGTAAAAAGTTCGAAACTTAGGTCCTGCAAACGAAAAGTTCAAAACTCTTGCGAATTCTCTGGCCTTCCAATCAGGGCATCTAAGCTTAGGCCACAGGCTTTACTTCCTGGAAGTAGGTGGAAGCTGTTGAGGAAAGTTCAAAACTCTTGCGTAGAAGCTATTGAGGAAACTCTTGCAAATTCTCTGGCATTCCAATATAGGCACACAAACTCGGCATTGCTGTAAGGTCTGACCATTGAGCTTAGTTTGTGGACTAGGTAAGCAGTAGTTATTGATAATTATTTTAGACCCCTTACGAGATTGATAGTCCCGCAAAGGATAAAAAAAAGTTTGTAAAATTTAAAATTTAACAAAAACACTTTTATGGGACTCTAACTGTGAGTAAGGGATAAATAAAAATAATATAAAATTTAATTTTTTTTAGAAACAAGACCTTTAAGGGACAACGAGTCTGAAAATGGTTGATTCACAAATTTTTAAAATCCTTTTTTTTTTTGTTAAAAAGACCCTTATGGAATTATGAGTCCCGCAAGGGACCAAATAAAAATAAATTTAAAATTATCTAAAAATACTTTGAGTAAAATTTAAAATTATTAAAAAATCAAAGGGTAATGTAAAATTTCTTACAAAATTTGAAGTGAAATAATAATAAGGAAAAAATCACTTGGATTTATGTCTGCACTGGCTCAACACTTTCGGTTTTAGTCCTTTTCCTTCCCAAATCATGTAAGTTCACCAATCACAAGTGATGAATGCAATATCACCAATAGAGGGTGGTAGGTTCACCGATTACAAGTAATTGATGTAATATAACCAATCTCACGATCTCACCAATGTAGGGTGGTCATTATGGTTAAAAGAAAAGTAAAAAAATTAAGAAGGATTAAAATGTAAATAAATTAATATATAAGAGTTTAAAAATAATTAAGTAAAAAATCACAAAAATGAGTAAATTAATCGATAAAATTTAAAGAACATGCATGAATTCTAATTTTTTATGTGAAAAATAAAAGGCTTCGACTTTATGAGGTATAACTCGAATGTTCGTCGAATGTACACCTACACGCAGGGAACGCTTGTGATAATTTGATGGCCAAGCATGGACACTCCCATGAGGTTGGTCTTGTCATAGCAAGACAGGTGCCCTCTTTTATTGGAATTGGATTTGATGGCCAAGCATGGACACTCCCATGAGGTTGGTCTTGTCATAGCAAGACAGGTGCCCTCTTTTATTGGATTTGGATCCTCTCATGTAACAGGAGAGATCTTGTAGGAGAGAGAGACACAAGCTCATATAATAATAAAATATATTTTAAATATTAAAAAAAACTTGTGTGTCTCTCTCTTTCTTACATAACGCTCTTGTTACATGAGAAGATTTAAATCCTCTTTTATTAGATCTTGCCTTGCCAGCTGATATGGTGGGGGTCCTTTTTGATAGAGTAGTTTTTGTTTAGTTTGTTTCTTGATGTTGGGTTTTCTTAGGCTTTTTTATATAAATATACCTAAAAATAAAATTATATATCATTTTATCACACTTTAAAAATTATGTACTAAAATATTCTTTTTTTTCTCATGTTGGGAAGTTGGTTTGGCTCAAACCGACTTCCTAACATGTTTTTTTTTTAAACAAAAACCTGTTGAGAAGTAAGTTTGGGGAAAACCGACTTCTCAACGTTGAAATTCCAAATTTTTTTAATATCCTGTTGAGAAGTCGGTTTCCCCCAAACCGACTTCTCAACAGGTTTTAAATTTTTTAAAAAAGCATGTTGAGAAATCGGTTTGAGCCAAACCGACTTCTCAACATGAAAAAAATATATTTTGATACATAATTTTTTAAGTGTGATAAAATGATAAATAAAATTTTTTTTAGGTATATTGATATAAAAAAGCCGTTTTCTGACCCCATTTTTCTACCATATATACATATATATATATATATCTTTTACTGTTTTATTTATATTTATCATATTTTTTAATTAATATTTTAGGATTTTTAAAATCTTTTAGAAAAAAATTTGTGAATATCTAATTGGGTTAATATTTACACTGATTTTACTAAACCACAATAATCAAAATATTAAGTATCTTAAACCTATTAAAAATAGATCACTAAATTAGTGGGCTATAATATATCTTCAAATAAATCATAATATTAACCTATTTTAAAAAATTAAAATGACAATTAATTATATCACATAATCAATACACAGTTGGCCAGAGTTATATTTTGCCCGTGCATCCACATAATTTAGGTGTACTGCATAACATCTGACTTGATAAGTAAATTAGACACGGTTACATATTTTTTATTGAATAATATGAGAATTTATGATTAAATTATATATTATTTTTCAAAATGAAAACAGAGTTGAGGTTTTTTTTTTGTTTACAATAACTGATAAAATAAAAAAATTTGGTATTGCATATTATCACTCCTTTTAAATTATACAATACAAGAGAAGTATTAATTTACGGCTTTCTTTTATCATTTTTGTGATTAATTTGGCAATCAATTTGAAATAAAAGCAAAATTTCTACTACACTCTGACACTAATAATAATTATTTTTAATTATTACTAACACCACACTTCACACTTCACATATAATTTTTTATTATTAAATCTTACTTATTTGAGTTATTTCTATCATATTTAATATTTAATTAATAATTCAAACTAATAATGCAAGAGTGATGTAGAAATACTTATGTTACATTATACTCTAAAATAAAATGGTACCTTATTTTTACAACCCAAAATCCAAGAATAGAAGAGTAGGGGAAAAGAAAAAGAACTGAGAACATCTGCTTTTAACGCCCAAAAGTAAAATGAGAACATTTTCCTCAAGAGAGAAACCAAGCAACCATAGCATTTTGTTTCTCAGGATCGATCTCTCCCAATTTCTGATAATCGCTTTCCCAATCATCATCTTTCCAGAGCCAAGTTAGCAGATTTTCTTCGTGATGATCCCATGACTCGGACTCATTCTCATGATTCAACTGTATGACACTCTCCCAATCCCAGTTATCGTCTAAAGATTCTAGGCCCGAAGCCATCGAAAAGCAAGAATACCCCTCCCCGCTCGAGTTCTGGTTCACACTACTCTCTGGGTCCTCACTTGTTACCATTTTGTTAGGACACGTATCCCCTCTTTCATTACCCTGACCAACACCCACCACATCATTGTTGCTTTCACCAAAGGTCAAATCCCCATTTGCTTCCACCAAGCAACTGTCCACGTTGTCATAATTAAAACTCGACACCCCACCACCATTGATGACTTCCTCGTACGATCCTAAGACGTCGTCAGTTTCATTCTCAAGGAACAACATAGAAGCCTCATTTGTTCTTGCCTCCTCCGCCGGGCACTGTACCTGAAAGCCATCACTGTCGTCTCCGCCGCAGCTCAACAAAGTGTCTCCGTTTGCTTCATGAGTTTCTTGATGGGAACTTGGCCCATCAGCTATCTTGCCATCTGTGTCTAGGTCCAAAACCATGAAATCCACTATGGCGCTCGACAAGCTCTCACTCTCTAGTGCCGGGGTGGGTGGGAGCGGAACTGCTTCGTTATTCTGATGAGTTAGAGTGACACTTTGTTTAGGCATTTCAGTATCCTTTCGGGCGTAGCTTTTGTTCTTCTTCATGGCCCATCTGCTGGTTCTACCACCTTTCCGCTTGGGAGGAATGCTCACTTTGAGTGTATCTATGATCCCTGACGGGGTGGTCTCTGTACTAGCTGGCCCCCGGAAGCTGTAAATTTTCCTACTCAAGTGAGAATTCCAGTAGTTTTTTATATCGTTGTCTGTTCTTCCTGGCAAGTGACTTGCAATCAAAGACCACCTGAAATTATCCAAGCCCAAAACTTTATCACGTCCTTTTATCGTTCATTTTTAATAATGCCCAAAACTTTCATGGTTTGTTTGTTTTGAGAGAGGGAAAAAAATAAAAGAGAAATAGAGAAGTTTTTTTATTTGATTAGAAGAGAAATAGAAAAAAAAAATGGTGGGTTATACAATTTTTTTATTTTTCTTTTAAAGTGAGAAGAAATAGAGAAGAAATGGGTAGAGGTGAAAATTTGACTAATATATTATTCTTTATGTTGTCTTAAAAATAAATAAATAAAGATAAATATGTATTTACAACAAAATTTAAATTTTTTTTTATTTCTCTCTTAATTCTCTTAATTTAAATAACTTAAAAATTTATTCATTTTCTATTATATTTATCTTCTTCTTATTTTTTTCTACTTTATTTCTTTTTATTCTATTTCTCTCATGATCCAAACAAAGTATAAGTTTAAATTTAATTCAATGTAAAAAATTTTATATTATTATTTAATAATATATTAGTATATTACTAAAATAATTAAAAATTTTAAATAATTATTTTGATAGTTCATTTTATTTAATTATTTGTTAATATATAATAAAGTAATAATATAAAAAATTAAACGAAATTGAATTAAAATTAATATTTTCTTTTCTTTTTGATGATGGAAAAGCTGAGGGATAGGAAGCTCATTGGAAATTATTTACATTAAATCCAATTGATTTTATTTTCTGTACAAAATTCCAATTGTTCAAACATAAAATTATATGATCTGTAGCATATTTATTATAATTAAGAACTAAATATTTGTTTAATATGTTCGTTTAAGTTTAATTTTTGAACTCAATTGAATTAAATATTATTTTAAGTAAAATATTATAGACTTTATATTATTATAATATCATATTATAGAATACGAGGAAAATACTGACAGGTGAAAAGGTGGTGAACAATAGCATTTAAGTTACTGCAGAAGCACCATTGGATACGAGTACGACAGCTATAACCTTTTCCGGCAATTATTAATTTGTTCGAGCTATGAGACCTTATACTTGTTATATTAAATTCAATACACGATATACATGCAAAATTTATAAAACAAAAATAAAACGTGATAAATGATGTATTAAATTATTAATTTGTAGAAATATTATAAAATAAATAAATAAATATAAATTATTTATGTTTCTTATTTTGAAAATATTATTTAACAAAAAATCATCATTAAAATTTTAAATATATTAAAATAAGTTGATATAAGTAAATATATATTTTCAAATAATTACTCCCGATGTAAAGAGAGATTCGCTTTTATCGATTAAGACATCAGCTGACCTTTAAATCTGGAATTAAATGATCTGCATTTCATATAGGGTTTTTTCTGTATTAACTTTTTTAAGGATAGAGTATTTTTTAATAGGAATAAAAGTATTTTTTTATAGAAATTAAAAAGTTTAAATTTTTTTAAAAAATACTTTATATATTTTTTTGTTACACATGAAATGTTTTTTATAAAAAACTTCAACTCTTTAATCTTTAAAAGAAAATTTATTATTTTTAAAAAATATTTTTTCTCTTAAAAAAATTAATATAAACGTACTCATTATCAAAATTAATCTTTAAAAAAGCCCGAAGTTGTTGAAGGAATCAAATCTTCTCTTGCTTTTCCTGTTTTTTTTTCCCTTAATTTAAAAATTAGTAAAAAAGAAGTTATTGACAAAAGATTTGAAGATTTAGAGATTTAAATCCTGTTGTTGAGAGATACTGACTACCACTTTCTCCATTTGGTTAATTTTGTTATCAGTTTCTTGAATGTACTCAAAAAACAAAAAGGAAGAGGTTTTGAAGAGTGGGGAAGCCAGAAATTTTATCTCTGCGAAGAATTAACTTGTTATTTTTGCCTTGAAGGTTGTGAGGGCGCCTCCGCCTGCCCCCTTCCCTCCGCATTCAATATGCAATTGGCACTAACCTGTTGCCAAAAGAAGCATGCAACTTTATGATGATATCTTCCTCTTCAGCAGAAATGTTCCCTCTTTTGAGATCAGCTCTCAAATAGTTAATCCATCTTAGTCTGCAACTCTTCCCACATCTTAGCAATCCTTCAAAACCCCAAAATGCCAGTCATAAATAAGCCAATTAATAACACCAATTACATCTTCAACAATATATAGCAACATAATTTACAATTGAAAGTTCAAACTCAAAACCAGAAATGGTCCCTGGCGAAGCAAAGTAACAGTGCTAATAGTAGTACTAACGCAGTCGCAGACCTATAAATTAAGACTTGGTACCTGCATTTTTGGGCAATGACCTCCATGACCCTTCCCCATTGGCTTGAATGTGCTTGGTCAAGATCTCATCCTCCTCTGCTGTCCACCTCCCCTTCTTCAACCCAACTTTCTCACAACAAGGAGCCCTTCCCATATCTGAGGTATTTGTCCACTCGATATAATGAATGCAGGAAACAAATTGAAAGGCTAGCGTTTGAGATGGCTACCTCACTCAATATAAAGTGCTCTGTAGAAGGGCGTGTGCATGTTTGTGTGTCATTCGCAACTTGCAAATGAGCAAGCTTGTGTAATAAAAGGGTACAAGGCTGTAGAAGCAATTTATAGGGCAGGAAAATATGGTTTTTTTTTAAAATACCAATACTGTTTTTTATTTTTTTAATTTATCAAAATACTTCACCTTGTTTTTTTACTAACATGTTTTCTTTATTAGTTTTATGTTTTTAAATTTCAAAAACAAGAATGAAAACTATTATGGTGGGGGCGGTTTTTCACTTACTTTATTTTAAGAAAATTCAAATTTTTTAATGAAAATTGTGCCCATAGGAACGGGATAATAAAAGAAAAAAAAATATGTTACAAAATTGCCTGACCCATGATAATTTTTTAATAAATTTGGAAAAAAACATATTTCAGAACATAAAAATAAAAGTGAAATAATCTGAAAATTTTTTTTAAAAAAAGCTATATATAAAAATTCACAGGGAAAGAGGAATTTAAATGTTTTGGTTACTTTTTTATGTATTTTTTTGTCTTTTTAAATAAATATTAATAATTTAACAACAAAATTCCATCTTTTAATTAAAAATAATTTCTCTTCTTTTTAGTCATTTTTATTAAATTATTAACATTTAATATAAAAACGTAAACTAAGGTAGAATATTTTATCTATTTAATTTTAATTTATTATCAATATAAAAAAATTATATTATCATTTAATTACATACTGATATATTATTAAAAAATTAAATATTTTAAATAATTATTATAATAGTTATAAATTATTAATAATTAAATAATACTATAAATAAAAAAATTATATTAATAATAAATCAAAATTAAAAAAGAGGCTGAGAAACGTGGAACTAATGACGAGATATATCTGTGGTGGTAGAGTGTGACACGTTAACTGCGTATGAATGCTACAGGCTTTCCCAACCTCGAGAGCCACGTGACGGGAATTTTGTCGGGAATTTTGTCTCCCATGATGATACCCTTATTAGCTCGATTTAGATTTTTAAAATAAATGTAATCCCTCAATCTCAAAATTTTAGTTATTTTAGCATTTAATTTTGAGTTTAATTTTAATTTATTATTAGTGTAAAAAAATTTATATTACCATTTAATTATATATTACTAACTTATTTAAAAAGTTTGACTATTATATTAATTATTTTAAAAGTCTAATATTTTTAATAATATGTTAGTACATAATTGGATAACAGTGTAAATTTTTTTACATTGACAATGAATTAAAATTAAATCTTTTGATTTTTGTCTTAAAAATTTGGTTTTTTTAGAAATTTAATGAATAATTAAGTATTTTTTCCCACTATACCCTTAAATTAATTAAAAGCATATATTAATTATATTTTATGTTTATTAAGTAGTTATAGTGAAATTTATATTAAAAAATGACACTTTATTAAAGTGACATCAACCATCAAAGAGATACTAATGGATGCATGATAGAAAGGTTTGGATATGTTGTTTTTGAGTAGTTGAGATTAATAAATATTATGTGAATTTGAAAAATAATTAAGGACAAAAAGAAGTAATAATTAAGCATATTGTAGTCTAAATTTATCTCAATTAATTATTTCTTAACCTATGTGCCAAAACCTTAAATAACCAAAGTTTTGAGATGAATGAAGTATATTTTAAAAAATAAAATGTAAAATTATAATAATTGATTAAAAAATAATAAAATGAATTATTATATATTTATAATTTATTTATGCATGTTAAATCCTTAATTTTATTATCAATAATTATAATTTTACACTTTCCCCTCTAAAATACATCACTTCCATAATTTCTCCGTCCTACTGACTACTAGTCTCTACGAATACCTCTCTGGTAATTTTGTTTATATTTGATTTTATTTATTTTTTCGTTTACAATAAAGATAAATTGTTAATCATCTCAAATTAGAAAAAAAAAAGGTTTCTTTATGACATTGTATCTGAAATATATAATATTTAAAGTGATTTCAATTTTAGATAATAGTCACCAATATTTTAAAGATTGGATCCTGAATGTTGATATCTAAATTTGATGTCTTTTTAAAAATTTAATGCCTCAAACTTAAAAACAATATCAAGAATAAAATGCTTAAGTCATTTAAATATGTTAAAAAAATTAATCAAATAATTAGAGATACTTTATATTTTAAATGGTTATTTCGTTAACATTTAAAAATGAAATAATTAAATTATTCAAGATTTTAAATAATGTATAAATAAAAAATATTTTTATATTTTAATTAATTTTTTATGTATTTTATTAGTTAATATGAACATTTGAATATTTTAGATATCAAATATTCATAAAAATTATTAGATGATTTTGAATAATAAATACTAGATATCTAAAATTACTAATTTTAAACGTAAAAAATTATTAATTGCCTAAAATGAATTATATAATAAATACTGATATTGAATGAATATTGTTAAATATTTTAATTTTTCCAAAAAAATGTCATCCATGTATCTGACATTTTCTTTCAGCTCAACCAGAAAAATGTAAATAAATATACTAAATAATATCTCCAAAAAAATGTTATTAAGTGTATTTAGTTTATGATAGTGTACCTTTTATTTTTGGAAGTACTGATAAATTACATTGTTATCAAAAATAGAAAATCAACGGATATGGTAAAAAAAATTGTTCATTATCTTAATGTCTTGAATTTAAAATTGAGAGAAAGGATTTTTTTGTAAGTTCACTAATTTCAATGTAAAAATTATACTTTGACCAACTCAGATAAAAAACTACTAAGCCTAGTTCGATAATTTTTAATTGCAACACATAAAAATAAAAGAAGAAAAACTTACTCATGAATTCAGTAATTGTTTAAAGTAACATTTTTATTTGTTTTACATCTATCATAACAAACTTTTAAAAAAGCCTTTTATTGAGATGTATAACAACTATAAATTTAAATTATTAAATCTTTGGCCCAGTAAGTTAAATACGCCTTACGTGTGTTTCTAAGATTACGTTTGATTTATTTTTTGTTTTTTATTTTTAATTAGGTATGTTTTTATTAAAATTATAAAAATATTATCTTTTTTTTTTTTTAATTTGTGAAGGAAATGGTGAAAACAACAAAATACATTTCTTCCACAAAATTTTGAAAACATAAAACAAAATAAATATAATATTTTTTGTAATTATAATAAAAATATATCTTACTGAAAATAAAAATAAAAAACAAATCAAATATGTTCTAACTTTCAACCTGGATCTTCCCCATTTAAGTTTTAATTAACCGAAGATAGTAGACATTGCATCACTTGTGAAGTAGAGAAGTACTTCAATGCAAATACAACTAATTAGGGTAATGCTAATTAAGTGTATATCTAGCATTGCCAGTTTGATCAACATTAAACCCTGTAATAAACCCTCCAAGGATTGTAGGAAAGTACTTATGTTTGGGGGCCTTGTCATAATACTTGAAGAAGCTCAAGTACAATGGTCAAAACTATAAGGGTTCAATGAGTTTCGCTTTTAAGCACGAAGTTAGATGTGTGGAAAAAGATAATCAATATGTTGGATAAGTAATCCAACCATTTAATTAACTTCATGTTTAACCGCATCATCAAAAACAAAATTTCTCCTGCTAATATATATATATATATAATCTTTTATGGTATCAAGACATAGCAAAAATGTGATTTGATTTTTTCATTGGCACTTTCGAGCACAGTATAAAATTAAATTAAGAGGATGAGAGAAAAAAGTTGTGAAGAAAAATGAGAAAGGTAAAAGGAAAACATTGTTTATTGCCATCTAATTATTTTTTAATTTAGATTGAAGTTTATAATTTAAATATTTAACTAGTTTATTTGGAAACTGTGAGTGAATAATTGTGATATTTAGAAAATAAAGAAGAAAATATTGAAAGATATGTATATCTTAAAGGAAAAGAATGGAGATATTTAGTTTATAATTATACATTTTAATTTGCTTATAATTATTTATATGTAAAATATAATGAAGAAAAAACAATTTATGTTGTTTTTATTAATGACGGAGATATTTAGAATATATAACAAATTATAATAAATGAGTAATTATTTAAAATTTTAAAATTATTTTAATAAAAATGTAAAGCAACATGTACTTATCAAAAAAAATTTGGGATATTATTATTTTTAAATGTATAACATGTTATTTTTAACATTAAAAATTAATATTTAAATTTCTATTATTAAAAATTATAGTAATTTCTTTTAAACTTATGCAAAATAAGATAAGGAGTTTGTAGTGAACGGGTGCTGCGGGAAAAAGTTGTTCGTAACTCAAAATTTAAAACCCAGCTACCTGCATGTATGGCAATTAGCTTGACCACTAGGTCAAATTCTGAGTGGCTAATGTTAAAACTATTTTGGTTTTAGAGAGGGAGATGTTCAGGATTGAACCTGAGATGCTTCTCTTAAAAAAAAAAAAGAAAACAATGTGATAGTTTTTTTCTATAGTATTTATGAGTAATATTATATCCTCGTAATCATTTTTCTTAAGATATTTTAATTATTTAAAACAGTAAATATTAAATAAAAATAATTTAATATTTAAAATATTTTTAATAATTAAAAAAAATGCTAATAGACCTATTCATTAATATAAAATTATTTTTTAAATACTGTTATGAAATACTCTCATTAACAAACTTGTCTATTTAATTAAAGGAAATGTTATGGAATGTTTGAACTTGTATGCTCACCACACTTATTAAAGAAAAAATTGTTTACTGTAATTTTTTACAGCAAAAAAAATATTTACTGTTACTTTCTAAAAAGTAAACAAATTTCATGTAAAATTAATTTATCACAAATTTATGGTTTCAACGCATGAACGTGGCATAGGAAAGAAAACCCTTTGAGTAAAATAAGTCTGTATCTCAAAAGAGTCTTGGCAAAATGACATTTTAGTGTAATTTAATAAATATAATATTAATTTAGTTTGTTTTAAAAAATAATTAAATATTTAATTACATTAATTAATAATTTATATACAGTTAATTAATAATTTATCTTTATTTTGATATTAAATATGTGATTAATTATATATAAATTATTAGTTAATATAACTAAATATTTAATTAATTTTAAAAACAAACTAAATTTGTATTATTTTTGTCAAAATAACTTAAAATATCCTTTTCCCAAAAGCTTTCTCTATCCAAAATATAAATGGCTTAGCGTTTCTCTAATCGAGTATTTAGTAGGGTGAAAGAAATTTAGTGTGGCTTATAAAAAAAATATTTTATTTTAGTTTATAGATTAAATTAATTTAATTAAAAATTTATTTATAATTAATTATATATTAAATATTAAAATAAAAATTAATTAATTAATTATATGTAAATTATTAATTAAATTAAAATTTATTTTATTCAATCTACAAACTAAAATAAAATATTTTTTCTCTCAAGTGATACTAAATTATCTTTTTTCTTATTTAGTATAGTATCCTTTATTGTTTTTGTCAAACAATTTCAAAGTTCTCGCTCAAAATAGAGTACAAAGCAATAAATATGCAGATATTGACAGCATGTGTGGTCGCTAGTTAGATTATGACCAAACAAATTGAATGCAATCGCCTTAGCTATATATTACTTTTCTTTTTGTTAATTTTAATTGTTATTTTGGAAAAAATTAGTTTATTATAAATGACATTCTTGTATATTAATAAAGTATTAGTTATTATTTTTTCAATTATGCTTTTATGAAATAATTGAATACGTATCTTGTGCTTTGTGTAACAAGGACACTTAAAATAGATAAAAATAATAACTAATTACATATGACAATTGATTGTCATTAAGTTCGTGGACGAACCGTATTTCTACAGTTGTAAAATTTATAGGAATAATGATACGTGGAGAATGGACCAGGTCCCTAAACATACTTACAAAATCCAAACTTTGGTCACGTATATGTTTAGCGACTGAAAACATATTTGTATAATCTTTTGTAAAGTATGAGTATAATTTAAAGGTCATCTTAACCAGTAATCTTAGATACTATTTAAGAAATATTTAATAATTTTTTTAAATTATTAAATAAAAATGGGTTTTACTAATTGGTTCCTAAAGATATTGTTTAATAAACATTTAATAATCCTTGATAAATTTTCCTAATAACTTAATATAAAAAATATTTAAGGTATTGTCTACGGATAAATATTTAATACTTTTCAATAAATAATTTTAATCAAGTTAAAAATATATATTAAACAAATTTTATGATATTAAATGCCTTTAATTTTTATTTTAATATATTTTTTATTTAATAATTTTTATTTAGTATTTTAGAGTAGAGGTGACAATTCGAGCCAACTCGCGTCGAGCCAAATTTACTTCGGGCTGATCTACAATGGGGAACGGCTAACAAATAATCAGCCGATAGGAGTTACAAGTTGCGACTATGTTGGGCTGACTTATGGGCTCAATTTTGTTTTGTCTTTCTTTATTTTTTATTTATGTATAATAATAAGTTATTGATAAATTAAACTCTTCTATATCAATCAAAGTTCATAAAAATTATGTACGCAAATTATATACAAATATAATAGATTATATTAAGTGTCGTCAACATAAACAGTAAATATTTACTATATTGTTTTTAATATAAATGATTTAGAATATATACATGGAGCGTCGCTTGAACCATAAATTAATCAATTCAATGAACTAAAAAAAGTTAACATCATATTTCAAGTGAAAAAAAGGGCGTAGATATATTAACTAAATTTAATTTTTTTAAATCTAAATAAAGTTTGTTAAATAAAGATATAAATAAAAAAATAACAAAATTAAATATATAACTAAAAAAGAAAATTTAACATAGTCGGATCAGCCTTCATCGGGCCAGCCTATTTTTTAGATGGGCTGAGCTGACTCATAATTGGTTTGGACTGAGATTTTCTCAACTTAGCTCATATTTTTTATCAGATTACGACCAACCCATTTTGACACCCTTACTTTAAAACACTAGTCGATAAAAGTCAAAGTTTTAAATATTTTTTGAATCTGAAAATATTAAATATTTTTATTTAACATTTAACATTTTCAATTTTAACTTTTTAACCAATATCTTTAGTGATCTCGGTGTCAAATGTCATAAAAAAGTATTAAATGCTATTAAAGTTTTTAAGATAATGTTACATTTAATATTTAATATTTTAATTTATTAACTATTACCCCCAAGTACATTCATTAGCAAATATGTAATTTAAATCATTTAAAAAAAATAGTAGAATCAAATTGTTATTTAATGACTTATATAAAAATTTGTGGAGTATATACAAGTATCATTACTCATTTAGTATTGTGAAAATCATTGGACCTTGATTGTATTATTTATTTGAGTTTAAATTTGATTCACTTTCAGTGTAATTTTTTTATACTGTTATCTAATAATATGTTAACACATTATTAAAAAAGTTAAATTTTATAAATAATTAGTGTGATAATTAAACTCTTTTAATAATTTGTTAATACGTATATAATTATATGAAAGTATAAAATTTATTAATATGTCAATAAATCAAAATCAAATTCTATTTATTTACACAATAAAGTTTAATAGTTTTACATGTCAATAAAGTTTAGTAGTTTAATAGTTTTACTTGTAAAAAAACACAGTTTAATAGTTTTACTTAAATATTAAAATTAAAGCAGTATGACTTGAGCGCGGATATAGGTGGAGTTATTTCTCATATAATGAATGTTCTGTAGCAGTAGTTTTCTTGTTGTCGATGACCCGGTCTGTCATTAAAAAAAAATTGTATTATTACACCGATTATTCATTCCATCGAATAAACCAAGTGTCTGGATGTTTTACTGTAAAAAAAATTATATTAAAAAAAAATTATATATATAATTAATTTTTAGAATAATTGACTATGAAAAAATTAATTTATGTTTGAATGTATTAGTTCATAATCGGTTTTAAAATAAAGAATTTTATTTATATTGTATAATAAAAAGAATCACTTTTATATGTTAAATTAATAAAAGATATATAGAATGATTAAAAATTTTATTTAATTGAGGATAAAATTGTATTTTTCTATCAAAGCTTTTGAAATAATTTATAATCACATAATTAAAAGGTCAAAATACAAGCTTTTCTAATTTTTTTATTTATAAAAAAAAATCTTAACTTATAATCAATTTTACATACTTTAAACAAATAAGATAGATTTTACATAAAATAACTTTTTATTGAAAAAAAACTATTTTGGAAAAGAATTAATCTTACCCAAACATACTCTAAGTGTGTGCTTGGATTAACTGTAAAAAGAAAATTATATTACAAAATTATTATGTATATAATGGATTTTCAAAAAAAATAATTTATGTTTGGATATGTTAATTCATAATTGATTTTAAGATAAAGAGTTTTGTTTGAATTGTATTAAAAAATTACTTTTATATATTAAATTACCAAAAGATATATAGAATGATTGAAAAAGTTATTTGATTGAGAGTAAATAAGTATTTTTCTCCTAAAATTTTTCAAATAATCTAAAATCAAATAATTAAAAACTCAAAATAAAAGTTTTTTTTTTCTAAAAAAACTATTTTTAGTTAATGAAAAAATAATCTCAACTTATAATCAATTTTATACACTTTAAACAAATAAGATAAAATTTAAATAAAATAAATTTTAATTAAAAAAAGTATTTTGAGAAAAAAAATCTTTCCCAAACATGTTCCAAATATCCTAAAAATTTAATCGATCTAATTTTGATTTATTGTAAAAGTATTTTATACCATCATTTAATTATACATCGTCACGTCATTAAATAAGTTTAATTCTGACAACAGTTATTTCAAAAGTCACACTCTTTTAATGATATGTTAATATATAATTGAATGATAATTTAAAAAATATATATTGATAGCAAATCAAAATGAAACTCAAAACTAAAAATAAAAAGCTTACTAGCAGCCAATAATATGTATTTTAATATATTTTGTGTATTTTTAAAATAACATGAAATTATTATAAAAACAAATTTTATTGTTAGTAATAATATATAGTTAATAATAAAAAGTATAATAAATATTTTTAAAATAAAAGAAATAATTTATAAGCCATTGAAAAAATAAATTAATCATAATTTGTGATGCAATACAAATAATAAACTACAATATTATTATGCTCTTTTTTATTATACAATATGACTATTTTTTATAATAATATTTGATGAGTTGTTAAAAATTATTTAAATTTTATTTAATATTTAAAATAACATCTGAAAATATATATAAGCATAACTCATAAAATATGGTATATAGTTAAAATTTATTGGTCAAAAGTTTTTATAAAATGAGATGTTGTGCGATGGGCTTTTTATATAAAAATAATTGATTATATATTTTTTCTTTTTACTTCATTTTAAGAATTATGTATCAAAATTTATTTTTTTAATTGAAAATTTGACTTCTTAACATATTTTTTTAAATAAAAAATAATATCCAGAAGTTAATTTTTGTGAAATTAACTTTTTAGTAGAATTGAAGATTTTTTTTTTCACTTTGAAAAGTTGATTTTATAAAAATCAACTTTTTAACATTATTTTTTTAAAAAAAAGCCAGATTAAAATGTTGGTTTGAAAAAATAACTTTTGAACTGAAATATATATATATATATATATATATATTAATACGTAATTCTTAAAGTAATGTAAAAAAATCACCTATTTTCATATAAAAACGCTCGTTTTGCGACTCCTTTTTTTGAAACAATAAATTTTTTATTTCTGTTACTTTATTTCTTCCGACAATCATGAGTTTATTTTTTTTTTGGGAATAGTGTTACTCTAATTTGTATATCCGGCGGAATAAAAATAATATTTAATTTCGTTTCAATTTTAATATAAAAATATTTTATATTGTATTTAATTATGTATTATTATATTATTAAAAAAATTATTTAAAAATTTTAATTATTTAATAATGTTTTAAAATATTATTAAAAAAACTTCACATTAAAAATAAATTAAAATTAAATTCATAAAAAAAATGACATGACTATTATGTATATAAAATAAGAGATAAAACATAAATATAGCTTCTTAAGTATTTGTGATGTTATTTTTTTATTAAAATATATTATTTGTATTAATTTTTACATACCAATACTAAAAAATATATATTATAATATTAAAATGTTAAAAAAAAATATATTATATTTTAATAAAAAAATAATACAAGCCTATGTAAAACTTGATAGGTACTAACAAAGTTTAGTATAGTTAGTAGATAGTTAAGTCTCTTAATTAAATTGTTTTGAGTTTTAATTAGGTCATGTGTATAAAAAAAATTTGTTGAAAAAAGTTATATTTACTTCAATAATATCTTTGTCTAAAAATAAATTAATCTATAACTATCAATGGAAGATACAATTAATTGTCCCTAAAAAAAATATAGGAATATGATATAACGAGCGTGATTCACGTGTCTGTACAAATTTGGCGACATTCCAGTTTTCTTGAGGTAGATACGACATGGTGTCCTTTTCCAATCGTCCGAGATTTCGACAAATAATGATATTCTTTAATTTGAACTTGTCCTCGATCGTATCAATAGTTTTTTCATAGGTTTATATGTAATTTAATTTAGGGAAATAAAATGACACATTTCATATGTAGAATTATTGGATGTTACATGTATTTGACTATTTGAGTTAGAAAAATATTAATATAATTTTGTATAAATAAAAAATGAATTTAATAATATAAAAATGTAATATAAATGTTGATTTCTCTAACTTTTGTATTTAAAACATAAGATGCATTGCTATAAATTTTTCTATTTACAACTTTTATTCTATTTTATTTTATCATTTTGACATGATAAATGGATTTTTCAAACATCTTTTTTGAATTGTACATAAGAAATAATTAAGTATGTTTAATTAAAATTGAGTAAATATTGTTAAGCTCATATATTGCCATGGGCAGATATGTAATTTTTTTTAAATATGCAAATAACATAACTCTTTTGGTGATGATATTTGGGTACTATTACTTATTATAATTTAACTATTAGTGTAAAGAGTTTTTACATTATCATACAATTATGTGTTTAAAAAGTTTGACTATCACAATAACTATTTATGAGGTTTAACTTTTTTTAATAATGTGTTATTAGGTAATAATGTAATTTTTTTTACATAGATAGTTTATGAAAATTAAACTCTACTTATTATGTATATAAAGTCATCATTCGATAAAATAATAATTTATTTTTAAAGTGTAAGGTACATAATAAAAAGTCACTCATAAATGGAAAATTCAAAAATTGAAACGGAGAACAGTAATTAGATATCAGAACATACTTAAAAATATTTTGGGTTTGAGATCAGCCACCCCAAAATGAAGGCACTTGAAAGTTGCTTCTCGCTTAAGGGCCTTCCTTAAAGATAGCTTATGTGAAGTATGTTAGGGATGTTACTTCATATTTTAGATAGAGAAAATGCTTATTATGGTGGATCTCATTATGGAATGACTAAGCCCCGATTAAATAAAAATGTAGAGTAGTTACTAGTGACATAAAATGTAGATAGAACTTGTGTTCATATTTTTTAAGGGTGCATTTGTTTAAGCTTTTTTTTTTTTTAAAAGTACTTTTTTTTAATTAAAAAAGCGCTTTTATAATATATTAGCCTGTTTGGATAATTTTTTTGAAAAAAGCAGAAGCACATAAAAAAAGCATATTTTTGGCTTTTTTCCAAAAGCCACATTTACTAGCTTCTTTCAAAAGCCCAATCGGTAGATGAGAGAGAAGATAAAAAAAGCAGACCGGGAAGTTGTTTCTATTTTTTTTCGCAAAAATATCCTCACTCTATTTTCAAAATTACAACACATACCCTTTTTCATCCACGTTATCTTCTTCTCCCCCAAACCCTCATCATCATCTTCTTCTTCAGAGAGCTTCACCATTTTCCTGGTTCTTCCATAGTTCCACCAAGCCCTTACTAGTTTCATCCTTGTTCTTCCTCTCTTCTTCATATCGAGCTCTTCACCATTGTCACCTGGGACTTTCTTCTTCTGCGCGCTATCATCAATCGTAAGGTGACTTTTTTTCATCTCTTTTTGGTATTTTTATGATGAAATCTTTCCTCTTAAACTGTTTATCTTTTGATTTGGGGGAAAGAAAATATTAGGGTCCCATCAACTTCTTCATTGGATTTCCATCTCCTCTCTAGATCTATTCAACGTCAATTTAATAATCCAAACATTTATGAAATCCAGGTCATGTGATATTGCCAACAAGGTGTTTGGCAAAATGTCTGTTTTACCATATTTTGCTCTTCATTCGATTCTGTCATATTTGCTCTTCATCTAATTTTTCCTTTTCTTGTTATTCAAAGGTAGTAATTTGTTAGAGTAGCTACTGTGACAGTATACCATTGCTCAATCAATTTGGTAGCAGCAGAGGTGCTTTGCTAGGTAGGCATTTATCCATTCCCTTTTCCTTTTTGTTCCTTGTTTGGAGAAATTATCCCTTTAAAATTGACTGATATGGTTATAAACAACATGTTTGTCTTACTAATTTATTCTAATTCTTTATTCTATTAGTTTCTTATAGATTATTGTTGTGGATTATGGATTTGATTGCAGTTGTATTATTAGTCCCTAGTGCATTTTGATGTTGATACGTGGCTTTGGGCATAGCACAAAACATGACATTGATGACTTTATTTTTGTTGATACGTGGCTTTGGGCATAGCACAAAACATGACAAGTGTATTATTTGTTGATGTTTGCTTTCAAGTTAAGGTATGAGTAGACTTGGGATGTCAAGACCATTGTTATTCTTTATGGCTCCAGTTATGTCACTCACAGCAACATTTTTCCACCTTTTTCATTGATTAATTGGGTAGCCCAAGACCCCACATTTCCAAAACCCTGTAGAAATACACAATATGATAGCATGATAGAGTAATTTTTAATTTGTCTGGTTATATGTTTAATTTTTAATTTTTGCACTAGAAATAAATAAATGAAGAAAGATAGAAAACTTATGTATGTGACGTGTAGAAATATTGTTTGACTTTTTTTGAGTTTAAGAATGAAGGAGCCATGTGTGACTTCATAGTAGTTATAGAACACGTAATAAAGCATTTGGGATGCACAAGGTACTGTTGGTTTTTCATATAGTGTTGGTTTTTCATTTGACTACTCTAAGATAAATTTTTTTTATGTGATTAATACCATTGGCCTATAATATTGTCTTGGCCCTTTGAAATTTGATTTGGGGCTGAGGTGACTAAAATCCTATAACAAATAAAGAGGCATCTATTGTGAACATATAGCAGACCAATTAAAAATAAATCAAATCTTATTATTTAAGTGTGCTATTTTGATCATTCATCATTTCATATCCTATTTCAAATGCTTGTGGATTCTATATATTAGTGTACATAATTATGTGACTTATGTGAGCCAAAAATTAAATTAATATATGTCTATATGTTTGGAATATATATTTGATTTTTTAACTGTTGTACATATTAGAATGGCACCCAAAAGAGATGTGAGTGGTTATGAGGGAGAAGGGAAAGATAAGGCAAAATGGGATGATAAGAAAACTGAAATATTGTTGAAGGTGTGTGTTGAAGAGATACTTGCTGGGAATAGACCAAGCACACATTTTAGTAAAGAAGGGTAGAAAAATTTGGAGAAAAAATTTCATGATAGAACAGGCCATGCTTATGATCGCAAACAATTGAAAAATAAATAGGACTCTTTAAAAAAAGATTTTTCATCGTTTGCAAAGCTCGTTGAAAAAGAGACTGGCCTTGGATGGGATAATGAAAAAAAAACCATCTAAGCCCCTGAAGAATGGTGGACAGAGAAAGGCAAGGTATGTTTTGTTGTCAGTTATGATATAATTGTTGTTTCTCATATTTTTTGAAAACTGGTTTATGATATATTTTTTTTCTCATATGATATAATTATAGGAAGATCCAGAGATTTTGAAGTGGAAGGAAGGGGGACCCATATTTTTGGAGTTGTTGGAGAAATGTTTCAAGGGTGTGGTAGCTACAGGCTTTGCTATTTTAATGCCATATCAGGATCTATCATTAGATGAAAAAGAAAATATTCACGGTGAGGATAATGAGGGTAATTCAGTTGGTGATGATGAGGGAGATAGTTGTGAAGAAGTTGGTCAAGGAGTGTATCCAGCTACGAATGACTTCAATGTGGTGTCAAGTTCTTTAAACATGGATTCAAAAAAGAGGAAGAGAGTAGGGAAAGGAGAGAAAAGAATTGGGACAAAAGAGAAGCTTCAACGTTCTCTTGATCGTATTATTGATGGGATGGACCAAGTGTCACAAACTACTGTCACATGTGCAAAACCAGATGACCCTTATAGCTATGACAAGTGTTTGTCAATGCTAAATGATGTGCCGGGCTTAGTGAAAGGAAGTTCTCAATACTTTTTGACAATTAGAATTCTAGGCAATAAAGAAAATCGGATGGCATTTTGTCACCTGATGGAAAATGATAGTTTGATGACCATTGGTTGGCTAAACACTTTTACAGAGGCGGACATCCCACGCCATCGTTAATAAGATGTTTGATTAATTGAGAGATTACCATTTGTTCACTTTTGATGCTTGCTGTATTTCATCTTTCATTTATGTTTGACATTGATTGTTCATGTTTTTCTTATTCGACCTCTTTGATGGACATATATTGTGTATGATATTTATTCATTTGGTCATTTGTGTTCAACATTAATTTTTTTAAACCTCTATGATATTTGTTCACAATTGTGTATTGATAAAATTTGTCTTTTACACAGGATGACTGATAGTTCGAACAAAAGTGATGATAGTTCTATAATTGAAAATGAAGTTGAAAATAACCTTAAGTACCGATTTCAGATTGCAAGGAGTTTGGCTGCTATTTTAGTTACAAATCACTTGTTGAAATATGTTGTGAAAGAGAAGAAAAGGACTTCAATTCTCTCCGGTCACAGGTGGTTAGTAGAACTAAAAGAAGGAAATGAGAATAGATATTTTGAACAATTATGTATGAGAAAACATGTGTTTGATCAATTGGTATTTGATTTAACCCAAAATTATGGACTGACACCTACGAGACACATTGGAACAGATGAAAGTGTAGCCTTGTTCTTATACATGATAGGTCATGGAGCCACATATAGAAATGTTGAAGAGAGATTTCAACATTCTGGTGAGACTATTCACAGGCAATTTTATCGAGTTTTAAAAGCTGTATACAAATTAGGAAACCATATAATTAGGCCTGTTGATCCAATGCACTCTGATGTGCCCGAATACATTAAGGGTGATGATCGATATTGGCCTTACTTTAAAGACTGCATAGGGGCAATAGATGGCACGCATATTGGCATTCATGTCCCAGTAAATAAGTAGATACCTTTTTTTAATAAGAAAGGGTATACAAGCACAAATGTAATGGCTGTTTGTGATTTTAATATGTGCTTTACATTTGCATTATGCGGTTGGGAAGGATCAGTTCATGATGCAAGAATCTTTATGGAGGCTCTACGAAAGCCAAATCTTCAATTCCCTCATCCTCCTGAAGGTTAGTGTTATATAACTTGAATTTTTTTCTTTTATAATCATAAATG
The DNA here is from genome assembly GCA_023212625.1 of Styphnolobium japonicum. Lineage (NCBI taxonomy): Eukaryota > Viridiplantae > Streptophyta > Magnoliopsida > Fabales > Fabaceae > Styphnolobium > Styphnolobium japonicum. The sequence continues at coordinate 7,399,896 of JALBWW010000002.1, read as the reverse complement.
TTTTTATAATATGTTGTGTATTATACTTTCTACTTACGTGCAGGTAAATATTACCTTGTTGACTCAGGATACCCGTTATTCAAGGGTTTCTTAGGACCATATAAGAACACGAGGTATCATCTTCCACATTTTAGATTGGCTACAGGTTTCAGATCGAAAGATGAAGTGTTTAATTTTTATCATTCTAGTTTGAGAAGTGTTATTGAAAGAACTTTTAGTGTTTGCAAAGCAAGGTGGAGAATATTACAAAACATGACCAACTTCAAGGTTGAAACTCAGATTTCCATTATATGGGCATGTTTTGCTCTTCACAATTATATTAGAAGAATGGACTCTGGTGATTTAAGTATTCTTGAAAAGTTTGAGAATCTTAATGAGTTGGAAGATAGACTTTAATGATGATAACGATAATGTTGGTCATGGTGAATGGCAAGAGCCAACACAAGCAGATGTCAGATACATGGAAGAAACGAGAAATGTTATTAGAGACCAATTACCAAGACGAATGTGTCGTTAGCTTGTCCTTTTTTCATTTTCATTTACTTATTTTTAAGATACTTTTGATATTGATTTTTGAAATATTTGATGTTAATAGCATTGTCTATGTGAAACTGAGTTAAAATTTGATAGTTGTCAATATACGTACTTGATAACATTTATTGTTATTTTTTATTAAATATTATTATTACGACATTTTTTACATTAATAATATTAATGACATTATTTTATAAATGACAAAGTTCACACAATCTAATATTTAGGTCTTCTGCAATTTTTTATGAGATTGGAAGAAAGAAAATTCACAAAGTATAAATGTATTAATTATATATATGTATTTTTGACATATAATTTTAGAAGCTAATAATTTAAAACTAAAGCGAAATAACGAAAATTTAATTTCTAAGTTTTAAGTTTCTATTCCATTAAAAAATACATTCTTCAATTTAAAAAAATATAATATGGATAATTATATATATATATTAGTAAAATTCAATTTATCTAATTTTTTTAACTAAATAATTATATTTTAAAAATAAAATAATTTTTTATTAAATAATATTATTAGTTAACTTATTTTAAATAAAATATATATAATATTTGTTAATTATTTTTAAATTCTTAAAATGTAAATAAAGCACTTCTTTATCCAAACAATTTTTGATTAAAAGTACTTCTTTATGTTCTATTTTGTAATTTTGTTAAAAAAAATACTCTTATATAGTTACATCCAAACAACACAAAAGCACTTTTTATCTTAAAACGTACTTTTTAATAATTATATCCAAATATAAAATAACTTTTATTTATCATAAAAACTCTACGAATAAAAGCTATATGATAAAAGCACTTGTTTAAAAAGCTTAAACAAAACGCACCCTAACAATAGGTCTTCCAAGTGCATGTATAACCCACCACTTACGAGGAATTATCGAAAGTCGATGAAGGCTTCTATATAGACTTTCTATGGTTTTCAAGTGCCACACAGAACAGAGGTCCAATTTCTTTGCTCAGCCGTAAGATCCAACTCGATTTGTAGCTGCGGCCGCATCTCATACACGAGGATGAGGGTCATGGGTATATTGCCGCTTTCTATTTGGGCTTGGGAGAACGACAACGTGCAAAAGGCTGACCAAGCAATAAAAGAACTGGGCTGGTCTACCGAGATGTTTCGGAATTAGGTGACACTACAATCATTTAGCATTGGTGGCCTGGGCATGCATCTAACTTTTGGTCAATAGATTTTAGTTCAATAAGCGTTAGGTGTACATACTTATAGAGCCCAAACTTAGTTAAGCTTAATCTCACTACCTTCACTACCCATCAATTATATAGACAACAGTTTACATTAAATTTATAATGGTCTCTCGTTTACACTGCATTTTTTTTTAGGGATCGTTTACTATGTCATATAGGATAGTATATTATTATAGAATAACAATAAAGGATAACACTTAGTATAAGAACCCTATAGTTGGCTCCATTGTGATAATACAACCTTTAGTGGTGGAATGAAGAAAAACACAATTAGCTTTTACTTGTAATTATTGCATTGCCCTTATAAAAATACAATAATTTCATTTATATAAATATTTCATACTAATAAAAAAAATTAAAAGTATCACATCATTATAGTAACTTTTTTTCATTTTAACTGAAGTTTTTAACTATTTTGTAAATAAGAGATACAGTATGATTTATTGATAAATGTAAAAATATTTATATTATCAATAAATTATAAATAATTTGTCTATTGTTTAATATCATGATTAATTAATTAATTTTTTAACATGCCATTTAGTTTCACTAATGTTTAATATCATATTGCAACATGTTTCCTTACTCTTATGTTTCATGGGTTGAATACTACAATTGAATTTTTCGTTGTTGTAGTTCAAAAGTAATGTGTCAAAAACAAAAAATTGTTGAATTACACTACAATGCTAAGACATTGTAGTTTGAATGCTGATCAAAATAGTGTAATAATTGAAGTGAAATTCTTAAATTAAGTGAGTCTCACCTCACCAATTACACAGTTCACTTAGTATCTAAACTACAATATTTTGGACAATTTAAATTTTTTCATAATTGTTAAAACAGAACAGCAACTTTCATCAATTTTTTTACCAAGAAAAAATTATCAAAATGGTAATTTTGTCATTTTCTTTAAGAAAGGAGGGCGAACTTCGAGGTCGGTAGGACGTGTTACATAATTTGAGAGTATTAAACCACTCAGTTAAAAATAAAACAAATAACATAACATAATCATACATATAATTAAATTATATATTAAGATTTAAATCAATTAATTACACAATGTTAATCTCATAATACATATTTATTTTTATTGTTTAAGTTTGAATCACTAATATTTTTATATTTTTTATATATAAAATTAATCTTATTCGAATTTCGCAGTGTAATTGTTATGAGTTTAGATTGAAGCGAATTACCCTTCAAGTAATAGTCTTATGATATTTTTTTACCAAAACGGGAGAGAAGAAAATGGACAACATCCGACGTGGAGGGCTACGATTGGTTGGAACAGGCAAAGGGTCACGGTGATTGGCCAGTTTCGAAATGAACACGTTGCAAAGCGTAGTCTGTCGGCTCCATAGTCAAGTCGTGGTGGAATCACTTTCAGGACTCCGACTCGGAGACTGTAAAACCAGCCAGAACCACAATAGAAGGAAACAGATACACAGACAGAGGGAGAGAAAAGCCAACCATACATACACACACTGACACAGGGCATAACGCCACATTTGATTTCTCATTCCTAATTCCGAATTTTGATTGAAACACCAAACAAACAAGATCCGAGGACAGTAGTGCCCTAAATTTGCGTTTCGGAGAGATCCAACTCTCTCGTAATCTCCATGGCGCATCGAAGAGCGAAGCTGTTGTTCCTTCTATGCGCTCTGTGTTATTCTCTCAACGCCATTGCGGGGTATTCTTCCTCTCTGTTATTTTATTTTTATTTTCCCTCGAAAATATTCCGATTACCAACCACAAAGCACAGGTTTTGCATTGCACCTTTGCTTATATTTTTGGATCGGTTGCAGAAAGAGCTATTACGATGTACTTCAAGTGTCGAAGGGTGCATCGGACGAGCAGATAAAGAGGGCGTATAGGAAGCTGGCATTGAAGTACCATCCCGATAAGAATCCGGGCAATGAAGAAGCTAATAAGAGATTTGCTGAGATTAACAATGGTATATATCTTTGGTTTTTGGGTTCTTGGCTATTATTTTATTGAACTAGTATTTAGTTTGGTTTTTAAAGGGTTTTTGTTTTTTTTTTTTTGGTGTGCTTGGTTTTGATTGTTATCAGCATATGAAGTATTGTCGGATAGCGAGAAGAGAAGTATTTATGACAGGTACGGTGAAGAAGGTTTGAAACAGCATGCTGCTAGTGGAGGCAGAGGTGGTGGAATGAACTTCCAAGACATTTTCAGCTCGTAAGTCCATGATGCATGTTTCCTCATCTTATCTTTTTGAGGGTTGGGGAAAGGGCTATGATTAGTTCTTAACTCGTTACCAAACTGTTCATCACACACAGTACATGGGCATATAGCAGGAAAATATGGAGCCCATTTGAGAGTCGAGACATGTATTCTTCTACCGATTACTGTATTCTCTTTGGACCTCTTTTTACATGAATCAGTATTTATGTTCAAGATTACAAGCCTATAGCCAAAAAACAGGCAACTAAGGAAGGCTATACAGATTTTCTATATAATCATAATAACATACTCTAAACAGAACATTGGTGTTTTTATTGAAGAGGATCTTCATTGAGTTCCTATTTCCTAATGTATGCATAAATTTTTATTATGGAACGAATCTCCATCTAACCATTGATTTGTGGGAAAATATTACAAAATTGTGAATAGACAGACTGCTATGTGGTGGATGTGTGTTTGTTCTGCTATACTAATGTGTGTATAATTCATGGATAACACTATGAATGCTTCTTTCAGTTTCTTCGGTGGAGGTTCAATGGAGGAGGAAGAGAGAATTGTAAAAGGTGATGATGTGATTGTTGAATTGGATGCAACCTTGGAAGATTTGTACATGGGAGGTTCCTTGAAGGTGAGGTCACATCTGGCTACTGTTCTGAGCACTTGTATTAAATCCATATATATGTTGATGAGATACATTTATCCCTGAGATAAGGCATTAGGCTGATGTGTGTATCATGCTGTTGTTTTAACGTCTGCAACATTTTATGCCAAGGATATAGATGGAAATGGAATTAGATTAGAGATTATCAATCTGGTCTTCATATGACAAATGATAACAGCAAAGCACTCTTTTACTTAGCTAGATCAGCTAATAGAAATAGAAATAGAAATAAATTAAAAGCAACTAAGCAGAACTGCTTTAGGAGCTACTAAATTTATGTGTACATCAAGCTCAGCCTCAGGCATCTGAAACGCATATTCCACATACATATGACATCTGGTTTTCCTGGACCAGAGCTTTTTCTGTATTACCCTTTCTGTCCTATCTCAGATACTGTAATCTGTATTATACACTTAAATACATCCACCGAGGACACACTTTAGCCACTAGCCAGGAATATTTGTAAAGTATCATCGAGTATCAATTTATCAAGAATTTTGGTCTGTTAGTCACTAACTTCATCATGCTGTTGGCACTTGAGGTGTAGAAAGGTATTTGGTGATTCTTCTCTCTGTGACCATTACATTGTAATTATCAGGTTTGGAGGGAGAAAAATGTTGTAAAGCCAGCACCTGGGAAGAGACGCTGTAACTGTAGAAATGAGGTTTATCACAAGCAAATTGGGCCTGGGATGTTTCAACAGATGACAGAGCAGGTAAATAGCATCTCTGAGAATGTTGATAGAATAAATCTTTTTTCTAGTTGTTGTCCTTTTGTTAGGATGCATATCTTATACTACAATCATATAGATTTCTTGCTTCTTGACATTTTTTTGTATGACTGTGAAATGTAACTTAATTTTCAAGCCCAGAAAATTTTTGTCCTTTGTTTTTTATGCGTGTTTTTTTTTGGGGGGGGGGGGGTTGTGCAGGTTTATTTTATTCCTGTTGTTAACATATGTGGAAAATTTACCTACTATTTCTGATTTTACCTGTCCAGGTTTGTGAGCAATGTCCTAATGTTAAATACGAAAGGGAGGGGTATTTCATCACTGTTGATATTGAGAAAGGCATGCAAGACGGGCAGGTAAACTTTTGAAGCTTATATATATAGGCTTTATGCAATTATGCATCTACACTATAAGGTATATCTAATCATGTGTATATTTAAATTCTGAAGACAAAAAGGCTCTGTTATAACTGGAATTGATTCAGCAGTCAAATTCTAGGTTGAATCGCACACAGATTTTTATAAATTCTATTTTACATTTCACTTCCACTGATGATTAGTTCTTGTAGTCATTACTAAATGTACTAATCTGTATATTAATTTATTTATTAGCATTAAAAAAATGAGAAAAAATCCATCAAACATATTTACCGAATTGTCTAATGGCCATAGCATAAACAGGTCTGTGGCTCTTACTTTAGGCTAGCACAAAAGATTCATCTAGTACATATATCAAATCTGGCTGTAATAATACTATCATTGGTTCTAAGTCAATTAGTGGACCCATTTGTTGCTATTTTTAATTTTTCAGTCCTATATATCAAGGAACTCCAGAGCTATAGTAAAAGTTGAAGTCTTGAAGAAAGTGTTCAAGTTTGGGTTGGTTGTCCAAAAAATAAGTTTTCCTTTGCACTTGAAAGAATATACTTAGGGGCTGAAGACGTACCAAACATTAGACTTAGAAGGCCAAATTCCAATTTTAAGGGCAAATGGAAAATTTGGAGTGAAAATTACTATACAGTTGCTTGGTAGCAACAAAAATGTGGGATGGTTGAAAATGGACTGTAACTTGTTTTAACTTCAACCCGTCCATTTTGGTTACTCTTCCTATTGCATGAAACTGAGCTGAAAATGATTTTCCATCCACAAAGTGCCAAGGAGTGAAAATCAAAAGCTTTCCATACCACTCCACTTTCTCTACCCGCTCCCTATTTTCCACTTTTCCTACCAAGCAAACCCTAAGTGTTATGTTGCAAGTGAATGATGTATATGAATCATGATTGTGGGGGGCTTGCTGAAAAAATATATATTTTTAACAAAATTTAAATTGCATCAATCGTGGTCCTGTAGAGTTACAAGTTTTTGTCCTTTTACAGGAGGTGCTATTTTATGAGGATGGGGAGCCCATAATTGACGGAGAATCTGGAGATTTAAGGGTTAGTAACTTGGTGTTTTTCGTGTTTATTTAGCAACTGTTTTGTATGCATGTTATGTGTGTAGTGTCCTGACAATACATATGATATTTTGAGCAGTTTCGTATCCGTACTGCACCCCATGACCTCTTTAAAAGGGAAGGCAATGACTTGCACACCACTGTCACTATAACTCTGGTAAGTATTGCTTTGTTGATATGCATATCAATTGCTTGAGTTGTACTTTGTGCTTGTTTGGATGAGCTTTCTTTTTTTATAAAAAAAGATTATTATTTTTTTAAAAAAAGTTCATTTTTATATTTTTTAGCATGTTTGGATGATCTTTTGTAGAAAAAGATGAAGCACTAAAAAATGCTCAAATAGGTCCTTTTTTTTTGCTAGATTTTTGAGCTTACGAAAAAATATCTTTTCCAGGATATATGGAGAATCTGTTCACAGATATTTTTTAAACAAAAATATCCTTGACTAATTTTAAAAATAACATTCCTTAAATCCTACCCTATTTTCTTACATGTTTTTATTTTTCTTTGTTGTTACAATGTTGCACACTTCATTATCTTCTCCTTTTTCCTTTCGGCAGGTATGTCCATTATCCTTAATTTTTTCTTCAACGAAAAGCACATTCCTCCAATTATTGTTTTGATCTTATATATATATATATATATATATATACACGTCCCTTCGATTCATTATTATTATTATTTTTTATATGTGATGACCTTTATTATCCTTCGCTTATGTGGCTAACATTTAAAAAATTACTATGCTTTAATATATATTTTGTCTCTCTCATCCCTCCAATTTGATATGATTTTTTAAAATTATAACTCCAAAATTACTCCTTAGAAGACGTCCTAAGCAAATAAATATTGATGATGATGTGATGGATGGTGAGTGTGAGACTCTTAAGGTAAAATAAGAAGATTTCAAAATTACTTCTGCATGCCCTTTTAAGTAATTTTACCATTAAAAAAGTACTTTTATATTTTTACATTCAAACAATAATAAAATTAAAAGAGTACTTTTTGGGTATTGCATCCAAATATAAAATAACGTTTACTTTTAAAAAAGATTTTAAAAAATCTTTTTTTTTTAAAGATCATCCAAACGAGCCCTTTGTGCCTTTGCTATTTTTGGAGAGGTTCAAGGCATATAGTAAGTGGCAAATACTGTTCTACTAACTAGCATGGCAGAGTTGAATTAAGACATTTTTGTTGATTTTGCAAACCGTTAACTTCTCAGTGATATTGACGTCCTTAAAATTCTGTGCATTGTGAAGTTTATTTTGTAACCTTTATCTTCTTCAGGTTCAAGCCCTTGTTGGTTTTGAGAAGACCATTAAACACCTAGATGAGCATCCGGTGGACATAAGCACAAAGGTGAGCATGAAATATCCTCGTTTCTGATCTCAATTGGTGTTGATAAGGCACACATCTGACAGACTTCTTTTGACCCCTCAGGGAATCACAAAACCAAAGCAAGTGAGGAAGTTCAAAGGGGAGGGCATGCCATTGCATATGAGCACAAAGAAAGGAGATCTTTACGTCTCTTTTGAGGTTCTATTCCCCACGTCACTAACGGAGGAGCAGAAAACAAAGATAAAAGCTATTCTTGGTTAGAATACAGGATACATGTTTTTTTCGGTCATTATGTCCTCAACCTAGCATGACTAGGTGGTTATAGTAAATGCACGCCTTGGGCTTCCTGCCCGTCCCCTTTTTTGTTAGTTAACAAATAGGTTTTTTTTTCCTTTCATAATGATGCGCATCCTGTAATCCTTGCCGTCCTGTGAATTCCAATGCCTTGCTGGCGTGCTATTTTTTTGTCAAAATACTAGGAAAATATAACACAAGTTGAAAAACCATGCTTACATTACATTGGCTGTGTCTGAAATCATTCCGCGTGCAATCTAGATAGTAGGCATTCAGTGACTAGTGCTAAATTGCATGTCCACTTTCTTCATGCCTCTTTTAGTCTTCAGTGGTGGTTGACGACTCACTTAAAATGAGTCAAAAGAGATGCAAGTGGGTTGCAAAGAATGTAATTTTTCTCTTTGATAATGCCATCAAACTTAAGGTTGTCTCACTGTAATGGTAGTAACGTGGAACAGTTAGAACTTTATGCCATTTACTATGTTAATAGACCAATTCGCTCGTGTGCTTCATGACCATAACCATTGAGCGCCACCTGCACTCAACGACTATTGAAATTAAAGATCGGTTATAAAACTGTTCTATTCTTTTCAGCATCTAATTAGCAGGATAGATGCTCATGAGATTTGTTTATTGCTGCAAGCACCTCACGATGATGGTACGGCAGCATAAATCTTTAAAGTATAATTTCCATCACTCGGATACATGGGTAGGTTTGTTTACTCATCTGAACTTCTTAACATTATTATGCACGAAAAAAATAATATTTTTAAAAATAATCTAGAGAAGATGATTCGTAGTTTAACTGTTAAGGAAGTGATTAAACCAAATGACATCATAAATAATTTAAAATAAATAATATATATATATATATGTGTGTACGTGTGTAAACTGAAAGTTTAATAACTAACTTGTGTTGGTCAGAATAGGAGAAATTTGGTTACCTTAAGTATCTTATTTTAAAGTTTGATCATTAGAGTAATGTGTATAGAAAAAATATAATTGAGAGGAGTTCTTGCTTCATTTGCCTGATAGTATTATGTGAAATTAGTTTCTCCCTTTTTGAAAAAAGAAATACCTTAGTTTAGAAAAAAAAAATCTGAGTTTAATACGACACAAGAAAATATAATGAGCATTAGTATAGGTTTTTTTTTTCCTTTCTTTAATTTCTTTTATTTTATTTAGATAATTTTAAATCACATAATATGAAATCGAAATGGGCCTCTAAAAAAATAGACAACCTAGTTGACATCTGACCCAATTAAGCCCAAATTTAAAAATAATATATACTCACATACCCTAAGAAGATGCCTACCAGTTCTGTGACATTCCACATCGATGTCTTCCGTAAGTGCCAAGCTTTCAGGAAGTGGCTAATTGTGCATGGCAAATAAGTAAAAAAAAAACAAAAACGATAATTTGTTAAATGATTACATAACGAGAAGAGAAAAGAAATTATGTGCTCAAATTAATAATTTAAAAATCGATTAAATTGAAAACTATAAAAAAAAAGTAATTCACGGTTCAATTGATATATATATATGTGTGTGTGTGTGTAATTTAAATATACATTAATAAAGATAAATCAAAAATTCAAAATTTTAAAATAGTTGAAACTTCAAATATCAAGTTTCAATGCAATTAAAACGCATTTCAACTTTCAAGTGGAAGAAAGAGTAATATTACCCATTAACTTAAATGATTTTTTTGTTTCAGCCAAGTAGAGGCCAAAGTTCCAAACTTTGCATCAAATTTGACCGAATACCAAATCAGCCAGCCAATCAATTTAAAAAAGAAAAGACTGAATCATTAAGAAAAATTAGAGCTTTGGTTTGTTTTTTATTTTTATTTGTAGTTATATATACTTTCATTATAATTATAAAAATGTTACATTGTTTTTATTTAATTTTTTATTTTCAAAATTTTGTAACAGAAATAAGAAAAGCAACATTTTGTTATTTTTAATTATTTTCACAATTTTTTTCATAAAATTTTAAAAATAAAAAACAGGATAAAAATAATGTGATATTTTTATAATTATAATAAAAATATATCTAACAATAAAATCAAAAAACAAACTAAATAGACTCTAAACTTTTCTCTTCATTTTCTCTTTTCTCATTTTTTCTTGACATCCAAACAAAGGCTAAATACTACCTACTAAAACTTTTCCCAAGGAAATAAGAGAAGACGTAGAACAAGAGCAAAGCACAGTAGAAATTGTTTTTTCTTAAAAAAAGAACACTTCAAAAAGGATATATTCAAATTGGAATTACTACAACAGGAAACAATCACACTTTGATCAGAATTGTCTACAAGGGCAAGCCCAATCACGTCGTGGACTAGGCTAGAGGATCGTGGAGGCTACTGGACTGCCCTGACAGTGGACAGCAGCGCTTTGTGGAGATTGTTGGACCTTGTGCTGACTATTGGTGCTAGAGGCTTGGAACTTCGTGAAGAAGATGGTAACCAGTAGCCGAAGATGAACGAATCAGTTAGTTTTCAATTTCCGATTTTTATTGGTCTAATCAAATTTTGTCCAATTTTAAGTGGTTTAACTGCTTCAGTTATTTTTTGATTGAATCAAAATTGATGAAGTCTCTGATCTTGGTTCAATTGGCCGGTTAGACTAGTTTTTTTTAAAAGAAGAAAAGAGATGGGCGATGGTGCTTACATTAGGATCATCTCCAAAGCCATACATCATGTGCTGCTCTATAGCAACCCAAGAAGAAGATTATGAAGAAATATATAAAAAGAAAAATACCGATAAATTACATTAAAATATTAAGAACTTAGAAGGCAAAAGGTCACATTCTTTTTCGAAAACTCCTATTTTTATGCTTAGATGAAGGTTCTGATGGTTGTGACTGTGAGGATTGAGGAAGCAGCTATGGGTTTTGATGAGGCTCCGCAGAGGAATTGCTCAATGCTTTTTCCCTCGATCAAAATCAGTGTTATTTTGATAAAATTATTCCTTTTGTGCTCGAAGTCTCACTTGACTGAGTGAAAGGATACGACCCATTGAAAAGAAAAAGGCCATATGTTAAGCATAGCTAAGCAAAGCAATAAATACCCACCTAACCCAGAAGAAAAGACTTCACTTACTGTTATGAAACATGGTAGAGCCCATAAAAGAGAGAAAAATAGCAAAAAGTTGTATTGATGTACTGTAGAAGATATGAATTATAAAAAATACAATATGACTTATATAGCCAATGAGAACAACTAATTTCCTAACTAATGTAACTAATATATATCTCTAATAGCCCCTCGCAAACTGGAAGTGCTAGAACTTCAAGTTTGGGATGAACAAGACATTCAAACTTAAACAAAAATTACAAAATATAAATAATGTCGTCGGCTAAGTAAGAAATTAAAAATTTGAAATGTTGGTGACGGCCGAGGTTCGTAGCTCTTCATTTGCGTCTCCACGGGTCTCGTCCCAAACAAATTAAAATGTGCCAGAATGAACATCGACAAAAGTATTGAATCTAAGAAGAATCGACTTACCAGAATTTATATCGGTCATAAGTCGCTCAAAATATCATCAAATTTTAAAGAATCCCAATCTTAGAAACTTCAATCATAAAATGTCAAATAATGGCAAAATATATCATCTTCTTGAACTGGAAAAAGATCATCTGCCACCCTTTTAGAGAGTGGAATATACGAGGCTGCATATGAAGTCACTGAACCTTGAGCGTGGAGTAAAACGACATGCCATGTGTGGGAGTCATTGTCGTAGAATTGAGTAGCCAAAACTAAAAGAAGAAAAACCAAGAAGCAGCAACAACAACGTTAGACCTTGGAGAGAGTGAAAGAACACAAAAATGGCTACGGTAGCTTGTCAAAAGCTTCTGCAATTGAGCACCAAGATCGTCGTTGTTGGCAGAAACTACGCTGCTCACGCTAAAGAACTAGCTAGGCAACGCCGTTCCCAAGAAGTCAGTGTTGTTTCGGAGGAGTTTCTTGGCAAAGAAAAATCTGAACCAACGACGGTGGCAACAGAAGGAGAAGGGCAAGAAAGAAAGAAAGAAGAAAAGTAAAAGACATGAAGCTGTAACTTTCACTGAAGACTTGGTCGAAGGCATAGCCATTATTTGATGAAAAGAATGGTCGACGAATTTGGAAGAAGAAAAGGGGAAAAAGAGAGAGAAGAAAAATGCCAAGAAAACCAGATAATAAGAAAAATGCAGCCTCTCAATCAGTTTTCTATCTGTCAGGCTGTCATCAACTGCCAATACATGGAACTGTGACTCTGTAGCCATCCCCATTGGCACCGACTCTAGATGCAAAGTGGAACCTAAAACCAGGCAAATAGATGGGAGAAGATGAGAAGAAGCAATAGATTAGAAAAGAGGATTTCATTAAGGCAGCGGAAATAATTTTATGCTCTGATATATGAAACATGGTAGAGCTCATGGAAGAGAGAAAAATGGAAAAAAGTTATATTAATATATTGTAAAAGATATAAATTACAAGAAATACAATATAACTTATATAGCCAATGAAAATAACTAATCTCTTAACTAATGTAACTAATTTATATCTCTAATACTTACGATGACCATGACCTTGTAGGCTTCTTTATTCCCCGGCCCCCCTTATCTTTATTTACGCATTGCTCTTCTCTTTGGCAATTTGGCCACAGTACAGTAGATTAGGAGACAAATTACCGAAATGCCACTCATTTGAAACATATTACCAGCGTACTGTCATTTTTGCCACGTGTATCACGTCAACACGGGTGGCGTGATACACGTCATCACGTCAACACGGGTGACGTGATGGCGTGTATCACGCCACCGTGTTGACGTGATACACGCATCACGCCACCGGTGTTGACGTGATGACGTGTATCACGCCAACGCGGGTGGCGTGATATCTGAAAATCGAAAAAAATAATAGATTAATACAACAAAACTTATATAACCAAAGTGAAAACTTTGAAAAGCCATAACTTTTGACTCGTTTGTCCAGGTTAGACGCATTTTATATCGATTCCATATAACTTTTCGGCAGAGTGTAACGCAAACAGCGTAGGTAGTTTAGTCCACGAATTCAAAAACCCTTTATTTTGTAAGTTATCAAGCTTTTTATGAAAATTATATGGGTATTTCATGAAATCTAGGTTATTCTCATTTTTTTTCCTTTTCATTTTTATGAACCTTTCCTTCCTTTTTAACCTTGAGTTCATAAAAATGAAATGGTAAAAAATTGAGTTTATCCGTGTTTTCATGAAATACCCATATAATTTTCATAAAAAGCTTGATAACTTACAAAATAAAGGGTTTGTTGGAATTCGACTAAACCGCTGCGTTGCACTCTGCCTCGAAAAGTTATATGGAATCGATATAAAATGCGTCTAAATCGGACAAACGAGTCAAAAGTTATGGCTTTTCAAAGTTTTCACTTTGGTTATATAAGTTTTGTTGTATTAATCTATTATTTTTTTTTCGATTTTGTGTATATCACGCCACCCGTGTTGGCGTGATACACGTCATCACGTCAACACCGGTGGCGTGATACACGTGTATCACGTCAACACGGGTGGCGTGATACACGTCATCACGTCACCCGTGTTGACGTGATACACGTGGCAAAAATGACAGTACGCTGGTAATATGTTTCAAATGAGTGGCATTTCGGTAATTTGTCTCCTAATCTACTGTACTGTGGTCAGCCTTTTGGTCACTCAATTAATTGGGTTGAGCCTGGCATGCTGAGTCCAATTACATAAATAAATAAAAGGTTTCTTTTTTACACCTTTTCTTTTTTTGTGTGAAGATATCGACATGCTTTTATAATTAATTATTAATATTTAATTATATGTTCTACGTAATTAAAATATAAATATTGTACATTTAAAAAATAGAATATACTAATTTTTGTGGCCTTCATTAGAATGCACAATTAGATGTGGCCATTTCATTTGTCAGTATTTTTAACAAAAATCTCGTTAGGCAACTAAGAAGTAACTCAAATTACTTTATTTTAAAATTATTTATAAAATATCGATTAAAATATATTTACATTTTTTTATAAATTAAATTAATATTTCAACAATAAGCTATTATTTTATTACGTTAGTTTATTAATCTATTTCTACACTCATCTTTTAACAATTCATTATTTTTCTTTGGATAAATTAATTTACAAGTTTATTTTTTTTAGAATTTTTAAATATTTATTTATAGTCTAAAAATTATAAATGAGTTATTATAGTTTAAAAATATTTTTAATTAACTCCCTATAAAACTTTGATAATAGGCTAGATCTTGGATTTTATTTAAAATATTTTTAAAATTATAGGGACCTATTTATAACTTTTAAACTATAAGAATCTATTAAAAAATTCTAAAAAATAAAATAAGGACCTATAGATTAATTTAACATTTTTCTATTAAAAAAACAATTATTTGATTTTCTTTTAATTTTTAAGCATTTGCTAATGAGTGTTTGAGCGCATTGATTACCAATGCTCTTCCTATCAATGGAAAGTATTAAATACAAAAATAGAACATATAATATCTTGAAAACCTAAAAAAACATTTTCTTTTAGGCTCTGTTTGAAAGATGAAATTGTTTGGAGTGTATATTAGAATTCTAATTTTGAGTCCAATTCTATATAGTATGTAATTGAAAAATAACTAGTTTAAACTACCATCGATTCTTAGCTTAAACTTTAAAAACTCTAATTTCAAGCACTAATATTTTTTATTTTTTTACTATTAAAAGTTAAAAGTTAAAAACTATCCAATAATCACTACCGCTCACAATACTGACATTGTCTGCCAACGTACTTCGACAACATCGCCGCTGCCATGCTCTGGCCACGTTGTTCATTGCGCATTCGATGTACTAGTCGCCGATGACATCCAATCACTATTGTCATCGCGCGTGCAATGACTTAATCGTCACATTTCCTTCGATCACTGGCGTTGACGTCCTGCAATCACCTTTGTCATCGTCAATGACGTCCTTTAATTTGACATTCATTGTGACTGTTGTAATCTAGCAACGTAAGTTTTATTAAATTTTTTTATAATTTTAAATTATAATTTATTAATTTAAATTTATTTATTATATCTTTATAAATTCTTGATAAATTATTCAAATAATAAAATTTCAGTTCAGTTCAAAATTATAATTCTAAATTTTAATTATTTAATTGTCCTAAACATTAAAAATAAGATTATTGTCAATTCTAATTCTAACAAAAATGGAATTGAAATTAGAATTTTAAACTATAATTCTAATTTTGTCATCCAAATAGACCTTATGGGTCTTGTTAACCAGTGCACTTTTCATAAATAAAATCTTTAAATTACTAAATGAAGAGAGTATCAAATGTTTTGAGTTTCTAATATATTAAATACTATACTTTTTCATTTAATACTTTTCACTTTAATTCCTTGACCAGTGCTCTTAGGTAAGGGCCAATGACACTGGTTAGGAAAAATCTTACTTTATTCATTAATTAATTTGTATAATTTATTAAATGATATTAAAATTCTTAAATAGTACCTTTACGGTAAAGGTTTTGCTAAGAAACACTAGGTTACCATCCATTTTTTTATTCTTGCACACACATTAGTTTGTGCCATACTCAATGTAGTTTAATTATGAACATTGTTTTAAAAATCAGATCTAATCAGCTAGTTGGACCCAAAACTAAATGTGTCTATGATTTGGTTTCACTCAAAGAATTAGTCAAGCTATTGAATCGTCAAAACCTTATTGAATTGGCGTACCGTTTGAACTGGAGTTGATTTTTGAAAATTGATTGGTTCTTCATATTTTCTTTTGAATTTGTATTACTTTTTTTTGAATTTTTAATTAGTTTTTAGGAATTTTTTGCATATCTATTTTTTAAAAGTCATAACTTTTGATTCGTTCATTGAATTTGGACACATTTTATATTGATTTCATATAACTTTTTGAGATCTATGTGATGAAAAATGACCAAATGTAATTATTTTCATAGTTATGAGTATTTTTGAAAGCAAAAATAATTTTTTTTTCAAATAATGATTAAATCCCATTTTTTTTTCTTCTTAAAATCCATATTACTCTCAAAATAAAACTATTTTAATTGAATACAATAAGTAATCTTATCATATATAATCAATTTTTATAATTAATGTTATTAGATTTACTTATATGTACATAAATAATTTTATATATAATTATAATTATAATTATTACATAATTTACTTCGACCACCAATTTGACTAATTAATTTAATCAAATCATAACTCAAAAGTCTCTCCAATTTCTAGATGAGTTATTAAAACATTGGTTATGACCATAAACTTGAACGAAAACATTAATTGTGGCCGGTGTTTCTTAACCGTATAACCTAACTTCATAATAAACACAAACCCAACCATTGTCGTCGATAATGTTGACCACGAATGTGCTTGGACCATAAATTGTGACCGGTGGTTCTTAACTGTATAACCTAACTTCAAAACAACTTTCATAATTGTATAATTAATGAATATTTAAACATTGCCTTTCTTAGCGGTATAACCTAACTTCATAGCAACATTCATAATTACATAATTAATAAATATTTTATCCTCTGCCTTTCATGTACTATTGCTAATTAAAGTAAAGAATGCTAAATCTTCTTAAACGTTTAGCTTAACACTCTTATTAATTATTTAAGATTGAAAAAAACTAAAAAATCAATTCTAAAATTTTAAAAATTATTAAATATACATATTTTTGTAATATTTTCTTTTGTTTACCAATGTGGGTTGATTTTGATCGGCATTTTACTTATGACAACTACGTGAATTATAGTTGAATTCAGGAGTCTCCTAATAAAAGTGGTTTGTAATCTCATTGTCTAGTTGAGATTTATGATTTGTTGTGATCGTTGAAAGAGAAGAGCCTTCCTTTACTCTAAACAAAAAATCTTTTGTTTTATTTGTAGATAATTAAAGAGATTATCAGAATAATTTATTTAGGAATATTTAATATATTTTAATAAAAGTTTATTTTTTGCATTTATATAATATTAAAAATAATGTTATATCCTCTTAACACCCTCCTAATTACTTAAAACAAAAAGTATTAAATAAAATAATAAAAACATTTAATACTTTATTTATTGAGTAATTATGAGAGTTATTAAACTAATTTATTATGTGGATATAAAATATATATATAATATTATAAAATAGTACATTTAAGCTATACCAATGTTACATGTCACTTATATAACAAGTTTTTTTCTCCAAAATTATTAGCCTATCATACATATGTCAATAATAAAATGAGTCTTTTTTGTTGTATATTTAATTTATTTTCAAATATATATGTCAACTCATTGTTAATGGCTCTCAAAATTACTATTAGAAATTGAATTTCATAAATTTTTTGAAAATAAATTATAAATAATAATTTTGAATAATGAATTTAACATCCAATTCAAATTCAAATTTTAATTATAGTTAATTTGATTACATTTAACTTTTGACAAGAGAATATTTATTTTTTACTTTTCAGAATCAAAATTATTAATGATAAAATATTTACTCAATCATAAAAAAAAACAGATAGAGATTACGCAAATGTATTATTTTGAAAATCGAAATTTATATCATCTTACTTTTCATTTAATTTATTAGCATACTTTTTTTTCAATAGATAATTTATTAGTATTTTTTTTTAATTTCAGAAATGAAATTCATATTATCACTTATAATTACGATATTAGTATACTATTTTTTTATTGTAATACATTTTATATTTAAATAGAATATTTGTGATTTTGCACTACCTTAATATTATTATTAGTTTTTCTTTATAACCTATTTTATTTTTAATTACTTAGACTTTAGAGTTATTTAAAATATTATTAAAAATTTGAAAAAAAATAATTACTCTAGTTAGTTAAAATATTAAAGTTTAATAATACAATGTATCTCATCATTTAAAAGTATAAAGTGTTAGCAATAAATTCTCATATTATTCACATTACATAAGATAAGCAATTTCAATTTGTTTATATTAATTATTTCTTTTTATATTAATTTTTGAATTATTTTTTTGTGTTATTATTTATCTATGACATTATTATCTTTCATAATAACAAGTAAAGTAATCAATATCAATTCCATAAATTACTAAATATTATTATGAATATCAATTAATTAATCATCAAAAATTTATTTTTTTTAATCTCAAAATTTTTAACAAAATTTCTTAGTGTTTCTTTGACAATTTTAAATTTTTTTTTGCTATATTCAATTAATATTTGTTAAAATTATAAATCAATGATGTATCTAATTATTAGAAAAAATTAAATTTCTTATTATAATAGTATTTTTTGTTTTTTTTAATGTTTCAATAATTATCTTAATATACGGTAAATATGTAATTTAAGATATTTTATAAAATAAATTATTGTTTTAAAACATATTAATTATATTTTTTATTTATTATATATAATATAATTTTTATTTTATCGCATGTGTCACACGAGTGTTAATTTATTCTAATATTAATTGCAGCATTTGCGAATTAGCAATTATTAAGGTGGAGCGTTGTGGCTTTTGTATAGCGAGTAGTGGAGATATGATAACGGAGGTGCGTAAGAGCGACGATCTCCATCCTCCCCGAGAAAGATAGGAAGGGAAGACACAACTTTGTTGCCCTACGGACACGTCAGTGGTTGTAGCCATGTTGTTCATCTGCACCCTATGACGTGGCACGTCCTTAAAAAGCTTCGACTCCAACCACGCGCTTTCCTACGAAAGTTCAATACAAAACGACAGTGACAGTAGCCACCCACGTCCACGTGGGAATAAGTGTAGTAATTCTATTTCTATTTCTATTTCTGAAGCCAAACAAACACCGAAAAAGGTAGATCCTTCATTCCAAGTTCCAACGACACCATCACCGTGAGATTAGCATCATTGCATTGCATTGCATATTTGCATGCCTAAATTTGGCGATCTGTTCTGTTTGGTTACAACCCAACTTTTTCTCCTCCCTTCTCTTTCTTTCTTTCTTTCGTCCTCTTTTGATTTAAACAGAAATTGAAGACGAGATTGTAGGAAGGAACCTGAACGGTGCTGTTGGGGTGGGGGCTCTGCTGATTTGAAATTTGATAGCATAGCACCATCATCCCTCTTCCCAGTAACTAATTGGGTTCTCATTCTCAACATTGTGCAAACCAACACAACAAAACTATGGATACTCTGTGTTTAAAAAGTGGCATCTCTATCACTGGGTCTGGGATAGCTCCCTCCATGTCTATCACTGGGTCTTTGGATGCACGCGCCAATGCGTCTTCTCAGTCTCAGGTAAGCGCGCTAGGGCGCTCCGTCACCGACAAATCGTCCCAGAAGTCCGTGTTTTCCAGATTCTCCTTTAGATACCCTTTGAAATCTCTCTGGCCTAGAGGAACTGGCAATGGCAGCTACAATGGCCTCACCCTTGACGACGCCGTTTTGGTGGAGAACGGCCAAACCGAGAATGCGAATGGAATGACGGACCCAGAGCCAGAGGGTCAAAATGGGAACTGGGTTTTAAAGATTTTTCATGTAAAGTCTTTCTGGAGGGGGGAACAGGAACAAGAACAGGATCAGGAACAGGAACAGGAACAGGAACATGGGATCGGTGCTAATGGCGACTTTGATGAAGAGGAGGGCGTTGCCAGTCATCAAACCCATGACAATGACGATGACGTGTGTGATGCTTGTAGGGTTGATGACGATGACGATGACGAAGAAGAGGTTCCATTCGATAGAGATTCGTTTTCAAGAATGCTTCGGAGGGTGTCCTTAGCCGAAGCCAGATTGTATGCGCAAATGTCCCACTTGGGGCACTTGGCATACTCTATACCCCAAATCAAGGTATTTTAAATCTTCTATTTGCCCCCTTTTGTGTTCGTTTTCGTTGTTAGTTAGGCAACACCTTTGGTCTATTTGTCTCTTTGCTAAATCATTTGTGGGAGATGGATATGTCCTTATTAAAAATGAATATATTTCTGATTGCGGTGAATTGACAAGTTTGTAAATTTTCATTCATAGGTTTTTGAGATGTCAGATCCACCCTAATTTTCAGAAACTAATGTGGATGATATGTTTAAATCACATTGCTTGAGGATTCGATGTATCTTAATTTGTCCAATTTTTCTCAGCTTTACAAAAGGAATCACTTGGACTACTAAATTTTGTTATTTTCACATGTTATAAGCGCCCCCTGTTGTGTGTACTTCGTGTTAGATCACGGATAGGTATATAGTCGCATTTCAAAAACCCTTCGACGTTTAACGTTGATGAGGCACTAATCTGAATGTTTTATTGGGAATGCATTGCTCTTAAGATTTGGTGTTTCATATTGTGTCTAAATTTCCTCATCTAACTCAAAAGAAATGGAATACTCTTTTTTTTGGCGGGTGTAATTTTTAACAAAATGGAACTCATCACTTATGTGATCTGATTGATGGTTGCATATAGTTCTGCAAGGAAAATATGTAGACGGGGCTCTATTTTTATACTTTGCATAGGATTCAATTGCATTTATAATTAAAAGAGATATTATAAAGCTCTATCATTGATTTTTGTTGATGTGCGTGATATATCATTAAATGGATTGACAAATCTGGGAATTTGATTTTCCACAAAATTCATATGTGACACTAATTTATATTTTGGCTTTGTCGATTTAGCCAGGGAACCTCTTAAAAAATTATGGTCTGCGTTTTGTAACTTCATCAATGGAGAAGAAGGAATTGGCTGCAACAGCTGAAAAAACTCAGGCATCTGTTGCAAGTCAGGAAGAAGAAACTAATGAGAAGGATGAAGGAGAAAGAAAGGAGCAGAAGCATGGTGGATACAAGATAAGTGCATCTGCCGCTTATCAGATTGCTGCCTCTGCTGCCTCTTATCTCCATGCTCAGACAAGGAGCATACTTCCATTCAAATCTTCAAATACTGTGGTTGGTGAAGGGTCACTTGAAGCAAGCAATGAAAGCGTTGACAGTGTTAACATGATAAACACAGAGATGGCCTCTTTGATGGCAACTACTGATTCAGTAACAGCAGTGGTTGCTGCAAAGGAGGAAGTAAAGCAGGCTGTTGCAGATGATCTGAACTCAACACTTTCATCACCCTGTGAATGGTTCGTATGTGATGATGACTGGAGTTGTACAAGATTTTTTGTTATTCAGGTGGGTCAAATTAATTGGGGATATGTTTTTATCTTGCA
The DNA here is from genome assembly GCA_023212625.1 of Styphnolobium japonicum. Taxonomy (NCBI): domain Eukaryota; kingdom Viridiplantae; phylum Streptophyta; class Magnoliopsida; order Fabales; family Fabaceae; genus Styphnolobium; species Styphnolobium japonicum. Next base: position 7,378,228 of record JALBWW010000002.1, on the reverse strand, counting down.
ATATTAATTATACTTCTTGGTTGTAGCTAGTAGTAATGCATAAACACTTAAATACGTTAAAAACATGATTATTATAGTTCCCAATTGCTAGTTATGCCATTTAGCTTATGATATTTTATACATGTATGTGATTCGCTGCCAATTTTGGATTTTATTTTCTGGTGTGCTCGGCCCCACTAATTATTTTTTTTAATATGCAGGGTTCTGAGTCATTCTCATCCTGGCAAGCAAACCTACTTTTTGAGCCAATTCAATTTGAGGTAATAGTTAATATTGCAGGCTTAGTTTTTTCACATGTACTACTTCTTGTTAGAGGGGGAAATTTTGTTCTGTTTAAAGCTATAAATAATTGTGAATCTTTCTTATTATTTACCTATTCTTAAATTGAGATAATAAGATACATATTATTTTCTTAGGGGTTGGATGTCCTTGTCCATAGAGGTATATATGAGGCTGCCAAAGGGATATATCAACAGATGTTGCCAGAAGTTCGTGCTCACCTAAAATCTCAAGGTTCTCATGCAACTTTCCGTTTCACTGGGCATTCTCTTGGGGGGAGCTTGGCATTACTTGTAAATCTCATGCTATTAATAAGGAAGGAAGTGCCAATCTCCTCTCTGCTTCCTGTGATAACCTTTGGCTCCCCATCCATCATGTGTGGAGGTGATAGTCTGCTAGACAAGCTAGGATTGCCACGAAGTCATGTTCAGGCAATTACAATGCACAGAGACATAGTACCACGAGCATTTTCTTGCAATTACCCTAACCATGTTGCAAAACTACTGAAAGCTATTAATGGCAACTTCCGTAATCATCCTTGTCTTAATAACCAGGTAAAGTTCTGCTTTATCCGAAAGAAGTGTTAAGTTAATATAGAAATTTCTTTCATGTTTTTAGCCTCTAAATTAAATCAATTTTTTTGTGAATCTTTTACTGCAGAAGCTATTATATGCACCAATGGGTGAACTGCTAATTCTACAGCCAGACGAGAAATTTTCACCAAGCCATCATCTCCTGCCCTCAGGCAGTGGTCTATATCTTTTGAGTGGTCCTTTGTCGGAATCCAATGACACAGACAAGCAGCTCCGAGCTGCTCAATTGGTATTCTTGAACTCACCACATCCACTTGAGATATTAAGTGACCGATCTGCCTATGGATCTGGAGGAGCCATACAGAGAGATCATGATATGAATTCCTACTTAAAATCTGTGAGAACTGTGATTCGCCAAGAACTTAACCAGATCCGTAAGGCAAGAAGAGAGCACAGACGCAAGGTGTGGTGGCCTCTTGTGGCACCACGTAGAATTGATGCCAGCATTGTTGTTGGGAGGTCCACGGTATCGGTCAATATGAGTCAAGACCAAGCCCCTTTCTCTGGCATCATACAAACGGGGAGAGAGTCCTTGAAAAGGTTTAGTAGGCTTGTTGCATCCCAACATATGCATTTGTTTGTGGTGCTTTTGCTCCCTGCACGGTTGTTACTCTTGGAAGCATATAGCATGATTAGCTTAAGATGAAAAAATGATGATCCATTATTTTCCGTTTGGACAGTTGTATAGGGCGAGGGCACATGGCCGGTGGGACAGTTAGATGATTCTTTATTCATTGATTTCATGAATAGTGCTTGTAGACAAAATATCGCTCATGAATAGTGCTTGTAGACAAAATATCGCTCAAATGTTAACACATACAAATCTAATTGCTTTAGCATTCAAGTGATGCTAGTTTGTCCCAAGGTTGTTAAAACCGGACCGGACAACAAACCGGAATACCTTCCGGTTCAGGTTCAATCGGTTTAACTGGTCGAACCGTTCGATCGAACCGGATGATGTCATAATTACGTAATATATATATATATATATATATATATTATATACACACACACAATCAAAGTACCAACTATTAAAAATGAAAAAAAAATTAGTTTCAAAACAAATACCAACTATCAAGTATTAATCAAAGTATCAAAATCAAATACAAGTTATCTTCTCACAAGTCATAACTCATAGTCATAACACACAGTACTAATAATAAAATACACAAATTATAACATAATAACAAGTTTCAAAATAATCCACATAGTGATTACAATATCAAATACTTGGAAGATCTTCATGGTTCATACAACCAAGCATCATTGTCATCATTAGCCATGGTATTGTTTAAGCCAATGGTATTGCCTTGGCCACTTAAAGATCCACTATAACTATTCACGTCTTCTTGAGGGAAAGATTCTAAATTAAGCCGAGTGCCACCATCAACCCTTTCTTGATTATTACCTTAAAATTAACAAAACAACAAAAACAAAATTAGTTTATATTAAGGATATATATAACAATTACTTTTTACATAATGTAATAAACTTTCACAACAAAATGACAAACCATTACCTTCAGTTAAATCAAGTATTGGATTTGGTAAGTCATTATAAAGCATCTTCTCCAACTCATCATAATCAAGCAATGGAGTTTCATCTTTTCAGTGATCCAAAACTCAATTTTTTCCATGCTCTCATAGTCAATAGGGTCAAGAGTTCTTCTTTTATTAAGGGCTCTATATTATAACACAATATGTATATATTAGCAACCAATAAGTGAAGCTTTAAAAAAAACAAATTAAATCAAAAATTTAATAAGACAAACCTATTTTTCAGGCCCAAATTGTAATGCACATATACAAGGTTATTCAACCTTTAATGCTCCAGCTTATTCCTTTTCTTTGTGTGTATTTTTTCAAAAACACTCCAATTTCTTTTATAACCAGAAGAAGATGCAGTTTGACTCAAAAGTTGAATAGCTAATTGCGACACCAATGGAGCACTAAATCCAAAACTTTGCCACCAATGATCTACCAATAGATTTTAAAAATAATCATTAATACTTATCAATTATCATTGAAAGATAAAAAAAAATGTATCCAAGAAACTTAAAATATTAAAATCTTACCGGTGTATGTCTTTAGCTTGAGTTTCAATAGCTAGTTGGTTGCCAAAACTTTCCATCTATCACGATAAAGCCGAACTTTGCTTTAAAAAATCAGTTTTATGAGTCTTAATTTTTGCTTCCAAAACATCAAGCCATCCTTGCTGAACTTCTGGTTTGATACAAAAGTTGTGTTTGTCATAATGAAAAGCTGGATTCAAAAAATAGGCAGCACAATAAAATTTTTGACGAAGTTGCCTATCCCACCTCTGCTTGATAATTCTTGTATAAGGCTTGTATAAAGACTTTTTATTCATGAATATAGCCTTAATAGTTTTCCTTACCCTATACATGTCATCATACACATAACCAAGAGAATGCCTTTCATCAGCATCAACAATTCTCAACATGCGTATCAGTGGAGACACAATTTGGACAACAATAGCACAATCATTCCAAAATTTATTATCCAACACAATTTCCATAAAATTCTTGGCTTTATTGTCCCTGTAGTATCTAGAATCTACAAAATCTCTACTAGTTACCAAGGCTTGTAAATCATGCTTGTGTTGTTGAATGCTTTGTAATGCAATGAAAGTTGTTGCAAAACGAGTTGCCCTAGGACGTATAATTTCTGTCCATCCTTGTCTCTTCCTTAACCAAGCTAGTAAAAATGCATGGTTGTAGACAAACTTTGTTATATTAGATGCATTCTTTGCCAAGATACTTACAATCTCCATTTTGCCAATATCTCTTAGAATCAAATTTAAACAATGTACAGCACATGGAGACCAAAAAACTGAAGGATACTTTTCATTCAACAATCTCCTGTGACTTTGTAATTAGCGACGTGCTCCCGGTGACCATGTGCACAACATTACTTGGTCCACCAAACTCAACCAACTCTATAAATAGATTGTAAAGTGTTTGAGCATCCTTAACAACATCAGATGCATCAACAGATTTGACAAAACTAATTCCTTTTGGACAATACACAAGAAAATTAATTAGCTGCCTATTCTTTTGATCTTGCCAACCATCAACCATAATAGTGCAACCAGTTTCTTTCCAAGTACTCCTAGAAGCTTCAACCAACAACTCAACCTCCTTTTTCATTTCATACAACAATTTAGTTCTAATTGCATGGTAACTAGGCCCTTTATAACCAGGACCAATAGTACTGCAATGACATCAACATAGCCGATAATAGATTGAATTTGTGCAATTAAATGATATGCAACAATCATAAAAGAATCTAGCATTAAATCATCTATGTATAGCTTCTTTACCTGCAAAAGCACTTCTAATTGAAGGTTGAGCTCCAGGTATAGTTCTTGGAGCAAAATAACTGCCTACATTTTCATTTGCTTTTTTCTTTGCCATTTGGGTTGGATTTACTATCTCTTTTCATCTGGCTTGTCTTGTAGCTGGAGGAGTGTGTAATTCTTGCATATCTGGTGTGTCTCCATCAAACCGCACAACACTATCTCCATATAGATTCTCTTCCCCTCTATCATCATTTCCTCGTTTTTGTTTCCGAAGACTAGGTTGCAAATTTTCTGCCAATTGGTATCTAACCTCATATGGAACTTTAGCACAAATCAACACATCTCCCTTTTGCCCAGCAAGATGCTTTTTCATCCTATGTATTCCTCCACCTTTAAAAAATTTCCCATAATACAAACATTTTAAGCATTTTTTCCCTTCATTATCAACACAAATATCACAATGCTCCCATGTAGGATCAGATTTTCCTCTAATAGATTGTGTGCTCTCAGTTACTGATTGAGCACCACTGGCACCGCTTGCAGATGATGTCATATCCTACATTAGAGTCCAATAATAATCTCTCAGAAATTATAATGCTAAGCCTAACATACAAACTGAAATTGAAACTTTATACTGAACTAGAAATTTTTTACTGAACATCTGAACCAAAAATTTTATAATATAAACCAAATCCAAAATTTATAAGATAAACCAAATCCAAAATTTATACTGAATTTGAAACTGAAAAATGGAGAAATGGTCGTGCCTTGCCTCACTTGCCGGTGGTGGTGGTGGGTGTGCTTAGCCTTAGCCGGTGGTGTGCGTGGCCGTGCGTGGCGGTGGTGAGCTTGGCCGTGAAAACTGGCGCTGTTCTTTGTTGTGCCCGTGCTTGGCCGTGCGTGGCTGCGGATCTTTGCAGTGTGCTTGGCGCGGGGCTGTGCGTGGTAGTGAGTGGCGGGACGATGATGAGGTTTGGCCGTCGTTTGGGTTTGGGTGAGGGCCGTGAGGCTGAAGTTGATGAATCTGAGATTCTGAAGTTGAACAGGAGAGAAATGAAAGAGAAAGTGAGGCCATGCGTGAGGTGAGTGACTCTGATCTGAGAGGGTTTTTGATTTTTTTTAATTTTTAAATTTCTTTTTTTTTTTTAAATCCAATGACCGGTTCTGTATCGGTTCGTCAGGATTCACGGCCAGTTCACTTGATTCTGCGGTCGACTGCTATCATTTTACCCATGAACCAAAGCGGTGGCGAGAGCAGTTCAGCGGTGCAGTCGGACACGCAAGTCCGGTCCGGTCCGAATAACCTTGGTTTGTCCAATAAAAGGAATTGAGCGTTTGGTTGGACCAACGTGCATTAGGTGAAACTAATGTTTTGAAAATCAGACAAATCGGTTGGTTGGATTAAGAATTAAATGAATCTATGGTTCAATTTCACGCAAAGAATTGATTAGAACATTGAATTGTCAAAATTGATTAAAATTGAATTGAACCGGAACTTAAATAAAATGGACCTGGTTCATAAAAACTGGCAGGTTCTATAATTTATTTATTTATTTTTATTTTTTAAAATTTTTAAATTTTAAATTAATTTAAATTTTTTTATATTTATATTCAAAAGTCATAATCTTACTTGTTTATCCGATTTAAATATATTTTATATTAATTTTATGTAATTTTTTAAAATTTATACAGCAAAAAATAAACAAAAAAAGTTAAACCAACTAATTTAAAAAAATTATTATTCTTATAATTATAAATATTAAATTAAATAATAATAATAATAATTTTTTTAAATAAAAATTAACCTTAATTTTTTTCTTAAATTCTTATTACTCTCTAAATAAAATTATTTTAATTAAATATATATAAAAATAATTATGTATGGTTCAAGAACCAGAGGTCTGGTTCCAGTTCTAAAAACGTTAGGTGAAACCTTAAAATTTTCTCCAATTGTCCATGTCCATGTCCTCACAAAGGATGAAAGAATGCGTTTAGACCCGCCGCTAAAAAACGGGGCGGGGCGAGCTGACCCATTAAACAGTTGTATCGGAAAAAACAACTCAAGGCGGGCTAACCCGTATTATTACTCCAAGTCCAACCTTCATCAAACAATTCCTCAACTCAAGAAACCAAAACAGATCAACACGATGCAAATTTGAAGAGCAGTGGCTACAAATTTCCAAAGCCAAAATCACAGTGAAAATTTGAAAACACAATGGCCAAAATCAAAATCCATCCTCCAACAGCAGGATCAAATCAAAATCCATCCTCCAAAATCAAAATCCATCTTCCAACCGCAGAATCAAGGCTCCATCAACCGCAGTAGCAACAAGAACAGCAGCAGCTCCAACCGAATCAAAGCCAAGCACCACTGCTTCTCCTAGTGCCAGAATCTCAGTCTCAACCTCAATCATAAAAGACATAACATAGACAAGGAGGAAGAAGACGAGTTGATTGCTCACACGTTAATGGAGAAAATATCACTTCTGCGACTAAACCCACAGTTCTTCCTCCACATCCTTGTCTCCATTCTTGAAGCCCATGGTTGACAGAACAAAACTTCATCTTCTTCCATGGTGGGAAATGTATTTTGCGATAGAGAAGGAGTTTTCGGTCGAAAGGGCAGAGGAGCAAACACTTACTGGATGGAGGAGTATTCTACGGCTGATAGGGATTTTTACTTTTGAGCCAAAGAAAAGAGATAAGGATAAGGATAAGAAAAAGGAGATTTTGGTGATAGAAATATATTTTTTCCCCTTTAATTATCGGGTTGACCCGATTCAAATACGTTTAATCAGTGACCCAAACGGGGTTGGGTTGTTTTAACCCATTCCTAAATGGATTGGGCCAACTCACTTTAAATAAATAATATGATGGGTTAACCTGACAGGCCCAATTCAACTGATATGTGGGTTAACCCGCCGGGCCCAATCCAACTTGACAGCATTCTGCATTATAAAATAAAATGTATAATTATAACTATTGATAAAAAAATTAAATATTTAAAATTTTATAAAATAAACAAAACTTTCTTAATTTTTTCATCAGTTATTATAATTCTAATATCCTTCATTGTAAAGAATCCAAATCAAGATAGACAGATAAGGAAAGACTGCCAAATCATGAAAAACGAGCCAGATTCTGTTTGGTGTCCGCTTGATGATTCATTTTATGCACATGCTGATTCACATGTCAAACCAAAGATAGCCAACAAGCTTTGAATCAGATTCTTTCGTCCACTCAGAGTTGTTGTCTGCATATACGGATGGCGCTTATTCGCAGGCAAAAGATGAATAGTCCCCTCACACCAAATGGCTCTGCTCCAAAATCTAATGCCTATCCATCCAACAAAGCAAATTGAGCCTCTCCACTCTCTTGACCTTTGGCGGCATTACAAGCACCATCACGACTTAAGTTCATAAGAAAAGTTATTCTAAAAGACTAATTTATTGATAGAGAGACCCTAATACCTTAAGTAACACGTTGACCTTTCTGTTCTAGTAAGTTTTAATTTGTGGTCTTTGATGTAAGCCTATACATATTCTAATCAATTTCAGCTGGAATTTCAGGTTATTGATTCTTAGAACTATTACCAGCTGCCAGTCTCCACTTACCAGAGGAGCCTTATGAGTGGGACAAGAATGGCCTCAGCGAGGACGGAAAATATGAAGGCTCCAAGAAAGTGGCGGACATTGAAAGAGAGAACAGGTCATGGAGCCTCCTATGGAATGCGCACCATTGTATAGACTTAAATTCCCCCAAGAAAAGAAAAAAAAAGTGACCCGTCTTCATCTAAGATGATTTTCCCACCCCCTTTTGAGTCAGTCACCGTATAGGAAGCTTACCTGAAATTGTACGAAGCAATGGCCACCGGCCACGGCGGATTTGACTGACTGTTACTAGATAGTTGCCGTAGTTCTGTACAATCCTTCATGATTAATATATTAATGTTAATATGTTTGGGTGGCATTTTCTTGACGATGTGAGTGGTATGGTAAATGAATTTCTTGAACTGTTTGAATCTGCGTTTATGACATGACCATGTTTGACATTAAGATCCTTTTTTGTTCGTTTAAAAAAATTTCATCCGTTTGTCGTAGTCATGAGTAACTAAGGATTGAGCTAAGTACTTATTCGTATCTTATAATCTCGAAATTGATTTTCGTTTCGTGAAAATCCTCAATTAAGCAAGTACATATAACAAACATCCAAGGAGAATGAAAGGGGGAAAAAAAAAGCATATGAAAACTTCATACTCCGCTGTGTAGTTTAAACTTTGCAAGATAAAAAGGTTAAAATAGAAGAAGGGAAAAAATGGAAAATGATCACGTAACAAAATGCAGCCAGTGGCCCAATGCTACTTTCATTTTTTGGGCCACTGCCAATGCTACAGACACTACTTTTTGGTTGTGAGCGTGTGCGTTCCCTTTCCAGCTTCCTCTATTTGGGTGCACGTTTTACGTTTTTAAGTTTTAGTTAAAGTCTAATGGCTGAAAGTTCAATGGACATTCGGCACTTCCACATCATAGCTAATCGGGTTTGCTTGGATGAGCAAGTGAAAAAACATAATGTAAAGAAGAATAAAAATTACTTTATATTTGTTTTGATGTAATAAAAATCTGGAAAGATGAAAAATAAAATATACCTTATTTTTACTCTCATTGAAAATCAACCGTTTTTTATTTTGCACCTTCCCAGTTAGCACAATGAATCCAATTTGTAGAGATATACACTTTGATATAGTTTCCACGGCCCATGTTCTAGCCCAATCAGAAATGAGGCAAAGCTCTAGGTAGTAGGTTAATGTTATGTCACTTTACTTGAGGACCTAAAAAAGAGAATGACACTTTGCATTTGTCACTAATCCGTCATGGAAAAACGCAATGCTACATGCAAGTCGGAAAAAAACACCTTATGCTACATGCCTATATCTATTTATAAATAAAAAATCAATTTTTATTATATTATATTATTGGATATTTTTTAGAGCTAGCCGTAGATTAGTTCTAAAACTATATGCATGAGTCGTATTAAAATAACAGGCTTTTTTTTTCGGTGAAAACAACCTTCCCTTTATAAGCGACTGTGCTCTGCTGCGCTCATTTCCATAAATTATAACCCAAAAAGAATTTTGTTGAGCAAAAAAATAATAAATTTTATGAATAAAAAATATTTAACTCTTGCTTTCACCGTTTCTCTATTTTTCAGACTTAAAAGCAATGAAGGAAACATCTGAATTTCTTTATTAAAAAATGGGATCTTATTTCATTATTTCATACATCAAAACAAATTATTACACAAGCAAATTAAAAATTAAAAAATTTTTTGGTCAACTTATAAAAACTGTTAAAACTACATCTAAATTAGTTAATAAATATATTTTTTGGGTTTTAAAATTCAGTTTCTATATACGATTATATAGCGCACTACATAAATATATAGTTGAGATTAATGTTTAATATGGTATGTTTGAATTTAATTAAATGAAGTAATCACGCTGACATTATTTGATGTCAATCACCTTAATACTAAAATAATTATTATAAATTCCTTAACATAAAAAACTAAACTGTTTATGTAAATTTTTGTCAAAAAAAAAAAAACTGTTTATGTAAATGTTTAATTTAATAATAAAAAATCAATTTCTTAGAGAGAAGGATAGTAAAACAAATTGAAGCAATTCATGAGATTAAAAAATACAAAATATAGTTTTACCTTTTTTTGGTAGAGTAAATATAGGTTTACCTGATTCTTAAGTCTTAACGTAAAACAAAGTCATTGGCTTCGTTTTAAGTTTCAACCCTCAAGGCTTAAACGAGTACGTGGGAATGTGGGATCACACAGCCTATCATTGCAGGACTACTTTTTTTTTCTTCATCCCTATAATTTTTAAGTGGAAACGCCAGCAACCAACCAATCTGTAGTACGAAGGCGTACTCGGCTTACGGCATACGACTTTTTAAGGTGCAGATTTTTTTTTTCAAAAAAGCTTTCATTTACTTACTTTCCCATGCCGCTACTAACTAATTACATGGTACTACAAATATAATGTTTCTTGCCCATACCCTTTTCTTTGGACTTTCAGGTTCAGGCACATCACAATGAGTCACTCAATTAGTCAATTACAGTGCGTAACACCATATCCATGACCTGCTAGCGGATGCCTAACGTGGTCTTCACCTTCTTAATGATGGAATACATAGATAAAATAGGCACTATGAATATGAAGCATTGGCCAATGGTCATATATCCAGATATCCCACCGCAAGAAATTTGACACCATAGCATTGGTTATTTTCAGCACCAGTCCTTAAACAAGAAATAGGGTTTTTTCAAAAGCCATTACCATTCTTCACGTATAACTATTAAGCTAACAAGCTTGATAGACTAGGTTACATATAGTGACATAAAAACCATTCAAAATGAGTTGTAAAGGAAGATTGTTCACTGCAGACTCAGATCTCAATAATACCTATCTCCTTTTGTAGCTCACAATGAAATTCCGACTCCCTATGTCCCAACTACTCAGAAAAAAACACATGCTTTTGTACCTTTTCTTTTGTGCCTCTTTGCAATATTACCTTATTAGAACGAATGAATAAAAATAGATAATGTAAAAAGAATTTGTCAGATGTTTCATCAGGCACATTATGCCACCAAGTTTTGACAAGAGCTCTTAAGAGAAGACCTTATATAATTTATCATTGTTTGGACTGAGAAGAAGGCACATGATAGCAGCACATGGTGCCAATGACATCATTATAACTGACCCCGACTTCCCCTAATGTTCCCTACATTCATACAGCATGTGTTATTCCCCCCCCCCCCCAAAACACCACTTATATTTCTGCTTATCTTAACTTCAACCCCAATTATCCCAAAGCATTTGTTTATCTTGACCAAGTCCCCTTAAAACAAAGTGAAATTCTGATATATCTTGAGTGCTTCAGATTCAATTATTCACTTTAAACAATCTAAATACAATGTGCAAAAGCATATTACAATTTCTCTAAAACGGGATACTGGCGTTATTCCACGCCATGGAATACATAATCGTTAATATGAACCTAGACTACCTATTGGACGAATAAAAATAAGACTATATCATAGATATTTTTTTGGCCATTGACTATATCATATTCACACACACACAAAAGAAAACAAAGAAAAAGTCGTACACAGATGCCCCCAAGTCCCTGACTACAGAATAAAGTACTAAAGAAATGGTGCCCTCGTGAGAGATGCACCTTTCTTTCGCCACAAGATATTAAAATATGCTTTTAATACGAATATGAAGGTATAGTGTAAATAAGAAAATAATATTCTGTCAGAGGAGCAGTTCAAGAATGCTTCATTTGCCAATGGCGTTATATAATCCATGCTTTTGCAGAGTTAGTAGTATTTTGTTGTTTATATGAATGATGGGGATGTGCGAGGCATGTTTTCTTCTTTTCCACCAATGCTATTCATTATTCCAAATATAGCTTATACATGAATACACGTCTTTCTCTTTCTTTTTTCTCTTTAAAAAAGGAAATTTCGTTTAGAGCATTCAAATCTCAGTTTATAACTAGCTGTGCAATGGCCACGCGAAGTATAAAATACATCCAGCTATATATCAGTGCTCAAAAAATTCAACCAAAACCATAGACTTTGAGTTCCCCCCCCCCCTTTTTTTTTCTTTAATTGTTTGCTTCGAGTGGGTTGGTGCAGGTAACTAACAAGGAAGGTGGGAAGTTATTATTTAACATGAGCGCAGTTTGAATTTGCCTCCTCTAATGCTAGTGGCAAAGAAGTGCATAATTACTTAATTACTATTTCCCTTTTCTCTGTAAGACTTGGAAGAGTTTTATGCTACTTGAAATCAAAGGAATTAGATGTGAGAACATTCATAAATTATAATGCTAACCAATTATTTGGTGCATTAATTATCTATACACAATTGGATGCTTATGGACGACTCGAAGCCCTCGAGGCATCTTGATAATATAAAACCATTTACAATGTTTTTAGTGGTTTAAGGGTGAAAACTGTGCAAGCATAATCATAAGGTGGAAAAATAAAGTGGCGCTCGTCAAGGAAAAGGGACATCAAATCTTTTTTAGTAGTTTATTCTTGCTAAGGAAAAGGGGCATCAAATCACTTCCAAGGAAAGGAAGAAAGTTCTGGTCTCAAATCACTTCCTAAATACTTACAGCTCTTTAGGAAGATTCTAATTAGAAGGTCGTGAAACGAGAGGAGAGAAAAAAATTATGAGATGGATCTGTTCAAGTTGATAAAAAATATGGTTAAACACTTAGATGTGTTGGAATCCTTAACACATAATGAGAAAGGGGACCATTATACATCTGCATTCAACATTCAACCTCGGCAAGTCCAACTGTTATTGAAATTGAGAGCATTGTATTCTCTCTTCTCTGTTTTGGGAATTCTCATTGCATAGAGTTTGTTCTTTCCTCCTTTGACAGAAGATTTTGACTTTATTATTGCTATTATTTGCTGAGTGAAGGATTTTAATAATTTTATCTCACGTTTTAAGTTGCTTTCACATTTTGGCTTCAAATCAGCGTATGCCAGTCAGCCAGTGCATTCAAAACTTTTTCTGGCAACAGTTGGATCCTTCATCCAAAGTGACAACCAGGGAATCACTGTAGAAACACAATAATGCATCTTTTACACGAGAGCAGAAATACACAGGCTTTTTCTTGTATCAGAAGCCACGCCTCAAACCATATACCATAATTACCTTTGGAGGTTGAAACCCTCATTGATTCCCAACAACCCTTCTTAAAATTGTCCACACGTAAACACTTCAAATTTTCTTTGCTCCTTTTTACAAGCTTTGGCAGGGCGGGTCGTACCAATGCAACAACACCACCCTCCTCTCCTCTGATTTGCCAATACCTGGCTCTAATTCGCACTTTAATACTTCGTTTTATATGAAAGATAGCAACTCATTCAACCAGAAATGGCAGTACGGATCGGAACACATGGGTAAGGCAAGTGAAAGTTAATGACATTTTCTTTCTAATTCCTTTGTTTTCTTGAATTGAGTGCAGATTAGACCCCCTTGCTTTTGTTGTATGTATACAGACCTGAGGAAAAAAAAAAAAACAAACTGACAACCCCTTTTCCCCTCTTCACTTCAAAGTGTCCTTTAACAGTGTGCACCACTATAACCTGACCACGTTCAAATAACCTCAAAGTCATGTTCTATGACAGGACAGCCTCAACAAAAATCAGTCGATTCTCGAAACTGTGCTTTTACCCCATCCCTGCTCAACTGTAGTCACGCCTCGCTAATATAAGCGTGAAAGAAGGCCAATGCAATTATAATAAAGTATCATATGTGATTGTGATATATATATTTAATTAAAATATAATACATATCAAATTTAAAAATAATATATATTATATTTTAATTAAAAAATCACATCACAGATACTTATAAAACTTTATCTAAATTTTATCATTATACAAACACTAAAAGGGGTATGTAATTTATAGACACTTCACCAAAAACTTGGATGCAGCAAAAATTTTGGTGGATACAGAAATGAAGAAAATTTAATGCAATATCTAAAAGTCAGTTTCTTGATTCACCAGAGAAAAAAATAGAATGCAAGCGCAACTCCAGTTACTCTTCCGGGCTACTGCTACGGCAGCAACAGCAAAGCCTTTATTTTCCATTATTTACCCAAAAAAAACACAAAAATCAAATTTCCCCGTGTCCATTAGAAGCAAAAGGGTAAACCAGATTTCGAATTACCCATCTCCGTTAACTAATAATATCAGTACTTAAATACGAAATTTAAAGAGGATTTGAGGGAGGTAGCCAAAATCCAAAAGTAGAGTCTTCAATACTGATATTCTGTACATCTGATAGATAAAGATGACTAATAAAAGATAAAAAAGAAAAGGTGACAAAATTTTCCGGCAGTCTAATTTTTTTTGCTTTTGTACAATCAAGTGAACGAACCAGAGATTCCCTCCGCCGGTAACATCTCCAACAGCCCTCAATTTTCTATTTTTGACGAATTAATTAGCAGCTCAAAGCCTCATACTTCACTGGAATTGGACGATTGAATCCCACCTGCGAAAGCAAGTTCCCAACCACAGCAAGATCACGGCAAAATACACCCTGGAAAACCGCATGATTGGCAGTGGAAGGAGAAGATATTGTAGATTTATTTTCCACCGAAACGTTGCTCCGATTATTGACCAATTTATCTGGCTTATTCAATTCAGGTTCTGTTGTTTGCTGGACTTGAATTGCTACTTGTAAAGAAGCAGCTGCAGCTGCAGCCTTCTTCCTCTGCTTCTCAGCAGCTTCCTCATCCATGATCGAAGCCATTACACTAGTGTAACCCCTCTGAAGCAATCTATACAACAAAAAACCTGACATTTTTGCTCTGTCCTTAACCGATTCAAGGTCACGTTCGTCCGCAAGCTCGCAGCGATCAATAAAAATGGTAGCTTTATCAGGCTTGTGCCGCAAACAGAGCAACAAATGAGCCCTTTCCAACTCTGATCGAGAACACCCACGTCGCAATCCAATCAAAGCATAGTAATCCACATTACCAGTCTCCCCAGAAGCCAACCTACGCTTCAGTTCTTGAGTTTTGGTGGTGAGAGCGCAGAGTTTCCCAGGAATCTCCCTGTACCGCACATTGTGACGCTTCCAAGCAGGACCAGGAAGCTTGCGATCCCGCAAGATTGAATTGTACAACAGTTTCAAGTGTTCTAGATCGTGTAGACAATCTGGCAAGCAACGAATGGTTTCGAAAAGCGAAGCTCTGGTGTCGAGAGCTTGAATGCAAGTGGGGTCAAGAGACAGTGTACGGTTACAGTCAGCAATGGATTCTGCAATTCGACCTGCGGAACGGTAAGCAGAGGCTCTGTGCATATAGCATTCGGCGAGAAAGGCTTGTGGGGCGCCACGGCGGCCGTCGACTATTTTGGAGAAGTGGCGTATGGCCTCGGCGTAGAGACCGGCGTCGAGGGCTGCGAGTGCCGCCGTGCGACGGCGGAGGAGGAACTTGATGTGGGTGAGGAGTTGGGTAATACTCTCGGAATCGTTCATTGGTGTGTGGGGTGGAGTGGTGGGTGGTGGTGGGTTTGTGGTGTCTCCTCCGGAGAAGGGGATGTTTGATAATGAAAAGCTATCATCAGACCAGCACACGCTCTCGCGGCGGAATGCTGCGCTGGCAAGGCGTTTACCCGTTTGGAGAAGAACCATTCCGTCCTCCATTAGGCCTAGATGGCAGCATGCTTGACCCAAAACCAAGTATCTGTGATTTGCATATTGGAGACATAAAACTCAGTCAAAACACAATATAATAATAATAATAATCACATGAACGTTTTTATTTTATTTATCCTATAATATATAATTTACCCATTTCACTAAAGATTAGAAAGCATAAACTTATCAGTAAAGTGTAAAAATGGAATAGTGCCTGTTAAAAAATTAAAAAGAGAAGAAGAGCTACTAACTCGGGGTATTGAGATTACATTTTATTTTCATTTGCTCTTCAAGCCAGCCATCGGAAGAGGGTTCTACTTATTCGAGGGGGAAATTTTTATATTAGAAAAAAACAATTAGCCTACAATTTATATCTCTG
Organism: Styphnolobium japonicum; assembly: GCA_023212625.1. NCBI lineage: Eukaryota > Viridiplantae > Streptophyta > Magnoliopsida > Fabales > Fabaceae > Styphnolobium > Styphnolobium japonicum. The sequence continues at coordinate 7,362,414 of JALBWW010000002.1, read as the reverse complement.
ATTGATAGAAAAGAAAATGCTGAGAAACAATAATGTATGTACATGAGAAAAATCATAACAATAAATACTTTTTATGGTGCATTCAATTGGATGGATTTTACAAATAAAAGCTGGAAACCATTTCGATAAGGCTGGCAAGAGCATTTACTCAAACCCATATAACAAGTACTGCTTGCTGAGTACTCCAATCAGATCTCAAACTTAAAGAAAGTCATTAAAAGCTGAACCCCAAAATGAAGAAATTCCATTTTAAAAATCTATCAAAATAAGAGTTAGATTGCAAAACCAATGAAACAGAATAATGGCACTTAAAACTTACCTCCATTGCCCTTCCTTGTCGCCACTTTTACATAGTCCTGCCATGACTTTCTTCTTGAGGTCTGAGACAGAGAAGCACTTGAAACTCTGATCCCGAACCGGGGAGTCAGAGGAGGAGAGAAGCTTAACTCCCTCCCTCGAAAGCTGCTGAGACGAGCTATCAGAAGAAACAGAGCTCGTGTCATCGTTTGCCATCCTCAGGCTTGGAATGTAGTCCTGAAGCATATCAGCGACGTCTTTGAACCGCCGGAGATAGAGCAGAGACCTCGCTCTGAGCTCAAGGGCTTGGTCCAGGCGTGGAGAGATTGCCAGAGCCGCGTCTAGAAGGTTCAGAGCCGAAGCGATCTCGCTCTGTTCTTGGGTCGCAATGAGGCTGCGAGCGTCTCTGATGTATTTCTCAACAATCTGCAAGCAGAGACACGCAGATATGAATGTGGGATTCCAAGCATTTGGAAAAATATAAAATAAAGATGAAATCTTTTGATAAATTTCCAGCAATATTACTAGACACTGTAAACATAGCCATTGCAGATAATAGTGTCTTTCGATTCGATCATTGCCCAGAACTAGTCAAAGGGTGTGATACCTTACCTTCCGGTTGGTAAGCCACCAGTGCTTCTTTTCTGTAGCAGTTAGAGAGAGAGTAGTGACCGCCATTGTTGGTGGATGGTGTTGTAGCCAGAGATTCAATTTTGGACCATCAAATTATCAAACCCCCTTTCTCTCCCTTCCTCCTCCCCCTAATTAAAACAAGCACAGAATTTCTGTGCTCTAATAATAAAGGGTGAGAAATATATAGGTGGAGAATGAGAAAGAGAGAACAGGGTTTGAGTTTGAGAGAGAGAGAGAATAGGGTCAGGGAATGGGAAGGACCAAATGAAGGATTTTAAATCAGTATCAGTATGGATTTCAAGTAATGTAAATATAGGGCTGAAGGTGATGAATGACTGAGACACACACAGCACAAAAGAAAGAAAAAAAAGAAAAAAAAAACAAGCCTTGAAAGAAAATTTGACAGCTTTGACCCTCATGGAAAGCTTTCATCCTTCAAATTCATAGCTGGCAACACACCACATATTCTCTTTCTCACACAACCTATAAGTGGCCTTGTAGGTCTATGACCCTAATATTTATGACATTTTTTTTAATAATATATAAAAGAAAACGTCATCTTAATTTGTGACCTGACTCAGCCGGTGAGTGCATGATTGTGACTGAATATAGCCGGTGACCCATCACGGGTCCTCGGGTTCAACCACCGGGAAAAGATAACTAGCAATTTGCCCGAAAAGTAAGCGAAGCTTGTAAGAAGATCAGCTGGTTATTAATTTCTCATCACCGATAAAATTACGGGTTTACCCTTCATACGTTGATCCAATTTTTGTATTGTATGATCAGATCACTGATCATCCTTTTTTTTTTTTCTTTACAATCTTTTTTTTTACATATACAATAATCACTCTTCTTGTCTGTCTCTTTTGTCTATCCATGATTGACTCAATGAGAATTGAAAAGAGAGAGGCAAAGAAATAGTAGCTCCGCATGTGAGCTTCGAGGATGATTAATGAAACAAACCCTGTAAATTTCTCCCTCCCAGCGAGTAAAACAAACCGTGATTATGGGGCTTTAGCCTTTACCCTTTAGACATTCTCCGTGTCACGAAACCTGGTAAATGCATAAATAATAACCAATCAATGGTTCACTTATAAAAACACGCCTTTAATCTTCTTTGCTGTTGATGATTATTGTGATTTGTAACTTTCCAAGTTGCAATAATCACTGTGAACGAGACAGTCTCATAATTTGATAAATAGATATTATCAATACACGAGAGGAGATCATGAGCAATGGAACCAATGTCACGGTGCCACGCTTTAATATTTTCTTTTCCAACTCATCTTTATAACAAGTCAGGCAAATCTTTTGTTTTCTTTTCAACAAAATGTTATTTTTTTGGTTATTTGTTTTGTTTGGTTGAAGAACGAGAGGCATACACTGCAGTTAGCTGGTAATAATGAGCATTCTGCCAACTTATGGCTTTGTTCAGGAACCGGCCGTAGAAGTGAGGGCAAATTGGTCACAATCGGGAGAGAGTGAGGAGGAATTAGTAATAATGGAGCAGCATATTTATGGGGAGTGAGAAAGCGACTCTTCTCTCATAAGCCACAGGAATCATGCTTTTTTCTTTTGGGAGGGTTTGCTTTGCTTTTTATTTTCACCCACATTGATTAATGAATGCACATGAATTTGGATTAGATAGCCAGATGGGTTTGTCTTAAAGGCTCTCTAACTTCCCTTTCTATTGCCCCCACAATCCCAATATAAATGGTACAGTGCCTACAATCTCGTGCATTGCCATTGATATAGCCATCTCCCTAGTCCCCCACACCCTTGCCATGTCACCCTATTGAAGCCAGCCTGTCTCCACGTGGCATTTCTGAATTTTGAGTCCCACAACCCAAGGACCCTCCCGTTCTCCATATATATCCAGATAAACCTGAGTTTTTCGGAGGCTGCCCTTTGTGTTTTTTTCTCTGCTTCATTGTTCCTTTTCTGGACCAGTACTATTATTGTGTCATTTTGAGTATAGTATATATATTCTATATTCTATATGCTATATTCTATGATGTCTTGATCAATGATTTGAGCCTTGCATAACCTACGAACAGTTCAATCCCTTAAAATAATTTTCTTTTTCATTTTTCCCAGATAATACAGAATTTTTCTTTAAATAGTTGTACCCGGATTCCCTTTATGTTCTGGAAATTCTTTATTCATGTTCAAGCACATGACTCTGATACTGGTTATGCCAAAACACAATTAACTAATCTTATAAAGTATGACTTTTAGCCACACAAAAAAAAAAAAGGGACAATCATTTTTCCATATAAAATTGGTATACATTTTTGAGTGTGAGTGTGTGTGGGGGGAGGTCTTACTGTTTATGCTTAATTGATGACTGACTTTTTATTCTGAATTTCTGATTGATTTTACGGGATTGAGCCACCAAACTCCATTTTCTTTTTCTTTGTAGTTTTACATCTTCAATAATATTCCTTCATAGAACATATTGACAGTTTATTCAAGATGGATACTATGAGAGAGAGAGAGAGAGAGAGGGATGCGTGGATTTATTGACTACAGAGCGTCAATGATTGACCAATTGGTGAGCCTATATTTTATGAATAAAGAAGATTTTGCATTAAAAAGGATTTTGAAAAAGAGAATCGCGTGAATGCTGTGTCACGAAAAAATAATTCAAATGTTAAGTATGTTGATGTTAACTAGTGCTATTTATAACCTAAATTAATGGATAAAGATTCTCTTATCTTACTTATTAACATGAAAGGTTGTGTTAGAGAGAAAAAAATAAAAATATAATTCATAAACTTTATACAAATATTAATGGGTTTTATTATGATCTTTTCATTTTATTTTTATGTTTTTCTCTCTTTAATATGACACTCTCATATTAGTAAGTAACATAAGAGAATCTTTATCCTAAATTAATTACTATCACATTGTTTTGATTTAGGATTTTGCAGTATCTATTCTACCTAATAATCTTTTACAACAAAATAAGAAATTTTATTAAAATGGTATAAGTTCAAGAACAAGATGAAAAAGATCATACAAGTCAAGTTAAATTCTATTTTTCTTTATTTTTTTTTGTTAATATTGATAAAATATCATAAAAACTGGATAAATTATAGATTTATTATATGTATAATGATTAATACTAACTTTTGAAACATTGATATTTCTCTTTTAATTTTGTCTTCAAAATTTATGCTATGAATGACTATTTAGTAATACAAACATTTTAAACACATGTTCTTATTAGGATTTATGTTTCTATCTTAAATACATCTTTAAAATTTATATTTTTATGTTAATTTTATATTAATTTTGTATGTGGTATCATAGCCATGCCGTATTTATATTTTAAATTTTTTTCAATATTCTTATATCTACATAGTATTGTATTGGTATCTCGTGTTGTATATGTGCTCTAAATAGTACATTGTTAAAATTGTGGTTTCTCCCTTTCGGGTCATGGTTAGAATCTAATTCTGCAAGGATTTAATAGTTGGGTGTCAGTTCCATGTTCTTTAGTGTTTCCAACAGTGAAATTTCACTGATTGAACCTTGGTTTAAATGCTTGGTTCTGAATTGAGATGCATTATGCGCATTTGTTCTTATGCTTGATTAAGTCATATGGTTAATTCTGCAAGAATTTAGAAATTCTGATTTCACTCTTATTTTATTTTATTTTCATTGATATCAAGTTTAAAACAAATCCAAAAACTTGAAGAAAAAAAAAAGAGAGCAATAGAAAAAGAGAAAAAGGAAATACAAACGATGCCATAATTTCATTTTCTGCGCAATTAGTTTTAAATAATTGTTATTTAATGAATAATGTTGGAGCGCTGATGTAGTTAAGTTCTCAGCTTTTCGTTGTAAAGAAATTGAAGAATGAAGATAGATAGGGCTATTTGTATTAATTTTTTTTAGAATAAAAATATTTTTTTAAGTAATAAAAGTATTTTTTTTAGAAGTTAAAGAGTTCAAATTTTTTAAAAAGCATTTCATGTGTTTTTTTGTTACACATGAAGTGTTTTTTTTTAAAATTTGAACTCTTTAGCTTCTAAAAAAAATATTTTTATTATTTTAAAAAAACACTTCTATTTTTAAAAAAATTAATACAAACATACCCATAATGCAACTCAAATACGTTTTTTACGCTGGGAAGGGGATTTAAGGGGAAGCCGATAAGGTGTTCCTAGTGAATCCAAGAAGGGAATTTACTGGAAATATATATACATTGATAAGATCAGTGCTTAATTAGTTACACAAGGAAACACTGAGAAACGCAGAAATTGATTATCTGCATGTGATTAATTTTGAAAAACTAGTACTGGTATGTACTAGTTGATACAGTCTCGGGGCAATTGAATCCGGCCAAGGATTAGGCATGCCTACTCTACTAATTTTTTGTTTCTTGCACATAATGGGGTTCCTACCTGTATTGGTAATTAATAACAAGAACTTGAAATTGTTCTTTAAGGTATAAAAATTGATGTCATTAATTTGGGGTGTTAGATTCATTTTCTACATACGGCACACCACAACTAACCATATTTCTTAATTTCTAGATATATCCAGGCTGTATCATTTTGTCACATTTACACGCATAACCAGAAGCTATAATTTTTTATTTACTTTTTTTACACTATAAAAATAAAAAGCAGCGTAAACTATGAGAGATAATTAAAAATTCATATCCAATCTGTTTAAAGAGAAAAATGAATCCTCTCATGAAGGAACGGGATCTTCATTTTTGCAATATTTGGAACACAAATTTTTCCAAACAATCATTCGATTGGTTATTGGGATTTTGATATCCTGCAGTCACTGCATCGATATAGTAAAAAAAAAGTTTTCTTAATTTGGAGTTGGGATTATTCTAATATTTATATATTTTTTTAAAATATTAGTATTTTAGATAAGTTATCAAACATTTATTAGTTGTTATTTATATTTAATAAATTTTTAAATATTTATTACAAAATTAACCATCAATAAATAATTAATAATTTATTCTGAATACCAAAATTATTAGAATACCATAACAACTTACATAGAATAAACAATTATTTTAGTTATTTAAAAAAATATGTGTCATCAATTTAATTCTCTAATAATTTTTTATATTAAATTAAATTTTTTAAATAATAAATTTGATGTAAAAAATAATATTAAAGAACTAATTTAACTAATGACTTCTAAATTATAACACTAACCTTTTTCTTTTTGTTATTCTCTCTTATTACATTGCTGCATTAAAATTGGGCTTTATTTCTTCTTATATTTGAGTGATTACAACTTAGGAATGACAATCGTACATGTGGATTTTACCCAACTAAGACAAGTATACGGATTACAAAATGGGAATCGGGTCATGTACGAAGATTTTTTGTGTGGATACAAGGTCAAAATTAGAAGGGGAGTACACTACCCGACAATTAACTTTACAAACATTTATTTGACCCTTCATTTTATCAGTGTTGTGAATCGGACCAGACGATTCAACAGCGAATCACTCTTCAATTCGGTTAGGATTCAAGAATCGGGTAAAACTGATAAGCTATTCGATTTTTATGTACCGATCATCTACTGATATTTTTTTTAAAAAAATTAAAAATTAAATCAGAAATGCTAAATAATACGAAGAGCTTTTGTACAAAAAATTTGCAAATGTATCACTATCGTTCATAACGTGTATCATCAATTTTTCTTTTCATTTTTTCATTTTTATTTATTATGGAAAAAGTGAAATAACTATGCCACGTAATTCGTAACACGTTTCGTAAGTTTTTTTTGGTACAAAATAAGCGGTGCTGAAATTAAATATTTTTGCTTTGAGTAATAATATTGACACAACAAATTTTCTCATAAAAGTTCATATAAACCCTTGAATCAAGTTAAAAGAAATTATAGTGGGATCTAAACTTAATCTAATAATTTATATGGACTTTTATAAGAATTTTGTGAGAAATTTTTTTGTATAAGTATTATTATTCTTTTGTTTTGCATTTGAGATTCGTGTTCCTCTATCAAAGACATCCCATTGTTGCTCGTCAATGTTGCTCGTCGGCTTTCCGACGTGGTTGTTGGTGCCAACATCGTTCAGGCACGCCGCTGCTTGGTTCGTCTGCAATCTGCAGACTCTACTCCCTGCAGATCGTAATTCGTAAGTCGTCCATTAACATCCTTTGAGCCTTTTGATTTTATTAAAAGTGCTAAACCAGATTATTGTTTCTTGGATTTTTAAATTTTTGTTAACAAAATGTTTTGATTATGTTAAGATAAATCATAAACTGATATCTGTTAAATTTATTTTCTGAAATTATTATGCCATAAATTATTTCCTAAAATCATAAATAAAATCTGTTATGACATATAACTTATGAGAAGTTAATTTGTCTTTGATAATATATATATATATATATATATTCATCCGATTTGATACAACTTAATAGGTTAAATTTGAATTAAAAACTTTTTAAGTTTGTTGCTTGGTCCAATTTTAACAATATTATATTTTATATGCATTTTTAACCTCATAGCCGTACAAATTATAAGTTGTAGTGTCGAGTTTAGTTTATGATTTGAAAAGTGTTATTATTAATCATGTATTGATGATTGTTAACTAATTATTTTACTTGTTGTTACTGTACTGAGTATAGTTTGAGATTTGAACACTTTTGGAACGGTGCTTTCTAATTGATATAATTTTTTGTCATTACACTGGAGAACTATTTTAGTTTTTATTGTAAATGATAAAATTTTGCCTAGTTTAAACCAAAATGGGTAACAAGTACGAGTACGATATTATGGTACCTATACGCAATGATAAGATAAACCAGGTAATTGGATACATAGTAAAAACTCTTAGGTGAGAGATGGAGAAGTACCTTACCCATACGGTGGGAGTGTCATTCCTAATTGTAATTCTACTCACGACTTTTCTTTTAAAAAGTCAACCTTCCATTCCCAAGTTAACTTTTCGAATTGCAAATTGTTGAATGATTAATTGTTTAATAAATCAATGATATGCACAAAATGTCAATTATATAATTGTGTCGCTTGCTTAAGTCTTAACTAAAACTCAAACTAGCTTGCTATGCTTTTTCAACGTGTGAAAAGTAATGTTTTAAAAATTGGTCTAATTAGATCGATTGAATTGTGGATCAGACACTCTTCCAGTCCCGGTTTAACCACAAAACCGTTTAAGTGATTCAACCAATAAAATTTCATACAAACCGATTAAATTGGTGAAAAATCGAGAACCATCTGATTCTTTTTTTTAACCTAATTTAAATTTTTTTATTAATATTTAAAAAAACATAGCTTTTTGTTTTCGAATTCATTTTCACTTTCTTCACCAATTTGGTACTACTAGGTATACGAATGCAACAAGCAGAGAAGCTCCACGACACTCGAATGCAATAGGCAACAACGACGGTGGAAGCTCTCCTCTACGACACAACAGTGACGACAGTACGAGCTCTTCTCCACGAAACAGCGGTGCCAGCGCTTGTTGCTAGCACCAAATCCCAAATGCAAATATTTCAATTGCTTTGGACAAAAAAAATGAGCATAAACACAAAACCTTGTTCATGTCTACAAAGGAAACTTTCGCGACCTTCCCCACTTTTGCGAAGTTGATCCTAATCCTGAAGCAATCCTAATTGAGACACTTGTCGTCGTCGTCCCCTGGTAGTTACTCATGTGGCCATTGCCAGATCCACATTATTTCTACCATTCTTCGCTGCAAATACTGGCAACGACATCCAATTCGGAAGACAAGCGACAACGCAACCTTTTTGTCCTCGGAACATAAATTATTTCCGATCACAAAGCCCATTGGAAATAAACCCCAATAACAATAATAGGCCTCTTGGCCCGGCATAAGCGACGACAAAGACAGAATCGAAACCCCATGGAAAGGTCTATTTTGTTCTTGTGTCTAGTACTGAATTCTCCAAGTTCTTACATAAAAGCTCCATTCTATGGATTTAATGGAATGAAAAGGTAGCTTGGGTGGGCCACCTAGAATTGTGAATTAAATTATTTGTAACTCATCTCACTCTAATGGTAGAAGGAAGTCCCATTGCTAGGAACCATTTTGTGTAGTAACATAAGGGACATTATTATAAGAAAGCATGAGCTAGACTATTTTGACTTGTTGATTGATCTCTTTATTAATGTGTGTGTGTGTGCGCTTGTGTGCATATATGTTGGGTTTCACAATGAGAAAATACAGCAAAAAAACAAAATATGAAACCTTCCAAAGATCCATACGATGGTCATAACCCATGTTAAGATGATTACCTTATGGACGAAACTGATTTCATGATGGATAACAAATCATGAACGCTGCAACGAACATTGTTTTAGTGTCTCTATGGTATCCACACGAATGAATGAGAAGGTCTCCCTCTTCGGCACGATGCTAGCCACGAATGGGGCAAGTTTCTCTCAGTCTCTCTCTTACTCGGAAACGGTTTCCGACTCTCAGTTGTGCGTGCGTAGTGGTGCAGCAACAGAGACTAAGAGATGTATATATAGGCCCCTACATATCTATGACCTAGGTCAGACTCATGTGTGAGCCTATTCGATTGGATTGGCCCATCTAGTCTTACTAATAGTCCAACTAGCCTCATTTAACTTAATTTCAATCCATTCTATGTGTGTTACCCTGTAGGATTCTATTACGTTGACAGTAGCATTAAATCCTATTTAATATTACAAACAGTGAGCGGTATCTAGCAATACATCAATGCTACTTAAATAATAGGAATATCAGTGATTTAACATAACTTAACCATGACTAATGTTACCATGTAGTCGAATTCCTTTGTCCTGATATCTTGATTGAACACAAGGCATGAAACGTGTCACCCTTGTACAACTCAATCATTAGTTTCTTGATTGCTGAGTAGACTTATAAAGAAAAATGAGATCAATATCTCATATTGACTCATTTGAGCATAACAATGCATTTTCAAATCTCACTCGGGCCCGAAGATATCGCTCTTATTAGTGGAATGGACAAATCCTATCTACGTCACTCACATCCCTCTGCATGACTTTTGATATGTTCAATAATTGACTTTATGATCACCTTGTTACATGTGACGTTTGACAATATTAAAACATATAACTCCTCATATAGGGAACCGTAGTGACCTCAAGTCAAAAGACCACATACATCATTGTCACTATGAGAACCGCTTATGACACTCACGTAACGATCCATGTAGTGTTCTCATGGTGAGTTAGTCCAATACATAATTATTCTAATAGGTACCCATGTGTAGATTTTATATCTCATATCCATGACCTGTGAGATATCGTTGTTAGCCTACGCACATACTAGTCTCAACGCATCACTGTTGTCCTAATTAACAGTCATACTTAATTAGGGACATTTAAGAATAGCGTTCCAATCTATCTAATGGTATCTCACTATCAAGTCATGTACTTTATATTCCACGACATAGAACTTTCAATTCTAAAGACTATTATGTTCATTTAATATAAGTAAAATAACACAATAAATGAAATTTCTCATATATTAAATAAATGTCATGATACAATGTAAACTATAAAGTCAATATATAACTGGCATCTATGGCATACACCAACAATATGTATATATATACACACATACACATTGGTTCGACCATCGGTTAAACCGGTTGAAGCTTGAACCACTCTCTTTTCTGGTTCTTTAATTCAATCGATTTTTAAAACATTGGTGAGACATACTCGTATGAGAAGTGCCACATTTCAACCTTAACAATCTTATTAGATTAATTCCTTTTAAAAAATTTATTGCCTTTAAAAAGGTATATGATCAATCATACAAGAGAGAGCCCTTAGGTCTGACAATCCGATCATATGTCACTTGGTGTGATACACTGGATTACTTCAACATAGTTGACGTGATTCAAGTGGATCACTTCAACACGGTTTTTTAATTTATTATTTATCTTCTTTTTTGATGGCACGAAGCTGCTAGCAACTATACGAAAACATAAAATAAAATAAACTAAAAAGATATTTCTAGAAGCATGAGGCCATGTGAGCTATCGGAATGCCACATGGGCTACAACATTACTGGTAGATTAGGTCACCAGAAATCAAATTATGTTCATCTCTCCAACTCATTTATTACCGACAGTTAGTTGCCAAAAATTATTTTCGACGACTTGTATTCACCAAAAAAATTGTTAGAAAATGGTATTTTCAAAAGATTGCGTAGAATTTTCGACGGATTTGGCCGCTAGAAAATAAGCTCTTTTTTTCTTTGTAGTGAAAGTGGGTGGAAACATTTGTAGAGTAAGAGATTCAGAGGGTCATGCCACTACGATAGACATCGTGATTTAATTGGATCACACTAACGTGGAAAACTTGATCCATATGGAACCGCTGACACATATGGGTCACGCCATTTATCTCAATGTTGCCACATGAATCACACAAACACGTGCAAGTTTAAAAAAATTGCGACATGACAAAAATGACAATATATGGGTAATTTGGGAAGCATGATATTTTAGTAATTAGTTTAAAAATTAGGGGTAAAAAGGTTTAAAAAAAGCCCCACATATGAACCATTCAAAAAAAATTATAGTGAGACTTAATTTTTATTCAATAATTTGCATGAAATTTTGTGAAAGTTTGTTTTTATAATTTTTAACAAATTAAGGTTGAAATATTTGATTAACAAACAATTTATGTTTCTCTGCGTGTGTCTCTAAAAGGAAATTTTTTTTATGTGGTTTGAAAGTATTACACAATTACACTAAAAACATAACATATAACATTGTATATAGATTATATTTAAAATATTATAAAATAAAATTTAAATTAAATCTAACTTTTAATGTACTTAAGAATTTCTCATCCAAAGAACAATAACATTTTGCATTTATGGTTGAGTTAGAGTTTGACGTGCACTAACAGATGAAAATTTAACAGTAAAAACTTAACTAGAGAGAATAAACACGATTCATGAAAAGAGAATTAAAAACGTAATGCCCCTCGTTTCTTTCACCCTCTTTTTTCTTCAAAAAAAAAAAAGAAAAAGAAAAAGAAGGAACCTTTTTTTTTTTCTTTGGTTAGCAATAGCTTGGTCTTCTACAGACGTAAGCAGCATTTGTATTGCTGTTGTTCCCACAGGGTTGGGACCATTTGAGCCTCCAAGGTCCAACGACAACCCTGGGTCTACAAAGTTCGGTTTCTTCTACACACATGGCTGCAACTCTGCTACACTGGAACAGCTAAGGGGATCAATGCTGTAAGGAATTGGGTCCCTTAATTGTGATGGGGACAATCCGTTTTATTGATAGAAATTATCAGTGGAGGAAACTAAGGCATGGCCATGAGAGGGTCCACTTGTTTTATGTGATACAAACCCCCTCGAGGCCCTATATCACAAAATTCAATTTTATGTACTAAACTTCATTCCCACTTTGGTGTTTGTGATTGAATCCTTCCTTTCTCTGTATGTCCCTCTCGCTCCTCTATCAGCTAGCAATAACTTGTTCTTGAAGGGGCCTCCCCCTCCCTCTTTTTTTTCCCGCCGTGTTATTTCCGTTAGGAGGGAAGGCGGGGGAGACGTTATAATTAGAGGGATATTTGTAATTTCTTCGTTAGGTCTGTTATGAAGTCTGTGTTTGTTTGTTTGTATGAAACTGGGGCCAGGAATTATATGTTCAGAGGACCATTTTAGAATACAGGCTAGCAAACATATAAAGTATATCCATTAAGTTTAGTTCTGCATACAACACATGCTGTGTCTGAGCTTCCTCATATTAATGAAAGGATCGGTTTTACAAAGTGGCATCTTAGATGATCACTACCCAACGCAGAGTATATAGGCCCTTCTTCTTGGACACTGTTTGATTGGTGCAGCCATAAATAATCCTTTTTTTTTCTTTGGATCTAATCTTATTTCTTTTTCATTATCCTCCCATTATTGCCAATTATTGTTTTTATCCACAATTCCACAGGTAAGGTCGATGGTCCTTCGGATGCAAACGTCTGAATAATTAAGCAAATATTTTTCGAATTCTCATTCTTTTTTTCCATTTTTTTTTTCCAAATATGCATATCATATGCTTATAACTTATATGTCTAGTTGACTTTAAAATGTGGACAAAAAAATGCCAACAAAGACCCACTATGTTAATAAGTGTTCTTAATAATACGTGATTGTTGGGTTCCAGCAAACAAGGAGAGTGAAAATTCAAGGTTCTGATGTCGCTGGTTACCTTTGAGTTCTCCACGTACATTCTTATTCCTATAATTGAATTAGTTGGTAATTAAATATATCACTTTGCCTAGCTAGAAACATTAATTATCGGATGATTAATATATACCTACCGTTTACGTTTTTTTTTCATATATATAGAAAGAAAAAAAAAGTGGGTTATAATTGTGTTCATGTTAAAGGGGGACCATTTTCTGTTATTGATGGGAATGCTATTAAAAGTGTAAGAATCCCTCATTATTTATTGGTGCAATGAAGACAGCTTTAATTTATTTGTAATTCTAACAATCGCCAAACATCCCTCTTGTTAATTAGCGAAAATAACATAAAACTGAACTACTTAATAATAGCATAACCACACCAGAAGAAACGGCCCAATAACTGAAATCCAATTAATATATTCTAGAACCTAATTCAAGAATATTGGATGTTAAAGCTCCATACATACATAGCATAGGGGGACCTTACGATTCTCATAAAGGTGCCACTTTGCCAGGGTGGCCATTAAATATTGCTTATACAATAAGATCCTTTACATATACATATAACTAATGAAGGGATCGCACCCTTAATTGGCAATCTTAGTAGTTGCAGAATTATATTGATTAAACAATTAACTTGGGGATTAATTATTTAGGGCTTATGGGAAACGCTTCCATTCTCAAAGACATGTTTGTATACAAGGAGGCAAAGTGTGACGTGAAGCCCTAAAGATTCTCTTATCAAAACTGCCGTTCCTGGATAAGGTTTTTTCTATATTGCACGATGCACATCTGCACATGCTCTTTCCTTTGGCGGCACAATACGGTAGTGACTTTAGTATTATAATTCATATTAAAGTATTTATCATTATTTTGGGTTTTAACTCTTATCAGCAGCCATTTCATTTGCCAATCGTATTCGCCACATTTTACCCAATGTGGGTTATCTTTTCAAAGCTTCTCTGCAAAAGCTCAGGGCACCTCTGTGGGATGCACGTGTCTTGTGGATGGAATTTCACGTGGAGCTGGTGACCCATGTGCAGCTTTGGCTTTGCGAGCTAATAGTAATATACACTCGTGTAGCTTGAATGAAATTATGGCCAACAAGGCCAGCTTAATCAGGGTGTGGTCTGCTCATCACTCTGGTGCTTAGCTGAAAAGTTTGCCAATAATGCATCTCACTCAGCAACTTCAAATTCAAATTTCAGAGACAACATGCACAAGCTGCTCTTCAATTTAAGTTTGGTATCAGAATATTTATGTTTCCAAATGATGTATTTAACTGTTACTGATCATTTTGGTTTTTGCAAAGCAAGCATTATATGTCCAATGTTTACATGCCTAATCATTCTCTAAATCTACTGTTAAGCATTAAATTAAACTAGATCTGTTTGATAAAGAAAAATAACGTGATCCCAAGTTCAAATATATTGGCGGGGAGAGCTATAGTTAATAATAATCTTTTGGGAAAAGAGGCTAACCAATTGCTTATTGGAAGAAGTTAACAAACTGAAGATGAATCATTCAGTTAAGCATTTTCTGTAAAACTGAGGAAGAGATGATTCATGAACCAAAACCATCGTTAAGTTGTCCACCTTAATTAACTGAATTCTATGTATGCGATACATATATATATATATATAAACCTGTTCATATATGTAAATTGTAATCACATTCGATCTTCTCGGGGGACATGATGAGAAGAGGTGAGGTTGAGAGTATGTATGTTCTAATATATATTTTGTTAGTACAATAGAATATTTCCAGTTAAAAAATCAACCTTACAACCAAACAAATTTAAAAAGGAGCATTAATTAAAACGTAATTGATTAATTATCCACTTCATAGTCAATTTAAATAAATAAGACACATTATGATGCTCATGATGAAATCAACCAATAGATTAACAAGCTGGCTAACATATGTCACAACGAGAAAGTTTGCAGTAACAAAAAAAACACATATAAAGCTATTTTTCTTGGTAGCACCAGAACTATGTAAGTCTAAAAGCATAACGAATAATAAATGATTGAAGGAGGAGGAGGCTTAGATCAGGCTTGCAAAACTAACAGGCGGCCCCTAGAGAGGATTATTCTATCACATTTATAAAATTAGTTTCCCTCCCAGTCATGAAATAAGAAACAGACACATGCATATATAAAGATTTCAAAAAGGAATAAATGAAAATAAACTAAGAAGCTGGCAAGCCAAAAGGTGCTCTCAAATACACAGAAAACTAAAGCTAACCACTTGCCGTAACATTAATTGGATATATACTATGTATGTAGAAGGAACACCATCCGGAGTGCATGCTACATGATATTCTCTGAGGGGATGGAATTAAGGAAAATAGAATGAGATGATAAAGGATATCATTATCTAGATGTTTAAAAAGGAAATAAAAATGAATAGAATTGGAGGGACTTCATCCCTCTCCATATTCCTTTTATTCTTTATTCTCTAATTTTTTCCCCTTATAAATTTAAATGTAATGGATGGAATCAATTATGTAATTACATTTTTTTTCTTAATCCTTATATTTTTCGTATTTGATATGAGAGAAATATCGGAACAATTAATTTATAATTAGTGTCATTTTATTCATTTTTATTAAAACTTTTAAATAAGGAATAAAAACTTTTCTCTACTCTACCACTAAACAATCAAATAATGATATAAATTTTTATTTTATTTTATTTCATTATATACCATTTTATTTCCACTAACCATAAAATATCCAAATACAACCTCTCAGGCTAAGGCCGAAATCAAAACTCAAGACGATTGATGGCAGGCCGGCCCAAGTCAACTCATTTTTCGGAGCCATTGACAATTCTTAGGCCTCGTCCTCATCGCCAGTGCTTCGGCTAGCTCTTCCCAAAAAGTTCAGCATTTTGGACTACCATAAATTTAACCAGCTCTGTGCCTCTATAAAGTTATCCTCCGCAGTCTTAATTGGGTTATAACTTTTAATTAGGATAGGACCACTAAATTCACTTTCAATACCCTCGAAAAAAATTGTTGTTGTTCTTACTTGTTCCATATATATACCAGATTGGTACTAAACTGAACATAAAGGGAAGGGCAGAGAGGTCTCCCCAATAATTGGAAACATGGAGTGGAAAAGTAGGCGTGAAGATTTAGAGTGATGCGGTGCCTCATGGGCTGTACACCCCTGAGAATCTTTATTTTATTTTATTTTTCCTTGGTTTGTTCGAGCCCACCCCAATAAGTCAGCCTTTGCTGAAGGTCTGCCCTTTGAATAATGAATAATTGTAGCATGGAAAAAAGAAAAGCTCTTTCTCACCTAGCTAGCTAGTTTGCTTGCAATGCCCTCTGTTTCTTCCTTTTGTTTACGGGAAAGAAAGATATTCCCTCTTAAAGCCATCACCACTAGTACAGATGGATCGATCAAGCTTGAAGTAGAGGTGTTGAAAAAGAGAAACTTGAATTCAAAGTCAAGCATCCGTTTTATATATTTGATTAGTAAACATTCTGCTGGCCGATCCATGATATTCATCATCATGCACTTGCATGTTGCTTCAGATGAGAATATTTATATTTTTCCAAAAAATAAAAGACCGATACTGATCACTGAGATCAGTGTTACGTTTCCATTCCTATGCATGGTTTGCTTATATATATATTGCAGATACTTCAGTCGGCAGCAATGGAACGAGCAAGTTCTTTTGACAGCTCACAAACCCACAACATTATTTTGTATCTTGTAACTATATACTGATATGAAAAGTTTTTCCTTTTTAATGAAAACCCCTTTTATATTGCATTTTCACTATTAGCTGCTGTCTTGAACAGTGGAGTTCTTAATTCCTGCTGGATTATAAGATCAAGTGTTGAATTTGTGATTCTATATTTTGGAACATGGGGACATAGATGCTTTGCCCTGGTTGGTTTTTGAGAGTCCATCAGCCATTCTTGTCTATACATCATATACTATCTATATGTCAACATCATGGCCATTTTCAGTTCTCAAAGCTTTCTTTTGTTTTTATTTGTTGTATGTGTTTTTGTTCGCCCAGCACATGCCAGCTTCAGTCATCAGTTGGTTCATTATTGGTGCACATGCATGATTGAGTTCATAGCTCATCCCTCGAATGAAAACACACATAAAAGATAGGAGGCTCACCTTGTACGAAGCCCAAGTCCTGGCACTCTCTTTTCCATTCTTGTTATTCTTTCCCGATTTGGAAAAACTAGTAAGCCCGTCTATGATTCATATGAATAAGAGAGAATAACCTATATGAGTGGCTTGGAGAAAAGTATTTCTATTTAGTTCTTGAAAAAAATTAATTAATTATTAAATTAATTTAATTAATAATTTATAGTTAATCACATATCAATTATTAAAATGAAGATAAATTATTAATTAATTGTATGTAAATTATTAATTAAATTAATTAAAGACTTAATTAATTTTATCTAAGAATTAAATAAGAATATTTTTTTACCAAGCCAACCTTTGGGTCATTTTTCCTATGAATAATTTCCCACATGCCCAGTTTATCTGTTTCAATTTTTATATTTTAAATTCAGCCAAGTATAATATTTCCCAACAATATGTTTTTATGCTTTCTTGCATGCATAAGGGGTTAATATTTTTTTGTCAAATTCTACGTAAAAACAAAAAATATATATATTATGCTAGCCTTGCTCTGAAACAATTAATATCGCTAAGAGCTGAAATTCAAAATATTATCATTGTAAAACTATATTTATAAATAAAGAAGTACGAGAATATTATTAGAGTAATTAAGAAATCTCACCTACAGTGAAAATTTAAACATTATTTTAAATAAGTGGCATCAGTTTTTTAAAATATTTTGAAAGGAAATATTTAGTTTCATACACATTTTACCATTACAAATCAAATTTTCTTTTTACCGTTTTAATCACTTTTAAATAGATCAATATGGAAATAAAAATATTTCTCCAACACTGTTTATACTGTTCCCTCTTCTCTCTTTTTTTTCACCGAAAAAAGAAATGAATATATGGGACGCAAAACGCGCGCGTGGAGATGATTATTTATTGCCAATGGGCTTTCCACATATATTATGGAATATTGCAAACTTCTGCACCCTTCCAACATTCCATTTTTTACGAATTCCGTGGGCTCAAAGTGTTAATTACAGTAGCTACCCTAGCCCAACAAGACGTATACTATACTCAGGTTGCAATGTGTGTTGATTTAAATTTTGGCCCATCCAAAATCAATTTTGCGAGAAAGCATGACATTATTAATTGAATTTAATTTTGATTCACTGATAGTGTAAAATTTTTTGATATTATTATTTAATTATATATTGTCAATTCATTAAAAAAGTTTGACTATTATAACAATTACCTCAAAAGCCTAACATTTTTAATGATGTGTCAGAACATGATTAGATAACAGTGTAAAAAAACTTTACACTGAGAGTGGATTAAAATTAAATCCTTATTAATATATAGATAAAACATTCCAATTACTTTCTTATCCATATGGTATGATATTCTGAAGTTAAATCTAGCGCTAGGATTTTTCATCCATGGTATAGAAAATTGCATTAAACAAATTTCACAAACTTCTTTCTACTCTCCCTTAAGTTTACTGTAAGATGTCTACATGGATGTCTTGAAAATTGAATACAATTTATCATATGACAAATTTTATACAGCTGTTGTGTCCCCCTTTTTATTTTTGCAATTTTCCCTTACTCTGAATGAATCATGTAAGCTGTATTATGAGCAAGCTGCAATCTTCAATTTCCACTAAACACAAACTTCTGAAAGTGTAGATTCTTCAATTCTTGTTCCCCACTGGTCTATATATTTGTATCCTGCTGTACGTTCATTTTTCCTACCAAAATTCAAAATTACCCATATGTGCAAGGATTCAATATTTTTTTTTACTAACAGTTTCGTTTTCCTAAAACTAGTTAAAAATCAGTTCGCCCCTTATGGCTTATACCTTCTTTTAGTTTTATTAGCATATTCTCAAACAAAAATCACTAAAAGGGTAGTTGCTTATTCTCTCTTTCCCAATATGAACTAGTAATAAATGTGGGCAAAAAATATTCACCAAGTATATGTTTGGATTGGAGGAATTTAGAGGGGAGGAGGTAATCTTTCATTTTTAAATTAAGAGAATTATAGAATGTTTCTAAAAAAAAAAAAAACATAATTAGAAGATTAGATGATAGTCTCTCACTTAATTCCTCTCATTTTAAAAAATTACAAAATAAAGAGAATGTAAATTTAAAATAATAAACTACCCCTCATCTCCCTTCCCCTCCCAAATCCTCAATCCAAACAATACCTAAGGAAAATTTCTAAATAGAAATTGCGTGGAGTCAAATTGGTGATTGATCAACGTAATCTTACGCATTAACTTTATACATTCAAATCAAAATAATCTGTAGGGATAAGAAGAAAGATCCATGAAAGTTATTCTTGCAGTAACAGTAGCAGACACTGATCAAATTAAAAGGGGAGAAAACAAATAGAAACAAAAACAGTGGCAGCTGGTATTGTTCTGAAGCAGAGAATGTATCATGTGCACATCATAGTCATGGATGTCAAGCCCATTTTATTACCAATCTCGTAAAAATGATAGAGAGGAGTTACAATTACATTGACAAAACTATCCTAGTGTCCTATATTGATAGTACACACAAAATTGCTAAACCAAGCAGTAAAAATAGGAGAAGAGAGAACAGTACATTTCCTTAATCTCTTCCCCAAAATTGCAATCAATCCTATTATTTTATTTGAGTGTGATTGATGAATCAATCTAACATGTCCTGTCTTTTTTGTTTCGTGGACAAAAACATGCCCTGTCTTCAAGCCATATATATACCAACAGTTTGCGCTTTGAATTGACGGTTCCTTAGAACCAATGTACCTTCCTCGCATACTAATATATACTTTGCTCCTGTAGATGTTGTTTATCAGATACTCTACGTAGATTTGGCAGGAAAAGGTAGGGACACAAATGCCACGAACTTGAGTGAATGGCACATAGATATTCCCGACCTTGGCCTGAAAATTCAGGACTTGATAATTCCAAGTGCTGCTCCTTGAAGTGATACGGAGTGCTTAACATCGCCAATGTGAAGACTGTGTTCTCCCATTGGGATTCTCCTAATCCCAGACCTGTCCACTACACTTAGGAGCTTGCAGACATGAATATTGACTCGGACACGCTGCTGAGCCTTGGCAGGAACATGGACTTTCTCAAAGGCCACCAGTTGCTTCTGTGGTGCCCAATGGCCACCACCAGCAGGCGGAGCCGAGAACACTAACAATGTGTGAGTACCGTCTTTGGAGCCCACATTTTTAACGTCGACCTGAAGGGTGATGGAGAGCTTGCCACATCGTGCATGTGTCACCCTAATTGCTTTGTTTGAAAAGTTGGTGCTATTGGCATGGCGATGGCCATGCACGGGAACTGAGACCACTGTGGGCGCACTAGATAATGTATGAACAAAGTGGGTGTAAGTCAATCCGTGTCCAAATGGATACACCACTGGGCCCTTGTAGAATCGATATGTTCTTCCTGGGTACCCTGCGGATCGGCTAGGTCGCATTGCCATATTTGTCATTGGCAAGTTTGTAAGGTACTCTTGCGGGTACCATGTCACAGGCAGCTTGCCTCCTGATAGTGAAACATAGAAGTGTATTGTGTTCATTTACATTTAGGGCCATTTGGTAACTGAGAAGAAGGAAGAGTGAAAGAGAGGGGATTTTATGATAAACAGACAAACCTGGGTTGGCGGTTCCAAACAAGATATCTGCAATGGCAGCACCACCAGCTTGGCCCGGATAACCAGCCCACAAGATGCCGGCAACTCGGGGATCATTCTTCGCAAAAGTAATATCCACAGGCCCACCAGACATCAAGACCAAAATAGTTGGTCCCCTTGAGGCAGCTGCCACCTTTGAAACAAGGTCTTGTTGACGCCCAGGCAAAAGCAAGCCAGCCCTGTCCACTGTTTCAGCTTCAATTGATTGGTCCAGGCCCATCACTAGAACAGTAACATCAGCTTGACGGGCTGCATCTAGGGCTGGCCCAAATTGCTTGTCATCCGTACAAGCCACATTTACACAACCCAGCTGGTGAATAGTCTTGGCGTATCTCCCTATTCCTTGTAAGGGGCTTGTGTATCCACAAGCAATACCTAATAGGCAGGTATAAAGGCAGTTAGAATTATGTTTTTGCTTTTGTTCAGAGACAGTTAGAACTTAAAGAGCATACTATTTGTTTGCACTCGCGTTCATGTCAACAAAATCATGGGCTTAGATATAGTTTTCAAAATCTAATGAACATGGACTTACCAGCATAGTTGCCAATCATTGTAACAGTGGCATTAGAATTGGGCCCAATGACAGCCACGGTGCGGTGACCCCGTGGGGAGAGAGGCAAAGAGGGACCATTGTTCTTAAGGAGCACAATTCCTTGTGTGGCTGCTTCAAGGGCGAGCTCTTGGTGAGCCGGGTTGCACACATCTCTTGGACCCAGGTTGCCATATGCCTGAGCTGATGGCTCTCCATCAAACATTCCTAACCTCATTTGGACTGTCAGTGTATTCACCAAAGCACCATTCACGTCAACTTCGCTCAACAAGCCTTTTTTTACCGCATCCTGCGTATGCAATCCCAGGAAAGGCCCACAGTCCAAATCCAAACCTGCAACACGATCGAAGAGTATCTCATTCTATCTTGCCATTCATCTACTGGGCCTCAACACCCAAAATGACTAGCTATTGGGCTCCCATTTCTCTTTTAATAATGATTTTTTTTAGAGAATATAATGATGTATTAATGGTGAAATCAACCAAATTGGTTTGGTGTCAGTAACTAGCCTGCTTTAATGGCATCGGCAGCAGCTTCTTCTGGCGTTGATGTATAATGTTGGCTACTGTAGAACACCCCGACAGAGTCACAGTCCGATACAATATACCTAAACCACCGCAAAGCAAAAGATAAACTTGATTAGTTTGAGTCTTTGAGATGATTCCTTCAGACAGAAGGTGACCATCTAATGAGCATTTGGTATTGTATTTGTAAGGTTACCCATCAAGGCGCCACTGTCCACGAACTGTTCTCTTTAGGAGGTTGGGGTCCGCACAAGTAGGGACGCCATTGACCTGATTGTAAGAACACATCACACTCGCTACTTTGCCTTCCTTCACACACATCCTGAATGGCACATCGAACGTGTCCTCTATGTCTTGCTTGCTAACCTGCGCATCAAGCTCAAAGTGAGGTTCTACTCAAAAAATAATAGTACTACAATATTAGGTGGGCCTCGTGTTTTCTTTCTTTGGGTAAGGGCTATGGAAAGTTATCAACAAAAGGCATCCATGGCCCGACAACATGATAAATCCCCAAGAATATGGTGCAACAACAGCTCAAATTAGCAAACGCTATTATTCAATTTAATTGAAGATTTAATTGAATTGTCACCCTGCGAAGGTCGTGCTGCCCATCTTTCTCCCATTATATTCCGTGTTACATAATAAACACTTGTTCCTATATGAATAAATAGATAATAACAAAGAAATGGTAACGAGATTTTTAAAGTATTTTATACATCAATCTTGTTTGTTTCATTTTCAAGGTTACAAACTGAAGTTTAAACTCCTACATGCTTAGGAAACATTTGATTAAACCTACACAATTTTTCTTTCCAAATTATGCACAAGTTGATGGGGCAAGAATTCAGTTGAACAAAAACAAAAGGTAGGTGATTATCAACTATAAGTTAATCAAGTTCTATCCGAAAGCAGGAAAAAATAAACAACGTTATCTAACGCCCAATCCTCGAGTCATTCCTTATCCCTTAAAATCAATAGAAGTATCCATGTCACAAAAGAATAAGAAGAAAAAAATAGAGGACCCACAGATGCTACGAATCATCTTGGACTACCAAAGGTGCTAAACTGGAGAATGCGGCGTGCCGAAAGTACCTAGGAATATCAGCGGTGGATAATATCAACAAGCAGGGATATCAGATATGCTTCATGAGTGAATGGATTGGCCCCCATTAAAAAGATTCCCAATTCCCCCAGAACATTAAAAGTTCAATACTAGCACCTATGACACATGCGTTACTCGTCCAATAATCAAAGTCACGTGCATTAGCTTGGGATAGGAAGGTGCGGCACCATATAGTAATTAAATTACATGAAATTAAATTGAATTAAATAAGGCGTAGGTTTAGTAGGTACCAGTGCGTTAAAGTGGAAGCGATCCACCCCGTTCCAATTATCGAGGTCATAAGCAGTAAAGTGTTTGCAAGAAGCAGCCACCTTCAACCGGTTACCGTCCGTTCCCTGTAGCCCCCTAACGTAACTGGCTGCATATCTACCGGCTAGCACAGGATCCTCACCGGGAGTCTCCTGTCCACGGCCCCACCTTGGGTCCCTGAAAATGTTCACGTTTGGGCTCCAGTACGTTAGCCCTCCAGTTCCTCCGTTGTACATCGCCCTTGCTTCGTCCGACACAACCTGAGCATTACCCCACGTACGTTAAGAGAAATTCTTAACGACACTAAGAATATTACTCTCAGTCAATTAAAAAATAACATGTGTCATGATTTTAGTTATAAATTATTTATTTAATATTTTATTGTAACATATGTTACTTCTTGATTGGCTGAGAGTATTACTCTCAATGTTTCCAAGAATTTCTCGTACTTTAGATTTCCTCTTTCTTTTCAATAGAAAAAATATTTGTCAATGTTTTTCCTTTTTTTTTTTTTGCTGATTCACATACTTGGAAAATTGTGACTGCCATGATGTGCAAGTTGCTTAGGGAAGGGGGACAATAAACAGGCCACACAGACAATGATAATGCAAGTTGAGATGTGAACCAATCACTGAGCAAAACAAAATTAAAAGAAAGAAAGAAATGAACCAATCATGGATTTTGTTGAAAACTACAATTATGATATAATAATCACATTTATTTTTAAAGACAATGCTATTGAGTCATCGACACTCTCAAACATGATTTTATATGGGGAGGAATCAAAACGGGGCTCAAAAGAGAGTGAGTTCCTTTTCACTGGATTATCTTAATCTATTTTTCTTAAGAATTATTTAGAGCCATTATTTGAACAAGATTGAACTTCCCACCCCCTAGCCCATGAGCAGAAAAGTCAAGGTAGAGAATTGGCTCGTCTCCGTGCACAGTGTACGGGGATACAAAAGTATAGGTGAAAATTGAAATCGCAAGTGTGCCCAGCGTAGTACGGCTATACTGCGATTGTTACTATTAAGTTATTAACTATTCCATCCAGCTCACAAAAGAGGAGTAAAGCACCAAGTTGATAACACAACCCAACTTAACAAAATCTCAACAAAAACAAACCTTGACAAAAAGAGAACAAAGCAAAAGTCAAGCAGTTTAGAATTATAATACATTTTATATTATTAGATTTATTTAAATTTTAGTATAATAATAAAAAATAAATTTATATGACAAAAAATTTCATTTTTTTATTATTTACTTAAAAGATGCAGCATATATGCTAAATGCTTTATGATTTGATTTAGTTGTACGCAAAAGCAGATCTCACCCGTCCGATAGCCTCCCATAAGGATGCATTGAAGGAAGCAGCGGTAGTGATGACTTGAGGGAAGCTAGTAGCGCCAGGGAATTGGGCATTAAACTTGGTTCCGGGACCCACATTTGAAACTCCATGGAGTGCTTCTGACCACCACTCATAGCCTTTGATCCCAAGGCGTGGAACCGCTGCGGCATTGTCCACTAGGAGGCTTACCTTCTCTTGCAGTGTCAACCTTCCAATGAGGTCCTTAACCCTCTCCGGTATCGCCAGGGACGCCCTACAATACGGCAAGTTCTTTGTGGTGTCATCTTTTGGGTCACAGGCGAATGGGTCACGTGCCTCGCCGGTGTGCCGGACGACACCCAAAAGGAGGAGAAGAAAGACAGTAATGAGGGTTGAGAAGGTGGACGCCATTTGGGAAAAGGAAAGAATAAATGTAGGAGTTAGAGGCTTAGGAAGTTAAGGGATGGAGGGAACATTATTATATAGGTGAGGAGATATCCAAATGACACTGTACGATTATATGATGTAATAAGAGCTATCTAGGTAGTAGCTAGCTCCTCCTTTGATGTTTGGATTTTTTATGTCTTTTTTTTTTTTTTTTCCTTCAAGCGTTTTAACTTTTTAAGGATATGAAGCAACTTGGATTGGTTGGAGAGATCTCAATAATTTGGTGAGTAACAAAAAAATCCTCGAATGAATTTAACAAATTAACAACCAAGGAAATCTACCTGCCAGTTTTGAAGCCCAAGCATGCTATTACTTGCATTATTTTTATTTTTTATAAAGTGTATATTAGGAGGACAGGCACACAGAACGGTAGGTAATTATGTATGTATGTATATATATATATATATATATAGCATAGTGTCACAATTAAATCATGTATATGAAATTAAAATATAAAATTATATAACTTTTTTTTTGTTAAATATATGAGTTTTAAATAACTTTTAATCTTAATCTTTAACATATCTAATACTTTCATTGGTGTCCTATGCATGTTGATCCAACATTTGGGTGTCCAATTGGTGGTTGGTCCTACTTATTAGACATTAATAATTAGGACATATGAATTATATTAGACACATCAGATTGACTTCCTTTGCTTTGGAGGTAATATTTTCCATTGCTTATCTAGTTTTATTGTATATAAAACTGGCAAGCACAAATGATTTTGGCTAAGAAAATGATTAGATGATTCAAAATTCAATGAGATATCCTGCTTTAGAGGCCAAAAGAAGGTATGGCAAAAAAAATAAAATTGGGCTAATGCTTTTGGCCAGTGTTATTAACTGATTATTTTTTCCCTCTGCCAAATATCTCAAATGTGGATAGAATAATAATTGGCATCCTTGCTACACAATCCATCAACTGCATCAATCTTCAATATTTCATGAGTGTGAGTCAAGTCATTGTTAAGCTGGTGACCAAGATTCAGTTGCTGGAGTTTTTACCCTTTTTGTTAAGCTGTTAACTTTGTGCGAAGCTTTTGTAAAACGGGTTGAGTATAACACACATTATTCACAGGGAATTAAATAAAAAATCAGAGAGACGAAATCAAAGTGGAGTCAGTTGTAACGGAAATTAGAAATCAAGAAAGCACTGGTTGAATTACAAGAAATTAATATTAGAGATCAAGAAGTTAATGGCCCCTCTCCAATTTTAGATATTCGCAGAAGTGCTTGTTGGTTGCGAGTAGCTTCGCTTAGAAGTGAGGTCAGGCCAGCGGGTCAAGGACAGAGCTTCTCTGGCTCAGATAACTCATTTCAAACCCAGAGCCAGCCATGGTGGATATCTCATATCTGGACGGTGAAAATTTAATATAATTGCATTACCGAAAGACAGAAAAAAGGAAAGATTACTTTACGAAAACAAGAAGATAGGCATTAGCACTATTGAACCTTCTTTTTTCTTTCTTCCTTTTATGAATAAATATTGACCTGTAGCTAAGAAAGTCGAAACAGAGGAGGACATTGCCAATATCACCTTTCGGTGGCGAACAAGAATCTCCCTTGGATAGGTAAAGACTAATTTCTATAACAATACAAAGGTCTCCAATCAGAGTAAATTGCTCCTAGGTGAAACTGATTCATATAATTTACTTATGCATTGTTTTCGTAACATCCAATACAAAGGTCTCTGGTTCCTCACTTGGTCTAGTTTTTTTTTTTTTTTTTGTCTGAACCATGACCGATGAGCGAGGATCAGGCATCATTTTCATTCCAATCGGGTGGGGTGTCAAAGTTCATGATGAATAAAAAATTCTTATATGCCGTTTGGTTTGTTTTGTTTTTTAATATTTAGTTGGATATATTTTTATTATAATTAGAAAAATATTATATTATTTTAATTATATTTTTTTACTTTTACAAGTTTAATAAAAAAAAATAATAGTTTTTTAATGTTATTTTTATAATTTTTTTGATAATATTTTAAAAGTAAAAATTAAAATTAAAATAAGATGACATTTTTTTATAATTATAATAAAAATATATCTATGAGTTGTTACTATTTATTAATTATTAATTTAAACTTAAAAGTCTTAAAATATAATTAAGGGTAGTATTAACTAGTGTCTTAAAATTATTAATTGAGAAATATTTAATATTATTTTTTTAAAAATTAAATTATTTAATAAAATAATATTAAATAACATTTGAATTTATAAGATATTAAATATTTTTAATTTCTTCTAATATTATTCTCAGTTATTTTTACAAATTTTTTCAAAAAATTTAAAAAAGTAAATAAATAAAAATAAGGTAATATTTATATAATTATAATAAAATTATATCTAATTAAAAATTAAAAATAAACCAAATAGGTTTTTAGTAACCTGGTTGATACCGTACATATGTTGAGTTGTCACTATTTATTAATTATTAATTTTAACTTAAAAGTTTGAAAGTCTTGAAATATAATTAAGGTTAGTATTAACTAGTCTATTAAAAGTATTATTTAAGAAATATTTAATATTTTAAATTAATATTTTAAATTTTTAATAAAAATAATATTAAATAGTTTTTGAATTTTTAAGATTTTAAATATTTAAATATTATATTTAATTTTTTAATTTTTTAACCAATATTTAAGAATATTTATTAAAAAATATCTATAATTGATAATTAATAAATATTTAATAACTTATTATATCAGTATTTATAGAAAAAAGTATTGAAATAATTTTTTATTACTACGTATGGTTAGATAATTAGTTTAATTAATAATAAGTTCGTTTGATATAATTAATTATACTTCTAAAATTATATAAATCACTTTTATAATTAACCTTTTCATTATTTTTTCATTTAATTAATTTTACTTTACTATTCTCTAAATTTTCTCAAGGTCATGTTTATCAACATTTCTAATTTTACATATTGGGTAATTGGAGTAGGGATATTATAGTCCGCACGTGTAGTGATGGATGAACAGGGGAAGGGAAGAAATAAACAAACTATCCACTTGTGTGTGGCCAGTATCTGAGAAAAGAAAATTAGTGAAAAGCTTTGTTAGGTTTTCTTGGGAAGGCGCCCATAATGTGTCGCAGAAGTTTTGTCTGCTTTCTTCCGCCAAACCTCTTTTCATCATTCTTTATCTTTGCTCCATACCCAACAATTCTTTCATCAAATGTTTAATATATAATAGGGTGATGCTAATCAGTATGGTCACTTATCAAGAATCATTTAATATTTTTTAATAAAAAATTTAAATAATTTATTTTTATATTTAATATTTTAATTTTAATTTTACTAAACACACTCCTTAACAAATACCCATATAATATGATCGATTGCTGTTTTGGATTATTAAACCTAACGATAACAGACAGAAATAATGAAGCTTTTTTTATATAAATTTAATTTTAATTTATTATTAATGTAAAAAACAATTATATTACTATTTAATTATGTATTATTATATTACTAAAACGTTAAAATTTTAAAATAATTATTATAATAATTAAACTCTTTTAATAATTTAATAATATATAACTAAATAATAATATTAAAAAAAACTTTACATTAAAAAAGAATCAAAATTAAACTATCTTTATATTCTATAAAGGAATGATCTCTCAATATACAAGGAATATTTTGTTTTGGTTCATGTGTCCACAACCACAAGTTCACAAAGAGAATCTCAGACTACTGCACGGTCATCGTTCAGGATCAGGCTCAACAGGGCTAATTACTGGTCCGGTGGACCAACCCCTTAAACATAGGCTTCCAGGAATTAAACTTAGTTAAGCTCAGATAGCTATAGAAATACATGCCAAATTTCGGAGTATTGAGTATGTTAGTTGTTACTAACTTACTAGTGACCTACAAGTGTGTGCCTGATGATCTTTTGAGTGACACCAAAATAGAGATAAAAGGAAACATAAACAATTTACCAAGAAATTTATCATAAAGACATAAATAAATGCAAATGATTTTAGACAAAACTTCATAATTGAAATAATGGTAAATTATTTACAGTATACTTGAGAGCTACGTTTGACCGTGTACTCAAACAGATCACATACATCAGTTCTAGGACTGTTATTATTATCATGCACGTAAAGGTGCCTGTTCAATCTGGTAGCACGATGCGCGCCATATAGTACCAATAAGAGCTTGCCTCTTTTTTCTTTTCTATTTTTGGCGATCACTAACAAGAGCTTACTTGTAGATGCAACCAATCAGGGTCTTTAAAAGCCCCAAGATAGAAAGCACAACAATTGGTTGGATTTGTATAAGGATCCGGGGTTTTGAAACAGTTTGGTCCATAATGTTACCACATCGCGTCAGGCATCGTCCACTAGGATCTAGACTTCATACCATTAACAACGTTTGAAACGCCATGCTAAGTTGCTAACAATGCTCCCTTCACAAGCTATCTGACTTTTGGAACGACCTGTATTTAATTTTTTTTTCCTTTCCTTTTGGTTTGTTTTTGTGGTCGGCCATTATCTATTAGATGGGAGATTGCTGGTGTTAACCCATACTGACAGCTCAGCACATAATGGTACCTCATTGCGTGAGATTAAAGCATATGGTATGCCCATGACATATAGAAATGAGTAATATGAACAAGTGTGATTGCAAATATTTTGTACATAATATTTGGTAAGTTAACGCCAAATAAGAGGGAGAAAAATAGGAAGGGTTCATATTCTTGCTTTCATTTCTTTCAGTGGCCATGATCATGCTATATATTCCATCTTGACTACGAGAGTTGATAGAACGAAAGGCGCAGAATGGCTCATTTCATTTATCGCGTCTCTATATGATGCTCATGATCAACCTAGCATTAGAAATTAGAAATCCAAACATATATATACATGCTTTCTCACTCTCCCTAATGGAGCCAATTGTCGTTGTTTTCGTATGTAGCTATGATTGTGTTTTATCTTTTGGTGTGCTGATTGGGTTATAATATATTATCCACTCTAAATTTTACGTTGAAGTACAAATTCGACTTGTTTTTCATTGGTTTGTGAGTCTAATATTGGGCTATTGGTTAGAATTTTACTTCTTTGAGTTGGATAATGGAATTCCAGTCGTAAAAAAGACATCCGGGGTTAATTATGTGCTCCCACCAGGGGAGATGAAGGGGGTGGTTTAGAAAATAATGAGGTCAATTAACGACCAATTATGGGGTGGTAATATATGATAAGCAGTTGACGTGGGAGAACTTGTACCTAAATGTATTATGATGGATGTGAACCTTTACCCTTTGGTAAAAATGAAGCAAACAAAGCTGATGGGTACCATCCGCTGTGACTTTTTGGGATGGGACGGGAAGTTTGTACTTGCAGAGAAAAGCCCAAAACAACATATTTATCTTGAGTCGTCCTTTTTAATTTTTCCATAGTTGATAAGTTACCAAGAACATGTGGTGCCTCAAACTACCAACAAGTTTTTCTCTTATATTTGTTAGTAAAATGAGAGATATTTTCTCCTAGCTAGCATCGATTCCGTTTCCTGATTTGGGATATTTTCAAATAACAAGTTAAAGATGCTATTAGGCCCCACTCTTTCCGGGAGTTGTCAACTCTTGGCTCAACAATTTTTAGGGATGTTCATGAATCAGGTTGAGTTGAGTTGAGTTTTATTTGGCTCAATCCTGATTTGAAATTATAATCGAACTAAAATTCAAGAATTAGTACCGCTTTGAGGTAAGCTTTTGGCTTGAGTAGACTTGACATGATTGGGTCCAAGACAGGCGAAGCTAATAATAAATCAACACGACGTGGATCACATTGTGAAATAACTATACACATTTAAAACAAAAAAACAAAATAAAAAAAATAGACATACAAATTTGAAAATTTATATTGTTGTTGAAGGGACCTAACTCATTCTCCATTTTATTTTAGTCTCCTTGCAGCTAAACAAAACTTACAATAAACTAAATTTTATCAAAAATTAAAATCTTTCCAAATATCAAAACAACTTTAAAAT
Organism: Styphnolobium japonicum; assembly: GCA_023212625.1. Taxonomy (NCBI): domain Eukaryota; kingdom Viridiplantae; phylum Streptophyta; class Magnoliopsida; order Fabales; family Fabaceae; genus Styphnolobium; species Styphnolobium japonicum. The sequence continues at coordinate 7,331,241 of JALBWW010000002.1, read as the reverse complement.
GCCTAATTTGAATGATATATTTAATAAACATTTGTGTATGATATCAGGCCCGGTTGGCCTACCCAAAATGTAACCGATCTGGACTTGAAAAATCTTTTGGGTCTAATTATTAGGTTTGGTATTGGTTCGAATCCAACCCTACCGAAAAAACTTGGGTTGTAGCTGGTCTATAGTACGGGCCGGGCCATGAATACATTAACAGTTTCGCATAAAAATTCTAAGCTTAATTTGTGGGCTGATAAATATGTCGGTAGTGGCCTAGTGGGTCTGTCCTGATTATAGAAGTGGGCTGTTAAATTCATCTAAACTACAAGGGGAAGCTCATTCCTCTTGCGCAATCAAAGACAGATCCCATGACCCAAAAACATTCAGAGACAGATGGACTAATTTGTTAGTTAGTTTGACTTAATTTTTCTTGTGCGTAAGATATATAACAAAAAATACACCGAGCCCTAGTGAAGAAAATGTTGTTTACTTAAAGTAAATGAACTTTTTTTTTAATGTAATAGAATTTATATAAAGTTGATTGCACAAAATAAATATCAATTACTTAGTTCATCTATTTAAGTGAATTTTATCTACCAAAGAATCTTTCCATCTCAAAAGGGGTGAGTGCGACGCATGACAATAAGAAAGTTTTGTTTTATGTTTACCTAGGACGTCAAAAACCCTAGCATTGGTTATGTTCCATAACGACCTCCAAATTCATCTCTAGAGAGAAGGTGGCAAACTTTTAAGTGCCCATATGCATATTAAGCTTAACAACCGTCATTTTTCGAGGTAAACACATGACTGAGTTTAGGGTCATTAATCATAAATAAATTTTTTTTGTAAGACTACGAAATGTCTTTACATATGTTTTTTAGATTAATTTTCGTCAAATATTAATTTTGTCCTAACCACAAAATACTTCTAATAGGATTCAAACTCCTACACTATAGATAATAAGCCACACTTCATGGTTATATAATTTGTCAAAAACACATTGTTATAGTTATTATCCCTAATGAAAATATAAAATAGAGGAACGTACCATTTAAATGAAAAATATACAGAGAAAAAATCCATGATATTAGCAATTACAGATGAGGCAGAAATCATGCAAAAGCTGAGCAGAACCACATTTGAAGAATAGAAACTCCTATATATATAATTGATTTTATCTTTTTTAAGAGTAATGAAACTGATCAAAGCACTGAGTTTTTTTTTTATTTTTAATATGATAGAATCGCATCGCAACTCAAGGTAGGTTGAGAGAAGGGTACTTACAAGCTGATATAAAGGACAAGAGTCATTTAATTTCATCAAATTTTGAGTCAACTAGATGTCCCATAGAATTTCGTCAAAGAAAAAAAGGATGCCCTTTAGAAATCGTTTGCTTTGTGATGTCGTTTAAAAATGATGCTGGTAATAACTAATATTTGTGTAATATAATAGTAATAATAATAATAATAACAACAACAACTAGTACAAGTGACTTGTGACAAACAACATAATGAAATTTCATATGACGATGGCCTTGCTTCAACGAGACATCGTGTACTTGACTATATCTCTCCCCGGATCGTGTCCCTTCCCTTCGAGTAGTTTGGTCTATATATGATTATCATCGGGGCAATTAAGCTATCCTAGGAATGCATGTAATTATCTTTCTGGATACGAAGGGAACTCTATCCCTAGCCCTCTCTGGCTCTCTATATTCTTGCTTAATTTGTGTTAGTATATCCTCTAATTTTTCAACAAAAAGACACAAATTATATATGAAGTCTCATAATTAATTTATGTGAATTGAACACTTTGCATGCATATAGTATAGGAGCATAAAGCAATGTTCTAATCCCAAGCTTTTGATTTTGCTAAATCCAGTGACATCTAACAGAAGAAAGGGCTTCGTCACATTCTTTTATTTGAGCAGCGTTACTCCCTTTCACAGAAGTTCATAGAAACAATGACCTTAATTACCTAAGATACACACATACATACAAAAGGCACGCCTCAACTCTCTTACAGATAATAATAAACCACATAAAGCAACATTTTCACTAATTTGACCATAACTAAAAACTTTTGAGGAACAACCAGTGAGAGAGTTTTCTCTCAATCTTCTTTTCCTTAATGGTGTCCAAACTAGGTTTCCACCCCTTCCCTGACAACTGCATACTCAAATATTCTGGCCTCCCTTCTAACACTTCTGGCAAAAGCTCGGAAAACCCGTACCTCTCTTCCGTCATCTCGTTCTCTATGTCTTTCTTTCGCTGCACCTCTTGAATTGCAGTGGTCTGCCATAGCCGGGCAAGCCAAGGAAAAAACCTTGAAGAAAACAAGAGATACTTGGAACGCAGAGCAGAATTAACGATCAAGAGAATGCGGCGACTTTCTTCGCCGCTCAATACTACCGGCTTCCCTCGCTTCACCGGAAGCATTAGATATATCTTGCTCCTCTCTAGCTTGTTGTCAGCAGGCAATGGAGATGGCCTTCTCTGGTTCACAGCTGAATGGAACTCAACCACTACCTGTTGTGGGTGCTCCAACATGAGCTCTGCCACGGTTAGCGGTTGGTCAAATTCTTGAACCGAGCCATCCCAGTAAACAATTTTCCCGGAGGCATCTGAGGGACGAAATGAGATATGGTTTCCCATCAGAGGCTATCGGGTTCAATTCAAGGAATTGTTAACGAAGAAACAGAAGAGGAAGACTAGTCGTAAAGTTCAAACCACCACAGAGGATTTGAATCGAGTTATATTGGGACTTGGGCAATGTTTGTCGAACCGCTCCATGCATCTTCTGAGTTGTGATGGATATGATGGTGGACTTGGTAGTTTGATTTGGCTGAGTCGTTGGGCCTGAGGTGAGTTACAACATTACTTCACAATTTGACTTGGGAATTGGGATGTCTAGATCCCACATTTATTTATTTCCTTCAAATTATTGGGATTTAATTTAATTTATAAATAATTTTTTGTTTGAAAAATTATAAAATATGAATTGATTTGATTTTAAAATACTTTTGATTTCATTGTATGCTAAAACACTTTTATTTATATTATATATTTTATTTAATTATTTAAATTGATAATTTTATCTTTATATATTAGTTAAGACAATTTATATATTTTAAACAAGGGTCATAAAATAAAATAATTAAAAAAATGAATGTTATTCATCTTTAAGGTGTTTCAAATATAAAAATTGATTTGCAAAATTAATTCAAATCTTATTTTTATAAAGAGTTTCATACATGAAAATTAATTTTTAGATCAAATTAAATTAATTTTTAGATCAAATTAAATTAATTTAGTTCAAATTAATTCATATTTTAATGAGAATATAATCTTCACAATTTTGATATATTTTGTGATCTTTATTCAGATTATGGGTTGATCTAGGATGAGAATGAATTAAAACTGGTGATGAGTCATTAGAAAGTTCTTAATCTTGCCGAGTCCAATATTTACCTAACAGGGAAATGAATTCAAGGAACCGTTCAAGTTTCAAGAACAACTTCATTAATTACTAATTTGATTAGATTATTATGGGTGGTATATATGTGATGCAGTACATTTATATTGGGATTTAATTTCTATTTATTTTTAGTGTAAAATTTTTTTATATTGTCATTCAATTATATGTTGACACATTATTAAAATAGTTAGACTTTTTAGATAGTAGTTGTAATAGTCAAACACTTTTAATGATTTTACAATACATGATTGAATGATAGTGTAAAAAAATTTTATACTAATAATTAATAAAAATTAAACTCTTTATATTGAGCACTCCAATTTCTCTCTCTGTCTTTTTCATGCGTTTCCCTCACTCTATTGCTAATGACGGTCCAACTTGATTTAAATTTAAAATTAAGTTTTGGTTGCTTGTCGGTAGCGTAATTTTAGCCTCATGACATTTTCTCTTTAGTGGTAGTAGTCAACAGAAAAAAAAAGGGGGGGGGGGGATTGGAAACAAGAAGTACATGCATTCACAGCTTGACCTTGGGCATCCTATGCCGCACGCCATCATCATTAATCTGATGTACCATATCAACGATGTGAATTATAAGGAATTAATTCTCACCTTGACTTCATCGAAGGTCGTACCACGATATATATGGCATAATTCATTGGAATCTTTTTTCTTAAAATTTATGTTGTAAATTTGTAATAATGGACAATAGTAAAGATGAAAAAGGGCATAAGATTTAGAGTAATATTTGGGTTTCATTGGTGAAAGAAAAAAAAAATCCCACTAAAGGTTATGAAAATTGAAAAAAATAAATAAAATATTTTTCTTATCAATCAATTTGTTGGTATAATTAGGATATTTTCTTATTTGAAAGGTAAGAGACTAATCTCATAAGATATGATCAAGTATGTGAAATAGAAACCCCTTCCAATTACATGAAAGTAAGAGATTAATCTCACAGAGTAAGATCAATCAATTTACTTGTTATTCCCTTCTCAAAAGAAATTTTTTTTTTGTTAATTGATTCATAATAAATAGAAAAAATAGTGCTATTGATTCATCATAAATAGAAAAAATAGTGCTAAGTCTTATTGTCGTATGATGCATCAAACATCATAAACTAGAAAGTGTTTTCATAATTAAATAATATGAAAAAGATAAATTACAATTTGATCCTTTTGGTTTGACTTCAAATATTTTTTTCTTTATATGGTTTAAAAGGTAATATTTTATCTTCAATAGTATACTCTGTGAATATTTAACCACTATGTAATTTTTTTCATTCACTTTTTTTTAATGAAAAGCACATGTTAAAAATTTAAAAATCTGTTACTAACAAAATTTCATATGTTATTATGCATAGTACTCATTGTTTTATATCAAAAGTAAAGCATTTTCTTTTGTAATATCAATAAATCATTGATAATTTGTTTATTTATTTTTTTTATGTATGATTTGATTCCTTTTTTCTATTTTTTGGTAATTGAATATTTCATGTTCTTTATAAAAATAAATTTAAACTATTTATATAGTTTTTCTTTATAACTCTAACTCATGTTTTCTATTAAAAAATAAATAAAAAAATATCACATGATAATTATATGATAACATAACAAATCATATAAAGATAAAGTGTCCCTTTTAAAGCTACATAAAACAAAGCAATTTTGAGTGAAATCTTAATAGATAAATTGTACCCTACAAAAAAGGTGGGGGCAAGATGGTGTATATTATTTCTATATATACGCTAGGTTTGCAAACCTAACTTAAATATATATCTGCAATTTACCGAGAAATTGACCTTTACTTAGAAGGAAAAATAAGCGTACACCTTGCATCTTACGAACAATTGAAGCAATCGAAGAATGATGACAATCATTGCAAAAAGATGGTCAAAAGGACATCTCTCATGCCTACCAAATTATTTCAGTCCTGTTAGGATTATTCATATGATTTCAGTGAGAATACAACAATTATTTGTATCAGTGCATTTGGTACGGTAAATAGTATGAAGATTGTTTTATTTTATCTCTAGATTTGATGCACGAAATTAGATAAGAATAAAATAAAAATAAATTATTTAGTAACCAAACTATTCTTAGTGAGTATGATTTTAAATGATTATTTTCTTATTTATGAAATGAATTTTATAAAAGAAAAAGTCAATTTACATTCCACGTAGTTCTATTAGGGCGAGTCAAAACTGAGCATAGAACTTCTTATTGATCTCAGATTCAAATTATTTATATATTTTTATCCTCCAACAAAATACCGTTTAAGCAAAACAAAGTGTACCTCTTCTTTACTTGGCAGTTATCTCGGTAATATTCTATTATTTAAATGCTGATACTTTTCATTAAGAAAAGGGGTGGTATATATAAGTAATAACACAGTTACCTCTTGCACACACAGTTGGCTCTAGGGTCTCCCACAAGACCACAAAGGTTGAAGACCCAGGTTCAAACCCCCATTCCCCCAATATTTCAGTTAAAAATTTAGCTGCTCTTTGCCTATGATAAAAAAGAAGAAGAAGAAGAAGAAGAAGAAGAAAGGAGGCGTATATCTAGTATGGGCCGCCGGTAAGTGATCTGGTTGCTAGTATCGTACAAGATAGAGGCTAAAGCCTAAATAAACTACAGGCTTGCCTCAAGCTTTGTGAAATATTTTGGGCCAGCGTGAGCGACGTGATTTCTCAACACTAATACAACGTTCCGCCCCAATAGATCTTAAATTGACGATGATATGCAAAGGTGCTGAGATCTGAGAAGAATAAAACAACGGTTGCCCACTGTTTACATAAAAAAATCAATGAATAAATCGGGGGTTTGGTAAATATTTCCTAACATCTAACTTCTCAATGAACTCGATCCATCCATTTTAGCATAAAGTTAAAATAAAAATGAAAAAAATAATTACACACACAAGTGTCAAGTGTAGAATGATTCTTCTATTGTCAGAAATTCTGGGCCAAATTATCAGGAGGATTCGAAAATAGGGTCCAGAACAGGATTCCAGCGTCCTTGGTTTCCCAACCTTTGACAGACAAGCTTCCCAGTCCCAGGGAAAATGCTAACCTCGTTTTCTCCGTCACTTCCCCTTAAGTTTAACGTCGAAACGGGTGACGGTGAAACCTTGGCCATATTATTTCCGCTTGTCTTCTTTCTTTGGGCACTCTTCTTTTGACAAGCCCACTGCTCTGCATCTGCAATCGCCATCTCAAACTTCGAAGCCTTGGAATGGACCCTACTCGCCGGTACCAGCAGGTAAACCTTCCCCGCCAGAAGCTCCTGATCCGCCGGTAACGCCGAAATCCGTCGCGTTCTGAGGAGTTCATCCACCGGAGTGATGACGTGGCCGATTTCTTCGATCATGAGCTCCGCTGATTTCATAGGTAGCTTGATCTCCCGAATGTTCCCACTAGTGTCCAAGAGCATCGCTGTTTTAGTGCTGCTTCCGCTCTTGTTCAAAAACCCAATACTAATACCAATAGAGATACAAGAATAAGAAGTAGTATTCCCCATATAGAGTGTTTTAGACTTAGTTAAGAATAATATATATATATATCTGCGGGTCAATGAAAGAGGCGATGGAGATATGCTTGTTTTTCTGCAGGCTGTGTGCTCGACGATGAGAGAGTTGTGTGTGTGGATGGGTTTATATAGAGCTTTAGGGGAGTAGAGAAAAGAGAGTAAAGATAGGGTTGAGTCCAAGGGTCTCTCTGCAAACGACGCGATTTTGCAATGACGTGTGTGAATGGTGGGATTGACTGGGACTTTGGCCCCTTTGGAGACCCTTTGGAGAAGTAGTGTATAAAACGCGGACCTTTCTTTCTTGCTGGTTTTTAACCTTTTCTCTTGGGTTTTTAGGCTTTACGTACGGCTCAATGACAATCTCTATTATCATCGTTTTATAATAATTCTTATGGCTTATTAAATTCCTGAATTTGTCATTGGTGAGGTGAGTACATGGGACCTTTCCAAGTCCTACTTTCCACCATGGCTACGAGTAAGATTCCAATTTACAACGAATACCGAATTGTGGCTATCAGAATTCAGGATGACGCCAAAATTCTACTAGGACAGGATATCCCATCAGGCTTAGCCTTTTGATTCGGTCAGTGCGCTTTACAGTAACATTGGACCCCTTGCTCTGCCAGTGGAAGGATTAGACGCCTAGACAATGAAATTACAACTGGAGGAATCTCTCAATGGTGGACTCCATGCCAGCAGAGAAACATTCATATCACAAATCACAAAAAAAATAAAAACAGCATGTTCTACTTCTACCACGTGAAATTTCATTTTTTTTCTCCACATAGATACGGAATTCTAGAACAGCCACCACACCAGTTATAAATAAAAGATACAATAAATTTTATGAACAAATATGTAAAATTATTAAGTTGTGCATTTTTTTTAAAAAAAGCTCATTTGAGCAATTTATTTTGGGCAATTGTATGTTTATTTGCTTCTCCGCTTCTTTACTTTTACAGGTTTTGGGGTGAGTAAGTAACTATATAGTTAAGGGTTTTTCATAGTGTAAAAGGATATAAACTTATTCTAATTTCTTTGCTAAAGTTGGGTTAGTATTCATATTTTATACTTTTCTGCTGAGAAAATAAAAACTAACTTCGGAGAATTAGATGACTTTTATATTTGTTACTTTGTAAGAAGTGTCTTAGTGTGATAGAAAGGAAGCATAATGGGGAACCAAAGGTATGCAAGGAAGCATAACAATGAGAATGGGGGAATCCGCCACCGAGGAGTAACAAACGTAATGTTAAGTTGCAAAGCTGTTTTATTGAGGAATTCAATTTCTTGAGTTTTTGTTAGCTTTAATCCCCTGTTATGCTGTAATAATCTCTTATTAGGACTTAAATGTTTTGATTTTGATGATCAGTGGAACTCGAAGTAGTCATAATTATGGCATTATATGGCTTATGAATGAAATGGTTCTTCTTTAGACTCATGCGCTTGTTTACCTGAAGATAGAGATTCTTTATTCTATTTGGAATCTGTTTTAATTATAGCGCTTTGCTAGTTTTCTCATTGAGAAATTTTTGTTTTGTTCTCAACTTTTTATATTTGTGAACATTTCCTTTTCCTAATCATTGCAATCTTCAGCATCCTTTTGTCTTGCTGGCTTGTGTATATTAACATTAAATTTTCCCTTGACCTGCTTCATCTTCTCCGTTAAAAAATGGATAGTGCTTTTGCATGTGTAAGCTTTTATAGAAGTTATGATGCATCTTTTCCATTATGTAAACGTGGTTATGAGGGATAACCGCAGATTTCTGCAGGATATATAGATTAGTGTGTTTACTAATCTTGATAATCTGGTGTCTTTCTATCATTTTCCCAGTGGATTCCTAGTTGTTTATGACTCTTCTAGACTCCCTCGCGTTCGTGTCATATATAGAAAACTTTTGGCTAGCAGCTGCAGGTCATAGTCGACGTATTACCTTCCTCTTGATTTATGTGTTTGTAATGCCATCAAGTGCCACCTTTGACAAATAGCAGCTTGAATTTCTTAAAAGCTGAAATTAAGGGAAGCCTGATGCGGTGGGGAGCTGGTGCCTCAAGGCATTGGGGGATCCCTTATAAGTAGTATAAAACTAACATTGTCTCGTAAGGTTCTATCTTGTAATTTGAACTAATATTTAATTGTGATTACTCCCGTGAATTTTTGAGAATTTATTGTGTAGTCTATTGAGTTTAGGTATGTTAGGTTGTTCTAGAAGTCTGCTATATTTTCTAGGCTCTGATGAAGCATGCTAAAAGACAAAAGGGTACATGCCAGGTAGGACTATGTTTGTTGATAGTCTATCTCTCTTCAGTCTTCACGGTTCTGTAACAAATGAACATAGAAAATACTGCTTATAAGTTGCTTGATTGAAGTTATTATTACGCAATAAATATACCGGTCCTATAGGCCTCTTCTTCTCTACATTCTTGGTGGCTCTCCCTCTCTTGTCTATCTCATACTGAGTTAGTTCATATGATTGGGTACTAATCAAGCAAATCTAGTTTGTATCTGTAAGGAGGGATATTTGGTATTTGTCATTTCATTTGACTTACGGTATGTCTTCCTAGCATTAAGCCGTGGATGTAGTTTAGTAGTGATTGGTATATAACAAGGTTTCAAATGGATAATTAAAGGATTAGCCCTCTTCAATCCCAATATCTAGCGTTTCTTTGTCCTAGATGATGTGCTGTTGGTTCTTTTAGGACCTGAAATTGCTGATTTTGGGTGAATCTAGTTGATTGTTACATTTTGAAAATATCTAATCATAGATTATCTGTAAAGAGTTTTGAATGTGGGAGGATAGGAAATGATTCTTTCAGGGCATTTCATCAGGATGCAGCTATTTGGTGGAAGCACTTGGTTCATATCACTTTGCGATTTCCAAAATTTGGGGCATTGAGACTCTCTTTGGAGACTGGGAGCATAAAGCATTTTGTAAGATAAAAGAGTACTCCAGAACTATTTGGGATATTGTGAACTCTCGTGTTATTAAGAATTGAGAAGCGAAGGGATAGCTTGCCAGGGGGAAAGGGGGCAATTGTATACTAGCCTCTCTGATATTCTTCACACATTGTTATTTTCTTCATGCCTCAGCAATTACGGAGACAATGATTTAGGAGTATTCAGGCCTTCAGGATGCTTCTGGTGAAGGTTTCTTGTTAGTTGGCATTGCCTTGCAGTTCTGATTTCTACATCAGTATGGTCTGTATTGTCTAGAATCATTCATTATATCACTGACTATAGCAGAATATGTCCACAGAAGAAGTTTGAGTTCACAGTCTAATTGGCGGATCACCTAATGTCCTGGGTTTCTAACAAAGTAGTGTCGCCTAAGTAATGCTTTACTTCCAATTTCCAAACTTGTTGGTGACTCAGTGAATCGACCCATGACCCTGTTCCTGTTATGCTCAACTTTCACGGGTATATGTTGTATTAGTTCGCTTACTAGTTCCTATTCAATTCTTTTGTTGTTTTTGGATAAATGAATTCCTCTCAACTGATGAAATTTCATAACTTAAATGAAACACGCTGCAATTTTTTTCCCCTTATCAAAGGATTCCTATACATTTTCCCCCTTACATTTGCTTTCATATATATACAAAATGCAAGTTATCCAATTTGTGCCTGACAACAGAGTTTATGTTTAGTAGTTGAAGGTGTGCCCTCGAACCTGCTTACCGAGCGACAAGCCAGCCGCAAAGAAGATAATAAGAAAAGGAAAAACAATTTCTCTTATGGGTGCTTCACGATTACAACAGGACACTTTGCATGCTTGGCACAATAATCACTGACACTTCCAAGGAGTGTCCTGCAAGTTGGCAAGAAGAAGGTTATTTTTAATTATATATTACTACATCCTTTATTTAAATTATATATTAAAGGTGCCTAAAAACTCCTTAAGTCTGAAAAATGTGTTAGGTTAGCAGTACCTCTTAAAGAATCCATAACCATGGCTTCCCATGACCAAGGTATCAGCCTCTAGTTTCTGCACTGCACTGCATATCACATCCTTGGCATCTCCACTCCCAACTACTCTCTCCATATTGATCTGCACAAACCCATTGTCAGCAGGAGGGACTTAAAGATAGACACTTCCAAAGAAGAAAAACAGAAGGGGAAAAAAACAGAGATATGAGAGACTCATAAGGAAGCATACATTGGTGGTGTTCAAGTTCCTCAAAGTAGTTTCAGCTCTTTCCATTATCGAACTTGCCAAATCCATGGCGTACTTTTCCATAGCTGAAATAACGTCACTGGAAAAGATATACCCTGTAAAATCAAATCACCATGACTGAAATTAGTCAAACCCGGAAAGAAAAGGTATGAACGAATAGCCTCAACTAACAATACCAACTAGAACCAAGTGTCTCATAATTGGGATTGGGAGTGGGAAGAAAGTAAAACCTGCAGCATCGAATGAGTGGACAGCAGGAGGTGGCTTGACATAGAGCAGCACAAGTTTAATGTTGGTGGTGTCAGAAATAAGGTTGCTGATGCACCAGGACAGCGCGTACATGCTCTCCTGGCTCTCATTCACAGCCACCATAATCTTTCGCACTTTCTTCTCCATTATGCAGCCCAAAAGAACCTACTATTGCCTGCGAACTTCTATGCCTGGCTTGAGAAATGTTTTGGCCTTAAAATGTAGATAAGGAAAGCGTATGAGCTTGGGTTATATAGAAAGCTTATGCTGCTTCCGGGTTTTGAATAGCTTCTGGTTTTAACTTCTAAGCCGTGGATTCTTTGCAGTGGGTTTTGAAATTACAGCTGTGTCAATTGTCCAGTCAACATCGGAGGGACTAAATAAATCATGGTTCTCTGTACCGGAACGGATGATTTCTCATCTAATTATGGTTAATTATTATGGTTGGCTTGGCAGTTAAAATCAGATAAAATTAATTTATTAATAATGTGTTAATAATATGTCTCATCTAGTTATATATGTAATTATGACATTATTTAATTTAAATAAATAATTAAATTAATTAAATTTAAATAATAAAAAAATTATTTATTATCCGACTTAATTTTAATAACATTAAATTAAATAGTTAAAAAGTGGAATGATTTTGTTTTCTGTTCAAGTCAATTACTCAAAAAAAATACTAAAATAGATTTGTGATAAAATATTTACTGTAAAAATTAATCACATTTTCCCATAAAATTGTTTTTTTTTTCACAAAACCTTTTTCATTGTCACTCCCTCTCTCCCTCTTTAATGAATTTTTTTATATTATAATTTTTATTTAAATTTCTGTTTACCTTTTTAGTTAATTATGTGAGCTATACAACGGAAATGAAAGGTGCTTTCAAGTCTCTCTAACTATGCTAAAGTGACAGACACATGCATTATTGTACCATATTATAAATATATATGAAGAAAAATTACATTCAAACTCTTTTAATTTTGATTAATTGGAAAATAGTTACTATAAAATATAAATAAAATTAATTTAATTCATAAACTATATTATTTTTTTAATTTATGAAGAATTATTAAATAAGTATAAAGAGATAAATATTAAATGAAAATTAACGCGAAAGATTATAATTAGTGACAGATAAAGGATAATAATTATGTTGTATCACTCTTTTATTAATAACTTAATAGAGAGTGAATGAAATAACTTATTGTAATAATTGATATAATTTAATGATTAAATTGAAAGATTTTATAATTTATGATAACTATTTACAAATTGATAAAGTTTAAAGAATTTGAATACATTTTTCTTCCGTTAACTTAATGGATAATGAATAAAATGACTTATTATAATTATTGATATAACTTAGAAATTAAATTAGAAAATTATATAATTTGTGGTAATTATTTATAAATGAACTAAAGTTTAGATAGTATATATATATATATATATATATATATATATATATATACATTTTCTTATATTTTAGTTGAGCATATTCACCAAAAATAATGAATCTGACATGTGATATGAGACGGAGTTCGATTTATTGTTGATTGAGTCTTGGTTTTTGGGAAACCAAGAGCGTGTTTGATTTATTTTTTATTTTTATTTTTAATTAGATATTTTAAAATGTCACATTATTTTTATGTTGTTTTTTATTTTTAAATTTTTTTGTTATTTTTACTATTTCTTTATCAAAATTTTAAAAATAAGAAACAACATGAAAATAGTGTGACATTTTTTGTAATTATAATAAAAATATTAAAAATAAAAATAAAAAACAAACCAAACAAGTTCCAAGTATTTTATGAAGCACAACTAAGTTAGAATCGTATTCATCATGTTCACAACCCAAATAAGAAAAGCCCTAAGAATATACCTGGATTTAGAATGAAAAAAAATGGAATATGATTTTATTTGTAAATTAAATTTTGTATTTGAAATTTTTAAAAATAGAAATTAATTTAATTATAATTTTTTATAGATTTTAATGGTTTGAATTTAGAAAATTTATAAAATATGATAAAATTTGTTAGGATTTGATTTAAATTTAAATTGATTATTTTATCCTTATTAAGTTTTAATTTGTTATAATATCATTCATAATGATATAAAAAGATAATAAAATTAAATCAAATTAATCCTTTTTTAAATGAATTCTAAACATAAGAATTAATTTAAATTTAAATTTTTATAATGAATTATAACATAAAATTTAATTTTTAAATCAAATCAAATTAATTTTTTTTAAATGTTATTAAAAAGCTAAGTCTTTGTAATTTTGTATGAAACACTAAAATGCAATTAAATATGTGTTTGAATTAGATTTTGTAAACTTGATTTTAAATGAACTTGATTTTGTAAACTTAATTTTAGTTAGAAGTGAGTTTGAGTGAAATGATTTATATTTAGAAACCATTATCTGAAAACTGACTTTGTTACACAAATATTGTTTGAATAATATTGATAAAAATTAATTTTGGATGTATAATTACAAAAAAGGGTACAAGTTATTTTAAATTAAATTATTAATAAATTGATGTTAAAAAGATTGATTATAAATAAATTGATGGAAAATAAAATTATTTTAAAAGTTAAGTTTTTTTGAAGTATTATATGATAAAATCACTTTGAATAAATTATAATAATATTTTTTTAAAATATTAAGTTATATTTATTTAAATATTATTAAAATAATAATATAATATCAAATTATAAAGATATTTCTATCAATATATATTTAAATGAGTTTTTTTCACTATAAAATTAATAAAATGTTACTTCTTCGTAAATTACATATGAAATAAAAATTCTGTTTATTTTTACAACTAAATTTTTTTTCAAACATAACAAAAAAATCTTAAAAATTTATTTGTAAGGTACAAACTAGAGTTTGAGATAAATAAACTCCCACAGAAACACACCACCGAAATATGATTATGCTATGCGTCCTTGTCTAGTGTCTACTCTAATGGTTAACATCTGGCTCAGTCTCATGCAGCTCTACTACTCTAGTGGATGCGGCGGGTGTCTATTTCCGTGGGTGCCTAATCCTCTATCCATTTAACGAGTGGCCTGAATCGAAACCCAAATAAATGGACTACCTCCCCATGTTAGCTTAGATGTCATCTATCTTTCTTTAAAACAAAGAAAATGAACAATAGTAAAAGAAAGAAAAGGAAAAAACAAGTTAGTAATATATATATATATATATATATATAACTTTTTGATTGAAATCAAGATATTTTTGAGAGATTAATCTTATAAGATATAATCAAGTGTATGAAGTAAAAAAAAATTAATTATATTTTTTTAAGCTGATCCTTGTTAGTTGTTAGTGGTTATTGTTCTTCGTATTGGAGTATCGAGAGAACCTTCTCACCATTCAATTTGCATCATTTTTTTAAACCTGTAAAGTGTATTTTATTCTATAAAATATAAAATATAAATTATAATAGTATTAATAAACAAAAATTAAGAGAAAAAATTCTTATATATCTGATTTATTATTCAGATAAATATATTTTATAAAAGTTTAAACTTCTATTTTTTTCCATGTACTTTATTCATAAAGTTTATTCTGCACTTTAAAAAAATCTTAATCCGAGAAGTTACGTTGATCTTCTCTTAAGTTTGATCGAATTACACCTAATTTTTCTCTAGTTTTAAAAATTGCATCAACCCCCTTCTATAATTGGGAATTGTAAGAAAAGCTGTACAAAAATTATGTATATATATTAGAAATAAAAACGCAGGGAGTATTTATTTGATAAAAGTTTAAAATATGAAAGGTTATTACAATTTTTAAAAACCATAAAAAAATTCGATATAATTTTATCAAGCTTTATTGAATGTCATAGTTTTGCCTATATCAATCAGATAGCAGCAACTTAAACTAGTGTCGCCATGAAGCTCGTTTAGCAAACAAAGAAATCAAGAAAGAGACCATTGTGGTGTAGTGTAGAACTTCATTTGATAATTGCATTGGTACCAATATATAGGTGTACACCTAAACATGGAGATGCTACCTGTTTAATGCCAGAAAATTATCACATTGCCCACCAAAGGTTGGGAGAAGAAACAACAACCACGAGGTACTCTAAGCACCCTGAGGTAATTTGGAGCTAAAATCGTGAGAAAATTTTTTGGACATATTTTTTTCTCTTTTAGAATGTGGTTTAATTAGCTTGAACAAAAAAGGTTTGTGCAATGAGGGGGCGAGACTGGGAAATTGATCAATGGTTGAGGTGAAATGAGATTTGGGATTGAACTTTCAGGTCGGAAATTGAGTGTAGGGAATATTACCTCAACTGCTTTGAACTCCATATCTGACCCCTCTTGGAAGAAGAATAACTGAAGAGTGAAGACTGAAGAGGAAGATGCGTGAGGCTAAGGCAATCCCGCAACCGGTAATGAGCCTAATGGAGGTCTAAAGACTCTGAAGTCTGAACCAATTGAATGAGACCTAGCCCACACGTAGCTGCTTCTAATTTGTGGTGATTGGGGGCAAAAGTACCCAACACCAGCCCAGAAAGCAATGAGCCAACCGAAGTCTGCTAGTGGCCCATATGCTCCTTGGGTAACAGACTATTAACTGTTATTCTTATTCTAGAGAGCTTTATGCTCATGGGCCACCGTATCTACTCTATGTCCTTAATTTTTATTCGTTGTTAGTTTAATTTATATTGTCATTTAATCATATGTTGACATATCATTAAAATAGTTATACTTTTTAGGTAGTTATTGTGATAGTTAAACTCTTTTAATAATTTGACAACACATAATTAGATGACAGTGTAAAAAAACTTTACATTGAAAGTAAATTAAAATTAAACTCCTGTAATATATGACCTCCATCTGAATGAAATTATCCATCTAAATGCATGAACTTTGAAGCTAAGATATCAACATTCAACAACTAAGGATACCTTCCAGTTTGCACTCCTAATAAAAAAATGTTAAATTTACAAACTTTGGGTGACTGCTTTGCTCCCTCCTTTATTCAGTTTATTGGAGGACATTTTTAAGCTATATAATATAAGCATTAGCTTAAACAAAACTCAACAGTGACAGCATGTCCTTGATCTAACGGAACAACTTGGTTATCAAACCACCACCAAATGTCCGACCTTTATAAATAATTGCAATTATTTTTTTGTAAGGTAAATGACAATAATTATAGAAGCAATAATTAGTATGGCAGTTAATTTCCTTAACCTCATTTATTTTCACTAACAAGATATTTTTTATTTGGTGCAGTATTTAACAACAGGATGGTTAGGTGCCAAATTAGAATTTTTGGATGGGTGGGTGAGGTCCACTTTTCTTAATGTAAGGCTATTGTCCCTACAGATGCAAGTTAGTGCCGACCACTTGCCTACAAAAAAGCTCAAAAAAAAAGTTCAAATCCAATCCCCATTACTTGTCATTTGTGAATTGTGAATCTTCTAAATGACAAGGATTGCTCATAATTGTTGGATAAATCCAAAACAATTTGAGGGAGACGATAAGACCGAGAAAGGATAAGCACGTGCGTCAGCTTCCTCGCATATAATATGAAACGAAATAAATAGCATGCTGAAATAGTGTTGCTTTCTTCACATTGGAAACAAATTTGAAATCAATTTTAGTAATGTAACGGAATAAGTATGTTAAAAAAAAATAAAAACGTGTCATTTGTGTACATATAATTTTTTATTTACATACTTTTCACATATATTTTTTTATGAATTAGAAAAAAATTGAATTATTGAAGAATTTGTTTACCCGTGCATCATTACCTAATAAATCCAAGGATTTTAAAAAAGTGAACAGCTTGGCGTGTGAAGGAGGAGCACCGAATCAAGGTTAATGATGCATTTGGGTGAGCGCGTTTCTTATTAGTCTAATAAAAAGAGGGGCCCATGATTTCAAATTTCAGTTTATTTTGAACGTTTGTTACCGTTTGTGAAGGATCTAGGTCCCAGATTTTAAACCTGGAAAGGGCGATTTCGAACTGTACGCGGAGGGACAGAAAAAAAAAAGGTATCTCAGTCTCATAAATTTTCGTTTGATAGATGCAATAATTTGCAATCGTGCCCCCTTCCCTCCCAACCAAAAATAAAAATAAATAAAAAGGTGTACAGGATGTTTCACCCCTTTTGTTTTAATCTGTTTTTCTTTTTAAGTCTTCACTCATTAAATTGAAAATCATATTCATATATTTCATTTCTTTTTAGGCATAGATGGATGATTTACGAATATATATATAGTTTTTATTTTGTTGATATGATAGGTAGAATTTAGACAATTAGTCAGTCTGATGAATTATTTACATAAATTTTCAACCTCCTCTCAGATACTTTGGTTATTATCAAAGTTGACTTGAATTGAATAACTAATTTAGCAATATCACCACACTATATCTAAAACAAATTTTCATTTGTAAGTTATCTTCTCCTTTGTTTTTTGTAACTAGAAAATGAGAGAAAAATGATGAAAAGAAAAAAAGTTAACATTTATGAAGAGGCAATAGTTAGTTGGTGCACAATGAAATTTAGATTTATTGTCAACGCAAAGCATATTTGACCAAAGATAGGGAAAATTGAAAAGATCACCTCATAAATGAAACATATCCTCAAATGCTAGCAAAGATAATAGATAGGCTAAATAATTTCAAATGGAGAAAACAAAATGAGTATCTTTTGATATGATAGGTTATATTTTACTCGTAAATATGCTTTTCTTAACAAAGGACTGGAAAAGATACATTTCTTTCGCTTTTTTCTCTTCTTTCCAATTTGCCACAGCTTATGACGGTTCTCTATATATAAGCAAGGAATTTTAGAAAGTAACTAAAATCTCCTTATGTTTTATACTTTTATGAGATATTCTTGTGTAAATATAATGTATACAAGTTGTGTATATTATTATCACATTATTATTTTACATTAAATAATTACATAAATTTTTGTATCACTAATATTTCATATTTAAAATAATGATATATTTATCTATTAACTTAGTATACATAACTTGTGTATACTATATTTATACAAGAATTTCTCATGCTTTCTTTCTTTTTGTTTGACATTGTTTAATACTTGAAGCCTAAAGGAAGCTAAAAGCCTAAAACAAAGTTTTGTTTGATCCTGCATTGCAAGCAATTCTCTTTGCCAAACTTATGAGGTCAAAGCTAGCCCTCATGGTTAGGTTCTTCTGAAATTAGGTCTCCAATTCAGCCACCAAAATACCCTTTTCTTGAAAAATAAAAAGGACGAAAATATAAGGGAAAAAAGGTCATATTATATTATTTACGTTTTTTTCTAAAAAGTTAAAAAAGGGGCAGTATAGGAACTCCAGAGCTGTTTCTATTATATATAAAGTACAAATTCCAGAGACAGAGAAAGAGAGGGCATAGAGAGAAAGAGAGAGAGAGGGAAACAGAGTAGCGGAGAGAATTAGAAAACAAAGGCTGAAGTTTTTAAGAAACAAAGAGCATTGGGTGTGAGAAATATGGCAGAGATTGTATTGCTAGTCGATGATTTGAAATTACTTTCTGGGATTTCTCACTGTAGAATATGTCATGAAGAAGAGTTTGAGAGCTCAGAAAGCTTGGAAGCACCTTGTGCTTGTTCTGGGACCGTTAAGGTAAATACTAAATTTAGATTTTTTCTTAAGCAGCTATTGTGGGTTTGTTTCTTCTATTGTGCTTTCGGGAATCATCTCATCAATAACTGCGTTTTTATTGTTCAGTTTGCTCATAGAGATTGCATACAGAGATGGTGCAACGAGAAAGGAAATACAACCTGTGAAATATGTCTCCAGGTATGCACTTTGATCATTCAGTTTTTTTTTTTCCATTTTGTTTTAATAAGTTACTATTGATTTTGATTTTTTATTGATGCAAAATAAACTCTCGTTCTTTTTTCTTTTTCTTTTTTAATATAAAGGAAGAAAGAGTTATCTGTGACTCTGTGTTGTGTGATTCCCATTTTCTGTTGTTGTTGTTGTTATGTAAATTTGGTTGGCTGCCCTATCTGATTTTGACCGATAGAAACGATGGTAATTTCCTTTATTCCTTTTTCTTTTGTTTTATTTCGGATTGCGGTGCTTCTGTATTTGTCTTTTGCTTAGCTTTGCTTAATATTGAAGTCTCTCTATTAGTATTCTATTTCTATAGCAACGCTTATTTGTTTACCCGGAAGACTAACTTACTTTGGCTCTTATTCGTTATCTTCATTTCCATTTGATATTATAGGAAAACGGGGTCTACGGAATTTTTTGGTTTTTATGCATTCAATAAATCGAGTCCCCTTCCAATATCATATTTGCATAATCGTCTCTAAAAGGGTTCAAGTGTACAGAGATGGGTGTATTTGATGAGCGCAAACTGATATTATTTTTGTTTTTGCAGCAATATGAACCTGGATATACAGCTCCTCCAAAGAAATCTAAGATAAATGATGAGGCAATGTCCGTTAGGTACTTTCCCATATATATATATATATATATATATATATATTACATAGAGTTGAATGTCACCAATTTATTAAAATCTAATTTCCTTGGTTGCAACTCATCTCAAAGAAACTCAACTTTCCCCGCGTTCAATTCAATCAAAGAGAACTTATGTGCGTTACAACTAATTATTTAATCAATCATTTCATTATGTGAACCCTTGACTTAGCTACGTTGGCATGTTTCCTCTAAGGCTTTGGATTGTTTTTTTATTTTTTTATTTTTTAGAAAATCTGATGATATTAAATTTGATAATTTTTTCAAGGAGAGAGCAGGAACCATTAAACGCAAGAATAGAGGCTATGGTTGAAGGAGTTGCAATAGAAAGCGATTACTCTGAATGCAGGTCTGGGGCAGACAGAAGCGCGTCTTGCTGTCGAACACTAGCTTTAGCTGTAAGCATTATCTACATTTACTTTTTGTTTTTGGCGGCGTAAATCTTAATCAAATTCAAATCCTTTTTATGTTAGTGAACTGCTGCAACTGGCATTGCGGTACATGCCTTTTGTTGTACAATAATTAATAGGTCTAAAATTGTACACTTGCAGAATAAAATAATGTTGCCTGGACTTGGAAAATAATCAGTCAAACACTCAAAAGGTTGATTGCGCCATCATTGCCAACTGGATTAGCCAGTTGCGTTCAATGGGGTGCCAATACAGGGCTTGAAGCGCTTTATTGACCTGATATATACAGATTTTCTCTTCAAAGAAACAAAGGAATTGTTGACCCCGTGGAGTATTTTCCTGTAATTGATTAAGAAGGAAGAAGAGTATTCATGAGTCGTGTTTTAACCTGGGGTTGCGGATTTCTCCCAGCCTATAATAAATCCATTACGTCATTTGATGGTCGGCAGATATTGAACTTGAGCAAAACTTAAAAAACTAGTTTAATTCAATTTACATGTAGTCCATGTAGAGATGTCTAAAAATAACTAGCCACTTTACTTTTGCAGTTTACACTTGGCTTGCTTGCAAGACATCTTTTCGCAGTGCTTACAAATGGAACAGAAGATTACCCATTTACACTTCTAACTGTAAGTACTTGATTTCCAATTTTCGATGAAAAAGAAACATCCGCAATGAAGCATTGCCGTTACGGACACACCGAATTTATGGAAACTTAATATACTAATTTTGATGTAGGTCATTATACTAAAGGCTAGCGGAATTATTATACCCATGTACATAATTATTTGGACGATCGGAGCCATTCAGAACAGTATTCAGCGCCACTATCAGGTTAATTAGCTTTCCATTTTGTTTTTCTTTTAATGTTTGGGCTGTCTCTAATTCTTCCATTGAGTTTCAAATGCTACATCTGAAAGCATGATTGTTCCTCTGCATAGCAGGATTCTGACGATGACACGTCAACGTCGGATGGAGATGAAGATGAGCCATCGCAAAATGCAATTTTAAGACATTCATAGGTTATTTGCTTTGTTGTGTATCAGAGCATTTATGATGCTCGTCAAATTCCAAAATTTTAGGGCATATATTTATGACAAGAATGGAATTCAGATCCCAAAGCATCTTCCATATTCATGGTCTACCACCCACCCGCCCAAATCCAAAGATTAACTACTTGCCAGTAGAAAGAACAACCGAATTCACCTATTTGTATTCACTTGTAAAACAAGTCTAGTAGACAACCTGCCAAACATGTACAATGGGTCAGCCTTCAATTTGTTAGTTGAACTAAGATCACCACTTTCACTACAACTATTTACAAGCACACGACCAATAACAGATATGTTGGGCAACCAACATAGAGAAAGCAAGACTCGGCCATCCTATCAGGATTGATATCAACACAGAATAAGGCCATAAAGTATCCTTGCTTTTTCAAAAGAACGAATTACCACTTTTATGACAGCCAACAACGACTAGTCATTTGACATTTCTGGATTTTCGATAGTAATTTCTCTTAAAATAGTTTAACATCGCCTCAGGAGTTCTCTTGCTTTACCCTGAAGTTCACTTAGGGAACTATTGCAAATAGTCTCCTGGCAACTCAAATTTGTGGTAGCATTGGTCAATTTTTGTATGATAACTGCTATCTCATCAACCCAATTTTGATTGGAAGAGTTGGTTTCAGAAGAAGACACCTTTCTGCATTTACCATAAGCAGCCTCAAATTCTCTGGACTTGGCAGCAGCCTTCTGAAGCACAGAAGTCGGAAGTCCTGAAATAAAATTAATTCACTTTATTATAATAAGAATTGGAAAAATGAGATAACACATTTAAAAATAGTATAGTAGATTCATAGCAAACAGTGTAATCTGCATAACACATTAACAGTTTTCCAAAGTGATGCAAAAGATATGAGCATGCAAACCTATTTCAATATACATTTTGCAAGATTGTCAAACTCAAGTTTAAGCTTCATTATAGCAAGGCAAGACAGAGACTTAAATTCTAAGGTCCCAGAGTTCAACGGACCCAAAATTAATGCAATCCTCAGATGTATGGATGTTAAAAAAACATGTTGACTGTCAATGTTTGTGATATCACCAATCTTTTAAAACAGAAAAGAATCGTACCAGCTAACCGGGCAACATTAACACCATAGCTCTTAGGGCATGCACCAGTGGTCAGCCTGTAAAGAAAGGTGACTTCATCCACACCCGTAATTCCACCACCAACTTGGCATGCCATATGGCAGAGACAGACCTTTACAACAAATGCATGAAAAGCTAACTCAGAAATATGATTAAGTTTCTAAAACACTAACTATTAACCAAAATAGAAAGTGGAACTGCTAGTTGACATTACTTCACTGGAATGTAAACTTTCTATAGTATATCATCTAAATAGGTGGTGACTGGTGATCTTATAGCCAACCAAGTACACAAACTTGAGCTAAATTTTTTTCTTATAAGCATTGGAAGATGAGTTCAGTATACCACTGATTAGTTATACAAGATAAAAACCTGTGTATACCTTGGGATCTTTGTGATAATCTATAGCTAATCGATGATAATGAGTAGAAAACAATCCACGACACTGCACCTTCCGCACAAAATGCTCTAGTACTGATTCCCTGCCAAATATTTGAAATACACAAAGCAGAAACTGAGATGGACTCACCAGAAGTTGGAAAATCAATCATGGATACTGAAACCATGGGGGACAAAAGCATGACCAACTAATCCCACAACAAAAACTTACGCAAGGGCTTGCCCATCAGAAGTTGAGGTCCCACGCCCCAGCTCATCCAGAGCCACCAATGAATTATGAGTGGCTGACGACTGTATTCACCGTCAAGTACATATTCAGAAAGAAAGAATGCTTATATAAGATTCATATACATCTATAATGCATAATAAACCAAATAAAAGGGTTTATTTAAGTTTCAGGATACAAAGACATGGAACACACTACTAAATATCCCATCACAGATGGAACATTATAAAACTGAATAAACTCTGAAGGAAGAAGGCCAAGGCAAAAAAATTCTTCCTCCATGTTGAGTCCTTGCTTGTTATGTTTTAGAGAAAATATGTCTATCATAAACCACCACAATCCATTCATGTTCAACAGAAGACACGACACTTGAAATATAACTTAGTTTTCACAGTTGCTGTCTATTAACTTATTGAGCAGCCTATAATAAATGGATAAATTGACTTAAATGAATAGAGGGAATATCCTATGTCCCCTAATTACATGTGATAAAAATTGCTACTCAAAGGGGCATCTCACCAGCATTGTTGCAGTTTCTGAAAGTTCAGTTAAAAATGTACTTTGACCGGCCATGATATTATCTTTTGCACCCATTCGAACAAAAATTCGGTCTACAAGTGACAAATCGAAACTTTCTGCTGGGACATCAGCCCCTACCTGCAGAAGGAACTAAATGGGTAACTCCCAATGTAAACGGCAAGCTTATTTAACAGAAGCCTGAGGCCTACCCTTCTTTGCAACCCCCCCCCATCCCCCCGGAAAAAAAAAACCCAAAAGAAAATGAAAAAAGGAAGCAAAATGACTGAAAAGCTTCACCTGCGCCAAAATCACAGCCAAGCAAACTTGGCGAAGAAGAGTTGACTTTCCACCCATGTTAGGACCAGTTAGTAGAATAAAGCTAGCATGATGTGGACCACCAATGGTTATGTCATTGGGTACAAAGGAACCCTTGCCTAAGGAATCACTTCTAAGGACTGGGTGTCCCAAACTTTTAGCAGAGAGGTTTGGAGCTTCCTTTGTACATAATGCGCCTAAGAAACTTGGTCTGCATGTTGGTCCTTCATAGTAGTCACTAGCAATAGCTAAACTGATCAAAACATCCAGCTCTGCAACATGTGAGTGTGACATCCAGTTTAAGCCATGCAAAAGAGAAGCCTTTGATTTTCTATTAAAATGCATGAAAAGTTCTTTAAAATTTCATCTTGTAAAAAATCCCTAAGGAAAGGCATGTATTGAATCATGGTAACAGGGACAACAAAAATAGAGAAATTGATTCATGTTCTAGTGACATGCATCTTCCCCAATTATTAATTTTTTTTGTTATCTGGTAAACACTTATTATTGGGTAGAAGACACTTGGTTGAAGTTTATGTATATACTAGATTCCCTCTATCGGATGTTGGAAAGTCATTATTTTAAAAATATGATTTTACTATATTTTAATTTATACTTCTGATTGCAGTACAATACATTGACATCTTAGACACCACTAGTGACTTTTTCAGTGGGAGTGCTAGTGATTGGCTAATTGCACAGGCGTGACGAATGGTTCAGAAGGACAATTATATGTACCAGCAGTTGCAGACACTAACTGCCTCCACTTAGTGTGATGTTCACAAAAACGCCCAATTAGTCTCTGCAATATACTTTTCAATAAGGACTCCTTTTCAGATTCAGCTTGGGAGAGCTCTCTCATGAAATTTTTAATATCTGGAGTCCAGTACCTGAAGAAGCCCTGCATGTGACAGATGGGGAAAATTAAAGAAAATTTTACTTCTGTTAACAGGCACAATTGCAGACAATAATGTATCAAGGACTAACCAACAATTTCACGGGGATTAATTTTCTAATCATAAGTGACATAATATATTATTATACACATGTACAAAAAGAGCTCAGGATGAAAAAATATGCAGGACTCCTTACAAGTAGAAGCCAACAAACAATATAATATTACTGCAAACTCAATTATAGGAATCAAACAGATAATAATACACAGTTTGTATTGTCTACATGAAATTGTCAGAAACTCAGAATCTTGTCTTCTTACTTTCTTGGATGAACGCAGCTCATAATCCCGAGGAATATTCCCACGCAAATTTTCTGGAACTTCCAATAGGTATGCCTCCTTTCCAACAGTGACATAAGTGATCTGTAACAGAAAAATAACGACATTCAAAAATTGATTTTATACCCTAGAAAAAGATTAAACTTGAATTGTTTCCACTAGAGGTCTTAAGTCTTACTGATCTGTCTCCAAGTAATTTCCTTTGTTCCTTGAGATGCTTCAATAAACCGGACTCAATCTCCTTAACTGTCTTACAGGCTGAGTCATACTCTATGTCAACTCCTTCATGAGGTATTATACGTCCAGAGTTATTGGCTTCCACCCAATCAAAGGCATCCTTGAAATGATTTAGAACCATGCAGACATCAGGAAGACCTTCACCTACAAGTGACAACAGTCAATATATCAAGCAGTAGCTCCACAGTAATTTTATAACATATACTCATTGAGATAATCATACCAGGTGTTAACAGATGATGGAGTTGTCTAGATTTGACATCATTCAAAATGACACCAAGTGAAGAACATGCTTGTGCCATTAGTTCGCAACCACGCAGAGTTGAAATAAACTCTTGCAGCTGTTTCTTTGCTGCATCCTCATACAGAACCACTTTATTAGCATTCCTTCCACTAGCTTCACTGCATTCATGAAAATCAAGGAGCATAAATACTTAAGACAATCAGTATGGTCTGTATAAATATCACGCACAGTTGATGCACAAATATTTTGAATGCTGCTTTTACCTAGTAGAGAAGATGCGTGCAAGCAACCGCTCCATGTCAGGTAGCTTTGATAATGCTTTTCGAAATTCTAGCGCGAAAGGTAGATAAACTCCCTAAAAAGCAAATCATATATCAAAACGATTACTATTATGTACTATTTTTGAACCTGATGATTCTGATCAGTTCAATCTAGCCAAGAATATCATGTAGTAGATGCCAAAAATGTAGACAATAGGCAACTATTCTATCTAAATCAGTTCAAAAGCAACACAAGTAGAAAAGCATAAGATTTCCAACACAAGAGCTTAAAAAATATACTGAACAGAGCGAATCAAGTAAACTGTTAAGTCTAAGATCTACATGGAATGAGTGTGATAGGCCTGGAAGGGTTACCAAAGAAAGAAATGGTAGAGTAATTAATTAGGCCATATGCATAAATATGATAAGGAGATAAGTGTTTTACAAATTTATTTCAAATCAGCACAATTTCCCATGACGGGCTAGATATAGAAGTCCAAAAAGAGAAACAAAAAGTTTAAAAAACTGAGCATCCCAAAGTGGGATAAAATGAAAGAAATACTTAAGAAAAATACAAAAGGGGGCAAATAAGTATTGCTAACAAAAAATCAAACACTTAAGTATTTTACAGTTTCAGAGGCCTGCTTGATTTGCCTAGTTTGTTATATAGAAAAGGCCCTCTAAGAATATTCATCATGTCTTGCAGGATCATCAGATGTAAAATGTATGGTTAAGAAACCTACCTTTAAACTTGCCACAGCTTCTTGGCGTTCCTTAATTGACTCTACATGATATAATGGTCTCGCAAGCCATGTCTTTAGCAATCTCTTTCCAAATGCAGTAACACATTGGTTTAATTGGGCATAGAGTGTGCTACAAGAGAATCATCACTTCAGTCAAAGATAAACATAAATTACTCACCTTTCCTAAAAAAGAAAGAGTACAGATAAATCAAATGACAAATATACCCTGAAGAATCTCCATTCCTGCTATTCTCAAAAATCTCAAGATTCTCTAGGGCTGCTGCATCAAGAACCATGTATGGTTTTGAAGCACGATCGCAGAGACCAGAACATGGAAGTAACTCAAATTGAGCAAATCTAAGCAGAGTCTCATCTAGGAAAGCCTGTTTCAGATAACAGAGAGCACCACCTAGTGCTGAAAGTGCACTTCTACTGTTATTGCCTACTTTCACCAGCTCCAGCAAAACATCTGGCAGGCAGTCTATCCCATTATCTTCAACACTAACATCATCAGTTTGCCTGTAAATTCTTTTCAATTTATCAACAGTTTCCTCAGCATCCCAGAATTCCACAATTGGAACTAATTCATTCACTAGAGGATTTCTGGTATGCTTCAGCAATACTCTCTCTGTTTCAGCACTGAGAAGTTTAGCAGGTTTCACAATTTCTACTGGCCTGATCTCAGACAAGATACAGCACAAGGCACTGCACTCCAAATCATCCTTAAACTGCCATACAGAGAAGCCAACTCTATTTTACGAAAGTGATATATAAGCCAATTAGCAGATTAATTAGGTACATGTGTGGTAGTATGCATATTATGCTCACTTTCTAAACGAAGTCATAAAAAAAATAAAAATTATAACAAATCCCCAAAATACATGGAGTAAAGAATGAAGCAACCAACCCAATATTGAAATTTTGAGAAAACCTTTAACGAATATAAAATCACCACACAAACCCTTGAAATATCAACTGCTGACCCCCGGGATGACCCTAACCCCTCCTCTCTCCCTTTCTCTCAATCTCTTCTTTATTCCCAATAGAGTATACAAGTTTTGCCAGAGAATCAGAAAGTACAGAGTCACACCTGCCCAAGAATGACTCTGCTTGTGGCAACATCAATTACACAAACACCATAAATACGCTCTGAAATTTCATTTGGATGGTTTCCGTGCTGCTCAGTCAGTGCCATTAGATATGCAGCTTCTGGATTTGCTGACAGCAACTCCCCATCAGTTAACGTGCCTTTTGTAACCACTGCACATATTTCACGTCTCACAACCTAGAAGAAAAAGATGTCATGATTAGAGAGCATTGTTCCTCTATCAACACTAAGGTACCACCAAGAGGAATCTCAAGCTAGAAAGAAAATAACTCATAAAATAAAAAAGATATTAAACAGGATTCAAAAATAAGAACTAGAAGGCACAATACAAAAAATTATTTCTATATAGCTTGCAACTCCACACAAACAAAGACATCGGAAAATAAAAATAATGACTTTTCTGGTTATTGTGAGATGTAATTGGACCTTATCTTTAGAACCCTTCTCCTTGCGACGAAGCTCCAGCTGTTCAGGTGTTTCAGTTTGTTCTACAACAAGAACTCGATAACCCTGCTCGGCCAAGGCATTTCAGTAAGTTTCTCCCCGGTTACAAGTTGGCTTGTTGGATATGTTTATAAGTTCAGTAGCAGAGATGAAATAAGAAAATAAGTCATTTATGAGGCAAACCTTCCTAGCCAGTTTCTCCACGTTCATTGAGAAATTCCTCTCTGGAAATCCACAATGAGGTTGTTCCCCCTAAAAAGAGTAACACAGACAATATCATGTCATGAGAAAAAAACAACCATTATAGAGCATAGACACATTTTACACAGGCCCATAAAAGGTCGCAGAACTTTGTTTATTTAAAAAAATGTTCTTATCATTTTCTTTGTGAAAATTTAAATGAAGTATTGATCAGAGATTAATGTTCATGATTAATATGCATGATTCAGCATAAGCAAATAGGGCACCTTAAGATTTCTAAAGAAAGTCCACAACTCTAGAGTACTCATACTAACCTTCATATACTGCAAGTCAAGTTCTTTCACTCCAACATGTGCATCCATCTCAAAAAGTTCATAAAATTTACCCATCTGCTCCAACAAAAGAAAAAGAAGTTTCATATTGTTGTAGCAATGGGCTAATGGCACCAACTAAACTTAGCCAACTTAAACCTTGAAAAACAAAACTTTGTCCATATGCTTTGACTTGAACTCCCACCATTGTTTCTGCATTCATCAACTGACCACATTAATTACATGCACCACTAAGAACTTGAGAGTTCCTCCGTAGTAAGTACTAGTTAAGCAATAATTACCTGACCATCTGACAAACTCTTTAAGAAATCAGGAGGCAAGTACAGAGTTCTTGGATCATAATTTTCATCCCCTGGACGCCTTCGCTTGGCATCCCTCCGATCTCTGTACCAAGACCATGTACATCCAGAGCAACATAAACTTAACATAATATAAACCAACAAATTAAATGCCTGAAATAAAAGGCAATAACAGCTGATAACTGGATATACGCAAAATGGTATGCCATCTAAATCCCTTAAGAAATAAGAGGACTTTCAGCATTGAAAGACTTGAAGGAAACACTACAGCACTACAGTTAGCACTCACACTCTAAGGAAGCGAAATTTCTGAGCTTCACGAACCGCAAATCTTTCAGAGGCATCACCAGTTGCAACATTGTCAACACCATTAGATGCCTTTTTAACTGCAAAGACATGGCTTAAATTATACATTACAAAAATATATTGATCTCTGCACTTCAGTCGCCTAGTGAAATTATCCAATGGCATTCGAAGAAGCATCTTGAAAGTGATGTCGGTAAAATAAAGAAGAAAATTGCATAATAAAAGACTAAAATTTAGTAAGTACACCGAACAAATAACTAACTTTGGAGTTGGGCCTTGCTGGGTATTTTTTCCAATCTTAGTTTCTTTACCTTTCCTATTTTTTCTCCTTTTGTCTAAAGGTAATATTTTTCATCACCACATGGTGTTTTTGCTCATTTCCTTCCTTATTTGACAAACAACATATGCAATTAACTTCTAAATCTAAAAAAAACTAACTTGGCCACTCACTCTCCAAATTACTCGTAGGCTCCAATGAAGGGACCTTGAGACCCCCCTTATGAACTTCCGCTCCGGTCTTGCTCTTTTTTGCAGGCCCCAATTTCTCTGCTTCACCCAGTTTCCGCTTTCTGGGCTCAACCTTCCTGCTTGGCTTTCCTTTAGATCTCTCTGCTACATCTTCTTCGTCTTCTAACTCCATATCTTCTTCTTCACCATCCCCATCGTCCTCAACTACCTCATTCTTCCCCCAATCTTCATCACTGGAATCATCACCGCCACGACTTTCTTCTACCTCATCATCCTCAATCACCATCTTCTTAAAAGATGAGAGACCGCGACGCAGCCGTTTTAGCTTCTTCGCAGAGTCTTGAAGCCACTCGATGTTCTCCTTGGAAAGGTCGATTGATTCCTCTTCGTCATCGTCGTATTGAACCAAATGCTTGGAACTATGGTTATCAAAAGATTTGACAAAACCTTCATACCAGGCTTTATCCAATGGCCAATAAACCTTGATCCTTCTACCAACGACCTCTTGACCGTAGAGAGAAGGGGGAGAGAGAGGGGAGGGCGGTGAAGCGCCGATGAGAAGGAGGGGCTTGTTGGGTTTGGGGTTACGAGGGGAAGGTGTGGTAGGGCTAGGGCTAGGGCTAGGGTCTGGAATGGGATTAGGGTTTAGTTTTTGCTTGGAGTTGGAGAGAATGGGAGAATTGGAAGGAGAAGGAGAAAGAGAAGGAGAAGAGGATTTGGAGAAGAAGGAAGTGATTTGGCGCTGTTGATTGACGAGCGGCGATCGACCATTGCTTTGGCGACGCGAGGGAGCCATTGCTTGCGTTGTGTTGCAGAAACGGTGAAATTGGATAGAGAGACGCAACACAGAGTGTGAGTAAGAGTAAGAGAGAGAGAGAGGGAAAGTAATGGTAAAGGTGGCGGGAATTTACGGGAAATGTTTCCTCGCGCGCGCATGGCGGGAATTCAGTACTCTTTGTCCGTGTGTTGTCCATTGAGTTTTTGAGCCGTGAGCATACAGGTCTACTGTTTCAAAAAATGAATCATGTTGAGCTTTTTCTGTTTTACTACTATCACTAGGAATAAAGCTATATGGTCGGAGATGATATCCCGGAATTATCCGAATAAAGAAAGGAATTATGGGCTTTCTCTTATGAATCTCCCTTATTATAGTTTTATTTGTACTATCCGGTATTAATTTAGGTTACAGAAGTCGGATCTCACTTATTATAGTTTTATTTGTACTATCCAGTATTAATCTAGGTTACAGAAGTCAGGTTCTATAGCAATGCTCTATTACTATTATTAATAGGTACTAGATATGCACATGTGATATTATCAAAATTTAATTTTGATTTACCGTTAGTATAAATTTTTTTTATATTATCATTTAATTATATATTGTCAAATCATTAAAAGAATTTAACTATCACAACAACTATCTAAAAAGTCTAACTCTTTTAATGATGTGTCAGCATATGATTAGATGACAATATAAAATTTTTTTATACTGATAATAAATTGAAATTAAATTCATTATGAAACAATTGAACAATTAATACGATATTATTAAATGTGAACTCATAATATATGTGATGTATAACTATAAACATATAATATATTAAATAGAAAATTAAAAAAATATAGGCTTTTGAATAATCTAATGAAAAATAAGAGTTGGATTAAGAAAATTTTAATTCGTACCACGTCATAAGTAGTAGGCTAAATCACTTATAAGTTAGTCTAGCCCAACATAAAAATAAGTTGGTCCACTGTTATAACAATGTAAAATTTTATTATTTTGTTATTATTTATTTATATTTTTATTTGATTAATTTTCTTGAGATAAGAAAAAATAGGTGAATACATATTGGTCTTTTTTTTTCATTTATATATAATATTTACTTGTTTTAATTTTTTGAATTAATTAATTTATAATTTAATAAATACTTCATAAATATAATTTTGTTATATTTACATTTAATTAGCTTACATAATTTTTTGTAATATAGCATTATATTGATGTAAAAGTTTTATTTATTAATAACTTATTATTATAGAGAAATCAAAAAGTAAAGAAAGGTAAAAAAAAATCCAAGTGAATGACCCGCATGCCAATTTGCAACCCGCATAAGACTGGACTAAAATTGGCTCGATCTTCCCCTGCCCAAAGTGGATAGGCCAAGCCAACTTGTGCCTGGATTGACTTTTTTCAAAAAAAGAAAGCACCTTTTTTATTTTTTTAAATATTTCTATAAGTCTTTAAATGTGTTTAGATGCAAATTTAAAACAACAAAGAAAAAAGTTTTAAAAAAACTCAGTTATTATTTTTTTGGAAACTAATGATTCTTAACTTGTTTTGGGGGGAATATATAAATGATTTTTAATATATATTTTTTGACAAAAATACTATTTACCTTTATTAAAAAAAACATTTCATGCCCTCTTTTTTCTCTTTACAAACCTTATGTATGAACACATCTCTTCAATTATGGTTTTATGATTTTATAATGCAAGATGAATTTTTTTAATTTTTTAATAAGAAAGACACCAAACTCATTTTGCTATTATGATTAAAACTTAAAAATATGGCCAAATATGAGAGGCTCCCTGTGTGTATCAATTCGCATTGTATCTCTTATTTAGCTTTCTTTTTTATCATTTTTTCTTCAATGGTGTTACTATGCGTTGATCTGTTATTGATTTTCTTTATTTTTATTTTTTCCTTCATTAATTTTTTATCTAAAAAACAAATGTTGTCCTTTGGAAATCAATCAATGTCATTATTGGTAATTTTATTGATTATAATTCTGTGTTGATTTTCTACAAAAATATATGGTTAAGTCGTCCTCTTTGATAATTTTGTTATAAAAAAGTATTTATGTTATTTTTCATCCAAATAAAATTAAAAGTCATTTTGTTATTTAAATTTGTTTCTTAAATATTGTATCCAAATGTAACCTAATTCTTTTAAAAAATAAAAGATCAAAAAGAAAATCATTTTTCATATAATTATTCAAATGAGCCCATATTAGTAGTAGTCGTATTTATTAATGGAGTTGGATTTGGAATTAAGTTTTGAAATTAGAAATAAGATATTTAAATATTAATTATTTATGGAATTAAAAAATAATTAATTTACATTACTTATATTTCTTAACATATACCTTAAAAATTACAAATTAAAGCACCAAATTTTATTTAGAGTAAATGAAAAAATAAAAATAAAATGTTTAACCATTGCGCACGAGGCAACAACATACTCTATCATTCAACACAATATGCATTGGCATTCATTATTGTACTTCAACAACCATCATCACTTGTTAGCGTCTCCTAGTCACTATTGCTTGTCGACAATGTTCTCCATTCACTCTCGATGATGACATTCTTTGAGCACTATTGTTAATATCGTACTTTGGCTACCCTTGTCAGTAACTTATTTTAGAATTATAATTATATGTATTAATTTTTATTTGTCTTAAACATAAAATGGAAAAAAATAGTCAAACCTAATTCTAACAATTGAAATTAAAATTAAAATTATGAATTATAATTCTTATTCTCTCATCTAACACAGACCGTTAGTGTTTTTGCATGTCAAGTTAAAAACTTTATTTGAATGATAGCATACAAATGTGTAGAAATTGTATACAGTACTAGTAATAGACCTGCCTAACAAAGTACTAGTTATAGACCGACACATTGCGTGTATGACACACTGATTGGTTGCATAGCTCATCTTTAAATAGCAACATTTTTTTTAAGTTTCAAAACTTGTGAGCAATTGAAAAATGATGTGAGCCGACCTAATGTTCGGTGTCAATAAATCGAAATAAGTAGTAAAAATTGACTAAATAGGAACAGTTGTGAAATGAATAGGGATTGGGGATTGCTTTTGAAATGGTGAGGGAATTGAAAGAGTTTGTAAATGATGGTGGGTATTTAATATTAAACTAAATGAAATTGAAGTGGTAACATGTGGAGGAAGAGATGTTGAAAAAGAAAGCTCAAAGGACACTCTCGAAAGAAAAGGCTAATAATACTCAAAACGTGGGGATTTTAGAAGAATGAAGATAATTGATGTAGAATTTTCACAATGCGCATCTCAGAAATTATATATTAGAAATAAATAGATATGTAAGAAAGCCACAGAGTGAGGTTCAGTTGGAAAACTAAGGTTAATGCGAGTAGGCTTTACCTAAGTTCAATTATATTAAAAGTATCTTGTGACTAGGTCCAAACTTCATGTAAGTAGAACTTACTTGTAATGTAGTATGTTGTGATGTAGGGTTAATGGCACCAAACAAGTTTTTTTTTTAAAAAAAGAATTATGTGTATGGTATGCATAATTTTTTAAATAAACACTTTATAAGATAAATATTTCTCTTTCTTATAAGATTTTACAATATAGCACATCCACTAAAATTTTTATAGTTTTACTCGTACTTTTGGAGATAATCTTAAAGAAATAGTTGCAGCAACAAGCAATTCAAGAAATCATTTTCAATCAAGGACGTTGCCAAGAATGAGTATATATGGTAACAATTAAGTGTGTATTTAAACTAGATTTTGTAAATTTAATTTTTGATTAACTTAATTTTATAAATTTGATTTTGGTCATAAGTTAATTTGCAATGAAGTGGATTATATTTAAAAATATTTATCTTAAAAGTGATTTTGTTAGAGTTGATTTTGTTGATAAAAATCACCTTTAAATATGTAATTACGAAAAAAGGTATTAGTTTCCTTTTATCTTCTCCACATTACTCATTTTGTTTTAAATCATTTTTTTAACTACATCTTAATAAATGATATGAATATTGTTACAACAAATAGTTTTTTATACCAATATTACATTAAAAATATAAAATATACACAATATACACTAAATCAAATGTGAACCAGGTCCTGCATCATTAACATGTGTATGAAATAATCAATTAAAAAATGTAAATTAAAGAAAGTAAAATACACGACTGTAATCAACAATTAACATGTATTAATTGACACTATTTATAAAGATATATGTATTTATAATAAGACTTATATAATCTTACATATATTTAATGTTAAATAGAATGTTTATAATAGACAATGTTTATCTAAGAATTTGTCCTCTAAATGACTCTTCTTTAGTCTTTTTTTCACTCGCA
This sequence comes from Styphnolobium japonicum, assembly GCA_023212625.1. Classification (NCBI taxonomy): domain Eukaryota; kingdom Viridiplantae; phylum Streptophyta; class Magnoliopsida; order Fabales; family Fabaceae; genus Styphnolobium; species Styphnolobium japonicum. Next base: position 7,296,301 of record JALBWW010000002.1, on the reverse strand, counting down.
GATTCTGAAAGCTTCTTATTTATCATTTGTCTCTCACCCTCTTCCTCCTACTTTTTACTTCAAACCTCTATCTCCACTTAGAACCAGTGGCACCCTCTCTAGCATCTTTACACTAGTGACATCACAAAATCAGTGGTCCATCTCTACTATTTCTCTCTTAACTTTTACGGGAAAATCTCTTCCAATCTTCAGCTAGGCTCCATCAGTTGTCGCAAATTTAGCTGTTGCAAAATCTGATGCCACCAAGTTTGAATCTCAGCTGGCGCAACTGAAGATGAAAAGCTCTAAATATGGATGGCGACAATGCATGCATGTTCTGTTTTGGTTTCCCAAATGCCCAAATGTATTACAGTTGCTATGGTTTTAAAGATCCTCAAAAGGTCAAATTCTCTTCACTCTATATGCAATAAATCAACTTTTGCACTTCTTTCTATCATTAATTATTCCAGAAAAAAACTTATTTTGGTTTTCTGTTTTAAAATTTTATTTTGGTAAAAAATTAAAGTGAAGTGAGACAAAACTTGAAGAGAAAAGCTGGAAGAGTGATGGTGAAGAAAATAGTGAAGAATGAAGACAGAAGGTTATAGTGGGAAGATTACAAGTTTTGCTCCATAAAATCTTAATGGCTGACGCAATGCAAAAGCTTATATTTTTCGCTTATGCTCAAATCCTCATTTCAGTGGCAACCGGTGTTTGAAATCTTTAAACGCGCTGCAAACCAAACATGCAAGAAAAGAGACAAATATGTGTTTAGTCGGACAAACGCACATTTGTCCAACCAAACATGCACTATGACATATGTCTATGGATCTTACATCTTAGGCAGCGGAGGTTTGTCACGGCCTGGCCCATCATCTCCTCTTGTAATTAAAGGCAACTTCATAATGGGGATCCGATTTTGTTTGCAACACAGGTCACTTTACTTGCAGAGGGCATTCTTCTTCAGAAGAGCAATGACATTGGTCTATAAAAGAGAAAATTGTAACTAATCAGGCTGGTGTTCAAAAAGGAGTCTCACCACATTAACTCGTAATCCAGGAGAGTTCTGTTCCCATATATTTTAAGAATTGTAGCTTTTATCTTTTGCCATTTATTAATTAATACTTTTCCACCAGCATACTAAAAGGTTTGAGAAAACAAAGGTAATAAATTAATTGTAAACCTTTTTTTTTTGTGAGACGAGATTCATACTTTTTTATGTAAAAAAAATTAAAATATAAAATGATGAGGACTGAAAAATTGCATACGTGATAGATTTTTAAATAAAATAAAATTTTTAAATTGTTTAAAATAAATACTTAATTAAATTATTTACGCCTAATATTTATAATGACTGAGTAAGATAAGATGAGTTCTGGTAACAAATTGTGTAAATAAAATTAACAACAATAAAAATATCTTGCTTGAAAATTTAATATTACATATAGATCGGTGAATTTTTTTTTATCAAAGTTGTTTCTTCTTATAATAATGAATCACTTGAGAATGAGGGTTGAATCAAGTGTAATTAAAAAGGAAATTTTTTGCAATAGACAAAAACTCAAAATACCAGCAGAGATAAGCTAACTAGTTAGTGACAATGAGATAGTTTATCAAAATGTAGAATTCAAAACTTAAAATCATGTGCATATAAGTTTGAACATTAACAAAAAATATTCACACACAAACACATTAAAGAAAAAGTTAAGAGAGATATTGCACAACAGAATTTATACCGATTCAGCCTAATGTGGAACTTACATTCAGTCCCTAGCAAAGCTGGAAATTTTCACTATCAACCAAGTGTTATTTAATTTACCCTAACCTCTTCAAGTTAGATATAAGTAGTTTTGATCCACCTTAACCTCTTCAAGCTATAACTGAGTATTTTTTATCAACCCTAACCCTTCAAAACTATGAAACAACATACACTGAAATTTACTGTAGAAATATTGGAAAACTCTCTCACAATGAGTAAATAAACCAATGTAAACTCCACACAAAAATACAAGATGATTCTCAGAGAAAAGACTCAAATAATTCTTCTTGTTATTTCGTTTTTCATCTATTTTCCTCTTCTCTTCTTCTTCTGGTTTCTTTGGAAAATGATGGGTATTTGTAGACAGCTTTGAATTTGAACATTGCAGCATATACCACTTGTACATAACCTCTTTTGGCAGCAAGTGAGTGCATTGTGTCCCTTTTCTTCTTTTTGTATGTTATTCCAATTTGTTTGGTATCATTCCAACCATTCCAAAGAATATTCTAATGGTTTGGCAGCTTAGGAAACCTTCTAGAATTATCTTGCAGCTGGAGATCAAAAACAGAGTTGAACAAAGATTTTTTAGGTTTTGATCATGAGCTAGCTCATCTTTGGTTCATGAGCTAGCTTATCTTCGATTCATGAGTGAGCTCACCGGTGTCTTCCAGACTTGTTCTTTGAGTAAACCAATCTTAATCATTAGCATCCTCTTCTTTGTCCTTCCAACAGCTAATTCAAGTGTGTAGGGAGTACTCATGTCCATGAGATAGCTTATCAGCTTGCTCATCTTTGAGAATTTCAACTTTAATGCTTTGATAAATCTGCAGAATAATCATTTTAACTAGGTTCAAGTGTAAGTTATCTTTGTTAATGATAAAGTAATGTTTGTAATCATCATAAAATAAATGCTGACAGGAAACCTTGGGCTAACATCTTCTTTCAAATAGTGAAAGTCACCTCTAGACTTAATCAAATTTATTTTTTGATTCTGAAAACAACTTACACTTTTTTTAGAAAATAAAATTTTAAATTATGATAGTCACAAGCAAAGTTCATATATATATTTTTGACTTGACAAGCAAAGTTCATTTTACTCACCCGTTAACTTATAAATTGGGCATACAACTAAACTCTATTGATTTTTTTATTTAAAATAAAATTTTACTATATGATCATGTCTTTATGAGATATCACTAAAAAATCCTATTCGTGCTTCGAACTTCGAACTTTCCAAATTATAAGAAACTATAGACAAGAACATATAATCATGCATGCATGATATACAAAAATTCAACTATATATCATTGTAATAATGTTTGAATTGACGGCGATCTCTTTTATTTCATTAAACTTCATATAATTTTTTTAAAATAAAATGTATAGTTTAATGCCAAGTCAATATGTTTTGAAATATCTAGTTATCTAAATCTAATTAATAGTTTTAAATATTTAAGATCATAATTTAATTTAAAAAAAAAAGCTATATATAACCTGCCGGGTATGTAACTTTAGTGATTTTGTACGAAAAAAATAATATGAGACGAATTTTATCTTAATTGTGGAGCTCACTTGAGTAGGACTCACTCTCACTTTCTCATTCGAACTACGCGACGGCTCTTTTAGTTATATGACTATTTAAGAAAGACGTTAAAAACTGTTAAGAAAATTCATAAAGTTTGCTAACCTTCTACTTTTGTTATGATTTTCCTCGTACTTTCAAATATAAAAAAGTTAATGTTTTTCAAAGCTTTTTAACTTGTTAGGCATTTTTTTTATTTCTTGGTATATAAAATAAATTTTGTTTGAAATATATGTTTGTAGTCATAAGCTATTAATTTTTCATTTAAATTTTTAATACTTCCAATTTTTTAAACTTATTATAAAGTAAAATCTTAGATACAACGTTTTAAGTACGTGACACTGAAAATATAAGATAAATAAAATAATTTTGATGTATTGTTTATTGTAATAATTTAAATTAATATAATCATATTTTAAAAATTAACTAGATTATAATAGGGCATAAATTGAAAGAAAAATCTTCCTTATTGTTGCTCAACTACCAAGTTTTGCCACGAATCCAAGATTTGGAAAATTTTAGTTGAAACAATGTGCTGGTTTTTCAGTCAGAAAACCAAGGAAACGTTTACTAGCTTCTACCAATACCTTTAACTTTTAATATCCTTCAACAAATGTTAAAAGCATATATTTAAAAAGTCTTCTATTCTGGCAAGCATGAGAGGAAGAATTTCTTCATCGAGCCTCATTCAGCACCCAGCGGTAAAACACTGAAAGTGATTGTGTCTCCGTACGAACAGAAGATTATTTATTACATAGTCTTAATCAAGGATAGACTATTATTTCAATTGCAGGTTTTGTGCTCCTCTCTCTCTTCATCTCTATATAATTTTGTTTAATTTTTCTCTGAAGAAAGAGTTTATCTTTTTCTTTGTCTTTTTTATATTGAGGAAAGAGCTTTTTGGGACTTGAGGCTATATCTGTCTCAGATTATTTGCAACACTACCAAGAAAAATCAACAAACAAAAATTCATGCACGTATCATATCTATCTTACATATTTGGTCGGTTCCATATATGTTGATTTTTTTTTTTTGTTTATACTTCTAAGATCAAATACCCCAATTATAAGACTGGATTTCTAGAATTAATTTAAGGATTATGTTAGTGGTTAAGAAAGTATGTTCTATACCTTGACTAATTAAGTTCAAACACACAGGAAAAATAATTAATTTATTTAAATGCATACCGATGAAAAGATCACTTGAGAGACAAAAGTTTTAATTGATGCGAAAATTGATCAAAAAATACTTACTGTAAACAAAATTATAAAATTAAAGGATTTTTAGATTTTTCTCATTTGTTTGTCACCTCCCTTTAATTTTTTTAATGATATATTTTCTCATTCTCTAAATTCTTGATTTGAAGAATATTAAGCACGATCCAGACTTTTTTTTTCACTTTTAACATGGAAAATTAAAGAAAATATAATATATAAATATGAAAATTAAAGAGAGAAATAATAAAGTTTTTATTATACATTAAAAAGTCATGACTTAAAGGTGTAGACCGCTTGATTTGATGGAATTCAAACTCTGAAATTAAGCAGTCCAGCAGTTATTTATTATATTCTTGATATATAATTAACATCAGTAGGGTAATTAATATACACAATAAACATTACTCATTCTTGTTTATTTTAAATGTCGTTTTGGAAAAAAAAAAGTCTAATATCATAAGTGACGTTCTCTCATAATAATAAAATATTAATGATTATTTTTTCAACTATGTCCTTATACTCTAATGAAATAGGTAAGAGATAATATGATATAGTAAAGTAGAGTAATTAATTATTAGAAATTGAATAAGGGTAATTTAGTAAAAAATATATAAGTAAAACTTAAATTTGTGTTTTTTAATTCTTATGCCTTATACAAAAATGACGCTTAAAATGGACAGAAAGAAATATATATTAGTGATTTATGTCCCTTGATTTGTGTGACATTAGGCTATGACCTTCCTTAAATACGCATGCTATTTATTCGCTCAGATATACAAGTGTTATAGTAAATAAACATCGCATTGATTACAATTAATATTATATATAATTGATTACTTTGATTAGCTAGCTGCATAAACCGACCGTGAAAATAGTATTTAATATATTAGTTATAATCAATCAAACGACAAAAAAAACCTATAACAATCTATAAAAAATAGTTTAAACGGTAAGCAAGTTTAAGTTCAATGATTGAGGAGATCTCTATCAACAATGTAAAGGTTTTAAACTTGCAGTAAAATACTTGTAAGAATTGACAATCTTAATACCTCGATCATGATTAATCTAAAAAAAATTAAACTAAGAAAGATGAACTATTTTCATAGCAAAGTAATGAACAAAAGTATTCAAATAGACAAGGGGCCGGGGAGGCAGTTTTTTTTCTTTCTTTTATTATATATCTAAATGAATACAGGGACATGTGTTAAAGTTGGCAATTGTCAAATCTTAATTGTTGGATTCTATGTTTAAATAATATTCTGGTAAAATTCTAGCTAATTATACAGTTTAGATCACATTGAAAAGGAAACTATTTCTTTTTTGGTAGATGCCAGTAATAAACAAGATTGAGTTTCCAATATGAAAAATATATTGTGCAAAGAATATCAAATCTTCTTGAGAGAGATTTTCTCCTAATATTATGCGTACATAATAATGATGTTATAACACAATTCTATATATAGTTGTCAATTTTTTACCATTTGCAAGTCTTATATATCAGCATCAATATGTGATTTTATGGAGTTTCCAATGTGCAGGTTGATCACAAGACCCAATGAATCTCTGCTTATCAATGGTATTGCGGCCTTCGTCGTTCCTCATCGTGCTGGTATTTATTATTTCGTGCCATTTTTATTCGCACATGTTTTCTTATTATTAATTCATGGCGTTAATCTCGTCCTCAGTGAAAGAGAGGATCGCACTCTCTGATTCCTAATCTTGTTTTCGATTCTTCTTTTTCTTCTATTTTCATTTGGAACAGAAAGAAACAGTTTCTACGGGATTCATTACCGCTCCACACAGCACTTGTTAATGTTATAGTTCACGATTTTATACTAAACTAACTAAATATGCGCGCCTAAGATTAGTTATTCTTATTCAAGTACAAGTAGAAGCAGAGCTCTACTGCTACGAATATCTTTATTTTTCTTCTAACATACATATTCTGTGTCTTAAACATTTGTTGTAGGCATACGCTGCGCTAATAGTTCTTATCTCATTGACGCCATGCTGGTATATCATGGTCACACGTATCGAGCAGCGCGTGAATTTGAATTCAGAAAATTTTCTCTCCCAACTGCAATCAGAAATCGAGTACTCAGCTAAACTGATACACCCTATGAATTCATCCTCAACCAATTTGGCAAGATTTCTGAGTTCAACCCTCAGTGCTACTAACATCTCATTCTCTGATATTGAGACCAAGGTTAGTAACTTAGTATATCTACTCTACCTGTTCTTCCCATCAAAATCAAATTTATCATAATTTTGTTTATGAATTTAATTTTGATTTATTGCGACGTCAATAAAAAATTTTTATACTATCATTAATTGTGTGTCTAAAGGTATTCATAACCCGCTGTGACCTGAAAACTCGGTGTTTGGACTAGGATTAGGTCTTTCTTTTAGACCCGATGTATATTCCGAGTCAGGACCGAGTTACCATTTAAGCCACCATAGTCCAACCCAATATTATGTAAATTATTATTTTTTAATATTTTTTTCCTGTGATATTTTTTTAAATGTTTGACTTTGATAAAGTATTGTGACTTTTCATAAATTTAGTTATTATGTTATTTACTTATTATCTAATTGTTAATTAGGTTGGATTTTGACATGAGCAAAAATAGTATATACAAGTAGAGGGAAAAAAATCAAAACATTACATAAAAAAATATTTTGTGTATTGAAATCGGGTTGGGCTGTGCCAGGCTCGGACCATGATAATTTGCACTATCAAACTTCGGGCTAGGATCGAAGTTAAGTTCAACTCAGCTCATGAATACCCCTACATGTTATGATAAATCATTAAAGGAATTTGAGTATTATAACAAATACTTAAGAAGTATAACTCTTTTAATGTATTGTTTTAATGATGTGACAACACATTATTGAATGACGGTATAAAGTTTATTTATACTGACAGAATATCAAAATTAAAAGATGAGAAGAATGAGACGAGTGATTTATTATAAGAGATAAGAGGAATTAATCAATGACTGCTAGATCCTATATGAATGATTAAGATAAAAAGATCATGTCATGTGACTTTTTAAAAGAGTTACATGACTTAAAATGATTATGTGATAGTTATGTGACATATAAGTGATATTTTTGAGTGCGTTTATTTAAGCTTTTTTTAATAAAAAAAAGTGTTTTTTAATTAAAAAATCACTTCTATAACATGTTAGACTATTTAGATAAATTTTTAAAAAAACATAAACTCATAAAAAAGAATATTTTGGGCTTTTTTTCAAAAGTCACAACCAATAGCTTATTTTGAAAAGTCCCAAAATAGCTTATACTTTTCATAAAAGCTCTACAAAAGAAAATACTTTTTTTAAAAGCTTGTCTAAACGCACCCATAATCTAGACCATTCTGTGAGATCTAACTGTTACAATTCATTCACATCATCTCTCACAATAAATCATAGGGAGCATATTAAGTGAGAGGAGTGACTTACTAACTTATTGTAAGTGTGAAATGAATAAATCTTGATCATTAGATCATGCATGTATAGTCAAGATTATAACATAAAGTTATGTGACTTTTTTAAGTAGTCATGTGACTTTTAAGTAATTTCTAATCTTGATCTTTCATAAAAGATTTAATGGTCAACATTAGCTTATCTCACCTCTCATAATAATATTTATATAAGGGACCGAATTATGGTACTCACCTTTTTTCTTCGATAACGATACTCAGGATAAGTTATAAAACATTCATTAATTATTAATTATATTTAATAATCTTTTAAATATTTATTGTGAAACTAATTGTCAATAAATATTTAATAATTCATCCTAGTAACATACTCATAAGGGTACTATATCAACTTATATATATATTATATATATATATGTACTTTTTTTGTTTTAACTTCTATATATATATATATTTTTGCAGGTGGCTCCGTTATTATTTCAAGCATTTGAGACAGTTCCTCACTTAGCCCAAATATCATACATAGGGATGGAAGGTCTATTTTTCTCATATTACACTGACCATGATCAAGCTCTAGCAATGTACTCCAACTCATCATCTTCTTCAACTTCTACTTGGGGTGCCTCAAATGCAACCCTATACTATATTCAGCCTGTAAATCGTGACACTGGAGAGTTATATGGGGAAGCCATAGTATTTGAGCACTCTTTCAATGCAAGTTGGATTGGGGAAGCAGTTAATAGTTCATATGGATATGCCTCATTGGGAACCAAGTGGAGCAATGGTCATGATCTTCTGTTCCTCAGTTCAGCCAGAATCAAAAGAACAGGACTGATCTCTCTAGGGTTTCCAGCAACAGCAATAACTGATTTTTTCACTCGTGTTGGCCATCAAGGCGCAAGCTTGTATTTGGTTACCAAAGATGGAAAAGTGCTTGTAGAAGGGATCCAACATACCCGTATGGTTGTTTCTAATGATACGGTTTCCTTTCAATCAGTGAATGCAAATGGCGATCCAACAAGTTATGAGGGCACTGTCTCATGCAAAGATGAAGTCGATGCTTCTATTTTGAATATTCGGGATATTGGGTATTTAATTCACTGCTGCCCCATTGATATAATGGGAATAGAATCGGTACGTTTTTATCTTTTTACATATTCATTGAATTTTACAATATGGAACTTTTTTCAATATATTCCAATAGTAGTACATTTACAATAAAGGAAAAAAATTGCAATTAAGAGCTGCAACACACCTTTCCTTATACGGATTGCAATGTTTTATTATTTTTCAATATTATTTTTTTTAGATACCTAGCTCCAATGACCCGAATGCATGGGAAATGAACTTAAAACTTCTACCAGAGTAGCGTCGTGGGGAGTTAGGCTCGATCTCCCTCCCCCAGTTAGCAATATGCAGAACAAAAAACAAAGAGAATAGCGTCGTGCTTAGACGTAATGTGAAACATACTTGAATACATTATTTAAATTTGAAAAAATATATTAAAAAAATAGCATATTAGAGTTCTAAAAGCCTTTTAGCCTTGAATTAACATATTATTGACTACCCTAAAATGTGTAGTTAGTGTAGGCCTAGATAGAGATGAACTGGGTATCATTTCAACACTGGGATTGAAATGTCTGCTTAACTCTGATGTGATTATGTTTCAGGTGTATGTTTTGGCTGTCCCACAAAATGGATTAGTCAGCTTTGTTTTCAATAGTAAGAAAAAGGGATTGACGCTATTGAGTGTAATGATTGTCGTGATATTCATTGCCATCTTCAGTTTTCTGTTCATAAATGCTAGAGGCGCTAGGCGAGAAATGCATTTGTGTGCCTCACTCATCAAACAAATGGAAGCCACCCAACAAGCTGAACGAAAGAGTATGAATAAGAGCCTTGCTTTTGCTAGCGCCAGCCATGACGTTCGCGCTTTTCTCGCAGGCCTTACTGGTTTGATAGAGATGTCCTATGAGGAAGTTGACCCTGGCTCAGAATTAGAGACCAATCTAAAACAAATGGATGATTGTACCAAAGACTTACTAGGTAACATGGTTGATTCATAGTACCCAAAATGCATGTAATTATAACATTATATAATTATGATTTGCATCTCTCATCCATGGATATGGTCACTTCATTTTCTGTATTTAATTCTCATGGCATCACTAACTTATTTTCTTTCTATACATACTTGTTTAGGGCTGTTGAATTCTATACTTGATACAAGCAAAATTGAGGCAGGAAAAATGCAGCTTGAGGAAGAGGAATTTGATCTATTCCAACTCCTAGAAGATGTAGCTGATTTATACCATCCTGTGGCTATGAAAAAAGGAGTAGAGCTTGTATTGGACCCTTGTAATGGTTCTGTACTCAGATATTCACGCGTGAAAGGTGACAGAGGAAAACTTAAACAAATTTTGTGTAATTTACTGAGCAATGCTGTTAAATTTACTGATGAGGGGAACATAGCAGTTCGGGCATGGGCTCAGAAGCCAAGCTTGCAGAACTCAATAATCGCTACTAACCGATATAGTTTCATGAAACATTTGTCATGCTTATTTTATAGGAAAAATGAAGCACATGATGACCTAGAAGCAATGAATACAATCCAACAAGATCCGAATTGTACGGATTTTTTGTTTGAAGTGGATGATACAGGCAAAGGAATTCCTAAAGAGAAGTACAACTCTGTGTTTGAGAATTATGTCCAAGTCAAAGAAACTGCTCTTGGCCAAGGAACTGGCTTGGGACTTGGCATTGTGCAGTCGTTGGTAGGTAGCCAATTGTATTTTTCTGTATAGTTATTACCAATTAATTGTGAATTATAAGTTCACTGATCCACAAATTCCCTTAATAAAAATATTATTTGATTTTCTCTAGGTACGTTTGATGCATGGAGATATAGGAATTGTGGACAAGGATATTGGTGAAAAAGGAACCTGCTTCAGGTTCAATGTGCTCCTTATTGTATGTGAGACAGTGACGGATGGTTACACAAGGGAAGGTCAGTCTGGATCAGGTGACAGAAATCAAGCTCAGGGACTAACCATTCGCACTACTAGTTCTGGTTCAAGTATTAGCTCCATGAGTCCCAGGTTACTTATTCGCAGCCCTAGTCCTAGGCCAGAGGCTTCCCAAGTAATTCTTTTGATTCAAGACGAGGAGCGCCGAAGGACTACACAAAGGTTCATGGAGAGCTTAGGGGTTAAAGTTAAGGTTATGGAGCAGTGGGAAGATCTGTTTGATACTCTCAAGAAGATCAAACAAAAGGGGCACCCTTCCAGCAGCCAAAGTTCTCCAGGGGCTTCAGATTTGAGTTCTCGGTCTACAACTCATAATTCTATTGCCAGAGCCAAAGAAGTCCCTTTGAGTGCCATGGATGGAACTGACTATATACATTCAATCTTCAAGAAGACAGATATTGGAGCTACCCCTGGTTTCGTCCTGATTGTGATTGATGCAAATGCAGGACCATTTTCAAAACTTTGCAGGATGGTATCTGACTTCAAAAGAGGCCTTCGCAATCCTTGTAAGGTTGTTTGGTTAGAGAAGCCACTTATGCGTAGTGTTAATATCAAAACCCTTGACGAGGATGTTTTTGATTCAAATGATATTGTCATATCCAAACCATTTCATGGTAGTCGTTTAGTCCAAGTTATAAAGCTTCTTCCAGAGTATGGCGGAGCTTGGCAGTGCAGTTCTAGTAGAGCAAAGAGAGAAAGTACTCATGATAGAGCTGGAAAGACTTATAGGGATTCTAGCTTATCAAAATACCAGTTCCCTGTGTGGGACAGATCACAAGTTTCCCAAACTGATGGACGCCCATTTCAAATTGTTGAACAACAAAACTATGGTAGTTCAAGGAGTGAGCAAATTTGGAAGGAAACCCAGCAATCCTATGGAGATCAATCTTATGTTATGTCCAAAGCAAGAAAATCTTCAGTTCATCAAGGAGAAATACAAGCATGTGGAGACTCAAGCAATGACAAACCCTTGAGTGGTAAGAATTTTTTGGTTGTTGAGGATACTGAATTGTTACGCAGGCTAGCCTTGGCTACTTTGATACGGCTTGGTGCGACCATCAAGCAATGCGAGAATGGTGAACAAGCTGTGCGGCTAGTTGAAGAGGGTCTAACTATGGATTTTCCCAATCCTCCATATGATTACATCTTAATGGACTGCCAGGTACATGATTGCGTAATATGGTTCCTACTCCTTTCATTTGGTTATCTTATGGCCTTGTCGGTAGTTTCCATTCTTCATCATATATGGTTACTCATCAATTTTATTGTAATTAGCAAGTTGTACTTGATAATTGATACACATGGTTGGTTCTTTCATTCGTACTTGTTACTTTTTACTAGTTGCTAGCTAGCTCCTTTCTCTTGCTATTGTTTATTTGGTTAATTGAATTTCATTCAGTTTTCCATTTGATTTGATTATGAATGGAATTGCCATCTCCTTTTGCTACTTTGCTTTCTCCCAATCATTCCTATTTTAAAATGAGACGGTATTGTTGAAGTGATTATAAACTCATTTCACTCATGGTATGGCTTGTTGATCTATTTATAAAACTGCATGTTTGATTGAAAATATAATTCTGCGTGCTTGATGTACATAACTATTGGATAATTAATTATACGTGCAATAAACTTGATTAATTATTCGTATGTTACAATATGGTACTATATTATTGATAAGTTGCATTTGCATATCAATTTGTTTTGGCTTTAAAATTTATATCGTGATTATGCATTATTGGTGATTCAGCAGATGCCAGTAATGGATGGGTTTGAGGCAACAAGGCGGATAAGGGAGATGGAGAAGCCCTATGGTGTTCACATTCCTATCATTGCATTAACAGCTCATACTTCAGGGAAAGAGGCAAAAATGACCATAGAGGCTGGAATGGACTATCATTTAGGCAAACCCATCAAGGAAGAACATTTACTGAAAGCCATCAGATGCATACATAGTACAGAGTGAAACAGTATACCTATATTATCTGTATATAAGTAAAATGTGGGGCTATATGCTTTTTAGTAGGGTCAAATAGAATTCCAAAGATATTGGAATAGCTTAACTTGCTAATCATATTGCAGTGCATGCGCTAATTATATAATTTGAAGAAGTTGAAACTTATGTGGCGGCAGATAGGAAGGTAGTTATCATAGTTAAATTCTTCAATTGATGTTGCAACACATTATTAGGTGATAGTGCAAAAAAAAGTTTTACACTAGGAATATATCAAATTTAAACTCTAAACCATTTCCTATTGAACTTCTATAAACTCCACGTTAGAACCACCAAAACATTCAAATTCAAAATCAACGGCAAAAAGCCAAAAATGCTCCCACTCTACCATTATGACGATACTCGGCATTTAAAAGGATGAGTCTGTATATATATATATATATATATATATATATACACACATGACAATTAATATTTACCCACCACCTACTGCCTTCTCCATTCTATAAAACCATTGCCTAGAGAACAACTAATTCCCAAAAATTGGATTAAAGAATGAAAACAATTTAAGAAGAAACCTATAAAATATGTATTGGGCTTTCTATATCCTTTCGAGTTTCCTTCTAAACCAATGTCATAGGCGCCTAATCTTGCCAAACAGCTGAACATTTTTTGTAAAGAAATTCTCAGCATTTGATAGCATTACCACTACATCATGCTTAACACCTCCCACACTCCGATAATGGTCATTCTTCTTCAACCTTGACCGAATCAATTCAGGATAGAATGGAACAGGAAACCTGCAATGCAAATCCAAAGATGGCAAATTATTATAAGTTAAAAATTGAACTCGTAGTTTTACCTCTATGTTATCTTCATTTCTCTTCTTTTTCTTTGCCATTTTTACTTTCTTTGTTTGCTTAAAATTGAATAAATATCAATTAGAAAGCTTAATGCAGAATGCAAAATCATTTCAACAGCTCCATCTGTCCTCTTATTTTCAGACAAAGACATTTGAGTTTAATAGATCCTGAACATCCTGTTAAGCTGTAAACTCGTTTATACACCTGTTTAAAAAATCTGACTTCTCAGCTGCTTGGTTCAATGCCTGAATAAGATAGTTATCCTGTATTAAGAAGGAAATAAAAATAAAAAATCAATATGACGTAAACATTCCATTCCTCCCCCCTTCCCCTTTTTAAAATTTCGAAATATAGCCTTTCATTCCTATTTAGTATTCCTAAATCAAAAGTTGAAACATTGCATCTATCAACAAGATTTAGTGAAAGAATGAGTAGATTAGGAGAAAGGAAACTTAATGACTACATACTCTGTGGTCTAATTTAGTAAAATAAGACAACGGCTTATCTCTGATCTCATGATCAACTTGGGGGCGCTCCCATAGAATCTCAGGATCATATAGTTCCCACCGACTGTGCAGAAGACTTTCTGTAGGATCAGTCTTGTACTGGGATCAGATACCCTACCCAAGGACTGTCAGGAAAGTCATGAGATTTGGGCTGCACAGAAAGAATTCGACCTTCCCACCAACTTCCACCTTCCTCATTTTCATTTCTCCACCAGATCATGCATTTATCTCTTGGGGACCAATTTCTCCTCATTGCAGTATCATACCATGTTTTTTCAACAATAAAATCAGAGAAGTTAATCAATTCAGGAAGAGTTAATTTAATGATTTTCCATGCGCACAGGAAGAAGGATCTACAAATCTAAGTTTGAGTTTACAAAAGCTATCCCCCGAACCAGCTAGCTACGCATAATCAAGCTCTTCAACCTTGCAAGTTTCAAAAGCACTTAGTCCTGTAAATAATCTCCATAAACCTAATTCAGTTGGTTGACATGACTCTACGTACTCTTGTTGGCCATGCTAATCAGATAAGTTCAAGAATATAAATTGGGAAACAGATTACAGAAACTTATATTCCAGAACAAACTGAAAAGTGCCAGGAGCTATAGGGAAGATCTATAAGGAAAAAAATAATATTAAACATAAACTACCTGTCTCAAGTATACAACTTCATCAACAAGTTGAGGAATATAATGGTAACCCTCTTTGTACTCTGATAACATCAGCCATGATAATTTTTCCACGGTAAGCATTATTTGAGCTTACAGCAGCCAAGTCAGCAATATCACCCTTCAGTTCACATAAAAGCAAGAGAAACTTTAATGATATTAAAGGGTATACTCTTGACTCACTTCATGTCCACGGCAGCTGACTAAATAAAATGCAGTTTTCATATACCAAATCTAGACAAGACGGTCATCTGAACCACTGATAACATATCTCCCTGATCGATCAAATAGGGCTGAAGAGATAGAAATATAATTATTTTCTTTAATTTATCAGCCATGAGTTCGGTTATTAAAATAATTACCCATATGCATCTAGGTGCTAATTATTATTAAATCAACATTTAGCTTCAGAAGGAAACTCCGGGCAAATAGTATCATGAAAAATCATTGGAATCAACTTTTATGAATGTCACATCTATGTAATGACTTTCATGAGAATAACTGAACATGATCTCATAGAATGACATGCCCATAAAGCCACCATACTAAGCGAGAGTTTAGCAGAAGAGAAAGCCATACCACAACAATAGACAGCCACACAGTGCCCCCTTAGCTTCTTTATGTTGTGCATCTTTTGCACCATGGTAGATGGTTTGGCAATAGCATAACATGCAGAGCGAATAGATGGAGCACGATGGTGCTTTGTAAAACCACCTCCAATTTCCCTTAAACTTAGTCCCTGAACCTGATTAGCCTGCATGTGTGGCCAACGTAGGTAAACTGGAGGGGGCTTAACTTGCTTGTCTGCTATTTTCAAATCAACTGTACAGACACTAAGATTAAAATCAAGTAAATAGATATACAATCTTCAATTCTTCCCCATATATATTCTGTGATTTATGATGGGGACAGGACGAACTTTAGCAAATGCCAGACACATTCAAATGCAAATTTACCAATAGAAGCTTCAGATCAGTACTACAGTTGGCAAAAGGGAAGACTAGAAAGAAATTCCAAGCAAAAGACAACTATCTGATCAAGTTTTTAAACATTAACAATCTTGGATCTTCCTCTTTTATACATGCTCATTACTACCTGTCAGTGCTGTCACACAATTATTACATTATATATGCCCCAGAAACCAGTCTCACTGGAGTGGACCACAAACATAATCCATGTAATCTGTATTTTCTAAGAAGCAAATATAGTCTTGGGAATTGGGATGTTCATATGTTAAATTATCAATTCTTACCAAAGCATAAACTGAAACAAGGTTGGAAATATCCATCCCAAACCTAGTAACTTATAGCCAGCCCTAAATCCCTCTGAATATTCCACGGGACAAGAAAAGAAAAATCATTAAGATATACCTAATATCATTAATTTACTTATTCATATATAGCCTCAGATTACAGACAATTTATGCAGTGTATCTAAAGTTAAAAACTATAACTAGAATTTAGATTGAAGGATCGACTAGAGGAAGTAGATTACTATATAGCATATCACGTACTATCCAAAAGAGAAAAAGGAACCGTGTCCAAGTAATGTAGGAACATCAACAGCATTAGGAGTACTTCCTCCAAGTTCTCCATGCAAAGGATGGGCCGAACTCAGCATCAATTGGTTCAGAAGCTTTACCAAGTGATCCTTTGCTATGTGAGGATACCTTGTGGTTACACAAAAATGACCAACAATTAATGCCCATACAAGTAATATCAAGAGGCAGCCATTACTAATTTAAGAGAAAAGCTTTTGATACCAAATAGCAAGTAGCAACAATGAATTTGGATTAATATATGAAGCATCCCCCATTTTCATGTAATGAATGCATATTTAAAATTCAACAGTTGACCCACAAAAACATACTTAAAGCAAAGGTAATTATATATTTATAGAGCTAGTTAAAGTAATTGCTTACATGCTATAAATACAAGCAAGCAGTCAAGTTGCCAATGATATATAGGCATATAAAATTTTGAAGGAAACTAATCAATATATAACCTTGGCAGCAAGCTATAGCCACCAAAAATAGTAAGTGACTAGAATTGAAGACATTGGAAGTTGGAACCCCATCAAACAGCCCACATAATGTGAAAAATAGAAAGGGAAAAGAAGTTCAAATTGACTTACTACACTTTTCTGCTGGGCTTTATCAAAAATAGTTTTAAAAAAATACTAAATTCCTATCATTTATAGAAGTACAGCATAATAAAATTTACCTCCAAATTGCCAGCAATATTATGTCCCTATAAAAAAAAGAGAGATTTTGAACGCTACAATTCCAACCTTATTTACAGTAATAAAACCCAATTAAACCATCAAATATCCCTACTCAAATTGTTCCTTGCTAATTTGTATATAAATCAATCAGGAACCATATATAAACCAAAAATACCTGTCCACTAATTTGTGGTAATTTAAAGGAAAAGAGATGCCATCATCATCATCCCCACTGTGTACACCACTTCTTGAAAACCAAGCATGATATCTTCTAGGTAGAAGCTGATGCTCTAAAAGTTCATTCCAGAACTCTCCAAAAGTCCTCTGGCATGGCCCAGCAGACAAAAAGTGCATAATTAAAAAGTAAACTTCTCTGAGGTCTATACCCACATCAGTCTCAACAGTATGGCCAATAACCTCCATATCCATGAGGTATCAACCCATCTCATCCACCTGATTTGAAAAACTCAAAGGTGTTACACTCTGAAACTCTGAAAAGATGTACAACCAGAAGCTTTGCACTTCCGTGAATCCATGTTTGGAAAACAGTCTACAACAACGAACAAACTACTGATTTGGAAAATAATCACATTCAGTAAATCTCAATATTATATGAATACAAAAGAAGCCTGATGCACACCAACTTATATACATGAAAGAAATTAAATACAAAGACAAGAAAAAAGCTAGCTAACCAATGATGTATTACTTGTCATGATAATAATATAAAAAGTTAGTGATATACTGATATGTAGTACTTCAAAAATGGAAGTTGGTAAATTCTTAATTGGCATGAACATTATAGCATTAATACATTAGCGCTCCTTTTGGATATTATAACTGGAATCAGAACTCACACTTCAAATTCTAATCTAATTCAATTATTCAAGTACTGTCAGAATGGGAGTTGGTTCAGAATTCTAGTTCCAATGTTTACATGACAATAATAATAAAGATACAGAATTTCCATTAATAACCCAATTACAATACCATGTTTCGTTATATTATAGATAGTTTCCTAAATAAAAATCACTTCTACAATAAAAACATACCATCGAGAAATTCGTATTTTAGCTAATAATATGTGGAGTTATCTGATAGATAAGCAAATCACAGCTTCATACAAATCGTTCATAATATCTTAGAACCAAGTTGATATTCATTCCTTCTTTCGTTAAGCCCTTCTTTCGAAAAAGAAAAAAAAAACATGTAACATCAAAATAAACTATAAAACAATATGGTCATTACACTCGATGTGTCTGAAATCTGAAAAAGAAAAGAAAAAACTCTAGGCAAACAATTAAAAAAAAATCATTTAGTGAACTATTTACCATAAAAAATCAGAAACAGTAAATAACATAGATAATTGTTCGAAACTAAGTTGAAATTTACAAAAACTAGTTCGATTCATAAATATGCATTCTATACTAGCTTGATATGTTATTCTATTTATATCAAGCACCAAATCGATTGGTTACTTACTTTAGTTTCTCTAGTACATAAAATTACTGATTATGTTACAAATTTTAAAGAAATGAATGAGTTTGAAGAGAAGGGAAAGATAATTTTTTTATTTTAAGTAAATATTTTTTTATTTGTGAACATTTTAAAATAAAAAAATAAAATAAGAGATTATTAGATAATATTTTATAATTTTCTTAATTTAAAAATAAAAAATATTCATCTCTTTCTTTTTCTTCTAAATATTCCTCTCATTCAAACGTATCCTAAAATAATGGCGCTAATATTCTTTCCAATCATGATTCATGCAGCATAACAACTTGGGATTTCGTTAGTAAAAAAAAAAAAAAACTTGGGATTTCGTAAATAAAGGAATAACAACAATATTCGTTTCAATCTAAATTCTATTAAATTCAAAAGGAGTATCCTTCTTATTCTTGAGAAGTAATGATTGATTGATTGTCGTAAAATAAAACTTGAGAATGCTTTGGACAAGAATGAAGAACACAAAGTGAAAGAAAACCTCGAAATGAAACAGTTGAACTTGAAGTAGAACAAAACCAAGCAACAGAAAATGAAAACAGCAAAGTAACAACACAGTGGGATATTAGGGAAAGACCGTTGTTGATTGCTTCGAGTTGAAGAAGCTATTGTTAGGGCAGCTTCATTCAAAATCATTTCAAGATTGAAAAGTGAACGCGAATGCTGTTATTTACATCCATGAAATGCACAAAATTAATTGGGTTCCCCAACTAGCGCTCTTCTTACTTGCGATTGCTAAGGAGATTGAAACCCTTCCAATCCAAACACTTGCTCAAAACAAATTTAAATTACATGTTTGGAAGGCTAGAGTACAAAAAAAAATAAAATAAACAAAATTGTTGCTTTTGCAAAAGAAAAGACGACAATTTAAGACTGCAAAGGTGAAATTTTTTTGTCAAATCATAATATATCAGGAAGTTTTATGTTAAATGACAATTACACCTCTATCTGTCGCCTACTGGTGGCTTCTGAGCTAGTATCACTTCACTCGACACAAGGTTAGATTTGTCTTTTCAGATATAGCTAGGTCAGTATAAGTATTACTCCTTTTTTATTTTTGTTTTTTTTTAAGAGCCTTTTCTGTTTTTTGGTGATAGTATTACTTCCTTTTTGCATAAAGAGAACGTTGGCCCAACCATTGATAAGTTTAAAATAGAAAAAATGAAAGAATAGTGTGGCTTAGTAAAGATAATAATTATTTGGTTTGTTTTGAAAATTAATTAAGTATTTAAATATATTAATTAATAATTTATATATATTTAACCATGTATCAAGTATTAAAATAAAGATAAATTATTAGTTAATATAGTTTAATACTTGATTAATTTTCAAAACGAACCAAACGATCATTATCTTTATCAAACCGCACTATTCGGTCATTTTTTCTTAAAAGTATATATATCATATAAGTTGTTTATTGTAAAAAAAATATTAATTTTGATTTATTGTGAGTATAAAATTTTATTTTTTTATATATTATTAAATTATTAAAATAGTTTAATTATTATAATAATTATTTTAAAAAATTAATATTTTTTTTAATTAATCAGCCTAATAATCTTCTTAATTACTTAGAGTGTGTTTGGAATGTAAAATAAATGAGATTTAATTTGATTTATAAATCAAACATTGTGTTTGAAATGTTAAAAAATAAGAAATATTTTGATTTTTAAAATCTTATGGATGTTAATAGTTTAGATTTAGAAATATTGTCAAATATGGTGTGATTTGTTAGGATTTGATTGGATTTTAAATTTAAATACTTATATTAACTATTTTATCTTTATTAAATTTAAAATTTTACCCTTACTAATATAAGGGGGAAAGTAAAATAATAAAATAAATTCATTTTTATAATGAGTTCTAAACATAAGAATTAATTTTTAAATCAATTAAAATTTAATTTTTTATAATGAGTTCCAAAGAAAGAATTTAATTTTTAAATCAAATCAAATCAATTTAATTTATAATTTATTCCAAACACAAAATATTAAATAATTTTAGATTCTCAATATATTAAATATATTTTTTCATTTAATACTTTCTATTTTCACTAATTCGAATGATGTTAGGAAGACTTGTTAAGAGGATATAGCATTGCTCATTTGAAACTCAATTTTTTTTAATGATGTACCAATATATCATTGAATATACCAATATATCATTGAATATAGTATAAAAAATATATACAAACTGTGAATTAAATTTGAACTAAAAAATATGATTTAATCTTGATCTCCTGCCAATGTAAAACTTTTTAAAACTATGATCAAATTATGTATTGTTAAATTATTAAAAGAGTATGAAAATAACAACAATATCTAAGAAAATTAACTCTTGTAATTATATTTAAACACATCATTAGATAATAGTATAAAACACTTTACCAACAGTCATTCAAAATTAAACTTAAAAAAATATAAGTAGTTTATTTTCTTAATTATAAATCTCACCCACTGAATATTAATGGGATTTAAACTTTAAACCTTCAAAATAAAAGTATCATATGTTTAATTATTGGGTCCTCCGTTGCATATATAAAGAAAAAACTACATTCTTGTTTAGTGTGATTTTTAACTTAGATTACTAGTGATAAGGAAGAAATGAGCAATAAAAGCACAAGTTTGATGTCGATAAGGATTATTCTATTGCCACCTTTCGTCATTTCTTTCTATCTCTATTTTGCTCTAGTGAATATTTCATAATGTAGGAAAGAAAAATATATATTTGATGATAATTTTACTTCATGCCTTACATTCCACAAATGCGTAAATCTTTATTATGTGAAAATGATGATTATTTTTTATAAGTTAGAATTGAATTAATGTTTTCTTTTGAACAGTTGTCGTATCAATCCATCAGAAAGTCTAACAGCCGAGGCAAGCCATACTACTCGAGCTCATTCAGAAAAAACCTGAATTTGAGTTTATAGGGATGTCCAGCACAACTCTCCCTTTCTTGTGAAGAGTTTTATTTTGATTCACTATCAATATGAAGTTTTTTTACACTGTCATCTAATAATTTATTGCCATATCATTAAAAAGGTTTAACTATCATAGCAATTACATTGGAAGTCTAACTCTTTAATAATGTACTAAAACATTATTGGATGACAGTGGAAAAAATTTTAAATTAAATCCTCTTGTGAATCCTTCCATGCAATTTGATTTGCATGGCAATATTTTTTCCAGCTAACATAACTTAAGAAATTAAGATGTAACTAAAACTAGGTTGAAGATACATTCGTGTATCATTTTAAAAGTTAGAATACGGAATATGGAACAGTTATCAGGCCAATAATTTTTTTTTAAAAAAAGTTTAAATAAATTTTTAGTTCTTATAATTTTTACTTTTTTTTAAATTTTATCTTTATATTTTTTTTCTTTGTAAATTAATTTTCATAAATGATATCTACCGTTAAATTTATTATGACGTTGTCAATTTATAAAAACTAAATTAAAAATAAGAGAAAATTATATAAATTAAATTTAAAAAAATAAAAAATAATAACCAAAATTAACAGTAAAAATTATTTTTCAAAAATTATTGTAAATATAAGAACTAATTTACAAAATATATATATATATGTACTAAAACAAAAATGAGTGTAAAATCAAAAATTTATTCGAAAATGAAGAAACTGATACATGCGACTTTTAGCGGGTAGATAACTAGATTATGAGTTAGAATGATATTTCTAACTTTCAACATATAACATTCGGTACCGCAAGGACAACAACTGGAGCATTCTACTATACATCTTAAAACTATAAATGTATCAATACTCCATTAAATTTACTTAGTATAATCGATTTTAAAACATATTTTAAAATGTATCTCATTTCTTGTTTAATTACATTTTAATCCATCATCATTTATTTAATTTTAATTTTTTTTTGTATGACCCAAAAATGAACTTCAAAATATTGATGGGAGCATGGATTAAAATCAGTATCCAGCCGCCTTTACTGACTAATTTTAGCCATTTGAAAGCTACTAGAGAAACATATTTCCTAATTCCTATGTTGCAAAGGCTCTGCTCAACACAATGCAGGTCAAATAGTTTGTTACCGTTCTAGTTTTACAATTAAGAAGCAACCCAATGCGTGCTTCCAATTTGTAGTCCTAACTGTAGCATATAAAATTTAAATACGCAATTCTTAACATTACAACGAACCTACATCGGCTAGGCAAAATCAAACCACAAGATAAACCAAAATACTAAATATGATTTCCCTACAATCTACAGCACTCTTAATATCCCAGCTTCTTGAAACCAGATTGCCGCTAACCGAGTTTTGATGGGGGGGAAAAAGTGCATCAAGCATCAATAAATCGGATATCAAAGGTGTGAGGATGTATCTGCCATACATTTAATGCTGCATACTCCTCCAAACACTCTTTTAACTGGGCTTCGCTGTACCCCTGTTTAAAAGCCAAAAGTTGTGCAGTCAGAAGATTATTATCTTGAGGGGAAAGGAGATAGGTATCTTGTCAACAGACAGGGCCTTACTCTGGCTTCACACAACTAAAACATGATATTTAAGAAAATAAATAAGCTTCAATATTAAGACTGTCGAGAATAAATACTAATGCTAATACATCTAGTTGACAGCTAAGTATTGCATTGTCATTTGTCAGTAATTAATTCCAGATAGGATTAAGAAACAATCGGTGCAAGAATTAGGAAAGGCACTTACTCAACCTAAGCCAGCCTAAAGATTTCCTGACAACCATCTTACTCGGTTACTCATGTAATAACAGGATCAAATATTCGCTAATACTTTTCAGTTTCATGGCCCTTTTTTTTTGGTACGTCAGTTTCATGGTCCTTTATTCAATGAAATAAAATATTCTTTTAATTGTTTCGGGATTTTTACTGTTGAATCTCTACGTGTTCGGCAGTCAAACCTGAGTTTAAACCCTTCTCAAGTTTGACGTAGAAATCATTGTCTACAATTCTACATAATAGTGAACTCACCTTCCTAGATATCCAATTCAGTGCATGGGCATAGCTGACATCCATCCGGTTACTTCTAGCAGCTTCATCTCGCAGTATGGAATAAATATCAGATATGGCATCCAGACCAGATTTTTGACGCTCATCAGAGTACAAAGAGAATTTTGACATCTGCATTAACCTAAGTGCCTCATCCACATCACTCTGAGCAACAGTTTCAGAAAAACGGAGTCTTGCTAGCGCCTGTTAAGAAATTACAGATGGAATAATATTTGCTTAGACAATGTAAGTAACATTGAGATGCTTTCTGGTTCACATTAAGGACTTAGGGCAGCCATCTAACTGATTAGGTAAAACAATTCTTTAAATCCAAAGAAAACAAAAAAAAATCAATATCACCCTATATGCCTAATTATTGCTCTCCCTCACCTCATCTGAACTTAATTTTTATGAAACGAATAATGAAAATAAATGAAACAGAAAGACTTACAGCTGATATGCGGAGAATACTGAGCAATGTTCTGACAGTCGTATAGGAATGGGGAGTATTAGACTTGGCTTCTTCTTGACGAATGCTAGAGTATGCACTAGCAATATACTCTTCCAGTTCCCTAGGGACACTAGGAGATAATCTTCTTGCAGCTGATATATATGCACTAGATAAAAGCAAAACATAATTTAATTTGTAATAATTTTCTGTCACTAGTAGACAACAGAGCATAGACAGAGACCCATATCTGAAACTATAGGAGAAGTCAGAATGACCATGCAATCAAATGAGCAACATATATGCAGTAAACTACAATATAAAAAGAAAAATGAAAAGCTGTTAGCAATCCTGCTTCTATACTTACCGGAGAACAGATGGTTCAAGAGGAGTGAATCCTATAGCTGGAGACTCTTTATTTTGGTGGACATAGACAATATGCCTAGCCATTTCAAGATCACTATCCATATCAGCTCGATCAAGGATTAACCACAGCAGATCAAATCTTGATAGGAGGGCAGGCGGAAGATTAATATTTTCAGCTGGAGTTCTTCGTAGATCATATCTTCCCCTTCACAATAAAATATGGATAAAATTAGATTTTGGAAATACACAAGTATGCGTGTCTATAAGGTCTTGTCTGCCACCGATAAGGTGCAGTGTCTAATTAAAGATAAAAGAAATAACAGATGAGTTTTGAAGACCAAAGAAAAATATGTACCATGCTGGATTAGCTGCAGCAAGGACAGCAGTCCTTGCATTCAGTGATGTAGTGATCCCAGCCTTGGCAATGCTAACAGTCTGCTGTTCCATAACTTCATGTATAGCTGTACGATCTGATTCATCCATCTTGTCAAACTCATCAATGGCGCATATGCCCATATCTGCTAGCACCTGAAATTCAGAATGTTTCTGTCACAATCTCCATTTATAACTGAAAACAAGTAGTTAAAAGGTCATCGATTGTATTGATATAGGAACTAAAGAAGTAATTTGATAAAAGTATGACTCATTCACCATCTTAATTTTGCAAGTACTGACAGCATTTCATCTATGTCTGTTTTACCACATTTTTCTAGTCTTTTCCAACCTAAAGTATAACATAAGCACAATATGGATGGAAGGAATTGCTGCACTCAAAAAAGGAAGCTTGCATTACCAATGCTCCACCTTCCAGAACCATCTCATTTGTCACTGGATCTTTCTGAACAGCAGCAGTTAGACCAACTCCACTACTTCCTTTGCCAGTGGTGTACACCCCCCTGGGCGCTACATTGATTATGTGTTTAAGGAGCTGACTCTTTGCAACACCAGGATCACCCATCAAACATATATGTAAATCTCCTCTAATCTGCAATTAAATGGAGAGTACGATATTTAGTAGTTTAATCACGTATGTGATACAGCATACCCACAATAAATCAGACAGAATGCAAAGTAAGCTTAACAACAGAAAGTAAGACCAATAGCATACTAGCATTGCAGTAAGAGGGAGAGACAAAAAACAAATTTCAAACCTTTAATTTTACTCAGAAGTCACTAATATCATTTGTAATTTTATAAATGACACCAACGTGCCTTAATCCCTACTAATTCAACATGATTCTTCTGCAAAGAACAAGCTCCACTGAACACATGTGGTTCAATTAATACAAACATAGAACATTACCTTCATCCCATCTTTCAACTTCCGATGGGGAGCACCAACAAGGAGAAGAAGCAGCGCTTTTTTTATATCTTCATGTCCAAAAATTTCAGGAGCCAGTGATCGTGCCAACTTATTGTAGATGTCACCGTCTTCCGCTAAACGTGTAATCTGCTCTTCCTCATCTCCTCCAAGTTCATATCTGTGACAGAATCAATTGCTTAGGCACCTGCTACGTTCCCCCAAACTATTCTAATAAGATTAACCAGTAGGTATGGTATGGATTTCATTTTGCGCAAGCAAGTCATAACAATATGCCAGTGGACACAACTAAGCAGCATATGGAAGAAAACAAGTCCAAGACAAGCAGCTCATTTATTGAAAGAAAAAAAAAACAAAGAACTTAATCTTTTTGCAAACTTGAGAGAAACTACTGTACTGGAAGTGGGGTAGAAAGAAAGTGCCAACCATTTTCAATTAAGATCTGAAAAGTAACTTACTCTTCATATTTTTTCTTGAAATGAGTTACAGACATGGCCTCTAAGTAAGTGTCAGCAACTAGGCCAGCACGCATTGCTCTATAACCAGTGTAAGGTATAGGAAGAAAAATCCCAGATAATTCAACCACATCACCTGGAGCTACCTGACAATATACAATAAGGTAAAATTTTATAAACAGTAACAAAAAATTAGCCAGTTAAAACTTCAATAGGTACAGAAAATCACTATAATTGTCAGCATGCCCAAGTATTTTCTGCAATAACTTTATTTATTTGTTTGTAAGGACATATCAATAATAAAGGCACTCCAACTATGTATTTAACACAGTTTTCAGGTAGTTGATAACATTTGAGGTGGTAACTGTTAGTTTAATGCCAATTGGCAGGAAATAACCAACCTTTCTTGTAAGCTCTCCCCTAAAATGAACAGTCATTGTTCGTGGAATATGGCCTTTCGGAACATGTTCAGCCAATTCTTGAATTTTTGCCTGCAGTTTAACCATATCGCAAGTTTCTTATGCGAAAGTAAATAAGCAATTGTACAGAACAACATGAAAAAGAAGTAACTAAGCATATATTAGGGTACATAATCCTGCAAAAGACAGAGTTCTTCTGCTAAACATGCTTTGATGACTGAACCAGAGTAGAGTGCAAACCTCTTGAAATTTCAAAAACTTTGATGCTCTCAGTTGAAGGATGACGTTCCCCTTACTTCTATTCGTACCACAGCGCTTAGATGGACACTCAAACAAAGGCATGAAGATTCGAGCTGTTACTTCCTGTTTCAGAAGGGGAGAAAACAACAATGTCAAGGACCTATTGGAACTTAAATTCCATAACAGTCCAGACATATCCCACAAAAGAAAATATCCACAACAAAAACCTAACAAGGTTTAATAGATATTAGATAGTTATAATACTTTAAACATTAACACCCTGGCAATCAAATCATAATGGCAAAGAGAAAACTTTGTAACTGCTAAGGACTTTTATAAATCAAGCCAAGTCAATCTCATGCAGTAATTATTTTATTTCCCAGTTTTCTTTCTGCATAGATTCTGTAGTACATCTAAAGTGTCCAGTTCGAGCAGCCCTTTCATCAATTACCTGGTAAATTTCAAAACCACAATCCTCACATGTGTATACAGCTACCTGCATCAAAGGTTTAACATCCGAGCAACGAGTCACTATACCAGATATCCTTACAAGCTGACCAATGTAAGAAGCCTTCACCTCCCTAATTGTAAATGGCCGTCCTTTTGAAGATGCTCTAATATAAACTTCACTGCAACACCCACGAGGTAAGATTAGGACTGCCATATAAATGTTAAAACATAAACAAATAATACCTATAGATGAGGAAGCATAAGATATTGCTCTTATAAAACAAATTTGGCATTCATAGATTACACAATTCCTAGAAATTGAATGCATAGCAAAGAGCAGAGCAGGGCTAAAAGTGAAGCTCACAAGTAACGCTTGATTTCAGGAGGCATCTTCTGAAGTGGGTCAGAACCATCAGCACCTTCCACTCCTTCGTCAGATCTCTGTGTCATCAATATGTCATGATCATCATCCGTAAAGGCCTCGGTGGACTCTGGCATGAGCTCGTCGATTGCATCTGCGAAAATTCCAATATACCTCCGAGTATTCTCAGTAACACGACTGAGAAATTCCTCATCTAAATCTTTGTACTGAAACAGCCCAAAAGAGATAACAGAACAATTGATTGTGATTAGAAACAAAACGAGACATAACTTTTTCGAGGGAAAAAGGAAGAGAAATTTTACATTAATTAAGTCCTCGAGATCGATCTGGATTGCTCGAATTTTATGGTTTGCAACTTCTTGCTGAAACGGGGGGAAAAAAGAAACAGAAACGAATTAGGGTTAATGTTAATCGTTCTTAGCTATTCCATAAGAGAGGTGGAAGAAATAAAAGTTGAATGAAAATGGAGCAATCACCAGGAGGCTCATGTATTTGGCTTCACCATTGGCATCTGCGAAGTTGGAAAGGAACTCCCTCGCCAGAACTGGGGAAAGAAGGAACGGTTTTAACCGAATTAAAAAAAGAGACCAAAAAGAAACAATAATGTGAAATGATCGGAGAGAGAGAG
Source organism: Styphnolobium japonicum (assembly GCA_023212625.1). Classification (NCBI taxonomy): domain Eukaryota; kingdom Viridiplantae; phylum Streptophyta; class Magnoliopsida; order Fabales; family Fabaceae; genus Styphnolobium; species Styphnolobium japonicum. The sequence continues at coordinate 7,267,871 of JALBWW010000002.1, read as the reverse complement.
AGAGAGAGAGAGAGAGGGAAGGGAGGGTTCACCTTTGTCTGAATTGAAATCGAGGTCCTTGGTGGTGTTCATGGTTCAACTTGGCGAAGACAGCTCTACACAGGCTGAAGATGTGTGCCAAAGGTAGTGAGAGTGGGAGTGGGGGATTTGGGCGCCAAGCCATAAACAAGGAGGCGACTTTTGGCGGGAAAGGAGCAGCCTTAATGATATGCTGTGATCGGGTGCACCGTAACGAATAATAGATAAAGAGAACCGGCATGGTCCCGTGTGTTTATCCGAAAAACTAGAAATATATAATTGGAAAATAAATTAAGAACTTGTGGCTGCTGGGATTCGAGCCCAGGTCTCCACGGCCACAACGTGGAATTCTTACCACTAAACTACAGCCACTGTGGTTGCTAGCAGTTTCCATTTTATTTATTTATAAAGTTCTAGATAGACACTTCCCAACTAATATGATAAGAAGGAAATCATCATTAATATCTTCTCTATTTTTGCAAAGTTACAAGTCAAACTCATTTTAGAAGACATAATTGACATTACATTTTAAAATTTTAATTTTAATTGTGTTAGAATTGGATTTAATTAATAGCATGATCAGTTTGAATTTTTTCAAATGCAATCACTTTTTCACACACTTCTCAAGACACTTATAAGATTGATAATTTTTTTCTTTCCACTCAACAGACGTTTGTCCACCGTAACTGCTAAAACAAATGGGTTATAAAAATCTTAAATTTTATCTTTGGAACAAATAAAAAATTGATATGTAGAATTATAATTTTAAACTAAAGTTTATGATTTTCATGGAATTTCTAATTAGAATTAAAATTCTAAAATCGTTGTACACATCAAATAAGATAATTATAGTTTGAATGTCTAATTCCAATTTTAGAACTCAATTTCAAATTTAATTTTGTCTGTCAAATATAACCTAATTCTTTTTTTACTATATGAATAGAAAAAGAATGTAAAAAAATCACAAAAAAATGCATATGTATATTTTAGCAAAGTGCACGAGAGCATGTATATATAATTTTGAACTAAAGTACTTCAAGTATATATTTGGTTGTGTTTAATTTTAATATTTAAACAGTTTTTTAATTAAAAGTTTTCTTCATAACATTTTTTATTATAAAATTTTTTAAATACAAAATAAATTAATTCAAATGTAACAATATAAAGTTTGGTGTGATTTTCTTAAAAGGAGTCTTCCTTTAAAAATACAACTCGTTAGTGTTTTTTGCTGTCGAACACCGGATGTTATTAACACCAGCAAATTATAAAAAGTAATGCTATATCCTTTTTAAAGAATTAATATTTTCTTAATTATTTTAAAAATATATCTTAAAATTTTGAAAAACATTCAATACTTTCGCTGAACAAGATATAGAATTGTTCAATTGCAAAACATAAGTAACATTTGTTGAGTCATAACTGGATAATAGGAGGAATATACGTGGCCATCTGGCATATGTTACAAGAGATTTACAAAGTTAAAAGGAACCACGTCTGACTATCAACTGCCCCCAAAACTATATCTATAACTGGTTCTACGAGACGACAACAACTATTAAAAGAATGTTAGCAGAAAATACGGCAAATGCATCTTTCTCTTTCAATATTCCTTATATTCTGGACATTGAATATAAAAATTCACAAAAAAAGAGAGGAAAATATGGTCTCTGCAGCATATATGAAAGGTCAACATGATCATAGCCTCCACTCCACTTCCATAAAATGTTTAAGAGATTGTATTTTGTTCCTTAGTTTTTGCCAGCTTTGCTTGTGTAAGCTTGTCCAGTATGGGAGGCTCCAATGGAATTGGATCAAGGCACCGCTCCGCTGCAGCAACAGTCACCTGTCCCAAAAAGTACAAAAATCAAAGATGCAGAGCAGATACATAGAGAAGATGGGAGAAGCTAGAGATGACTCTAGCACAAAAAAATAAACAAAAATAAAGGTCATATTTTCATAGAAAGAAGTACAACACCAATATGAAAAATTAGAATCCAAAGACAGACTATTTTTCCAACCTCATCAAGCAACAAGTCCATTGCAGCTTCATCTCCAACTATTTCCTTTAAAGGAGTCCTTAGGAACTGAATATCCAACTGAATTTGCTGGAATCCACTCCGGTTAAAAGTCTGGAGTCGGACAAATTCTTGTAAACTTTTAAGGCACAATTTAACTATAGTCGTAACAACTGATTCCTGCAGTTTGCAAGCAAAGACTGATAAAAATGTTTGCAACCAATTATTTTAATTTTAAATCACCACTATGACAATTACTCAATACCTGTGTATATTCTACTTTTGTGAAAATTTCAACTTTTTGCTTAAACAGTTTCGCTAGATGTGTTTCCAAAAGCTGGCTCCTTCCCCTTTGGGTATTTGACCGACTCAATTTCTCCTCTCGTAAGGGGTTGCTTCTTGATGAAGCACTACTTCCATTACTATCAGTCCTGCGGTGCTTCCGTATACCTCGTGGCAAAATCTGCTTCACTTCATTACCTATTACTTCGAGCTGGAACACCATATAAGAGAAATCAAAATGTTCCTCTACATTGCTTCAATTAACTACTATACATGCTCATCGAATAGAGATATATAAAGCTTTATTTCATAATATTCCAGATAGTAAAAATTAAATGGCTAGTATTCAAGTACAATCCTCAAACTAATTAATGCAACTTAAAAGACATAAAAAACAGAGAAATTGATTTAAAACACAGATATACCAACCTCTTGAAGAAATAAATCAACAAACATATGAACTTCTCTTGGCTCCTTATGCTGTGCAAACCAAAGAAACAACTTCACCATCATGCTCTTTCAAAGATAACCACTAGTATTTTTATTTTTTAAACAAAGGCATATAAAAGACTGACCTTAACCCAATTAGGTGTGGTAAACCTCTTCTTCAGGAGAAGTGATATTCTCTGAGTTCTCATATTTATATACTGAAAAGAATCAAAGAAAGTATATGTAAATGCTGCTTAACATGTAGATTGTTTTTTGATAAAAGAAACATTATGAAAGAATGGAAGAATAGGTACAGGTAAAATGGAAAATAAATATCCTCCAAAACTTGCACCCAAGAAAGAGTACTACAAAAGAAAAACAGTGCAGTAAAGCTGGCCAATCCCTCAGCACAGCAGACAAGGAGTCCCTCAAAGAAACCATGGGCAGAACACCAAAGGGAAGCCATATGAACTATTCTATCCCAAGCAGGGCAAATAAATATTCTTTATAATACGAGCATTTTACTCCTACCAAATGCACCAAAGGACAGCACAAACTGCACTCTGTCATAGTCTTGCCCTCCTTATTCCTGCCTAAGCCTCTCAAAGTAATCAATAAGAACTGCTCCAACTCAAAGAGCACCACAAATTTCCTCAAAAACTCCAAACAACTTGTTCCAGATAAAAGTGGTTGCTGGACAGTGTAAAAATAAACAGGCAGCTTAAATAGCCACTTTATGAGAGAGAGAGTAGATAACAAATATTGACACAACTATGCTATTCAAGTGGGATTGTACTTCACACACAAACAGACAATGCCAAAAGGCCCAAAACAATATGACTATCCTTATTAAAGATCCTCTTTTCCTTGGAAACAAAAATATTATCAGGGAACATTGTTAAATACAAGCTGCAAAACACCGAGCAGGCTTGTAGATACTAAGGAATAGAGGAATAAGAATGAGGAAGGTAGTGAAATAAAGAAAAGGATAAGCTACACATAGTGCCTCATACAAATTGCAATTCTATTGAAAAGAAATTATGAACTTGAAAACATACCAGCTGCAGGAATTTTTCACCAGCTGACCTAAATTTTCGACAGATCTCTCCAGGAACAAAGGCAGGTCCATATTCATAGCCTCTAACACTACCACCAGAAAAGGAAGCTGATAATTCCTGAAGATTACAAGCCAATTTTAAGGAATGCCCCGAGGATATGGAAGGAAAACTAACCACAGAAATTGATCTGCTCTAAGGAATCAAATCTAAGTCTATCAAGTGGATCCTTGCCTCAGTGATTTTTGGGATTGCAGTTAGTTCAATAAAAGCAGACAGTTGTGCCAGCACTAGAACAAGGCCAGCAAAAGCTTTGTCACCTTGAGCTCCCTCTGACAAACCATGAATTTGAGTAACTGATGAATTATTTCTTTCTGAAAACAAAAGGAACTGATCCTCAAGTTGCCTAAAAAAGTCTTGCAATCCTTTTTGAACCCAATCGATGATTAACTCTCTTAGTTTAACTAGGATCCCTGAGTTGTCATCTAGAATTTTGCAGACATCCTGAAATTAATAAAAAGACAGAGAGATATTACACTTAAATGAAACAACATAAAGCAGCAATAATAGGAAATCTTAACAATGGCATTTTATGCATGTACATGCATACATATAATCTTATATCTATGAATCTAAGTAGATAAATGTGCTTACCAGCAAGAAGTTCCTGCCTCCTTGGAGAACTGATTTTGTGCTAGCATCTAGAGCAACTTCCAGCGTGTACTCCTCTGCTCCATCTTGTTTCAGGACTTTTAAGAGGGAATCTACCAAACAGAAGCTAACTCAGAGCAAGGTTATTAAGGCAACTTTCTGTTAACAATTTTTTCCACTAGCCCAAATCAGGCAATTATACATTAAACATCAAGGTAAGTTGACAAGACCAGAATCCCTGATAATGTAATGTTTTCCATTTTGTGCTTTCGATCATTTTCACAAACAAGCAGTCATCTTGGATAAAACCAACAGTCTAAGATTGTTAATTTCTTGATTCTCCCATGGTATGACAGGGTTTCAAACTTAAAACTGAAACTAAAAATCAGAAGCTTTTTTCACCCAGAATAAATAAATAAAAATCAGAAGCTTTTTTCACCCAGAATAAATAAATAAAAATCAGAAGCTTTCTGCATACAAAGTCATAGAACTAACCTGATATATCTTGCAGAAGTTGAGAAAATGCACTTCTAACATAGAGCTTGACAGCAACCTTGGCAGCCTGGAATTACTTAGGGTTAATTGATGAAAATCCATTTTTAAACATGAACTTTCATAAGGATTGTATTCTAAAGAGAAAAAGAGAAGGGGACTTGAAAAGCTACAGCTACAGGTCAAAATCAAATTTAAGCCAATAACTTTGATGAATGACCTCAAGAAAATGGTTAGCGAGAGCCGCTTCCTGTAAGACTTCATCCATCATGAGCACATAATTCCATATAACTCCTGTGCCCAGATTAAGTGGAATTACACATTAAAAGAAATCAAAAGCAGGTAAATTGACTCAACGATATATATATATACACACCATAGAAATGACTAGAATAGTTATAAAATTGAAGAAAAAACAATGGCTTACACATAGACATGTTGAAAACTCGCACATGGATAAATGTAAGAACAATTATTAAAAGAAAATAGAGTATTTCCATATTATTGAACATGTAAACGATGCCATAACAATTTCAGTTGAGAAAAGTTCACTATGCCTTTTTGAAAATTAGGAGTTTTATAAATTGTTGCCAAGATGTATGAAAGCATGAGTATACAGTAACATTTTGAAAATATTTCCTGAGAACACATTTATATTAGTGATTAAATAGTGATTTCAAAGCATGAATTATTGAAGAAACTCCCTTTATTTTATTTGATATAGCACAAGGTCTAAGAGTTTTAGATGAAACAAATGGAGATGATGGCAAGCTTCTCCTTACAGTCCTAATACATTATCCAAGAGACATGATTAGAACCATTGCAGTAAAATTTGATGGTTATAAAAAATCCACCTTGTATTTAAAAAAAAACATTCAGTTAACAAAAAATAAAATTGTAAAAAAAAAGTCATAATTGTTCATATAAAAAAATAATTCAATATCACATCACAGGCATAGGAATCAAAGATCAATGGCTCACATATCAAGGTAAGACCAAAAGTAAAAAGTCATCAATCAGGCCTTAGAAATCAAGTCAATGTCCAGAGAAACACTGAAGTGCTAGCAGAGTCATACTACTTACGAAGAACACCAAGTAGATCTGCTGCACAAATCCGTGTTGTTACATACTCCTCAGTAATTAGAAAGTTCCTAGAAAACAGTTAAAAAGTTTGCATATAATGAAAAAAAAATTATACAGTAATATTGATACTTCGTGTGATACGGTGGTAGCATAAAGATACTAACTTGGTAACCAAGTCTTGAGCAAGTTTAACCAATTGCTTTTCTGAATCAGGAAATATTACTCGAAAAGCACGAATTGCCTCCACAAACTCACGAACAGCTGCCTATGTTAAGAAATGGGAACAGAAACATATGCTGATTCATCAGTCTCCTAACCATAGCTACCAAAGAAGACATCTGTAAAACTGAAAGTAAAGTAATAGCATGAAACCAAAAAAAAAACGAATTTTGAATTGAATTGGAACAGTACAACAACAACAACCAAGCCTTATCCCACTAACTGGGATGACTCCATGAATTGGAACAGTCATCTCATAATAATAAATATTTCATTCATCAATATATCCCAATCTCTTGGCAAATAATTTGACAATTGACATCACTAATCATGGATATTAAAGAAACTATCAACCTAATAATTTCTAGCCGTTGATATCATCTCCTGTCACATGACTGTGCAATAGTTTTACTGCCACATTTAAATCCACCTTCTCAAATATGTGATAAATTATCTTCTACAAGAATGCATCACCTAATATAGCTATCTCACATTTGTCCCAATCAGTGTTGCATATTTCTTCACAGAAGCGTCTACATCTTGCCTGAAATGCTGTTCTAAGACACGCATATGATTTTAGTGTCGTTTGTCACCAAAAGGATGGGTGGACCTATAGGATATAGCCATTCAATAGGCTTTCTACTGACAGAAAAAGAGAGAACATAGGAGCAAGAGCTGCATATCAGAGCCAGACACACAACATTGCACTTGAACAACATCCTAAGTAATCAAAGATAGGATAGTAAACAAAAAGATATCGATGCTTTTGGGGAAAAGGACATTAAACAAAAGGATACTACTCTGCCACTACTTACATCATGAGCAGAGGCAAAAGGAGAAGGGTCCACTGAAGCATTCTCTATTTCCTCAGGGATCAGCCGAATGTCTGTAAGGGACTGCACCAACTTCTCCAGTAGCTTTGCCTTCAAATTGTCCACCTGACAATCAATAGAAAACCTACCATCATATGACCTTAACTAATAACAACTAAGATAACATAATTTTATATTTATTTCTCTCTATAGAAAGGGGGAGAGAGAGATGGCATATCCCCAAAACTCTCCACAAAATGCAAGAAAAAATTGGATTTACATCACAAAGACTATTTTCACCATTTATAGTAAATATTCAGAATAGTAATTCATCAAAGCCCATCATGTGACTCATGTCTCAACAAGTAGTACAAAATGCCATTCTGAGAAAAATAAAATCAGCACGAACCGGAAAATGCAACTGCTTAAGGAGCACTGCAGCCTCAGCTCTCACTTGCATTGATTCAGAATCTGAAAATAGTTTTCCCTGGTTAGAGAAAAAAATGTCAAATTATGATGACAAGCTTCTCAGAAACACGATGACCATCAGCTATTTATTCAGCATAATATCAGAGATTTTAAGTTCACTGCATTCCACAAGCTTTTAGACCATGTTTGGAAGGCTGGTTTAGAAAGGATAGATAGGACAAGCTAATCATATTCAATTTTATCATGCATTTGGTACCTAAATAGATAGGATATAGGTATCTAACAAGAGAATCTTGCTATAAGATATAGAAAGCCTAAAAACGTGAAAGAACTACACCTGCAAGTTTTTTACTATGATAGCAATTGCTTCTTCAGATGCTCGCTTACAATCCAGGAATGATGAGTCTCCATATGCCTGATAATGAGGAAAAAAACAAAAGTAAGAAATATATCTCATCTGAGGCCTAGATTTATTGCATTACATGAAAGTGTGTGTGGGTGGGGGGGAATGTAAAAGTAGCCAAGAGATTGATATCAGCAAAACACAACCTTAAAAATTGGCATTGCTCCGGTATAGAACCTGACTGCATCTGCATAGGCCTCTGATTTGATGCACTTGCCAAGTCTGTCAGGTAGATCATATATAAACTGCTCTTCCACGAGGATGAAAAGTGTGTTAAGTCATATGGCCAAAACATTTGTACTTAAAATTCTCAAGCATAATAAAAAAAATTACAAATATAGATGAATTCTATCAAAAACTTGAGCAAATAGTTATTTCATTGCTAGCTCCATTAGCAAGGGACTCACAACTTGTATCACTGAGTGATATCCAGAAACAAAAACATCGAAAAGAACAGTGACGTGCAGCCAGAAAACATGTATCATTGCTTTAATACCTGAACTTTAAGAAGAAGATTGCAAGTCCGATGCAGTTTCTCTATATGCTCCCTCTTTTCAAATAAAGAAGTGTTAACACTGTCACTCCTTGACTGCACAGACATTATCTGCATTGTGGGAAAGTGTGGATTCCTAATCCTATTAAACTCTCTTTTCCTTTTCTTTCATTTCTTTTTCATAAAGTTCCTGCATTCCTGGAGTGAAAACAAATTTCAAAAGGATTCAATAAATTAATGCTACGCTTACCTTCTCAAGAAGCTGTTCCATATTTGCCTCCATCCCCGAAATATTACTTTTCATCCTGTTTGACGCACAAATTTTTGTCATTCTTTTCTTAAAGGATTTGATCACACCACTCCCAAAACAGGACGTACATTAAGATCATAACAAAACGGACATAAGAATTAGACGATTTTTCACACGATAGTGTAACACTGATGAACATAACAAAATAAAATCTTAATAAAAGTATACCTCTTTATAGTATCTGTAGCGCTGATGAACTTGTTATAATTCTCGTAGACGAGCATTTGCAAGTCAGTGTCAAGATTCTTTATTTCAGCTGCCATTCCAACATGCCTCTGGAGTAGCCCTTCTAAATTCGACTTATACACCTTCATAAGTAATAGTTTCAATTACCGATCACCGTCGACGAGAACGGCGTCGTATTCAATATCGAAAAACAATAATTACCAGGAGATTCATGTAGTGATGAGGATCGAATGAGGTGGAGTTGATGTCATCGAGTGAGGCGTGTTTGGAGGAGTTGGATGACATTGAAGGGTCTGGAGAGTAGAAACTGGATAGCAGATCTCTCATTCTCTTTGCTTTGTCGTCCAGTGGTGCTTCATCGGCCCCCATTTTTTCCGTTATCTTTCGATCTATGCAAAATAAGTGCTCCTCCGATCTGTGAAATTAATCAGGGAAGATGGGATTTGGCGAATGGCGAATGAAGCGTCGTCTTTGCCGGACTCAAGCTACTTTGCAGCCTGCTAGTGCTCGATGTTGTTGGTGGGGAGGGAGCGGGGAAACGAGTATCGGTTAAATTTAACGCAGCGAACGATGTTGTACTATATTTGTCTACTCAATTCTTGTTATCATATTGGTAACTTAACTGGTCATTGGAGCTTGTTTGTTGTACCACAAATTTTACAAAAATTGTTTCTTAATTTAATATATATATTTCTTAAAATTTATTTCATTTTTAACCAGTCATCATGAATTATTAAATTTGAATTGAAATTTTTTTAACTTTTTTAAAACTTGTAAACGAACAATTTTATACATAAATTAAACAAAAATAATTTAGTGTGTAACATGTATATATTTATTAATATACATCATAATATTTAAATATTCATATTATTTTTTTAAAAAAATATCCTCTTAATTTATTTTATTTTAAAATTATTCAACATTTTTTATTGTTAGATATATATATATATATTAAATAAAAAAGAGAAAATTTGTAGTGTTTATTTTTTAAAAAAATATTAAATATTGTCACATGTATTAATTAACACATATAAATCACATAACAATCAATTTTAGCCTAATTAGTAGATAAAATGATTTGTTTATATGTTTTGAAAACATTTAAATATCTCTCACCTAAATTTAAAAGTTCATAATAATTACTTTATAATAATACAAATTTAAAGAGTGTCTATATATTTCTTCTTTAAAAATGATTCTTTTTAATGTTTCAAGATATTTGATTATTAAATAAAAGTGCTTTTATGGTCAAACAGGAAAAAAGTGCTGTTATATTATAACATATATAAGTACAAAATCTGATATAGAAAAGAAGTAATTAGTAGATGTTTCTGATAGAAAGTAAAATGGCCACACACAAAAACAATAGAAAGTAAAAGTATAAGTAAAAAATGTATTTTAAAAATAAATTATCATAAATCATGTCATCATCAATCATTATCGCGTCATTCTTGGTAGCCAGCGTCTAACATCGGGCACCATCTATTGCTATGTCCTGCCACTCATCCCCATTGTTTCAAATTGTTAAAATTTGACCACCATTTATCGCAATCGGTAACAAACAGTGACTTGGGACGGCAAGAGTCATCCTAATAATGTTTTAGTCAATTAAACATGGTATCATTCTCGATAATTCCATTATTGTGATTTCTAATAAATATTTTTTCAATACTTGAATCAAAACATCATCCAAGTGTTAGGCAACTTAGTTTGACTTCATTACAAGTTAGCTTGTATAGGCTAACCTTTTAAGCTGGTCTGGTAAGGTTTTTTTTTTTAATTATATATATATATATATAATATTATAAAATATAATTCATTAAAACTCTACTAATATTATACGTTACTTATACAATTAGTTTTTTTTCCTTTAAAATTTATAGCCCTTCATCCAAATGTTAATCATAAATGGATCTACTCTTTTATGTATTTAATTTCTTTATAAATGTGCAATGTGAACTCCTTATTAATAACTCTTAAAATTATTATTAGAAAATGAATTTCATAACTTTTGTTAATATAATTTATAAATAATAATTTTGAATAATAAAATTAACATCTAATTATAATTCAAATTTCAATCATAGTTAATTTAATTTCATTTGACTTTGACAATAGTGTATTTCTCTTACTTTTCCAAAATAAAATTATTAATGATGAAATATTCACTTAACTATAAAAAAAATTATGGAGATTATGCCAATGTGTTATTTTTAAAATCAAAATTTATATCATTTTACTTTTCATTTAATTTATTACCATTTGTTTATGAATAATTTATTAGTATACTTTTTTTTTCAATTTCAAAAATGAATTTCATATCATCACCTGTAATTACATTATTAGTATACTATTTTTTATTACAATAAATGTTATATTTAAATAGAATAGTTGTGATTATGGGCTACCTTATTATTATTTTTTATTATAATTTATTTCATTTTTAATTACTTATACTTTAGAATTATTTAAATATTCTTAAATATATTTTTTAAATATTATCCTAATTGTCTTAAATATTCAATTTTAATTATATGATACATCCCATAATTTAAAAATATAAAATCAGTTGTTTATCAACAAATTCTCATACTATTCATAATTAAACGATTACATGAGATATATGATATTTTTATCTTTTTATATTAATTGTTTCATTTTATGCTAATTTTTAATTTTTAAATATTTTTATTATTATTTATTTCTGACATTATCATTTTTTATAAATAAAATTTCATAATTATAAATCAATTAATCAATATCATTAGGAATACAAACCAATTAATCATCAAAGATTGATTTTTTGTAATTTCAAATTTCTAACTCGATTTAATTAATAAATTTTAAGTAAATAATTGTTGATAAGAAAACAATAATTATTTACAACACAAACTTTTACTATTTCTTTGATTTTTTTTTATATTTGCTATATTCAATTAATATTTGTCAATATTTATAAATCAATGATGGATCTTATAATTACCATCGAGCTTGTAAATTTAGTGCATAGACTGTTCTAGCTTAACTAAAGTCTTGAGTTTAAATTATAGGTATGTAAATGTGTTAAAACTTGATTGGGAGAGTTTTACTGCCTTTGTAGTACTACCCAGCTCAAATCCGAAATATCCTGGCAAAACTTGAATATCATATGGTTCATAACCCCCACAAAAAAATGAGAGATCTTATAATGGGCATTATTAGGAAAAAAATCCTTATTATGACAATCTTTTTATTTTTCATGTTTTTTTTTCTCAATAACTATCTTAATGTATCACCAATATGTGGTTGGTGATATTATAACTTATTTTGTCAAATAAATTATTGTTTTAAACTTAATTAATTACCTATTAATTATTGATATTATTTATTATATATAATATAAATTTTTATATTATCCTATACATCACATAGGTGTTAATCTAGTGTCTTATAAAAAAGTAAAAGCTATTTCGTTAGGAGTGGAGCTACACAAGGGGCTAAAGAGAAAGAGCATTATTATTGGGGGTCAACTTCTAATTTAATTTAAAAAAAACAATTTTACATGTAAAATGAAATATTATAATAAAACATTTAGGGTCTAAGCTTTAAAGACCCTACGTTGTTCGTCTTATATTTTATGTTTAGATGTAATATTTGTAAAATTTTATTTTTTATATTTAATGTTTGAACAATTTGCTCATATTTACAAATTAAAAAAATATAGTTAAAAATACAAATTTAACTTTTTTAATGTCTTATTTAAAAATAAAATAAAATATATTCTTTTTACTAAAAGAAACCACGTCTAAACATTTCAGGATACTTTGGGCTATTTAGCAAATAAGCTTCCAATGTGTCTTCACCTTAAAATAATGTTATTTTTTTAACATTCTTATAATCACTTAAAATAAAAAAATTAAATAAGAAGAAAAAACTATTTAATATATAAAAAATTCAAAGATCATTTAATTATTTATTCTTTAAGTAATTATGATGATTGTTAAATTTATTTATAAAAAGAATATAAAATTGTTCTTCTAGTAATCATCCTCAGTGTGTGAGCCCTCTATTATTTCAACCCTTCAATATATTTTTATTTATTGAGATGTGTAATTATTATAATTTTTTTTTAAAGTTCAACATGAAATAAATATTCACGCTTGAGTGTTTAGCAACATTTTTCATCACCTATTGAATTCTTAAAATATTAAATGATATGATTTTTTTATTTAATAATTTTTGTTTCAAGTAATTAGTATAACATTAAAAAATTAAATAAATGATCATTTTAAATATTTTTAATTAATATTTTTTTATTAAGAATATATAACAGTACTCTATTCCTTTTTGTTATTCTATCTAAAAATTTTGTTTACTTTTGAAGGCATCCGTGGAGACGAAGACGTAAAAACAGTTGGATGTGTGGAGGAACGAAGCTGTCGTCATTGTGCACGCCAGCTATGACGCGGTCATTTCAATTTTCAAGTCCTCAAAATTAGCATCGATTGGAATATTCTATTTAATTATCCCCTACCTACTGCACCTCCTCACGTTTTCCTTTTTCTATAAAACCTAACCTCAAAGCGTTCCTAACCTTCTTTTCCATAAACCTTTTAACACGCCTTTCTCTCTCTCGTTAGTCTGTGTACATTTTTCTCCTCAATCTCTTCGCTTAGCTAAGCTTTTTCATCTTTCGCATTCTTTCCCGTTTCAAAAATTTGTGTCTCGGAGAATCAGATCTGCTGCAGATCTAGGGTTTTCGGGCCGTCATCACGAGCCGATTGGGTTTGATTTGTGGGGTGAGAGCATAGGGTTTTTGCAAAACACTTCAATGTTTTCAGAATTTTTATGATTTCCACCGACCCCATGCGTCGAATTCGTCTGCTGCACTCCTTCTCGGTTGTGTTTCTGTACTGGTTCTACGTTTTTTCATGAACTTCCTCTCAATTTCTTGATCTCATAGTTAATCCCTGTTCTTTTTTAGTATTCTAATAATTAGATCTGCAAATCCAATTTCCATTAGTTTTTTAATTTTATTTTATTTTCAAATCACCCATTCCAATTCGCTATTCCGTCGATTAAGAAGCACTTTTCAGTAACAAGGAAAATGGCGTCGATTCAACGTTCTGCAAGTTCAGGATCCGAAGGGGGAGATCCACAATACGGTATGGTCGATGAAAGGAAGAGGAAGAGGATGCTATCCAACCGTGAATCGGCGAGGCGATCACGGATGAGGAAGCAGAAGCAACTGGAAGATCTGACCGATGAAGCCAGCCGATTGCAAGGTGCAAACAGTAAGCTAGTTCAGAGCATTAAGGCCAAGGAGGAAGCACACATTGAGACCGAAGCCGCTAACAGTATCCTTAGGGCTCAGACTATGGAGTTGGCCGATCGATTGCGCTTTCTGAACTCGATCCTTGAAATCGCTGAAGAGGTCAACGGGTTTTCTGTTGAGATCCCTGAGATACCATATTCTCTCCTCGAACCATGGCAGATTCCTTATCCAATACAACCGATTATGGCCTCCGCAGACATGTTCCAGCATTGATCTAAGGCTTTATCTGTTATTTGGCTCTTGGTCTGATGGATATTAATAGTTCAATTAGGTTTTGTTGAGTGTTTGTAGTTTTCGTTTTGTGTTTTTTGGGTTCTTGTTACCAGTTGTGTCTAAATAATGGGTCTGCTTTGGTTCTTGTCTTGCCGTGGATGTGTTGATTATTGACATTGTCCTGTTTTGTGTTAATTATGCATTTTTAATGATGTTCTTTGTTTGTTTACAAAGGTATTTATCCTAAGCATGAACGAAATGTGGTGCATATTTGCACGGGTCCTTGATATAATTTCGGTGATTTGTAAATTTTGCAATTGGGGGTGTTCTGTTATTTCCATACACTATACGTGATGACTTGAACACGTCTTCGTAGTTTGGTCTCAGAGCCTTAGCCGACGAGTTATGCATTTGTGCGACTAGGTCCTAATTAGAAAAATAACTTAAAGAGTCAAAGAAAATTTTTATTTAGTTTGTTTTGAAAATTAATTAAGTATTTAATTAATAATTTATATGTAGTTAATTAATAATTTATTTTTATTTTAATATTTAATATTTAATTAATTATATGTAAATTATTAATTAAATTAGTTAAATTTTTAATTAATTTTTAAAACGAATTAAATAAAAATTATCTTTTCACTGACATTTTAAGCCATTTTTCTAATTTTGTATACACTAATGGAGCTCATGTGGACAAATATTTGCCACGGTTTCTTGTTATTGCAAGTTCGTGATAGATTCAATGGATTCCCTATTTGGGGCTTCGTTTTATTTCACCATAAACAATTTGTTAAAAACGTGTTGGGATGTTTTTTTTAAAAAAATTATTCAAAGGAGGTGCAAATATTTTGAAAGGGAAAGGGAAGATTATGTTAAAAACACATATGAAACCGATGAGTAGGATTTGATTCTAGGATCAAGCAGTCCTCAAAAACGGCAGGGTCACTTAAGTTATAGCTCTTGGGCTTGTTAGAACAATTTTATTTAAGTACAATTTGACAAAATAATTTCTGATTAGCTTGTGATTATTATGTGTAATAAAGTAATTGTAATTTTTTTATATTACTAGGGAGGTTTAAGACTTGGACTAAAATTTAAGCAAAGGGGCTCTAGGATAGAATTCGATTTTGAAATTAAGTAATTTTAATCAATAACACTAACAAAATAATTATTTTTTCCTAAATAGAACAAAATTTATCAAGATGAATTTAGATTTGTCTTTTCAAACATATTAGTAAAAGAAACAATAAGTTATGTGCATAAGTTGAAAAAAAAACAATAATACATACACTATGAATTCTGATTGTAAATAGTAAAAAAGAGCATTGAAAAAAACTATGTAATTCATCGAAAAAAAATTTGACAAAAAAAATTATCGTAGACATGGTAGATAACATTTTAGTTGTTAATTTTAATTAAATTATTAAAAATTTATGTATTTTTTAAAAGAAAGTGTATGCTTATTAAATCTGAGTAGGTAAAATATAATATTTTAAACATAACATACTGATTAATTTAAACGAACATTTAAAAAAAAATTAATTCACTTTTTCTTACAAATATTTTTTTTTTGACAAATGTTATCGAATGCTCCTGATTCCTCGGTCGATTATATTTTGATAATAAATATATATATAATGGATCAGGATCCCAGTCCCAATCCCAATCTCAATCCCAATCCATTTGGAATAGACAATTTCTTGACCTACGAGTCTACGACTAAGCATCATGAACGGTCTCCTTCGGGACCCAAGGGGGGGGGGGGGTGGTATCTTCAATTGTTTTCAAATTTCTAATTATTCCCTTCGTCTTTCTTCATGATATGCTTTTACTTTTAGTAATTCATTCGAAGGTTCCTGCATGATTATTAAGGGACTAGAGATGTCGTAGAGGGAAGATTTTGCCTATATGAGGTGTCGTTTTGATAAACGTTTCCTGCTGATGGGATACACAACCAACCACTACTGACGTACCAAACATTTTTCTAGTATGATTTGCATATTGATCTGTAAAACTATTTCTAAGTTGGTTGGCGGATTAGATAAGCATCAACCTCAATGCATATCATAAACCAATGATTTTTTTTTGTGTGGAAATGAAGAGATCATAAACCAATTATATACCATGCATATTGTGTAATTAATCATGAAATAATGATCATTAGATCTCCTCGTTTTTAGCCATAATGACTGGCTCTTGATTTTTCTGTGCAGAACAATATTTTTGAATTTGTATATTTCATACACTAAAAATTATTATTGTATGGTATCATTACAAAGTATTAAATTAAAAAACAACGTAAGTACAACTTGAAATTATTGATTCTTATCCAAATCTTCCACACTTACTTCAAGCGACAATAAAACTAATATATTACATAGGATGATTTGGTAAATTTATGAAAAGCATTTAATTGCTTTTACTATAAAATAGCGGATAAATGATTAATTTTGTGATAAAATATAATTGAAATATTATCACGTAATGTTTATAATTTTTTTTATAAAACAATATAAGGAGAATCTAAATATTTACATAAATCCTTAAACTTGAAATTGTTGAGAAGGAAAATTTAATAACAAAATAATATATATGTGTGTGAGAGAGAGATTTGAAATGGATATAATTTTTTTATAGAATATAGTTCATAAAATTTATCATTAAATTGAAAGATATATAATTCATGTATTACATTTATAAATTCTTGGATTAATTAAATATTATTTTGTAATGTATTTTAACATGTAATATACTTATATATTAGATATACTAACTATTTTATACAATAGACCATTTGTTTATTACGTTCATTTTATTGGTGAAGCACATTTTTGTGCCATCGATAATTTAGGTTGTTAAATTAATATTAATAAGTTATCTCTTCTTTTATAAAGAGATTTTACTATGAGTTGTGTGATTGTTTCATGCATTTTATACTTAATATTTATTCAGTAATAATAAATTTTACTAAAAATATTGTATAAAATATAATTATTATAAGATAAGTATAATAGTTGTGCATATATCTTTTTTATTTATGAGTGTGATTATATAATAACAAGTCACTGTTTTTTATCCAAAAAAAAAAAAGAATTCCTTTCTTGATGATAGAAAATTTTAATGTCAAATAGGTAGCTGACACCCACAAGCACTAAACAAATCTAAAAATCTACACGGGCAAAGACACATTGAATAAATGAAAATTATATCATAAAAGACTTTAATATGGTTTTGCTCTTGTTAAAAGTTTTGCTACGAAGCTCACACTCATAGTTTCTTATGCAATGCGAAGTCGTTAATTGCAACTGCAAAGTTCATCCCAAACAAAATATAAAGAGTTTAATTTTGATTTATTATTAGTATAATTTTTTTTATAATATCATTTAATTATGTACTGATACATCATTAAAAAAATTTAATTATCACAATAACTATTTCAAAAATTTAATTCTTTTATTGATATATTAACACGTTATTAAATGATAATATAATTTTTTTTATATGAAATTAAATCAAAGACATAATTTTATCAGCACACATTAATTTTTCATTCGGAAATTAATGAATAATAAACCGTGCTCCACTTTTGAACATGTCAAATACTCAAATTACGCAAGGTGTGCAAGAATGACTTTCCTGATACAAATATAACTAAACTCGACATGTCTAATATCTCTATTCTCAATTTGTTTTCACACACAACATGTTAATCATAGGCATCACAACACTAAAAACAACTGGTTGATCATGTGTAAAATGAATTTTTACTTTCCTTTAAAAAAAGTGACTATTTTGTACCCATATATTTTTTAAAATATTAATATCTAAAATAGGTTGTCTTTGTTATTTATATTTAATAAAATTTTAAATATTTATTATGAAATTAAATAATTAATAATTTTCCTAAAATATCATAACAATTTGCCTTAAAAAAACAAAATACTACGAATCTATGATGACGAATGGTTTGCTTAAGACGTGCTATGGATGATTATGCTTAAATAAAATTAATTAATTAATACATGTCTGTTTATGATTATTTCATCATGTAACAGAAAACTAAAAGATACTTGACAGGTTGATATCATATCAATTATCATCACTCTGAGACAGACTCAGTTATCATAAGTGCGGCACTCATCGGTCTCCGGGTTGTCCTTGCAGTAGTTCTCCAGCGGGTCGGACTCCTTCTTCTTGTCCCTTGCATGGCTAGCCGCCGCGCTCAGCTCCTCCACTTCATCCCACGCCGCCACGCACTCGCCGCTAGCCGGGTCTCCCGAGCACGCCTCCTCCGCATTCTTTATGCTCTCCGCCACCTTCTCCGATATACTTTCCGGCGCTGCGCGAACGGGTCTAACACTCACTATCCGACCCGACCCGATTCTGGCCGGCCACCTCATTTGGCTGAGGTGCGGTGCGAACTTGATGGCCTGGACCTTTTGCTGCGAGTCCGATGCCTTGGCGAGAACCCTGGGGCTTGAAAGGCTCACACCAGATATTGTTGCCATTCTTCCTTCTTTGTTCGTCTCTTTCTTTTCTTCTTGCTCGCCTTCTCTGTAGTGTCTTTGTGTGTTTAATAAAGATGGGATCGGATATGAGTGACAAGATTATAACCGAGGCTGGTGAAGATTTGTGTACACATATTTCTTATCTGGTTGCAACCAGTTATAATCTTCCACGTCGAATCCTCTTTAAGATATTTTGTTAAAAGAGAAATTATTATCTTGAAATTACTTAGATATTTATATTTTTTAAAAAATATTATTATTAAAAATAAGTTATTAATTATTTATCAATTATTATTTATATTTAATAAAATTTTAAATATTTATTATAAAACTAATAATTAATAAATAATTAATTAACAACTCATTACAAATATCAAACTTATCACAACTCATTACAAATATCAAACTTTATCATATTATCTTAACATCACCTTATCATCTCTTGTTTTTCTTTCTTTCACGTCAGAATTGAGACGAAGAGTGAAGACATTGGCAACTTGAATTGCCTCACCCGAAAAGGATGTTGTAAAGTCGTTGGATTAAAAGGGGGAAAAATCCATAAAAAAATATAACCTTGATACTTTGATGCCTTGTCTTTATTTTTGTTTGGACTTGAAAATATCCGTCCATCAACATGCTCTCATTTTTTGTGGCTGTGCCAACCAGATGTTCCCATATTTGCCGTAAAATAATATAAACAAATAGTTAGGAAACCTCATATCTTGTGTATTTGTTGGTTCCATGGGCAAACATTAACTCACCTAGTAATTGATTTTTTTTATAAAAAAAACCACTGTCCGAGAGGGAAACTGAAGGACTTCTGACATGCTAATATGCTATTATGGTTACTACTGTGTTAGGAACCATAATAGCACGCGAAGAGCCGGTTACTACTGTGTTAAGAACCATAATAGCACCAAGAGCCGAAGATGTTAGAGAAAATGGCTTAAAAATTTAGTTAGGTGGAAAGGTTGAATAATTTAATTTATTTTATAAATTAATTAATCATTTAATTAATAATTTATATATAATTAATTATATATTAAATATTAAAATAAAAATAAATTATTAGTTAATTATATATAAATTATTTATTAAATTAATTAAATAATTAAATAATTTTTAAAACGAACTAAATTATCCAATTTTTTATCAAAAATTTTTTTTTTAATCATTGTCCCAAGATGTTATGTAGTACCGGCTGGAAGGGAGTACTCGTCATTGAGCTTCCGCTCAATAATCGTTTTTTTTATTTTTTCAATCCAAACAATTATTTTATGGTCAACCTTTGTTTTTAGAGAACTACAGATTTGAATTTTAAACTCTTTCATGAATAATGATTACTTGATTAACATTTTCAATTATGCATGCCATTTTAATTTTTGAGCATAATATTAGTAAATAAATCATTTATGAGATGTTTAGAGTGTTAAGTATATGAGCATTGACATTTTAATTGTTAGTTAAGCTAAGATAGTAAGATAGTAAGATATTTAATATGTATACGGACATGTGATATTCTTATAAATTTATGAAATTTTTGTGCTTATTAATTTAATTTGGATTTAAAATTAATAAATATAATTAAATAATGCTTACTGTCTCGACGTATAATATATGATTTCAATTCCTTACATTTTCATTTTTTATTTTTTTTAAGTTTATAAGACCTTTTAAAAAAAAAATAAAAGATTGAGTAATATTGTGTCACACTTAATATGGTTGAAAAATTATATCCTTAATTTTTTTTTAAGATAATAGATGGTCTTACTTATTTTATGTGTATGACTAATTCTTATTCGAACATTAACTTAGTCTTGATTATAAAAAACTTTAAGTGATTTTTAAATTTTTATATTGCAAGTAAAATTCACTTATATAAAACTTAATTTATTAAGTAAATTATAGATATGATTAGTTATATTGTTAGTTTGTATTATTGATTTGATGTACGGACGCTTATATATATATATATATATATATAGTCGTAGAAGAGATTCCATTTAGTAAGAGGCCAATCTTACAAAGTTTTTGTCTTAGAGAGAATCAAAATTTAAGAAATCCCAACAAACAAAATTTTAACTAAAAATGGTTAAAGAAATATTGCAAAATCAACAGGCAAAAGAATAGTTAATGATACTACCTATAAGATTTAACCAAATGTATTAAAATATTATCTAATTAAAAGATATATTCATCATGACTTTTAAGTTATAATTTTTCTTTACTTTTGGAGGGAGAAAAAGTAATTCTTTAGGTAAGGATTTTGTTTTCGTTATTTTACAGAACAAAGTTAAATATTTGCATTTACCTAAATTATAACACGAGACTTTAACCCAATTATCAATTCGATTTTAATTGGATTAAAGACATATTTTAATTTTTTAAGAATATAAATGTCATTAATTTGATTTTTTAATATTTTTTATATTAATTTAATTTTTTTTAAAAAATTAATTTAATGTAAAAATTAACATTAAATAATTAATTTAATGTAAAAAAATAATATTAAAAATTTAATTTAATATAAAAAGTTATTTTAAAATATTAATTTTTAAAACAATTTAATTTATCACCAAAATAAATATTTATTCTTTTAATTATAGTGTTTTTTTATCATAAATAAATCATTTAATTACAGCGTTCTTTTTTAGGATTTATTTTTTATATTTTCTGTTTTATTTATTTCTCAGTGGCCTCTTGAGGACGATTGCAACAGTACCACTTGTTAGCATAGTGGTACCGAGAGAGAAAATATCAAGCAGGAAGAGAATTTTTAATTTTATGAATGATGCGACTTCAAAAAGTATACCATCGCCTTTCTCTTCTCCCTTTATCGCCATTATCGCTCCCTTCCAATCCTTCTCTTCTTCCTCTCACTCATCCACAGCGCCTCACACTTCGTCACAGAATAATCACTGCAAACTTCTCTACCATCTCTTCTTCTATGGCTACCTCACGGTTTCGCAATAATGCTCCTATCAGTGCTGTGCATGCGGAAGACGGCGGTGGCGGAGGTTCTGTTTCTTCCTCTGCGACCACCACCACTACCACTGATTACGAAGGTTAGCTGAAGTTGCATATCTTTATTGTTTTTGCGGTTTCATGCTTTGGATTCTGCATATTGCAAATTTGATGTACTGATTAACTTTTCCCATAAAGCATTTTGATTCCGGAAGCGTCAACTATCCAAGAATCACGATCTTGTTAATCTTTTTAACACGTATTCATACGGTTGATCAATCACATGGAGTATAATTTCAACTGTATAACCTATGCTGCTATGCATTAGTTCACTCAATTATCTTTCTGATAACTACGAAAATAAGATGCTTGTCTTCGTTCTCTATGCAATTGTAAAACCGATTTTAACTTTGATGTACTCTAGTTTAATGATCTACTACACTATTAGTGAACGTATTTTAAAAAATTGTTAAAATCTTTCATAGCTAGTGAAATATTTTATTTAGTCCAATCTTATTTACCGATAGTGTAGAGTTTTGCACTACCAATGGATCGAATTGAAGTGATTCCTCACGTGTTTGAGCCGTAGACTTTTTACACTTAAGATTTTGAGCTTCTGATTGAACTAGAACATAGTTGCCAAATACATTTTTGTGTCTATATTCTTGTTTAGATTATGATACTGTCTCTAGTTGTTGACATTTATTTTGATTAATTGATGTTAGATGAGTCAACTTTAGGGGTAGGGTATCGTGTTCCTCCACCTGAGATCAAGGACATTGTTGATGCTCCACCGGTTCCTGCATTGTCATTTTCACCACTTAGAGACAAAATTATTTTTCTCAAGCGAAGAGCTTTACCTCCACTGGCGGAATTAGCAACACCGGAGGAAAAGTTGGCTGGTATACGTATTGATGGAAACTGCAATACTAGGAGTCGTATGTCATTCTACACTGGCATAGGGATCCATAAAATTCTTCCTGATGGTACATTAGGGCCAGAGACAGAGGTGCATGGTTTCCCTGATGGTGCAAAGATCAATTTTGTTTCTTGGTCTCCTGATGGTTGGCATTTATCCTTTAGCATTCGTATGAATGAGGAGGACAATAAAAGTAGTAAACTCAGAGTATGGATTGCAGATGTGGAAACAGGGAAAGCTAGACCTTTGTTTCAGTCACCTAATGTATATTTAAATGCAGTTTTTGACAATTATGTTTGGGTAGATAACTCTTCATTGTTAGTTTGCACCATCCCATTGTCTCGTGGAGCTCCACCAAAGAAACCTTTGGTTCCTGGTGGCCCAAAAATTCAATCTAATGAGGAGAAAAACATTATTCAAGTAAGAACTTTCCAGGATTTGCTGAAGGATGAATATGATGAAGATTTGTTTGACTACTATGCAACCTCACAGCTTGTTTTAGCTTCTTTGGATGGTGCAACAAAGGATATTGGCCCACCAGCTGTTTATACTTCTATGGACCCTTCCCCAGATCAGAAGTACCTTTTGATTAATTCAACTCACAGGCCATACTCTTTTATTGTACCTTGTGGACGATTTCCAAAGAAGGTAGAGTTATGGAGTGCTGATGGAAAAATAGTCAGAGAGCTTTGTGACTTACCCCTTGCTGAGGACATTCCAATTGCATTCAATAGTGTGCGAAAAGGGATGCGTTCCATTAATTGGAGAGCTGATAAGCCATCAACACTTTACTGGTACTGATCTGATTTTTTATCTTATAGTTTCTGCTAGGGCATGTGCACTGGGGACATTACAAATTACTATTATTTAACTTAACTTACAGCACATGCAATTTTTTTTATTAAGGCAGTTTAAATATCCATTTGTAATTGTTTTTATTGTTTTATCTCAAAATTTTAAGTTCTTGAAAGGTGAAAACTTAACCTTACCAAGAGTGTTTTCTGTGATGAAGTAAAGTTCATGACATGTAAATGGTACTAAGCATGCAGTTTATAAGAGCAATTCATTCTGGTCTATGGCCAAGTATGCCCATATGCATGCACGCATACATACACACACATATTATCCACTTGAAGGGAACGAACACACTGGATGCATGAATTTTAAGTGCAATTTTTTTTTATTGATATTGATTGAGAGTTTAACTATGACTTGTCCAGAATATGATATATGACTACAGGAAAGTAGATCCATAATCTCCCCTTCCAAAAAAAATGGGATGGTGATCTTGCATCATATATATTTGAGGTCTTGAGGGTCCGTGCTCATGGGAGATTGTGTTCAGGCATTTCAAATATAGGTTTATGTTCTTTCCTTTTACTAAGGAATTCATGTTGCAGGTCAATGTTGGATGTACATATGGTTGTTTTCTTCAAATGACTTATCAAATTTTCTTTCCCCTCTGATGGATAGTTTTTGGTCTTTTCATCATATGCACTTCTCTTAATTAGATGTATCATCCTTTATTCACAATCAAACTGAATGTTTTTCCTTTCATTTACATTGTTGGTTTTATGACTACATTTGTTATCTGTGGATTTGGTTTGTGATTTCTTAATCTGTTAAAATTGTTTTGACTTCTCTAGGGTAGAAACTCAAGATGGAGGTGATGCAAAGGTGGAAAATTCTCCTCGTGATATAATTTATACACAGCCTGCTGAACCATTAGAAGGTGAACAGCCAGTGATATTACACAAGCTTGATCTCCGCTATGGGTATGGATGCAAATTCTTGATTTGCATTGGTTTCTTCTCTTTATATTTATCTACTTGTCAGCTTATTCACAACGACATTTCTGGACATTATTGGACCCTTTTCCGAAATTAGTCATTCCTGCTTAGTATTTCAAATGTGCTGCCAAGGTCTAGAATTGACACTGGTTTCAATGCCAAGTATTGACCATTTTGAGATTATCTAAACCTAATGTTGTACTTGCTATTCGTGTATATTTACATGCTTGATCATCATGACCAACATTAGGTTTGCATGCCACTTTCATAGTCTGGACTTACAAACATTCTTGCAAAGAATATTCTGTGTTGGTATTTGTATTTATGTCTATCACTTGCCATGAACATCTCTGTAGCAGTTGTTAAGAAATTTCCTTACCATATTTATGGTAAACTTCTCTCCTTTTGTCCCCTTATTACTGGTGGAGGGGTTTGAGAGATAAGTTGGACACAATCATCTTGTGCAACTAATATCTTCTTAACCTTTGCAAAGAAAACCTAAAATCTTGGTTGATGTTCCCATTTTCCATATCTACAGAGGGATTTCTTGGTGTGATGATTCACTGGCTTTGGTGTACGAATCTTGGTATAAAACACGGCGAGTAAGAACATGGGTAATCTCTCCTGGATCTGAAGATGTGACTCCACGCATCCTATTTGATCGATCTTCAGAAGATGTGTACTCTGATCCTGGCTCTCCCATGCTGCGGAGAACTCAAGCTGGGACGTATATTATTGCCAAGGTAAAGAGGGAAAGTGATGAGGGAAGATATATTATACTGAATGGAAATGGTGCTACACCAGAAGGGAACATTCCATTTCTTGATCTGTTTGACATGTAAGTGTCTTAAATCACTTGTTTCCTGTATGTTCTCACAAATTCTCATTTATGCTATGGTGGTTTGAAACAATATGTTACAGGAATACAGGTAATAAGGAACGAATCTGGGAGAGCTGTAAGGAAAAGTTTTATGAGACTGTTGTTGCTCTAATGTCTGATCAGGAAGAAGGGGATTTGCATTTAGATAAGCTGAAAATACTGACTTCAAAAGAGTCAAAAACTGAAAACACCCAATATTACTTTGTCAGCTGGCCAGCTAAAAAATTAGTTCAGATTACAAATTTCCCTCATCCATACCCTCAGCTTGCATCATTGCAGAAAGAGATGATCAGGTATCAAAGAAAAGATGGGGTTCAACTTACTGCTACATTATACCTGCCACCAGGTTACAATCCATCAACAGATGGCCCTTTGCCATGTCTGGTTTGGTCTTACCCAGGAGAATTTAAGAGCAAGGATGCTGCTGGACAAGTTCGTGGTTCTCCAAATGAATTTTCCGGGATAGGTCCCACGTCAGCCCTTCTTTGGCTGGCTAGAAGGTATGAATTGTCTTTTCCAATTCTCTGTGTTGTTTGGCTATTTCTGATTTATAATTATTTTAATTAGTTGCTCTGTTCCCAATTCAATATATTTTTTATGTTAAATAAGCTGGACTATTCTTTGATGACTTTTAAATACTGCAGGTTTGCAATTCTATCTGGACCTACTATTCCTATTATTGGTGAGGGTGATGAGGAGGCAAATGATAGGTAAATTGATAATGATATTGTTAATTTGTTATAGCTGTGTGATCCTTACCATTTACTTATCACTAAATAATTGTTCTTAAGCACCATGAGTGTTCTCCTCACTGAGGTTGATGCTGTCTTATTATTGATGCCCCTATAAAATGTGTATCTCTGCATGCTTTGATTATTGTAGTATTTGGTCTCATCATCATTCTCATTTCTCTTCAAATTCGAGTTTCAAATATTTGAACTCAAGTGAGGCTTTGGTTTGTTTTGTGGGTTTCTTCTTCAGCTTCTTCTGAATTATTTGTCAAGTAACCATGCTTCATAATTAATAAAGCTTTAAAGTTTTATCTGATTATAAACCAAATATCTACCAACCAGGTATGTAGAGCAATTAGTTGCAAGTGCAGAGGCTGCTGTAGAGGAAGTTATCCGACGTGGGGTAAGCTTTATTTTTGCTGTATGAACTATATAAAGTTATCAATCCAATAGAAATATGATTTGAGTCAAACCTTTTTGGGTTGGCACATCTAGGTAGCTCATCCAAAGAAAATAGCTGTCGGTGGACATTCCTATGGTGCATTCATGACTGCCAACCTCCTGGCACGTGCACCTCATCTTTTCTGTTGTGGAATTGCTCGTTCTGGTGCTTACAACAGAACGCTTACTCCTTTTGGTTTTCAGGTACTGCCTATAATGGCTTGGTTTTTTCTTTCAATGGCTAACTATTTTCATTTAGTTTAGTCTTTTTCTTTTGTCCAACAATTTCTTTTTATCTCCTTTCTGACCCTATTCCTTGTTCATATGTTACCTCATGAGAGTCTTTTAGAAATGAAGGCTTATGTCTTGTACTTCACTTCCTTCTGTAGAATGAAGACAGAACTCTTTGGGAGGCAACTACTACTTATGTAGAGATGAGTCCTTTCATGTTGGCTAATAAAATTAAGAAGCCTATCTTGCTTATCCATGGGGAAGAGGATAGTAATTCAGGAACATTAACCATGCAGGTAAGAGAGGAATTCCCATCTCAACCATTCTTATAAACTCATTATTCCTTGACTATTGCAGTATTTTGGAAGATACAATCCCCTGGAGCCATCCTTTAGCCAATTGTTTACTCGCTGTTTGTATCCTTTGTCCTGCTATGCAGTCAGACAGGTTTTTCAACGCTCTGAAGGGTCATGGTGCTCTTTGTCGACTGGTGATTCTGCCTCATGAGAGCCATGGTTATGCTGCCAGAGAAAGCATCATGCATGTCCTTTGGGAAACAGATAGATGGCTGCATAAATACTGTGTGTCAAACAGTTCTGATGTAGGTGAAGATCATGATACTGGCAGAGTCAAAGAAAATGTTAGCAAAGGAACTACAGATGCTGAAAGCAAAGTGGTTGCTACCAGTGGAGGTGGCAGCAGAGAGGTGTCTGATCTTGAGTATGAAGAATTTCATTCTCTGCCAAGGTCATCCTTGTGGTAACCTCTTCAGTCTTTAAAATTTTAAATCCAAATAAAGTTCCTTTTACTGGAAGTTAGTTATTTCTTGATAATGGTATATTTGCGATCAGTAAATCCCTATATAGGCTGGGGCGCATTCTTGCTGCCTTGTGAAGAGTAGTAAGTGAGCATATCTTTTGCTATTTTATTAAATGTACTTTTGACATTTCCAAGGTGGACCCCTTAGTAACCAAAGAATTAAGACAATAATAGTAAAACATACGGATGATACTTAGTGCTCATTCCCCCCCCCCCCCCCACAAACACACACACACACACATCTATATATATATATATACACACATTGAGCTTTTAATGATGTAGAAGAATTCGCTCATCTTTGATTGCCAAGGACTAGAATTGAAGCATCCAAATGATGCACGTGGAAGCCAGAGCAGCAAGATGCCCTTCACTGAGAATGCACATGATGAAATTGATAGGGATCGTTGACATTGCAAGTACGGGAAAATGCACTCCATGATGGCATGCAGTCCTTTAAAAGCTTCTACAGCATTGCTGGTGCAGTGGCAAGTTGCCAAATCATATCCTCATAGGTTTACCACTTTAGCTGGGTGTTTCATAGTTTGCACGTGTTTTCAGAAGGGTCCATAGCTTAATAATTTGACAAAGCAATTTATATACTTGAGGAATAACTACACTACTACTAATTCTTCCTAAGCCGGCCAAAGAAGCCGGCTCTTTGGCCTTTCTTACTAATTCCTATCTTGCTTTCCAAGTTGTAGAAATGTGATTCTTTTGACTGCATCTGCGGTTGTATTTTAACACCAGATCGAGGAGGTTGTGGGATGATGCCTGCCCAATTATGTCTACGTAAAAACCCGAACATATTTTTGCAGAGCAAACCTGATAAATTAGATTATTTCCTGGGTAATTGACAAATAAAGTGTATTTGGATTATATTTTACAAATTTAATTTTGGATGAACTTGATTTTAGTTGGAAGTGAGTTTGAGTTAAGTAATTTATGTTTGAAAATTTTTATTTAAAAATTAATTTTGTTAAATGAATGTTGTTTGCATAATATTGATAAAAATTACTTTTAGATGTATAATTATTAAAATTTCCTTTTTTATGTTTAAAGATAAAGATATTCTTAAGCCATCTTTTACGTTAACCAAGATTAAATAGCTCTCAAATGATATTAAGAGTGTATTCCATATTGATTGCATGTATTTAAGAAAATTAATTAATTTCTCTTAGGGTTTGTTTGAATAATAGAATTGGAATTATAGTTTAAAATTTTAATTTTATTTTTTGTTAGAGTTAGAATTGATAAGAATATTAATTTTTATGTTTGAGATAATTAAAGAATAGGAATTTTGGAATTATAATTTTAAATTGAATTAAAATTTTATTATTTGAATAATTTATTAAGAATTTATAAAGATATAATAAATAAATTTAAATTAATAAATAATAATTTAAAATCATTTAAAAAAATTATTAAAATTTGCGTTGTTGGGTTAAAGCAGTTGTAATAAATGTCAAACTAAAGGATGTCATTGACGATAGTGAAAATGATTGCAGGATGCCAGCACTAGTGATAAGAGGAAGTGTGGTGATTTGGCCATTGCATATATAACGACGACAATGATCGAAGGCTAGCACGTTGGAGGTGTGGTGGACAACATTGTCGGAGCACGCGGGCTGCGACTTTGCCAAACTATGTTAGTGTTGCGAACGATAATGGTGGTTGGATAATTTTTAACTTTTATATTTTAATATTTTAAAAATTCTTAGTGCTTGAAATTAAATTTTTTAAGATTTAAGTTACAAATTGAAAGTAGTATCAACTAATTATTTTTCAATTTCATGTAATTGGATTTAGAATTAGAATTCTAATTCTAATATACAAACCAAATAAGATACTTGGAATTGAGAGGTATAATTAAAATTCCAAAGTTTAATTCCAAGCTCAATTCCATTCGTCAAATGGAACCTTAGTGTTAACCGACTCCATAGTTGAGACATTGCTCCTTCAAGAATGCCTTTCCCCTATCGGCGTGTTTCATCCCCAAGGTGTGGAAGTTTAGTACCTGATACTCCCCACATCAGATTTTCTTTCAGGTATCCAGGTTGTGTAGGCTGATAACATATTTGGATTGGAGTTTGAAAGCTCAAAATTATGATTTGAGTTAAAGCTTGCTAAATCACGAAAGCTCAAAATTATGTTTAGACTGAAGTTTGAAATCTCTCAAACCATGATTTGGCAAACTTTTGCCCAAATCATAATTTTGAGTTTCCAAACTCTAATCCAAACATGCACTGAACCATTTATATTTAATTTTTGGTTGTTGAAGCGGAATCATTTATGTCAACGACCGAAATGAAACAATCATTAGAACAATAAAAATAATTAACCGGAAAACTTGTTGCAATTGAAGACATCATATGAGATAAACATTAGCGAGTACTTCGGAAAAGATGCTTATTTGAAGTGGCTTTTTGGTTTGAGAATATCTTAAACCCACATTCGCACCTGCTTTACCCAGATTAGATTTAGGTAAATTTAACCATTACTGCAGAGCCTGAGTTCAGCCATGAATTCCTTATTGAATTTTAAAATACAGGATAAACTTGCCTACAAATGTCCCATAGGCAACCCTCGTTTGCAATTTGGGTGCATATAATAATATCTCGGCAGTCCCCCCTTCCGCAGGCTATATAGACCCCATCTGTATCAAAGACCCAAAAAACCAAAAAAAAAAGGAAAAAGAAAATGTCTTGTACCATACTGAAGGACCCAAGCATTGTTTAGACTTCAGAATTTACATTGCGCATTATCGAGTCAAGAACAGGACAAACAATCGTCACAACTTTAGAACAGATTCGTCATAAGTTTGCAGTTCTTGTTAGACTTCGTTACAAAGCCTTGGTAGAAAGACATTAATGTGATATTGTAGCCGATTACCAAAATGTTTTGTCAAAACATAATCAAGAAGACACCTATGGACTGTATTTACCGAAAATAGGTCGTCAATGACCACAGACTGATCAAGATCGTCTATTTAGTGGGTATAGGGCAAACAATCGTTTTAGCAACTTACAGATTCACAGAGCTCCGGATTGAACTTTGAGAATGACTACAAAATGCAGTTGTGCTTGTTCAACTCTAGGAAATCACATCAGAGACTACTAAATATCAAGACTCAAATGGCCAACCATTTTTAATACATTCTTATCCCCCTGAAAAAAATGCAGCAGTTCAGAAAAATGTTGAGTCCTGTCCAACTTATCCTTAGTCGCCAAAAAAACGGAACATTGAAATATTGCCCCCAAGGCTGCTGGACTGACAATTTGGATATCCTTATATAGAGAATGATTTCCTATTGCTATCAGCCAATTACCTGTTATATCTTTTGACAAATAACGAAAGCATTAAACCATGTATACAGAAAAGTTTATGCAGGGCAAACAGATGCCTAATTTCATATTCCAGACAGTGCTCAACATTTTTTTCCTCCTAATACTGAACTTTGCATTTGTAAAGTTGAACGGAAAACACCTGATTGACTGTTACTTCTTGAATACTTCACAAACACTTGATATAGTTGTAAACACAAGTCATAAATCTACAGAGTGGAAAAATATTAAAACACGTACACTTTCAGCAACAAGAAAATAACTCAAGCAAGAAAAGCAATAAACAAAGCTTTATGAAATTTCTACAAGCCAACATTATAGTCCACAACTAAGTGCAAGAAACTTATTCTTTTGAATCTTAGAGTAAGTCAGGTTGTCATCTACATTTAAAGAGCCAATTGAATATAGTGGGAAAAAGGTCCGTGGGAACAGAGCAAGAACATTTTTACTCTTCCTCTGCAACAACACTTATCTCGCCTTTTTCCAGTAAATCATAAAAGGTCCTGACTTTTCTCTGTTCATTCCAGTGATGCATCTTCCAGACACCGCCAGCAGCTAAGCCAAGCACTAATCCAATACATAGCTCCTTCACAACACTTGGTCCTTTTAAGGTAGCATGAGCAATCCTAGGTCCAGCCATTTACTTCCCTGTCTTTAAGCTTGTCGAATCTACAAGTTACAAAACATTGGTTTTGTAAATATTTAAATATAAAACTAGGATACAGTTTAAAACAAGCTGACCAATCCTATAAATCATTCTGACGGTATGTTTGGATTCAAGGGAATGAAGGGAAAGTAAAGGGAAAGGGAAGGGAAGGGGGGAAAGAAGAGATGCTTAAATCCTTGTTAGGGATTTTTCCTCTAATCAAGAAAGGAAGGGGCATTCACCCCCAAGTGAGTAAAATCTGTTTCAGCTCTACAAAAATAACTATTAAATTTCCATTCATAATCCCTTAAACCTCCTAATCAAAGAAAGGGAATTATATTCTTTTCTTATATTTTATTACCCCATCCAAAAAAGGTACAGGTAAATACCTTTTCTTCCCTCCCCTTCCCCTCCCTTCTCTTCTTTTCCCCTTTCCTCATAAAGTCCCAAACATACTATAAATCTCATCAAAGGAATTCACATAAGATTAAAGCCTAATCAAGAAGAAACAAACAGTCAATCCCGGGGAGAAAAAATTAAAGAATTTGTTTGTTGAGATAAATTACTAACTCAGTCACTATTACTTAGTCTACCAAACAAATAGTACAAGCTGACAGTTGCATTCTCAATAAAGACAAACACTACATTGCCCTGTATCCAAGTGATGGTCGTTGAAACAATGCCATGAAAGTTATAGCTATGCATCCTCAAAAGCAAGCTTTATCCTTGATTCACTTGTTCATACGAACCAAAAAATCAGTTCATAAAAGCTTCTTTTGTTAATAAAACTTTCTGCAAAATCAAGTTCTCGTTAGAGAAAATCCAGTAAGGGAAACTCACACAACCCAACACATAAACAAAGCATCAAAATATACATTTTTTCCCAGCAAATAGAAAAGAAAAAAGAAGGGAAAACCCCCCTACCTTTATGACTTCTCTCACGCCCTATTTAATTCTAATAGTAATCACCCATATTTGCATCTGATGAAATGAACTAAAAACTTTAACCTGGTTTCCAATTAACCATTATTTTTCCAAAAATTTATCGTAAATGGAACAAATCAATAAAGTGAACAATCATTTTGTGTGAGCTTATCAAGGGTGGGGCTACCCAACAGTGAATGGGGGAAATTAGTCCCCGTTAAGAATTCGATAGAAAATCTTCGACTACAACAAGAATCAACGAGAGCGTAATGATACGTTTGAAGATCTATTATACTATTATAGCAAAATGAGAGGACTCACCAGAGGCTGAGGCAAGGCGAATGATCTCTTCCTCACGAATTCGTCGATGGGGTTCGGGAAGGAGGCGTCGACAAGGGTATATTGTATATACACTTTGGACCCTGCATTGGACTTCCACATGGCCCACTAGCCCAGCCCAAATACTGGCCCAAGAGTTGTGCATGTTAAAGGAAAAATGTGAATAAGGTTAGAATGGTGATTGATCTCAATGGATAAATTAGGTTTGAATCTGCAAATTAGGCTTCAATCATGGGTGTAGACTTTTATTATAGAAGTGTAATTGAAGAGTAACATACGTTAAGGTTAGAAGGATGATCTCAAACGGCCATTTATACATAGGCGTTAGTCAAGTGGGTTAATTGGCGTGAAGTGTTGTTTTTTTATGTTAAAAATGAGGTTATGTTATTTTAATATATCTCAAGGAATATAAATGAAATTTTTTTAGAGGTTGTAGACAGGACCACCCCCAATAAGGCAATAAGAGTATAGCTAATATGACACGAACACCGGTATAACAAACAAAATAAGGGAATAATTTAAGATAATGTTATATAAATAACAATTTAGGCAGATAAAATTTCACACATTTATTTTTAAAAATTGTGTAGTATTATATTAAACTTTCATATCATATACAATTTATTTAATTATATAAATTCAATTATTTATTATATACAATTTATTTAATTATATATCATTATCCACTATTTATGATAGATTCTTATCACAGTGACATAGTCACGGGAAATGAGAGCCGTGATGCCATTTGAATTAAGGTAGGAACATGCAGCTACTACTAAGTACCAAATGTGAAAGAAAAAATGATTTAATAGTACAGTTTATAAAAGATAATTATTCTTTGATTTGATTTAAAAAATTAATTAAGTATTTAACTACATTAATCAATAATTTATATATTGTTAGTCACGTATCAAGTATCAAAATGAAGACAATTTATTAATTAATCGTATATAAATTATTAGTTAATGTAATTGAATATTTAATTAATTTTTTAAACAAAATCAAATTAATATTATTTTTTATAAAATAAAAAATCATTCTCCCAATGTGAAAAGTACGTTGAGTAGCTTACAATATGAATTTCTAATTTTTACTAAATATCTCGCAATTTTTGTGCTGCTGGCGCAAAACTCCTTTCAGTTGTATACAGAAAATCAGAAACAAATCCAGAAATAATACTCTTTCGGAAAACCTTATTGACCTTGCAAGCTAAGCAAATGAGACAACAGCTGTACCTTGTGATTAAATTTTTAAATTGAAGGAATACAAGGGAATAGAAAAATACTAAATTCCAAAACATAGAAAATTAATTATTTCAAGCGCAAGACGGCTGCATGGCCAAATAAGATATTATCGAGTACAAGTGGATTCTTAGTCTGCTCTGTATAAAGGTTCGTTCCGTGCACTTTATTTATTCTCATCCTCCTAATTAAAAAATGGTGGGGGTGTGGATTAGTTAAATCACCAAAAACTATGAGAGCATATGCATAAAGCGACAGAGAGTAAAGTTGAGAACAATACATATTAATTACCAAAATAAAGAAATAAATTGATCATATGATATCAGTAAATCTTTTACTTTTAAAACGAAGGATTGATACAGGATAAATTCTTACCTTCATATGGAGTAAGAAACTTTTTTTATATTACGTCTTGAAATTTCACTGTGAGAATTTATATATATAGAATATAAAAATTTAATATTTAAATGTAATTTTTATTTAATAATATTTAAATAAAATTTACTCTCATAAAATTATTTTTAATAAATATTTTGAACATAAAATATATTTTTAAAAGATTTGAAAATAATTATTTTTAAATATATTATATTTTTAAATAATGAGTGAACTATCAATTATGGAAACACACCCTTCTTCTGTTCAGATTAGTGAAGACCACCCTGTCATCTCACCGCCAAAAAAAAAAAGCTAAGGCCATAATTTCTTAGATTATGACGAGAAACTAATGTAAGACATTATTGTGCAGATGATATATTATTCAATTCTTGATGTATTAGTCTTAAAAATAAAGAAAATTTCCTTCCATCGCCACCGTAAAGTCCAAACCAGTGAATTCTCATCTGATCTATCCTATTCCTCTCCAAAACCTGAATCTTCTACCTTGTGCTGCTCTTAGCATTCTTCGCAAGTCCTAACCAGTTTCACATTGTCTATCTTTTCTTTAACTCCTGTCTCTATTATTGGGATATATATTATAATTTTTCTCTTGCAAGTTCCATTATCAAATCGTGCATGAACCCATGACACTACCAAATCTCTTAACTGCCGGTCTTTGACTTATTTTGAAGGCACAACTTCTTCATCAATGGAGAGGCAGAGAAGTTTCTCCTTGAAGCCCACTAGGCTTTTGGTGTTCTCATTCACAATCTTTTCCTCTATCCTCTTCCTTTCTACCTTCACGATCTGGGTCATCAAGTCCACACCTTCACTTCACCAGCAGCAAACTCGACTTCACTTCAATACATCTTCTGTCGGTGACAGTGTCAGTGTGGGTCTTCCACCTTTAGCTTTAACTGTTCAGTCCTTAACTGGCTTTACCAAAAACTTCACTGTAACTGTTGTCAAAATTCCAACTTTGATCGATAACCGTGTTGCTAGGCCCCAGAAGAAGTCTTCTGCTTTTGACAGCTTCTCTGGGTCCAAATCTGAAGATGTAAGACACCATGCTGATGCTTCAACTGTTAATTCCACGGCAATGCAAGAGCACCTTGTGTATGGAACTTCATCTGGGAGGAGAGTCAGCAACGAACAGAAGAAGGTAGAAACTGATTTAGTTGGCAAAACTCAAGTTTCGATTGGGAAGAAGATTGAGCAGAAGACAGCAAAAAGGTGTGATTTAACAAATGGATATTGGGTTTTTGACGAAAGCTATCCTTTGTATGCCAAAGTAAAGAAATTTCAATGTATATTGATTATCATGAATTATATTACAAAGACGTGATGCCTTTAATTTATAGGCAGTTCACACGATAACAAACTAAGGGATAACGATAGCAAACTGTATCTATCCTCATCCTAACAGAAAAGATAATGATAGCAAACTGTAACAAACTCTTGATATCAACCCTATCATCTATTACTCCCCCTCAAGGTGGAGTGTGAGGATTATGAACACCCAGCTTGATTGATAAGTCAGAAAACATCTTGCCATTCAAGGACTTTGTGAATATATCAGCTTGTTGTTGCTTTGTTGAAATATATGTGGGAGAGATTGTGCCTGCTTGCAAATGTTCTCTTATAAAATGACAATCCACTTCTATGTTCTTGGTACGTTCATGAAAAACGGGATTTGTTGCAAGATGGAGAGCAGCTTGATTGTCACAATGTAAAGGTGTAGGTGAGTTACAATCAACCTGTAGACACTTCAACAAACTTCTCAACCAAATTATTTCACTAGTAGCATGAGCAATGGCCCTGTATTCTGCTTCACTGGAAGATCTAGATACAGTGGATTGTTTCTTGGTTTTCCAAGAAATTGGAGCGGAGCCTAGTTTCATCAAATAACCCGAAATGGACCTTCGGGTAAGTGGGCAAGAAGCCCAGTCTGAATCACAATAGCCAACAAGTTGAAAATCATTGTCTTTAGGCAATATAATTCCTTGACCTGGTGAAGACTTCAAATATCGTAGGACTCGCATAGCGGCATCCCAATGTTCTTGTTGTGGTGTCTGCATAAATTGGCTTAAAATATGCACAGAGTAGGTGATCTCTGGACGAGTGATGGTGAGATAAATAAGACGTCCTACTAGTCTGCGGTACTGAGAAGGATCTGAAAATGGAGATCCGGCTGCCAATGCAAGACGGTGATTCTGCTCCATAGGAAAAGAAGAGGGCTTGCAACCAAGCATGCCACATTCATCCAAGATATCTAAAGTGTATTTTCTTTGACATATGAATAATCCTGCTAAGCCTCGCGCCAATTCCAAACCAAGAAAGTATTTCAGACTTCCCAGATCTTTCATGTGAAAGCAATTGCTCAAATATTGCTTGAATTTGGCACAAGCAAGAGTGTCATTACTAGCTATAACAAGATCATCCACATAAACCAAAACTGCAAGGAAGATGGAGTCATGTGAATAGATGAAGAGACTGTGATCAGCATGACATTCTTTGAAGCCATACTCCCCTAATGCGTGTGAGAACTTAGAGTACCAGTTGCGGGAAGCTTGACGCAAAACCATATAAAGATTTGCGTAAGCGGCATACCATTCCTTCGTGGGTACACTATACCCCTTGTACGACCATATAAACTTCCTCGTCTAGCTCTCCATGCAAAAAGGCATTGCTTACATCCATTTGGTGAAGCTCCCATCCTTTTGCCACTGCTACTGAAAGTAGGCATCGAACAGTAGTCATTTTGGCGACTGGTGCAAAGGTTTCGTTGAAGTCTTCTCCTTCAACTTGAGTGAACCCCTTTGCCACAAGGCGCGCTTTATATTTCTCTATCTCACCTGTAGCTTTGTATTTTATCTTGTACACCCATTTGCATCCTACAGTTTTTCGTCCCGGAGGAAGAGATGTCAACTCCCATGTTTGGTTATCTTCCAGTGCCTTGATTTCTTGTGTCATGGCATCTCGCCATATAGAATGCTTCACGGCTTGAGCATATGTTTTTGGTTCTTCATGAGACCCAAGTTCTGCAAGATAGGCTCGATGTCTATGCGAAAAATGATCATAACTTACAAAGTTTGAAAGGGGATAGACCGTACCTGAAGAGGTGCTAGGATTGGATGTCGTGCATGAAGGGTTTACAGTGACTGCATGGCAATAGTAATCTTTAAGATATGTTGGAGGCTGCCTTGTTCGCAAAACCTGCTCCATTCTATTTGATATATCACGATGCTCCCGCTCATTTTGAGTTTCCAATACTACGTCATTAGGTCTCCCTGTCTCCGTATCGTGAGGACCTTTTTCATTGATTACAGTATCTTGTGAGTGCTCCCCCTCATTTAGAGCTTGCAAAGTTCCTCCTGAAATAGATTCACTTTCTTCATGCAGAGTAGGGTATGGATATTCAGCTTCTTCTTGGAACACAAAAATATTGGAACTTGTTGTTTCTTTTTCTGCATGCAAATTGTAAGGAAAAGAATCTTCGTAGAAAATCACATCACGCGAAACAAAGAATTCATGCGTTTTGAGATTGTAGACTTTCCACCCTTTTTGACTTTGTGGATAACCAATGAACATGCATTTTTCTGCTCTTGGTTCGAATTTGTCTTGTTGCTTGGATGAGTTCTTTACATAGCATAAACACCCGAAAACCCTTAAATGATCATAACTTGGTGGTTTTCCATATAACATCTCATAAGGAGTGATGCCATTATTGGCAATGGTGGGAGTCCTATTTATGAGATGAGTAGCTGCCAACACACATTCTCCCCAAAAATGTATGGGAAGATTAGCTTCGAAACGTAAAGCCCTTGCCACATTGAGTATGTGCTTGTGCTTTCGTTCTACACGTGCATTTTGTTGGGGTGTTGCTACGCAAGAAGTCTCATGAATTATTCCTTCTTCATGAATATATTTTTGGAAGCTTGAATTGGTGAACTCTGTACCCTTATCACTCCTTATTCTCTTTACATTCATGTTAAATTGCCTCCTGACCATATTGCAAAAATGTTTGAGCATGTCTAAGGTCTCAGTCTTGCGCCTCATTAGATAAACCCATGTTGCTCTTGAATAATCATCAACGATAGTGAGAAAATAGTGTGATCCGTTGTGTGTAGCAGTTTTATACTTTCCCCATAAATCACAATGTATGAGATGAAAAGGTGACTCAGCTTTATTATTGCTAAGATTGAAGGGAAGTCTACATTGTTTGGATTTATGACAAATATCACAGCATTCATCCTTATTCAAACTGAAACTACACTTAACCATATGAGAAATTTTCTGAAGAGCTTGAAATGAAGGGTGTCCCAATCTTGAGTGCCAAAGGTTAGCTATGTTTTGCTGAACAGCACTAAAAGAAACGCCATGTGTTGGTCCTTTGAGCACGTAAACCCCTTCATGCAGATCACCTAATCCAATCGTCCTCTTCGTGATCCGGTCCTGCAATACACAACAATTTTCATCATATATCAGTGTACAATTTGAACCACGTGCTAACTTATGCACAGAAATCAAATTACAGCTAAATTGCGGCACAAATAAAACATTTTTCAGTTTGATATTTGTATCAAGATCAACATATCCCATTCTTTCTACTAGACAGACATTCCCGGCAATCGCATTCGTGAGAAAGGTTTGGTCAATCTTGCGTACTCCTTTTAAGAGAGAAAGCAATGGTGTCATGTGGTGTGAAGCCCCACTGTCTAACACCCATTCTATCTCTCTCGGTTTCTTATCATTACCGGCCATGTTCTCATGCACTCCTGCTTTACGTATCATGCATCTTCCATGAAGTGCTTGAGCTGCCTTTGCAGCTTCTGGATTTTCTTTCTCCTCATCGCCACAAGCCAGGAATGCACCAGATTGTTGTCCTTGTTTATTTGCTCCATTCTGAGTTCTGCGAGAATTCCAATTGTCTGGGTAGCCAATGATTTCGAAGCAATTCACTTTTATATGGCCTGTTTTGCCACAATGGTCACATTTTGGCCGAGGACCACCGCGTCCCTTTTGCTTGCGACCTCTGGATGAATGAAAGGCTGCTCCATTATCAGTTTTGGCACTCCTCTCCTTGTCTGTTGCAAAGCGTGATTCTTCCCTTTGGATGTGGTTGAAAACACGCCTAAGAGAGGGAAGCGGTTCTGAGTTAAGAATAGTTGCCTTGATATGTGAATATTCCTCATAATCAAGACCCCCAAGAAACAAGTGAACACGATGGTCCTCCTCTCTCTGAGTCAGCTGCTTCGAGGCTCCACAGCTACACTCTGGCAAAGGCTGAAGTTCATCAAGCTCATCGAAAATACTTTTAAACTTTGTATAATAATCTGTCACGCTCATTTCGGGTTCCTTCTCCATCATACAGAGCATGCGCCATAGCTGGTGAATTCTTGGTGCATTGATTTGAGCGAAACGTTCTTCAAGATCGAGCCAGATGTCCCTTGCTGTTGAGGCATGTGAAATGCTCCCATGCAGACTTGGATCAACAGCGTTTATGATCCATGCCATCACCATTGAGTCTGCTTTTTCCCAGTTTAGGTGGTCCCCTGACTTGAGCGCTGGTTTCTTGATGGTCCCATCTATGAAGCCAAGCTTCATCTTTGCACGGAGGGCGGTCTTCATTGCACGAGCCCACGTCCTGTAGTTGGATCCGTTGAGAGCTGTTGCAACAAGAGGCGTCCCAGGATTGTCAGAAGAACCAAGGTAGAAGGCTGAATTCGGAGTGAG
This sequence comes from Styphnolobium japonicum, assembly GCA_023212625.1. Lineage (NCBI taxonomy): Eukaryota > Viridiplantae > Streptophyta > Magnoliopsida > Fabales > Fabaceae > Styphnolobium > Styphnolobium japonicum. The sequence goes on along the minus strand of JALBWW010000002.1, from coordinate 7,227,567 downwards.
ATTTGATGTCTGTTTGTCATCGTTGGAGGCATGATCCTTCTCCAACTTTTTCTCTGGATCTTCCTGCTCTGGTGCCATAAAGAAATTTCAATGTATATTGATTATCATGAATTATATTACAAAGACGTGATGCCTTTAATTTATAGGCAGTTCACACGATAACAAACTAAGGGATAACGATAGCAAACTGTATCTATCCTCATCCTAACAGAAAAGATAATGATAGCAAACTGTAACAAACTCTTGATATCAACCCTATCATCTATTACAAAGGTTCATGTCCTTTCATAGACGAAGGTTTCGATTGCGAGGGAAATGGAAGATTGGATAGAAACTACTCCAAGTGGAGATGGCAGCCGAAAGGCTGTGACGTTCCAAGGTACTCTCAAATTCAATTTGGAACTTTTTTTTAAAATTTTTTTTTTTCGGGTCATGCAAGTTTAGTTATACTCGGATTAAGCTTAGTAATTATATTGCATTTCTACTGGGGTAATGTTTAGGAACAAAGGGAAAGTAATGTTTTTTTTGGGTACTGTATTTTTGTCAAAGGTTCAATGCAACAAAAATGCTGGAGTTGATAAGAGGGAAACGACTAGTTTTTGTGGGCGATTCGATTAATAGGAACCAATGGGAATCAATGCTGTGCATGTTAATGGGTGCTGTCAGAGATCCAAAGAGAGTGTATGAGACCCATGGAAGGAAAATTACCAAAGAGAAAGGAAATTATTGTTTCAGGTTTCTGGTAATTCTGCAGAACCTTACTTTGTTTTTTGTAATGTCTACGGCTGGACCTGGAGTATTAGATATTTGCACATACGGCCTTGCAGGATTATCAATGCACAGTTGAATACTATGTCAGTCATTTTCTAGTCCATGAAAGCAAGGCAAGAATAGGGCAGAAACGAAGACCAACTTTGAGAATTGATGCCATTGATCACGGTTCATCAAGATGGAGAGGAGCTGATATTTTGGTTTTCAACACTGCACATTGGTGGTCACATTACAAAACAAAAGCTGGGTTAGCACTTCTCTTTATCCTTCTGAATTGTTAGGCTTGAAATCTTAGCTGATGTGTGCATCCTTGAATTCTAGCATTTTATACTTCCATATTCTTTTTATCTCAAAAGCAGTACATTTCAGTGTGTCTAATTATGTCAAAGAAAGGATTAAGCTGACATGATTCCTGATTGCTGAAATTGAATTGAATTGAATGTCTTGAACTTGAATGGAGCCTAAAATTGAGTGGAAATGAATGTTGTTCTATATATAGGGATTGTTATAGAATTCTAAGTAGCAAAAAATTGCATTTGCTGCAAAGCCTAATTTTGAAAAATGAGCAATCATAGCTGAATTACCCAATCATTTTATGTCTTTCTAATTTTTCTATTAGTACAGTTTATAACAACCTCTGGTCGTATAACAGGATTAATTACTACCAAGAAGGAAACCTAGTTCATCCCCAGCTGAATGTTTCTACAGCTTTCAGGAAAGCTTTGATGACTTGGGCTACATGGGTCGACAAACGCATAAATCCTAGCAAAACCCGAGTCTTCTTTCGAAGTTCAGCACCATCTCATTTCAGGTTTGCCTATGAAATCCACTCTGCAATAGTTTTTGTAGTTTCCAAAATGCTTCAGATTTGCTGAGTAATGACTTTGATCGTATGCAACAGGGGAGGTCATTGGAATTCGGGAGGACATTGTAAGGAAGCCACTCATCCTCTTAATGAAACCTTAAGCACCACTTATCCTGAGAAGAATATAATGGTAGAGGAGATAACAAAGCAGATGAAAACTCCTGTGACATTGTTGAATATAACTAGTTTGTCAGAATATAGGATAGATGGTCACCCATCTATTTATGGAAGAAGAAAAGAGAAGAGTACTAAGCCCTCTAGCATTCAAGATTGTAGCCATTGGTGCCTTCCAGGGGTTCCAGATACATGGAATGAGCTGTTATATTTTCATTTACGAAGTAGATGAGGGTAATGTATATAGCTTGTGAAATATTCCTCCCCCTTCCCCAATTTAATTTATTTTATGTACTTGTTTTTAGCATCATCCAATTGCAGTTCACGTTATTCTTAACGTTAACGGAGTTTAATTTTGTAGTACTGTAAAATGGGTTGGACTGTAGCATTCACGGCCCATGACTTTGATCCGAATGGTTAATTCGCAGATCAGTTTTAACTTTTGCCAGCGTCACTTTGGGCCCAGCCCGGCTTCATCCGAAGGATATGGCCTGAATTTTCTAAGGTAAGTTGGCCCGACCAGGAGGGCCGGTCCAGTTTTTAATAGGCCCGTGACTTTGTCTGGCCGGCCCAGTCAATAAAAGGATTAGACCCTAATGGACCGGGCTAGCCCGTTTTCTCTCTCATTTTCTACTTGCCTAATAGATTACTGAATAGATATAAGGTGCTCATTGGATGATGTTGACATGATCAACCCAGACCAATTAAAAAAAATTGGTTTGACTTGGGTCATCGGGTCTAACCTGATGAAAATTAATCAAGATTAGTTCATTCATGAGTCTTGTATTTTATAACTCGATTACTTGATAAAATGATTCGAAAAGTAATAAAATTTAAAATGTTATCTTTTTGTTATTTGACATTTCATTCATTTAAAAAGTTAGGATATATCTTTAATTTTTATTTTCAAGCTTCAATAATTTAATTATTTTTTATTTTGTTTTAGTTACATATTAAAATAGTAATGTTTTAATTATTAACTTACTCATCTGTGTCACATAATTTTACAACTTTAACCTTTTCTATGATGTAATATATCTATATCTCTATATATATAACATTCTCTATGAAGTAAAATATATTTAATGTCATACATTTATATTACAAATGAAGCTTATAATGATTTTGAGATGTTAAAATGTTTCTTCCCAAATTTAATTTTACTTTTATCTTAATACTTGTATTATAATAGAAGGCTTGAATGCTTAAAATTTATATGTAATTGTCTAATTAAATTTGAAGTTTTTTTTTGTGTAAATCAGGGTATCCCTTAACCTGAAAGGTGAGAGATTAATCTCACGAGATATGGTCAAGTGGGAACCCTTCCCAATTGGATTTTCTCTATACACATTGTCCCAAAGATTGAATCCGGGACAAAATGCTTAAGGTGATTGAACTTCTTCCATTCGGACCAATGCAAGTTGGTTGAGTTTGAAGTATTTAGTAATAGTAAGTTTGCTATTTTGCTATAAGAAAAAAATTTGATCAGACAATTCAATGACTTGAATCAACCCAACCTCAATTGAGTTGGTTTAATTTAGGTTGCTCAAATTTTTTTTTTTAGAAATCGAACCAAACTAATCTGACCAAGGTTGATCGATTAGGATATTTTTTCCCTCAAAATCTAAACTAACTTAACCCATGAATACCCCTACATATAGGAACCAATGGCATGGACCATCAACATTTTTTTAGCTGCAAAGACAATTAACATTTCAACGGAGAGCTGGCCCTGTTTGTTTCTAGTTTAATTTTGGGAAAACGACCCACAGGGTCAACTTAAAAGTTTTTATTTTCATTTGATTTGTTTTAAAAATTAATCAAAATATTTAACTATATTAATTTTTATAAATTATTAGTTAATATAATAAGAAAAAAAATTCGAAGTTGACACTATGGTCATTTTCCCTTTAATTTTTGTAAGAAGCATCTGATGTTAGGTAAATATCCATTCCATTTTAATAATCACATCTACACATTTAGTTTACCTTTTTTCTATTTTTATCTTCTCACGAAATTTTGATATCTCCCTTGTAAAAAGAAGAAACAAACCCAATATTCAATTCCCGTGTTCAGCCGTGCAGCTTAAAGTTCTTTGCACGACATCCTCCATAAGAAATTCTAAAATTGTTATATTTGAGGCTTTGTTTTCGTACTCTTTTTCTTCTAATCTCTCATGTACCAACAATTTGTTGGTAAATTCATTTAAGTTAATCTGTATGAGTAATTCACTAGTTAATGTTATAATGATTCAGTTATTAATTAAATTACCTAATCATAATTTTTTTAATATTAGTTGATAAAATGAATGATAAAAACTACGTTAAAATATATAAAAAAAATGAAATCGTTTTTGGAAAAACCCAAAAAAGTAATCTTTTTTTTTCTTTTCCAAATGATGTATGCGATTAGAATATTAAGATTGAATGTTAAACTGATAGTAGAATTGTAATTTTAATTAAAATTATCAGAATTAGAACTAATTCGAAATCTTAAATACTTATATTATATAAAGAATTAAAAGTTAAAATTGTAATTCTAAATTCAATTATATATATTTTTGGATTTGTTATTTAGATTTAAAAAATTTAAACCATAATATTGTCACTAAGTTTAAATTTCTGCGTATAAATAATTAAATTAATATCATGTTGCTTATATAATTATAAATAATGAAATTATAATTATGGCGGCTGTGATGATTGTGAAATACTGAAAGTGACGCTGACAATGGTTGGGAGGTTAAATTTCAATTCAACCAACATAGTGTGACACAAATAGTAGATATTTGGGTCCATTAAGCATGTGGTCAGGGGTTCGATTCCTGACTCATGTGTATGGAAAAATATATATTGGGAGAGGTCAACCCCTTAACTGGATCTCAGTATTTCGAAGAATTAGTCTCTGCAGTCGTGCGCAGGATACCTTGAGAAACAAAAAAAATAAATCAATTCAAAGAGTTTAAATTTGATTAGTATAAATTACATTGTCAATAATATGTTTGTACATCTTTAAAAAGTTAAATTTCTTAAGTAATTATTGTGATAATCAAATTCTTTTAATAATTTATCAATATATAATTAGATAATAATTTAAAATTTCTTTACTATGACAGTGGATCAAAATTAAATCCTTCCTAAAATCTCTCTTATTTTTTCCTCCCACAAAAAAGATCGTGATACAGGACAGAATTTAAATCCCTCTTAAACATACTAGTATATTGTTGACTAAGTCTTCAAATTTTCATAACTACTAATATCCTAATTGAAGGTCCCGCCCAAACCCAAAACAGTTTCTCAGAATACGCTTTTACATGTTTCACAGAACGCAACTGAATTTATGCATTACTTCTTAACGTTAGCAAGATTTATGACATTCATGAAAAATAGCCAAAAATTAGAATAAGTGCATAGAAAAATAAATATGCCTCAAACAGCATCAGCAAATTCCTACACTTTTCTGTTCACAAAATGCTAGGCTAATTTCTAGCTTATTGCCCTCAACATTGAATTGCTTAATCTCTTGCCCATTTTATTGTTTGACTGTATCATATCGATAATTTTATGCATATTAGCATCTGCATAATCAATTATAATTAGTTTCCTCATGACAGTTGCTCTTGGGTGATGTCACAAGGTTGTCTCTGGGACCTCGGTCCTTGGCCATGGCTCATCAATGAGACTGGTGTTTCTTTGCTCTGCCTTGAGAAACTGCTGATTCGTCTCTCTTGGAACCCTCAGGTTTACGAGCCCATGCTGGTGCTTGATCTGGACCATAGCGATAATCATAGAAGATTTCCTCACTAGCTTCAATGTTTTCCTTGGCAAATATGCCTACTCGATGATCCCCAGCAACCAGCATCACCTATGCAACCGGTACAAAAAGGCCAATCATTGTGACAATTCAAGCTACTAAGACCAAAGGGTAAGTTTTAAATCTCCCCAACACTTAAAAAATAGTTCCTGGACTGACCTTTGCATAGCAGTTGGGGTTTGAAGAGTGGTTTGCAAATTTCAACTTGTCTCCTTTGCGACAAGCATCAAGAACGTACTGTGAAGAAACAGGTAGCAGGTTTAAGGTCTTACATTCATCAATTTGAAATCCCAATATGTTATAGCTTGCCATGAAAGAGAAGTGAGGGAAAAGGTAGATTGATGAAAGCTAACATAAAGATAATAAAGGAAGGTGATCAGGCTGGCCGCCCAATGTTCGATCACCCTCGTCCCTCGTATTAATTAAAAGAAAGCTCAAGTCAAGTCCATGGGAAAAGAGCTAGAAGAGGCCCCAGTTAAGAGAAAATGTAGTTGATAACAATACAAGACACTTGCCTGATCATTCAAGTCAAAAAGGAAAGATGAGTTTGCCCGATCATATATTTTCCCACGCTTATCTGCTTCTCTGTGAGAGACCAGTTCACCCGTGTACTCTCCTAGGTAATCATTTTTGTTAACTGGGTTCTGAAATGACATCATCAATGAGTGAGGAGAACAGGCTCTCACATTATTAGAAAACAAACAAATCTAGGTATCTCAACCTTTAAGAAGGCTCCCCATCCTGCAACATCAGACTTTGCCAAAAGAATCTGACATGCATACAAATAAGGAAAACAATGTAAGACACCAAGTACTCATGAGAATGAAATACAGATAATTTTAAAGGCCAAACTCAGAATTACTAACCCTCTGTTGTTGCCTTAGAAGAAGCCTCATATTTCCACATTGACCTTCTCCGCGCCGAGGTGGCTCCCCTAATGATCCATCGCCACAACTGTATAAAGAATGTCATATTTTAAGGCATCGCATTTTTTTTTTTGCGGGGGGGGGGGGGGGGGGAAGAGAACACAAGTACAATGCTTTTATTTTAATAGCAAAATTATCTGTTAAGGTTTTAACTAATTTTGTCTACAATAAGTGCCTTTACATTTTTGAAAATGAATTATTTTAATTTTCTCCATCTTTTCATTTGTTAATCATGATGCTAAGACTAAGACTAATAACTTATATACTGGATGCAATCTTTCATCCTAAACGCATATTGAATTGCCCGTGGATGTTATCAAGGCTAATCAGACCATACTTTTCTATCCATAGTTTTTATTTTTAGTAAAAACATGGCACTTTGTGATTTTGCATATATCAAAGACACTCTTGCATAGAAAGGACAAATCTACAAAGTTGTAAGAAGTCAACACTTATGATTAATATGGTTTAATAAGAATTTCAAAGGAATTTCGGACAGTTTTGATAGCAGCTGAAAGGGAGCTTTTAGCTTTATAACAGAAAATGGAGAATTCAGATCAACTCCATTCACTTACAGCTGCAAAAGATACATGGCATCTTGCCAGACCCTGATGTCAGGGATGATGGAAGTGGTGGTAGATCACAGTTTGTACATTTCTTTCACTGATGAATCACAGCCACTTGCACCATACATGTTTGAACCCTTTGATCTTTTGTGTTTAATGGTGTACAACAAAGAAATACGCAGGGATCATCTTCAATCATCTAACATTGGAGCATTTTTTTATTTACAAAAGAAATTTTATTGAAGCATATCTACTAAATACTAATAATGGGAAAACGATACTCCAATGCTGAAATTTGTGATGCTTTTAGCTAACTATCATATAAACAAATGAATATTTTCTGAAACCAAGATACTTATCTAAACCAGCAATAGACAAAATTATTAGAAAATTGTAGTTTTTGTTTCACAAATCACGCAAGACATATGGTTACGAGATCATGAGGAACAAGAAAAATTTACAAAGGTTCACCATGAAATAAAAGAAATGCAAAATGAGTAGATGCTACTGAATTATTGGGGGCAAAAATATAACTTATGACTTTCTCAATCAGGTCAAGTCTTAGATCTGAGAAATAAAATCAAGTTCACAGTAAAAACATTTGACATTACCTAACCCAACAATTTCGACAGACATCTGGGTCACATTCACGTCCAGCTGCAAAGCATGGGCATTGTCGACTTCTGCATTGACTCTTAGCACAATGGCATCCTCTGAACCGGTTTTTGCAACTCTTTGAACACCTGAAGGTAGAAGAGCTAATTTATTACACTTAAAACATAATTTGTTTAACAATTACATTATTTGAAGTCTTTAGAATAGTTCACAATTTAAGTTGAAAATACATTTTGAGAGCCTTGCCAAGCAAGAATATTTTTTTTAAGAAATAGCTTTTTGTTGACAGTTATATATCTCTTGTAGCACTCTAAGAGAAGTCATTGTTTCTTGTGTTTTAAGTTCAAAGGCTTAGCTAACCATATTTTCCCAGATCACCCTCATTAGACTTTAATCTTCAGGATAGATACTCCCCCCATAGATTGCTAACAAAATAATTCAAACGGACCAACACATGGCCATGAAAAATATTAAATATCCTACAACTATCTCGTCTCTTTCATTACTAGAAAAGGTACATAGTTAAGTGAAAATTGACATACCCACAATATTTTTCACAGCAAGTTCCATTTTGAAGACAAGGACAGTCTTTTCCACACATTGACTGACATCCACACGGTGTATACTGCTTAGAAGATTGATTTTTCCCATCAGCAATTCTTTTCCATATAGATGGGAGGCCAGCAGACTTCCAAGAATATTTAAACTTCCTTGTTTTGCCCCTTTTCCGCAGCACCCGTGACCTTGATGGCATCTCTTGGCCCTAGCATGAAAACCCAGTAGGTTCAAAAGCAATTTGATGCCATCTAAATAGCAGATCACTAAATACGGGTTGGTAGAAGTTGTTGGAACAAAAATTGTACATTAAATTCAAGTGCCAAAAGCTGAACGTTCAAGAATTATCTTTTTCCTTTAATTGATAAAAGAGTTCATTAAGACAAGAAAGTGTACAGAACAGGAGTCAGGAACCCTACTAAGTACTAGGGCTACCAAGACTACAGAGGTAATACACACACACACACACACATCAGCTCAAAAGAGCAACCCAATCCCTTTTGCATGTCCGACCTGAAAACACCCTTCTTATTGGGCAACACACAAAAAAAAATTTAGAAAACTTCCTACAATCAAGGATAATAAGTATTCAAATTTGATCAAGTTTGATGCCTAACCACGTGATGGAAATACCAATTCTCCTATAGTCCTATGTGGCCAAGAAATTTCAAAATATATTAATGTTTCCTATTTAAACTTTTTTCCTTAATAAATTCCATCGTAACTTATGGCACATAAATATGGAAAAAATAAATTTTCATCTTCATCAAACCCCTCCCAAAAGAAAAAGATGATCAAGACAATAAAAGAAGACAGAATACATAAGGTAAAGATTAAAGAAGATAGGGGAATCAAAGCTTGTAGTTCTCACTGTGCACCGTGCATCAATTTTTCCATTTGCATCCATGATTGAATTTGGTGCAACCATAGATCTGTGGGGCATTGACACTCCACCAGCATGCATGTAACTAGCTACTTCCATGCAAGTCTTCAACCCAGAAAGTAAGTTCCTTGCTATAAGGCAACTGCAGAGCGTGAGTAGCACATGAGCACAAACTTTAAAAAAAAAGGGACCTCCTACATAAAATCTAAAGTATGATAATTGTGGCTATAAAATTTACTCTAGTTTTATTTACTTATGAACCATTTGTCACAATTGGGAAAGTTAACTACAAAGAGATTTCAAATTCAGGAATTTTAAAAGTTGCTTTATTACTCTAACAGTTGGGAGATAATCACCTTCTAAAAGTGCATTCAAACTTCAACAGTAATTATTGACTGCATATTACAATGAAAAGGGCTTCAATAGAGCCCCATTCTTGCACAAGAAACAAGAATATTTTACAAATGTATAAGCACAAAAATTATATGATATATGGATATAATAAGTTTCACACATGACAAGTTCAATTGCCAAATGTAGTCTATTTTGAGAAATATTTCTACTCATTTGTTTATGACCCACTTAGCTCCCTACCCCCTACCCCCTCACGCGTATGTGGGGGTGAGGGAGGTCAAGTTTAAAATAATTTCATTCAGAACATTATTGCAAGATAATTCATTACTTACTTTCAAGGAAAGAAAAGCACTTGATATACTCAGCCGATCATATACAGAAAGTACAATCAATACTTACAAACTCCTTCCAAGTTAGTGTATATTTCCATAACTACCCATGTCTTGGAGAAGGTTAACTGCAGTCAAAGCTGAAACAAGAGGATAGGTTTGGAAGATTTATGGACAAATGTCCCCACTAACCTCAAGGACTTTTCTACATACATGCCTAATTTGTCATATTGTCCCCGCTATATTTCCCACCCCCCCCCCCCGGCCCATTATTAATCATTAATCAACAAAATGTGTGGAAAAAAAATTTAAGAATGCAAGTCAACAGTCTTCTTTTACGCACATAAACTATGGAGACAAACAAATATACTTTATTCTTTTAAAAATCCCCACATTCATAAGTAACCTTCCCAAATCCCACTCTTTCATATACCTTACTATCTGATTATTTTTGGAATATTCAAGCTGTAGAAAATCAATTTTAAAGAAAAAGAATTTTTTTTCTTATTTTCTTACTTTGAAATGTAAAAATTAGTTTTAAATCATAATTTCTTACATGTTATACTTTTCTTTTTATTTTTGTTACCTTTTTTTTATCAGAATACTAATATATTTTTAATAAAACGACTCATTTTTTATGTGTTTTTCTATTTCTCATAAGGTTTATGAGTTTATCTTGGCAAATAAATTGCATTCATATAAATATAAAGATATATTATGGAATTAAAATATCTTGATATAGAATATTAAAATAATAATTTCTATTTATGTGTTTGTATTGTCCGCACTGTCTAAATTTTCTGGATGCGCCACTGCAAACAGGCAACACAAAATACATACTAGAAACAAGAAAGCGCTTCCGAACACACTCTAAATTAAATTTGATGCAATCCTAGCATTTCTCAACATAATACTAATTTTTTCTAAGAAAAGTAGTAACACCCTAACATGGTCGAAGTGTTTTACTAGTAAGTGAGGTGAAAAAGCAGAAAGTTCCATACCTGTTTTTCCCAAACATTTCTACTCCCTTCAAATATAATTCTTTCTCCAGAGGTTTCCAATCTGAGAGACTTAGCATCCCATCAACTTGCCCTTCCATTGAATTGGACAACTCCTTAAATTCTGTCTTATTTGTGACATCTTTTGGTCCATCCCCAACACTCTTGTCATGCTCACCATGGCAAGTGCTACCAGAAACTATTAATTTTTTTGAAGTATGTTCAACAACATTTTTCGAAGATGCACAAGCATTTATGTGTTTTTCTTCATCACCTGCGTCCAAGTTTAGGTCCCTGTTATAATCACCAATCACAGTAACTATATCATCCGAGATACTCTTCATCTTTTTACAAGAATTCTGAGAATCATCAGGAGGCAATGTTGAGTCACATAGTGCTGAGTCTGACTGATTTGTGACCTTCCGTTTCCCCATACTTTCTGAGACAGGAACATTTAAATTGATATCTTCACAACGATCAACTTCTGTCTCAAAAGGTGTTGTTGTCACATAATTGCATTTTTCTTCCTGCAAGATAGCTTTAGAACTCTGATTACCAGGCTCCTCTGCACTGGAAGACGCCAATATCCTATCTGCCTCTTCCGTTCTTGTTTTCTTTTCCTCAAAAGACCCAGGAGTTGAATCTTCTGACAAAATTTTGACAGCCTTTAACTGCAAGAAAATGAAATGGCAATCAGTCTTGCACTCTTGCACATTTTTCCCATCAAACATATAATAAACATAGATGAGGGTAGCTCTTGTAAGTACAGACATACATATAATCATTCATCATAAATGAAGAGGAAAACATGTCTTATTATGGTTGTCAAAGACCAACTCTTCTAAAAGCTTAAGTTGTTAGGTGAAGGTACGTGAATGATTTTATATTTCCAACACGCCCCCTCACGCAAGAGCCCTTTGGGTTTAAAGTGTGGACAATGCACATGTCCACTTTATCTTCTGTTGAAATTTAACTGCATTTAGAAGAATGGGGGTGGTAATGATCGAACTCCTGATCACTTGGTCATAGGGGCTCTGATAACATGTCAAGAATCAACCATCCCAAAAGTTTTAAGCTGTTAGGTGAAGGCACATGAATGGTTTCATATCTCCAGCAAAGGCTACTCAGAAATGTAGTTCTAAAGAATTACTTTAACTCCATATACCTCATACAAATATTTTGGAAAGAAATTACTGCCAATACAAGTCAACACATCACTTAACATAGAGATGCTACCATTTTTTTATTTCTAGTATATTAATGCCGCAGGCAAAAAAAACATTCCAAACAGAATACCAGCAGGGGGGAAAAAATTCACTAGACCCATTTTCATGTCTTTTCAAATTGAAAACCAGTAAAAGTTCTATATGCATCAAAATAAAAAAATTACTTAAAATCTCAGACAAAGAAGAAGAATACCTGAAGGAAACATTGATCACTGCATGGTTTCCTGTCACCTTCAGGTTCAGACCAGACTGGCTGCTTTTCACTCTGTGAAGTAAACCATCAAATTAACTTACTAATGGAACCACAGATTAAGTTGAAAAGAACATAGAGCGCTGTTCCTTACAGGATATATTAAAGGTTGAGAACAGCCATGCAGACGGCAGTCAAACATCTGCTGGAGGAAATCAGAAAAGAATAGACACATAAGATGTTTAATAAAATATTAGACACCATGACGATGACAAGTGTTAAAAAGACAATGTTTTAGTATGTACTATGCACCGGCGACAAAAAAGGTTATCAAAAGAATCTAAAGCAGCACTCAGGCTTTTCTCCAAGCATATGCCAATACGAGATTCATATCCTCCAGAGCCTTCAGAATGCTGGTCCAGCCTCCCCATATTCTTTCCCGTGAGAATTTTGTACCTCTCCTGCATATTTTCATGAAAAAAAAATTCTCCCAAACATAAAAGTGGCTGCTCATAATAAATCTCCACGGCGCATTTATTGTTGCAATAATTAATTAGGGTTAACCATCAAGCATATAGTCATGTCCATAAGTTATTCTTGATTACCTGAATTTCTGAACTGGTACCCCCAACAAACTGGCTAACAATATTCAATACCTCCTCAGTTAACCCATGTTCCTCAAATGCCATCCTATTAAATTCAAGAGTCAAGACAGTAATTGTAGAAAGGAGAAACTTTGAACATTTGAATAAAGTTGGAAAATTATGCGCAATGAGTTTAAACTTGGTATTAAACATCTTGCATGGCCATGATACAAGTTTTATTTCCTGAACACTTTGAGCAGTAAGGAAAACCATTTGAGCTCCAGCAAAGCATCTATCTTACTCAGCAATTAAATATGTTATACTTAAGGATTCATATCGCTAACCACATGTTGCAATCAAGATCAGTTGTTCGTGTTGTCATTTCATCTTTCTTCACAAATAAAAAGAACTTCTACAAGCAAGTCTAGCATCTCAATTTTAACTTACCATAAAACTCGGTCTTCGCCCTCAGAAAAGTCATGTTTAACTTCCTCGGTTTCTGCTAACTCTTCCTCGCTGTCGCTGCATATCAGTGCTTCACCTCCATGTTGATCGTAGTAGATACGTCTTCTTCCAACAACTGACTGATCTTCGGCCATTCTTTGATTTCTGTTCTGTGTGAAAGATTTAAAAAAAGCAGAAAATACATAATACAATCTGCACTTGGACTGATCAATAAGATTTGGTATCCAAGTTTCTATTTAAAAAGGGAATACAATTCAAAAAGCAGCTTTTTCCCTTTGGCATAAATTGCATATCAGGGACATCTGGACAGGAAATTAATAATATTTGGAAGTCAAACGCACCTGGCCAAATGTATCCAAGATGTATATGGTGGTAATTTTTCAATGTATGGAATCTTGATACTTGTTGCAGATAATACCTCTTGATTGTTGATGTGGTCTTTGTCTGCTGAACCTTGAGAGAAACTACTGAACTTACATAAAGGATGGTCAATTCTAGAAGAAAGCATTTGACTGGTCCTATTTTCCTCAGTCTGTGCACAATCCCTACTTGATATTGCTGACAAAACCCCTGAAACATAACATTGTAGATTCTTCCCATTCCTCTGAAGTTTTTCCTATGGAAAAATAACTAAGATTAATTGCAAGCTAACTAGATAGGTGTACAAAAAGAAGCTGTCTCAACCCTGCATTTGCAACTGTAGAAAATAAATTCAAATAAGTAATCATAAAGTTGTGCCCCAAAATGCAGGCACATACGGAGGTTGCACACCCATATAACTAAACAAATCAGAAATTTACCACAATGTAAAAGCAAAAGGAAATATAAGGGTCTCTTATGGTACCCTCATAGCTAATTTGCATGTTTTAATCTAGATTATTATTTTTTAACTTGACATTATCCAATTCTCCACAAAAAAAATCTCGAAGAGGAACTGAATTAATAATTCTACAAAATAAAGTTTGCACATAATAAAAAAATGTTAGTAGCAGACCAATGTGATTCCCTCCATTAACAGTGAAAGAACAAAGGAGTTATCTGGCTAGCAAACACAACAACACAAAGCAGGACCCTTTCCAAGAATCAAGCCACGTAAGCATACACCCAATTGGAAACTTACTTTAATTGATACAATTCTCTCCGCCTGGATTTGCTTTTTCAACTGATTTATCTTGATGGCCAAGGTTCCAACGGCATCTTTTGCTGGCTCTCCTTGTTGTTTCTGCCAATATTATATTATACAACAAAAGATTACAGACATTGCTTCAAAAATCAAATCAAAACACAGAATGCCATATATTTACATTTAAAAATAAAATAAAATCCTCTGCCTCTGCGATATCATGTTTGGTAAAAATAAAAAGTTGCAGGTAAGTGTAACGAATGCGATGCAGCAAATGAACTACGTCTCAATTTGAAAGGAAATATCGGCAACCAAGCACGAGCGAAACTCGATATTAAATTGATGGGAAAGCCCTACTCATGAACTCAATTGTTGTACTAATCATGTACACAGAGAGTTCTTAAATTGCAGCGCTTCACTATCCGATTGGATATAAAATTCCTGGATAATGATCTGAATTGAATTCTGAAATATCGTTATGATACCAATTCCAACGAAGAAGAAAAAAATCAGAAATCGAAATAAAGCACCTAAACGAAACGAAACGAAACGAAACAGAATACTATTGAATTCAAGAAACGGAGAGAAAAGAGGAAGAAAAAAACGAGAATAAACGTGTGGAAAGAGAAACTGACTCGAGGTTTGGTGGCAGAGTCGGATGCTTTGGAGACCATGGATGCGTAGCTGAGGTGAGCTATGCTGTACGACTTTGATCAAAGGAAAGGAGAGGAGTGAACGGAGGAAGAAGACACACACTCTCACTCAAATGTATAAGAAGGAAGAGAAAGTAACGCTTAAGATTAAGAGTTCAGATTGAACGTTTGCTGTAGTGACGTGGCCTACCCCGGACAGAACATTATACAACGTAATTTGTGTGCCGTTTCATGCGGCATTTACTGTTCCTTGTTGTGTACGCACTACGCAAGGCCACTCTAAAAATCAAACGCCAAAATTTTCTTCATAATGTTTTATTTTACGTTAAATAGTTAATAACTTCTGCATTTTCAAGCTCCTGTCTTCAGTGTTGGATTCGAATATTATACCAATATTTAATATAATTAATTTTTAAAAAATGTATTAGGATTCTCGTATTTTTTATTTATTTATTGAATGTACATTCTCATAGTTAGAAAGGCATTTAAAATAATTGTTATCTTCATTATATAACACATGAATATCCACACACATTTTTTTTCAGTGTTAGGTAGTAAATGACTAAACTATAATATGTTGAGGAGTGAAAAAAAATGGAATTCTTTTTTAAGGAAAATGTTCTTTATTTGAAAATATTTTAACCAATTTTTATATTTTTTAAAGTTAGAATGTTAATAAATTTTTATTGAAATATTTAAAAAAATTATAACATACCAAATTATCTGTAGCGGTTGGTAGTAGTTTAATTCATACCATTTACGACTTTTTACAGCTGAATTTTATTTTTTAATACATAATTTGAAGTGGAAATTAATTCATACCATTTACGACTTTTTACAATGAAATTTTATTTTTCAATACATAATTTGAAGTGTAAAATTTGCATGTGTATATATATATATAGCCTGTAATTGGTTGTAGTCGTTTAAGTCATACTATTTATAACTCTTTACAGTTAGATTTTATTTTTCAATACACAATTTTGAAGTGTAAAATTTGCATATATATATATATATATATATATATTATCTATAGCAGTTTGTAGAAGTTTAAGTCATGCCATGTAGAAGTTTAAGTCATGCCATTTACGACTCTTTACAGTTAGATTTTATCTTTTAATACATAATTTAAAGTATAAAATTTGCATGCATATATTATCTGTAGTGGTTTAAGTCATACCATTTACGACTCTTTACAACTAAATTTTAGTTTTCAATGTTATATATATATAGGAGGGATCAACTTACATCGTTATAAAACTTGATTACTCTTACACCACTTAATAACTTTTTACTGAATAACTTTCTTACAAAATCTACCGTTAGATTGAAAGTTTCTATCATGTAGATTATTTGTATCAAATTTGGAAAAAATTGAATATTAATATGAATATAATCAAATAGTTTTTATTTTCATATATTTCAATAGTTTATATTACGTTAATTTTTATGTATATCAATGAGTTACAAAACAATTTCAGATTAATGTAAAATTTTATAGATATGATCTACATGATAGAAAATTTCAATTTAATGGTAAATTTTATAAGAAAATTATTCAATAAAAAGTTATTGAATGGTGTAAGAGTAATCAAGTCTTACACCGATGTAAGTTGATCCCTCCCTATATATATATATATATAGTGGTTGGTAACAATTTAAGTCATACCATTTACAATCTCAAGAAGAGATCAAATGTATGAATCCTATGAGATATCATTGTAGGAAAGAATAATAACCATAATCGTTCAATTGTCAGAAAGGAATTAGTTTCACATCCAAAAGATATAAAGATATTTATGGTATATACAAAAAAATATTATAAGAGATTTCTTTGGTATCATTTTTTTTATAAGGATAATGGTACCTCTCATAATTAGTGGTTAATCTTTAGTCATGTGTCCAACTTGATTAAAAAAATAAATATTAAAATATTAAAAAAATAATTACGTTTCAACTAAGTGAAATATATATATAACCAATATTAACCACTAATTATATTTGGTAGAGTCAAATTTAAGCCAAACAACTTTATTTGTCATTTACTCTTTTTAAAGTTAGAATGTTAATAAATTTTTATAGAAATTTTTTTTTAAAAAATAAAACATACCAAATTATTTGTAATGGTTGGTAATAGTTCAAGTCATACCATTTACGAATATTTATAGCTGAATTTTATTTTTTAATACATAATTTTAAGTGTAAAATTTGTATATGTGTGTGTATTATCTGTAGCGGTTTGAAACGGTTTAAGTCATATCATTTACGACTCTTTACAGCTATATTTTATTTTTAAATACATAATTTGAAGTGAAAAAATTGCATGTATCTATTAACTGTAGTAATTGGTAGCAATCTAAGTCATACCATTTACGAATTTTAATAGCTGAAATTTATTTTTCAATACAAAATTTGAAGTGTTAAATTTGCATATGTGTGTGTATATATATATATTATTTATAGAGGTTGGTAATAGTTTAAGTCATACCATTTACGATTCTTTACAGCTATATTTTATTTTTCAATACATAATTTGAAGTATAAAATTTACATGTATATATATTATCTATAGTGGTTTAAGTCATACCATTTACGACTCTGGATTTTATTTTTTAATATATATATATATATATATATATGTATATAGCGGCTGGTAGCTATTTAAGTCATATCATTTATGATTTCAAGAAGAGGTCAAATGTTCAAACCCTATGAAACATCATTATAAGAAGGGTTAATAATCACAATTGTTTGATAACTATAAGGGAATTGGTTTCACATTTAAAGAGTATAAGGATGATATACAAAAGAAAATACTATAAGAGATTTCTTTGATATCATTTATTTTTATAAGGATAATGACATCCTTAGTAATTAATGGTTAATATTTATTCAGTATCCAACTTGATTAAAAAATAAATAAAATATTAAAAAAATAATTATATTTCAACTAAGTGAGATATGTGACCAATATTGACTACTAACTATGTTTGGTTAAGTCAAATTTAAGCCAAACAACTTTATTTGTCATTTACCCTATCATTCTCTCTTCACATTAAATAATAGGCCTCTTTTATAAATAAAAAAAAGAGTTATCAGTGTAAAGTTTCTTTACACTGTCATCCAATCATGTATTGCCAACTCCTTTAAAGAGTTTGACTATTATAACGACTATCTCAAAAGTCTAATATTTTTAATGATATATTAGTATATGATTAGATTACAGTATTTTTACACTAACAATAGATTAAAATTAAACTCTAAAAAAAATTGTCTCATTAACAACTGATTAGAAGTTAATTACATTAAATGAAAGAAAGAAGTTTTTCACTTTTTAATGGTTTCAATTGAAATGACTATCATTTTTAATTTTTGCCTTTTTTTTCATAAAAATGTACATGATAAACTTTTAATGTCAAATATATGTCTTATATATCAAATTAAAGTAATGTATGTCGTTGAATTTGATCCCTTTATGTTAGATCTTGCACACGTACATCTAAGTAAAGATGGCATCGATTATCTAGATTATATATTTATTGTTGTTTAATTTTTTAAAAAAGAAATATAAAATCAACATAATTTTTTTTTATAATCATGTAATTTACTGATTAATCTCTCTCTCTTTTGATACAATAATGGTACAAATTACCCAAACCCTCCATCACTAACCCAATCGTAATGGCTTAATCGATATCTCTCTTTGATTCAATCAAAGCCAAATGTATTATATCAAGATTAGGGATTCACAAGTTAATTTTCACCGACCTAACTTAGAGGATTGGTAAATGTATAATGTATTATTTTCAATCATATATTATTTGCTCACTTCTACTTGAACGATCAAATTTATAAAAATATTTTTAAAAATATATATTTAGAATATAAATATATTACATCTTATATTAATGTCAAATAATCCCAAGTTATATATCCTTAATTTGTATTTATTTTCTACTAATTTCTAAATTTCGATCTTACATTTTCTTTCTTTGTTTGTTGGCGTGACGTGGCTTACCACCAATAACGACGTATAAGTAGGAAGATAATTTGATAAAAAAAAAGTTGTAATAAAAAAATTAAACATATAAAAAGCAATAAATAATTGTATATAAATTTTATATATATAAAAAAGACTTTTGATACTTGTAAATGAGTTTAGACTTTAAATGTTACATTATTCAATTTGATAACGGGTAAAAGGTCCTTCCTGGCCTTTGCCAATTGCTCGTCAACCTCAACTCCTTTTTTGCCATCGCAGCATAGAGGGGACAGCATCTTCCGTGGTAAATAGTCTTTGTTTGGTGGGTAATTTTCTTTACGGCAGGGAATATATGTAAGTAGCAAAAGATCCTCCTTATTACATGGTTATTGATGACAACTCTCTAAGTGGGCCTTTATCAAATTTTTTCAACATATTAATAGCCTTGTCTCATTAATTTGGAAGAACCTTTTTCATTAGCCATTATTTGTCATAAAAAAAATTATGACACACATATAAAATGGATTATAGTCACCCATTTTTTAAATTGTTAAATTACATAAACATGTGTATAAAAAATTAATGTAAAATGCACAAATTAAAGACAAAACCAATCATGAAAAAATTGCCAAAAATAAAAATAAAAAAGTTTAAAGAAGTACGTGAATATCATTATTTGGCCTAGATAATTGTAAGCATTTTTTTGGCTGCATAAAAGCAATCGTGGCTAGGATCCCCTTAAAAGTAACGCAAGCATGCTTTTTTGTTTTTTTTTTTAAAAAAACCACAAGCAAGCTTTTGGCTGTCATTGTGGAATGTGGAATTGTCACCTAGTACTTACCTACTTGCCAGTAAATGGTCTTCGGCTCTTGACTCTTTAGTCATAACTGGTTTGGAGTTCTGAAAAATCTAATGCTAAGGTTTCATTATGAATTTATTATTATAAAAAATGCTCAACATGTAAAACTTTTTTATATAAAACGATATGTTATGTAAGATTCATGTTATGCTAATTACTTTTTCGTGAGTTATGCATTTAATTAGATATTTAAAGTTATTAATTACAGTTAATTTTATTTTAAAATATGAAAAATACAACTTTTTACTACAGTTTTGTCAAAAGCGTTGTTCTAGAGCTATGGAAAGTGGGTTTGATATGTTGTTGTTGTTGGGATATGGGCGTAGCAGAATTAGTAGAGGGTCTCCGCCATCTGGGCCAACGAGGAAAGAAGGCCGATGATGTATAGAACTGATTATTATAAGAATTGATTTTTGAATAAAACTTGAGGTAATTACTGTCAGTTTAAATTTTTTTTAAATTTTAGTTAATTTTTTTATTGATTTAATAATATATGATTTGGATAATAGTGTAAAAAAAATTTTACACTGACAGTGAATAGAAATTAAACTCTTCTTAATATTTATTTATACTTTATTAATTATTTTTAATTTTAATATTTTATATTATTTTTAATTAAATATAAAAATATAATTATTTTAAAAAATTGATTTAAATAAAAATATTTAATTAAACATAATTAAAAAATTATAAGTAAAATAATTAATAAAAATGTAAATAGATACTTAAGAGTCCTGTATAGTTCCTTCTGAAATAACAATTATAGACATAGTTGCCTCTCTTTCCACGAAGAGCTGCAACTGTAAAGCGCAGATTTATTCACCACTTTGGCCTGCAATGTATAACTTCTTTTCGCTTTCAACTCTTTTAATCTTTTTGTTATTAATAATTTCATTTTATACGCAGAGCGTTGTTTATGAAATGATAAAAATTCAATCAGCTATATAACACTACATTTCCCTGATAGCACCCAGCAATATTTGATTATGGGTTTCAAGTACTAAAATCGAACTGTATATGATGATGTAATAATGGGCTTCAATTTGTTCCAGCTCTCCCAATCTGTCACACTAGAGTTCAAATTCCAGCTCTCCCAATCTGTCACACTAGAGTTCAAATTCCAGCTCTCCCAATCTGTCACACTAGAGTTCAAAGTTCAAACTTATTAGGTATCATTATCAACAAGAAATATGAGTGTTAAAATGTATCGAATTAACCTGATGAAAAGAGAGTGTTGGGTTAAAGAAACATTGGCCCAATCTAATTATATAGGATGACTCAATCTAATTATATAGGATGACTCGACGTGGGGTGGCCCGTAATAGGTTAGACTAAAACGTTTGGTTAATAATATGATTTTTTTTTGTAATATGTATTTAATTTTGTTATTATTTATTATTATTTTGCTTGACTCACTTTCTTTTGAATAAAAAAAATCAAATTTAATAAATATATCTTAATTTTTTTATTTGTATATGATATTTACTTGTTTTAGTTCTTTAAATTGATTAATTTATAATTCAAGATATGTTTCATAAATATATTCTAAATTGTTTATGTAAAAAATAATGTAATAAATTCTTACTTTTTATGTTGATGATACTTAATACAATTTGTTATATTTGTATCTAATTTGTATACATAGTTTTTATAGATTTGAATTAATGTATAAGTTTTATTTTTTAATAACTTATTGTTATAAATAAAAAAAATGAAAAAAAGACAATGACCAAAAAAAATAAAAGTGAAGGGATTAGGTCATGGGTTAGCCCACAACTCACTTAGGACCAAGCTAGACTAGTTATTTGCTAGTTTATACATTGTGGGCTAGCTCAACCCAACTCAAAATTAACTTGGCCCAACATGGGACAACTCAAAAATTGACACTTCTAGTGAGAGGGGAATAAAATCTGATGTCCCATTTTCTTGTCCCCCCTTCACTGTCTCTTTAATTAAATGTTGATAACTCAACAAGAAAAAATTAATAACTAAGAGAGAAGTTATTGTTAATTAAGAGAGAGAGATTCCTTTTACTGAGTTATCACCATTTAATTAGAAGGGCAGAGAAAGAAAAAAAAAAAAAGGAAAACAGATATGAATCCAACGAGGATGCTGCAATTTCTAGTCCAACATACAACACTGACCTAAAAAGTGTAGGCACCTCCAAAAATGGTCAAACGTTCCCAATTGAAATATAGCTGAACACAGATAAGCATTGAATGAATAAACTCTTATATCTCTTGCCCAAGTAACAAAATTCTTGCATTGAATCATGTTGTTTGGGCTGGACTATACGAGGGCGATGGTAAAGTATCATCAAGTCTGTTTATAAAAGAGTCAATGGAACTGCCTAAAGCGTTAAAGGACTCTCTTAAGCAATCAAAAATACTAATTGCAACTCACCAAAGAAATATATACTAATTTCAAGTAGATAACAAAGAAAATCTGATTGAGATCAACAAATTGGGACATGCATGTTATAAAATCGGTAGAATACCTGAATCGAACAAGCCATCAAAGGGAATTTGAAGGAAACTTTAGCAATGTATCTTACAAATGAATGAAGTTCTCTATCTAGTCTCCCTGAATAATTTTGTCAAAGAAACCTCCAAGCTGAGATTGAATGCATTGGGGTCCCCTTCCATCCTACCAATAGACACTTCCCATTTTTGTCTAGAGTGCAAAATTTCCCAAAAGCAAACTCTTTGGCTACCAAGTTAGCTTGGTACAGAGATGACTCGCTAAATTCGGTTTCCACCATTCTGTACCTTGCAAAGAACCTTCTCCAAACATCTATCTTCACATTCCTAACAGTTCTTTCTCTGCCTTCCATAGCAACAATGTTTCGTATCACTTTAGATAATATTGCTTCGATTGCCATTCTGCACTCATTCTCCTGTTTTATGCAGGTTTCAACGCAATCAAAAAATGCTGAGTAGGAAAACAATGCTTCAATGAAGCGATTCACAAATGAGGGCGAATTATGGTTTGCTTCCGTTTCAAGGACTATCATTATAGATGGTTTGATATTTCTTAACACACGCATCAAGTTTTCCAAGTAATCAGGCCTTGTTATCATAGTGCTCAGAAAATATGGAGAGTAGATAGCCACAGCTTCATCATCTTCAGTTTCAAATTGATCTTCTTTGATTTCTGTGATGTCTGTAACAAAAACTGCCTTATACGAAAAGGGCAAGTTCAAGGATTCAGCAAAACTCGCTAACCTTTTTCCGGTCTCTTCTATCTTGGTTTGGCCTGTAATAAGTCCAATGACAGTTATCTTCAAAAGCTCCACTGGCCAATCCTGGCGCTCTGCCAGTGCTTGCATCAAAGCTGTGCACTGCACCCCACTTCTTATTTCAAGATCTATCAGATGGATTTTGGTCTCAGATGCAACATGTTCCACTATTGCTTGTATACCACTGAATTGCATTACTTGATTGAAAGGAATTTTTTGATGGCATATAAGGGCCATGTTAGTATCCAAGTCCAACTTCTGAAGTAATTCAGTTTCTTTGTTTCTCTCAGATCCCTTTATTGTCATGCTTCCTGTTTCTTTGTCGATTCTCTCTCGAAGTGCTTGAGCGAAATGAAAGATAATTCTTTGAACAGGGTTTGCACTGTCAGATGAATTCCATTGACAATGGAGAAGTAATCTGCTCGCACGTTCAAATTGTTGGCAGCCTACCCTCTCAGCTGCAGCAAGGAGAAATTGAGCAAGTTCAACGTCTCTATTTTCTTCCTCAGACAAAACCCCGAGATCAAATGCATATGGGTGCATAGGGATGCAAAAATTATCGTACCAATGGGCAGAGTATTGGACATACCTTGCTCCAGCTACTCTTATTATTTCTTCAGTAGACAACTTCTGGTGACCCAAAGAAGTTTCAATATTGCTTAAGTTGCTTATATTTTGCCCCCTTAGCTTCTTGGACCTGCTTCCGTAATTGCTCAGGAGCTCTAAACATGGTGGCACCTGCCTATTGTATTCAGCAAGTTCTGAACTTGCCATTCCCTGGTTCTTTAGCCCTGTAGTTTCCTGAAATGGTTGTGTTGGTTGCAGATCAGGGTCAAAGTTAAACTCTTCTAACATCAAGTTATCACCTTTGAGTTCTTGTTGCTGCTGCTGATTTTGATCTTTGAACAAATTGGCTCCTTTTCCATTTTCAGTAGGGAGAGGAATAATCTCTCCCAGTAACTCCATTCCAGAGAAACTGTGTTTCCCTTGGAACACAACCTCCTCTTGTGTAGAGCCATAACCGCCCTGGATTCCATTGAAATTGAAAGCTGTGGAAGAAAAATGGTCAATCCTCATGTCGGATTACAACGAAATCAAGAAAGATTTAAGCAATTTACACTCAAGACAATGTGCTTAACTAGATAAACATCGAGGAGAGTGTATGCATTATCAACATTCAAGGTGGAAAACGAATATTTAAACGTATAAATGCTTGAAGAAACTTACAAACACTAAGTACATAATGTGAAAAGGAACAAATGAGTAATAACGCAACTTTGATGGTGATGTTTCGATATTTTCATCGCAGCCGTCAGCCAGCAATTATAAAAAGGCCAATATTTTGATTAAACAAAGACGATTGCTGGTTAAGGTCTGCCATGTAACCATTACAGAGTAGTATTTAATTATTTATAGGTTTGTCGTTGTGGAAACAATTGTAAAGATCCATACAAGCCATGAAGTAACACACTAACACCTACAGTATTATATCTGATTAGTTTTCCTAAGAAGTTCAGCCAAGGGTGAATAGAAGGTTCAAGAAAATGAAGGAGGGCCTTAAATAAATATGAGAAATTGGCTGTATCCAAGAAAACGCAGCAAACTGACTTAATCTGTAAAAGCATGTGAGGAATATGCTGTAACAAATAATATATACAGACTACTGATTACTAATCTGCCAAAAGAAATTTGAATAGATAATTTATTTATCACTAGAAGGATATAATTATGTCGAGGAGAGCCAGTGATAATGAATTAATAAAAATGAAAGAAAACAGGTTAAAATAATGGCTTTTTGACCCTCATATATCAGTTTTAAATAAAAAAATTCACTTTAACCCACTTTTAATTTTATTTCTCATTATGTGCCACTTTTGATTCCGTGGCTTTTTTTTATTAAGAGACGTCAATATCTCTAACGATTCGTGGGGTTTAATTTTTTTTAATATTAAAAGTAATATGTCGCCAATGCTTCTGACGATTTAAAGGATTTCTAATTTTTAAAACTTATATTAATATTTATTATTTATTTCAAATTATTTTAAATATTAATTCATTATATTATTTTTTTATTAAAGGTTTCTACATATAAAACATGTGTAATTGATGCAGGAATTATGGGCTTTTTAATATTAATATAGCCAAAAAATAAAAAATTTACCAAAATTATGTTGCTTGAAGATTATGTATTAAAATGTAATTATTTTTTTTTATATTAAAAAGTCAATTTCATTAAAACTAATTTTTTAACATGATTTTTTTTAAATTACATGTTAAAAAATCAGTTTCAATAAATTCGACTTTTCAACATGATTTAAAAATAATAATTAAACACGTTGAGAAGGAACGACTTCTTAATATGATTTTTTTAAAACAAAAAATTTAAATACATTAAAAAGTTGATTACAACAAAACTGACTTTCCAATATAAAAGAAAATAATATATAATTTTCTAACAATATAATCTTAATAAATTTTTTTTTTTGAGTATGTTAATATAAAAAGGCCGAAATTATGAGTCGTCAAAGGCTCTTATGACTCATAATTTTTTTTACAAAAAAGGCCAACACCGATACAAGGACACAAGTCTTATATACTGCCAGCACATCGAAAGTGAGATGTATAAGTTTAAAATCTCACTAGGAATGGTCCGTGAGCGTTTGCTCTGTTGGTTGGGCACATGCTGATTATTAGAGAGGTGGGGGATCGATTCCCCCCAATACCACTCCCCCCGTTCCCTATCCCTCGTAGGCTCCTTATAGGGGTCATCCTTGATCCCACCCCAGTGGTAGAATCCTCTTACGAACCAAAAAAAAAAAAATCTCACTAGGAATGAATGAGAGTAAATGATATGTAAAAATAATTTTTTACTTTAATTGCCTTTCAATAATAATTATATTACTAATATTTAATTATTTTATTTTAATATTCTTTATAAATATTCAAACTTTTACATGTCACTTACTTCCATTCTCTTTTTATGTGCTTGTAATATATGAAATTTGTAAGTGTTGACCTTTTATTAAAAAATTAATTAATTATGAGCCGTCAAAGATTTTGATGACCCATAATTTAGTTTTTACATATATGACATGTGTATCTTAAAAAAATATATAATTAATCAAAATTTAGAATTTTTAAAATAATTTGAAATAAATAATAAATATTAATAATAAATTCAAAAAAAAATTATTAACCCCTCATGTTGTTAGAAGTATTGACGATACATTATTTTTAAATTAAATAAAATTGAACCCCAGGAATCATCAATGATATTGACGTCTCATAAATAAATAAAAAAATACGTAAGCAAAAGTGGAACATATTGAGAAATAAAATTAAAATTGGATTAAAGTGAGAAATTGTATTTAAAATTGGTATTCGATGTTCAAGAAGCTTAAAATAATTTATTAAATTGACTCAAGTTAAGTTTGAGTTAGTTACGCTAAACTCATTTTCAGCTTTAGTGTTGTAAATTAGGGTCATAATGATGTCCAATTTCACATTACATAATTTTTATCCACATCAATTTATGTGCACAAAAAAAATTTAGTCCATATAATTTTATCTAACTAAGTTATTGTTATTAAGTTCATGCTCTTGAAAGAATACTTACGTAGGTTGAAAACTCCCTTTCTCCCTTTTTTATTCACTAGCTTAATGTATCCTTTTTTGAATTAAAAAACCGTAAAGAAATATAGAAAACTAGTTTTAAAACATTTAATATCATACGCATCATAGCATAATTTGTTTCTTAAAAGTTCTTAAATAATTTTCCAATGTATAGCAATAAAAAGAATTGTCCCATGAATGGCTAAAAACAGGGGGAAAAAAATCTTCATTTAAATAGAAAAAAACTTGTTTCCATCTGATATATGCTATATTGTCATTAAGGATGAGAATAGGTTAGACGTCTCATTAAGAGCCCGCGATGTAGCTCACTTTAAGCATAAGTTGGCATGACCTGTTTAATATATAAGTCAAGTTAAAACAATTTTAAGCTTTTGAAAAAAAAAATTTGACATAACAGGCTAACCTTGTTATATTTATATATTACTATAATTATTAAATATGTAATTTAAAATATAATGTTTTATATAATTATTAATTTTATAAAAAATTAATATTCTTTTAAGAAAAGCATTTCTAACCTAAATCCATCTATTTATCCCTTGTGCCTCTCTTATGACTTTCTTCTCTCTTTAGTGGCGGCACAACCCTACTCCACCATTAGATCTCACTGTATCAGCACAATTGGTGTTGGGGTTCAGCAGGTTGGCTTCATGCCTTTAGTCCTTCACCATTAACGGAATCAACGCAGCAAGCAAGTTGGCTTCAAGAATCCCTATATTTTTGGTTGGGGTTTCTTTCACATTTGATCTGATTGTCAAGAATCAGTTTGCTTTCGCTAGTTGGATAACTATTTGTGTTGTAACTATGGGTATGCTGGATGAATAAGTTGGGTTAGTAAAAGATATAAATGCATATGATGATTTGAACTTACAAAATAGCTACTTTGTTTCGTTGTTAACCAATATCTATTCCCAACCAAACAACATGTGGTTCGTGCTGTACTACTCTGTCTTGACTTGTTAATTAACACTACATAGGCTTAATAATTAAGGGCATCATACAATATAACTCAGCAATGGCAACAAAAACTATACTAACATGTAATATCGAAGAACATGCTATTTTTTTTTATCTCTCTAACAGTGACTGATTTTTTCTATAAAGGGATAACTCTAAAACGTATGTTTTGATTTTTGTATTGGACCTTTATGTGTTTGAATGAGATCCCTTTGAAACTGATGTGACTTTAGTCATTTATTTATGCCTTATATTTGAAGAGTAAAGGAATTAATATGATTTGATGATTTGGAATTTTCATTTGACTCATTTGTAATTTATTTTGATTTAGGGATTGAGTTGTTTTTATATTGTGCTATTAGGATTAGGATTTGGATTATACTGTATTGTTAGAAAATTTGAGGCTAAGCTTATTTAAGATCTTGAAGGCCTAGGTTTGTTGACATATTTAAAGGTCTAAGCCTATTAGCTTATTTAAAGGTCTTAATGTAAAATAGGTTTTTAGATAGACTTCATGTCAAACTAGACTTTTATATTTTTTTATAAAAAGACTAGGCTAGACAAAAAAGAAGAAGGTTATATCAGGTAATAGGCCAAACTTAGACCAAATATTTACAAAATAGACATGGTCTGTTTAAGCCAAAGTCTAGTTTGGCTTGACCTATTTCCACTCCTTAAAGAAGGCAAATATTCTTTATTTTTCTCAATTTTCGTCTATAAGGAAGAATTTGTCTTTTTGCTTTTTTCTTTTTTCAATTGGTTCTATTTTTTATTTTTTTTGTAATATTTTTCTTTTTTATCATATGTAAGTATCATAGTAATTATAGTTGGGTCAATGAGTCAAGGCTCGAGGGCTAACCCGTTTAACTCGTTATTTTAAAGGGTTAAGACCAATGTTAAAAAAATCGAACCGGACCGGCCGGTTGGATCGAGAACCGGTCACTTCACCGGTCCAATTCACCTCAAAAAATCGTTCAGCCTAAAAATCGATGAATCGGTTGACCTAGATCGGTCCAATTAGGTTCAACCGATCATTTTTTTTTTAAATTTTTGCTAATTCAAATGATGTCATTTTGATATAAAAACTTAATGTAAGCCAATCTAAAAAGAATTTTATATGAAATACTTAAATTTCAATTGTATAGAAGCTTGGAAATTGAATGTATAATTGATTATATATCTCTTTAAACTGAAATTAGAATTTTTTTAAACAAAAATAGGCTATAATATTGTTACTGAATGCTTTGGACTCTCAAAAAATAAACTGTAAACTATTTTTTATCATTTGTGTTGTTTTTTTATGATTTTTAATTTGTTTAATTAGTATATAATATATATATATATAAATATATTTAAGTTATTTAATTATACTCCGATTCAACCATGGTTGAACCATTGAACCTTGAATCAGTCATTTGATCGGTTTAACCACCAATTCGATTTTCAGAACATTGGTTAAGACTATCCAAATGTTAAGTTCACTTAAATGCGAGTCTACAAGCCCGACCCATTTAATCGCGAATTAAGTGGGTTGATGGGTTGACCCATGACCTAATACCCTTTTTTCTATATTAAAAAAAATATCTCTCACAAAAATACTCTTAATTAATAATCCAACCTAAATGTCTATCTTATCTAATTCTTAGGCCCAACTAATAACTTTAAAATTCAATACAAAATATCCAAGTAAAGGCCTCATGTTAACTTATACACACACTTTTTTAATTCAAATAATTAAAAATAAAAACAAATAAACAAGTTAACCCGTTAACCCGTAAACTTAGAAAGGTCAAACTCAGGCTGCCTATATTGTTGGTCCTTTGTCAAAATGGGCTAGGTCATTCCAACCTGCTTAAGGCAGGCTTGTATACCAACCTCAAATTGTAAGTTCTCTCTAAAATTTATAACATATTTTGACTTTAGAATGAGAAAAATTATCTTTTCCTAATTTTTTTTCACCATTAAAGATTTCTTATTTTCTTTTGATATAGAAACTTTTTCTTACATATATAATCACTATCATATGATTTTGAGTTCTATGAATATGAATTTATAAAAACAAATTATAAAATTCAATAACTATAATTAGTGTAATATAAGAAAAGCTATTATAACAGAAGGAGTAAGAATCTCTCTTTGGATAAATTAGTATATGTCATGTGCCTAACTCACCCTAGGGCCTAGAGTATGGACTGTCTATAAGGAGCAGCATACCAACAACACCGACGAAGGCCTGAAAAGAAGAATCCCAATCAATGGTTTTCAGCCAACAGAACCCGATTGTGGTGAACTGCTGCTTGGCTGTCGTATCACTTTATACAAACAATGGGCCATGGACCACGGTCATCTATCTTTCTCAATACAGGCCCACATTCAACCGCCGTTTTTATTGGACTAAGCTTAGACCACAAGTATGAACCATAGAATTTATTTAAATTCTATTCAAATGAGTTTTTTTCAATCTAAATAGAAGTTAAGTAAAAGCCCTCAAATACCGTTTCAAGTGGAAAGTTAATTATGGAGTTGGCTAGAAGTTTGTCTTTCTTAGAAATTGAAGTGTGGGTGAGAAAGTATCATATTGATAACAAATGAACTAAGTAATAATTATATAAGTGGAAAAGGAAAATGTTAAATCATATGAAAGATTTTTTCATAAAACGAGTGACGAATGACAGAGAGTAAATATGTTACGTTTTGTCATGTGCGGTTTTGAATTTCAACCATTTATCTCTCTCTCCAACAATAATTGGTCATTATCCCTCTGTAAAAGTTTTTGTAAAAAAAATTTCTTAGACAATAGCATTTCTTAGCGAAATAACTCATAAACTTAATTCTTTAAAATTGAGTTAAGATACGGTGTTAAGCCTCTTATTATGATTTTTCACTCATCTCATTGGATGCATATATATCCTTGGCTCTCTCCCACCTAACTGCCTTAGTAGCAGAAAGAATGGGGGTAATTGGAATTGTTGGAGAGTAATGCAAAAAATCAGTATTAGCTTGCTGGGATTCAGATTTCAGACGAGCTTCTAAATTTGACATCATATCACTTTTACGTTATTACACTGCCCTGTTGTAAGTCATACTATAAAATTTATAATATAATATCATCCAATAACACGTATTGGAATTAAATAACTATGATAAATGAGTTATATATGTCAAAGAAGTAATTATCAACAAGTTGAGCAATAATACGTTATACATGTGCTATCAATACAATATTGGAGGCAAGTTTATTACAATTTTGAAAATTTATACGTGCAATATATTGTAATGTCTCTGAACAGAGAAGAGAATGAAAAAAGGAGTGGGGGAAGAAGCTCAATAAAAAAAACAAAAATACAATTACAGAAACAGAATTGGTCAAATTTACACCTTGTCATCGTTCTCATTAGGTTCCACCGTGGAGATCCTAGTTACCCTTCTTCTACACAGAGAAATCATGCCCATCCACATAAGACCCTTTACAACCCTGACCATCCCAATTGTGACAGTCAGATAATACAACCACCATCCAACAAAGTCAGTCATTCCCACATCCATTAATTGCTCTTTCTTTGCCTCAGCCATAACCACCAAAGTCTCCACATCCTCCCTTAACCTCCACCACCACAAGGTGCCTAAGCTCGCAGCCATGGCCACCCTTTCAATCCATCTTTCTTTTCTTGCATCGCCAAACACCGTATCATCGACCACGGGCCTTACCACCATTCTAGACCATACTTGCGTTGTCTCGTGCAACCCCAAGAGGAAAATCACTCTGCTCAAGAGGCTTCTCTCAACGCCGAAACTGGAATCAGAGTCATAAACTCCCGCCGCAATGCTTCCCTCAATGCCCAAACCAACGCAAACTTGGAAAGCACAAAGGAGAATCCACGCAGTGTAGACACGAGGTTGGAGAACAGTGCTGGATGACTCGCTCAAAAGGGTGATTTTTCCCGTCAAGCCGTGGATTAGGGAAGCTATGCTGACAGTGGACACAAGAATGTAGAGAATAACTGGGTTGATATGCAGGGCAAGCGATATAAGATAGGGAAAGGGCTCTGGTGAATGGTACCAACTGAAGCTTTGAAGATGGTATTGGGCACCGGAGAGCCTGGCCAAGAGTAGAAACGAGAGGGGTAGGAGGAGGCTGAGGAGTGTGAGGGTGAGAAGGTAGAAGACCTCTCTTGGAGTTGGAGCTGCAGAATTGAAGAGTTCTTTGGCTTTCTGCTGCCAACCCATTATTTGTCTTGAAGCAACCATGACTGCAACAAACACCCCCTTTATTTACAAGCCACGGGAAGTTCAACATTAAGGTCTCTCTATATATGTGACTTAACAACTAGCTGCTGGAAAAGGTATTTAAAAGTGGTTGCCACGTCCATTGTTTATCTAGTTGACATTTTATAGGACATGGTCTTGAATCTTGATAGATATATATAACCCATATATATATATATATATATGTCCATCAATTATATCAAGTTCATTCTTCTTTTTATCTCTTGTGCATTGGTTTAGTACAAAGGAAGGAATCTGTACTTTGGATTGAAGTCGGGATGTTTGGCTGCAAATTTGACGGATGAATGGAACCATTTTAAGATTTTGTAGGACACCTCTTCGGCAGTTCCGTGGCTCCCACCTTTAATTATTTTGTGATTCATCCAAATTCCATAATTCATCTTTTATGTGTTTTAAATATTTAGTATTTTTTTATAGTATAAAGAAATTAGACGGTAAATAAGATGTTCGACAATTAGCTTATTAGTATATCTTTTAATAAAGAAAAGAGGGATAGCATTACATCATTCTTGTTTATCCTTTTATTATATTAAATTAGTTAATGAAACAATTAAATTCCTTTCTCACACTAGAATTTATAATCAAATAATACCCACCAAACAACAAGGATTTCATTAGTGAAAGTCAGCAGTAGGTGACTCTTGAACTTGAAGTCTTAACTACCAAAGGATTAATTTAAAGGGTGGGCGGTTGGTATAGAAACAAAGGTGGAAAGTCCTTGTTGGGATGGGTTGTTTCTTTTTCTCTTTCTTTTCGTTTTGTTTGGGTCACAAAAGCATATAGATTGTTGAATCATTTCTTCAAGCCCAACCATCTAAATTGGACAATATCTTTCTAGTTGTGTGGGACACTCCTTTTTCTTTTCTGCTACAAAAGTTGCTAGGCCCAATGATATTTGATGGAACTCCATTGTTTAGTTTTTGTTCGTGAATGATGGAATGGAACTCATTGTTTAGTTTTTGTTCGTGAAGGATGGAATGGAACTCCATTGTCAAATCAATGGGTACATGAGAGAGAGAAAAGGGGTCCAATCCAAGTACAACTTTTGCGAAATCCGTTAGTCCATAACTTCTCCGCCTTCGAGTGTTGAAAGTTGAAACGGGATAGCGAGCTGCTGGAACGGCTAGGACCCAAAAGTTAAAAAGAAAAAATAAAGAGAGGATAACTCTTTAGTTTTTTAGTTTTTTTTGTGAAAAATAATATTAGTTTAGTTTGGTTTGAAAAATTAACTAAGTATTTAGCTATATTAACAAATAATTTATATATGATTAATCAATAAATTATCTTCATTTTGATACTTGATACGTGGTTAATAATATGTAAATTATTGGTTAATGTAGTTGAATACTTAGTTAATTTTTTAAGTCGAATCAAAGAATAATTATCTCTTATAAGCTATACTATTAAGTCATTTTCCCAAAAACAAACTGGAACGTCGTTTCCAAGATCAAAGAACCAAACCAATTAAACCCACACTCACTAAATCAAACCAAAACTATAATTGTGTTTGGTTTTATTTGTTTTATAATATGTTCTATGATTTAGGTCATTCTTTGGCTTCATAAACATAGCTGTTCCTCATTGCTCTGTAAAATTATATATATAGTTGTTTTATATATTTTTTAAATCTAACAAAATTATAATTGTTATACATCCGGTAATTTCTTAGTAATATGAGTATATAGTATATTACTTAATTTTCTCGTAGATCCTAACATTTAACTTGTTTTTTCCTTCAAATCTCTTTTATTTTTATTTTAAATACAATATTTAAATTTATAATTTTCTGTAAATTATCCAAATCCATCATCACTAAGTTCATTTTTAATGGCTTAATCTCCTTGATTCTTTATTTCCTCATTCTCATATAACACCAATCTACCTCTCATCTTAGGTTATCACTCTATATTTTAATTATTTGAGTTGTGTACTAATGGCTGAATTTGAGTTACATATCATTACTAAGTTTATGCTACGTGCACTAGTTTAAATTTGGTGTCTTGTGATGAATTAAATATTATAATTAATTGAGTATTAGTAAAAAAAAATCATGAATCATAATTTGAAATTGAGCCAAACTATAACATGATTTAATTTGATCCATTTTCTAAGTTTTTACAATTCGATTTCATTTCTGAAATTTGATAACCGGTCCGTGAAAGATATCCCATTGGGTTCTAATATGCTTCTATCTCATAAATAAATTGAATTTGAAACTTCTATTCAAGGGGCCATTACAAAATCTTCTAAATATTTCAGGGCTCCTTTATCTACCATTTGGCTCTTTCTTGTTGAAGACGGCGGTATCATTAGTATACACTGTTTATAGAATCAACTGTACGCCAGTGTGCTACAACGGGTTATAACTGTCCAATATTCCTCCTATTCGAGTTTGGCACTTAAATACATTGCATTTTCCAATTCGGGCCTACTTCTCAATTTGGCCTTGGATTCCCCGTTCAAATTAAAGCGGATGGAATTTAAATCACGTGAAGCAGCTCAATTGTTTGCATGAGGGTTTGGATTAGATTTTGTAAGTTTGATTTTAGATGAATTTGATTTTAGTTAGAAGTAAGTTTGAGTGAAGTAATTTATGTTTAAAACATTTTATCTAAAAATTAATTTTATTAAATGAATTTTATTTAGATAATATTAATAAAAATCACTTTTGAATGTGTAATTTCTAAAAAGAGTATAAGCTATTTTAAATTAGATTGTTAATAAATTAATATTAAAAATATTTATTATAAATAAATTGATGGCAAAAGAAATTTTTTTAAAAATTAAATTTACTGAAAGTATTATAAAATAAAATCACTTTGAATATAATTATAATAATATTTTAAAAAATTATTAAGTTATATTTATTTAAATATTATTAAAATATTAATATAATATCAAATTACAAAAGTATTTTTGTCAATACATACATAAATATATTTATTTTCATCACAAAAATAACAAACTGTTATTTTTACCTAAATCACGTTTAAGATAAACATTTCATTTACTTTTTTTAACTGAAATTTTACTCAAACATATTAACATGAGCTTAAAACTATATTTGACTTTGTAAACTTGGATTTGTCCACCTAAACACACCTTCATCTAAGAACTTTTTGCATTTAAGTTGAATTGGTAAACAAGTTTAAATTTAAAGACAACAGTGAAAGAATCTTTGTAATATTAGAAATTTCAGCTATAAAAAGCAATTATGAAAAATATAATATTAGTATTTCTTGTTGGAACCAAAGTTTTTAAAGGTTTAGCACTAAGGTCAAAAAGTTATAGCTTTCTCCTTTTTTAAGTTTTGAGGATAACAAAAGAATTATTTTATTAAGATTGAACAAGTAAGTTTTTTAACAGAGTGTTTCAATAAACTGAATTCCTTACTTTGAATACTGACTCTGTTGCTAATAATTGGGAATTCATACTATGTATTTGAAAAGAACAACTCGTTTCATGAAATAAACTAGTTCATAGTATGCGTCCAATCTGTTTTTGCTTAATCCTTTTGTATGCGTCTATTTTACATATACTATTACTATTGGTTCGTCCAAATGGTTATATGCATATACTGTTACTATTTTATTGGTTCGTTCAATATTGTTTCTCTACCAAAGCTCGATTATAAAGTTCAAGTTCAAGCTCTCGTCCAAAGTTAAAATTCAAAAATGAAGAATTGTTCTTCATTAAATGCTAGAAAAGAACTCTGACAGATTATAACAACAGAGGAAGTCAACTGAGATGCTTTTTGCTGACACTTCTAACAACTACAAAGACCAGCAAATAAGGAACTTTCTGCGGTCTCAGAAAAATAAGGACTAAGTTATCACATGATTGGAAATCTCTGATAATCAAAGTCACATTTCAGAAGAAGCTCAACACGATATCAGTCGATGCATTTAATGCTACTTAGAACGGTAATAAATGTTTCCGTTGGACGACGAAGCTTATGAAGACTGCTCAATTTGTTCTCTCTTATAAAAGGAGAAGCAGCACTAGAAGAAAAAGAAATTTTTTGCCCAAGTAGCTTAAAAATATTTAAAAACTGTATCTCTTCTTAGAATTCATATACTTGTAAAAAGTTCAAGTCTTGAAATTCATTATCTATTTTCATTCTCTAGTGAGTTTCAAACTCAAGCTATCTTTGACTTCTCTTTATTCAATTCAATGGTGTAAGCCTGAAGAGGCTGAGTATAAAAGAATACTGGTGTGTTTAAATCTGAAGAGGTTGAGAATACTTGCATACCTGAAGAGGTTGAGAATACTTGTATACCTGAAGAGGTGAATAATACTTGTAATATCGAAACAGATTAGTTGTTAAATCATTCTGGTTGAAAAGACTGGACGTAGTTCTCGGTTTGTGAGAGTGAACCAGGATAAATCTCTGGTGTAAGCTTCTCTTCCCTTCTTTTGTGTTTTATTCTTTCCACTAACCTCTGGGCATTGCCATTGTGTTTTTAACAAAGATGTTTTAAATTGATTCTTCAAAACTTCTTAACTGCATCCAAAAGAAATCTCTTACAAAAACCCTTGGGTCTAATAGGACTGAGAAGCCTTATTTATTCATCTATTGCTTGTTAACTTGTAACCTTTCTTGTTCAAACTGATAGTTAAAGAAAAACTTTCAAAAACGATTTAAAAGGGTTAAGAAACACAATTCAACTCCTTTTTTGTATTTCACTTGGTTATTTCATATCTAACAAGATCAACTTCACATACACACAAAAAAATATATATAAAGATATCTGGAGAAGGAGACAGAAAAAACTGACAACCTTTTGCAATGTCTGTTTTTGTAGACAGAGAGTAACATCCATGTATCAGTACAGTAAGGTGAAGGAAAACTGCAGAAGCTGAAAGAAAAAAAAAGGAAACACAAAAAACAAAAAAAGAAAGAAAAAATCCCTGTGATGATTGTGATCTCTTCTTGTTACCTACATATAAAAATTTCGTCTTTTTTTTTCGTGGAGTTCACTAACAAACAATTGTCAACGTGTTTTGATGACATAGTCACCCCACCAAATCCAGTAACCCAAACTGCAAAGCAATCCATCAGTAATTGGAAGTTCCCAATCGCATCTTTCCTCACAAATGGGATTTCATTAGGCTCTGTTTGGTTTGACATATATTCTGCTCAACAAGGATCTATCCACGTGGCAGTGAGAGATTATCTGTAGTGACGGGCATGGCCAACCTTAGTGCAGCCAATACTGAAAATATCTCGTTATTTAAGGCTGTTTATTAGCATATTGCAAGGTGGCTTAGGTGGGGTTGCTGAGGGCTGGTGGTAGTGATCTGTGCATAGTTGTTCATAGCTTTATATTAAATGAGCGAAAAGAAAGAGAGAAAGCAACTTGAGGGCTTTGCCATTATCTCTTCGCAGTCCTTCTTCCTGCTCTATTTCTCTCTCTAATCAATCAGAGCTCTGATCTTGATCCACTTGCTCTCAAAACTCCATATCTCTCAAGCTTGCAGTGAGAGATAGAAACTAGGGAATACGCAGCTATGGAAAATAACGCCTCCCCTAAACTTGAGCCAGAAGCATCTTCAGAGCTCAAATCAGAAACTCAAGCGTCAAGGAAACGGTGGGTTAATGCTTGGAAGAAGAAAAAAAGACAAAATATACAGTTTCAACTTAAAATGACATATTCTTGCTTATCAAAAAAAAAAAAAAACTTAAAATGACATACAAATACTTTTGCTGCGTTGGTTTCTTTTCTTGATTAATCTTTCCTTTCCAAAATTCTGATATTTGATTTTACTGTTTACAAGTTTTATATATGCTGTGCATGTCGCAGGAAAATGGTTCAGAAAACAGTTGTCACGGTGAGGATAGGAGAGAATGTTAGCAAACTGAAGAATGAAGGGCTACCTTCCGATTTTTGGTCTTGGAGGAAATATGGACAAAAGCCAATCAAAGGGTCTCCTTATCCAAGGTTTAATTACATTCTTTCTACTAGATGATGATGGTCTGTTCTTGATCTATATGGACACCTAGTCCCATATTCAGAGTGTTTCTCCTTCCTTGTAGTTCCAATCCTACTTAAAAATTATAATTCAGAAGAACAAAGTGATCAATTTAGTGCCTATTCAGCTCTTGTTACTATTGATAGCATTACAGTCAGATTGAATCAATTGAGTATATTTACTCAACTTGATTCACGGACCCAAGAGATCCAAGGGAATTAATTTCTTCTTAATTTATACTAAAACCCATGCTTTCTCTCTTACCTGCAATATCTCACAGGTTGCTCTTGCTACAATTTTGCAGGGGCTATTACAAGTGCAGCACATCCAAGGGTTGTTCAGCCAAAAAGCAAGTAGAGAGATGCAGGACAGATGCTTCAATGCTCATCATCACTTATACCTCTACCCATAACCATCCAGCTCCTAATGTCCTCTCCACCACAAATTCAGCCCAACAACCCCAAGAAACCGAAACCGAAACCACCGAAGATCTCCCAGCTACCTCGAAGGAGGAAGACCAAGAACTGATAGACGAAAAAATGAATCATAATAAGCCCACTATGACCAGCGATCAAGGTACAATTACAAATGAAGAAAGTTTTCGTTACTTGCTATCTCCAATACACTGCTCGGAAAACATTATTATTGAACAAGAAGAAGATCCTTTCAAACTCAACCCAGAGAAAACCCATGACAGAATAGATCTCCTCTTAGAGGAAGAGCCCCTCTGTTATTCACAGCTAAAGAACTTCTCATCACCCAAATCAGAAGAACTTGACTTTTTCGATGAGCTTGAGGAGCTACCCATGTCTTCATCTTTCTTAAACTTCACGAGGAGCAATTTTTCTGATGAAAGGATTCCTGTTGCCCCTTCTTGATTCAAGTGTTTTTTTGGTGCTTGCCGCCTACAAAAATGTAACTAGTTAAGATATGCTATGCCCACTTCAGCTAGTTTTTCAATTTGGAATCTTTCTTTTCTCTCCTTTATTTATATCCGATTCTGTTATTGAGGACAAAGGGTGGTTCACAAACATGTAAAGTTCATCACTTTGGCATGAGCAGAGTTAGTGGGTAGACAAAATCCTTTCATCTGGGAGACTGGAATTAAATGCTGTAGGAAAAAAATACCCTATCTCTCTCTTTTCCTCATCTACACGCGGGGTTGGAGTTGGAACTTGGAAGTAAAACTGAGGATTGAGGAAGTGGGGTATTGTCGTTTCTTTTAATTAAAAGATAGCACGAGGTTCGCGAGTTAGTGCTCTTATGTCTTCGCAGCACTCAGCAGGACGAAGTCTTTCTTTTTCTTGGGTGCCTCAGTTGATGGAAGAAAAAGTATTATTTTCTTTTGGTAGTTATGATATGCTGTTTTTTGCTATCATGATTCTTGAGTGGTTCATTTCGTGGAACAGTTGCCAGTGCCACACCCACGCTGGCAGAACTCATATGTAGATAGAGGAATATGGATCAGGCTTCCAAAAAGT
Source organism: Styphnolobium japonicum (assembly GCA_023212625.1). Lineage (NCBI taxonomy): Eukaryota > Viridiplantae > Streptophyta > Magnoliopsida > Fabales > Fabaceae > Styphnolobium > Styphnolobium japonicum. The sequence goes on along the minus strand of JALBWW010000002.1, from coordinate 7,188,127 downwards.
CTATGGTACTTTTAATTTTTAGATCCTTCAAAAGTGGGGAGAATCCATGACACAAGATGCCAAACTCACAAGATATCCTTCGTGTTGTAGAAACATTGGCCTCACTCCAATACGCTCAAATATGTCTTTATTTTTGGTCGCTGCACATGCTTAGTGTTCATGGGTTGACTTAGTTTGAGTTTAGGAAATTTTTTTTTTTTAAATTGATCAATCTTGGTTGGGTTAGTTTGGTTTGATTTAAAAAAAAATTAGAACAACACAATTCAACCTTGATCGAGTTGGTTTAATATTGGGTTAGTTTGATTCGAGTCATCGGGTTATCCGGTTAATTTTTTTTTCTTACAGCAAGACAACAAACCTACTATTGATAAATATTTTAAACTCAATAAAATAATTACATATGAATTTTAAGCATTTAAGTCTTCTAGTACAATATAAGTATTAAGATAAAAGTAAAATCAAGTTTTGGAATAAATATTTTAATGTCTCAAAATTATCATAAGTTTTATTTGTAATATGAATATATGATATTAAATGTACTTTATTTCACAAAGAAGGTTATATATATATATATATATATATATTATTACTTCACAAAGAATGCTTTAAGTTGTAGAATTATGTGACACAGATGAGTAAGTTAATCATTGAAACGTTACTATTCTAATATACAACTAAAACAAAATAAAAATAATTGAATGATTGAGGCTTAAAAATAAAAATTAAAGATATATCATTATATCTTAGCTTTTTAAATGAATGAAAATACAAATGATAAAAAGATAACGTCTAAAATTTTATTACTCTTCAAGTCATTTCACCGGATTATCGAGTTATAAAATATAAGACTTGTGAACTGAACCAATCTTAGTTGATTTTGATCGCGTTAAACTTGATGACTCAACCCAAACTAATTTTTTTTAATTAATTTATCAAATTAAACGGGTCAACTCAAACCAATAAACACTACTTTTAGAAAAATCTTTTAAGTCATGTAACTTAGTAATGAAATTCTTTGATAGTCTATCTGATATAGGTGGACTTATAACTGAAATCAACTATCTATATTTAATTTCTATGATAAAACAATAAATTTCAGGTTAGATATAGTTTTTTTATCTTGTGGTTTGATCTAATTTTAACGTGACTTCATTTTTGTTATCACATAACTATCATATACTTTTATTTATTTATTTTTAACTGAAATAAAATATGAGAGACACCTGTATATACGAAACAATTTTTCTATTTATTTTTAACTGAAATAACATACGAGAGACACATGTATATATGAAACAATGTCATTTTTAAATGTTAAAACATTATAAATGACATAATTTTAAGTTGCACATAATTATCATGTATAGTTTCGTTAAAAAAATATATTAACAATAATATAAGGTAATTATATGATAGTGAAACAAATCACAAACGACTAGAGAGTGACAAAATTCAAATAATATAGTGCCAGGTAAATCTCTTTGCCCATCGCCATCAATTATGGGGGCCTCGTACTTCTATTTTTGGGCGTACTTTTTTTTTTTTGAGATAATGAAACACTTTTGTTTTGGGCATTTCTCGTCCTTCGAGTTCGATGTATGCCACGTGCACTTTCTGTCAAAAATGAGATGGGGGATTTAATTATCATTAATCATGGCTGTACTCATGTTTTTTTTTTCAACATTATTATTATTATATTGGTAATCTTGGTTTTTTTCCTGATTATATGATGCTTTTTCCCCAAACTGTATAAGTAAGCAGTTTCGTGATTCTGAATAAATAATTTATATAAGTAATTATTTAAATAAAATTTATTTAATAAATTCTATCCTCATTAGTGTGACTTAATAAATTAAATATTATTTAGATAAATATTAAAAAAAATATTTTTCATAAATTCTTTAAAATAAGTATAATGTATTTAAGTATATATTATGAATTGTGTTAATTCTTTAAGATTAATTTTGTCAAAAATTATTATAAAAATAACTAACACTTAAGTTATTTTTAACTTTCACAAAAGCTTATTTTTATAAGTTTGAATTTTTAACTTATAAATATAAAGTCAAAATAACTTATAAAAATTTTATAAGTTATTTTAATAAGCTCATTCAAATAAAATAAAAATATTTCACAAACACTTATTATAATAGATAAACCTAAATAAACTACACATTACCTTATTCTTTTATAACTGATTATTTGTTGCACCGGAAAGTAGGATGAAGAAAAAAAATGAATATATATATTAAAAGTGAGTACACTGTACACGTAACTAATCTAATCACGTTTTCTCACTGCTTTTTCTGTTCAGCTCAAGTAACTAAATATATGAACACGCACGAAGAGATAATCACTGTTGCCTTGTACCATTTTCATTACCCTTTTTTTTTTTTCTGAGGGAATCCAGATCCATAAAAACACAGATCAAAGATTCTCTCCAATAACGGAGGGAGTCCAAATCTCAAGAACACAACCGTGCACGGGTCGATTTGATCTGTGGATTATACACATACAGGGAGCGAGCGAAGGGCTGAAAGTAAAGAGTTGAGGATGTACTTCCCACAAACTATTAAGTTTGGATGAATGCAGTAAAATAATTAGTAATGAAATGAAATAGTAAAAAAATTTCAACACATTGTTTGAAAATTTTTAAGTAATAGAATAAAGTGATTAAATATTTTATGTATTTTCTATGGTTTCAGATTATTCAGCATGAATACTACTATATACTAAGAACACTATTACTAGTCCAAAACAAGACTTGACTCACGGCTATAGATATTTTTCTGTTTCTATCCATGCAAGAAAGAACAGCTGCTGTAGAACCGTGAGAACCATGAGAAAAAGACAAGAAAAAGAATAGGCTAGCTAAAGGAAGCTAGGACTCAAGCTTAGGAAAATAAAGGGGGGAGCTACCACGGTGTTGCCAGCAGCCACAAGATAAACCACATTACTTGACTAACAATAATCCAAGCAGAAAATGAAGAGGGAAGTCACTGTTTGGTAGTCCAAGCAATCATGACTCAAGTAACTAGTGGGAAAACTAAGTTAGGAACCAACTAAATCATTTAATGTTCAGTTACAAGCCAACCAGAATTTAAGTATAAAAAGGCACAAGCTCACGGCACCTACACACACTCACAAAGACATCAAGACACTCTACACCTTTGGCAACGTTACTCACATACAAAAGGGTAGGGATCAAGCCTCTTGAACTAAACCATGGCTGCATTATTTTATCTAGCTTGACATTTCTTTTCTATAAAAGTCACGTATAGTTTAAGTAGAAAAGGAAGCATATTTTTCATGATCTTATCACCAAGAATATTATTACTTTCCATTAGTAGAAATCAACCTTAAACCAACTTGTGGCTATCTTGTTTTCTTGCTGTTTTGATCTTATAATTCAGCTATATATTAGTTACTTTCTTTCACTTTACTTCCTTTCATCTTCCATAAAAGTCACGTTGTATTTTGGGTAAAGGAAGGATTTGATTTTCATAGTTTGATGTTAAGACATGATATGTGGAACCGTTACTTTCATAGAATTCTTAAAAGCTTAATTTCTTTCTTTTACTAGACAAGGACGTAGAATTTAGATATCATGAACTTTGTTTCTACACTTATGAGATATGGTGTGAACTTTTGTTTAAAACATGCAAAAATCTGTTTTCAGCATGTGTGTGTAAACCGTGAGGTAAAAGAATGGTTTCTATAGTGGAATTTGTTGACTTGAGACATGTTGTTTCCAAAATTATGTGCACGGTTTTAGACTCAAGTATAAGGGAGACTCTTGAATGTGTAAGACTTGTGGGGACCGAGGCAAGGCTCCAAAAGGTCTTGAATGTGAAATGCTTTTGGGGACCGAGGCAAGGCTCCAAAAGGGGTAGCATAAAGCCAAGAGGAATTTCCTTGTACATATGTTTGACTTGGTGGCTACAAAAAGAATTAACTTGGCCTTTGGTGAGACCAAGAGAACGTGTACTATGAGTACAAGAAGGGTCCCTTGAAGATACTTGAGCAAGAATATATCTTTGTGATTAACTTTTGTTTTCTGTAAGCAGCTATGCATTTTCTGCGAACAGCAGTTGGAACCATAAGAGGAAAATTTCTACTTGTTTTATATTTCTTGATTCCTACTAAGATATATATCTCATGTATTTTCTATGGTTTCAGATTACTCAGCATGAATACTTTACAAGTGGTATCAGAGCCGACCCTCTACTAGTACGGTGTGTGGTTCGGGGACGAACCAAGCGGAAGCTGGTGGACATGTAATACCCGAGGCTGAAGAGGGCGAGGAGTGATTGCCGGTGCAAAGAGACACGGACAATGAGAGGCTCCTGGCAGGCTTCTAGGCAGAGGGGTGACATGAATGAACCGAGCCCACACCAGAAGAAGAGGGGAATTCCGAGATTGTGCAAGTTAAAGAAGCTCATATAGGATTTGATAGGTACTACCTATATCAACAAGATGCATCTTCTTTTCGGGAGCCCATAACTTAGAAACTCCAAGGTTAAGCGTGCTTGGCCTGGAGCAATTCCAGGATGGGTGACCCCCTGGGAAGTTCTCAGGGTGCGTGTGAGCGAGGACATAAGCACGCTGAAAGACTCGTGTTGGTGTGTGGGGACAGTCGTCAAACCTAGTATTATGTTTTAATCTTTTCTCTTTTCTTTCCTTACTTCCTACGGCTTCTAATACAGTTTTCTGTTTTTTTTTTCTGTTTAGTTCTTAACCAATCACTTTCCTTCTCTCATTTCCTACATGGTCCGTTGCTTTCCTCAACAAACCATTAGTCAAATTACTTTTGGACTAACAATAGGAAGTTTCCTTTCTTTGATAGTCTTTGCCTTCACTTTTTCCATCTTCCACGGTACCTTTAGGACTTTCTTTGTTTTCTTTTTGTTGTATTTCTTCAATTAAGTTGGCAACATCTACCACTTGATGCCGTGGTGTCACTTTTTGTTGTATTTCTTCAATTAAGTTGGCAACATCTACCACTTGATGCCGTGGTGTCACTTAAGCTACATGCATCTTCATGAATTTAGTTGCTACGTGATCTTGGTTTAGTTGGCTAAGAAATTTTTATCTTATTTTCTACTACTCTTTTCTTTTTGTTTTTCTTATTTCTTCCATTGGACCTAGAAGAGTTAAAAATTTAAATGTCCAAACTCTGCCTATCTATTTTTCAAATTACTTTTAGATGAAAATTTGGCACTTATAAATTTCTTTGATAATCTTAACTAATCCCATTTTTATAGTCTAACTCTTTAAGAAAACATACTTGGTTCATTCCTTCTGCTAAGTTGCCTTATGCTCTATGTTGGGGTATGACATATCATTATATACCACTCAAACTTCTAAATTTTCATACCTTCTAATTTAAAATATATAGAATGAGACATTTATTTCTTTTTTATTTTTAGATAATTATTTACAATTTTAATTCTCCTTTTTATTTTTAAATAATGTTGTGAACAACAAAAATCAAAAAAATAAAATTTATAATTCACTTCCAAACAATGGAATGAAATTTCACTTCATTTCTTAATTAAAACTTTCAAATAATAGAATGATATACTTTTTCCTTTTTATTTCACTTCATCCCAAACCACTCCATTATTAACTATTCCATTATTAACTATTGTACTTCATCCACTTTATAACTCCCAATCATAGCCTTAGGCATTAGGGGCCTTACAACAAAAATCTTATAGCAAGTATGGTTTTGAAAGTTTTGCATGAATGCTCGGTTACTAAAAACATGGGATGAAGTTGGAGAATTGGAACGAGATTTGCCACGACCCTTCAGCATTAACACTTGCCCTGAAATGAAGTAAAGAAAACCTGATTTCATCACCCAGTCGTAATAATTCGCTTATAACATTTTGGGACGACACCAGTCAGATAATGAAGTCAATTGTTACGATCATAAGCAAAAAGGTAAAAAAATAAAAAATCCAATTACAAGATATGACGACATATCATCACAACAGAATAAAGATGTTTGAAGGGAAAAAGCACATCCCGGATTCATTAAGGAAGCTTGTCAGTACAAAGCAAATAGAAAAGGGATTTACTCACCAACATGAGAAAGTCATGTCATGAGAGGAAAAAAAAAAACAAATTTTATTATGGTAGAACCTATGTCCATTAATTTTGTTTGTGTCTTTCTCTCTTATAACATGACTCTCTCATGTTAGTGAGTAACATGAGAGCATCCTGATTCATAGAAAAGTATCACTTTTACCTCAACTTCTGGGTGAACGGATTCACAGATATCACCATAGGTAACAAAATACAGTTGGACTCAGCAACCAAAAAGATCGTTGTTATTTAACACTGCTTTTACCTGGAAATCAAGCATCAGTCTCAAGTTCAAACACTAGCCCGATCTTTACCCCCTGCTGCAGCCGATAACGACTGGAGAGCTTTGAGAGGATTCATAATGACACCATCTATGAGTCCATATTCTTTGGCTTCTTTTGCACTCATGAAAAAATCACGGTCCGTATCCTGGTTGATCTTTTCTAAACTTTGGCCAGTGTGATAGGAGAGATACCCATTCAGGTTTGCCTTATGATGCAGCATTTCATTTGCCTGAGGATCATGACTGATAATTAGTTTTCTCTAATAAGAATTATATGAAGGAAAATTATGATGCTTAAAAAGGCAATTAAACTAGTAAATCCATCGAGGACTCCCTTGGTGCAGTCGCGGGTGGTATCACTACTTGTAATTGTGTTCAAAACAATTGGAATCCAATCCAACCAAAAATGTACCAAAACCAAACAATATAGAAAAAGTGGGATAAGGAACAATATATTGCATGGATTGGAATTTATTATAACTAGGGTATTTATTAGTAATTTTAGGTTATTAGGGTGTTTTTAATAAATTGGGGTTATTTGTGCCTTTAGTAATTTAGGATTTCTTGGTTATTAAGTTCGATCTTCATTGCTATGTACTATGGTTTTGGAAATTTGAATTGTGTTAGTGAGTTTAGTTCTCCTTTTCTTCTATTTTCCCCTTTCTCTAGATTCTATTTCTCCCCCCCCCCCCCTCCTCTCCAAAAAACAAAAACTCTTCCCCTACCCTAAAATAAAACCAATTGGTTCAATTTGATTGCAGTTCTCCATTTTGGAAAACCAACAACAACAACAAAAGCCTTTTCCCACTAGGTGGGGTCGGCTACATGGATCAAACGACGCCATTGTGTTCTGTCATAGACCATACTTTCAGATAAACCATTGATTTCAAGATCTTTTTTAATGATATCTCTTAGTGTTGTCAGTGGTCTACCTCTACCTCTCTTTAAGGGACTATCCATTTTGGAAAACCAAACATAACTAAAATAACTGACCTATCCTAGGTTAACATGCCATATGGAATATAACTCTCTTACACAAAACAAATCATTTCTAGTAGCACGCTGCAGAAATTAACTTAGAATACCAACAAGGGTTTTCTCTCTATACGGATTGGCTGCATAAACAAAATGTACTTCTATCCCTTGGAATTTCATCAACCTCAAAGAAGACAAATTTGAGTCAACTGAGCCACCAAGGAACCTTCTCAAGACAGTAAGCTTCATCTTGGTTTAAATTAACTCATATAGGCTTTAATTTTCTATGATAAAAGTACATAAATCTTTAGAAGTAAACAAAGTGGTTTATGACATAGAAATAAAAAGGAGGAAAATGGAGCCTATACCTGAATATCTATGTCAGTTTGCCCTCCTTGAGCTCCACCAAGCGGTTGATGAATCATTATCCTTGAATTTGGCAAGCTGTATCTCTTTCCTTCAGAAGTGAGGAAGGAATATGAAATTAGAGAGAAGCATTTTTTATTTTTTGGACAAAAAAGGGAAATGAGATTCACCAAAAAAAAAAAGGGACAAATAAATGCAGTGATTCCGAGTTGAACAAATCATTACCTTTGCTCCCTGCGCTAAGCAGAAAAGCCCCCATACTGTTCATGAAAAGGTCAAATATATAAGCACGAATGGGGTATAAAATTTATTCAAAAACCAAAAGTAACAAGCATACAATCAATTATCGATCAATTTTCAGTGTCAAATTATCAAAACTAATGAGGAAAAATTAGACATTACCTAGCCGCTAATCCAACACAAACAGTGGACACATCAGGTCGGATATGCCTCATTGTATCAAATATTGCCATGCCTAAGAAAAAGTAAGAAAGGAAACACGTTATTTATTTATTTTTTGATAAAAATCATACATTCCTTTTTCAAGTCACTCGTAGATTGAATATAATAAAACTAATGCAAGACATATTTACATAAATTAGTTATTACCAGCTGTAACTGATCCTCCTGGAGAATTTACATACATGACAATATCCTGTTCAACATATCACAAAATTAGTATTTGACTAAGTGCTTGCACCACAAAAATATGACAAGATCAAAGACAGACTCAAGGTAATAATCATATCAAAATGAAGAAATACCAAGATATAAGCATTTGATGTCATATTCCAGAAATGCAAAGGATTGCTTTACATGGACTAAGACATAAGAAGATAAACCATGAGTTTTTTAATAACTAAAAATGAAGAACAGACCTTATGAGGATCAACAGCATCAAGGTAAAGAAGCTGGGCAACTATGATGTTTGCCATATCATCGTCAACTGCTCCACCACAGCGTATTATTCTCTAAATACCAAAACATACTATTAATAGTTGAAAGACTAAACAGCAGCTGAATACCCAACCTTAAGTAACAAGAAGCATAGCAAAAAATGTCCTACATATTGAAAAAGCTGACTAATAACACTCTGGAAACGTTCTTGCACCATGGGGGGTGGTCCTTGTCCTTGTGCATAGGCAGGGAAATAAGGGGAAGATGGGACTTGCAGATCATCCCTTCAAAAACATTTAAAAGCGAGTCAATATATAAGACAAAGATAAAAGCTAAAACAAATAACAAGACAAAATAAATACCTTATGGACCAAATACCCCGGCGTGAACTCCTCTCAGGTGCCCAAAATTCATTAGCATACATAGCCTTCAAAGGAGATTGTTGAGTAATCTTTCCATTTCCTTCCAACTTCCTTAATTTCCTGCACATCATAACAGGGGTTCATCCTCTTGATAGAAATAAATAACCAGGATAACAGAGAATGTTCTAGTCTGCTCCAATTCATGCCCCAATTGGGAAAAAAAACAAAAAGTGGAAAATTGATGGAGGTTGCATTCCAAACAATTAGAGCTTAACTAGTAAAATTAAAAAAAAACCCTTTCACAGCAGACCCTAGATGAATCATTTGACTTTAAAAAAAGAGCAACTTTAAACAAATCGTAACATTTTTGTCCTCCTTCTCATGGAGATACATTTCCCTGGAAACTCATACCAGTGAAGAAGAGAGGTACTCAGGGGGCTAGTTTCTTATTCATTTATTTTTAAGCTGGATATCTAACCAAACAATGACAACCAAAATCCTACCCTCTCACCTTCAACACTTGCAGAAAAATTTAGGGTCAATTTTTATAAACCCTTGACCTTATTTCTCTAAAAAAATAAAATAAAATAAAAAAGCCTCGAACTCGCTGATAACTACACAAAAAGTAAACTCTACAACACGTTTAAATTCAGTCAAACAAACGCTTCACTTCATAAGGTATAACCAAAAAAAAAAAAAAGAAATACAAATTTATGGAAAATTACCAGGTGCGGGAAGGCTCATTCGCAAAAGAAAGCTTGTGAGTGCGAGAACAAGAACTAGAGCTGGAGGAAAGAAAAAGCGAGTTGAATCGAAGAGAGGATGTTGATGTTGGACTGCAAACGCATGTGTGCGCCATTGTTCGATTTGCTTGATCGTTTTATTAGGCTGGCTTGACACTAATATTTCGGAACACCTTTCAGTGCTTGTTTTTAAATTTTGAGTGTCACGCACCTGAGTAAGCTCAAGGCCCAGCCTATCCAGCTACACCTTTGGTGTACTACGGCATGAGCCTATTGAAGATACTCTTATGGAATGTTTGTTTTGAGAGAAATGGAGAAGAGAGAATTAGGGAAGAGAAATGATAAATTTTTTTTGTTTAGTTAGAAGAGAAATAAAGAAAAAAGAAAAAAATGTGGTAGGTCTCACAACTTTTTCATTTTTTTTTAAAATTGAGAAAAAATAGAAAATAAATAAGTAGAGATGAAAATTTGACTAATATATTATTTTTATTTATTTTATAAATAAATAAATAAAGATAAATATGTATTTACAATAAAATTTAATTTTCATTTTTTCTTATTTCTCTCTTAATTCTCTTAAGCTAAACAACTTAAAAATTTACTCATTTTCTACTCTATTTCTCTTTTTCTTATTTCTTTCTACTCTATTTCTTTCAACTCTATTTCTCTCTTAATCCAAACAAAGCCTTAAAGTCCATCATCAATCTTTTAAAATATTTTCTCCACCATTGAGATTGATAATTTTAAATATTTAATAACATGCGGCTGATTTTAATCCCGTTTGAAAATATGAGAAGATTTAGAATTTTATGAGAACAAAAAAAAAAAAAGGAATTTTATGAATACTCCTTAAAATGAATATGACAATTGTTATTATTCTTATATATACTAGCACTTGCAACTATTTTAATATATGATACAATGATAATTTGTATTTTTAAAAATTAAAATTTGGATAAGAAATTATATGAAAAATAACTTTAAAATTGTAATTAGTACAATATATTTTTAAAAACCCTTAAGAATTGAACCTTTGGCCCCTTTACTTCACCCAAAAAAACCCTAAAAAATGAATGAAAAGCAATAAAATGGATTAAAACATCTTGAGAGTAAGGGCGCCATTACTAGTTAAGAGAATGAGACTAATTTTTAGTTACTTTGTATTCTATTCAGAGTGCATAATTACACCATATAAAATTGACAGGTAATATTATCATAGCCCTTCACATATTTTAAAAAAATTAGGATTGAATGATAAATACATTACCAACTCGTCATTTTCAAAATATCATAGAAGTCCCCTTAATTTTTATAATAAGAATACGAACATGAGCATTACTTTGATACCCATATTTTTTTTCAAGATACCGGTACCCAAGGTGAGTTGTCATGTATTCATTAGTTGTTATTTATATTTAATAGACTTTCAAATATTTATTATGAAATCAACAGTCAATTGAAAATTCACCCTAGATACCAATAAGCAAAAACCAAGTTTTTTCCAAATACTTCCAACATGCAAACTTCAGTTTACAAAAAAAAGAAAAGAAAATTATGGTTAACGGAATAAAAGAAAAAATTGAATTAAAGTAAATAGTTATGTAATTATTTTAAGTATTGCCAAAATGACTTCTATCCAGTATTGCTACTAAAAAAGCCAGAGTAATAGACAGAACAAGACAGGTCTGTCCATGCTGTACTCCATTTCCAGTTAACTGGATACCATTATTATATAATCTCTTATACCAGCAAAATAAAGATGTATAATAGAGCAAATGAACAATCCGCAAAACGAGCTTTCTACCAAAAGCTCAATATATAATTGCTCTACCCTAAAGCCGCTACCAAAGATATAAACATCGTTGCTGCCATATAACTGGCATAAGCCAGTGATAGGGGATCATTGGCAACATCAACAGATAGTTTCACTTTCAGCCGCCGTCTTCTCCTGGACAGCCTTGTAGCATTGGAGACTGCAAAGAGGAAGCTTAGATTTTGAATCCCGATACTTATATGGGTTGGTACAAGATGGACCCGCGCACCTCTCACGTGGTGGAGGATAACTGAAACAATACCAAATTATCGTTAGCAGGGCAAGAGAGTTTTGATGTGTTTGCCAAACAAACTAACAAGCATGAGTATCTAACTTCTGACCAATGTTTGTCGTTGTCAAAATCATGGAAACAGCTAAAGCCAAAGGCAAACACTCAGATATTTTTTTGATAAATAACACAATTTTTTTTATGTCAATTTTCATTCCTCTCATTTTCTTTCCCTCATATATTTGCCAAACATATCTAAAAAAATGTTTTCAGGAAGATAGTCTAACAGGTCCCATACATCAAACTAGCAAAGCCCGACACCTTACATGCATGAGTTTCTAACTTCTGACCAATGTTTGTTGTTGTCAACATCACGGAAACAGCTAAAGCCAACGGCAAACACTCGGAATTCTTTTTTAGATAAATAACACAATTTTTTATATCAATTTTCATTCCTCTTATTTTCTTTCCCTCCTTATTTTATTTGCCAAACATACCTAAACAAGTTTTCAAGAAGACAGTCTAACAGGTCCCATACATCAAATTAGCAAAGCCTGATACCTTACATGCATTAGTATCTAACTTATGAGTTCTGGTAAATGTTTGTTGTTGTCAAAATCATGGAAACAGCTAAAGCCAAAGGCAAACACTCAGATTTTTGTTTTTGGTAAATAACAGAATTTTTTTATATCAATTTTCATTCCTCTCATTTTCTTTCCCTCCTTATTTTATTTGCCAAACATATCTAAAGAAGTTCTCAGGAAGACAGTCTAACATCTGGCAAAGCCATCGAACCTTACATGCATGAGTATCTAACTTCTGACCAATGTTTGTTGTTGTCAAAATCATGGAAACAGCTAAAGCCAAAGACAAACACTCAGATTTCTTTTTTCTAGGTAAATAACAGAATTTTTTTATATCAATTTTCATTCCTCTCATTTTCTTTCCCTCCTTATATTATTTGCCAAACATATGTAAAAAAGTTTCAGGAAGACAGTCTAACAGGTCCCATAATCAAATTATTAAAGCCCGGTACCTGCATGGTTTGGAGTTCAATATACTTGGGATCCCCATTTCCTCAGGAAAAGTCACAACTGTCCCAGTAGGACCCATCACATATCTGATGGTGTTTGATGCAAGCATTCGTGCATTGGCTGCCTTCTCCTGCAAGGAATAATTCAATAAAAACTGAAAGCTGTACAAAAAATTTGAAATAGACTGGGAATTCATTTTATGCTGCAAAACCTGTGCCATTTCTTCTTGGCGCTTCTTGATTTTCTCTTCCCGCTTCTTCCTACTGGAGTCTTGACCAAGTATTTTTCTAATAGCTTCAGCCTACAAAATGAATTCAAATGGACTTGTCTTTCTGTGTAAAATCAAACATAATGAGAAAGAAAACAGTAATTTGAAGAGGAACAAAAACAAACCTCGGATTCCCTGGCAGCCTTCTCAACTTGCATTCTACGCCTCTGGGCAGCCTCAGCTTTCTTCAGTTGCTGCTCCACTTCTGAGAGCTTCTCCTTTTGCTCTGTAATTAAGATATAACATTATAAATTAAGCTACATGGTTAATGACTAGTATAAAATCGATAAAAGAAAATAAAGTACAGATAAATGCTCACTTCTTGGTGGGGCAGGTGGTAATCCATTGGGAAACTCGATTAAACTCGCACCAGATGCAGAGGCATCTTTGCTTGATTGAAGGGCCCGTTGACGCGTCGTAAGAGTCATTTCCCTCTTACTGTCCATCAATAAATCAACAGATTCCTTCCTCTGTTTTTTCTTTTTCTTATCCTCAAGCTCACCATCAGACCCCGACTCCTCTTCATCTTCATAATCTGTGTCCTCATACACTCTATCAGATCTAGACCTTTTCTTACCATCTTTGCCTGACCTTGACGAGGCAGCATTTTCCATATTAGAGACACTAGAGAGTTTTCGATGTTTCTTGCTTAACTCTTCTTCATCTCTATACACAGCAGAAACTTTTGATGTTTTCAGCTTTTCCAAGTACCTAATCTCATCATCCTCGTCGTCGTCATCACCAAATTCCCCGTCAAGTACACGCCTCTTTGGTACTCGCTTGCTCTTACGAACTGGTTCAGACTTGTCTCCTTGCTTACCAGATGTGTTCTTTCCAGACATCTTCCCCATCAATGACTCCTCCTTCCCAAGACCAAATCCACCCCTTGAGAAATCCTTCCACGGAAGCCCTTGTAGGCCACTCCTCTTATCAGAAGGAGAATGATTATCATCTGAATTACTCTGCAATAGCACAATTTAATGAAAACAATCAAACGGGATTCTATAAGTTAAAAAATAAAAGAGAAATTACTACGTTTATAGATAAGAAATCAAGACCACAAATATTCTTCCATAAAAGTAAGATCTAAATACTTGGTACATCCTCGCAGACACGTCAGATAAGATATGCCTTGATAATATCGTGAAATAACGTTTTATAGAAATTTCTGACCCACTAATGATTAATTCTGAAAAGGCCAAATATCCTATGACCAATACCCATATAAGGTGTCAAGGACCAACTAAGCTATTAGATGGAAGCACTTGAACGGTTTTATATCTGTAACACGCTTCATCACACGCAAGAGCCCTTTGGGCTTGAAGCTTGAACAATGCATAGGCCCACCTTATCTTCTGCTGATATTTAATTTTATTATGAAGAATGAGGCCGGCAAGGATTGAACTCCTGACTACTTGGTTATAGAGGCTCCGATAGACTGATATCATATCAAGGACCAACTCTCCTAAAAACTTAAGCTTTTAAGCAAAAGCACTTGAATAATTTTATATCTCTAACATAATGTATAAATGTTGAGGAGTAAGATGCTGTCATAAATTCTGATATAAGCTATTGTTACATCCAAAAGAGAAATACCTGTTGCTTTTGGCGTGGTTTGGAGGCATCTGAAGATCGAGAGGTCTTCATAGTCGATCCACTTCCTGAAGCAACATTAGATGCAGAGTTAGCTTGAATAGTACGTGTCACACCGCCAACCTTGAGTTTAACCTTTTTAACCCTTTTCTCATTCCCTAATCCATCCTGAGAAACACCAAACTGCCCCAAACTCAGACTCTCAGGATTCCTTCCACCATACACATCTGCATTTCTTGATTCTGATTCCAAGCTATCCTTCAATTTGTTAGAACCTTTCCAATTAGCAGGAGCAAGAACACCTTCACTACAGCGTTTATTATATAAACCATTCCGTCCAGGCTCATTATTATAAAACGAATGGAATCCTCCATCCTTTTTACTCTTCTTATGGGATTTATCATCCTCGACTCCAGTAGCAGAGGAGGCCTGAGAGACACAATGGTTCAGATTGAATTCTTTTCTCTTGGAATTAGTATCACAACCAGCATTCTCGTCACTAGAGGCCTTGGCAGCATCATCTGAAGGTGGTGTTGATGACAAGGGAGACAGGTCATGACCTTCAGAAACAGGCTGTGAATCAGGTCGAGGCCTGCGCGAAGTTTGACTCCTCTTCTTCCTTACAGCATTGCTGAGGCCATCAAACCGGGTACCACCTATATCTTCCATTAAAGACTTGTTATTATAGCACAGCTTTCTGGTGCCCCTTCAACTACTGCTGAGGGAAAACCCTCATAAACCAACCACTATTATTTCAGCTGCAACAGAGTTATGTGAAACCATCAGCAATCACATTGATTGATCATTCTTTACTGGTGAGTGATGACTTGAGTAATGTAATCCCCCATCACATAAAAACAAACCATCCCATTTCCAATAACCTAAGTGTTTTCTTCTACTGTAAAAAATTGACTTGAGCATAGCGTAACTCAAAGTTGAATTTAATTAAGATTATTATTTGTTACATTACATGGTTTTAAATTGACTGCAACAGCCGCATTTGCGTATCTTGTGTTGCGATTCCGTTACAGTCAAAAACAAAAAATGGACCAAAACGAAATACAAAATTCCTTCTTTTAGAAACGAAGTTTTGAAATCTACCACTGATTAGAAGAACAAGAACCAAAAGAAACACATAAGACCCAAAATTCAGTCAAATTTAGAATAAGCATGGGTGAATGGGTGAAGACCTGACTCGTGGTCCAAAATATTTTGCCATAGCCATAGGGTTCGGATCAAAGGCCCGAATGAAGGAAGGCCAGAACAGCAGCAGGTATGTGAGCACTTGGAAATTGGGTATGTCGGAGTATCAATGCTCTTGTTTTTGCGCTGTGCGGCGCAGGTTTGGGGAAGATGGAAAGACAGTGATGAAGAAAACTGAGATGAGCCCTTCAAATACAAAAGCAAATTGGGGTTCAAATGCCGCTGATTCTTCAGAAAGAGCCATATCAGAGACACAGACAGATAAAAGTGGGAGCGTGAAAATAAGAGTTTAATTTTCGTTACTTTAAAATAAGTTTATAGTATACTATCACAGTATCATGATTAAATAGCAATGGGGCTTTAATTTTGATTGATACAACGTCTTTATAAGTCTAAGACTAATTTTGTTTGTATAAGTTCTCAATCGTTAAGTTTAAGCACTTATCATCTAATTATACATTATGTAAAAAATATTTAAAAAGTTTTCTTATAACAATTACTTAACCTTAAAATATAAGACTTAATTGTAAATTTTTAAAATATAAAAAATTACAAAATAATTTAATCTTAAAATTAATATATATTTTTTAATAATGTATTAATATATTATTAAATGATGTTATAAAAAAAATTTACACTAATAATATATCAAATTGAAACTATTCTCGTATTAATATGAGAATACATAATTAAATAATAATAATAATTTTACAAAAACGATAAATTAAAATTAAGTTTATATAAATTATATTAAAAGGATATTTTTTTCATTTAAAAAAATGAGTACAATCTTTCCAGTTTTGGATTTTGAAAATTAAAATTTTAAATTTTAAATTTCACAATTGTCCTCTTTTAAGTTTCAAAATATATTTTAATAGAATTTTTATAATAAAAATTAAATTTATAAATTTTAGTTTCTGAGTTTGAATATTTTTAAATATACAATTAATAGAAGAAATTGAAATTAAAGAGTTTCAAGTTAATAGTAATTTGGAGATGAAGTGATTAACAAAAAATAAAAAATAACTATTGAAATATTTCTCAAAAATCAATAGAATTAATTATCAAAATTGAAAGTTGAGACACTTATTTTAACAAAGACTCAAAATAGTTAGCAAATGCTAGCTCCCAAAAAAAAACCCTCAAAATTAAAGTTGATATATGCATTTTGCTTAATATACATTTCTAAACTTTATCTTACATACAACAAAATAATATAAATAGCTTAATACACTCTTATATATATATATATATATATATATATATATGAGTAAATGTTTGATAAAAACCATAGTATGACTAATTAAATAAATGCAAATCAAATATTTTAAAAATTAATATCATTTAAATTAAATTTATATAATTTTGAAACTTTTTAAAATCAATATGAAGTTGTAGTGTTAAATTTTATAAATTAAAACTCTACTGATCATATTTTTAATTTATAAAATTTAAATTTTGAATTCTTTTATAAAACCAAGATTATGAATAAATCTAACATACTTATATTTATATATTATGTTACGTGTAATTTTATAAATAATTTTAATAAAATAGTTGTAATATAATTATTAATTAACTTATATATGAGATGAAATCTATATTATTATCTCTTTGATTAAATTAATGAAGACACAAATGATACATATATAGAATATAATTATTAATTAAAAAAAATTAACTTTGTCAAACGCATTTCACACTCCCTTCTTATTTCATCCTTCTCATAATCTTTGTTTTTCTTCTAATGATAATTGAGGTATTGATGCACCTCAACATTCAGTTACCCATTTATATTAAATTAATTTTTTATTCAACTTTTTTAAAGCTCAGTTTTTATAATTAGTTGGTATTAAGTACAAGATGGAAAAAAGTGAGTGATTTTACGAATTAGATACTCAAACCTTTAACGTATGGATCAAATTGTTTGCTGTACTTGACGAAGGTCACTTTTTATACCCGAAACTCTTGGTGAAGACAAAGCATGACATACGCTTTTTATTATTATTAATAAAATGATAATAAAGATAATTTACATTATTATTATTGGTTAAGACATCATTAACATGTTTAAAATCTTGAAAGACAGACAAAAGTTTACTTAAGATTGTCTCTAAAATACTCATTCAAAGATTTCTCTCGCATGAAAATTGCTCATCTATAATTCGCATGAAAATTGCTCATCCATAATTCTTGAATATCAATAGATCTTTTTAGGCAAGAATTACCACTAAAACAATATTGCTGTTCAAAATAATTTAAACTTGTACACTTAAAGATTTCAAAGACTTATCCAAAATCTTGAGTTAGTTAAGCCAAACACATAAACTAACATGACAAGTTGTGGTGTGAGTGCGTAATCTAACATTTGGGTAGTATTAAGAAATGCGATAAATGAATAAAGATACCCTTTTATCGGGTAGTGTGATTATTTACTATATATAATAAATGAAAAGATACTTACCATAAAGTTAAAATTTAGATGTGTCTGTTAATTCGGGACCAAAAAGACAAGATATATATCGCTTACACCAATCTATATCAATATATAAAGAAGAAGAATCCGAATAAAGAAAATGTCACTTAGCATGAAAAATAAAAAAAAAAGAAGAAATAAAATAATAACTGGTATGAATAAATTAAGTAAATACAATCTAAAAAAAATTAATATTTTTAAGAATATTTAATTTGAGTTAAAATTAATCAAAATTGGCCTTAATTAATTGAAAATTAATTTAGAATTTAGATGTTTAAATACTTGAGTTATAAATTGCATTAGATATGAAAGTTCACAACATTGTTATTTTGAGTCGCGGTGTCAAAGAGAAATCTCTTAAGGGCCTCAAATATATTACCTATCTTTCATACTTTTTTATCATTTTTTGAATTTTTCTATTTCATTGATGTATTGCATGTTAATTTGTTTATTAGTAATAAAAAGTTTAAGTGAAAGGAAGACTCATCTCTAATTTAAAGATAGTGCAAACCATCAACTTTAATGAAGATTTATGATAAAATTATAGATTATCTATTAATAAATGTATCTAAAATTTAAATTCAAATCATAACTAATATAAATGAAAAGTTTGATCAATCAAGTGAGTCAACGCCCATTAATACATGTCACATGAATACTATAAAAAAAATTCTCAATTTTTTTTAAAGAAAGACAATTAATGAGATTCTAGTAATAATATGTTATTTGACCTGTACATCTCATATGATAAAAAATCTAATAATAATTATATGAAAAACAATTAGGAGAGAGTTGTCACCAGAAGTTTGAATAATTTACGAATTGTTGCAGTGAGCGCTGGCAGGCTCGAGTTTTGTTCCGTTATCCCTCCATAAAACAAATTTTGGTATATAAAAGTTTAAGGGAATAAATTTTGGTATATAATAATTTAAGTAAGGGGACGATTCTTTTTTAATTTAAGGTTATGGTTAATTATCAATCTTAATAATAATTTGTGATGGGATTATATAGATTGCTTACTATCATGCATATCCTAAATTCAAACTTTAAGTAATAATTAATATGAACGAAAATTTCAACTAAGTAAATCAACATAAGCTATTACCCTTTCAATTTTATGTGGGTACGTGTGGTTAGAAAGTTTAAATTTATGTTAATGAAAACCTCAAGCGTATAAGCATATCACCCATAATTTACAATAACTTTAAAATTCTGTGCTGCCATTTTTTTAAAAAAATCTTTATAGAGATTTCCATGCCTTAACGGTAGATTTGATAGTTAATCAATGTGGATATATAGCCTGTGGAATTGCATTCAAGTGATTTAACTTTTGGGAATCGATGAATCTCACGCAAACTTATTTTCTGGAATGCCTACGAAAGAGTACGTAACTGCCTGCCACCTCATTAGGGGACATTTCACGAATGTATTTCGTGATACACAGCAGTGCTGTTAAGTTTTTGCTGGTGAATGATTTTGGCCGCGTTCGTGCTATGCTTTCAGATTTAATATTCTGTTCAAGGAGGTTCAAGTTCCCTCCAAATTTCACAATGTAAAGAAAACAACCCAATATTAAGCAAGAATTTTATATATATAAATTTCATTTGATTTTAGGACAAATTATACTTATCTATCTTGAGATTAATGCTTATTATACATAATACTTTTATTGATTGAGACATAATACCAATCTTCTTTAATTCAAATAAAAATTAACGATGTTTAAATTTGTATGAAATATCATGTTTACCCTTATAAGAAAATTACATTCACCCCTTGATATTAGCGATTATTATATACGATATCTCTCTTATTTAAGACGTGACTCCAATTTCCCTTAATTCAAAGATAAGTTAATAATGTTTAAAAAATTTATGAAATATAATGTTTACCCTAAAAAAAAAACTTTTCTCTTCTTTTTTCTTTCATTTCCATACCGTTTTTCAAACCTTACAGTAAAAAATTATTTTTTCCCAAAATTCTTTTAATCCCAAATAACTTTCTCTTATGCTTATTGTAAGAAATCATATACTCACATCTCTAAACTTTCATGTCATCAATTCTCATCTCAAACCTTATAGTAAAGTTTTTTATTTTATTTTAGGAAGTCACCTTAGGTGTGAGACTAATTCTCAGAAATCGGCTTGACTCTAATCATAAAGTATTTCTAATGTGTTTCGAACTCTTGTAATACAAGTAAAGTCTACCCCTATATAAAACTAGAGTTGTCAAACAGGCTAGCTCGATCTGTTTACTCCCCCCAGGAGATTGGCTACAGGTTAAACGAGACAGACCAAAACTGTCTGCATTTAAATGAGTTGCAAATCAGTTAACCTGACTCACTTCACATCAACTCGTGTGCCTAAACGGGTTAGTTCACGAAACTAATTTTCTTTCCGTACTTGTAAAGTTTGAAAAAATAAATTAAATATTATAATCTCAAATCGAATATTACATTACATATACATAATATTGAATACTTTTATCTCATCTAAATAGTTAATAGATAATTCAAACAAATAAATAACAGAAACTTATGGAGTAAGACAAATATGTTTGTGTGTTGGCTGTTGGGTGTGCCACTGTTAATTTGTACAATACATGCATTTTGTACTTTTGTTTGAGAAAAGAGTATTTAAATAACTTTTAAAATTTAAAATTGAATTTTTTAATAAACAAATTGAAAGTTAAAAAAAAAATTATTCGGACGCCCTGCAGATTGGCCTATTTAACTTACAAATTAAACGAATTGATCTCAAATTACTCGTATTTTTATGGGTCACTAATTTCAAAAGCCTAACTCGCATAATTTATATGGATAAACAAGTTGGGCCGAGAGGTTTGGCCAGTTTTGACAGCCCTATATAGAACTCAGTTTACCAACTATATTTTATCTTTATTGAGACATTGTTGTTCTTAAACAAAATTTTATAAATTTTAATTTTGAAAAACTCCAGACATCGTTGTTCTTAAACAAAATTTTCTTAATTTTAATTTTGAAAAACTTATTTTTGTTGTAAAGTGATAAAAAAAAATAGAGATTACCTTTTATTAATTATCTTCACTTTTGCATATTTTTAATATAAGTTTTGAAAATAAGAGAAATAATGTTAAAAATTAATAGAAATATGAGAAGTAAAAGAAAATAAAGATTTACTAGACACTGAATTAGGGAAGAGAGAATTTGTAGACATTTTATTCATTATCTTTTTTTAAAAAAATAAATTTAATTAATATATTATTATAAAATTATAGGACCTATGAAATAATGAGAGCCTAAAGTAGAGAAATTGATGGCTCATTGTCAAGAAAAATAATGAGAAGTGATCACGTCTCAAACATGAATGGTGTTGTGTGTAATAAACGCTAATTTCAATAGAGATATGTGTAATTTTTTGTACTATTTTAATAATAGAGGCAAAAATGTCATTTCATATAAATATATATGTGTTAACCGTTTATTTTTAAACAGACGTTAGTTATAAGGGAGGCCGTTATAACAATAACATATGAATTAAAGGATGTCAATATCACATCTCAAATAAAAAAGGGGTGTCGTGTGTAATAAGCGTTAACCTCATGAGAGGTGAATGTAATTTCCTCATTATTTTATGAAATTATAAAAAATTCATTTTACTTTAATAATTGCAAAAAAAAAATCATTTATGTTATAAAATAAATAAAAGTTTAGATGTTATGCTAAAATTTAGATAAATTGCAATTATTTCTATAAGATTTTTTTAATTATATTTACTCATATTGTTTTATAATTAATTAAATTGACTTTGACTATTGTTTTTAATTTTATCATATAAATACTCTATGTTTAAGTTTTTCTAATATATATACTTTCTCTCTCCTTACAAGCTTTAAGTGAATAATAAAAGTCAGTGAAGTATTTTTTTTTTAAAATTAAGTGATAGATCAACATAGCTCTCTTCATTAACCCTTGTGGTAATAGATTTTCTTTTTTCAACATATACATAGAGGCACATCATATATCAAATTTATTAAAACTTGTATCTTCATTATGAATTTTGAAGTGAATTTTAGAGGTAACTTTCTATTTTTAAAATAAAAAAAGAAAACGTGGGTTTAGGTCATTTTACAAATTCAATATCATTTGGCGTAAAAATTAATTTTACACTTCAGCATGGAATCCACTTTGTCTTACTGTTGAGTGCATGTCGTGTTCCAACTCAACTGGTTTTCAAAACCCTTTCAAATCTGAAGGCACCCAAGAACGTTCCATGATTTTATTGATCTAGAAGAATCGTGCATACATATCAATCGCGTCTAATGGGAAGCTTTGCTTTACTGCATTGCCCATTTCTCCCAAAGGGACATAATCTGCTCTAACGTAAATAATTAAGAACCTTTGACACTGGAGTCACAATGAATACACATAATCAAATACAGAAAACATCAGTTCCTCATTAAAGTTGTTGTAATTCATTGGGTGGAGGAGCTTAAAGAATGCAGGTATCACCGTATCAGTATAACGATACATAACAATGAGACAACAAGTAGTTAACAATGATCACCGAACCTTCTCCCATGATCCCCAAGATTTGATACATTTAATTTAGAACTGGCTCTGATGATTAACTAACCCATCCATGATGGCCAAGCAATTGCCACCAAGCTGAGAAACAGCGAAGGAATCATCAGCGAAGGGGATGTCAACTCCAGGAGACTCTAGAAAAGCGTCCTCACACGCAGATCGGTCTGCTAACACAGAGTTAAACTTGTAGTAAGCATCCACAATGTTTTGTTGGTTTAACAACTCCACAGCTTCATTGATGGTATCCACGATGCTTTCGTATTGTGTCTTGCAGATGTCGAGGGCGTCAAGTGCGTTTTTAGAGGTGGTGGGGTCGCCAAGTGACTTGACGATGATATCAGCGACCTTCTTGGTCTGATTCAGGGTGGCCTCAATCTCAGTCTCAAGAGCCTTGATGGGGTCAAAAGAACCATGCAGATATGGAGCAATGGTCTCAGCACAAAGGGCTGGGTTCTCGGTACCAGTGCAGAATTTCAAGATTGCAGGCTCAGGCTTGATGACATGTTGGGCAGCTTGGACTGCTTCGGTGAAGAGGGTCTTAGGCTCAGGGTTGGTGACCTGTTCGGTAGCGTGGGCTGCTTCTGTGAAGAAGGTGCTTAGCAGGCTAACGGCGTTTGGTGCAGGAGCTGGGGCACTTGACGGAGAGTCAGAGATGGAAAGACTGCGTGTTAAAGGCACGGCATAGCCAGATAGGAGGAGAGAAGAGAGGGACACAATGAGGAGAAGGCTTTTGTTGAAATCCATTGTCTCTTCTCTTTGGAAGGTGTTCTAAGAGCAGAGACAAAGGGAGAGGGAAAGATCCTCAGGTTGAAATGAGAGCAAGTAGAAAGGGGTTTTTATTTTTGATCATGGAAACAGGATTTGCGCGCAGGGTATATGCTGAAAATAGGATGTGGGAAACTGCTCTGGACAAATTCGGCACGGTTTAGTTGTGGATTATGGGCTCTCATTCGATAGTACATGTTAGCCGTAGTTTCTATTTCACTTGGAAGGGTTGGTGTTCCTAAAATTGAATGTCACCTCTCACCACACATAAATGGGCACACCGGGCAAGGTTACATAATTAGAAAACGAAAAGTTGACCTGGTAAAATTAATGAAATAAGGCAATAGAGCAAAGATTTCCTTGTGCGGGGAATTGAAGCCTAAATACCACCTAAAGAAAGAGGACCCAAAATGGTTTCTGGCCACACAGTGAGGAAATAATGGCATACTAAAAAAAAGGTAGGCAAGGATGGAAGAGAGACTGAAGGTGCAGCACAAGCGACAATGGAATTGGAGGGGAACAAAAGCTGAGGCCAAGAGGGGTGATTATCAGAAAACCACATTCAGAAGTGAGTTTAATGACGAGCAATAATTCGATTATATTGGTTGAACAGAAATTAATTGAGCCATTTGCGGTTTCTTCCTTCCTAACCCAAACCATGTAGAGCCATTTGGGCATTTCTTCTTTTCATAGAGATCTTGTAGGTGAAGACACTATTAGCTTTACAAAATTCTGAACTACTTATTAAAAAAATAAAAAAACCGAACTCGTTCCGTTCCAAATCTCTTGATATACTCCGTCCTTTGCCTGAAATTGCCAATTGTCAAAACCAGAAATTTGTAGATAAATAAGATCGAAGAATCAGAAGACGTGACCGCATCCTTGAATGTGATGATAGTGAAGGTATGGGGTTTTTTTTTTCTTAAAAAAAAGTAATTTAATTAGGGGGGAAACTTTTGAAGCCAATCTAAAGAAACAAACTACAATGCACATATATACAAAATTTGATCCACGTGTGGAACCACTGTCTCCTAGGGGAAAACAGGATGGTTGTTTACCATGGAGGATAGCAAAAGCGACCACAGAAGAATCCCCTCCCTCTCACCAACAACACAAAGCTTCAATCACTTCAGAAAATTCCACGGCTTACGGTTCAACCTTCAGCCGTGTGATTGAAAGTGCTCTAATTTAAGAGGTGTAAAACTTTTGGCCCTATGGATTCGTGGTCAGCTTGAGTTTCCCGAGTATTCATCGTCCTTCATGAAGATCTTCAGAGAAAACCACCGTCCTAGAAATGTTGTCATTGTCAAAGGCACTTAGACCAGAGTAAGGACCCGAAGAGAAAATTGAAGATGTCCCATCAGACTCAAAAGTGGTAGAGGACTGTCTCAGGTTGGGCCGTGTATTGGATGAGGCTAACATAGACTCGTGATATTCTGTAATGCGCTGCACCATTTTAAGTGACTGTACCACTTCACCCATCGTGGGTCGTTGGCTTGCTTCGGGAGCAACACAGGCTGCAGCAATGGTGCAAACGCGGACAAAATCTTCCTTTGGATACTTTCCCCCAAGTCTTGGATCAGCAAGCTCTTCCAACCGGTCCTTATCTCTGAGGATTGGCCTTGCCTGAAAGGAATAATAAACTTATTGTCTATCCAATCTAAAAACTCCAAAGGACAGATTTAAGTTCAATATTGAAAATATTTCCAACTATAAAACACAGAAAACAGGGGAAACTTGACAAGAATAACGTGGGATTGTCACGGTATGGAACTAACCCAAGTAACAAGGTTCTCTTGTCCTGTTGGCTGTGACATATCCACAGGTTTCCTTCCAGTCAGCAGTTCCAGCAAGACAACCCCATAGCTATAAACATCACTTTTAACAAGTAGGTGTCCAGTCATGGCATACTCAGGAGCTACATACCTACATAACAGTTTCGCTTCATCTTTAATATAAATTATGCTGAAAAAACAAGTCTACGAAAGAATAGACCGAGACTAACCCAAATGTGCCCATGACACGAGTAGACAAGTAATTAGCTCTGCCTTCAGGTGCCTGCTTAGCAAGACCAAAATCTGCAACTTTAGCATGAAAGTTGTTCTCAAGCAATATGTTGGATGCCTTGAAATCTCTATGTATAACACAGGGCTGTGAGTCTTCATGCAGGTATGAAAGTCCTCTTGCAGCGTCAAGCGCAATCTTCATTCTGGTGTCCCAATCCAAAGGACAATTTATTCCCAAGGGACCTGGGACAAATCAAGGCCAAATTCAATTAAGGCGTAAAAAAAGTTTAGAAAAAACTATAAGTACAACGATAGAAGAAAGAAAGAAAGCATGTAAAGTTCAAGATTAAAGCGGAACCCATGATTTGAAACATTACCATGAAGCCAGGCCTCCAAACTTCCATTCGGGACAAGCTCATAGCAAAGTAGATTTTGTGATGAGTCACGATTGCTATAGTATCCCACTAATTTTACAAGGTTACGATGATGCAACCGGCTAAGCATCTCAACCTCAACCAAAAACTCTTTGTCCCCCTGTTGCCCTCCACTAGTAAGCCTCTTAATTGCTACAGCAGTACCATCATTTAAGACACCTTTAAAAACTCTACCAAACCCTCCTTCTCCAAGTACGCTTGCGGATTCAAAATTGTTTGTTGCTTCTTTAAGTTCTTCATAAGCAATAAATCGTGTGCTGCTGGTTGGGTGGGGAAGAGACCCCACAGCTGAAACTGTACTTTCCGTCCTTGGCTTTTCTGTAGAAAAGAGAGAAAACATTCAGCGACTAGAATACAATATAAAACCACAGAAGATAATGGAAACAACTTTTAAAATTAAAAAATAAAAAACAAAAACAACAACAATATCTAATTCTGCTACTACTACTACTACTAACAATACCACGACAGATAGGAGCATCATAAGTTTCTATTTATTTCAACAATGGCAGACACGTCATTTCTTCATAAATAATACAATAATAGATTTTGAGTCTCACATGCATATGATCTTAGATTCTACCTTTTATTGTTGAAAAAGTCAAATCAAGCTAGGATGAAATCCTAAAGCAGTAGTAAGTTTCCACAAGGTAGTAGAAAAAGGCCTTTACTATTTTGTTCCAAACAGACTTATGGTTACCATGTGACAATTGGCAACCTTCAGTGCATCATGAAGGAAGAAAAATTTTCAACAAGCAAGAGTCAACAATTTCAATTTTCTATACCTGATTCAGCAGGATAAAATTGACTACTAAAACAAGTTTCATGATCACAATTCACAATACAGTGATGCACTGGTAAACGTCCATATTCAACTCCAATAAAAAATTCTCAAAATTAATTTATGAACCCTTCTTGATCACATGTGCTAAACAATTATAGCTCTGCAGTGGAATTTGCTCCTAAGCAAATGCTAGGTAAGGCTGCCTACTTAGACCCACATAGTGGGTTCAACCCTTCCCTGTGTTATAGCCCTAGGCTGCCCTTCTTTTTTCTTTGTTCCATGTTGTAGTTTTCCCTTAAACGGACCCAATTTGCCTCCACATTTAATGTTTATACTTACTGCCTTTATAATATCCAAATTATAAAAAGGTGACCAAACATAATCCATAGTGATTTTCACCATTACTAGGTAGTTATAGGAATGCAAAATAAAATAAAAAACAGGAGCTAAAATTAGAGATATTTACCAGTTTCTATGGGAGGTGTTTTATCCTTAGGCCGCAACGTGCATAAACAAAGTATAAGCACAAATACAATCACAATGAAGAGTATGCCAATAGCAATTCCAAGAATAAGAAACAAATTCGAATGCCTTTCCCTATTTGAAGAACTTGATGATGTAGCTGTAGGTGAATGATACAGAGGAGCTTTCATAGGTGATGCAGCCAAAGTAGGAGCTGCAATAACAAACAAAGATATGTTAATACACATAAACGCAAAGTTATTAATTCTTAACCCCTCCATCAACCCCGACAAAAAAGGAACTTGTTTGTTATTCATCTTCGAAAGGGTTGAGATCAATAACCATATAATATATGGCACTATATTAAATAAACACAAAAGCATTAAAATGTATGTAATAGTAAAACCACGTATGTAAACACACAAGCACAGATACATAACATGTATAAGTAATGCTATGATAGATAATACATCTCACAATCAACAAAGTAACAAAAAATTTCATAAGCATCAGCATTGTTTGCTGGTAAAATACAAAATATATAAAGAATTATTTAAATACATCAGTTATCAGAAGCCATGAGTAAACAATAGGCCCCATCCGCATGCACATAACTTCCTCTTATCCTCACCACTTCAGCAGGAATCATGAAATTTAAATAGACATGAGCAAAGGCAAAGCTGTATACATTAAGCAATAGAATAAAAGTTGTAACAGTGAGATTTATATACATTACAAAGGTTCCAAAATGAAGTGGAAATAAACATTATAAAATATAAATGTTGTCTGTACAATAATCATCTCGCTGTTAATTTCAATTATCAAGAACACCAAAGCATCATGATTAGTACTGATGTATTTAAGAAGCATCAGCATTGTTTGCTGGTAAAATACAAAATATATAAAGAATTATTTAAATACATCAGTTATCAGAAGCCATGAGTAAACAATAGGCCCCATCCGCATGCACATAACTTCCTCTTATCCTCACCACTTCAGCAGGAATCATGAAATTTAAATAGACATGAGCAAAGGCAAAGCTGTATACATTAAGCAATAGAATAAAAGTTGTAACAGTGAGATTTATATACATTACAAAGGTTCCAAAATGAAGTGGAAATAAACATTATAAAATATAAATGTTGTCTGTACAATAATCATCTCGCTGTTAATTTCAATTATCAAGAACACCAAAGCATCATGATTAGTACTGATGTATTTAAGAAGTATAAAGGCCTGGAGTTACCTTGAGAAGGAGGTGGAGGTTCAAACCACGTTATATTGAGAAGTTTGTAGTCACCCACTAATTTATTGTCTAGCCGAACCTTATGCATGGAAAGCGAAGAGTTTATTTTAGATGCATCATTGGCAGAGAAACTGATCCCTTTATGTGGAGTAATATCCATCGATATATTTAATGTTGATAAGGTGAGTACATAAAAGTTTATCAGTTCAATCTGGGTATCTTGCAACCCAAGTTGGGTAGCTAATTCATCAAGAAAAAGATTCCAATTAGGATTTTGAGAGACATTCAAAAGAAGAAGGTCTAGCTTTATGGGATACACACAGTGGCAACTCTTACTGCCTCGTTTCAACACCATGTCTTGTTTACAACAATCTGGCAGAATAAAAACAAGGAACCATGTCATTATCAGCTTCAGGTTCCAAAGTCACAAAAATCATGAAAGATAATGTAATGTTTATATTCAAAATTATGCAGCTATTTACAACAGAATATGCCAATTTTCTGTGGTGGGCTTGCTATGCAAAAATGAAACAAAAACATTAGATATAAAAAGTTAAGATTTATAAGAAAAAAATGTGATGACTTACTGGAACCATAAGGGGACAATGGTGGCTGAGCCAAACCAGAAGGAATTGCAGCAGCAGTAGAATGCATAGGGGCAATATCTTTAAAGCTAGAAATTGGAGGTTTTAATTCACTTCTCTTCTTGAATGGTATTGATAAATGTGAGCTTGCAGGGGGGTGACCAGAACTTATGAAAGGATCATACGAAGGAGGATTGGATGGTGACAGTGCTGCAATTGGTGCTCTACGAGAAGGCAAATGCTTCCACCCATGGAGATTTTCTGGTAGTGGTGGATCACGAACAACGACAGCAGCCAAAGGTGGTCTAGCCGGAGATAAAGATCCAGGATCCAGTGTTTTATCATATACACCAGAATCAATCATAAATACCAGGCAAGATAATATAAGCAACCATTTCAGCAACAAGCCTTGAACCTTTTTCAACACACCTGCAATATTCATAAAAAGCCAAACCCTACAATTAAAAAGCTTTTTTTTTTTGAACCTTTTTCAACACACCTGCAATATTCATAAAAAGCCAAACCCTACAATTAAAAAGCTTTTTTTTTTTGGTAATTCTACTATTAAAGACGCTTTACTAAACCCTAAAATGCAAAAATTCAGACTTTTGAATAACGTAGCCTGAGCTTTATGATTGTTTCTCAAGTAGAATCAGTGCCTAGAAAAATATTTTCATAAAAAAAAATTGTCAGGATTGTAGTTCGAAGTTTGAACAGGTTATTATCCTGCATATACAAAAACAAAGACCAAAATAAATAGGTCTAACTTTTTGTTCCTTCTGGAGTCCTTACACATAAGTGTTCAAGAGATGGATTAGTAAACTAAACATGCATCATAAACTAGACAAAACCTCAACTACATAGATCCTATCTATCAGGTAAAAAGAATCCTCTTTTCAGATAAATGAGTTTCAATAATTGGTTTTCTTCGTATCGTTCAATCACAGGGCCACACCTAAAGGTATGCTCGGATGGAGGAGTTTGGAGGGGAGTTTAACTTTTAAGTAAACATTCCCTTGATTCGAATTTTTTTAAAAATGAGATATTATCATGTAACATTTTAATCGTCCTTTATTTATTTTTATAAGCATTCTATAATTATCTTAATTTAGAAATGAAAAATTATCCCTCCCCTCCCCTCCCTTCCAAACTCTTCCATCCCAAACATATTCTAAGGTGGCAACTGGCAAGATTTGGGGTCAAAGTCGAGTACTAGTGTTTAAATTGTCGTACATCACTACACCATATTATCAAATTTCACAAGATTAAGTACAGAACAAGCTCTAAGACCATCAATCACAAATTCAAACAGCTTATATACACTTCCTGTGGCATTGGTAGTGTTTGTAGAGAGCTGAAGATTACACTCTCGAACGATATCCAGTCTGAAAACACCAAGTTATGAAAACATGCGCGAGCAACATCGGACATTTTTCTTAATTTAACGACAGAAAATGGAAGCTCCGTTGAAAATAGAGCGCCTCTGGTTGGTTGAGCAGCATTTCCCGATACGAAAAGCCATTATACGCGAGACACCAAAATAACCATCCATATATGACTCAATTACTCAAACAAAGCTTCGATTCCATTGTTTCACGTTTTCACATGCATATATACAAAACTAGCTAGCAAGTAAACATAAACGAAGGAGCAGCCAAAAAAAAAAAAACCTATTATTACCGATTGAGGTGGAAAACGGGAGCACCGACATGACCGACGCCGTTGATTGGCCTGAACGGCTCAGATCTATAGGATTTGGACGAAATCAACGGCCAGAATGAGCATGGGAGCAGAATAGCAGAAGCGGCACTAGGAGCAAGGGCCGGTAGTAACTGCAACTGCAAATGAAGGTGGATCCAAACCCGGGATTTCCATCGCCAACGATGGAGTGAGCTCCGAGTCGAGCCCTCCACAACTGAGTCGAATCGGACCGAGTGGAGAAGGAGAATGGAGATGTCGTTTGGCTGCACAGCACTCTCCAGTGCCCGATAAGTTTTTTTTTTTTTTTGGGAGGGGCGGGTTTTGTGTTAATGGTTTTCGGCGTTTATTTTTGTTTGGTTTCCGTTGCGTGCAGGAGCAGAGACGTGAGCAGGCTTTAATTGCGGTTCCTAACGTGCGCCGTTTATGATATGTTTAGGATGAAATTTTTTGGAAGGTAAGTAATTTTTTATTTTAAAATTTAAATAATTATAAAAATAAATAATAACTAATTGTGAAGTTATATAATAATTTTTTATTTAATTTTTTCATTTTAAAAGTTTTAAATAAAAGTATTTATTTTAAATAAAAAATTATTTCTCTTTTTCTTTTTCTTTTTTCTTTATCTTAACCGAAAAGGAGAAACTAACGGTAAGGGCCTAACTCCTAAGGACTAAGGAGAGGGGAGGCTCACTTTATTTTTAGGTGTCTTGCATTGCAGGGCACTAGGCAGCAGCACCAAGGGGAAGGGATAATGTGTAGTGTCGGTACTCCGTTCTTCTTTGGTCATTCGCCAGGCTTTCTAGCCGTTCATCAACGGTAACACGAGCGGAAGCCTGTTTGACTTTGTGATTCGTCTTACATTTCTTCTCCAACCGACGGCGCACCAGGGAGCGGGGTTTTTTGTTTTTTATGTTAAAATAGTAATAGATAATTCACGAATTTCAAGATTTTTCAACTACTTTTTCTTGTTATTGAAACTTAAAAATTATTTTGGTATTATTTTTTAAAAATATTAATATTTGAAGTGAGTTAATTTATTAATTATTATTTATATTTAATAATTTTTAAATAATTATTATAAAATTAATAAATAATTAAGTATTAAACTCATTAAGATATTATAATAAATATTAATCTCTACCTATATAATATTTTTTAACTCATTTATCATCCTCTAAAAGGTTTATTAACGCTAGGTTTATGGCATTTAAACATTATTTTCTTTTAGAAAGATGAAATATATTTTTGAAGAACTTGTTTGTTATAGGGATACAAGCTATATGTTTGCATAATAACACTTTGGAATTATGAAAATCATTTAAAAATATCGAAATAAGACAAGGTACCTTGAGTATATTATTTCTATGAATATTTTGGAGAAAATAAATCGAAGTTAGGGCAGTTAGAGTATGACTATTTGCTTTAGTCACAATCTAGTTGGTGGCTAGGGACAAGTTATTTAAGGAGGCCCATCCTTCATTTTTCATGTCCTCTCATTTGTTATTCCAACTTATTTTTAAAACTAATTTAATTTAATTTTAATGTTAATTTTTTTTTACTATCACTATAATATTTTCTTATACTATTATCTAATTATATATTGACATATTATTAAAATAGTTAAATTTTTAAAATAATTGTTATGATAATTAAACTCTTTTAATAATTTAATAATATATAATTAAATGATAATATAAAAATATTTTATATTACTAATAAATTAAAATTAGAATCTTTTACTGTACATAAATGATAGCTGGCCAAAACAAATCTCAACTCGTTTGAGCTAATTCCTATTCATTATTTTAACAAGATGAGACAAGTTTATCAAATGTAAAAAATTAGAAGTTTAAATATCTGTCTCGTTGTTTCACAAAAACAAAAGACAACTAAGTTGGCTTGCAAAACTAGTGGAATAATATATATTAAAGTAAATATTTATTTTAATTTTTTAAAATTATAAATATTATTAATTTAGTTCTCATTTAAAATTATAAATGTTATTAATTTAGTTCTCGAATAATTTCACATCAAATTATAACTTTGATGAGCTTAATTTTTTTATAATTATCTTTTTTTAAAATCTTTTCTAAAAGTATATGTTATTATACGTTAGGATACAATACTCAAAAAGTAATTTTTTAAAAATTTTATTGTTATTTAGATGTAAAAATATAAAATTATTTTTGTAATAATAAAATTACTTAAAAGGATAAATATAAAAGTCCAATTTAATTTTTCACAAGTTTAGCTCATAATTAAAAGATAGATTTTAGACTGTCATCTATTTCTTAGTTGTTTGTGTACGTATAGAAGTGTTGACTTTTATCTATTATTATTTTTTTAGATTCTTTCATTTATCTTTGATAAAATACTTGTAGGATTTATTATTAACTTGTATTTCCTTTACATATATTATTAAAAAAAATTCAGTATTTCAATAATTTCATTTTACCTTCACAAGCTAACAAAAAGAAAAGAGAGACAATGATAAGGTGAAGTGTCCACCATTATGACAACATAAAAAAAATAGAGACTTGTAAAAAAATAGAGTATTGATAAGGTTTAAAATTGTGAATGATAAGGAATGTTATTTTTAAAATTAATCAAAGGAATTTTTTTTCTAAAAAATTTTATGAATAACTTCTTCTTTTTTGTTTCCCAATATATATTCGCACGTAATTGCAATGACTAATCCCTAAAGGTACTGAAATCCATTTAAGAGATTAACATCTCCCAATAGATATTTTTCCATACACGTGAGTCAGGAATCGAACCTGTGACCACATACTCGAGGAGCCCAAATATCTACTATTTATACCACACCACGTTGGTTTATGAATAACTTCTTTATATCCTTGTCGAAATTTTTTTTTGGATGACTAATTTGATACAAAAAATAATATTAAAATATTAATTTAATATAAAAATGACATTGAATAATCAATTTAATGTAAAAAATGACATTATTTTAATGTAAAAATTTGACATTGAATAACAGAAATAAAAATACTTGTATCTTTAAGTAATCAAAATAAATGTTTAATGTAGATATTATTATCCAACATTAAATGAAATAATTGTTATTATGGACTTGGATTCGTGATGAACTTAGTGATAACATGTGTTTATTTATCTTATATAATTTAAAATATTTAAATTTAACATATTATAGACGGCATGCTTAAACGAGTCAAACAAGAAATGTAAAGATTTAAAATGGAATAGTATTTTGCCAACCTAACTAATGTGTGTTGGTTTAGATTTTGTAAACTTTATTTTTGATGAATTGATTTTATAAACTTAATTTTGTTCATAAGTGGGTTTGACTGACCATGATTTATGTTTGGAAAACTTAACTTAAAAAGTGATTTTAGTAGAATGGATGTTATTTGGATATTATTAATTAGAATTACTTCTAAATGTGTAATTACTAGAAAGAATATAAATTTTATATTACTTTGTCCAAATTATCCTTCATTTTAATTTCATTTTTTTTTAGGTACAATTTAACTAATAGCATAAATACTGATATTATCTTGCATGGCTATGTAACCTTACATACCCTGGTTGTGCAAGAGGCTGTTTGGAAGAAAAGAAAAAAAGAAAATGAGGAGTTTCACGGCAGTGTGTTGCATGACCTGCATGTGCAAGCTTGCACAGTCGTGTCATGACTTCCTTATGCAAAAAGATGGGATCCGTGCATTACAGTTTGTTGCACGGCTTGCCTGTGCAAGATTGCATGGTCGTGCAACGTTATCAGAAAATTTCAAAATGCCTGCCTTTTAAGTCCCACCAATTAAGGGTTATAAAACTACAGAGAAAAATTATTACATTGTTGGCTTTATCCAAACACTTAGCAATTGAAACTTCAAGACCAAGTGGATCAATTTGGTGTCCTTATAGATGCATGATCACCGTGGGTGTAAAGATGGGCTCAAGAAAAAATGATGGAAACCAGACTTGCTAACAGTAGAGGAAGCATAACTTTTCCTGAAATTGCAGCAAAATGTGTTGAGGTGGATGACGAGCTAGAGGGCAAAGTAAGAAAAATAACCGTTAGAAGTAATGACTTGGCAACTAAATGTTGAACGCAGATTGCGAAAGCAACTCTATCTCACTTCCACTTAAATCATGATTTGAGGCAAAAAACACACTGGAGATATGTGAACGTGAATTTCGTTAAACAATATTAATGGAGTATGAACTTGCATTTGAAGAAGCAAACACATGTTTGGAATGGACAAACGTCCACCGAAACATACACTTATAGTCTTATGAGCATAAATGAGCTACTCAGATAAAGCGTAAAAATATTAATTTAAAACATAAACGATTATAAACAAACCTAAACGAATCACCTAATTAAGGCTAATGAATGTTTTTTTTCTTCCTATATACATATATATAAAGCTAATAAAGCTAATGGGGCAAACCCATAGACAAACAAATTTGATTTGTTTAACAAACGAGTTAAATAGAATAGGCCTGAAATAAATAAATTTAAACAAATCGTTAAAAATTAAGTCCAACTCACATAATTCTCACGTAATTCATAAGGACAAATAAGCACTCCCGTCAGATTTGGTCTGTTACTTTCGACAGCCCTATTTACACCACCCTTAAATACAATCGCCCAACTTTTCCTTAGTAACTGTTCCTTTGTTTTGTACAAGTTCAATTCTTCCTGGGCCTACCAGGTTCTTGGGCTTTCACCCAAAATGCTTTATCGCTCCAAGCTCTAATACGGGCACCCGCCCCACCCAAATCTTAACCACAGTCGGTCACCGTGGACCGTGGTACCCAAAATTGCAGTTGCAGAGACTTGCAGGTGCAACCCTTTCACTATCCTCCGCTCCTCGGTTTCACTTTTTGTTATCCACAGTACGCTAACACGGAAGCGCCAAATTTCATTCCATTATCCATATCTCACACTCCCCTTTTTTCGCTAAATTGATAGCCCTAAATTCCATTATTTTGCTTTTTTTTTCCTGCAACAACCTCTTCATCTTTTGCGCAAGCTCAGTTAGGGTTTTCTCTTGCTCCGGGTTTGTGCCTGCGAGTGTAACAAAACCAATCTCAGACATGTCGAAAAGGAAGTTCGGATTCGAAGGGTTTGGCATAAACCGTCAATCAACCTATAACTTCGAGCGATCTCAAGCTCCTCAGCGACTCTACGTCCCTCCCTCCTCACGTCACGGGCATGACAATTACGAGGATACTGACCTTGACAACATCGATTACGACGATAATGAAGCTGCCAAGGACGGGAACAATAAGGATGGTGAAAACGACGAAATCGATCCCCTGGATGCTTTCATGGAAGGGATTCACGAGGAAATGAAAGCGCCGCCGCCTCCAAAGGCGAAGGAGAAGGCAGAGGACAGGTATAGAGATGATGACGAGGAAGATCCAATGGAGAGCTTTTTGAGGGCGAAAAAGGACTTAGGGTTGACGCTTGCTTCTGAGGCGCTGCATGCTGGGTATGACTCTGACGAGGAGGTTTATGCCGCTGCCAAGGCTGTGGACGCCGGTATGCTAGAATATGATTCTGATGATAATCCTATAGTTCTCGACAAGAAGAAGATTGAGCCCATACCTCCTTTGGATCACAGTTCTATTGATTACGAGCCCTTTAATAAGGATTTTTACGAGGAGACGCCTTCAATATCAGGTAATTCTAGTACGTAATACCGACATTGTTCTTTAATAATGGTTGAAGCTGGTGATTGGATTTGATTCTTTTGGTAGGTACTTTTTGATTTGTGCTTATCATTCATTTTCCCCTCGAACCGTTCAGTGCTTGGACTATCTCGGTCTCTGTTTTTATAACTCTTGTGTTTGTGTTTTTTCGTTATTTTAGGTATGAGCGAGCAAGATGTAACTGAATACCGGAAGAGTTTGGCTATTCGTGTATCAGGTTTTGATGTTCCTAAGCCAATAAAGACATTTGAGGACTCTGGGTTCTCTCCGCAACTCATGAATGCTATAAAAAAACAAGGTTATGAAAAGCCCACATCTATACAATGCCAAGCTTTACCGGTTGTGCTTTCTGGTAGAGATATCATTGGTATGGCAAAAACTGGTTCTGGTAAAACTGCTGCTTTTGTGCTTCCTATGATCGTGCATATCATCGATCAGCCTGAACTTCAGAAGGAGGAGGGTCCTATAGGAGTAATATGTGCCCCTACAAGAGAATTGGCACATCAGATATTTCTGGAGTCCAAGAAATTTGCAAAATCGTATGGTATACGTGTCTCTGCTGTCTATGGTGGAATGTCAAAACTTGAACAGTTCAAAGAACTCAAGGCAGGCTGTGAGATAGTTGTTGCTACCCCCGGCAGATTGATAGACATGCTTAAAATGAAGGCACTGACAATGATGAGAGCAACTTACCTGGTGCTTGATGAAGCTGATCGGATGTTTGATCTTGGATTTGAGCCACAAGTAAGGTCCATTGTTGGTCAGATTAGGCCAGACCGCCAAACTTTACTTTTTTCTGCAACAATGCCTCGTAAAGTTGAAAAGTTGGCCAGGGAAATCCTTAATGATCCTATTAGAGTAACAGTTGGGGAGGTGGGAATGGCAAATGAAGATATTACTCAAGTTGTTCAAGTAATTCCTTCTGATTCAGAGAAATTGCCGTGGCTTCTGGAGAAGCTGCCTGGAATGATTGATCAAGGTGATGCCCTAGTATTTGCTTCCAAAAAGGCCGCTGTGGATGAAATTGAATCACAATTGGCTCAGAGAGGCTTTAAAGTTGCTGCCCTGCATGGTGATAAAGATCAAGCTTCTCGTATGGATATTTTGCAGAAGTTTAAATCTGGCATCTACCATGTGCTTATTGCAACTGATGTTGCTGCTCGAGGTCTTGACATCAAGTCAATTAAGTCAGTGGTAAACTTTGATATTGCAAAAGATATGGACATGCATGTCCATCGCATTGGAAGAACAGGCCGTGCTGGTGACAAGGATGGGATTGCATACACTCTTATAACTCATAAAGAAGCACGATTTGCTGGTGAATTGGTTAATAGCTTAATTGCCGCTGGTCAGAATGTGTCCATGGAGTTGATGGATCTTGCTATGAAGGTAATTATCACCTTTATGATATTCTTGTTTCATCAATGTCCATTGATATTTATGCAACTTATTTCATGCTTGCAGACTCTCCTATCCATATATTTCTTGTTGGTTAGTGTGATTGTAGGTTTTGTAGACTCTCCTATTCATCTCTTTATGATATTCTTGTTGGTTTTGTTAGTTCATTGGAAGTGTTATATTTTTTTTCCGGGTAAGCCATCACGTGTAAGTGTTATTTAGTTATTGCTTGGAGTGTCCTATGGAGAAGCCAGCTTATACATCCATCTGCTAGATGGTGAATTATTCCAAATTTTGCTACTCTCATGCTTAACATTGGCCTGTTGATGGTTTGGGTCAGTCTTGTTTATCTGTCCTATATGTTTGTGGTTGTGTTATGAGATGGAAAGCATTTCAGCACATGCGTTTTTGGAGCTCGAGATTGTGCTTTCAATGTATCCTCATTTACATTCTTTTCTTCTGCATAATAAAGATACTACGTATGCCTCATTTATTGATTGGTTTGCTTGTATTTTTGGTTGTGGTTAAATATATGGGTCACCAGTGACCACCTGCCCTGCCACTTTTTTGTAAGTATAATATAATAATGCTACTTAAGTGCCAATAATTTCATTATTACTTAGTACATTTTACTTGACAGCATTCCAGGAGTGGAATTAATGCTGGTTAGGTAGGTTGTGAAGAGGCTGAGAAAATCAGAAACTAATTTGGTAAAAATTCTGTAACCATGGTTATTGGTTAAATATATTATTAGTTTTGTTAGGTTTGGGATTAGCCCGTCTTTTAATGGTTTCAGATTCATTAAATTGCTCTTTTTGAAATTGCAAATGTTTTATGAAAAAATAAAAGGATTTGGAGAGGGTGAGGCTTCGTGTTGAGTAGTTGAATATTAAATTAGGGTAAAATACACATTACTCCCCTATAGGCCTTTTTCAACTTATCCCCCTAAAGTATTTTTTTTGTCACTAAAACCCCACGTAGTATGGTTTTAAGTGAAAATTAATGTTCTCAGTTAAATCAAACGAAGATGGCACGTGCACAGCACATGACAGCATCCCAACCCTCGTTTTCTTACCCCAAAAATAGAGCACCGCATTTCACTGTAACCAAACTAAAAAGCAAACTCCTTCATGAGCCACAAGTCATTTCATGGTAGTGATATCCCAACCTTTCATCTGTCACCGAGATTAGGTCATTTGCTTCCAGGTCTTCTAAAAAGGATGTGCCAGTTCATGTGTTGGTAAATTCTCGATTGTATTGCTAGGGAATATAGTACTTCACTTCATGGTAGTGATAACTGGTAGCTTTGCTAATGAAACTTGGTGGGATATCTGTAGCTTTTCTATTCACTTCACGTATCATTTGACCTTAGATATGATCAACTTTCTGTAGAAGTTAGAAAGGATATAGTAATTTAATGGCAATTACCATCCTGTGAGGGGATGGTCAAGTAATTGCAGTGTGTATCATGGGAAAACATGGAAAAATTCAGACAACAGGTTGGTAACACAAGGTTACTTGTTTCTTGAAGGTCAATTGAATTTTACCCACCAAAGACTGCTTCTTATGGTTACAGCTTTGGTAGTCTTATGATTACTTACAGATTTGGTAGTTCTACAGTTTAGGGGTGTACGGGCTTGATGATTTTGCCATCCCTTTCCCTAATCCAACAACACTCTATACTATGGAGTAAACGGACAAAGTATTGGAGTACATCAAATCCACCAAGTATATATCATTGAACATATCCTCTAAGTTGGAACTTGGTTACTCATGACTTATTTCCTCATATCTACCACTTGATGCTTACAAAACAAAAAAGAAAAGAAAAAGAAGCTAACGATATTGACCTTGACATAATCAGAAATCCAGAGGCAACTCTATGGAGAATTCAAGAAAACTCATTGGTTTTATTTTACTTTATTTTATTTATTTGTTGCCACTATTAATGAATAGTAGTGTGCTATGAGCTCCAAATATTAGCTTCTTGCAAAATCTAAGTGGTGCTCTGTTTTTTATGCTTTGAAAACAGGGGTTGGGATGCATAGAAAACCAGGGTTATGTGCTGTGCACGTGCCATCTTCATTTGATTTAATTGAAAACATTAATTTTCACTTAAACCATACCCCAGGGGGGTTGTGACAAAAAAATTACTTCAGGGTGGTAAGTTGAAAAAGGCCTATACTACAAGGGATAATGTGTATTTTACCCATTAAATTAAGGCCATGGAAAAATACAGATAGGAAAATCTAATGGGAAAAACAGTTTGGTAAGAGTATGGAAGGACAAAATTGTTTTGAGGGTATAATATTTTGGTTGACTTTGAGCTTGAAGGAAATAAGAGTTGCTCGGAAGAGAATAAAATTGGCATTTTGCGACATTATTTTGGCGTCCCCCTACCCCGTTCCCCTTCTTGCTGGAGTGTTGACCTTGTCATCTTGGCGTCTTCATTTCAGCTATTTACATTGTCATCTTGAATCCACAAAATCCTTCTGACCTAATCTTTAGCATGCGGGGAAGAATACATTAATTTAGCTCTCAACCATTTTATTTATTACAACTGAAGGGTTAGTGCACTAATAATAATGTATTTGGTTGGGAGTTTCATGGGCTCTGCATTAAGATTAAATACTTCATTTGGAACCATTTTATTATTAAACTTGGCTTGTACATGTTGCTGTTGGGGTGGATTATTTCAATCTTGGCAGTTTTTGGTGTGTAGTGCTTGGATGATTTGAAGAGCACTTTGTTCCCCAACACTTACTGTGGAATAGGATTATTTACATGGCTTCTACATGAATTTTTTTTTTTCATTTTGTGGGTGAGATTTAGAGTCTATACTCTATACAACAAAATTTGTTGTTTTAAATTTAATTTACTCAATTTTTGGGTTCTTTCTTCTCGTTTTAATAACGTAATTTCTCCCTGTTATACACACTCATCTCCTAATAAAGTTTTATTCTTTCATTAAGAAAATAATAAAAAAAGAAGTGAAAGAATATAGTTTCTCCCTGTTGTACACTCATCTCTTAATAAAATTGTCTTTCATCAAGAAAAAAAGAAGTCAAATTTATTGGTACTGGTAAATGGGTGGGTGGAAAACAAAATATTTATATGGCAATAATTTTCATAATAGGAGTGGCCTTATAGAAGCTTATCATGGAGGTGCTTTACTCTTTTAGTAATATATTTATTTTCCTCATGTTATCTGCTCCTAAATAATTTCTGTTTGAAACATTTATACTTGATATTTTAAGATGTTGCTAAAAGCTTCAGATCTGACTTATGTGTGTTGAAATTATTTGATGACATTTTTCTTGTAAATCATTAGGATGGGAGATTCAGGTCCAAACGTGATGCAAGAAAAGGAGGTATGAAATGTGACTTGCATTATTATGCTTATGGAATA
Organism: Styphnolobium japonicum; assembly: GCA_023212625.1. NCBI lineage: Eukaryota > Viridiplantae > Streptophyta > Magnoliopsida > Fabales > Fabaceae > Styphnolobium > Styphnolobium japonicum. The sequence goes on along the minus strand of JALBWW010000002.1, from coordinate 7,146,739 downwards.
ATAAATTTGCTCAACAGAAAATTGATTAAAAAGAGGAGATTTGATGTTGCTGTAGCACCCCAGTTTATGCACTTGTTAAGCTGTATTGTTATGCCTCAGCCGTAGAACCTTGATGTTGGCAATTACTTGATTGGAGAATCTAGCTCTTAACATGTCATGCGTTGTGCAGGTGGGAGAAAAGGCAAAGGGAGAGGTGGCGGCGGCGGCGGCGGCGGTGGTGGTCGAGGTGTGCGCGGAGTGGATTTTGGCTTGGGTATTGGATATAATCCAGAGTCCAACAACACTTCGACTAACACGGTTCCGAGTCGATCTGCCACTGTAAATTCTCTGCGAACAGGAATGATGTCACAATTTAGGAGTAACTTTGTAGCTGCTTCATCAAACTCTCAAAATCAAGGATTCAGTAACAGTACAAGCATGCCTGCTAATAAGAGACCAGCACTCCCTGGCTTTGTATCTGGTGGATCAATTGGCGGGGGTATAAATACTCCACAGAGTACTGCTTCATTCAGTCCTGCTACGTCAGCAGTAAGTGCCACTACTCAGAATTCTGGAGAAAATCCTGGTCAGAAGAGCACAAACAGGTTACTTTTCTAAGCTGAACTTGCTGCATTGGTTTATATATCTTAATGGGTAAATAATTTGGTTGCTGATGGAGTTCTTGTTTTTCTCTTGCTGCAGTTCTAAAAGAGAAAGGCGGAGGCCATCAGGTTGGGATAAATAGTTTGTATCATTGAATGGCACCACTATCAAATGTATGAATGTTCCTATATTCTAGGTTTTGATTTGATTTTGTTTGTATTTTTAATGCTCTAGTTTCTAATGATGTATTATTGTAGCTTCTAAGTTATAGAAAGGTTTGAGGCTTGTTTGGTTCTTTTTTTGTTTTATTTAAAAATCTGTTTTGTACAACATTAAAAACAATAATCAAGCCCTATCTTACTAATGAGGTCGGCTACATGTTTCATACAACACTACTTAAAAACAAAATGGAAAAAAATGTTTTCGGATTGGTTATTTCTAAACAAGTTTTAGAAGCAATAGAACAGAACAAGGTTGGGTTGCTTTGGATAGTTCTTTTTTTGTTTTCCTTTGAAGGTCGCACCATCGGCGAAGAAGAAATAATGAGTGTGAGCTGAAAAGAAAGAGAAATCCCAAATGAAATGAGGCTCAACAAACACGTGGAATCAAGTCAATAAACACTTCGGGCTCTTAACTATTCCAAGTAGGCAACAAAAAAATTACCCTGACAACATATAATTACTTCATTTAGGATAACTAGCCAATTTCTCTTCAGTAAATTACAAATATCCAAAATTACAGCTCCATAGCTGCTTGGATATCTTGCCTTTTCGGATGAAATCAAATTGATAATTCAAAGAATCCGCCTCATAAGCAGTTCTTGCTGTCTGGTTACTCTGCCAACATATTAGATCCCGTCCCAATAAAATCAGAAAAGCCAATAGCGAATTATGGTGCTTATTCCGAAAGAACCATTTGATATTAGGCATTAGCTCTTCTTGAATTGCCTCAGGAACTTTATCAACATTGAGTCTAATGAATTATGAAACCTTGAGCAGAGGCTGCCAAGCAATCGAGTTACTCCCGTTGCTTCACCAAAGATATTTTATTCACCACACGTCATGTATGCGTATAACGAGCTGTGCTTTAGAAATGCTATTATTCCTCATTATCTCAATTTTATTTTACTAAAGAAATGCTATTATTCCTCATTATCTCAATTTTATTTTACTAAAAATACAGGATAATCATGAACGTATGCCACTCGACAATTAGGAGTTTAATTTCAATACAACGTCATTGTAAAAAAAATTACATTATCATTCACACACACACATATATATATATATATTCTTTTGATAACTTTCATTTTTATAAAAGTACCAGCATCCCATCTAATAATAAGTAACCTTTGTTTTTTTTAGAGGTATCAGTACCTTTCACAATTAATAATTAATATTTAATCACATGTCCTATTAATTAAAACATAATTATTTTATTTATATTTTAACTAAATAAAATAAATGACTAAATATTAACCACTAATTACTAAAAATAATAATACCCTTATAAATACAAAAAGTATTAAAAGAATCTCCTAACACACCAAAAAGCGAACGGTGCTGCGATTGCATAAACTAAGCACGAGAAGATGGAACTCCATAATGCTGATAATGAATAATGAATTAACACTTTTCAGAGGGCCGCCTAAAAGAACCAAACTAATGCTTCAATTGCAATAAAAAATAGAGTAAAGAGAAAGCACTAAACAGTACAAACCTTGCCAGTACAAATGTAATGAATAGTACAATCCCAAACTCATGCTGTTAGTTCTATATTTAAAGGTTTTCCATGGGTGTAAAGGCTACACCCTTAGGACTGAAAACCCGATAGCTCACAAACACGGACACACACAGTGCTGCAACTGATAGTATAAGAGAAAAGGCACTGGCAGCATTCCATGAGCTACCTGGTGCTGACTTGCCATTGCCAAGCAAAGAACTGCCCAGAGATATATCAATGGGAACCCAATCACAGTTAACAGAGTAGTGTCCAGAACCATGCCATGGCTGACCATCAACAGGATACCAGAATGCAACAGACATCTTACTGGATCCACCAATGGTAAATTGCGCATCCTGCAAGGTATCATTATGTACCATTTTACTTGGTAGTTATTGCATAAACAAAATTCAGTAGTATAGATAATACTACAGCACCATTAAGACAACAATATGTTAGGTTCACAACTCCAAACTGATTATAGCATGAATTTAAAAGACAAATACAAATACTCACAAGATGTCAAACAAAAACCACATGATTCAGTAGACTTCCTTCAATCACATCACTATATTGTTAAAAGTAGCAAAAAACATTATTTTTCATCTTTATCTCCCCCACACACACTAAAATTATTGAAGAATTAGGAATTGTGAATACTTTGAATGCTTGAGTGTTCATCACACTCAGCTGAAGGATATATAGATAGATAATTTACATAAGATAATAATTTACATTATCTCTAACACACTCATTATCTAACACACTCATTACACACACACTACACCTAACGTACTCATCACACACACTACACCTAACACACTTATTACAAACAGCACAGCACAACACAGCACAGCACAGCTAATAATATTCTATTCTCAACACTCCCCCTCAAGATGGAGCATATAAATCAAATGCTCCAAGCTTGGAACAGATATTCTGAATTCTTGGTCCTCTTAGTGATTTTGTGAAGATGTCGCCGGTTGATCATTAGAACTAAGCGATTAGGTGATGACTTCTTTAGAAAGGACTTTCTCCACGACAAAGTGACAATCAATTTCAATGTGTTTAGTTCTCTCATGGAATCTTTGGATTAGAAGCTATATGCAAGGCTGCTGGTTATCACAACATAGTTTCATTTGTTGAGTATTCCCAAACTTCAGTTCTTGAAGAATTTGTTTAATCCAAATAAGCTCACATGTGGCTACAGCCATAGCTCTGTATTCAGCCTCTGCACTAGATCTTGCAACAACATTTTGTTTCTTACTTTTCCATGAGACAAGATTTCCTCCAATAGACACACAGTATCCTGAAGTGGAACGCCTATCAATGGGTGAACCTGCCCAATCTGCATCACAAAATCCAACTATTTGAGTGCTCCCTTTGTCTTCATAGAGTAGTCCTTGTCCAGGGGTCCTTTTAATGTATCTCGAGATTTGGATTACTGCATCCCAATGATCATTATGAGGAGATTGCATGAATTGACTTACCACTCCAACTGCAAAGGAAATGTCTGGCCTTGTAATAGTGAGGTAGATGAGTTTTCCAACCAATCTTCGGTATCTTTCAGGATTAGAATAAGTCTCCCCCTGGTTGGGTAGTAATTTCAAATTTGGATCCATGGGACTATCAGCTGGTTTACAGTCTAACATATTAGTTTCTTTAAGTATGTCTAACGCATACTTTCTTTGTGAGATGATAATCCCATTCTCTCGGTAGAGCAACTTCAATTCCAAGAAAATATTTCAGCTTTCCCAGATCCTTAGTCTGAAAATGACTAAATAAATGTTCTTTTAACTGAGAAATTTTCTTTGAGTCATTTCCTGTAATGACTATATCATCCACATATACTACCAAGTAAACACATCTACCTGGAGAGGTATGGCAATAAAACTGAATGAGTACCTTCACTCGTTTCATTCCAAAAGCTTGAACAACGAGCTGAATTTTCCAAACCAAGCTCGTGGGGATTGTTTGAGTCCATAAAGAGATCGTTGCAATTTGCAAACCAAGCCGGACTCCCCGAACAACAAATCCGGTGGTTGCTCCATATAGATCTCCTCTTCCTAATTCTCCATGTAGGAATGCATTTTTAATATCCAAGCGATATAATGGCCAATGGTTGATGGCAGCTATGGCAAGAAAGAGGCGACGAAGCAATTTTGGCCACAGGGAAAAAGTATCGCCATAGTCAAGACCATAAATTTGGGTATAACCTTTTGCAACCAATCGCTTTGGGACGATCAATACGTCCATTGGCCCCTACTTTAGCAGTATATACCTGCAAGCGGCCGAGCGGGTTTCTTTCTGAAGGAAGAGGAACTAACTCCCAGTACCATTATGCTCCAAAGCACGCATTTCATCAATCATGGCTTGTCGCCATCCTGGATGATCAAGTGCTTCACAAAGATTTTTAGGAATAGAGACGAGGAAGATAAAGAGGACACAAAGGAGTAAAAAGAAGGAGAAAGCGATGATAACTTAAGAAGTTATAAATAGGATGAGGATTCAGTGTGGACCGAATACCTTTCCTAAGAGCAATGGGCCAGGCAAGATTTTCTTGAGGTAGGTCGTGGCGGGTTGTCTCTGCTGGAGTAGGACATGATTCAGCTGGTCTTATAGTGCCTTCCAATTCGGTATTGGGAATTTGTGGACGTCGTTGGTATGTGATGAGTGGTCTTTGTGGCTGCTCAGGTGGAAGATTTTCAGGAATATCTGTAAAATCTATGATTGATCCTGATTCTTGCAAAGGAGGTGATGGACCAAGATAGAGAATAGGAAAAACTTCTTGTAGAGTTTTTGACTCAACTGTGGAAGGTGAAAAATATAATTTTTCTTCAAAGAATGTTACATCTGCAGAGATGTAGTAACGATTGTGAACAGGAGAGTAACATCGATAACCTTTCTGTAGTCTGGAATATCCAAGAAAGACACATTTGATGGCTCTAGCGTAAAGTTTATCAAGACACGGAGACATATCATGAACAAAACAAGTGCATCCAAAAATACGTGGATCAATATGAAACAATGGTTCTTTGGAAAATAAAATAGAATGTGGTATTTTATTTTCAATGAAGGAAGAGGGCATCCGATTTATTAAAAAACAAGCTGTCAAAATTGCATCGCCCCAATGACGTACAGGTACATTAGCATGAAGTAATAATGTACGGCGGTCTCAACGAGATGTCTATTTTTCTTTTCGGCTATACCATTACGTTGAGGAGTATGAGGACACGAAGGCGATCACGAGAATACCTTGTGATGACAAAAAGAAGAAATTATTTGAAGAAAAGTATTCTTTTGCATTATCACTTCTAAGCACTTTAATTGTTTTTCCAAATTGAGTTTTAATTTCATTGACAAAAGAAGTGATGATGGACACAATTTCAGATCGGTCTTTCATTAGGAAAACCCAAGTACATCGAGAAAATTCATCAATGAAGGTGATAAAATATCTATAACCCAAAGAAGACACACGACTAGGACCCCATATATACGAATGAATAAGCTGAAAAGGAATCAACATGACTAGCGGCATGCCTAAAAGAAGAAACGAACATGTTTTCCTAGTTGACATGACTCACGGTTGAAGGATTTTATTTTTGCAAGACCGGGACCATTATTTTGAGTTTGAATGAGATGTGGATGTCCCAAAGCGTTCATGAAGGAGTTTTGGTGACGCGGCAACACTACAAATCCAGAAGAATCGAGGCTTGAGATAGTACGGACCATTAGATTCATGTCCTACGCCAATCGTCCAGGCCAGTACCACGTTCTGTATAACAAATGAGTTAGCATCAAATGTTACGGAGTAATTATGAGAGCGAGTAAGGTGGCTTATAGAAATTAAATTGAAAGGACAATTGGGGATAAACAAAAGCAGGAGGATAAAGACAAAGAAGAAGTGGGTGATACATGACCGATTCCTTTTCTTTGTAATTTGAGAGCCATCAGCTAGAGTAATGAAATGAGGAATATTTGGAGAGGAGATGGATGAAAATAAAGAACTATTACCAGCAATGTGATCAGAGGCACCGGAATCAATTATCCATGGATTTTGATCATTACCAGATTGGGAAATGCAAGCGGCTGAGTTATGAGCACCTATAGATGAGGAGATCGAGGGTTCCTTGGCGACTTTTAGCCGAGATACTCTTGATATTCGAAGCCGAGGAAAACTTCATCTCGGATGTTTCGGACTTGGAAATATTCACAAATTTTAGGAAATCAGTGAATAGAATAGCAAGTGTCTTGTGTGTGGCCCATTCTTTTGCAATAAGAACATTGAGGACGGCCGCCGCCTCTTCCACCTCTGCCTCCTCGGTTTCCACGACCTCCTCGTCCTCCTCGACTAGAAATCATGGCAGAAGTTTCAATAGTGTTAACTGAATTGGCTCCTATAGATGAAGGGACCCCGAATGAAAGTGATTAAATTCTCTAATGAAGGGACTTCTTGACCCGATTAGACTTGATCGCGAACATGATCAAAATCTGGATGCATTCCTCGTAGAATCAACACCATATCTGATTATCAAGTTTCTTCTTTACGTCTTCGAGCTTATCGGCTTCCAAAGATAATTTTAACTCCTCCATGATTGAGCTTTCGAGACATAGGCAACCATGTTATTATAAACTTTTTTGATAGTGGCTAATTTTTGTGCAGCATCATACATTTGTTGAATGTAATTTGCAAAGACATTTTGAGCCTTTTCCGAGGAAGGTGTGACAAGTTTTGAAAGCTACGAAGTTTGTCAATATGGTTGGTTCAAGCAGATTGCCACAAGAAGAGCACGATTGATAATCAAGCTTCTTCCATTGGTCGCGTTTGTCTTCAAATATCATCGCGAGGCTTTTTCGAGATGGTCATGGAATCCTTGACCAAGAAACCAAAAGTTCTCTGAGAGGACCATGCTAAATAATTTTTAGCATTTAATTTTTCTGAAGTAATTGTTGGTGTGCCAGAGAAAGAGAAGGCAGGACCATCATTTCTTTGAGAATTGGAGGCCATTTTATCACTCTTGAGTGATCAAATCAGAAAAAAAAATTTTCAGGCACAAGTTGTTGCTGATACCCAAATCCAGGTTGGGAAAGAGTGATAGCAGTAGTGCCTTGACCATAAAATATTTGCTGCCTTGACCATAAAATATTTACTGACCAATAGTCTTGAATCCCTCTCTCCTTTCCAAATGGCCAGTGTTGAAACAACAACAAAACAACCAGCCACTGAGTTCCTGCCCCAGAACAAGCCACCAAACAACCAAAGGAAGAAACCACCGATGAACCAATAAAAAGGGCAGCACACGAAAAAGGGCAGCAGCAACAGAGGAGGCCAATACTGAGGCAGAGAAGCCAGCATACGAGAAAACAGAGGAAAAACCAGATGAGACAGCAGCAGAAGCCACCGTAGAAGTTACTCACGCCGGCGAGATGGTGCGCGTGGAGGCGCGTGGATCTCACTTGGCGCAGAAGCGAAAGAGCGCGTGGAGGCGCGTGGCGAGTTCCGGCCGACGAGGTTCGGTGGGTGGCCTCGGAGAGGCTTACAGGAAGGTTTACGGTGGCGATGTATGGTGGGTGTATGGTACGGCAGTGGGAGATGTTGTGCAACCGGCGCGTGGATCGGTTTCCGGCGACGGGGCTCCGGTGGGTGGCCGGTCGGAAGCTTCTGAGGAGGTTTCTGGTGGTGGTGTATAGTGGGTATATGGTGTGATGTGATGCGGACCAGTGAGTGACTTGAGCAGGAGCAGAAGCAGTGAGTGAGTGACTTGGACAGAGGTCTCTGCTGGACCAGTAGCAGAGACCTTGGAGAAAAAATTCAAGAATTGATCGAGGCTCTTGATACCATATTGAAGAATTAGGAATTGTGAATACTTTGAATGCTTGAGTGTTCATCACACTCAGCTGAAGGATATATAGATAGATAATTTACATAAGATAATAATTTACATTATCTCTAACACACTCATTATCTAACACACTCATTACACACACACTACACCTAACGTACTCATCACACACACTACACCTAACACACTTATTACAAACAGCACAGCACAACACAGCACAGCACAGCTAATAATATTCTATTCTCAACAAAAATAAAGGCAGGGGTCTATTGGAAGTAACCTAGAAGTGTTCATTTAATGAAGGGGAAAAAAGGAAAAGTTGTCCAAACTTAAACAGCACAGTTTATCACATGACGTGGATTACTCTATGCCAGAATTAAAATTGATATATAATAAAGTTCATATAGCAGTCTATCAATAACCCTCCAAAGACCTCCAACAATTAATCGAGAAGCAACTTATGGACCCATAATTCAATTAATGAAAAATACAAAATCTGGATAGATCAATGCAAGATCTTAGCAAATAAAACTTCTGAATGCAGCATATTAGTTCCTAACCTGTTGAAGATGATCCATGGTCCTCAAAGGCCTAGAGAATTCAAAAAAGTATGTGCCCTTATTTCCATTTTCTGCATATGGACTCTCATCCTCTATGAAACCTGTTATAGACAAGCACAAAAGTTTAGTAATTTAGAGCAAAAAGATGCAAAATAACTAAATGATAGGGTAAATCAATGCGGAGAGATCAAATATAACGTACTGTGCTTCAGGGAGACATGCATATATGAGGTAGCAATAGAATCCAATATATGCTTTACCTTAAAAAACAATTCTTGTACGGCAAGAAGCCATAAGAAACAAAGATGGTTATCCTTCTTTTATGAATCACTGAACTTTTTAGACTTAGTGGGGGATCAATCCTACCTAGTTGGCACCAAGCATACACTATTGAAAGCAACTGGCATTTACATGTATAAAAATCTTAAGAAGTGTTGTTGCAATATCTCACAAGTGAAATCATACATGACAAAGTGCGTGATACGCATGCTTATGTGATGTATGAACCATTCAATTCATGAGAAGCATATAGATAAGGCCATATAACAACTACTCAGATAATATTGTTTTAGGACGCCTGTCACTACCAACCAATATTTCAGTCCGAACTAAGCTCCCAACTATAGTTATTTGATAGGACATTTATACTTAGTTTATTATCTGTAAAAGGATTAGTCACCTGAGTGAACTGTAAAGCTGCTATGCCACCAAGCGCCCTTCCAGTCATTCTGTGCACTAGAATCATTAGCTGACAATGGAAAAAAGGCCAACCTTTAATTTAACCTTAGAATAAAAATTAGATAACATAAAAGGTGATAAATAAGTTGAGAGGGTTGAAGACAAGATTACATATAACCCACAACGTTCCGATTCACAGTACATAAAAAATACATAATTGCCTGGTCGGAAGTGTCTTCCCTTTTGGGTCTCTAACTCTTTGTAAAGAGGAAGAACATTATCACCCTGCTTCAGAACACGCTAAGCTATGGGAAATTTGTTGTAAATCTCAAATCGTAAACATTTATGAACCAACAACACGTCCAACAATTCTCTGGACAAAATCTACCAACAATTCCCAACATAAATTCATGATTCTCATAGAAATTAAAGTTGGAAGTTACTCACTGAAATAATGGTTTCTACTGAAAATGAAAATGGCATCATCTGTTTTAGCATTCTGAGGCTTCATATTTTAATTTCATGCAGCACAGAGCATTTTACCCACAAAGGTGTTGGTGAATATGAAAACAGAATGGAGATTAATAAAGGAATTGACAGAGACAGCAACTACTGTGAGGTACTGCTTGTTATTGTGTTGATAGTCATTAACTGTGGTTCCAACAATGGCGCTTATCAATCTTAAGTATCACCTTTACCTTAGGCAATTCAAAGTTGTCTACTTGAGTATTACCTTTTACCTTAGTTAGGCAATTCAAAGTTGTCTATGTAATCTCAGCATAGAAAATAGTCAAAATACTTAATATCAAAATCTCCATCTTTTTCTCCTATATAAAAATGCCTTAATTAATTTTGACACATTCCTTTCCTCCAATGTGGATAAAGCTATCTTAGAAATAATTTAAGAATCATACACATGCTCACATCCAATGAAGGCTTCGCCATGTTGGGATCCACTTTTATCCTGTAAAGGGGCATCAGTTTTAAATTGGGATGCGTGGGACATAGATCTTTTATTTTTTCAGAAACCAATGAGAAAAAAATTATTTGTATGTTAAATTAGAAGAGACTAATATCAACCGGGAACCCTGATTTGTCATGGCTAAGCTAAAGGAATAAAATGATGGCCCTACTGGTACATGGTTTAAAACAGAGTATAAATTTTTATATGGCAGAATCAAGTGAAGGATATTAATATGTAAGAAAACTACTGAACAGTAGAAAATACATTTGAGGAAGACAAAAGTTGGAGTGGGAAGGGAAAATGACAAGCAATATTATAATAGAAAATATACATAGAAGAATAAAACTTGTTTCACATCAGTAATTGGGTTGATGTAAGAATCACATAAAAGGAATACATGAACACTGGAATAAAAGGCATAAAAAGTATCAAGGAATACGCAGTCAGTGCATAGGCGAGAATGGAAAACTGAGAAAATTTTTCCTTGATGACTTTTTCTAACCCCATTCATTTTACCATTTTTTAATCATATAAACATAGCTCCCACTTGGGGCATTATATTTGTACATACCTGAACCTGAAGGACCAGTTCCATCTATGTATCTACAGTGCGGATTCCAAGCATAAAGATCAACCAAATGGCCAAACCTGTACCAGCGAATACAGCAAACTGAATTAACACATCTAATGAAAAAGATAGCCCAATTATAGGTACAACTCAGCTGAAAATGTCAATCAATACAGTGAAAGCAAGGGATTTTGCTGTTTATCACCTATCATTTCCATTTCCATCCCTATTGTCTAGGGGATTCCCACCATAAAGCCGTCCTGGAATAGCATTTCCGATTGAAAAGTGCATTATGTCAACTTCATGGCCTTTGCAGGTTTTGTTTGTGCACGAGCTTGAATGTTCCTCACAGCCACCCATCTTACAAAAAATAACACAATTTTTATCATTTAATGTTTCATACAGATCTTCTAGCAAGGTTAGCATTAGATTGAGAGCAACAAGGACTGCAAGACTTCAAGAAATTTTGACTAACTGCAAAACTTACATTATGATAAGAGGCACTTTCCCCAATTTGAAACATGAGAGCAACGGATGGACATTTTCTGCTATCACTGCATTGCGAAAAATACACCAAGTGAACAAAAGCTAGCCATATATTATATGTAAAAAGAAGAGTAAACACTCATTTTGGTCATGTAAAGATATACACAATATCATATTAGTCCTTCAATAATTAATGTCATCAGTTCGTCCCAATTTGATGTCATTTTAACGACCAATTTGATGGCATAAATGTAACACTAAATGACAAATTTGATGTCACATATATTTTTAGATGACCAACTTGATGTATTTATAGATGGAGGACCAGTGATGTCGCGTATATTTTTGTATAACCAAAATGGACACTTACTTTAAAAAGAATAAAACTTTTTTTTTTCCCTTCCTTTTCCCATCATTTTGGATGCCAATAACATAAGCATTAAAACATTATCAAGAAAAAATTAACGTAAATTTATATAACATAGCACTCAAGCATGTCTTTTGCATGGCATGGCTTACCCTTTAGAGTACGCATAGGCACCATCCACTTGCAGCAGAAAGAAAATGTCGCGGCCATCATGGAGAGTCTGCAACAAAACCACATCCACTGTGTCAAAACACAATGAGCTTGAAAACCAAAGATAATTCAGGGGTGAAGAGGCAACGAGGGATGATTAATTTAATTCCAATAAGAATTGGTGAATTTATTACGAATTGAATCGGAAGGGTAGATAAGTAAGGGTACCGTACCTTAACGTTCATCTTTCCACCTTTGAACTCATTTTCAGCATGTGGATCGAGAGCGGGGAGAAGAGGGAACTGGGACCCATCAATGTCCTTCCATTCATCGGCATGACCATCTAGAGTAATAAGTCCAGGTTTGAACTCGGCCTCGACTCGGATATCCGAGTCGGAATCGCAGCTCCACTCACCAGACTCTTCGTGCGAGTGGACCCCTCCGATGAAGGCAGTGGCCAACAAGAATAACACAAACAGCATGCGAAGCATTATGAGTGAAGTGAATGAAGATTGAAGATTTGTCGTCTCCTATTGTTGAAGCAAAAATCTTAGAGTACAATCGTTCGGTGCCTATCCTATTCCTATTCCTATTTGTTTTAGGTTGACCCGCAAGCCTGTGAGGCCTCCCGATTTCAGTAAGGAACTACGATTAGATTAGCAAGGATCGCGCTTCACTTTTCTGTTTGTTTGAGAAATATGCAAGAGATCTTAGTGGTTGCTCGTTCCTTCTTGGACATTCCTTTCTCTCCCAACTACTGTTTCCAGATAAACTCATGACACATGCAGTGGCGGATCTTGCCCTAAGTGGTCAAACAATGTATGCTACACAAAATCAGCCAGATTCAAGGTATAACTTAAAATGGTCGTCCAATCATCTTACACCAGGCAATAACAATCACAATTACAAAAAAAATCGGTCATCTAATATTTTTCATATATTATTATATTTGTTTATGCTTTTATTTTTTTTTTTTATAAAAGTAACATCAAATAAATTAAATACTATCCTTAAAAAAAATTAAACTGTTTATCTTTATATTTAAAATTTAAATTTTGAACATTAAAATTAAGCTACCGTTTGGGATAGTTGTAAGTTTCCTGTTTTGATTTTAAAAGTTAAATTTGACAACGAAACATGTTCAGCTAAAATAAGGTTCAAATTGATTTTTTACTTAATTTTAAAACAGTTTTCTTCTGAGGCACAAAGCCATAAAAATAAGTTTTGTGATTTTTGTTTCAATTTTTATCTTAAAATCACTCTCTCTCATGTCCCTTTCACGTCTCTCTTATGCTCTTCACCATTCCTTTCTGCCCCTTCACCATTCCTCTTTTGCCAGTGACTTTTATGCTCTTGAATCTCTTACTTTTATAAATGTATTTTCTCTCCTTCTTCCCTCTCTCATCTTCTCTAACTATTTTTTCTACTTTTTTGTCTCTGCTAAGAGGAAGATAGAAATTTTTTATTAATTTGATTAAAATAGAGATTGAATTGTGATACAATTCAGTCACGGGACAAATTATTGCCTCACATGATGAATACAATAAGCTATATGAGATGTGTTATAATTTGAAATTTACATATTTGTGATATGTTATGATTTTACAAAATACTAATAATTAAAATATGATATTGCAAAAGTATAAGTAAGCAAAGCAATTTAAGAAGAAAATATGTTTTCATTATGATAAACTTTATATCATTTTTTGGGACACAACTGCCTCTAGTGCAAATGAGCACCCTTTTACCAAAAGTCCTTCCATAAGTAATGATGACAGTAAATGAGAAAATGATTTTCATCATATAAACATAACTATCAAATACAAAAGAAAACAAACGTTGGTTCTGACTCCAAAAAAAGGAAAGCAAGAAATGTTGCCATATGCCTTGAAAATGCAAAAATATATACCACTTGTGTGTTGTGTTATTCATAATTTTATTAAAATGGAGATGCAAAATGTTGAAAAAAATGTTGAATTAGAAGTTGAAGATTTGGATAGGAACAATACGACAAATGTGCCACCACTAATGACTCCAGCAGATACTCGTTGAATGACAATTTTTCGAGATCAATTGGCTTAACGATTATGGAATTCAACTAATGTAACATCATAATTATTATAGTAAACTCTAATTATTATGACGTTTTGAAATGTTTAAAACCTATGCACTTTTTTCCTTTTTGTGGTTAATGAAATCATACGATATTTTTAATGTTTTTACTATTTATTCATGTGTAATTTTTGCTCGATAGAAACTGAACACAAATTATATAAGCATTATAATTATTTTTATTATTGTGGTTGGTCCTACTAGTTATGATTATCATTTTTATTATTTTTATAGTTTTATAATATTTACTTTTTGTTGTCAAAATTTATATATTTTTTAATTTTTAAAGTATTTTTTTATACTTAATTATTTATTTATTTATTTATTTTTATGTGTTAATGTATTTTTATATTGGATGAATTCATAATGAGGTAAGGTAAAGAGAGTGACTTGACTAAAAAAAAACTAAAACTCAAAACTCAGAATTGAAACTAAATTTGAATTTTGAAAATTTCAAAATATAAAACCAAAAACCATTCAGAACGGGGCTTAAAATTTTAAAGAGATAAAAATGTTAAAACTATATACTATTTTTTCCTTATCGCTACCTTTCATATTTAAAAAATATATCAATTATTTTATATTTCAACTTCACTATTGTATTTTAAAAATAAACATACAACTTTAAATTAGATATATGAATCTAAATAAATGTGTTAATAAAAATACCATCTATAACCATTTTTCTAATATAAGAAAAATAATTGTATATTTTTTATAAAATCTTAGATTAAAATTATAGATTACAAATTACACCAAATTATAAAAGAAAAGAGAAAAAAATTATAAATTCTCTCTCCCACACACCCATACATATATATATATATATATATGCATGAAGATCCGCCATGGCATGCATAACCTTTTAAATTTTAATCATTCCACCGAACATGTTCTAAATATATTTGTCTGAAATAATTATACATGCAGTTTTAGATTTTACTAATTTTTTGTCGTCTAATTGCTTATATTATTTTTTAATTGTTTTTGATACATTATTAACATAATTTAATTATTATTAAAATTTTGGAATTAATACATATAAAATGTTACACTAACCTGTAAGCAAAACTGTATTTCGTGAGTGATACGTTGCTTATTGTTTTGCCCACAACTTAAAAAGTATATTTTAGATACAAGAGTTTAGAGGAGAGAGATGACGGAAGGGGTTTTTTTTAAATTTAAAAAATTATAAAATACTTGTAAAAATAAATATGATATGATTAAAAATTTATATAATAATTTTTTATTTTAATTTTAAATTATAAGATAAAAAAATTATTTAAAATAAAAATTATTATTTATATTCTTTTTCATCCAAACTATTCCATCCAAATATAACCGTAAGTGATCTGTTAATAATTATAGCCAATGAGGTTTTCAAATAACAACACATGCATTGGATGCAAGTTTTTCGTTTTGTTGCTGCAATGGATCAGATGCATGTTGCGACGTGGGCCATGGCCTGCCACCACCATAACTCCAATGCACATATATGATCAAATTATTATCATTATCATGCACAGAAAAAATTATCTAATATTCAAATTAATATATATATATAATTTTTTAATTTAAATACTAATATATATAAGATTTAATTTTATTTCATTGTCAATATAAAATTTATTTATATTATTATCTAATAATTTATTATCAAACTATTAAAGAAGTTTGACTTTTATAATTATTATTTAAAAAGTTTAACTCTTTTAATTATGTGCTTATACATTATTTGATGATATTGTAAAATTTTTTTAATTAAAATTATATTTTTTATATAACTCATATTTTTACTAAAATACACTTTTTTTTTGCAAAACAAAAAAGCCAAAAGCCCTACTAAAATATACTTTATAATATGAATTTAATGTAAAATTCCTTTACATCTGTTGAAATTATAGAGTTTCGGTAAAGAATGAGTAAAAAATAGAAAGAATATTAATAAATAATATGAAATTAGATTAATTTTATGTATTATAAAATACAAAGTATTGATACCTGTTTATAGTAATAATTAGGCTAAGTACGAGTGTAGTATTAGTAGTACAAATCCTAGTCCACTTATACAATAAATCTCCTAACCCTAATTAAAAAAGAAACAAATCAGGAAACATAATGAAATTATGAAATAACTTATAAGATTGCTTTATCAATTAGGTGACTAATTGATTTTATAATATATTATAAAGATATTTTAAAGATATGTTAAAATACCTTGAAGATATTCTAAGATATTCTAACACTCGTGAGATGTATAGTGATATTCTAACACTCGTGGGATGCACAGTCAAACAACCCATTGGAGAGGTGAAATTAAGGCATAAGGGGTGAATTAGACAAGAGAAAAGGTCATGACCATCTTTGTTGAAGTCTTTGACGGAAAATGTGACACAAGGAATGAGAACACTGCTGGAATATGAGAATCATTGGTTATTGCAGTGCATGAGAATGGAGGTGGCAACATGAACTCACAGAAATTAAGGTGCGACTGAGGAAAATGTTGCAAGCATCGGGTCATAGCAATGACAAACACGGTTGAATAGTAGGCAACAGGTGTTGAAAGAGTGTACACACATAAGATGTTGGATTTGGATGAACATGGTCTGGCTAGCCGAAGAAGAATCACCAACGTACAAAATTAATTTGAAGACTATAAGAAGCGTCGCCATGAAAAACTTGTTGGATGGGGCCTGCTAAAAGAAACTAATCATAAAAATAATATGGGCTCCATAAATGATATATCAAAAGAGAACTCATGAATGCTAGAGACGCTGGAGAGAAAATATATGAGATGAGCGCTGCTAGAAAGATAACTCAACAAGACGGCTGGAGTGATGCACAACTAGAAGAGTTGATTGGAAATATGGATAGCTAAGGAGGAAAAGACATCGCTGGAAAGACACACAACAGAAAATTTATGACAAGTAATCATGATGTACAATAAAACCCAAACTTTTCAAAGTTCATCAAGAACAACATTTTGAAGTTTCAAACAATGGGAAAATTTAGAAGACCCAAAAATCTAGAAATTGAAACTAAGGCTGGTATGAATAACAGCTAATAGAGAATTTATCACCGGCATGACACATTTGTGAGATAGGAGAAATTTACACTGATATGATTCTTCAGTGAGAAGAAAAGTCACCGTTGGTATGGTTCCTCAACAGAAAGAGAAACTAATATGATTCGTCGATAAGAAGAGATGTCACCACCGTAATGAGAAACATGATTCTGATAACCAGAATTGATGCATGACCAATGAGAAGTAAGAGAGATACAAGACAAAGACATAATCAGAGAAGAATTCCAAATTTTATGGAACTCAACAGTGGAATAGTTATGAGACTAGGTCACGGAGGATGATACATACCATATTGAAATTATAGAGTTTAAGTAGGAAATGAGTAAAAGAGATAAATGATACTAATAAATAATATGAAATTTGATTGATTTGATATATTTTAAAATACAAAACATTGACACCTATTTATAGTAATAATTAGGTCAAGTACTAGTGTAGTACTATTAGTACAAACTAAAGCCCACTAAGATAATAAAACTCCTAATTCTAATTAAAAAACAAAACAAATTAGGAAACATTATGAAATAACTCCTAAGATTATTTCCTCAATTAGATGAATAATTGATTTCACAATATATTATAAAGTTCTTTTAAAGATATGTTAAGATATTATAAAGATATACTAAAATACTCTGAAGATATTTTGAGATATTCTAACAACATCATCATCAAATCATATATTATCAAATTATTAAAAAAAATTAACTTTTATAACTACTATATAATAAGTCTAACTATTCTAATAATGTACCAACATATCATTAGATAATGATATAAAAAATTTTACACTAATAATATATCACATTTAAACTCTTATTATATTGATACTAATATTGTTTTATTTTTTTATTATACAATAAGAGTATCTTATAATGACTCTCATATTAAGTGAAACTAAGTTATTCTCTAAATGATCTTAAGGTTACACTCTTATATCAATAGGATGCATTTAAGATAATTAATATTCTTATGAGCCAATTTGGTTTAGTCTTAAAATTTGGAGTGAAAAAATTAGAGGTGAGCTTTTCTACATACAATTTATTATATAAAATTTATCCCTGAATTTCTTTACTCTGATTTTTAAGAAGATATCCAATATAAGTAATGAAGATAAAGAACTCTCTCTTTATCTAGTAGGCCAACTTCTTAAGCTGATAAATTCATTTAAAAAATGAAATTCCATCCATTCAAACATATAATTTTAATATTTTTAAAATGTTAATTCAAATATATAATTTATAATTAACTTTAACCATTAATTTGATGTACTATACTATTTTGTATAAAAATAAAGTTTCGTAGTTTAAATAATAGCTTGATGAAAATGATTAACTAATCTAGATAGAATATGACATGATTTTAACAATTTAAAATCTTAAACTACTTGCACAGTTAATTTATTTTTCATTCCCAGCATATGAAACAAAACCTCTTTTAAAAAATACGTTCGAGCAGTTTTCTCAATTGTTCTCAAATTTGTGTTTCATTCATGTGTTATTGACGCAAATATTTGTAACTGCGGTGGCGTTGGGCGTCGTTTTGTTCTAAACCCATAAACCCTGCATTTCATCTGGGAGGCTCGGAATTCTGGTTTTATAAAAGAAGAAATCAAGAAATAAGTCTCATACGATTCCGTTTACGGCTGCGGTGGATTTGCCAAGGTAAAATAATCTGTGTATCTATAAGGCTATGTAGTACGAAACTTATGGAAAGGATTCAAAGTGTTGGATTGGAATGACGGATTTCGTCTAAGATCAATGTTACTATATCTATCTCATCTGCGACTGCTATATTGATTTTTAGGCATTCAGATAGGAAAATAAATGCACATATATGAAATTTATGGCGTCACTCACAATTCGTTTGTCATTTCGTGATCTTTTAGTTTTCTACTTACATTTATGTCAGCTGAAATTCGGTTGTTTAGTTACTCGGAGGAGGGTGCAGTGCTATATTATGCACATTTAATGTTACATGTGCAAGGGAATTACTGTTGTTTCCTAGATACATTGCACTCACCTCCCTCAACTTGTACTCAGCAACATTTACTTGATCCATTTGTTGTAGGTTGAGCTTCGCACAGTGGATGGACTGGTAAAGGATAGAACACAATGTGCTCCAAATGGATACTATTTTATTCCAGTATACGACAAGGTAAAGCTTGCATGAATTAATGTACATATAAGCATATTCTGGTCATGTGCTGTGTACTGAAAAAAAGATAGAGGTCATTTTACTCCTTAAGATGATCTGCATTATGCAAAATCCTCTGATAATGTTCTGATGTCAGTTTCCCCCTCTTTTGTACAGTCTATGAGGCTACTAAGTGATTTCACTGGTGAAGTCTGTTTGCATAATTTCATTACCTGACTCCTTATTGACCTTTAAACCAAGGCATAGACTCTCCATTAACAATCACAGAGAAAGTAGCATTTGAGAGACATCCAATGATCCAACTGTTCCATCTAGTACCAAAGCTCCACAACCTCATTCGCTATCGGAGCAACATCTAAAATTTGTATTCCTTCAATAAAAACACTCTGGTTATCTGAAATTGTTTCTGCCAATACTTCATTCAAATGAACCGAGAGAACCTTGGTAGTTGGTAATAACATGAATCACTTGTTTCATGTGGAGACTTAGATGATGTGAAGTGGAACTGGTACTTCTTGTGATATTGATGCATGTGGGATACTTATATCACCGCAGTTTTGTGATTTCTGCTAGAAATAGTTTCTAAACATTCATAAATGTACAGAAACATTTTGTTTAAAAAAGAAAAAAGAAACTGTCTGCTTGTTACCATTGCCTCCTATCATTGTTTACGGTTTATCCTCTCAGAATTTTCTTAGTTTCATGATGTGATATGAGGGCATATATATACCTTAGATGTGAATACATTATTCAGTTCTTCTCAATGCAATTATTTTCATTGCAGGGTTCCTTAGTAATTAAAATTAATGAACCTGAAGGATGGTCATGGGATCCAGAAAAGGTTAGTTATTTCTTGGTTATTGATATCATTTTTCTCATGGGGATTTATGTTTCTCCTTTTCCTGTCACGTCTATATGCATGCACGATCTGCTTGTCAATTTTTCTTTTCTGGATATTGATAAAATCTGAAAAGTATTCAAAGTATTCATATAAATTCTGACACTTCCTTTGTTTTTTTTTTCATCTCACTACAGGTTCCTGTGGTGGTTGACAAACATGGTTACAATGGCAATGAAGATATAAATTTTTGTTTCACAGGTGGGTTATTATTATTATTATTTTCTTTTTGAAAACTTTATGTCCTGCTGGATCTTATGCTTGCACAGTTGCACTTGCTCTGGATTTCAAAGTTACCTGCAGAAGTTTGTATATTGTAGGTTCACTATATCCGGTAGAGTTGTGGGAGCTGTCGGTGGAGAAGGCTGTTCAGTTAAAAATGGAGGTCCTTCAAATGTAAAAGTTGAACTATTGTCTCCTGCCAGGGATTTTGTCTCTTGTGTCTTAACTTCACCATCAGGGAGTTACTTGTTTACTAATATAATTCCAAGTAGGGAAGTTTATCTTTACTTCTGCAAAGATCTTGTGTTTAAATTCTATTATTCTGTGGTGCAACTCTTTTACTTGTGCTATTGAGGACATTATTGCGAAATATTAGTAGTTATGCAAGATTCATATATATAAGATTAATTATATTTGATTGTTAATGCTTCCATGCTACACAAGACCATTACTTCAAGACGCAGTGGATATTTTTTCTCAAATAAGATATCCCTTCAAGGCAAGGAATTTTATCTGACATAACTTGGTGTAATAAGATATAATGAAGCGGTACAAAAAATTCAAATGGCTTAAAGACAAGCAAAATTGATTTCAACAATACAAAATATGATGTCACTGGAGGCAAAAAAGATTAACTGGTTCTGAGGGGAAGTTGAGGATAATGGCCATAAAGGCAAGGAGGAATTGATATGTCTAATTAAAATCATGTGAAGTTCAGGATTTATGTTTAGATCCAAGAGATTGGAATGAAAGTTTAGTTGGGTAATTAGATTGACGGAGAAAAATTATCTTTATTTGCAATGAGGGATATCTAACCAAGGAGTCCAATGAGTTATATCATTTGTTAATTCTTGTCTAGAATTATGATTTCTTATGATGAGGTCCATGGGATTTGGTTTCAAAATCATTCATTGTTACCATTATTTTTATTATTTACTATTCTCCGTCTCCTCAAAATCCTTCAAATAAAGGGACAATACTCCTGATGTGCAGGAAAATATGAACTACATGCTTCGAATCTTGATATGAAAGTTGAAGTCAAAGGTTCAACGCAGGTCTGATTTATTATATTTAGCTATGCTTTCAGCATTTTGCTTTGTGTTCACACCGCTCTCTTTCCTATGTCACAATTTAGTCTCATAATTCATTAATGAGCTTGCACTTGCATATTCTGCTTGCTATTGTTTTTTTTAATAATTTGCTTCTTGCAGGTGGAACTGGGCTTTGGAAATGGGGTAGTTGATGATATTTTCTTTGTCCCTGGATATAGTATCAGTGGGTTTGTTTGTTGTTGCTCAGGTAATGTTTGTTAAAGGGACGTATCTTATTTCAAATTTCACTTTCTTTGTGGAATTACTATATTATCATTTTCTTTGTGGAATTGCTATATTATAAATTTATAATTCAGTGAAAAGATCCATTTATACCTGTGAAATATAGTACGAAGAATAAATTCTTGTTTGCCTCAACTGCTTCATCTATTCATATTTATGAGTGTGTTGAGGGATGTTAGTTTGACTCTCAATCAGCTTAAACTTCCAAAATATTTTGATGTGGTTTATTTTTTAACTTGACAGTTTAATTGAGTTGTCCTTTTATCCCTTGGTTTGTAGTTATGTCGTTTGCTTTGGTTCTCCTTTTCCAGGGAAATCCAATATTAGGAGTCCTTATTTTTTTTATATTCAGATGATGTTTCTGAGGTAGAATGTTTTGCAAGAGTAGCTCTGTGTCACGCTGTATCAGATGCTGATGGAATGTTCACATTCAATTCAATACCTTGTGGTAATTCCCTCTTTGAATGCTTATTCTCTCTTTCTCTCCCCTCTTGGTGTGTGTGTGTGTGTGTTTCTTTTTTTATTTTAAGTTGGAGCCCTCTTAAGAATTTCTGAAACATGTTATTAAGATGTCCCATGGGGCGTGTTGAATTTCTGAATTCTGATGCCTATACATTGACAAAAAAGAATGTTCTTTCCCAGAGTTTTTCTGTCATCCTTTTAGTAGTTTGCCATTTAACTTTCGAACAAATACCAATGTCCAATTATACATATGGAAAAAAATGAACTTAGTTTTCAAGATTCTAGGAACTTCACAATTCACATGGGTACTGCAGTTAGTCTCTCTTGGTTATGGATCATATGAAGTTTCACTTCAAATTGTTTCTTGCATTTATGCTTACTTCACAGTTGCTATTCATTTGTCCTATCATATACAATTATTACTATATTCTGTGGATTGAGTATTTATCATTCTGCTGTGCATGAAAATTGCTTCTTCTGATTACATGCTGTTAGAACCTATTTGCCTGAATTCAGTGCTCATCCTTTTTTATTAACCTACAGGAAGTTATGGACTTGTGCCCTACTATAAGGGTGAAAATACAGTATTTGACGTTTCACCTTCCAGTGTCTCAGGTAAAGTTAAGCATCGACGCGTAATAGTGCCTCAGAAGTTTCAGGTACATTATATGGATAAAAATATGGCTTATACTTACCATCATCATTGTTTGTTTCCTTTGGGTTTCAAAATAAATACAAGTTTCATCAATACGGGGTAAATCTAATTATGTGTCACTAGTACTTAGTGAAGGCAAGACTTTTTTTTATGTATCGTTGTGAAACTTTCATTAAATAAAATGTGAATGTTAGATTATGTTGTCACATTTCTTAAAATCCCTTTAAAAAAAGATTTTTTTTTTTTTTGCATCTACTTTCCCGATAATTACCTCTGTATTAGTGAACAAATGTCAGAGCCATGCTATCTATGGTATATTCATTCGCTTTGTATTAATTAATAATTTTTAAATGAGATTTCATTTCCTGAGTTGGCTGCTAAGTGCAGTATGATTATACTTTAAATCATTGGCATCAAATTACTCAAGGATTGCTGAGTCACCACTACAATTGGCAACTGCCGAGTGATCACTATGATTAGCAACTGTAAATGCTGATGGAAGAAAAACTGATTGCTGTCAGTTGCATATATTTACATTTATCATTTATTAAAAGTGCAAAAGGATGTGATTTATTTGTGTACAGAAGAAGAACACAAGCTGGTATATTGCCTCAGAAAAGATATGAAAAAAAGAAAAGAGAAAACCAAAATGGAAAAGAATTGCAAATTAAGATTGGAAGTGCAAAAATCTAGGTATCTAATATAGATACCACTGTTGAATATTTAAAATATTTAATATGTTGAAATGAGTTTGGGGTAGTAACAATTATCTTATTTTACTGATTTGTCTGTTATTGTGGTTATATGTAGGTTATTTTGCTCAAGCATCAGCTATCAATGTTAATTATTACAGGTAACTGGATTTTCTGTTGGAGGCCGTGTAGTTGATGGAAATGGGATGGGAGTGGAGGGTGTTAAAATTACAGTGGATGGTCATGAAAGGTCTATTACTGACAATCAAGGATATTATAAGCTTGATCAGGTATTAATATAGGAAGATGTGCTTCATTTAACTCATTCATGGCGAGTCATTCTTTTTTAGTCTATGGATAAAAGGTCCTGGAGCTTCATTTAACTTATTCAGTCTAGAGTTTTTGTTTAAAGTTTTATCTCAATGATGTCTCTCCCCCCACCTCTCTTCCTTTCTTTTGTTAAATTGGTTCTTTCTGTCAATTTAAGCATGTAAGAATTTTATTTTTATCTTCCTAGATACTAATTAGGGCCTAGGCCTGCATGAAAAAACTTTTAATCATTTTAGATTGTTCTGAGATCTTTCAATTGATTGTAGTTTCTTTTCTATTACGTTTACTTTTTCTTATTTTCATGTTGAATTTATTAGGTTACTTCCAAGCACTACAAAAGAAGCATTACAATTTCAAGAAGTTGGAGAATTATATGGTAAAGTATATCATAAAAATCTTAGCAGAGTTATGTGAGTTTAAGATATTGCTGTCTTTTTATGATGATAAAAATTTGTTAGATAGTTGAGAAAAACAGAGAATTTTGCATTGATACTTACTTTGTAATAATGAACAATGCTGCTGTGTCACTTAAAACTTCTGTTTGCTTGCTCAGGTATTTGCCAAATATGGCTTCAATATAAGACATTAACGCCATTTCATATGATCTTTGTGGTTTAGTTAGGATGGTTAGTGGTGGTCTGAAATCAAAGGTATGCATCTTCCCTTTCATTTAATTAGCTTAGTAATATTTGCATGTTAATCAAAGTTAATCTTTTGTTAATTGTACTAGGTGGCTTTGACTCATGGACCTGAGAATGTGAAACCACAAAAGAAACAGACAGATGGAAATGGAAACTTCTGCTTTGAGGTATGTTAGGTCAAAGTGCAATAAATCTATCGCTCCCCCCCCCCCTCTTTTGTTGCCAGTGTCTTCTGGTATCATGTGGATACAGTTAGCTCAGGCTGAAAGAGAAGAGGTGGTAGATTAGGATGTTAAGTTACGGATTCTACAATATGGTCTTGGAGTTTTAGTTTTATTGCTGTTAGCTGATTTGGGAAGCAGCATGTTTCCATTGAATTTATCTCAATTTATTGTATTTTTTTCTATTTTGTGGTCACAAGTTTGACAGGAAATTTCTGAAACTTACGACTATGCAATTTTTGATAATACTTTATGCCTATTGGCAATAGATTCTTTAATGAACTGAATTTGGGATCCCTGAAAGCTGTAACCATATATAAGCAGAAACTGGGAATTTGTGGTTGTAGATTTGAGCTTACAACTTTTTTCTCTTTTTTTATATTTCTTCTAATATAGTTGTTTGTTTGAACAATTAGAATAAAAAAGGTAATCTGTTAAGAAGGGATTTGGGTTAGATAGAGCAGTTGTCATATCAAATATTTTGGTTGAAATGTAAAGAAATGCAAATTTTCAGCACCTGCAGTTCCTTAAAAGAATAAAAATTTATGTGTTTCAAGATGGTGCATAGGTGTCCTAAATTATATCTGTCTCAAAATCTCAATTTTTTTAAGTAACAAAAATAATTTTATGGCTTCTTTCTTGATGTATTTAGAGTATGAATTTTGATTGTTCCTTCCTTATTACTGATGTGTAACTCATTTCTTTAATGTTTAGGTTCTGCCTGGTGAATATCGCTTGTCAGCTATTGCTTCTACTCCTGAGAATGCTCCTGGACTCATGTTTGTGCAATCTTATATTGATGTTGTTGTCAAAAGTCCGTAGTTGAATGTTGAATTTTCACAGGTAATTTTTCATACGTTTTAACTATGGGTTATCTTATATGCTTCTTTCTGATTTTTCCCTTTAGTCTTTTCTGCTACATGCATGCTGAACTCTTTGGGGGCTCAAAATCTATAAATTAGAGTCCCTTTGCAACATAGATAAGCATAAAATGATCAGTCATATGGTTGTATGACTTGTTCAGCAATATGAATATGTAGATGACATTATCTAACTCTAAGATTGTTTTGATTAGAATAGATTTACTAACCTGAATTTTATTTATTTTTATATATTTCCTAAATGGTCGAATTTTTATTTGATTCCTCTAAATTTCCATTTCCTTCGGGAATCTTTTTGCCCCCATCCCCACATGAGAACCAGGACATAGGCCCCTATTTTATATTATCAAGTCAATTTTTCATAAAAAATGTTCCATTTTGATTCCATGCTGCATGATTGTAGGCTCTAGTCAATATTCACGGTGCTGTAGCCTGCAAGGAGAAATGTCGTCCGTCTGTATCTGTTACTCTTGTGAGACATGCTGATAAACATAATGAAGAGAGAGACAATTAGCTTGACCAACGAGAGTAGTGAATTTCTGTTTTCAGATGTTATTCCTGGAAAATACAGGCTAGGGGTTTCCCTTCTTTTGCATTCCTATTTTATTTGTGGTTTATCTAAGTAGAACTCCTTTAATTTTTTTAAGATTAATTGCCTGAGCACTTTTCTTTTAAATTTTCTACTGCTTTTGGTTCAGTATTACTAAGTGAAAAAAGCCACATGAATCATCATAATGAAATGTTGCAGTGGCCATATCCGGCCCTTTCCATCTTTTACCGGAATTTTCTGATTCATGTGGCTTTTTTCACTGTGTAATAATGGTTGTTTTAGGTCAAACATAGTTCCCCAGAATCAGTGACCTTGGAAGATAATTGGTGCTGGGAGCAGAGCTTCATTGATATACATGTTGGAGCTGAGGACTTAGAAGGATTTTTGTTTGTTCAAAAAGGCTACTGGATCAATGTTATCTCCACCCATGATGTTGATGGTTACATGAATCGACCAGATGGGTCAAATGTGAATTTGAAGATTCAGGTAATTGTATCTGACAATTATAGTCCATATAAATATGTCCGGAAATTGCAGCTTCACAAAATTCATTTCTGTTCTTTTGAGTTATCTGCAGAAAGGTTCCCATCATATATGTGTAGAATATCCCGGAGTACATGAATTTAATTTCGTTGACTCATGTATCTTCTTTGGGAGCTCGCCTGAGAAAATTGAGACATCTAATGATTCTAATCTATCAGTTTGGAAATTCAGATAACCATAATTACATTTTCAGTTTATTCATTTATATTTGGTTCTTTCTGGGATTTTCTTCTCATGTTTAAATTATTTTTTGTAGCCCATCCATCTAAAAGGAGAAAAGTATCTTCTTAAAGGACAAATAAATGTGCAGTCCAGCTCACTTGATGAATTGCCTGAGAATATAGTTGTCGATATTCAAAATGGTGGAGCTGGTGTTATTGATTCTGCTAAGGCCACACTTACATCCCGTGAGAAAGATCAAACAGATACTGCTATCTTTGAGTATTCTGTTTGGGCCAATCTTGGAGAAAAGCTTACCTTTGTTCCTCAGGACTCAAGGTACATCTATCTGGCTGGTTGTTCGAACAATACCAGTTAAATATCTATTTTGGTTAAAATGCTTTTGTAGAAAGAGATTGGATCGATAGAGGAAAACCCTTTGTGTGAATACACATTAGTATTACATCTCTGTCTATTTATACTGAGAGGATGGGCTGTGTACAGCCTGTAATGATAAAGTACAATGGAGTACATTTAAATATGATAAATGGGATAAATGTGACAGCTAATTCTATGCTAACTATTTCAACAACTTTATTTTATACCATTTTGAATTTATGAAGAGTCACATACTCCACTATCAGGAAAAAGTAGTTATAAATCTCAACATATGTAAGGTTAAACATTTTAATTAACTTATCATATTTGATGATTCGATGTTGCTTATTAGCATATTGTGCAGCATATAATGCATACAATTTTTTATGATTCAGAGGTTTATGTCTAATACTTTTTGATACTTTAATTACTTATCTATTTTCTCCCTCCTCTCTCTCTCTCTCTAGCTGAAATGAAATTGATTAAAGCACTGCAATGTGCCAAATTTTATACTGTTGACTTATTCTTTTGTTTTGTTACAGGAATGGTGGGGAGAATTTTTTATTTATTTTTATCCTAGAGAACATCATGTAAATATTAAAAGATTTGCTTGTCTACTGATGTTTTTCTGGGAAAATCACTGAAAGCTACATTTGAAAATCCATTTCCTTAGGTATCAGTGACAGATGATTATTGTCAAGCTTATTTTCCTACATTTTCTTGTCGAATGGGTGTATATATTGAGGGATCAGTTTTGCCTCCTCTTTCTGGCGTTCATATCAGGATTTTTGCTGCTGGAGATAGCAGCATTGCTGCACTTAATCGTGGTGAATTAGTACTTGAAACTACCACTGAGACTGATGGCTCCTTTGTGGCAGGTCCTCTGTATGATGTTGCTTACAATGTTGAGGCTTCAAAGGTAGTCTGTTTTTCAGAACAATGTCAAACTATGTATAATACATTCCTTATTTAAAAAATAATTCTTAAGTGGAGATGTACAGTTTCTCTACTTATCTGAGATGTTGATGTGTTGATTCATCTGATTCTCATCTAAACTGATTGTCAATAGTTTCCAGTTGCATTGTCTAAAGCAATTTAACTTGTAGAGCGTAAAAAAAAAACTGGAGGAGAACCACAATATGAATTTTCTTATTTTATTAATATTAATGTAAGATTGCGTATATCTGACCCTCTCCAAACTCTACAGTGGTGGGAGCCTCCTGCATTGGGCTGCCCTTTTTTATTAATATCAATGTTCTCTACCTCTACTAAGAGTATAATTTGATGAAAAATAAATCTGAATACCGAATGCAAAAAATCATTCTAATTAGTTTTTTCCTGTGATTGCCTTTCATGTCTTACACCGTTTGATTTTCTTTTTATATTTTCTGCCTGGTTATCATTTAAAACAAGATGGGCCTCATTCCTTTAGTTGTCAGAAGCTTAGTCAAATTTCAGTACACATACATCACAAAGATGATGCTAAAGAAACCATTCCTTCTGTACTGTTGTCTTTGAGTGGTGACAATGGTTATAGAAACAACTCAGTGTCTGGGGCTGGGACATTCCTGTTTGATAATTTGTTTCCTGGAATGTTCTATCTGCGTCCTGTTTTGAAGGTACCTTACTGGACATAACTTATAAGATATTGCAATGTACTGCTTGCCTTTTCCACTTGATAGACATGACTTTTCTATCAATCAGGTCTGGTTCAAATGCTGCTGCACTTGCAGTCCACAATATTACTTGATTTAATTATGCATCCAAAATCATCTCTACCCCCCAAAAGGGAGTCAGAGCGGACTTGTAATTGACAAAAAGAAACAAAATGAGAAAAAGAAAAGAAGATATACATGACTTTTGTATCAATCAGGTCTGGTTCAAATGCTGCTGCACTTGCTGTCCACAATATTACTTGGTTTAATTATGTTTCCAAAATCATCTCTACCCCCCAAAAGGGAATAAGAGACTACTCGTCGTTGACCAAAAGAAAAGAAAATATAAATGAAAACTGTAGCATTTCGCTGTCATGTTTAGTTTGCTCATCCAGAATTTTCACGTGTTTCTTTTCAGCTCAAAGTAGGTCATCTCTTTATTATTATACTAAATTGTTAATATTTTCTGCTTGTGTGCAACTCAACATTGAAGAGAAAGAAGTTGCAAAGTTTGTAAATATAAGGTTTTTTAAGAAATTGAAGATGGTTAAAATTATGTTGGTGATCATAGCTGAGGCTATGTCTTTGTCAACTGCCTTGCTCAGCATATTTTATCTTATTTCCCAGGAATATGCTTTCTCACCTCCAGCGCAGGCAATAGAGCTTGGAGCGGGGGAGTTTAGAGAAGTCATTTTCCAGGCCACGTGTGTGGCTTACAGGTTTCATTTTGTTATTTAACCCATTTCATCTCTCCTTCCAATTGCCCTTTCTATTATTTAACTGAAAGCAATCATCAGTAAGTTTGTACAAGTTTACTGCATTTCAAGTATTTTTAGCTTTGTGGCAGTGATTTTTCCAGTAGATTATGGTTTAATTATCTTGGCCTTTTTTTTGTGGAAAAGAATAATGGTCTGACATTTTCTTTAGAATCTTTGAAACCAACTACTTAAACATTATCTGAAAATGTACTTTGAATTTGTTTTTCCCTTGTTTCAAAAAGATATCTAGTAATTTAAGTTCAAGTGTTGTCTTTGCTTATATCTTTTTCCTGCTTTATATATCTTGTCTTATTTGCTAATTCTCTATTTATATGGTATTTTCACAATAATTACATGCCTACAATCTGCTGAGGTTATATACAAGTAATTGAGCCCCTAGAGTAACTAATTTTGAGACATATATATAGACTGTCCGTAATCTGTTGCAAACAAGTACAGAACCTCCTCTTGTTTAAGAATGGGGTAGGAGGGGATGCCACTGGTTTAAATGAGAAACTTAATTCTGAAAACCTGGGACAAAGGCCGCACATCAGGCATAGGTGTGTTCTGATTCTGGAATTTGAGTGAGAGGGAGAGCAAGAATGCAACTCAACAAATATCATCTCTGGGCAAGTAAAGTATATTCTTAATAGTAATGTTACTTACACACTTGCATACTTCTTTGCAAGCCAGGCTCCACTGCAACTTTTTTTAATGATCCAGATTTTGTACATACATTACATAGTACATGCAAGTATATTTTTTCTATTCTTAATTCTGTAGTAAATTCCATTTGAATTGGTAGTTGACCGTATAGATTGACTTTGAATCATATCTATTTAAGTATACATGATTATAGTAGAATACAATCCTGCCTCATTTGCACGAGGTTGCCATGACTCGAAGATGCACACCATTGCAAGGCCATGTTAGACTAGGAACTTTGCATTATATAAAGGCACTTAAACTATGCTGGTGAATGGGATGATGGAGGATATAAAACTGGTAGCTAGAGGAAGCACATACTGACAACCTAATCAGTGAGCAATGTTCATGTTTTCATTATTTGTATTTTTGACCAAGAAATTATATTATATTGCTGTACACCCTGTAACCTTTTCCTCTCCTCCCTGTTATTAATTATTAACATTTAAATTAATGTGCATGCACTTTTTAACTTGAGCATCCTTTACTCTGGAAGATGCTAAGGTAAGTCAACTTTTACAGTGCTACAGGTTTAGTCACTCTGTTGTCTGGCAACCAAAAGGAGGAGTTTCAGTTGAAGCGCGGTCAGAGTCAAAGGCTATTTTGAGGAACTGTGACAGATTCCTCTGGGAATTATCGTCTGAGAGGACTACTGCCTGATACTATCTATGTTATTAAAGTAGTTAAAAGGGATGTCAGGTTTAGTCACTCTGTTGTCTGGCAACCAAAAGGAGGAGTTTCAGTTGAAGCGCGGTCAGAGTCAAAGGCTATTTTGAGGAACTGTGACAGATTCCTCTGGGAATTATCGTCTGAGAGGACTACTGCCTGATACTATCTATGTTATTAAAGTAGTTAAAAGGGATGTTATGGGCAGTTTTAATATAGAGCGTGCATCTCCATATTCTATTCCTGTCAAGGTTAGTTCTTGATAACCATCTGTTTTAGCTTTGCTGTCAATGTGCAGATCCTGGTGTAATTGTTGGTTGATGTTCCCAGATTGGAAATGAGGATATCAAGGGTTTGGATTTTATAGTTTTTGAGGAGCCAGAAATGACAATTGTAAGTTGCCATGTCGAAGGAAATGGTACGGATGAACTACGTAAACAGCTAATGGTAGAAATCAACGTAAACAGCTAATGGTAGAAATCAAGTCAGCTAGTGACGCAACTAGGATAGAGTCTGTCTTCCCCCTGCCAATTTCTAACTTCTTCCAGGTGAAGGGTTTATCTAAGGGCAGACACCTTCTACAGCTTTGATTTGGTCTCCCTTCAGGCTCCCTTAAATTTGAATCTGATATCGTTGAGGTCGACTTGGAGAAAAATATTCAAATCCATGTTGGTCCACTGAGATACAGAGTTGAAGATCAGCTGAAGCAGGTTTCTTCTTTTGTCTCCTCCATTTTTATTTTTTCCTAATTGCCTTCATTTGTCAAAATTAGCCATTATCTAATTTTCTTTTTTCTTTGGTTGCTTTGGCACATAATATTTTTCATTCTTAATTCTTGTGCTCTGCAGGAGTTGACTCCGGCACCAGTATTCCATCTTATAGTTGGAATTCTATTTATTGCAATATTTCTCAGTATGCCAAGGTAAGTTCGATATAACTATTCTTTTTCACCTTAACAGCAACTAGTTTTGGACTTCTATTGCCATGTATCTTTTCTGATCTCCTCCCCCCGACCACATATGAAGATTGAAGGATTTGTATCAACCCACAGTAGATATACCCACACCAGGACTCACTGCGACTTCAAGAAAAGATGTGCGGAAGCCAATGTTGCGAAAGAAGACTTATTAAATCCCCCTTCGTACCACAGAAGGCATACGGTAGTATAACTTCTATTAGTTGAGTTAGTTTGACAGCATTCACGTTCTCTGATAGGTTGGGATGTTTTTTCTTTATTATGTATTTGTTACTTATCATTTTTTGAGGCAAAGGTATTAAGCTTGAGCGCTATGACCCTCTTTGGAGGTGCCTGATTTGTGGTACAAGGAAAGAAAGTTTTCCAAATTTATTAGTTAATGAATAGTGCTATTCGCTTAATTGTTGAAGCCACGCAACTTGTCATGCTAATACACGGTATATTTTCTGTACTTGACATGAAAATGTTAGGGTTAGTTAAACGTAGAATTTCCCATGTATTCGTTTAGTTGTGACTAAACTTGTATAGGTACCATTGCTTGTTTACAACTAGTCTTTACCTTAACATGTCGCATGAATTTAAAATTTGGGAAAATTATTATTAGGCGTTTTTTGTGGCACTGAATTTCACTTGAATGCCTCTAGCACTGAATTGAATGTCTTGATTTTTTCTTTCTTTCTGAATTTGCTCTTAAAAAAGTGGCCATCATCTTATGGGCATTGAATTTTACTAAAATTAATTTTATAATAAAATGAATTTTTATAATTTGATGACCACAACTTTAATTGTATAATATGGTTATGTTATAATCTGTGCTAATTCAGTGAGAATTGACTTGTTTACTAATGTTCAGAAATTTGAAGTGAAGGAGAGATAGTAAATTATTTTTTGCTCATTTTTGGCATTAATCAAAATAATAATATTGAAAATATATTTTATAGCTATCGTTATAGTTAAAAATTTGGACAATATCAATCTATGTTAATGCTAGTTTTCATTCTCCACAATATGATGATCGCATTTTTTTTACACAATAATTAAATTTGACAATAATTGTAAGTAGGGTTATTTAAATATAATCACATTAGGTAACTTCTTTGTTTGCTGTCTTGGTAATTAACCCTTTTCCTTTTCTTTTTAAAAGATTTGAGTAACTTTTTCCCCCAAGATTACCCCTCAATGATAATTACTTGGAGGATGTTTCCGTACCTGCTCCAAGTCGTTTGAAATTGAATTGGCAAATGAGGTCACCTATCCTTATGTTTTCTTTTTATTACCATCAATTTGTCTATTTCTTCATTGAGAGACATATCCGGCCAGTATAACTTACCTTGAAGGTTTCATTTGGTTTTGAAGATTAAGGTGTACTTACTACGAACTGTTTATTTTTCTTTTTTAATGGTGCCGTTATTTTGTCTCACCAACAAGAAATACTGCTGTGATGTTGCTTCATGAGATGAAAAAGGAAGGAATTAAGCCCAATGTTGTCACTTAGAACTCCATATGCATTTGGTTGAGGGTTGATATTAATTATGTTCAAGCCAGTGAGCTCCAAATTGAACCTTCATCTTCAATGCTTATTGCGGGTTCTGTTCAAAATGAAGTGGAAGATAAGGAAGACAACCAAATCATAAAAAATAAAAATGTTTGGGTAACTTACTTTTGAAAAAATGGCCATGCAAAGAAGGATAAGACGGGCAGACCAGACATATCCTGCATATTGAGTGGCCTTCCATAAAATGCACGAGCTTGAAATTAACCAAATGCTAGTCCGACTTTCGGCCATTTGAATGCTTACAGGTACGTATTTATCCAAGTATTTCTATTTATCTTACGCCATTCACTGTCGATACTTATCAGTTATCACTGTAGTATTTGAAGAGAAAAATGAAAGTGTAATTCAATTAACTCGGAACGGAAAGGTGAAAACTGTCCTTACTCTCTGGATTGTTAGAGGTTATTGTTGTGCTAAGCTTATACTCGAGCTTGTGGACAAGTTATCATTTATTACAGCATATTCCTTTGTTTTGTATTGTTTTTTTTTTTTTTTCTGTGGTAGTAATTTCAGTAGAATGTTTCTGTTGTGGTTTGTTTTTGTTAAATTTGTTGTGTAAATGTGTGCTTACTCCTTGGGTAATTTGTCATAAATGCGTAAGCTTTTATGACAAATTGTATTTTTAACAATTACTTCCTATCCCTCAATCCATTACCTGGACATGGATGGCGCATATAGATTTTATTTTTATTTTTTGGGTATTGTGTACATTCACATTTGAATATACCACCAACTGCAAAGAGCATGATTTGGCCCCTTTGATGCAGCCATTGCAATTCATTCGATTGATGCTTCACTGTTATCGGAGGAGCTCCATTTGTTTGATAGCCAGATGTATGTATGGTGTGGCCCTTAATTGGACTACTTGTGGGTAACAGGGAAAACATAAGGGTTGATGAACTTACTATAATTAATGGATAACAACGTGGCAATAGCATAGCGTGTATTAGGGGGCACGTACGTTTTATCAGGTAATTTGTTGAAGCGTATGATGGAGAATGAATTGTGCCAAGGAGTTTTAGACATCAAAGAATCACTTTTAAGAACTTTTCTCGAGGTAAATGATAGCCAACTATACATACTTCTGGGGGTATGGACACGTATTTTTTAGTGAAAATAAACGCATGACGGCAGATGCACTAAATCTGGTTGAGAATTTTAGTGCAATTAGAGGTAGCACGCGTGGCCATCAATTATCCGCATCAAAGCTAGCAGAAATTTCGGGCAACCTTGGTGTTAGTCGCCACATCATTAACATTCTATTCGAACCCTCTCCTATAAATACGGTTGTTTGTCAAACCAACCCCATTGAACTACAAGCTTTTTCCCAAAATATTTCCCTCTCCCCAAACATAATCTCTTTAATATTTTCATTTCCGTACAAATATGGCCATATTTTCACATTATGTTAGAATGCATGTCATGTTATTGATCATTATTGCTATAGGGATAGTAGAAACCCGTAAAGTTCAAAATTGTGGTGGCATTAGAACAGGTGGAGGAGGTGGCAGCGGTATTGGTGCAGGTGTAGGTGTAGGTGCAGGTGGAGGAATAGGTGTTGGTGGAAATAGTAAAGGAGGTGGTGATTCTGGAGGAAGTGTGGGAGGAGGTGCAGGTGCAGGTGTTGGAGGAGGTGGTGGTGCAGGAGGCAGTGTTGGAATTGGTGGAGGTGAAGGTGTTAGTGCAGGAGGTGGAGGAAGTGGAGGTGTCAATATGGGAGGTGGTGGAGGTACAGGAGGTGCTGGGATTGGTGTAGGTGCAGGAGGAGGTGTTGGATTTGGAGGAAGTGGAAGAGGTGGTATAGGTGGAGGTGGAAGTAGAGGTGCTGGCGCAAGTGGTGGGGGAGGTGCTGGAGTTGGTGGAGGTGCAGGTGGGGGAGGAGGTGCTAGACTTGGTGGAGGTGGAGGTGGAGGAGGAGGTACCGAGATTGGTGGCGGTGGAAGTGCCGGCACAAGTGGTGGGGGAGGTGCTGGGGTTAGTGCAGGTGGAGGAGGAGGTGTTGGGATTGGAGGAGGAAGTGGTGTAAGTGGAGGTGGAAGTGCTGGTGCAAGTGGTGGGGGAGGTGCTGGAATTGGTGGAGGTGGAAATGCTGGTGCAAGTAGTGGGGGAGGTGCTGGGGTTGGTGGAAGTGTTGGAGGAGGGGCCGGGGTTGCAGTAGGTGGAGGAGGAGGTGTTGGTCTTGGTGCAGGTGGAGGAGGAGGTGTTAGGATTGGTGGAGGAAGTGGTGTAGGTGGAGGTGGAAGTGCTGGTACAAGTGGTGGAGGAGGTGCTGGGGTTGGTGCAAGTGGAGGAGGAGGTGCTGGGATTGGTGGAGGAGGCGGTGTAAGTGGAGGTGGAAATGCTGGTGTTGGGGGAGGTGCTGGGATTGGTGTAGGTGTCGGAGGAGGAGTTGGGGTTGGAGCAGGTGGAGGTGGCAGTGCTGGTGCACGTGGTGGGGGAGGTGCAAGTGGAGGTGCTGGGGTTGGTGCAGGTGGAGGAGGAGGTGCTGGAGTTGGTACAGGTGGAGCAGAAGGTGCTGGAATTGGAGGTGGAAGTGCTGGTGCAAATGGTGGGGGAGGTGCTGGGATTAGTGGTGGAGGCGGTGTAAGTGGAGGTGGAAATGCTGGTGCAAGTAGTGAGGGAGGTGTTGGGGTTGGTGGAAGTGTTGGAGGAGGGGCCGGGGTTGGAGCAGGTGGAGGAGGAGGTGCTAAGATTGGTGGAGGAAGCGGTATAGGTGGAGGTGGAAGTACTGGCGCAAATGGTGGGGGAGGTGCTGGGGTTGGTGCAAGTGGAGGAGGAAGTGCTGAGATTGGTGGAGGAGGCGGTGTAAGTGGAGGTGGAAATGCTGGTGTTGGTGTAGGTGTCGGAGGTGGAGCTGGGGTTGGAGCAGGTGGAGGTGGAAGTGTTGGTGCACGTGGTGGGGGAGGTGCAAGTGGAGGTGCTGGAGTTGGTGTAGGTGGAGGAGGAGGTGCAAGTGCAGGTGGGGGAGGAGGTGCTGGACTTGGTGCAGGTGGAGGAGGAGGTACTGGGATTGGAGGAGGAGGTGGTGTGAATGGAGGTGGAAGTGCTGGTGCAAGTGGTGGGGGAGGTGCTGGGATTGGTGGAGGAGGCAGTGTAAGTGGAGGTGGAAATGCTGGTGCAAGTAGTGGGGTAGGTGCTGGGGTTGGTGGAAGTGTTGGAGGAGGAGTCGGGGTTGGAGCAGGTGGAGGAGGAGGTGTTGGGATTGGTGGAGGTGGAAGTGCTGGTGCAAATGGTGGAGGAGGTGCTGGGGTTGGTGCAAATGGAGGAGGAGGTGCTGGGATTGGTGGTGGAGGCGTTGTAAGTGGAGGTGGAAATGCTGGTGTTGGGGGAGGTGCTGGGGTTGGTGTAGGTGGAGGAGGAGGAGCTGGGGTTGGAGTAGGTGGAAGTGGAAATACTGGTGCACGTGGTGGAGGAGGTATTGGAATTGGTACAGGTGTCGGAGGAGGGGCTGAAGTTGGTGTAGGTGGAGGAGGAGCTGGTCTTGGTGCAAGTGGAGGAGGTGCCAGGGCTGGTGCATGTCCAGGTGCAAAAAAAGGTGTTGATGTTGGTGGTAAAGATGGAAATAAAGGTGGTCCAAATGGCAATACAAGTGTTAGAGGCAGGGATAATAGTAAATTTTAAACTTTTCATCGTTAAAGTCTCAATATTGAATTGCGACCATGTGTCACAATATCTTGTGACAGAAATATCATCCTTGTTGTATGTATAAAAATAAATTAATTATGACAAAGTGAAATTAAAAATAATTATCCTGTTTTAGTTTTATTTTTCTTTAATACATATTGTTATCTTGATGGAGTAATGACGAGGATATTAACATACTATGATAATTTTTTTTAACATGTATGATTTGAATATTTATAAAAATAAAATTGTTAATTGAAGTTGGTAATTGACAAAGATAAAGATGGATTAAGTGACGGCAACTACTTAAACGTTATTATAAAAACTACAATATCAATTTGATGATAATATCGTAATAATATAATTAAAATAAGCAAGATAAAAATTCTAACTATATTCAGTGTGATTAAAATTTTAAATTATATAATCTTTAATGTAAGTTTAATCATTTACAAAGTTTTCTTATTTATGCTCTTCATATCTTATTTTAGTCATTAGACTGATAATATGAAAACTAAATGATTAACACCTAATCGTTGTTCGAAAAAATTTGTATGTCATAAGCGGCTTTTCTCTTCAAAAGAATTAGTCATAATTTATTTAAATAAAATTAATAACATATATAATTCAAATAATAAAATTTTAAATTGTTTAAATAACATGAAAATAATTAAATAGTTTTGATTTATAAATTCTCTTTGTGAATACATTTATTAGTGATATAGATGTCTTTTTTTTAGAATTTTTTAATTTTGTTTCTACAAATTGATATAATATGTATAATATATATGACAAAATACATCTTATTTTTATTATCTGTACCAAAATTGTATGCAATACACACTTATTATTTATTATTAAAGTGATATAGATGTCTTTTCTTTTTTTTCTTCTTAGCATTTTTTCTTTTGTTGCTACAAATTGATATCATATGTATACTATAGGACAAAATACATCTTATTTTTATTATCTGTAGCAAAATTGTATGCAATACACGCTTATTATTTATTACCTGTAGCATTTTATGAGAATTAAGGCGGTTTGATTAGTCTGTTAGTCCTTCAATCAGTCAATTTAATTATGTCAAATTTTCACTTTATCTCTTATGCTTTACTGGGTTTGATTCTAAGAATTGAGCATAGGCAGCATACGCATACTAAAGTCTAGAAACTACATCGTGCTATATGCAAAAGGAAATTTTAAAATCCAATGACGGCATTTGCCTACACTACTGCCACTTTGATAACCCAGGCGCGATGCTGCCCTGTAAGTCTTTGACTGGAGACAACTATTATCATTGATCCAAAGCTATGCAAATGGCATTGAACGTACATAGGATTGCCTATCACCATCATTTCTAACTAGATTTTATGAGATTGGACACTTATATATTTAGCTTGATCATAGATAGTAAGTGTTCAATATTATTAATATATATACATCACTAATACTGGCTATTATTTCAAAATTTTCTATTTCAGTTGCTTTCTATTTTAACATTCTCAACAGAGACAAAAAAAAAACTGAGTAGGTACAGAAAAATCGTATGTACAGCAAAATGTGTGTCTCTTTCGTCTGTCACTTTGAAAAATAATTTATAACAAAAAGAAGCAGATGTTCAATATTTAATTATCGGAGTGCAAGTGCAAAAGGTGTCTGATTTGGAAAGCATGGCATACAAGCTTTGATTCAGGTTCAATTCTTAGAATGCAAATTATTGTTTTCTTCAGCTAAGTGTAACAAACGTTCTACACGATGCTCAAAATATCTCTGCATATTTGTTATTTGATAGTAGTCATGACCAAGAGCCAAGGCGGATTCTCCAGTGGACCATCAATATATAATTTGGGAAGAGGCAATGGTTGTGGAAGCCAGCAAATGCATTCAAAATCCAAAGCAATCTTTAAAAAATTACATGTATATATATATACACACACATTTTTACACAAGTATAATTGGTTGCAAGCTATCAGAAAAGTGAATTGGTATGAATGAACTTTGTTATTCATCAATGCAATCTCTGTATAGTATATATAGGAATTAGGAGTGACATGACATGTATTTAACTCTATGCACGTTAACTCTAATTAATTTCTGTTACTCCTAACTACTTTACATGGGTTCACATGCTAATCACTTGAGAGAACTTTATGGACCGATTATTAGCCAACCAGTTATCAGTCATGGTCGGTCACTTGGTTGGTTTGCTCGGTTAACAGCATGTGGTCAGATAGTGATTTGCTTGGTTCAGCCATGGTCGTGCCATGGTTGAATGGTGGCATGCTCGGTAATACAAGCCATGTATTTTGTGATAAAATTTAATCAAGCGGCTGAAAACTAATTTGACGATCAAGGAAGAATAGAAAAGGCAATAAACATGAAGAAACAGAGATGAAAGGGAAGACCGTAGAGCTGCTGATATTTACTATTTTGTCTGTTCACTTTTCTCACTGGTAATATATATATATATATTTATTCCTGATGTAGGTGTTGCTCCGATCTGATTACAACACTACTCACAAATCATTTTACAGAAAAGACAAAAAGCAATAGGAGCCACATATTTTTACAAAATAAATAAATACATAGATTTCCTTTTAAGTAATAAGTTAAATAGCATTATTACTTTTTAACATTTTTCAAGCTTTTCTCACCAGAACTCATTGGACTACTGGTACATTAATTATCACGTGAAATCTTTCACTTAATATATTTTTTAATTAAATTACACTTTTGTACTTTGAGATTTGTTAAAATGACAATAAATTTTAAATTTAGTCATAAATTATACTTTATCTTATTTTTTGTTTGACTAATTGTTCATTTAAAACCGTTAAATATTTTTAAAAGGATTTTTTTTTGCTTATTATTAATTATTAATAAGCTCTATATTATAATGCAAGTTTAATTTTATGATTTCTTCTTTACAAAATCAAGTTGACTTTTAAATAAAAAAGTGAAAGTGATATACTTTGACAAATGTTATGAAGAGATATATAATTTATATATATTTATTTATTTTATTCTAACAAATATTACATATACCATATATGTTTATTATGTAAAAAGAAATGTACTCTCATATATTGTTTTGTTTTGTTTTCTTTGTTATGTCTTCTAGCTCAACTGATTTATAAGCAAAAATTATGCTTTAAATTATTTTGTTATTTATTATCTTTTTGTAATTTAAAAAAAATCTTTATTTATTTAGAATTTTTTTTATTATCACAAACCACAACCTTATCTAGAAACATAAAAATTCAAAATTACACAATTTTGTCTAACATGTAATAATATGAATATCTAAAATTAAATAAAATTTTTAATAAATTTAAATTCGAATATTCAACTAATACCATTATATTACACATTTTGGTGTTTTTAAACCCAAATAAGATATAATATATGTTTTTTATGCAAGGATATAATATATGCTTTATATATGTGTGTGTGTGTGTTTTTTTTTATTTTTAAACTAATGATATTTTTATTTATTTAAAGAGTACTTGCAGGGATAATGATCTTGATCTCAATCCATACACCTGTTTATTAAACGAAACAAATTTCTTTTTATCCCACCCTAAAAGAAGATATTTGTCTCCATATTTGCCACGTAGAAATGTTCGCAAATACATACTTAAATGGATTTTTTACCATCCATATCAACAACATATATATTATGATAATCTATGAGTTACATAGATAAAGTAATTGAAAGTGTGGCCTTTGCTGACAAGCTTGTTGAGTTAGAGGACTCAACAAATGAAACACAAGTAGAAAATGATTACAATTTTTTTTTACATAATGGACAATCATGTTATATTAATTATTTGTTAGAGTGAAATAATCAAATATATATGTATATGAATTATATTCCCCTCTTTATGTACATTTTGTTAAATTAAATCTCTCACTTTTATATTAAAAAGCTAATTTTATATTGTAAAAAATAAATCATAAGATGAAGTTGAAAAAAATATTTTTGTTTTAATTTAAATATTATGAATAATAAATAATTTTTTATGAAATACTTAACAGTGTTAAGTAATAGTTAGCCAATGACAAAAATTTGAATGAAGTGTAATTTATGACCAAGTTTGAGATTTATTGTCATTTTGACAAACTTCAAGACAATGAATTGTAATTTACTCTATTTCTTTTTTCTATAATTTTTTTTAAAAATACGTTAACTTACATAGAGTTTTCTAATAACTTTTCTCAACCAATTGTCTAAATTAAAGTTGTGAACTAGAATATAACCAAAAAATAAAAAAAGATTGTGAACTAGAATTAATGAGGAAATTATCTTTACTTGGGTCTGTTTGGATGACAGAATTGGAATTATAGTTAAAATTCTACTTTCAATTCTATTTCTGTTAGAATTGAAATTGACAAGAATCTTAATTTTTATGTTTGAGATAATTAAATAATTGAGACTTTAGAATTATAATTTTAAAATGAACTGAAATTTTATTATTTGAATAATTTATCAAGAATTTATAAAGATATAATAAATAAATTTAAATTAATAAATAATAATTTAAAATTATAAAAAAATTAATAAAGCTTGCGTTGCTAGATTACAACAATCGTAATGGATGCCAAATTAAAGGATGCGATTGACGATGCTAAGGTAATTGCAGGACACTGATGCTAGTAATTGGAAGAAGCGCGACGATTTGGCTATTACACGCGTGACGACGACAGTGATTAGATGCCATCAACGGCTAACATGTCGGAGGCACGGTAGACAACGTGGCTGAAGTATGCTGACAACGACATTGCCAGAGAATGCCAACGGCGACGTTGTAGGACTATGTCGGTGTTGTGAGCAGCAATGATTATAAGATATTTTTTAACTTTTACCTTTTAATATTTAAAAAATAAAAAATCTTGGTGCTTGGAATTTGAATTTTTAATGTTTAAGCTAAGAATTGAGAGTAGTATAAACTAGTTATTTTTTAATTCTATGAAATTGGACTTAGAATTAAAATTCTAATTCTAATATATACACCAAACAAAATAATTAAAATTGAGAAGTTCAATTCTAATTTTAATGCTCAATTACGTCCACCAAACTGGACCTTATTATCTTTCCATAAATACAAGACAATATTTGCTACAAATAAAAGAGAAGTTTGCCATAAAAATAATGTTGCCACATTATTTTTTTGGATTTTGCTGTGAAACACTCTCGAGGTTTTAAATCATTCATTTCATTTTTTTTAGCTTTGTCATCACAGTGATTAAGACTTGAGAAAAAAAAAATTAACAACACACAGTATGCGCTGGAGCTTTTAACAGCAGCTCCCCATTTTTTTTTTCCTTTTGTTACAATTATGGTACATAAGTTTAGATCATTTATAACCTTTATTAAACTATCTAAACCCCAATTCAGTTATAGTGGCTTGCAGTTATTTATTTTTCTACTTTTTCCAAGTCACAACAAAAGTCATTTAAATGAAGATATTTTTGTTGGTTGTTTGACAATCCACCCTTCTTCATCAATAAAAGAGATATTCAAGAATTGATCAAGCTCAGGTCCGCTTAAATGCTTCATCCAAGGCACACGCTTGGATTTGTTTGCTCCTGGTCCTGTGCATCCCTCCTCCACAAACGTGATGTTTGCTCTGCAAATAAGTTCATTTGACACACATGAATGTAGGCTAGTGTTAATAAATTAAATAGTGGCCACTCAGCTAGCTCGATCGCTGATGGAGGAGAGAGTTTTAGGGAGGAAATGATTTCTTATTTTGTAACTTATACCAATGGATTAAAAAACTTACACAATACAAGTTTAATATATATGAAACATAAATATCTTACTCATGGCCAACATAGTCCCGAGCACTCCAGCCCTCTGGTCTAACCGCATCTGTTAGGATTGAATTGGCTATGATGACTCTGGCATAAGCATTCAAAGCTCTCCCAAGGTCAGCCTTTCCTCCTGTCCCAGTTATGGTACAATTTTTGAATACAAACCCACTGGTATCAGTTGCTGAACCCCTTTCATGTGCTGTAATAACCCCATCAATTTTGGGACCAAGCTTCCCCATTGAAAAATTTATTGTACTTTCCTACATATTTACAACAAATTAATAATCAAATTACTACTTGTGATGAATATCAACAAGTTATCTACAGCACTAAAGAAATTCATTAGAGGAATATGAAATGAATTTAATTTAATTTTACCTCAAAGATTGATTGACCATTTCCAAATATGAAATCTATTCCACCTTGAATGTAGCAATTGTGATAGTAATGGCGGCCATAAGAATCATATAGGGTATCTTGCACTCCTATAAAAGCACAATCATAGAAAGCACATTTGTCGGCATGGATCCTCGCTGCCACGGCTTGAATGATGCTACTTTGCTCTAATGTGTTGTATGTATTCTAAGAATATATATATTAAAAAAATCAGATTCTTATTTAATATAAATAATTATCCTACAAATACATAACTTTAAATTTAAATATTACTGGAGTTGTTTGTCATTGTATAATCTATATTCTATATAATATATAAAGAGAGAGGTCAAACAAGAAAAAAATTGAAAGAGAGAACGTATGACACATTGATATGGTAGCTAGCATGTATCTCTTTATATAATTGATTTGATTGAGATTCTGAATATGACAAATATAAATATAAGAAAAAGACTTAATAGTACTAAAGAGAGAATCCACTGAAAAAATACCGGAAAGAAATGATGATATGTGACACTAAGGTGTTAGTATGTGTCCCCTACGTGTCATGAGAAAATCTTGTATTAAAAAGACCAATTGTAATGTATTAAATACAATTGTTATCCATTAAGACAATTCTGACCTAAAAAAATGTTTCTGAACAAAATATTTTTATCTGGCTTGAAAACTCAATGTTACCCAATACTAATTAGTGTTTATCATTGTGTCTCATTACTACGTTCCTCCTTCTCAAAAGCCATGAATTAAGATTTTTCTTCCTTCCATAAAATTGTTGTTGGTTAATTGAATTGTTAAGCTTCTTTGTCAAAGTCGTTAACTGAGCAATTCGTGTGATGTTATTCTAGTTACCTCGAAAGTAATGCCCTTTGCAACAGTGTTATTTGCTTTTGAATTGAAAGTAGCACTAAAA
This sequence comes from Styphnolobium japonicum, assembly GCA_023212625.1. Classification (NCBI taxonomy): domain Eukaryota; kingdom Viridiplantae; phylum Streptophyta; class Magnoliopsida; order Fabales; family Fabaceae; genus Styphnolobium; species Styphnolobium japonicum. The sequence continues at coordinate 7,102,440 of JALBWW010000002.1, read as the reverse complement.
TGTGTCCTGCCATGGTCATCCCATTCGATACTCGTGGAGTTGCTGCCAGCTCCTTCAAGATAAATGCACGGTTTGTCTATGGGAATTATGACTTGCTCTCTGCATTGCGCAAAGCTCATAACGTTGTGTTTATTAGACTCTTAACTAAAAGCAAAATAACGTGTGGCCAAAAAAAAAAAAAAAGCAAGATAACAAACTCTTTACAGTAGACCTAGCCTACTCATATATACGAAGACAAGAAAACAACTTACCTGTAAACGCCAGGGGAAATTTGGATGTGAATCCACTGAGAGTTGCCTGAGGGAACGGAGTCATTAATGGCATTTTGAATTGTTTTGAAGCTTGCTGTTCCTGATTGACTAACAGTAATGATCTTGGGTGGATTGGCACAATCTTGGGATTCACAAACAATAAAAACAAGGATTAGCAATGTGAAAATGAAGGAAAAGAATTTTGGGAACTGCATTTTTTTTTCTTCTCTTTTTCTGTATGCAAGCTCAGCACTACCGCAAGGTTTTAAAGAAGAGAGGTTGTTTTTAGTGCTAAGAAGAAAGGTTATTGATTTTATGCATTTACAAAAAAATAATATATTTTCTGAAATAAATTAAGGATATGTTCTCTAAAATAATTGAGATTCTTAATATGAAAAAATATAAATATAATCAATATACAAGTAAAAAACCCAAAACTAAAGGGTTAGGAAAAATAAGCTAAAATTTTAGAAGTTAAAATTTTTAATATGAAAATATATAAATGGTGTTAAATGTGAAGAAAAAGACCCAAAAGTAAAGAAAAAATAGACTAAGTCTTTGGAAATTAATAATCTTAATATAAAAAAAATAATCTAAATCTATATAATAATATAATTTATAAAGAAATAATCCACTAAGAAAAAACTTTAAGGAGATAATATCATGTATCACTTTGATTTTCACTGTATCCCTTATTGTATGTAATTTAAATTCTTAATATGAAAATACATAAATGTAATAATGTATTCTTTGATGTAATTTATGTAATTAAAATTCTTAATATAAAAAACATAAATATAATTAATATGTGCTTAATGTGGGGGAAATGATCCAAATCTAAAGGGAAAATATGACTCATATCTAGAAATCAATATTCCTAATATGAAAATTTATATAATAATATATACAGATAGTTAAAAACCTAGAACTCTGGAAGGAGAGGATGTCATGTGGCATATTGATATTTTAACATATGTTCCTTGATGTAATAAAAAAATTTAATATGAAAAAATATAAATGCAATCAATATCTCTTAAACTAAGAGGCTGAATCTTTGGAAAATAATATTCTTAAATATGAAAAAATAAATTCAATCAATATACACTAATTTATATAATATATATAAAGAGGGAGTCCATTAAAAAATTTTAAGGAGAAGATGTCATATGGCACATTGATATTCTATTGTGTATCCGTTGGCGTAATTGATGTAATTACGATTCTTAATATAAAAAATATAAATACAATTAATATGCACTAAATATAAAAGAAAGGACCAAAAACTAAAAGAAGCATAGGCCATATATTTGAAAATAAATATTTTTAAAATAAAGAAATATAAATACAATTAATATGTACCAAATGTGAGAGAAATATCCAACACCAAAAGAAAAATAGACCAAACAGGGTGCTATATATCGGGAAAGATTTTCTATGAAAATCAGTACGAATGATGTGGCATATAATTTAGTTATTTTTCATTCAACAAATAAAAATAAAAATTAAAAAAGAAAAACTAACTATTTGAGAAACATCGTGCCAACTCATTCATGAGCAGTTTACGTAGAAACTGTTTTGTAACAATTAACTTACATTTTTTATAGATCACGTATCTATAAATCAATATTTTTAATATAAAAAAAATATAAATACAATTAATATGTACTAAATCTGAGAGAAAGATCTAAAACTAAATAGATAGGTCATTAAGAAAATATTATGGCCCTGTTTAATGGATGAAATTAAGCCTTAAAATTGTAATTAAACTTTTCAATTTCAATTATTTTGTTTGGTGTATATATTATAATTCGAATTTTAATTGAGTCAAATTATATAAAATTAAAAAATAACTAGTTTATACTACTATTAATTCTTAACTCAAACCTTAAAATTTAAAATTCCAAACACTAAGATTTTTTATTTTTAAAATATTAAAAGGTAAAAGTTAAAAACTATTCAATAAACATTATCGCTGGCAACCATTGTCATCATCACCGACATAGTCCAGCCACGTTACTGTAGATGTGCTCTGGCCACGTCTCCATTGTGCGTGCTAGCCACCGTCGGCCTCCAATTATTGTCGTCTTCATGCCTGCAATAGCAAAATCATCTTGCTTCCTTTGATCATTGGCTTGACGTCATGCAATCACCTTCGCCACTGATGTCCTTTGGTCATTATTGTTAATGGCGTCCTTTGGTTTGATATCCATCATGACCACTACAATTCAACAACGCAAGCTCTATTGATTTTTTTAATATAATTTCAAATTATTATTTATTAATTTAAATTTATTTATTATATTTTTATAAGTTTTTAATAAATTATTCAAATAATAAAATTTCAATTTAATTTATAATTACAATTCTAAAATCTCAATTCTTTATTTTTTCCAAATATAAAAATTTTAAAATTCTTCTCAAGTCCAATTCTAATAGAAATGAAATTTGAATTAGAATTTTGAACTGTAATTGTCACGACCGAGAAAAAAATCACGACAGGAGTGACGAGATAAAAATAAATTTAAAAATAATGGAGTCGCCACCAATCGTTTATTGGGTAAGAAAAATGACTAACAAAAGTTTTTAAAAAGATTTAAAATAAAAATGGTTTGTGAAACTAGGCAAGATTTGAGAGTCGGTTATGCACAGGGAAATGTGAAAACTTAATTCCATTGCACCATTGACACATCTGTCATAAGACAGTTAACTTAAGCAAATTATGCAAATTTGATAACCTAAACAATGTATATTTTCCCCTTTTAGCAAAAGCAAACAAATATTTAACAATTAAAAAAGAAAGTAAATTACACAAAATTAAAAGTTTGGCTTGAACTGCACTCTTATGTATCCCCTGGTATAATAGAAAATTCAAATTCATGTAATTCTTTATAGGAAATGATTGTGGTTTGCTTGATTTTAATTTAAAAAATATTAAAGAGAAATGACAATGGGCTCTTGCACCCAAAAAATAAATGACAATGGGCCTTGAGTCTCAAAAAGTAAATGACAGTGGGCCATGAGTCCTTAAAAATAAATGATTTTCTTTATTTCCTAAATTAAATCTACTCTTGACACTAGGTCGCATAATAAACCCTTATAAATTCAAATGACAATGAAGATGGTACAAGATCGGTCGTATAATCAGTCTCATTGGTCGTTGCATAGATAATTAAAAATTATTAAGACTTGTTAGAAAGGTTGAAAGCTCATTAAAATTAAAAAAAAGGATTAATTGGATTATTTCCAAATTTATGTCCATTCTTGCATGAGATTCAAGACGACACTAGGCCGCTCAATAAACCCTTACGTATCCTAATGACACTGAAGATGACACAAAGTTGTATAATATGTTTGATTAGTCGTTGCGTGGATAATTAAAAACTAAATTTAATATGTTGAATACAAAAAAAAAGCATGTAACCAACAAAAAAAAGGAAGATAGATCGATAGGTCGATCATCTGAGCACCTTATGAAGTGACCAATCAGCCAGTTGGTTATGAAATAGGAAGGATGACTTGATCGGTCTGTCGATAGTGATAAAAGAAAAGGGTTAATCGGTCAATGCACGATTAGTGCGTTATAAGAGAACATGAGAAAATAGGCTATTAGGTCTGAGGACAACTGGTTGGTAGATATCATGGGAAAAGGTTGATCGGTCAGTGGGACAATCGGTTGGTGGATAAAGATAATGAGAAAAGGGTATGATCGATCGAGGACTATTGGTTGGAGATCAAAAGGAAAAAGGTATGATCGGTTAGGGATGATCAGTTGGGGATAAAAGGGAAAATGGTATGATCAGTTGGAGATCAAAGGAAAATGGTATGATTGGTCAAGGACGACCGATGGGAGATCAAAGGGAAAAAGGTATAATCGGTCGAGGATAATTGGTTGAGATCAAAGGAAAATGTATGGTCAATCGAGGACAATTGGTAGGAAATGTTTGATCGGTCGGGGAAAATCAGTAGGAAAGGTTTGATCGGTCGGGTGATGATCGAGTAGTGGAGTTCAAGGGAAAGGTTGTGATCGATCAAGGAAAATGTGGTGATCGGTTAGAGACGATCGGTTAAGGGTAAGATCGTTTGGGGACGATCAGTTGGAGATCAAAGGAAAAATGGTATGATTGGTTAGGGATGATCAGTTGGTGGAGGTCATAGGAATGGGTCTGATTGGTCTAGGACGATTATTGGAAAGGTTTAGGTAGGTTAGTCAGAGATGATCATAGTAAAGGTGATCGGTCGGAGACGATAAATGGTGGTAAGATGATTGGTTGGTCGGTCGGCTGAACATGGGTAAGGATGATGGGTTGGAGATGATGATGAGTAAAGGTGATCGGTCGGAAATGATCATTGATAAAGATGATCAGTCGGTCGATGATGGGTAAAGGTGACCTTGGTTTATGAGTGAAAGATAAGCATGGAAAAAATGGTGATCGGTCATATATGATCTTAGGAAAAGGTAGCTGGTCAGATATAACCCTAGGAAAGGTGGTCGATCAGATATGATCTTGGGAAGGGTGATCGGTCGGACACAGACGTAGGAAAGGTTTGAATTTGTGTTTGTTGACTTGAGGTGTTGTTTAATGGTTTGTATGGGCTGTGTGGGTACTGGGTTTGGAGGCAAGGCAATGGGGTTAGCGTGGTGATTTTGGTTGTTTGTGGGTGGCTTCGAGTGGTGTTTACTGGTGAGCGTTGAGGTGCTCTATTTTTGGCTTGGTAGTGCAAGGGGGCTAGTTTTGTGCATAGGCTTAGTGCACATTGGTTGTTTCATGGTGGCTGAGGTACTGTTATGTTTTTTAAATTGCAAAGGTCTTGGTTTGGAGGTTTAGGTAAGTGTAGGTGTTGGTGTATTGTTTCAGTGCTCATGAAGGGGTTTGTTGAGTGTTTAGCAGAGGTTTGGTGGAGGCAAAACGTTGGTTTTGGTGGTGGAGGATGATCGGTGAGGGATGATGTTGGTGCTTGATATAGGCTCTATTTTTTGGTGAGGTAGTTTCATTGCTAGTTTTGTTTTGGTGGGGAAGGTGAGCTCGGTTATGGGTTGTAGAGGGTTAGGATGGTGGAGTTAGAGGTGTGAGCATAAGGACTACAGCTAAAGAAAGAAAGAAAAAATGATGAACGGAAGAAAAATAGAACTCAACCAAAACCAAACAGAACCAATATAACCACCAACATTACAAATACATCATGTATATACAACATTTAGAAGCATGAATAGAAGACATCAAGAGCAAAAACGTAGAAAACCATAAAGCTTACCTCTTGGAAGCACTAGATGAAAGGAAGAATCATTCCTCCTACTCTCATACCAATCCTTTCTTTTCCTCGGTCTCATTTGCTTCTCCTTTTTTTTTTACGTTGCCTCTATTGGGAGCAATCTCTCCTTTTGCTGGCCTTTTCCTCAACGTCCCCCCCTCTATTTCTTAGTCATCTTTTCTTTTATACTCTCTCTCAACTCATATGATGATGATGGTCAGGGAATGGTTACGTGAGGTCAAGTCTCATCCCTACTTTCTTGCTGATTGTCCCCCCACTCTCACCTGCCACTTTCCTAAAACCATTAAATTAGGAAAAGTCACATGTGCTCATTGGTCTACTTGTGGGGATAACAGATGGGTCATGGGCTTTGGTTATGGGCATGGATAATTTGGGTAATGGGTTTTGATGTGTAAAAGGCTTAGTTTTAGGCCAAGTGGGTCAAGTGGGAAATGGGCTAGATATTTTCAAAATCAAACATTTTTTTCTTTTTTTCTTTTTTTCATCTTGTTTCTTTATTTTTTGAAAATTTTTTAATATGACTTGATCAAAATAGGATATTCATAATAATTTTAATTTTATCATTCAAATGAATCCTGTAAAAAATAATATCATGTAGCACTTTGAGGTTCTAGCATATGTCTCTTGCCTTACATAGTTTCATAAAAAACTCTTATATATAATAAAGGTATTAAAAAAATTGATATGTAACCTAAAAATTCAGCAGTAATTAATATCAATTATTATGTTTATAACCTCAAAGCTTACTCATTACTACGCTCTTCCTTCCCTAAAGTCATCAATTAATATTTTTCTTCCTTTTCTCAAAAAGAAATTATTATAATTTAATAATTGAATTATTATACTTCTTTAACAAATTTATTCACTTAAAAATTCGTTCATATATTATTCTACTATACGTAAAGAGACAGTCTACCACTCACAGAAATCTTTTTATGGCACAAGCACTTTCAAAGAAGGGAGGACGGATTATTTAATTTATTTGCAATTCATTTAAGGATCAAAAGCAAATTGAAAGCATCAACTTATGTTGGTTTGAGTAGAAAGAATTTAGTCACCTTAAACATTTTGTTATGAGTTCAATCATTAAGGTAGTGTGTCAAGAGAAAATACAGTTGAGAGAAATCTCTACTTCACGTGCTTAATCGTACCCCTCGTAAAATTAATCTCTCACATTCAAGACAAAAAGATACCCTGATTTTAAAAAAAAGTTAATTAAAAGCTAACTAGTGATAATTTTAAGAATTTGTTGTTAAAAAAAAAAATCTCCTACGTTACTTATCCATAAATTGTGAAAGTACGGACAATAGTTTTATAGTGTCATTCGTCCTCAATGCTACACGAAGAGTTAGTTGACAACTTTGAATGAGCTATTATACTATTGAACCAGAAAAATATTTTTTTAAATAAATAAAATGAATGTAGGAATTTTTCTCGAACTGAACCAAGCATGCTCAACTATAAAATTCTAGAATATATGTAACTTAAAGAGAAAAAAAGAAAAAAAACAAGATACAAAAAGTTAGCCTTGGAATATTCTAACGTGACTTCCAAAAACGATGAAATCTTTAAAAAAAAAAATGAATATTCTACTGTGGATAACTACAACTTTATCTTGAACAAGGTTCCTAGGAAGAAGAAAAGAAAATGGTATCCGGAGCAGAGAATACATTTTTAAGAGGAAATACTTAATTTAGTTCTTTAAAGATATATTGAATGTTAATTTAATTTTTTATATTAAATTAATTTTTTTAATTTAATTTTAAAGATTAATTTAATATAAAAAATAACTTTTAATGATTAATTTGATATCAAAAAATAATATTAGAAGACTAAATTAATATTTAATATATTTTCAAAAAATTATTTTAATGTTAAAAATAATTAAAAGATAAAATTAATATCTCATAGAGATACTAATCCCATTTTAAAAGCGTGTTGATCCAACGTTTACCTTCGCCCTTTAGGCTTTAGTGCTGCGAAATGGGCCCCGTTGTGAACTTGAACTATTTAAGATAATCACAAACTGTGTTTGTAACTAATCCACCCACAACCGGGGTTAATTGGCCCATTTGTTAGAAGGGAGGTTTGTATGGATCATCATAGACAACGTTGGAAAAAGGTCATTGGGCACAGGTTCTTTTTTTGGTGGATAAACGGGATCGAAGGACTTAAGTCACCCAACCTCATCCTGGAAGCCAGAAACCAAAAGGTGAATATATATATATATCCTGTAATAAAAAATAATCCGAGATATTTAATGATTTATTGATTTATGAATACCCATAGGCTATAGTTGAAATCGATAATGGCCAAACTTGGCAAGAAAGGAAAGCAATTAAGAAGATTTTAATTTTGATTAGCTGTTACTATAAAAATTTTTATAATATTATTTAATTATGTAATAGTATATTATTTAAAAAACTTAATTTATAAGTAGTTATTATTATAATCAAATTTTTTAAATAATGTGACAATAAATAAATAAATAATAATTTTAAAATCTTTATACACATTGGATCAAAATTAAATGAAAAAATTATAACTAAATAAAATAAAATGAAAGGTTTAATTTTGATTCAATATTATTTTTTTGAAAAATTACACTAACATTTAATGAAGCATTTTCACATATGAATTTGACGATAATAGAAACTAATTAAAAAATTAAACAACTTTAATGATATGTTAATATAATTTTGATAACAAAATATTTTACACTAATTATAAATCAAAATTAACTCTTTTTAAATCGTCACCGCTTAAAAATAGGAAAATATGGAGATGATCGAAATTGATGAATGATCAACATAGAATTATGGAAGAATAAAGCTCGCGTTAATATGCTATCACAGATTCTCGAGATTCTCAAATATTGGGCCTCGCTTCGTTTGTTTCCTTGTTCATCAGAATTGATTGCAAAACACCAAGGTACACCGACTCACGCGACGGATCAAGCACGTCAATCGTCCATTGAATCTCCATAAAGAAAACAGGAAAACTTGCTAAATGTTAAAATTAAGTAAAATACTATATAAATTTTTATATAAAAATTAGAATAAAAACTCATTTTTGTCTTTCAAGAATATAAATAATATCATATTAGCTTTCTATTTATAAATATATTAAATTAGTTCTTCAAATATATATGTAACATCAAATTCATCTTAATGTGTCACATTTTTGTCATTAAATTAGTCTTTATAATAACATTAAATTAGTCTTTAAAAGATAAAATTGATGACATTAATTATTATTGAAGAATTAATTTTATGTCAGTTAAATAGAAGATTAACGTAATGTCACATATATTTTTAGAAGACCAAAATAAGTATTTATCCTAAAATTTATGTATTATTAATTTTTCAAAAAATTTATCTAGTATTATGTTAAATGTATTGTATAAATTTACACATAATCTATTCATTTTGTAAAATTATTGTATTTTTATGTCTTTTTTATATATTGATCTTCTAACATTATCTTCAACTTAAAGAGATGATATTGCTTTTTTTGTTCTATCAAATTTGGTGGCTTCAATATTCTACCTCAAATATTATGTCAGTTAAATAGAAGATCAACGTAATGTCACGTATATTTTTAGAAGACTAAAATAATTATTTATCCTAAAATTTATGTATTATTAATTTTTCAAAAATTTTATCTAGTATTATGTTAAATGTATTGTATAAATTTACACATAATCTATTGATTTTGTAAAATTATTGTATTTTTATGTCTTTTTTATATATTGATCATCTAACATTATCTTCAACTTAAAGAGATGATATTGCTTTTTTCGTTCTATCAAATTTGGTGGCTTTGATATTCTACCTCAGATATATAATTATTATATTCTTTAAAAATAATAAATTAAAAATGTAACAAATTTTTAATTCTTAAAATATATAAAGAATTATGTTGAGGAATTGAATTTGTGAGAAAATGAAGACTTGATCTTTATTGGTTACACATATGAATGTGTTTGTTGTAGTTGGTAAACTAACTTTCTACCTAATCTGAAATTAACCATAACCAATAACTAGCTTATCTAACAGACTCTAACAATAGAAATATAATTAAATAAAGATGCACGCAAAGAGTCATTTTCTCTTTGTTACACCCCTAAGCCGGGGAGTATATGTCTAGTATGCTCTACTTCAAGTATAAGATAGAGAATTTAGTGACACTAAGTGACTTAACGAAGATATTTGTTAGCTGAGCTATGGATGGGATAGATAGTAAGTGCAGCAAACTACCTTGTAACTTTTCATGCACAATATGACAATCTATTTCAATGTGTTTCATGCGTTCATGAAAGGTTGGGTTGGCGGCAATGTGGAGTACATATTGGTTATCATAATAAAGGAGTGCAGGTTGTTTGAAATTGAGATGTAGATCCTAAAGTAAATAGGTAAGCCATTCAAGTTCACAGGTTGTTGATACTAATGTATGATATTTTACTTCTGAAAAGGACCTCAAGGTAGTAATATGCTTCTTGGATTTTCAGGAAACCAAGGAGTTGCTAAATCACTAGAAGCTTTAAGCTGAAGTGTAGAATTAGAAGAAAAGAACAACACTATTCCTAGGGAACCTTTTAGGTATTTGAGGACTCTAGTTACAGCATGGTAATGAGGCATTATAGGATTATCCAGATACTGGCTTTAACTGCTAGACAACATATGTTATTTCAGGTCTAGTGATGGTTAAGTAAAGTGACCTCCCAATAAGTCATTTGTAAGAAGATTTGTCAAAATAAGGGTCTCCTATATTTGGTTGAAGCTTTACTTTATTATCCATAGGAGTCTTAGCAGGCTTGGAAGCAAGAAAGCTAGTGTAAGAAAGGATATCCATACCATACTTATGCTGGAAAAACGAAATAACTGATTTGGATCTTGCTATTTTCAAGCCCAAAAATAACTTAAGGTTCCATAGTCTTTGATTTTGAAGAACACATCCATATAGGACTTTATGTGATTGATTTCTAACAAATCATTACCTGCTAAGATCACATCATCAATACAGATTAGGATGACAGTAAATGAGTTGGGGTTGATTTTGACAAATAAAGAGTAATCATACTTTGATTGAAGGTATCCACACGCATTGAAGGCATAGAAAAGTTTAAAAAACCATTACCTGCTGGCTTGTTTCAAGCCATAAAGAGACTTCTTAAGTCTATAAAACTGATTGGGGTTGGAAGATTCAAAGCCTGGGGGAAGGATCATATACACTTCTTCATCCAAATCTCTAGAAAAAAATGCATTGTTCACATCCAATTGATGGAGGAACCAATGCTGAACAAAACCAAAGTGTTTGCCTTTCTTGCTACATTACCAATGAAAATACCTTGTTTATGGAAGGTAAAGGTTCATTCAACATGATTGGAGACCTAACAACTGCAAATTGATCATTTATGCCTTTCAAAAAATGAATAACATAGTCATTTTGTTGTGCTATTTAACAGTAGTAGCAAATTACAAGGCAAGTACATGAAGGAAATGGTAAAAAAATTCTTAAGTTCATCCTATAAGATCTTTAATTCTGTGAAGTGATTGGTTACAGACAACTCACCTTGCTTGAAAAAAATAAATTTCTTCCTGCTAATATGAAATGTGGAATATGTCCTCTTAAGAAAATCTATCTTTGAGGTCATTCCATACCTCGCTCTATTAATCCATAGAATGCTATGAGCAATTAATTGGGAAAGAGAATATGTGATCCACAAGAGCACAATAATGCTGCATCCTTGCCAAGATGAGTGGATTGGATCGATTGTTGCTGGCATTGGGAGTGAACCATCAATGAATTTTAATTTGTTTTTGGACAATAGTGCCATTTTCATGGCTCTTGACCAAGAGTGATAATTGGTGCCATTTAGGGCAGGAGAAACCAACACTAGTGTAGGGTTTTCATTCAGATGAAGGTCATGTGGATTGGCAGGATTCTGCAGATGATCTGCAACAACTGAATTCATGGCAGAATGAGAGGTTTAAGAAGAAGAATGAGTGGTGTTTGTCATTAATAGAGTGATTCACGTGCAACAAAAGAAAATTAGTTGTGATACCATGTTGAGGAATTAAATTTGTGAGAATCTGAAGACTTGATCTTCATTGATTGATTATATATATATATATATATATATATATAGAGAGAGAGAGAGAGAGAGAGATTAATGTAGTTTGTTGTAGCTTGTATAAACTAACTTTCTAACTAACAAGCGGTTGGTTGGAGTAATAAGTGGCTCTAATATTAGGTGTCAGGTCAAAGTTTGATTCATAGAGTCGTTATTGTTGGGAGGGCTCATGACCATCACATTCCTAAGCCCGAACTAGATTAGTTTTATACCCAAAGGGTATGGAGATATCTGTGGTTCAAACCAAAAAACTAACTTTCTAACTAATCTGAAACTACCTGTAACTAATAATTAACTTATCTAACAAACTAACTAACAACGAAAACACAATTAAATAAATGTGCAAGCACCCACAAGTGGTTGGTTGAAGTGTTAAGAGACTTATGAACTTAGGAGGAGACTAAATGTTTAAATCCTAGGAGACGTCATTATAAAAACAGCTAATAACTGTAATTGCTCGATGATTTGAAAGAAATTAGTCTATTAGTTAAAGAGTGTAAGAATACTTCTAGTATTTTAAAAAAAGTACAAGCAGTTAGCCATTTTCTCTTTGCTTCATTGAAGAATCTGGTAATAAATTATGATGATTTCTCTCTTTGTTTTAAATAAAAAATAACCATACAAGATAGATAGCACAGAAATGACCATCAAACTCACAATCTTTCTTGGTAATAATATCATATTAGGGAAAATCTCAACATTTTAATACGTTTATTGTATTTGTGAATGATGTTATGTCTTGACAAACAAGGAAAAGAAAAATAAAATGAAATGAAAGAGTGCCTTTGAACTTCCCGTTTCATCCACCACCTTCTCTCAATGTTCCAGAGAGATCTACAACCCGCGTCTCCACTAATTTCCTCCTTTTTTATTAAAGCTAATCCTAAAAGATTTTGCAAAATATTCATAATATTATAAACTAAAATCTCACGGAATTAGACGATCGAACTGTGCCATAATTATCTTATTATTGTCATTATTTTTATATCAAATTATTACTCAATAAAGCACCATCATTTATTAACTTTGTTTGATATTCTAAAAAACTTATTATTTTGATTTTCGTGCGGTTCCTCTAATTGAATATTAGTAAGCATATACTTTTTTTGTTGGATATACTAATAAGTATCTTGTTAATTACAAATCCGTTGAAAACCCGATTAAGGTAAAAATCATAGAGAGAGAGAGAGCGAGAGAGAATAGCAAAAGCTCATACAATTTTTTTTTTAAGGTTTTATCTAACAATATGAGATCTTATGTAAGTATGTAACGTCTTTCTTTCTATTCCACATAAGACAATATAAACATAATTAAGTTTGGGGTCTGCTTTCATAAGGAGATGGACCGCAATTTCCTTTGAATGTTCCTGACTCACCCAAAAAAAGTAGAAAACATTAAAAGAATCGAAAAGAACAATAAAGATAGAGGAAAGGAAATCAAAATCCTCAACAGAGGAAGAGGAAAGAAGAATGAAAATCAAATTCCGAAATTCCTAGCCTTGTCGACTAGGGTCGATGGTTGTGTGTGAGAGACAAAAATAGTACATTTAAATGGACCGCTTGTAGAAATTTGTGAAGTGGCCAGGGAATAAAATTTTAAATGCGAGAGATATTTATTTTGGGGATGTAATTTTTTTAAACTACATCAAATAATCAATTATAATTATTTAATTTTATAAAATTAGTATTGCTTTTGGATCCATATTTTTAGAACTAGCAAAATTATATGTTGATAAATGATGATTCATCTAAAAAAAGTGAAGAATTTTTTTCTAAACAATGATGAATAAGATTCTTAAGTTAGAGTAAACTTAGCAGGTAAATTCTAGAATAATTTAAAGTATATTACATCTAACTCATATATGGGAGAGAATGGCGATTCCTCGTTCAATAGACTAAGGTATTAAGTATTTGTTTGGATTAGTTGTGAAAAAAATTATGTTAAAAATTAATTATGTATATAATTTATTTTCAAGAAAATTGATTATGAAAAAATTAATTTATGGTTGCATATGTTAATTCATAATCGATTTTATGATAAAGAGTTTTGTTTGGATTGTATAAAAAAATTATTTTTATGTATTAAATTACTAAAAGATATATAAAATGATTGAAAAAGTTATTTGATTGAGGGTAAATAGGTATTTCTCTCTCAAAACTTTTGAAAATAATTTGAAATCAAATAATTAAAAGTTTAAAATAACAACTTTTTTTAAAAAATAATTTTAGTTATAAAAAAATAATCTTAGCTTATAATCAATTTTATACACTTTAAACAAATAAGATAGATTTTAGATAAAATAACTTTTAATTGAAAAAAATGATTATTTTAAAAATTTAAGCAAATCCAAACATGCTCTAAATCACCATCTATTTTTTTTTTTAATTTAACAAACATAGGAATGCTCATTTTATAAAATAAAGTATGAAATGAAATCACTGCCCCCTACACCAAAAGTACCATTATAGGTTGCACTCAAAACATGCCTTCAACATAGTGTTAACATGTTTGACAAACTTTAAAGTAGAATTATGTTTGAGTGCAAATGCAATTTTAATAACTTATAGTGAAATAAAATTTGTTTGTGTGTATTGATAAAAATATCTTTGTAATTTGATATTATAGCATTATTTTAATAATATTTAAATAAATATTACTTAATAATTTTATAAAAACATTATTATAGTTATATTCCAAATGATTTTATTTTATAATACTAAAAGAATTAATTTTTTTAAAGAATTTCTTTTATCATTAATTTATCTATAATTAATCTTTTTAATATTAATTTATTCACAATCAAACTTAAAATAATTATACACTTTTTTGTAATTATATATCTGCAAGTAGTTTTTATCAACATTATCAAAACAATTTTCATTTTGATAAAATTAATTTTTAGATAAAGGCTCCAAACATAAATCAATTTACTCAAATTCACTTTTGACTAAAATTAAGTTTACAAGACTAAGTGTGTGTTTGTATTAGCTGTGAAAAAAGATTAATGTAAAAATCGATTATATGTATAATCGATTTTCAAAAAAATTGATTATGAGAAAATTAATTTATGTTTGGATGTGTTAGTTCATAGCAAATTTTAAGATAAAGAATTTTGTTTTGATTATATAAAAAGAATCATTTTTATGTATTAAATTACTAAAAGAAATATGGTATGATTGAAAATTTTATTTAGTTGAGGGTAAAAAAGTATTTATTTATCAAAACTTTTAAAATAATTTATAATCACATAATTAAAAGATTCAAATACAAGCTTTTAAACAAAGTTATTTTTAGTTATAGAATAATAATCTTAATTTATAATTAATTTTACACACTTTAAATAAATAAAATAAATTTTAAATAAAATAAATTTTTATTAAAAAAATGTTTTGGAAAAGAAAAAAACTTTTCCAAATATACTCTAAATTAATTCAAAATTATGTTTACAAAATCTTGAACATGTAGATATGACGTGTGAACTATAAACTCCATCAGAAGTTGAGTTCTCTTAGATCACAACCATAGAAATATAGAAGTCAAAGCTCTCATTTAAATATATATATATATATATATATATAAAATATATAACTAAATTTAAACAATGTCCCACAAAATTAAACTATGGAATGGTGGGACATTGTTTAAATTTAGTTGTCTTTTCATTCAAGAATTGAAGTGGCTTTTTAGCATTAAAAGAGAATATAAAAATATTAGGAAAAGAAAGTCCAGAAAAGCCTTGAAAAACAACCATAGCTATCTGATATCATCTTGATTCTTGATTCTATTTTCAATTCAATTTTGCCGACACAACATTTCCAGTTTTCGCGGTTTCGCCTATATTTATTCACATAACCTGTGCCACACTTGCAACCCAGAAATTCTTCAAAGTATCCATTTGTGTCTTGTGCTGTGATACCAGCCAACTAGCTATTATTACTCTCGTGTTCTTCATACTTCAAGCTAATAAATCAGCATAAATTTGTCAGCTTTATAATTTTCGCCTGCAGAAATCTCTCCTTTGAAAAGCTTCCATACTTGTGAAGTGTATCAAATATTGCATATTCTGATTCGATTCTGCCATAAATAATATTCCGTGGCATCTGTGATATTGAATCCTCATAGTCTTAAATTTGCTGTAAATATCTTGATCTTCAAGATTAGTTGAGCCTTGAGCGTCGAAACCTTCAGCCTACTAGTATATATATCCCACAAGAGTTAGCTTCCTTCACTCATCAAACAAGGTTTCTAGTCTTTGTAGTTCTGAATCCTTCCTATCATCCTTTCTCCTCTGTTTTCCTGTCCATTTCCTCTTTCTCTGTTCTTTTCCATTTTCCATGGCTCCTCCCAATGACCCAGTGAATTCCACCTTGGGACTCCTAGGGTCCGAACCATTGGAAAATATTTTTGACTTATCTGATGGGAAGCTTACCTTCAGAGGTGTGCCATTGCTCTCACAAGTCCCTGAGAATGTCTCTTTCAGTCCCTTTTCCTCTATCTGTCAATCCTCTGACGCCCCACCTCCCCTGCTTCAGCGTGTGCTTTCTCTGTCTCACAAGGGTGGCTTCCTTGGGTTCTCCCAGGAGGTGCCCTCTGATAGATTGATGAACTCCTTGGGTAGATTCAGTGGCAGGGACTTCCTTAGTATCTTTAGGTTCAAAACCTGGTGGTCTACCCAGTGGGTGGGAAATTCTGGTTCAGATTTACAAATGGAAACCCAGTGGGTGCTCATTGATCTGCCTGAAATAAAGTCCTATGTGATAATCATTCCTATCATTGAAGCAAGTTTTAGGTCTGCTCTCCATCCTGGCTCTGATGGCCATGTCATGATTTGCGCAGAGAGTGGTTCTACCATAGTGAAAGCATCAAATTTTGATGCAATTGCTTATATTCGCTTGTCTGAAAATCCTTACAACTTGATGAAAGAGGCCTATAGTGCTCTGAGGGTTCACCTCAATTCCTTCAGGCTCTTGGAAGAGAAAACTCTGCCAAATCTGATAGACAAATTCGGTTGGTGCACTTGGGATGCCTTCTACTTAACCGTAGACCCTGTTGGAGTTTGGCACGGATTGAAGGATTTCGCTGAGGGTGGCGTGGCTCCAAGGTTTGTGATCATTGACGATGGCTGGCAAAGCATCAATTTGGATGGTGGTGACCCCAACGAGGACGTAAAAAATCTTGTTATTGGTGGTAAACAAATGACTGCAAGGCTTCACAGGCTCAACGAAGGTGACAAGTTCAAAAATTACCAAGCTGGCCTCCTCTTGGGTCCTAATGCTCCTTCATTCGACCCAAAGAAGATTAAGGCACTGATCGCTAGGGGAATCGAACTTGAGCATTTGGAGATACAACGCGACGATGCCATACAATCTCAGAGTTCCAATTTGCCAGAGATTGACTCGAGGATCAAGCAGATAAACAAAGACATCGATGATCTCTTTGGAGGAGAGCAAAGCAACGCTCCAAACAAAGAATGTGGAAGTTGTTGTTGCAAAGCAAAGGACTATGGGATGAAGGCTTTCACAAGGGATTTGAGGACCAAATTCAAAGGTTTGGATGACATTTATGTATGGCATGCCCTTTGTGGCGCCTGGGGTGGTGTGAGGCCAGGAGCGACACACCTAAACTCGAAAATAGTCCCCTGCAAACTCTCCCCAGGCCTTGATGGGACAATGCATGATCTTGCTGTGGTAAACATCGTTAAAGGTTCTATCGGGCTTGTTCATCCTAATCAAGCCAATGACTTTTATGACTCTATGCATTCCTATATTGCCAAATCCGGTATTACAGGAGTCAAAGTGGACGTCATTCATGTGAGTTTTCTTTTCTTTTGTAAATACTCTGATTTTAGCTTTAGTATCTGTTGTACTTGTATCCAACTATTCATTGAATTTGATTGTAAAATCCGTTTTCTTCTAACTTCAGACTCTTGAGTATGTGTGCGATGAATATGGAGGCAGAGTCGAGCTTGCCAAGGCTTACTATGATGGGTTGACAAACTCCATTGTCAAGAATTTTAATGGAAGTGGAATCATCGCTAGCATGCAGCAGTGCAACGACTTTTTCTTCCTCGGAACGAAGCAAATTGCCATGGGAAGAGTTGGTAAGCAGTATACACACACAGGATACCGTTTACTCCCTGAATTTTGTTGTTTTTTTTTTTAATTCACACAGACGCACGCAAAAACAATATAAACTACGGTTTTAACCAAAATTTTGTTACAGGGGATGACTTTTGGTTCCAAGATCCCAATGGGGACCCAATGGGAGCCTTCTGGTTACAGGGGGTACACATGATTCACTGTTCCTATAACAGCTTGTGGATGGGGCAGATGATTCAACCCGATTGGGACATGTTCCAATCGGACCATGTGTGTGCCAAATTTCATGCAGGGTCGAGAGCCATTTGTGGTGGTCCGGTCTATTTGAGTGACACAGTGGGCTCTCATGACTTTGATCTCATTAAAAAGCTTGTATTCCCAGATGGCACCGTACCCAAGTGCATACATTTTCCCCTTCCAACTAGAGACTGCCTGTTCAAGAACCCTCTATTTGACCAAAAAACTGTTCTCAAGATTTGGAACATCAATAAGGTATTTACTTCACTTGATATACATATTTTGTTCAAAATTTCAACACTATACCCTACAAAAGTTGGTTCCTAGTTTTCATCTTTTAAATATTTGATTAGTATGTCTAATAACAACTAAATTTTTTCATGTAACAGTATGGAGGGGTTATTGGTGCTTTCAACTGTCAAGGGGCCGGTTGGGACCCTAAGGTGCAGAAGTTCAGGGGTTTCCCCGAGTGCTACAAGCCAGTATCTGGTTCAGTGCATGTAACTGAGGTTGAATGGGACCAGAAGAAAGAAGCAGCCCATATGGGTAAGGCAGAGGAGTACTTAGTCTACCTCAATCAGGCTGAGGAACTGCTTTTGATGACACCCAAGTCTGAACCAATTCAATTTACCATCCAACCTTCCACCTTCGAGCTCTACAGCTTTGTACCAGTCACAAAACTAAGTGGCAACATGAAATTTGCACCAATTGGGATAAAAAGCATGTTCAACAGTGGAGGGACAATTCAAGAATTGGAATTTGTCGAGAGTGAAGCTGAGATTGGTGCTAAGGTTAAGGTTAAAGGTGGTGGGAATTTCCTTGCTTACTCAAGTGAATCTCCGAAGAAGTGTGAATTGAATGGTGCTGAGGTCGCTTTTGAGTGGCTGCTAGATGGCAAACTGACACTCAACCTTCCTTGGATTGAAGAGGCTGGTGGGGTCTCTGATTTAGCCATCTTCTTCTAGATTTTTTTTTGCGGTTCCCACGGTGATAGGTTTGAATGCCGGTTGGCATAAACTGGGGCGTTTTCTTTACCAAGTACTGATGTGGATTGGTTTGATGTAATAAATAACCACTCTCTTATCTATCGCGTGATTTCTTTTTGGTTAATCTTTTGAAGTATATCCTTTTGCTATTACATCTCTTTGCTTTTTTCACTAATTTTCTCTGCATTTGTTGCTTACATACCAAGCAAAATGAAGCAATTTATGGCGTAGCATATGATTCTGTATGTTCCTTTTATCTGTATGGTCATGGCTCTCTCCTCATAACTGGACAATTAAATTGATCATATTGACGAACACTTTTTTCCCGATGCTTCTTATGTTAATTAATCGACACTAGTTTATTAGAATCTTCAAGCAGGATGGGAAGAAAAAAACTGATGTTGCGGTCTGGCTACTATAATAGCATTTAGTTTAATTTTAATTCATGGTTAGTATAAAAAAATTTTACATTGTTATTTAATTATGTATTGTCAAATCATTAAAATAGTTTGACTATCACTACAACCATTTAGAAAGTCTAACTCTTTTAATGATGTGTTAGCATATGATTGCATGACAGTGTAAAATTTTTTTACACTGACAATGAATTGAAATTAAATTTAATAGCATTTCAATCTTGGTTGATTAACTTTTGAAAATGTTCTCTTAATTGTATTTAGCACATAAATACCAGATAATTAGCATCACCAAATTCTAATGTCCTTTGTTACTAAGGAATAGAATGTCATTTCACATTTAATCTTAAAATAATTCTATGTTTATTTGTGGAAGAAAATATAGAATAGCATTACTATTCTTATAGAATCTCATTCCTAAAAGAAAAGTGGGATTGCTATTCTATAATTTTTTAATATACCCTTATTCAATTTATTAAATGACAAATTATTATTTTATAATTTATAAAATATTCTGACAGTCACTGTAACTCATCTTCTATCTCGACTCTCTATTTCTCATTCTCTAATTATTTATTGATACAAGCTGAAAGATTATTTGTTGGCTTATGGTGATAATTTTCAATCTTTTTATACACTTGAACTTTGAACTTTTTTTATGGTGTAATTTTTCATTTTAGGTTCTCATAAAACCATTGCTCCTTTATAATATTTTGGATATTTTTTAATCATAATTTTTATTTAATTTTTGTCTTAAGATTTTCAGATCTTGTGCAATATTAAAATCAATATTGTACCAATATTATAAAGTATAGAACCATAATTATAATATATTAATTATATAAAAAAAATACTGAAAATTTAAATAAAATTGGACCTATTAAGCATGTGGTCAGAAGTTCGATTTCTGACCCCATTGTATAAAAAAACATTTGTTAAGAGAGATCAACCCCTTAAATGGATCTCAGTACCTCGAAAGATTAGTCCTCGCAGTCGCGCGTAGGGGATACTCTGAGAAACCAAAAAAAATCACTGAAAAGAAAATAAAATGCTATCAAAATTTCTGTTATCAAATTGTTGAAAAAATTATATTGAATATTGTTTGAAAAAATGCACATTCATATTAATATATACAAGATACGGAAGAAAAGTTCAACTTTTTCATTTATTTTATTAGAAGTATTAATGTCATTTACATCAATTTAGATTCTATTCTATATTACACCAAATTTACGAAATCGTTTTTCAAGCCATTTTATTTCCAATCCTACCAAATTATGAAATTGGAACAAGATTTTCATTTTAATTTATTAATTCTTATTCTTATTCTTGTTTCATAAAATTTTATTCTTTACACCAAACTTTCTATAAATTTGCCATGCTCTCCTTCAATAAGAAACGCCTATTATTTTCATATATACAATAGTATATGCTTCGCAGGCTTTCAACCTCATGCATGATTGTGTTTTTTTTGAACTTTCATTCATATTCATAGTAAAAATTAGGGAAAAGAGCATGGAGACTCCTTAAACTTTCGCTCATTTGCAAACAATCACCTAATCAATTAATTTGAGACACTTATGTTAGCTTTATATTAGGCTTTATTAGATGTTTATTGTGCCCAATATTAGTATTTTAGATGAGTTTAATGTTATTGGGTTTCATTGGGCTTTAATGCAAATTGTGAATAATTTTCAGATTTTGATGTATTTTGACATTTCTTCCTTAGTTAGGCCATAACTTGGGACTCGGTGATTCATTTGAGGTGATCTTGGTGTCTTTAGAAAGTTAAGACAAGGCTCTACAAGTTTAATGAGAACTCAAGAGTTGGATCGGACTTCTAAGGGTCCAAAATATCCCTGCAATGCAGAGTGAGTTTGCTGTAACGAAAATCTAGGCAGTGTGCACATATTGGACTACATAGTGAGCTATAGGCCTCCTCTTGGGTTGAAACTTGGCCATTGGAAAGATAAGACTCATATCTCCAACTTCACTGAAGACCATTTAGTCAATAGATGTCGTTTTAGGCATGATTATGAAGTTACAAGTTGGTTTGAATTTGGAAACACGTTCTGCCAACCAAACTTGAGGTAGGTGCAGTGTTTTTGGCATATCTGGAGTTCTAAAAATCCAAATGGCATGATTCCAATTGCAAAATTTCAAGGAGACAACTGTATACAACTTTCATGAGACCTCCAAGCCAAAATACACAATCTAGGTTATGAAAATCAAGCCAGAAGTCAGATAAGAGTTGCTAACTAAAACTCACAAACCATACACCAACCCACCTACCATGCACCAACCCACCAACCATGCATCAAGCTTCCATATTTGACAATTTCCATGTTTTTACAGATTGTATTCAGATTATGTACATGTACAAATTAGCTTCTAGGATTAGTATAAATAAAGTCAATCTCTTTGTATTATTATCATTTAATTTTAAGTAAGTTTGAAGAAAATTTCAGTAATTGTGAGAGTTTTCTTTCTCTTCTTCTCAATTCTCTTTACAATTTTGTTTTTGTTCTTTTATTTTTGAGTTCTTCCTTCCCATTCATGGAAGGCTAGGCTCTCATAATCAATCCAAGGGATTAGCCATTTTGATGTTTAATTTGGAGATCTTGTTTCGCTCGTTGATATTGCTTAATTGTTATTCAAGTTTCTCTTCTTCCTCTTTTGATTTTTATCTAGATTAAATTGCTTAATTTGATTTAGATGTTGATGTGATAATAGCTTTATTATCATGTATTCAAAAAGGATCACAAAGATTAAACAATATATTAAAGCTTTTTGATATATTGTTTAGCTTGGTTAAATTTTAGATCTTAAGTTAATCTATGTTGGATGGTGCTTACTTTATCTAACCTTGGTTAATCAAATCCTAGATGCTTATCTAGTAGAGAATTCTTGGATCATGTTAAGGCTTCTTGCCGTGATTTAAGGCCAAGAACATGGTTAGCAATTAAGTGAATTCCTTATGATCAATGATGAGTTAAACTCAATATCAGTAAATTTTCTTGGATTGGTTGTTTCTTTAGATTTGTTTACAACTTTAAGTTTCATACTTTTATTAATCTTGTTTATCAACAACAAAACCCCCCCTTTTCTAATTATCTTGATCTAATTAAATCTTTATTTTTGGATCCTTGAGAGACGATTCGGTTCATTCACTATACGATAAATTAGTTTGTGAACCGATTATTTTTATTATTTGATAGGTCTCGACAACCTCTTGTCACCACCACAAACTTTAAAAACTTCTAATTTAGTCTTTGAACTATATGAATTATCTTAATAGACCCTTTCATTCACTCCTCGTTAACCCACTAATGGAAAATGACATGGCATGATATTGATCATCCACTTGTCCCCAATCATAACTATTCACATAAATATATTTTTATTTTCATTATAGTTATTTAATAATTCCTCCTAAACAACAAAAAGTAATTTATTAAAATTAAATAATATAGACCACATGACAAGCATTCTTCCAAGATAAATCTTCCAATTCATAGTAAATTTGTGTAGACTTTCTCACACCATCAGCTACCAATGTGGTCAAAGGAATTTTAGAACCTATGTGGAAATGCAGCAATCAAAAGCAATGAAGGATACCCACGTGTTGAAGCTTCATCGTCTTTAGCTTCAAACAAGAATTCTATTGAATGGTCCAATACCACTAGATATGCGCAACAAGGGAAAGATAAAAATGTTGCTTGTGCTTAAGAACAAGCTCACTGGCGAGATTGCCAGAAAGAACCACTTATCTAGTGAAATACTTGAACAAGTCTCAAAAGCTACGCCCTTGTGCCCATTGCTTTTACTTTCCGGGTTCCCATGCTCAGTGCCTTTAATTTTAGGGTCCCCGTGCCCTTTGCTTTTAATTTCTAGGGCCTCGTGCCAATCGCTTTTAATCTTCATGTCCCTTGCTTATTGCCTTTACTTTTCGAGTCCCCGTACCCAGTGCAATTACTTTTTGGGTCCACCTGCTTGTTGCTTGCTTTTAGTATTCTTGCACTTACCTCTTGCACACCTGGACAAAATATCAGTTCATGTCTTTACTCGTTCCTTACAATGATAATATGAAAACTACGATTATTTGTATTCTCTAGTAAGGAACGAGTAAAGAGGGGCAATTGTGAACACCGTATTTTGTCCAAGTCACATAAAAATTTATTAGCCAAATTATTCCAAAAAAAAAACATAGAAAGAAAGAAACTATAAATTGTATCCTTTCTGGCCTAATCACTAAAACAATTTCCTTAAACTCACTTAGCTCAAACCAAAATCCCAAAACCTCTTCCCCCCTGGCCCATCATGATCCGAGATCAACCCAAGCTGCCTTCCCCTTTGACCCGACCCAAAACCTCTTCTTTGGTCCAGCCTACACTAACCCAACCATTCTCCCATTTTTCCTCATAAGAAACCCTAGCAGAGCAAACCTCTGCTGCCCACGCCACTAGGTACGAGGGGGAACACGCCCCCTGCACCACTCCTCCCGCCATCCCCTTACTTCATTCACCCCGCACCACTCCCTCTGCCACACCCTCATGCACTGACCCCTTGCATTACGTCCTCTGCACCTCCTTGCCTTGCTCCCTAAAACTGCAAGACATGCACAGATGAGAGAGTCTTTTTGGCCTTTTGCAGAGGTTGCCCCTCTATAAAGGTTGATTTCTATAATTGAAAAAGAAGAAGGGAAAAAAAGGAGTTCTCGAGGTTTTCTGGAGTTCTATGAGTTTTTTGAGAGAATTTGAGAGTGAATGTGAGAAGCAGACGAAGAAGAAATGAGGCTCCTCCAAGCACAGAGGGTGTCAAGTTCCTTCACTCTTTCTTTTCTTTTGTTTCTGCAAGTTCAGATTCTGGTTTATAGCTGATTTTTTTTATTGGATCTTTATATCTAAAAATCAAGTGATTGTGTGTACATTCATGAGTCTTCATAGACATGTACATTTTGAAAAATACAATAGATTGGATTATTTATATTCTGATACACGCTGTTTGATCTGGTTTATGTGCAGTATATGTTTGATTTGAATATGGGTTGAGCATTGTTAAAACGTTGGACTGATGTTTGTATGAGGATGAAGTTTGGGTTCGAACTTTGCAATGTTTATTGGTTGTGATCTTTTATCATCTCTGGTTCATGTGTAATTTGTGCTTGAATTGAATCTGGATCGGGCATTCTTAAAATACATAACTGATGTTTATATGAGGGTAAAGATTGGGTTCGGTTTTTGCAAGGTCTATTTGTCTTGATCTCTAGATTTTGCATTATCTCGTCAAAATAGAGCCATCTCTATGCCCATTATAAAATGCCACCCATAGTCATCCATGAACAACCAACATCACCATAATATCCCACTGTTTTGCCACCAAACCCACCCCAATAGCCATCAACAATATGCCAAATTCGTGAAAAAATAGAAAACAGAATCTGCGACCGTGTCTGACCGACCACTTACTCCCCTAAACATTTTTCAATTGACCACCCACTTATTAGACCATCTCCAAACCGATCAAAGTCTTTTTCTGGATCTCAGCCTCTAGATCTCCCAAATTGATTGAGCCAACCATAGCCTCTTCCTCAACCTCTCCATTACCGATTGCTAAATCGATCTAATCTCCTTAACTATTTTTCCCATCAACTACCAAACCTGATCCATAGCCCATAACACCTTAGCCAACCTACCTAACCGAGCCTTAGTCTTAACCCCCCAACCAACCTACCAAACAAACATACCTTAGCCTTAGTCTTAATCCTTCAGCTAACATACCGACCGAGCAGACCGAGCCTTAGCCTTAACCCTTCAACTCACCAAGCCGACATATCACACCTTTACCATTAGCCCATCAACCTCTAGACTAATTGATCCAAGCTTGCCCTTACCCCATTAGCCTCAGAATTCATTTGGTCGACCGAGCCAACCCTTACCCTTAACCCATTAACCTGTTAGACCATTTCTCTGAACTGAGCTTACTCTTACCCCATCAGCCTCAAGATCCACTTGGTCGACCAAGCAAACCTGTACCCTTAATCTATTTATTCCGTAACTCTCAAAATCGATCTGATTCCCTTAATAGTCTCCCAATCAACTCAATCGACCGAATTTACCATTAACCGATTGGTTCTAACCTATCACTACCTTTTTATCCCCATCAACAACTGATCAGTTCAAACTGATCAGATACTTGCCTCACCTGTAACAACACCCTTACCCCATCAGCCTCAAGATCCACTTGGTCGACCAAGCAAACCTGTACCCTTAATCTATTTATTCCGTAACTCTCAAAACCGATCTGATTCCCTTAATAGTCTCCCAATCAACTCAATCGACCGAATTTACCATTAACCGATTGGTTCTAACCTATCACCACCTTTTTATCCCCATCAACAACTGATCAGTTCAAACTGATCACATACTTGCCTTACCTGTAACAACACTTAATTGATCGGACTTGACCGATCCGAACACCATTTTCATTCTCAACACTTGATCGATCGGCCATGATGGATCCGACCATCATTTCCTTTTTCAATACTTGACTAATCGTTCATTGCCGATCCAAACACCATTTCCCTTCTCAACACTTAACTGATCGGACATGACCGATCCGACAATCATTTCTTTTCTCATCACTTAATCGATCTATCATGACCAATCTGACCACTGTTTCCATTCACAATAATCATCCTTTAATATTTTCATTCATCCTTTTTAAATTAATATGTTATATAAGATTCCAAGGAGGGGATAATCAAAATGTTGTGATGGCAGCGACATTTTGATTTCCCTCAGATGAGGAGAAATTTTATGATTTTTCTAGAAGCGCTGGCGAAGTTATAAATGTCCTCCAATAAGAATATTATTTCATCATTAATTTGTCGCACTTGCTAATTTTGAGCATTTGAAACGACTTTCAGTAATTTCTAACAATAAAAAGGATTGTTTCATCCGTTCAATCATGATTTCTTCTTGCTTCCCCATTATCATAATATTTAAACAAGTTATAATGTCTTAATAATTAAAATAATTCAAAACTGGCTGATGATGGAAATTGGAAGAGGATTGGGAGTTTGATCAACTAAATTTTTCCTTATGTTCTCAATGCATTTATATTAGATTTTTCCAAGAAAGCTGGCATGATCTAATTCCAAAAAATAAAAAAATAAAAAAAATATTTTTTAAAACAATAAAATCAAGTAACGCAAAATAATTGTGAACAAATTCATATAGCCTTGGTGGTAATGGTAAATTAAAATTTGAAAATTCTTTTGTGAAAATCATTTTTAAAAATCTTCTATTTTGCTAAATAAATTTTCCAATTATTAAATCTATTTTCAAGAGTCTTTTCATCTAAAAAATATAATATTTTCTTGAAAATAAAAATTTTCAATTCATCGTGTTTACTCTTAATAAGTTGCGAGTTTAGGATTTGTTCCCCAATAATGGCTATTAAACCACATATTCTCTGTCTCGGTCATTTATTACTCTTTGGTAATATGTCTGACAAAATGAGACATGAAAAATAACAAATATTAAAATATTTTATTTTTAAATAATAAACGACCAACTTAATTAATTTAACAAATAAATTTATATTAAATAGGTAACCGTTCTTGGAATGGACAGTATAAGGTGCTAATGCCTTCCTTCATCGTAATCAACCATCAAATTCAAACTCTGGTATGCAAACTCTCTTTTTAGGTGTCCAATTGAACCCCTCTATTTTTTAATAGAAGAATCGATTGGTGGCAACTCTCACCATTTTCATTTATTTCTCTTTACGTATCTTTTGTGAGGTTGCCTATTTCGCAGAATTTTCCCTTGAGGGACGATTGCAATAGTGAATTAACAGAATGTGGATGGAATGATTTATTGAAATAATTCATATAGTTCAATGACTAAATCGAAAGCTTTTAAAGTTCGTGGTGATTGTGCAAATGGGCTAAAGCTTAGGGAGTTTGTATGCTCTTTTCCCTAAAAATTATGGACCACCTATTTTAGTTAGAATGCCCTTGCACACGCACTAAAAATTTCTAATCAATCACTTTCAATCAATGTTTTAAACATCAAATCAGACCGGCCGATCCGACCGGTTGGACCGTAAACTAGCTGTGTCACTAGTCCTGTTATCCTCTAAAAACTGTCTAAGTTGTTGGACCGTCATTGAACCGCTCGAACCATTGAAAACCATATTAAGGCAATTTGGCCACAGTACAGTAGATTAGGAGACAAATTACCGAAATGCCACTCATTTGAAACATATTACCAGCGTACTGTCATTTTTGCCACGTGTATCACGTCAACACGGGTGGCGTGATACACGTCATCACGTCAACACGGGTGACGTGATGACGTGTATCACGCCACCCGTGTTGACGTGATACACGTGTATCACGCCACCGGTGTTGACGTGATGATGTGTATCACGCCAACACGGGTGGCGTGATATACACAAAATCGAAAAAAAAATAATAGATTAATACAACAAAACTTATATAACCAAAGTGAAAACTTTGAAAAGCCATAACTTTTGACTCATTTGTCCGATTTAGACGCATTTTATATCGATTCCATATAACTTTTCGAGGCCGAGTGCAACGCAAACGGCCGTAGGCGGTTTGGTCCACCGGAATTCCAAAAAACCCTTTATTTTGTAAGTTATCAAGCTTTTTATGAAAATTATATGGGTATTTCATAAAATCAAGGTTAAACTCATTTTTTTTCCTTTTCATTTTTATGAAACTAATGATAGTACGCTGGTAATATGTTTCAAATGAGTGGCATTTCGGTAATTTGTCTCCTAATCTACTGTACTGTGGCCAAATTGCCCCATATTAAACTAGAAAACTGCTCAAATTGGATCCAATTTCTGATAACCGACAAGTTCCACTTCTGATGCTATGATTGATCTTCTCTTAGACTGGGATTCCCATTTTATCTCCCTAGCTTGTAAAGATGATTGAATAGAGTGTAGATTCGTCAAGGTTCAATCAATAAGTTGAGCTTGCTTTGTAGAATCCTCATTCCTTTATTCGTATTTCATCCATAAACAACAAAACAATAGAGAGTTGAAGCAATGTTGTCAAAGAAACCATCCACGCTTGAAACTTGGAAGATAAATATGGAGGTGGCGTGACTATTCTGTGCGTGATCATTTAAAAGCCTAGGGTTTTTTATTTTTACTTTTTGTTTGGGTCATTTTGCAAGCATATATTTATATGCGCTAAGCCCATGTTCAATTGAATAAAATTGTTTTTAATTCCTTTAATAGAAATATTGTGGCAAGCTATGGGAAAATATTTTTCCTTACAACTAGCCTAGTGGATTTTTTTTTTTTGGGTATGCTTTTCTTGCAACTAGTTAATTATACTTATATTATATCAAGTGTTTTTTAAGCTTGCTTTTGAAGATGTAAAATCTATTTTTGAATAAATTAGTTGACTGTGCATATAATATATATATATAATTTATTAGTTAATTATTACGTTATCTGGTTCGACTATCAGTTCAATCAATTGAATTATGAATCGAAAGTCTCACCGATTCAATTTTTAAAACATTGCTTTCAATATCTGTCACTAATAAAATAACCTTTGTATCCTTTAACTAACCGTCTTTGTTTTGTTTCTTTATTTCTTTGTTATAGTATCTTATCTGTAATGACATTTTTATCATCAATTAATTAATTACGTATTGAGTTTTAATTCGTGAAAAATAAATATTTTAGCTTCAATTTAATGGGATATTTGAAGAGTTACAAGGAGATATTTGAAAATCAAACCATCTCTAAATCAACTTATTAAAGGAATTAGTTGACTAATAAACCAATTTGTAATATAAAGTTTAGCCAACTTATTCTACATTTGAGCGAACTCATTGTTATTAACATTTTCAATTCACTAAATGACAAAATAGCATAAAAGGACCACAGGATCAATCATTTGATATCGGATCCAAAAAGATTTGGGTGATTACTTGATTTATTTTCTGGATTTTTTCTATGCCCTATTCTGAAAGTTATATAACTTACGATTTCATATGCCATTCTTTTCATTTATAACCTTATTTATTTAATAATAATGCGGTTCCCAAATTCTACCAAAGTGTTAGAACTTGGAATGGGCGTTACAACTACAATCTTTTATTTATACGACCAAAAACAAGATACTAGACAGCATAATAAACCGCAGAAAATAAGATAGTTGCTCTCATTGATTGCCAGCTTTCGTGCTGATACTACGTGTTGCTCTCATGCATTGCCAGTTGTCCTGCTGATGGATGGTATAATTTGCGCTGAGCTGCCGGATGAGTGCCACGCAAAGTTAGCATACACGTGCTATCTCCCGAAGGTACTGATCTTACTCTCATTATTTTTTCAAATTTTTTTAAATAAAGTATTTTAATTTTAATTAAACAGTTATATGATTATACTAACATAGTATGGTACAAATGGTAAATATTTAAGTCTCTTAAGTATGTGGTTAAAAGTTTAATTTTTAACTTATGTGTATGAAAAAAATCTATTAGGAGATATCAACCCCTTAAATAGATCTCAGTATCTCGAAAAATTAATTCCCACAATCACGTTTAGAAAATATTATGAAAAAAAAAACAGTTATATGATTATAATATTATCTAAATATCTAAGAATCTCTTTAATGAACAAGCTGTCCCTATTCTCAACGGTTACGCTTACAATACCAAATCTGGCTAAACAATTGAAAAAGAAAAAGATAAGAGGAAACGTTATCTTCCTTAAACTATTTAGTTTCTTGTAGTTCACGACTTGAAAATTTATTGCAGAACCAGAAAAATAAAGACGCGAGGCATTGAAATTTCAAACGAGCAACACCTGTGACTTGTGTAGTAACGTTAACGTGGTTAATGGCTCTTTGGATAAACCGTTTTTGAGGCAACGCGAGGATGTTTCATATTTGTCGTGCTTGTCCCTTCAATATTATTGCCAACGAAGGAACAAACAGAAGGTCAGTTGAAGTGAGATCGTCCCCCAAATAGTGAGACCGAAATTAGAGAAAGTGATATGAGAGCAATGTGTTATTTTTATTTTATTTTTTTCTCATAAGCTGTTATCACACATTTAAGTATGAAATTAATCTTTATTTGAGTGTTTAATAGTGTGAATCTGGCCACAAGATTCTTTCAGTTAAAATTTAAATTTTTACATTAATGACAAGTAAAATTCACACATAAAATTTAAGTTGACAATTAAATCATACCTCATGATTAAAATAATGTGTGATTTACCAATTAAAAATTTGAAATATCATAATTATCCATTTCTTTGGTCGGTTCAATATACCAGTTTTAATTTTCTCTGGTTTCCACTTTCCAGTCCCACCTACTTTAAGATGATGTATATATTTATGAAAAAAGTGTGGCACGTTAGACCACCAAATGTACATCTAGTGTTCACTAACAAAAACTAATCTAATATCTATTATGATCCGCAGTTTGAAGTCTTGAACAGGAGCAGCTTTTTTGACTCCATATAATTAATTATGATTTTATTTCTTTACAGTAAAATTTATTCATAAAAAAATATAATTTTTAAGTGCATGATTATAATACAACTTACCCCATTATTTACATCCTTCCAACCATAATTATCGTGATAAATATGTTCCTTATTATTTACAAAAAAAGAAAAGTAGATATTCAAAATGGAACGATTGGAATCTATTAGTAAGATGGACCCAAAAGCAATTGCATTTTTAAGCTCCCTTTTGATTTTTGAAAGCATTAATCCTTATCACAAAATACAAAGTTCTTGGTGATACTCATGGAAGGGAGAGAGAATTTCAAATTAGGATAAGCCAAAAAAAAAAAGTGGACGACGCATGTAATATTATTAAATTTCAAAAGAATTATGTATAATTTATTCAAATACTTATATCGACCTCTGTTTCTTTATTGTTTTTTCTAACTCTCAAACCTCAATTTTATGATATAATAGTAATGCTATTACTAATAGTAGATCAAAAGTAAAAAGATAATATAAAAAAAGAAAAATATTTTTTATACATCATTTTTTTACACCACTTTTACATTTAGTTAATAAAATATATCGTTTGGTTAATGAATTTGGTAACCAATCACTTACAAACTGGTAATCTATTAACCAAATGATATAATTTATTAATTAATAATTTGTTCATCATTAATCAAGTTTGTGAGTAATCGATTACCAAAATTTATTAACTAAATGATATGCTAAATTAACCAAAAATTTACTTATTATTAACTAAGTGTAAAAATAATATAAAAAAATAATGTACATATATCGATACTTAATAAAATAAAATAAAACTCTCAATGTGATTATATACCATACCACAGCAAAAATAGAAGGAAAAAAGAAAAAGAAAAAAGAAACTACTGGTTAGAATTTGGAGCCCAACCCATCAGGATAGAAATGCTTTTTTCTTTTGGGGCCAACAGATAGACAAGGTTTGGGATTAATTCTGGTAGGATTTTATTTATTTTTGGTCTTAAGATTTTTATTTTATTGAAAAGCCACGGTCCTTCTGAGAAAACAACATGTAAATGGGTCTGAGACTGCCCCATGAAGAGTTTCAGACACTTAAGCCCATTAAAGAAAGGTTGGATTCTGAATTAGGGCTGGACTTTCAGACAACAAAAAAGGCTTGGATATTTTATCTGAATAAAACAAAAGAACCAAAGCTGGATTCGTGTCACAACAAAGAACAAATCGGCCTTAACATGTCTCTTCTCTATTCATTTGCATCATGTGGCAATGGCCCATTAAGGTACTCAGCTTATGGCATACTTAGTCATTCAACAATTAAGAGATTTTTTTATAAAAAAATTAATCTATTACTGGAAAAAGGGGAAAACTAAAGTGAGTATCTAATTCAGAAATAAATAAATAAATAATAGATCAGGACATCGGGGAAGAAAAGGTTAACCAAGCAAGTGAAGAGAGTAAATGCTTATCACCCACCATGTTTATTTCTTCAGGGGCTCTTGTACACATAAAAAAGGCATGTGCATAAGAGGGTGGAAAAAAGGGGATAGCTAAAGACAAGGAAACTAATGAATCACAATTTGTTTGGTTGGTGAGCCAAATATGTACATCCGTTGAATATATGTACAATGAAAAATATTAAACGGGAAATAGGACGATGATAAAACCCATGTATTAGGGATTAATTCACACACATGACTAAACCGTTTGCAAAGAATACAAAACAAACGGAGGATAACCAGACGGCAACATTCATTATTCGCCACAACATGTAATTACGATTGATGTGAAATTAAGCTCAATGGCCATTATTGGCCTCTCAATTCTTTAAGATTAACGATATTTACACATATTTTATATTCACAAGCTCTTGTACAAGTCATTGAATAACACTTAATCTCACTATGATTTATTTTTGAATAATCGAGATGCACCCAAACGAATTCACTTTGGAGTCTGTGAACTGTGATTGATTTGAAAGCATAAGTATATATGCAAGTATCATTGCTCATAGATGGGCTTTGAGGGATAACGCCAGGCCCATATGATCAGTTTACCGTGTTCATCCACATGCTTGCCTCTGGCACTACAAGTGCATGTGCATGCATGTTCTTCATGTTCTTCATCAACTTAAGCTCTTGAAAAATATAAGAGCAAAAAGGCTATCCGCATCAACTAATATCAAAGTATATTAATTTGATTAGTTTCTTCGTAAGCATAGTTTTTTCTTACACCCAGTGCAGTGCAGGGGAAAATGTTAATTAAATAAAGAATTTATTAGTTTGTGAGGAATAAAATAAATAACTAAAATTAATGTTGATGTTAAATGCTAGCTTCGGAAAAAGAAAAACTGGTATATTCTGTCCATCCTAAACCTCAGATCCGCTTTAGTATCAGTGATCTGAAATATTGTCCATAGAAAAGAAAACAATAAATACTTATTTTAGTTCTTCAAATATACAAAAGGTATCAGTTTAGTCTTTTAATAATTGTGTGACATTAAATTGATCTTTTAGAGGATTATTTTATGATATTGAAGAACCAATTTGATGTCAAAAAATATATTGAATGACTAATTTGATATCAAAAATTAACATTGAATGACCAATTTAATGTCAACAATTATTAGAGGACTAAATTGATGTCACTTGTATTTTTAGAAAATCAAAATAAATGTTTACTAAAAAAAAAAGGCCTCATTTTCTGTTCAGGACTTTTCTTTGTGGGTTAGTTTATTTATAAAAAAAAAAACTTTAATCAAAATGTTCAAAATAAAATTTTTTGCTGAAAAACCTTTTTTAAGTGTAAAATAATAAAAAATAAACATACACTTATTTTATTCAGAATCCGTGGGCATAGGATTGTTTGATCCAATCCATCCCAAAGCGGGATGATCAGTCCGGTTGGGCTTTCTCCTATTTATTTTTTTATTTTTTCCTTTTCTTCGTAATTGCTTCAAAAAATCAGACTTCTGAACTTCTGCACATGTTTTATGACAAATGGGTCAAGCCTTTATGTCGTCTGCATGAGACTGCATCTAAACTAGTCTACGGACCTACGGTCCAAGTATTTGAATTTTGAAAGTCTGCAAAACACGTTCTCTCTGTTTTGTTTTTGGTATGCAGCTATGGCTGCTTCCCCTTGTTGCGCCTTCTATATTGTAATTCTTTATCCAAGACCCTCCAAACACACCCAAAAAAATAAAAAAAAATCATAATACACTATTAGGGCTGGAAGAAAAAGATGAATATATGATTGTGTGCTATTCAACATCAGAATTAAGAAATGTAGTAGTAGGCTTGGAGCAAAAAGTAGATATCAGGAGCTGTGAGCTATAACCTATAGTTGTCGATCGTGATCGAGATTAAATTATCTAGTAAAGATTTGGAATTTCAAAGAATCAGGCATTTTAGATCAGAATTGGTAGGTCCTAACTACAGAGCTCCACGAAAAAGTGCTTCTTCCAAAACGGGAAATTAAAATATTTGTATTGTTCCTGGTGAGGAATGAAACTAAATGTTGGCTTATCAAATTTAGGGGTGACCAAAACGGGAAATTAAAATATTTGTATTGTTCTTGGTGAGGTGAATGAAACTAAATGTTGGCTTATCAAATTTAGGGGGTGACAAGATCACATGATCACTCTCACTCTCTCTCTCATGATGAGTGTTAGTACTGTCTAATCTGTCACTAAAAGCCATGGATTTGGAACATTTCCAACGCCATTTTGCATTTCAAGTGGGACTCACACCACACAAGCATTATGATACCTTTAGTGCCCCAATTGTAAGTCAAACAAAATAATATTAGCTAATTAGTTTCATTTCAGTTTTTAAAATTGAATTCGACTGGATGGTTGAATAAAAAATCAAATGTGTTTAGGTTTCAATTTTAGTCAAATTCATCAGAATCATTGAAATTGTTCAAAACTTAATTGAATTGGTGAATCATTTAAATTAGACTTAATTTTTGAAAATATGTTGGTTTTTTAAATTCTTTAATTTTTTTTACCTTTTTCAATTTATTTATTTTTTATTTTTTTATTAATTTTTTAAAAAATTATATTTATTTATTAAAAATTATAACTTTTGACTTATTTATCTGATTTAAACATAATTTATATCGATTTTAAATAATTTTCTAAAATTTACGCAACAGAAAATAACTGGATACAGTTTGGCCAATCTAGTTTTCAAAAACAAATAATATTTTCATAGTTACGAGTATTTTTTTAAAAGAATAATATTTTGTTTAAATAAAGATTAAATCATAATATTTTTTCATATTACTTTTAAAATAAAGTTGTTTAAATTGAATATAATAATATATATTATGATATGTAGTTAATTTTTATAATTTATGTTATTATATTTTCTTACATGTATATAAATAATTATATATACAATTATAATTATTATATCATCCAATTTAATTATATGTTTAACTGATAAAATTAATCAAATTATGATTTAAAAGTCTTATTAATTTGATTTCTACTCTAATTCTTAAAATATTAATTTCATCACTAGATAAAAGGAAGTACATCACATATACCCATATGGTATATAGCTATATTAATATGAATTTAATTTTGATTAAATGTAATGTAAAAAATTTATATTATTATTTAATAATATTTTAATACATTATTAAATAGTTAAAATTTTAAAATAATTGTTATAATAGTTAATTTTTTAATAATATAATAATACATAATTAAATAATAATATAAAAAAATCTATAATAAAAATATCTGAAAATTAAACTTCATTAATATTATTCCTCCCCGCTGCGTCTTCAATTCTTCGTGTCAGTTATGTTCTATTTACCACAAAAAACGAAGAAAAAAAATCTCTATAATTAATTATAAAACTTTTATCAGAAAAATGAAATGACATGCCAGTTCATGGATGATGAAAGAGTATTATTTGTACACGACTATTTTTTAAGCTGTGTACCATCAAAGCTTGCTGTGGGAATGGGATGACAACTTTTTTGGACTAGCAATTTCTGCTGAAAAAGATTTGCAGTCGAATTAAGGTGTCGGCAGTCACCGCTCACCAACCAAAGTACACAGATGTCAACAGTCCACCCATACAAATACAAATACAAAAGAATCGGAATCCAGCCTACCAAAGAAGAGAGAAATTCCCAGTCGATCATCACTGACGCGGCACCAACACCAAAGTTATGGGCTGCTCCTCTTTTTTCACTATTTATGCAATGTACTGGTTTTTTCCATGCTATGCCCTCTCATATTTTTACATTGTTAATAAACAAAAATGTGTTATATTATTATAATTATTAAAATAATTAATAATTTTTAAATAAGTACTATCATATAATTTATTAATAACAGAAAAATAATGGAACAAAATTAAATCTTCGTGCTTTTCCAGCAGATGTCTTATTGAGTAAGGAAGATTATTATGAACTGAAGAGTTGGGACATCGTGGTGTGATGATTCATGTTGTAATTTTATTTATAGTAATTTTGTCAGAAAATTCTTGCGCATACGAATAAAATTTCCCTCGCCCGGCGGAAAGAAGACAGTGAAGAATATCGGTGGTGGTGCGGTTGTGTTGATTGAATTCCAAATATATAACGAAAAAAATAAAAGGAGATAGTTACAGACATACAATATATTAGATTATTAGTATAAATTTTTTGGATCTTTGTCTCTCACCTAGGAGTCACTCTTTGCAAAAGAATATATTATCCTATTTGTTTGTTGAGGCGTGTGTGCGTGGCCAACCAAACTCAAATGGTTTTTATTTTTGACTTGCCCATCTCCATGTGCAGCTAGCGCCCTCACTTCAACTTTATTTTTGGCTTTTAAAGAGCCAATTAGATGAGTTGATGATTATTCAAAATGTGTTAAAAGTTAAAGGGGTGGAGATCATTCATCGATTTAAGAATTATGAAGAATGCTAATCCATTTTGACAATTTTTTTTTACTATCTAGTATTTTTATTTTAGAAAAAAAGGAAAAAGAAAAACACAACGGGAAGTTTCTCACACAACCACGAGTTTGATTTAGGCCAAATCCCGGAGATTATGTTGCCTTAAATTATGTCAATCTTCTAGAAGGTCTTCCCACAGATTGAGAGAGAGACAAAGAATAGAGGATCATAAAGATTTGCTTCAATGTTTTTTAATTCGGTTATGAAAAGGATAAGTTCACCACTCCAAGTGAGCCATTTGTAATCAAAAGTAACGGTTAGGTGGGGGTAAGAAATCTTGTCTCAAATATACATGAATCATGAGCCATTAAGCAATCACTAATGCTACCAATTAACCATTTAATTTTAAGCTTATGACCCGGCAATAATGGAGACGTTGTTACTAATGACACAAACCTAATGGAGAAAAAAATGATAAGAGTACGGGTAACAACAGGACAGGACCATTAACAATATATATAATGATGATAGTACTTTTTAACATGGTAAGCAACTTAATTATGCTATAGTTGTCTATTTGTGATTCCTTCTATCTTGATTTGATTTGTTTTTTGCTTATTACCAACATGCTAATTAGTTGTCGGCTAGTGATAGGATGGATTTATTTCAATGATCAAGTAGGTATCTTATATGAATTGAAACAACAACAAAAAAGAAAATAGTGACTGATATATTAAGACACACTGAAATCATTGTTTAATTAGATAATAGGGGATTGTTATGCATTTTCACATAAACTAAGAACAATAAAGGAAATATATTTAACAATAAACCCACCTAAAAAAAGAAAGATTAGGTTTTACGATATGTGATGGATGTGCCATGCAAAGGGAGAATAAATAAGAGTTTAAATTTGATTTATGTGAAAAGTCTTTTATATTATTATCTAATATTAATTATGTGTTAATATATTATTAAAAATTTTAATTTTTTAAATAATTTTTATGATAGTTTTTTTTAACAATAAATAAAAATTTAATTCAATAAATAAAGAAGAAATTAACTCAAGTGAAATAAAATAAAAATAGGCAAATATTAAAAAAAATTGCCGAGCACATAGAGGCATAAATATCGGATAAGTAGCGTGGACTCGTGACGCTGGTCAATTCTTGGGCTCCGGGACCGGTGCAGAGTGGGATTGTAACAAAAGACGATGACGTTTGGTAACAAGACAAAATTAGTTTATATTTTCTTCGTGTATTTTTGTCCTCTTGAGCTCCCCAAACGTATCCGAGAAGCAACTCCGATCAAAACAGTCACAAACTGATACTCTTATTTATGAGAAATTATATATATTTTTTTCTATACAGTTGTTATTTTACTATTTTTATAAACATAAAATATTTAGAAACAGATCCCCCCAAAATAAGGTTGATCAAATTCAAAGATAATCATCATCATAATTAAAAAGAAAAATGCACATTGTCTTCTGCGCCTTCAAAGGGCACGTTCTCAAGAAATAGAACGTTCTCCGAATATTCCAAAACAGTGTAAAAGCTGCTTATAATCGTTTGTTTTTCGTTTTGCGTGTGTTTTGATTAATTGTAAAAAAAATATGTTAAAAATTAATTATATGTATAATTAATTTTTAAAAAATTAAATTATATTTAATTATGATAGTTTATAATTTATTTTAAGATAAATTTTTTTATTTAAATTGTATAAAAATAATTATTTTTATGTATAAAATTATTAAAAGAGATATAAAAATAATTAAAAAATTATTTAATTAAGGAAAAAATGATATTTATCTTTTTATAGTTATGAAATAATCATAATATATTATAAGCAAAATGCTCAAATTCTAATTTTTTTTAAAAAAATATTTTTAGTGTAAAAAATAATTAACAACTTTTAATCTAATAACTTAAATATGTTCTTAAAAAGTGAAAATATTTTTTATAATGAAAAAATTATTTTTTTCAAATAATTAAGTTAAACTAAACATGCTGTTTGTGCTCCTGCAATCGACATCAATTAAATAGTACTATTACTAGCTTTCAACAAATTAATTTAATTGTTGGTTTTAATTTTTTTATTATGGTAAAAAAAATTAGATTTTGTTTAATACTTTTTTTCTGAATTAATACAATAATTTTTCCCCCCAACTTTAATAAACTCATAAAAAATTTACTTTGTGTACATTCTTCATCTATACCAATATCCCATTGGTAAGTTTTTTTTTTCATATATAAATTCTTGAAATAAAATACTATACTGGCATAGAACAAGAACCAATTGGCGCATTAAACAAGGGAAAAAAGGGTGTACATGGTTATGATATGAGGTACAAAAAAGGTAGAAGCAAGGTTAGATACATGGATGGGATAGCACGTGTAGGGGTGGTGGGTGGGCACTGGGCATGTTGGAGTATGAGGGTATAAGGAAGGTCCCCACGTGTGGAATTGGAAAGGACGACGTCGCAACGGTCGCGCATGGAGGAGCGGATACCAAGTGCGAAGGGGACCCATCACCCCATAAAGGCCGGCCACCGTGTATCCTGGCTTGTGTTGCTATCCCCAAACAGAGGAACCATGGATCGTGTCAATCTTGCATTTGGATTTTCTACCTAAATCCTTTTGTGCCTACCCAGTCCTTATCCCTTCAAGCGTTCATTAATTTTCAAATTTCGTGGATTTTTTTTTAATACAATAAAATCGACTTCAGCTGAGAGTTGGTAGATTTGTAGTTCACTCAAGTCCCACCACTCGTACAACACAAGTTCTAGTTGTATACCTCTTGTGTAAAGTCTCTTTTGGTTTTTTTTATATCTATAAAAAAAATTTATTATGCTCTGAAAACCATCTGTATGCTGCATAAACTGGTTAAGAGCTACTTTGGTAAAGAATGGAATATGAGCGTTGCCCATCCACACCGAGAAAACAATAGATTAGCGAATCGGCTTGGTCACTCTCTATCCTCATTGATTTTCTAGAACTAGAATTTCCTACTAACGGCAGTGGGCATATCCTCCAGGAAGACATGCAAGGGATCTCCTTTTCGTCTTATTCTTGCATAGTGTGAGCCTTGGATCTTTCCTGACCTAGCTAAAAAAGGAATTATAAACTCCACTTCTCTCTATTTTTTAAATGAAAAGAAAAATAATACATATTGTTAATTTATTGAATCATGGAGGTATCATTAATTTTTCTTCTAATCAAGTTATAATATTAATATCATCTAAGAAAAAGTTAGGAAACTAGTATACATTTCACCAAATCTTAATTACAACTAATTAATAAAAAATCCAGTACTATTTCAATAATAGTTATATCCACAAAACTGTGTTATTTATGGTGGGTAAGATTAGGTAATCACCCTGCTTCCTATACAGAACTCAGGTTTGTGACCCTTTAATTAGCATAGTTTTTCTTTTCTTTCTTTTTTCCCTCTACTGTCAGTGTCATCTTCAATTCAATAAATCATTATACATATACATGAACATGGGTGGGGACCCATCAAGTTAAAGAAATTGAAACAGGGTACGAAAGAGCGTGGCTATTTTTGCGGCCATATATACATTCAAAGGAAGAGGTGAGGCACCACACGGTCCACACCAAAAAGAACCTCAGCATTTAGAGGAGCTATTCCTTGCAGATAATTCCAACAATGAATTTGCTGGTATAAAAAGTTCTTGAACGGCCTCTAAAGTACAGAGTAGTAGCTCAACGAGCGACAGAAAAAGGTCCTCCTCCGTATTAATTTAGCTACTTCAGATGTCGGCTTTGTTTTGTGGAATTTGTTAATTGAGTCATATTTTTATACATAACTAGTCCCCTCTTTTTTATTAAATTACGTGTGTGTCTATATATATATATATATATATATATATATAGGGAGGGATCAACTTACACCAGTGTAAGACTTGATCACTCTTACACCATTGAATAATTTTTTATTGAATAACTTTCTTACAAAATCCATCATTAGATTAAAAGTTTCTATCATATTGATCATTTGTGTCTAATTTTAAAAAAATTGAATATTAATAAGAATATAATCAAACAGTTCATATTTTCATATATTTCAATAGTTTATATTACATTAATTTTGATGTATATCAATGAGTCACAAAATAATTTCTGATTAATGTAAAATTTTATAAATATGATTTACATGATAGAAACTTTCAATCTAACGGTAAATTTTGTAAGAAAGTTATTCAATAAAAAGTTATTGAGTGATGTAAGAGTGATCAAGTCTTACATCGGTGTAAGTTGATCCCTCCCATATATATATATATATATATGGCCAATAAAATCTTGTAGGTCTATATAACGCAATTTCTTCGTAGATGGTACGAAATGGAATATTATATCACGAATGCTTTGCTACGCATTTAGTGATATTTTTTTGGTGAATCGCATTTAGTGATATTTAGATATATACACGAGTACATATCCGAAATGAAATACTCAGCAGATTAAAAAACGCTGATTGATTAATTACATGGAAAAGCAAGAACATAATTATTGAAGCATGCTAGCAAGTAGCGAGGAGCCAATGCTTACACGGAAACTATGTCAGCATGCATCTCGTGGCTCACTTAAAACCACACGTGCATGAACTTCCCATTCCTTTTCCATCACAAAAAGAGAATTGCGGAAAGAGTTCCACAGATTGCAATTTTTTGTTTGTTTCTTATTTAATTTCTTCTTCTTTGTGTGTGTGTGTGTGTGTGGTTTTCCTTGCTGTTTTAGGTTTTAATCCCCTCACTGATCAGTGATGATTCTATCTCTCCAATCTCCATGTCTTGCTTGTGTGCGTAGAATTGGAAAAGAAACGTAGGGGTGTTTTATTTGCTAGAAAAAACATTAAAAAAAGCAGACTCAATCTTATCCGAGAATCAAATCTTCTGTTTTATTTTTGTTCTATTTTTTTGTCTCTGTTTTCTCAATTAAATGTTAAAACTCAGTAAAAAAATTAATCATTAAAAAAATTATTACTGATTAAGAAAAATGAAGAATTTTTAACTGAGTTGTAAGTATTTAATTCAAAAAATAAAAAGACAATAAAAATAAACAAAAGATTTCAATCCCTTCCGTGGAATATATGTGGCTGCTGATTATGCTATGGGGCGTATGTGCGTGCACACTACTTATGGTTTGTGGTTCTTAAAAGTGAGTTCTATCTGATCAGGTTAAAAAAATGACTAATTATTTTAAACACTTGTTTTAATATTTTTACATATAATTACGTTCATATATTTTTATTTTTTATTTTTTATTGTATATTTAATATTATAATTTTTTAAAAATAAAATAGAACTATTATTAATTTAATTATGTGTAAAAATATTAAAATACGTGTTTAAAATAATTTAATATTTTAAAACTGAGTAAGATAGAACTTCCGAATCCTTACTGCCTCCCTCGGATATGGTCGGTATACCAACAAAAGTTTATGGCTATTCTTTTACATTGAACGAAGACTGGGTCGGTTCTTTCCATTGAATACACCAAATAGAAAGCCCACAAAGGCAAAGGCTTCCAATATATTCTTTTGCTTCTACGTCAGTAATGGGGTATAATCTCATTTACTTGTGAACCCTCGCTTTAGTATAATTCCCAGCGCGCAGTTTAACCCAAAACGAATCACTCATACGAGATGGTAATACTCTTCTCTTTTTATATATGAATATGAATCATTTGCTCCTAGGTTTGTTTAATTTTTTTTTTCCTTTTTAACATTTCCATATGAAATAATTCATATATATTGATTAACTTTTTCTTTTTTTAATGAATCTCAAATGTCAATTTCTCAAGAGGATAGGATTCAGGTAACCAATTTAATTATTTTATTTTATGATTTTAAAAAGTTTTTGCCATGTCACTATATATGCACGCCCTACTTCCGCCCCCCCCCCCCCCAACCCATCGAATACTGAAAGGACTAACCTGCAGCAAAAGTTTCGCTGAAAGAAGAAAAATAAAAAGACATGAAAAATAAAAAGAAAAGAAAAACGTAAAGCTCATAAGGAAAAAGAAAACTAAAGAAAGAGATTTTCCTTTATTCATTTGGTATTCTATGAAAGGAATATATATATATTCATGATTTCATGTAATGTAACGCCGTTAGAATCCAGAACGTGGCAGTGCAGGCTGAACCCCGTTCACACACACAACCAGTTGAGCGGTCAAACGCTACGTATGAAAGCGTCGACCATGGCAGCAACTTCATGCATTGAATGACAGCTCAATGTTGTCCGTACCATCTTGTGACCTACAATTGCCGGTCAAATCT
This sequence comes from Styphnolobium japonicum, assembly GCA_023212625.1. NCBI lineage: Eukaryota > Viridiplantae > Streptophyta > Magnoliopsida > Fabales > Fabaceae > Styphnolobium > Styphnolobium japonicum. The sequence continues at coordinate 7,059,322 of JALBWW010000002.1, read as the reverse complement.
CGTGAGTTTTTGGCCTTCAATTCATTACTAGTTTAGTTCCTATCCTCATTCCACAGACACCTTTCACTTTCTTGTAAACCAAAAACCACGCTCTCTCTCTCTCTCTCTCTCACCTAGCTATAAACCAAATCAACCCTATCTTTCTCCATCTCTTATACTCTCTCTGAGACAGTGAGGTTTGAGTTTGTGTTGAGCTGAGAAATGAAGGATTTGGATTTGGTTTTGGGCATTTGAGAGATCAGTGAGGTACATGGAGAAGAAGGAGATGGCTGTGAAGACGGAGGATGCAATTGGATCCTCTACTTTCCCCGGTTATAGTTCAAACGGTTATCCATTCTCGAGCGTGTTTGATTTCTCTGAAGTGGAAAAGAGTTCTTTAGGGTTTATGGAGTTACTGGGTGTGCAAGATTGTAGTCCTCTGCTTGATTTGCCGCAACTATCAACCATGTCTGTGGCTCATCCCTCGGATCTCAAGGATCCATCCGAGACTGGCAAAGAGTGTTCCGAGGTCTTGAACCAGCAGCCTGCCACTCCAAACTCTTCATCGATTTCATCCGCGTCCAGTGAGGCACTCAATGATGAGCAGAATAAAACTGTAGACCAAGCAGAAAAACAGAAAAACACCAAGAAACAGTGGGTTTTTCTATTTATCTCACCTTTTTTATTTATTTTTTACTGAAACCCATTCTTGTGATGGAAGGACAAGGATGGGCTATTTTTGTTTTTTGCAATTATTTGGTATTTGGCCTTTATTTATTTATTTGGGAGGAATGGGGAGTTAAGCGTCCTTTTCTAAAGTTGATTTCATATGCGAATGGTTCATGGAATGATAGGAACATAATTTGGGGTGGGGTGGTTAAGTATAAAGTACGTGTATTTATTTATACTTTTGCTTTGATGTTGCAGAGGGAGAACATACTGACAATTCAATTAGGACGGTTTACCTTGTTTTTCATTTCTTTTCTGAGATACAATACATTTGTTTGATGTTTGGAACATTCTAAGATGGTTTCTGGGATCTGGTTCTTATTGGGTTTAGGTTGAAGCCCAAGAAGACAAATCAGAAGAGACAGAGAGATCCGAGATTCGCGTTCATGACGAAAAGCGAGGTCGATCATCTGGAAGATGGGTACAGATGGAGAAAGTACGGTCAAAAAGCTGTAAAAAACAGCCCCTTTCCCAGGTACTACTTTAATTCTGCAATAACTCTGATCTTAACACACCTGCACCTAGCCTTTGCTTGCTTCCCTTCTTCTTTCGGTTTGATTAAATTTTGACCCTAATTAAAAAAGTAAATAAAGAAATGCTCTTAACATTTGAAATGTATGTATATATAGGAGCTATTATCGTTGCACCAGTGCTTCATGTAATGTGAAGAAACGCGTGGAGCGATCTTTTACTGATCCAAGCGTTGTAGTCACAACCTACGAAGGCCAACACACACATCCAAGCCCAGTTATAGCTCGTTCAGGCTTCGCAGGATCTCCAATACCTCCAGGAGTCTCCGCCGGATACGCCACCAACTTTGGTTCAGTAATTCGGGAAAACTACTCATCCCAGTATCATCAGCACCAGCACCACCATCATCAACAACTCATCGTCAATACATTGTCGTCTTTGGGTTTCCCTTACAATGATTCTTCTTCATCTTCAAAGAACGCTGCTTTTCCTCAAGAGAGACCGCTTTGTAATCCAGGGACGACTGCATTTCTAAGGGACCATGGGCTTCTTCAAGATGTTGTTCCTTCATATATGTTGAAAGAAGAGTAGATGATAACTCCATTACTGCTTCTTTGGGATTTCTTATGCTGACTTCTTGTAGGAGATTTAGATGAGGACTCCATTACTGGTATATGTAATTTTGCTTTCTGATGACTGAGGGGGGGTGATACTGATGATGATCATACTTGTAAAACCCACTTTATCTTTTTGCACATAGTACTCATCTTGATTATCACTGCAACATGATGGATTTTGATCCGATGCAGGGATTACTTCCTCGTTGACGTCTCTTATTACCTAGTTCTGCTTCAATATCTTCTCTTTTAATAGAACCAAAAAAATAAGGGAACAAAGTTTCCGTTAAATAGGCTCATGTACTCTTTTTAAACTTCAAATTCTGATTCCTCGTTTGTCTTGTATTTTTGTTTCTTTATGTTAAAGGAATGTGCATTGATTTCTCTGAGTTACAGCAGTAAAGATTGTTAGGTTTAGGTTTTTAAACGGGAACAATTGGTGTGTTAGCCTACTTGCTTTGTTTTGTCCCGGGAATCCACAGAAAACTAATTCTAGGGAAATGTGTTTCTAATTTGGAGGATCTGGTGGTGAAAGTCCATTCCCAATATGGGCAGGAGATTATAAACAGGAAGAGTAATTCAACTATTACCATTCTACTTTGAGCTCCTTTAGTAAATGCCTCTATCCTGCACGCGATGCAATCCATTCATGGATTTGATTCATTGAAGAATGGTGAGAGGGGGAAATTTAAAAAGAAAAATAAACAAAAAGAGGAAAACTTGCACAAGGTCAGCATCTGAAGTATGACCTGGTTTCTACGATGGAATAGATCTTGATAACGACTCCTTCTAGCTTTATTTATGAAGGCGCCAGAATAGCTCGGCTCGTGTTCTTTCGTTAGTTTGGTTCATCGTATGAGAAAAATTGGAAATTAAGTTGATAGCCGTTCATGGATGGGCATAGACCAACACACACCGAAAGGTTGTATATGAAACGCCACCATCAAAGAACCACTGGGGCCCTGCTATTCCCTATTATACTCTCTCTCTCTCTCTCCAGTGGCGAATACATTGCATCGAACTAAAAATTTTCGTTCGGCAGAGAATAGGGAATAATTAGCAACCCCCATTAAATTCTTCCAATTGAATTGTTGGCCCCCCACTAGGTGCCAAAATAAACTTTGACAGTATTTTTTTTTAAGGATTTAATTTCTATCCACTGTCAGTGTAAAATTTTGTTACTGTCATTCAATTACGTGTTGCCAAATCATTAAAATAGTTAAACTTTCTAAGTAGTTGTTGTGATAATCAACTCCCTTACTGATCAGTGTAAAGAAACTTTACACTAACAGTAAATAGAAATTAAACTCTTTTTTTAATTATTTATATCAGTACTCAGAATAAATTATCAAACGTTCATTAATTATTAATTATATTTAATAAACTTTTAAATATTTCTTGTAAAATTAATAGTTAATAAATGCTTAACTCACCATAAGTACTAAACCTATAAAGATACTATAACAACTCTCATCAAATTTGATTTAAAAAGAAAAGTTTATTTTCCCTTTTAAGTTCTAGTTTCTAGATATTCCATAAGAACCCAATAACCTCAACAATCAATCAAAATTCTGAGCAATGAAAGGTAACACAAAGTAAATGAGACGGGTATTCTGGTACCATTTATCACATGGCATTACTCGAGCTGAAAACGCCATTCATGTTCAAATTCAATTCCAATACCGAAAATTATTATTTGTATATGTTCAAATTTTAGACGTACGCCAAGAGGACAGCGCTTTTTAAATTTGTAGTCCCTACAGTAGTAGTGGAGCCACATTTCTTTTCAAGCACTCTAGGCTTTACTCAATTTCCCATACCTCTTTCACATACAAACAATAATGAGTACAAATTGTACAAACAAAACCCCAAAGATTTCTGAGTGTTAAAGTCACATGAAAACGAGATTCCACAGCACCCAATAAAAAAAACAACAGAAGTCTGGCCTGGAATCATAACATTTCAAAGTATAAAATGCAAAGTGGAAGTCTCATTGGAAAAATTGGAAAAATACTTATGTAATCCAAGTAATACACTCAGTAGTTTTCAACTGTCAGATTTGATTTAAATTTTATTATGTAAATATTTTAAATTTAATCCAATGACATGTATGGTTATATTATGCCACATGTTATGTTTTTAGTAAAGTGGTGTATTACTCTTATAGTACATAAGAATTTCTCGTCTCGTTGAGGCAAAGATATATGTTTTTTTTTTTGTGGGGCTGTGTGTATGTGTTGGGGGGGGGGGGTTATTAAAAACTTACAATCACCTGTAGTTTTCCTACCTTCCAAAGTTTCAAGCGTTTAAGTACTCTACTTTGCCTCTAAAAGATAAATTTAGCCCACCATTTGATTGTCTAAATCTCTTAAGTGCTAGTAATTACCCAGAATATATCCCTTTCAGATGCACTTTCCAGTGAGGGAATTAGGAATGCAACAAATTCCCCAGTTAAAGACTAGTAATAACTTCAACCAAAAAAAAAAGACTAGTAATAACTATTGCAATAAACAAATGAGGCAATTAAAAAAGCAGAACCTCTCAACAAACGTTAGGTTAGTTCTGAAGGCCTCTTAATGATAATAACTGTAAACAATATGTGATTTCAGTAGACCAACAAGAAATATAATATCACACCTGTCCAACAACAGGACTTGTTTCTGACTGCCCGTGATCATGATTTGTTTCCTGCATAATTACAGCATGTCGAATGAAGTAGCATACCATGGCTACAAAAAATTAAGCAACAAACACAGTCCCCTTTATTAACTAAATAGAGGTAAATTAGACTTTACTTCCAAAAAATTAGGTGTTGCAGTATGACCATGTTTATTATCCTAGGCAGGTAAGGAAGGTTGCTGATTATTTATTATTTATTATTTTGCTGAAGTTGTTAATGGGAGAGATACATTTGAAAATGCACCTGCTGTCTTTGAGCAACTTGTTGAGAGGAAGATAATGGCAATTGTGAGTGAAGACAGCTATGATCCTCCTGCTCTTGCTGCTTCTGTGATTCTTTCTCATACAGGGCATACTCCTCAGGCTTCTCCCACTGCACCAACTTGCAGAGTAACCATCACCGTCAAAGTAACAGAAATCCAAAACAGATTGTATGAACAAGATCAAAAGGGTGAAACATTACTCTGCTTTCACAAGTGACACAGTTGTAGTAGTACTTATCACCGTCGGGGCAGTAGTGTTCACTCCAGTCACATTCTGGAGGAGCTTCATCTTTGGGACTTGTAGGCATATCAGGTGAGGTACTACCAGCAACTGTATGAGGATTGCTTCCAGTCTGGGTAGGCAGCTGGGAAAAACATTATACTGAGAACACTATTGCAAGGCTGCCAAATAAAGATACTGAACTTAACTAGTATCTTGTCAACTTAGATAATCCATTTTAACGTTTTCAATGTAGTTAGTAGTCAGAAATAAAGAAAAAAAAGTCAAACATAACAGAAAATGAATGGCATGTTCAGTAGTTTTCCATTATTTATCAACAGTAACTCCCTCCTAATACAGTTCCCCAATTATAACAGTGCATCACAAATAAATTAAAAGAAATGAGTTCAAAATTTAATACTCAAGGCTTTAACAGGACAGGAGGCACCCGAGACATATTCACAAATGCTCTAAGTTGTTACATTTCAAACAAAATTGTAATAATTTTCAGGAGAACAAGAAATATGATTTGAAGATTAAAGGCTGTTATGACTGACAACAAACATATACCCAAGAGTACAAAGTAATAATTATCACCTCACCTCCACTATGTCAGTCCACCTCTTCAATAACAGGAATTTACTTCACAACCAAAATTTCCCTGAAAGAAAGACTTCTAAATAATGATCAATCACTGTATTACCTGTTAGTCACTAACCTGTGAACTTAGCTGCTGCTCTATATTTTGAGCTGATGAATCTGCTGGATGTGACTGTCTCTGCACCTCAGTAACAAGTGGTTGAGAAGACAACTTTGGGACTTGAATTGATCGCAAAGCCATTGAAGCCAATTGTGAATGTGTTTGTTGGGGAGGAAATGGCTGTTGCACCACAGTAGCACCAGGTTCCCAGTTTTGCATATGAGGAGCAACTTGTGGGTGTGGAATTGAGGAATGATGTGGGGCAATAGGCAGAATACTCCCTCCAATATTGGAATCACCAAAATTTGGCAGTGGCCTGTGACAAGTCATTAAGCAGAAACTTATTTAGCATGCATATTAGTAAAGAAAGTCAGAAGCAGAGGAAGATGAAGAAACAAAACAAACCAAACTGCTAGTTCTTGAGAACAGGGACCAAAATTAGCATTCCCAGATAAATAGTTGCCCCTGGAGAGAGACACGGGAATAGAACATGAATACAATTCCTAAAATTACCTCCATTAACAAAATTGTACATATATTCTTGTGTTTGGAAAACTGGATTGGTCGTTGAACTGGAAGGGGAAGCCAGTTCATGGTTCATTGGTCTGACTGGGGTTGAATTACACTTGAATTGGAGTTTTTTAAAAAAAGGATGTATTTTTTTTAATAAATACGATGAATATATTAAAAGTATATCACTTTAATATAATAAATGAATACATAAACGAAATATTTAAAATAATGAATATTAAATATGAAAAATACATTAAAATATAGCACTTTGTACTATAATAAATGATCATAGTATTTCATTATGTATAAATTAAAAATATTTTTGAAAAATAGAATATTAGTTTTATACATGGATATGATATGATAATTTTCACATTCTAATATATGCCCAAACTTTTCTTTTACTAAACTAGTTTACTAATTCATTTTAAAATATTTTCTTTAAATAATGAATTAAATATATATATCTGAACACTATTTTCTATTATTCAAATATTTATCTTTTCTTAATTTTAATATTTTTTGGGGCCATCATGACATTAAGAAAGAAGCTCAGTTGTTGTGTTTAATTTTTAAATGTTGATATTATAAATAAACATATTTGTATGAAAAGCTTTATGAAGAAGCAATTTTGCCTTATTTGCTTTGCAACAGGTTCAAAATCCAATTCTGGCATTCTTGGACCAAAAGTGGCTTTCCAAGTAAAGATGGTGGATGATGACATGATGTCATCACAAATCACCATGCCATCCACTTAATAACTGGTTGACCCATCAAACCAGTATCGGTTTGACCAGTTTAGGCAAAACCAGCCAATTCAAATTGTTATTGACTGGTTATAAGGTGTGAACGGGTTACCAGTTCAACTGGCCACTTGGCCAACCTGGTGTGGTTCACACAACACTGGAAAATATGCACCAGTAAGCCAGGTAATCAAGTAATCAATCTCCAAGACAGTAAACAGTTCAGACAGAATATGAATTCAATATTTCCTTCTACCATACTAAGGTAAAGATTCATTGCCACTCAGCCAAGTATATAACTTTGTCTTGCATTAATCTATTAGTAACAAAGACTATGAACACACAGTTGTATGAAAAAAAAAGGAGTGAGAAAGCAAAACCTTGGTTCTCCAGTCTTAGGTTTCTTAGGATCCGCAAAGCGAACAATTAATGGATGATCACAACCCTAAGTGATTAAAAATAAGATTTAGTAAGCATTCAAAAGTGAACAGAGTGATATGTATCAATTAATAAATTAGCTTTACTCTCATCGTGAATGTTCTGTTCAGCCCTTTGATTGCTGCCAACGCCATTTCTCTATTAGAAAATTTGACAAAACCATATCCTTGAAAATCAAGAAATACATAGTTAGGTGAAAGGGAAAACCATGAATAATAAATTGCTGAGAATAATCAAATACAATACTTGGTGCTAAAAGTAACCATAGCCAAAAATACCAGTAGTCCATTACAGATGGGGCATGATCCTCTCTGTCTATGTGTGTGTGGACATATGTAAGTTCCCAAAATACTAATATCTTACTCATATTTTTTTTTTCTTCTAAAAGCGTCATTCTTGAAGCAAAAAGTTAGCTAAGTGATCCAAAAGAGAGAGACAGAGAGACGGAGAGAAAGAAAGAGAGAGAGTTCTCTATCTAATTCTATCTTCACCTGCATTTTATCAACAAAAAAAATATATATATCTTCACCTCCTGCGTCCCACTTTATCTTTCCTCTAGCTTTTTTTTTCCAGGTCTGCAACCTCCTTTCGTTATAGTAGAAATGTTTTTTTTTTGTTGGGGGGGGGTAATAAATAACAAATCTAATATATGTCGGTTCTTCAAAGCCACAGATGTTATATGAAAAACATTACATGAGAAGATCATGGACCAACCACGACTGTGCGCAATGAAGACATCTTCTACATGCCCATAAGGGGAAAATATCTGCAGAGAATATGATACAAAACTCAGAAACACAATATGAAGCCTAAGATATCCCACACACCCCTGCAGCCAAAGTGGACTATAAAGGACATTCCACAATATCCTATATCAAAGCAAAATAGAGGGATACCATAATAAAGAATAAACATATCAGCCCATTTAAACTGAATCAGGCTGCAAAAGGTTACAGACATGTACATATTAGTAACAACCATTTCTGGCTAGCTGTTAGCCACATAACAACATCATGACAAGCGTCCACATGATAACCAATATTTTTTGTTTTAATATCTATTTCCAATTTGATAGGAATCACTTGGGGAACATTCACTGTCCAGCCAACCTAGGAGGTCGGTCCGCATACATTTATGAAGTTAGCACATCCTCAAGTGAAATACAAAACCTTGGATACAGTCATTGCCATTGGCAAAAGAAGACACTACAGCAACTTGTGTTTAGGTGAGGGAGAAATATGTTTGGAGATTTAATTGATGTGAATGATTAAACATACTTCTTCAATTTCCTTTTTTGAAGCTTCTTTGTTGATATAACCAACAAACACTTTGTCCACCACCTCTGAAAAAATATAGAAACAAAAGATAAAATAAAATAAGAAGTGATCAGTAGAAAAACTACAGCATCAAAGAATAAAAAAAATAGATTAGACCATCATATATTGAAATAGTAGGCCATGGGCTATCTTGGGAAAAAGATAAGAAGTTTGCCTTCTAAAGGATCTTTCTTTTCCAAGTTTCGGCAGAACCCTCGAACCCCTACAAAAAGAATAAATAAGAATCACATAAATTAAACACAAAAGACTATGATGCTTTTAATTACCCGTTACTTGCTGGAGAAAGTATACTATATTCTATGACAAATTGATAACATACATCAATCTCTTCTTTTCTTTTCTTTCTTTATATATATATATATATATATCATTAAATTGTTCTTTTATATCTGTCATTTGTTCCATCAACAAAACTTAAAAAGTTTGAACATAATGGGATGAATTCTTAAACATATCAAATTTAAACGTAATATTTTCCATATTAATATGAAAAGTTTTGCCTCAGGCCCTCAATTTAAATCCCATATTCATTATCATATTTGAAGTACTTGAGGGGTGATTTAAATTAATTTTTTCCTTATAATTGAAAAAAGCTCAAGTATGCAAACCCTGTACTCGGAGAGGAAAGAGATTCCTCATACTCGGTAGTTATCACTGAAAATACAACCATGCTTAATTATTTATCATGGATATTCTTGGCAATGCTCTGCAAGATACTTCATTCTGAAGAATTTAAGCCAGTAGATAAGATCTCCTTAGTACTGTCTAAACCCAACAATTCGAAAAACCTAACTTAATAATGTATATACTCCAAATGTGAAAACGTATGTTTTCAAAGAACCCCAGATTGCCTAAATGGCTGAAACTAAATTGCCAAATTCTGAAGACCCTAATTTATGCATAATAACTCAATCCCTTACCTTCATAACTGCCAACACTATAAATATCAAGAATAACGACATAGCATATCTAGCAAAAGATTTTTCCTTCTTAAACCAAAAGATAAGAAAGGTTCAGTACACAGAGAGAGAGAGAGAGAGAGAGAGAGAGAGAGAGAGTAAATTACTCTCACCTCCCTTGAATTTTGTCTTTATTACACAAAACTCCCCTCTATTTTGAAAACCTACAGAAACTTCCCTAAACATGGCGTGTCAGGGGAAGTTTGTGAAAAAATAAAGAAAATTCAAGGGAGGTTTGCGTAATTAGAGTAAAATACAAGGGAGGTGAGAGTAATTCACTGTATATATGTATATATAGAAAAGACATTAAAAGTCAAAGTAAGAATACTCTGTATTTCAGTATACAAAATGTTCATTTCTCCCTTTCAAGCTTCACTCTTTAACAGGCTGTGTTAGGGCATAGTGAAGAAAACAATCCACAATTCCCCATCAATCAGCACATATCAACAGCAGTAAATAAAGCAGCTGAACATTACTTTTTATAGGCCAGTGAGGAAAAGGTATAATGCAAAAATAAAAAAGGTAGAGTGAAAGAGATTCAGCAGACCTAGTTTCAATAATTTTATAATGATTCTAACAATCTTCATAAGACTGGGAGTTGACAGCTATATCATTAGGCACAGATGGAGTACATAATATAGAGACAAACCAGTTCTGCTCATTAATTTTGTATTTAAAAATTGAACTAGGGAATGAAAAGGACTATATAGTCTATATTACATGAAAATAACCAAACCGGATAGAGAAAATAGTAAAGGAGGTGTATCAGAAAATAGTTTCAATTAATCAGCTAAGAAGTGGAAGCTGGCTAAGACATAGTAAATTAGTAATACAGTATTTATATAATAGGTTCAAAAGGGAGTAAAAAATAAAACAATTACCAAGACGTTCAAGTTCTCGATCAGCAAATTTCACAACAACAGGAGATGATTCCTAGGAAAAGTAAATGCATCAGACAATGAAAATGTGTTTAAACTAATATAATGAATAGCAGCAAGAAATGGTTTAAGTCATCCATCGTAGATAAAATTGTTCTTACCCCAGGAAAAGTATACTGATTGCTTAAAGCCTTAATAGCCCTGTCAGCTTCATCTAATGTTGCATATTTCACAAAACAACTTCCTGCATAAGTTAAACAAAATTTGGACTAATGTGATTACTTGTAGATATGACATGCAACATATATTAATGGCAGCATCAAGTGAAACTCATTATTCCTTGTAGCCCCTGGAAAACCAAAATAATTGCACAAACTGATGATGAAACAAATAACAGTCAATACAGATACCTTGTCGTGTACCAGTTCTCTTATCCTTCAAAAGAACAACCTCAACAATAGTTCCATGTCCTTCAAACACAATGCGGATCTGATTTTCAAAAATTAAAAAGATAAAACAGTGAAAAGCGATAGAAGAGTAAGAGCTATAAAAAAATTAACAAAATATGAAAGAAAATAATAGACAAATAAGGAGTTGTGCATTCTGCTAAAGGGATGCATGATTCAATTTCAAAAGATAAATAAATAAATAAAACCACCCCTTTTGGTGGGGGAAGGGGGAAGAGGGAGGAGGAGTGGCTGGAACTTAACAATAAAACATTCTTCACCTGTACATTACAGGGAAGCCCTTAAAATTGATCAGCAGGTAAGGACAGAATATTTCATTAAGTTTTTTTTAAAAAAAGTAACAATTTGGCTGGCATACTGTGCCATTGTACCAGCAGGCATAAAATGGAGCAAATCTTATCAGTTGAAATCCTGATATCCTGGAGTGTTGCTTATGTTGGAACCAGGATTATAATGACAATTAGAGCACATTTGGTGCAGAGAATAGATTTTGAGGAATCAAAAATGGGATTGGGAAGGAATTATCATTTCTATTCTAGTGCTTGGTTATGTAAGGAATGAAATGACATTTATTCCATTTCAAATTATTTTAATGCTTGGTCCATGGAATCATAATTGTATCAAAATGAAGATAAATAAGGAAATAAAGCAAAACTTCATTGATTCCTGGCTGCCAGGAATCACCATTCCCACCTGCTTAGGAAGGAATGGTGATCCAAGTCCCTGCAGAATCAAGGCCTAGAACAGAATTTGCATGTGTGCATTCCAAGTATTGTTCTGTACCAAACATGGGAGTCATCATTCTCACGAACTAGAGACAGGAATGTAATCAATTAATCGTCATTCCTATGTACCAAACATACTCTTACAAGTTACATCCACAATTTCAAATGCAACAGGAGTCTGAGAAATGTTGAAGGTTCACAGGAAAGAGACTTACATCAGCCTCTGTTGCTGTTCTAGGAACTGGTGCAACATAAACTTTTACATGACATCCACCATCCACTTGATCTGACAAGAAGGAGAGCAACTGTGAGCCTAACGATGCAGCCAATACTTGAAAATAAATGTATAATGCATTGAAAATAACTAAAAGTGATGTGCCCTCATTCATTGGTCCCAAAAGTGTAGAATATTATGTACAATGCAGAATCCTAATTACCTGACACTGACAATAAGATTCAATTTAACCGAGTGATTCCAGGTTTTCATTCCTTCACGGGGGAAGACTTTATTTTTTTAATTATAAAAAATACTATTAGGCTAAAGAAATTTGCTTGTACCTGGAGAATTTCCTTGGTTGGTGTGATGCCAAGCACGTTTCCGGCCAGGACGAGGCATGAAATGGTTAGAACCATATCCAGAATCGCCGCCGTTCGTGTGTGGGTACTGGTTAAAATGTTGATCATGGTTGGCGAAGCCATTCTCATGGTGGTGGTGGTGGTGGTTGTCCTGGTTGAAATGCTGCTGCTCATGGGGATGAGGGTTTGTAATTGTTGGGTGAGTATGAGGGTCTCCGCTGAAATTGACCCTTTGGTCCGGGTGGAGGTCTTTCTGATTCTCCAGCTTCGTTAACTGCGAAATACACTAACACTTTGCCCTACAGCCTACAGATGACCTCAATCAAACAAAACTAAGAAACAACTGAGATTTCAAGTTCAAATTCTCAGTGAATGTGCAATCCGGAGACCGGAGGAATGTGCAGTGCAGTGCAGGTTTAGCATTTAAATTTTTTAAAAGTAAAATAAAAGTCGTATTTGTCCCCAAAAAAATAAAAATAAAAATAAAAAGTCATATATTTTTTGGATTTATGCACATATATATATATATATGTGTGTGAGAATTTACTCTTTCACCCTTTTAATGGTTTATTAATAATGTAAAGAAAGATAGAGAATTGTTTCTCATATATAATATAAAATTCAAGCTAACAAAAAAAGTTAAGAAAATATTAGATAGTTATAACTTTTTTTGCCATTTTTTTTACAAAATGAGTTAATATTATTATTTACTCTTAAATGGATGAGTATTCTCCATCAACTTAACTTATTTAACAATTATTATTAAATTTTGATAAATTATTTTAAATGTGTAGCATTACTCAAAAAATTAATTTATAAATATATATAATTGGTTTAACTTTATTCTATTTGCAATTTGCATCCAAAAGTTATAATTTCAATAATATATCTATCGATTACTAACCACGTAATTTGTTACTTTTGTCATCCAACTATTTAAATTGATTATAAATTTAGGTAAGTGATGAAAAAATAATTATCTCGTTTAACTTAATTATATAGCAGTGGGTGTAAATTATCATAATGTAAACCCTTAAACTAAACTCTTTTATTTTGTAAAAATAAAATTAAAATAATTTTTTTCTTCCATAAATGTTGATTTTGGTCTTATAAAAATATAAGTGAAGTGATAACACATTAAATTTTTATTATAAATATATTAAATTAATATTTTTAAAATATATATGCTATCATATTAATTTTTTTAATATAATAATTTTATTATTAAATTAATCCATAAAAAATAAAATATATGATGTTAATTTGTATTACAAGCAGTCAGACCGGATGGGCCAGGCCGGACCGGCTCGAGGAACCCACCCCACCGTCGGTCCACCTCCAAAAACCGGCCAGGTCAAAAACCGGTGAACCGGTCGACCCGGACCGGTCCAACCGGTCCTCTTTTTTTTTTTTTTTTTTAATAAATTTTGCTAATTCAAATAATGTCATTTTGATTTAAAAATTGAATATAAGTCAATCTAAAAATAATTTTATATAAAATACTTAAACTTAAATTATATAAAAGCTTATAAACTGAATGTATAATTGATTATATATCTCATTGAACTGAAATTAACATTTTTTTAAACAAAAATAAGTTATAATCATCATTATGAATATTTTGGACTCTCAAAAAATAAACTGTAAACTATTTTTTATTATTTGTGTTGTTTTTTATAATTTTTAATTTGTTTAATTAGTATATAATATATATTTATATATATATAAATATATTTAATTATACTCCGGTTAATTAATGGCTCATTCTACGGTTGAGCGAAATATCAACTCAGTCCCTTAACCGGTTCAATCACCGGTTCAATTTTCAGAACCTTGATTACAAGACGAATTTCACATTGTTAATAAATAAATAAGTAAAGCAACGTCGGTATATTTGTAAACACAAAATTAGTGTTTTTTTTTTTTGTTATCACTTAAAACGAAATCGGGTCGGGCCTGACCGGTGAGGCAACCCTAGCTAGAAAATATACATATGGAGAGGACACCTATCCACCATGTTGTTTGTGCAACGTAATCGACGTTTTGCAGTGCGGGAAGATCTTCGTCTTCATCCACCACTGTAAGTATCCCTCTCTCCGCAAATCAAATGCCCTACCTCTTTCATTTCCAGATTCATCCCTCTCTCTCAATCTCTTCTTCGTTTTCTCCTATTAGATGAACATAGTAGCTTCTCTAGTTTTAGAGCTTTATTCTCCATCAGTTCACTTTCAATGTTCGCTTCGCAATCTCTTTTCTTTGCGGTTTTTTCTTTAAACACTTTATTCCCGAAATTTATTGCTAGATGCTTCTATTCTAATTTCTGCTCTCGATTGCGTGTTTTGACGACTTTATCGAGGGACTACAAGTAATAAGCACTTCGTCAGAATTGTCTATTTGTCTTACATTCTGTGCTTGTCGCTGCTCACTTATCAAACTGCTTCATTTAGCATGAGCACTTCTGTACTAATTTATTGTTTATGGATAATGCGTGGCCGTCGATATATATTTTCAGTTCTGCTATAGCATATGTTCAAACCGATTTATACCATTACATTCAGACATAGATAAAATTTATGACTAACAATGCATAATTCGTAAAAATTTATGGGTTATTGACTCATGTCTTGTTCCTTAATATAGTACCCTTTTTTTACCCTATATTCTTTCACTTTTAGAAAAAGTTTTTTTGTTATAATGGATTTCCGTATTGTTACTTCATTTTTGGGAATGCAGGAGTTCAATTTAGATAGGTTCTTTTTATGGCAAATAGACCTGATCCAGATATTGATGATGATTTTCGTGAGCTTTATAAGGAGTACACTGGTCCTCCGGGATCTGCTACAACGAATACACAAGAGAGGGCAAAATCAAACAAAAGGTCTAATGCAGGGTCTGATGAGGAGGAGGAGCCTCGTGACCCTAATGCTGTTCCAACCGATTTCACTAGCCGAGAAGCTAAGGTTTGGGAGGCAAAGTCAAAGGCAACTGAGAGGAATTGGAAGAAAAGAAAAGAAGAAGAAATGATCTGCAAACTCTGTGGAGAATCAGGGCATTTCACTCAGGTATGACAGGTTCATAATATTGTGCACATTGACATGTACATAATATTTTTTTTGCTTACAAGCCTATCCGGTGCTAATGTGGTTAAATTTTACTATTTTACCTTTGATATATTTACTAGTTACAACTTACAACTGAATTGAATAGAGCAAAGGAGGCAATGACATCAGTTAGTTGTCTCTTCTTTTTTATTCCCCCCCCCCCCCCCAAAACCACCACCACAGCACCACAAAATAAAAAGAACTGATTGTCTACACTTTTTAGTTGCTAGTAGTATCTACACACATGGTTTTTATTTAGTTCCTGTGGATGTTGTACAAACTAGATGGTATACTTTTTTTTTTGTTAAGGGGGGAGATGGGGTTGAATCTTCTCTATATATTTTGGGATGATTGTCCTTCTTTATCATTTTGGGGCCTTATTTTTTGTGATTTTCATTTAATAAATAGTGTTGCTAGCTGGCTAGGAATATTATAATTATTGTCATCATCATTATTTTAGTTGAATGCTATTCTACTTGGCAATATAGGGTTGTCCATCTACTCTTGGAGCAAACCGCAAGTCTCAAGATTTCTTTGAAAGGATACCTGCAAGAGACAAACACGTAAGAGCACTTTTCACAGAGAAAGTTATAAGCAAGATTGAAAGGGATATTGGCTGCAAAATTAAGATGGACGAGAAATTTATTATTGTCAGTGGTAAGGATAGATTAATTTTGGCAAAAGGTGTTGATGCTGTGCACAAGATTAGAGAGGAGGGTGATCAAAGGGGATCTTCTAGTTCTCACATGACCAGATCGAGATCACCTGACAGAAGTCCTGTTAATGCTCGGTTTCAACGCTCTGAGCCCCAAAGGTCTCATTCTGGACCTCGAAATACATCTCAGTTTCAACAAAGGTTCGGTAGGCAAGAGAGGGTTGTTGAAGACCGTGTGCGGGAGGACATTCAAAAGTTTGCAAGAGGTTCTCCACAAGGTAGGGACAGCATAGGATATGTTTACGGCATCCTTAGAAAGCTGGTAATCTCATTTTCGTAGCTTGTTAGGTTTCTGTATACTTCTATTTTTGAGTAAAATTTATCCTCAGTGGCCTGCATTGTAATGAGGTTGCTCTTGCTTGTCATTTACTTGCAGCAAGAGGTAAGTTCTTAGCCTTCAAGCATTATCTCCGTCCCGAAGGGTTGCCTCCATTTACGAACATATTTACTGAAAGGATTGGCTCCCATGGTTTCACTATGCGAATATAAAGATAGTTTTTGAATTAAAGCTATGTTAGCATCTTGAATCAAGTGCAATTTGTTGAATTAAAGCAAACCATCTATGTTGGCATCGTGCTTAACATACTCTTCATTTCATGAAGCTTATGGAAATAGTGGAGCTAGAGGTCGTTCAAGCCATTCAAGATCTCCAAGACAGGCCCCTTATACAGGGAACTCGTATAATTCATATGATGGCCGTAATCAAAACATGGATGCTTATAGGAATGATGGGTGGGATTCTCATAGGAGAGAATCTGGTATCCAACCTGGTCATCAGTTTGATTACAATGCCTCCCCCCAGACATTGGAAGAATTGGAGTTGGAGTATAAGAGTGAGGCGTCGGAGCTTGTGAAAATCCGTGACAGAGAAGAAGATGAAGAAAATTTCAAGCATCGTGAGGTATGGTGATACATGTGTTTTAGGCTTTTTGCACATCTTGAGTCATAATTAGCAATCCTTCATCCTTGCACATGCCATCTTGCTGAAAAAAAGAAGTATTAGAACCTTTCATCTGTTGAATTGCAAATATCCGACGCTCCGATCATTCAGATCATGAATGTCTAGATGGTTTTATTGGGAACTAAGTTAACTGACTGCAAAAAGTAGATTTATTTTCTGTGTGATGATTTTCTAATTTCAGCTATGTTGTCTTACAGTCTAGTATCTGCTTGTGCTGCTGATGCTAAATTGCTAATGCTAATCCTTTGTTTGTGAGACTAATAACTGGGGAAGGGTTGCTGGATAAAATTAACCTGGACTTTGTTCCCCCATTTTCTTGCCACTTCATATCTTTCAAATTACTGCTCTGTTTGTTTACTGTAACTTTATGATTTCTAATATTTTGTTTATTGGTGGAAGGCTATTAGAGATTTGAGGGAGAACTACATGAGCAAAGTTGCTATGCTGAGGGCCACACATGCAAACCAGTGGGAAGAATTTCTTCAGCTTGATGCCCAGAGGCGTCAACAACAGGCAATCCAACAAATGTCTTCTTCTGGTTATGGGGGTTATAAACAGCAGAATTTTTCCGAATATGATGGGTCCACTGTCCCTCGCTATGCTGGGACCAATTTACCCATGGAATCAAGGAACAGGTTCTCAGACACTATGGAGGCTTATCCTACTAGGCCTCATGATAATTTTGGTGAATTTCAGAGGCGTGGAGATTTTGCCAAAGCTTACAACAGATATTAAAATTCTATATATGAATCAAGTGGTGAGTTATTCTACTGACTTACTCTGTCAAACCTACTAAAAAAAGAATTTAATTCTTTAGTTTAGATCTCGTGGTTCCTCTTCTCAACTGTACATTTGGTGAACTCCTTGTCTCATTTTTTGGTAGAGCTCACTCATCAGATATGGATCTAGGATCGGGGTTGGATTGCTATTTATTTAATTCTTTTAGTAGTATCTAATAGTCTTCAGGACCCACTGTGTGCTATTGTTGATGTTGTTACATAAAGGGGGTCTAATGTTGTAAAGTTCATAGATCTTCGGTTGACCAAGGATGTCATTGCAGTTGTTATAGTGGATATTGCAGATTTTGTGTTTCTTATTCAGCATAAGCTTTAATTTTACTCGAAAAAATTTTCAGGGTCCAGATTGATCGGGTAGGCGTTTAATGCACAGGGGAGCCCATAAGGTAGGTAAGTATTTTGATTAGTCTTAGGGTTGGGAAGGGACATGCATTCCTGTTGATGGATCCGGTTCCCTTTTGAAATATGGTTGTTCAGCCTTTTTTAAGAACTTTGCTGTAAGTTGTGATGCATTATTGGTTTATTGTCCGCAACTGGTAATGTGGTATTAATTTGCATCTTGGTCAATGTTGTGTTATGGGGAGATCCTTTGAAGGACTGGTTGATTTTAGTAGAACGAATTCTACGCTTTGTTGCAACGTTCTAAGAGGCTGATACCAAATTACTGTTCGATTGTGACTAGTTTGTTACCACGCAGGTGCTTGATGTACGCCTAGAGAATGCTCATGGATTATTGAGGTATGGGTTCTCTAGGTGTATGTCCGTTCTTGTTAACGTCGAAATGTTTTTATGAACTGTATATATATTACGTGTTAATGAAGCGCATATATCGAACGACTGAATGATCCTGATTGGAGTTGGGCTGCTGGTGGTTAATTTGCTTATCGCGACTAGTATAATGGACCCCGAGTTTCTTTATTACTCGGAGTAATTTATGACTGTAGTGCTTCATGGTTTATTAACGATAAATTTAATTTTTTTCCAGAATATAATGTCTTGATTCCTAATGGTTTTGCGAAAAAAAAGACTAGAAAATGATTTCTAAATAATATATCTACTATAGGAAATTAGCTACTTTTTCGTATAGAATAGAATCAGCACATTTATAGTGATAAAAGTGGACATGTGAATCTAGGAAATTCTAAACCTTCCATAAGTTAACCCTTTATACTGTCATTGGTTGTTGGCCGAGTGTCTTTAGATTATCAGGAAGGACAACGTTAAGTTTCATCTTTTTGGTCTAGTATTGACTTGGACACGATTCATAGGCGACTTCACAAGATTCATCTTTTGGATCAAACAAAAAGAAATAGAAAAATAATAAAAACTCGTATAGAAACATTAAATAACGCGAGTAATGTTTCTGTTAGCGACTTGGGATACGAGGATCATAGCACAAATGTCAGGCATAAGATTTTATGATGTCAGAGTGTTTGAGTTGTGTCAGGTCGAGTTTATGAATCAAAAATGTTATTTGTACACTTTTATATCTCTTCTGCACAATGGTATACATTATTTGGAGTGCTTAGCATTAAGAATTGAATTGGAGATTGAATTGACAAAGTTTTCGAATCATAGCTTAATTGATTTAATCAATTAAACTAGATCAAATAATAATAATAATAATAATAATAATAATAATAATAATAATAATTTTTATAAAGATAAAAAGAGACATTTGATTGATAAAATCTCATGTTTGGATTGAATTAGATTCTATCATCTACTAAATTCTCATGTTTGAAACAAATCTAAAAAATTATGGAATGCAATTGAAATCTGCTGTTTGGGATTCAATTTTAAATTAATCGAATTCAAACTAAACTTTATATTTACAATAATAATAAATATATTCAAACATTGGACCATACGTGAGCCTTTAAAAATTTGCCCACACCACACCAATTGCAAGGCGACACCCTTCTATAGCCCAATGAGCCACATATGCCTCAGATTCAAGCAATAAAACTCTCTTCAACCAGGAACTACACACATGAAAGCACAAATAAAAGTTTTGAGAAATTAGTCAAATTACCTTAACACTGGCGAGATGAGAAGAATGGGTAACGATGTTGAGAAGATCTGGACGAAGCACCTAGACTGGACGAAGACCTTGGCGGACGGCTGCGGCAACTCTGCCTGGCACGGTGGCAGCATGGCGGCGACAGAGGCTCAAGTAAGGCTGAGAAGGTCTGCAACTACAAAAGAAGCAAAAGCAAATAAAATCCAAAATGCACAGCAAGGGAAAGTAGGGAATTATATATATTTTTATTTAAAAGCTGACCCAGATAGTTTTTAAAAACCAGCTCCGGATCAACTAGGTTGCTAGGTCAATCCATTTTTTTTCGAATCGAGCGGTTCTAGAGCGGTTCAATACTTCAAATGATTTTTAAGAGGTAATTGAACCAGAAAAACACACGGGTCACAGTGCAACTGATCAGACCATCGGTCCGGTTCGGTTTTTAAATCATTACTTAGCATCCATGAGTACTTTGGAAATAGTGATTTATTGAATATTTTTCGAATTCTTATTCTAATTTATTGATAATATTATTGATCACTAAATATGAAAACATCACAATATTAAAATAATTTAAATATTTCAATTGTAATAAAATTTTTAAATACATGAAGCCATATATTTCATTGATAGTAATTTAAAACTCTTTATACTATAAATGAATCAAAATTAAATTTTTCATCAATTTGTTTATTTAAATTTTGGACAACCTATGATTAAAAAAAACTTACAACTTGATGAATATTGGTGATCTCGGGAGTTTTATAATCACCATTATAATGACGGATTTAAATCTTTTATTCATTTTTCATGTCTTATTTTATGTCTTTTTAATTAAAAACTAATAACTCAAATATATATATATATATATATATATATATATTTCTTTATCTTAATTGACAATAATTTTTTTTTAATTGTCAATTTTTTATGCTGATAACATTTAATTGAAAGGGTAAAGACAGAAGATTTGACTCCCATAATAACCATACATGTGACCAATAAACGTGTCTAGCTTCTTTTTCTTATAAGTCAGTGATTCAGACCTGACACCTACACTGGCTTTCTCATGCATATATGAAATGAAAGGCCAAATCCCCCGCCCCCGGAGAAAGGGGAGGTACAGTATGCATTAATTTAATTTCCTTAATATGTGCATATCTTTTTTCGTTGGTTATTGGAGATGTGGAACAAAACAAACAACCCTTGAGGCCAAGCTTGACTATCTGGATAAAGTTCTCGCAGTTTGAGCATTTCGGGAATAACATTTCGTGAATCCACAAATTCTGCACGAATATTGTAGAAGAAGAAGAAGAAAAAAAGGATATGATGATAGATGCATACGATTTTACTAGTTGTTGAATAATGATACATGACCCTTGAAAGAGTCACGAAACATGAACATTGAACACCCACAGAAATTGAAAAACGAGACATGCCAGTGCTACCATCCTTTAAATTTACACGGGTTTTGCTCCATTCACATTATGGAATATGGTCCATAGAGCATGCCCATATCACCAATAATAAAAGCAAACGCTGGAATTGACATGGATGAGAGGTCCTCCCCCTCCTCTGACGATCGCAAGCCATGCACGAGGACAACTACTCAGCATTTATAATATAATGAATGAATTAATTAAAAGAAGATAAGTAAAAACTTGAGAAATCCAATGGACTATCATATAGTCTTTCTCCTTTTGTCTATTTTTTTTTAAAAAAAAAAGAAGTCTAGATGCAGTTTGATGACATATATCTTAGAATCCCATTCTACTTGCACACACATTTCGAGACTATGTATGGAGGATTCGAGTAATCTTTCCTTTGTATTGCTTATTGCCTCAGCTCAGCCAATATTACTGCATTATTTGTATTAAAAACGTCGTGCTTATCATATGTACTCGTATTGCCAAACTCAAATTAGAATTTTGTTTTTGAATAAATCAAATTTGTTTGATTATGGCCTTCAAAGTTGAATTCAACTTTCAATAATAATGATGTTAATGTATATCAACTTACGAAATTAATAACGAATGCATGTTTGTGGTGCATAATGTTCTGTACATAAATAATTTCCAAGTCGAATTCTGATTTCTATTCAACTATTAACCTTTATGAATATCAATGTAAACACTCATAAGTAGTTGTTTGGAATGATAAACAACTTATGATTTTAAAAAAAAATTAAATGTTTAAATTTTATGAAACATTATTTATAGGAAAAATTAATAACCGTAATCGCTCAAAAATTAATCTCATATTCAAAAGATATAAGGATATCTCTAGTATACAAGAGTTGTTAGTTGTTACTACCTTGATAATCAAGAGTTGAGAGAACCGCTCATTAAAGACAGACTTGTTAGTTATTACTACCTTGATTAACCTGATTTATTGTTAACTTTGACAAATGGGACGCGCAAGTTAAGCGGCAAACCTTGATTCCATGGACATGCCAGGTATAATAGCATTCGGTAGGTGTCAGCCATAATAAGTTAATAACCCGGCCATGTGATACCGATGTATATGTGAGGCCCAAAACCTAGCTTGATTTGAACTGAGTTATGTAGGAGTGTAATTCTAATGTACAACTACATGAACTAAGAAGTAAGATGTTCCCCGATATGATGGTTGGATGAACTAAAAGAATCGAACAATGTCGACGAAATTTTTTTGGGTTTGATTCTTAATGATAGTTTTTTAGTGATAAATCATCTATAAATATTATTATAAGTTTCAGTTAAGACTTGTAACATACTTATACCTTGAAATAGGTCAATCTTCACTTCCCTAAACAAACATTACCAAAATAAAAGTAAGATGTTCAAAAGAAAGCATGTCATATGGCCACATCGATCGTAGCAAAAGGAACATTTCTTGATATGATAAGGAAATTTGTTGCCTATTGCATATATTTAAGAATGAAAAGTAACCATAAAAGGGGGGAGGGGGGAGAAAAAGAAAAAAGAGACGGCTTTTTAATTGGAAAAATATTAGCTAGGAGTGGACACATGAAAAAGTAATCCGAAGCTCCCATATAATTAAATCTTGCATGAGAACTGCTATTCCACTGAGAAGTGGCCTTCAAATCACTCACATGCTCACTTACGCACCCCTTCGAATGTGTCTGGTACACTAGTATTTTTCATTCTCAAGTATCTCGATGCATGGATATAAAAATAGCGAGGTATAACATGCATTAGTATATAAAATCTCCATACATTATCACAATTGAAAACTATCTTACATAGTGACATTCTTAAACATATATGTGATGGATTGATAAAATTGATAATTTATATCAAGATTTTAATTATTTGAGAATTTGAGATTATCACATGTTTTAAGAGACGTCACATGCTTGTGTCAAAATGGGTCGAGCTCATGGGCTGACCCGAATAGCCAAACAAAAAATGTGAGTTGGGTTGAGAAAATCTTAACCCAAACCAATTATGGCCCGGCCCAGCCCAGCCTGAAAATAGGCTAGTTCGATGTGGGTTAGTCCGCAATGGGCGGGGTCGGCCTGCTGGCCCGAATATATGAAATGTTATTTTTTTTATATATTTAATTTTGTTAGTTTTTATTCATATCTTTACTTGATTAGCTTTATTTGTATTTTAAAAAAAAATAAATTTTGATGAGTACATCTAAGCCTTCCTTTTTTTCTCCACTTGAAATATGATGTTAACTTGTGCTAGTTTCTTAAATTGATTAATTTATAGTTCAAACGATACTTCGTGAATATATCGTAAACCGCTTATGTCGAAAACAATATAGTAAATTTTTACTATTTATGTTAATGACACTTAATATAATATATTATATTTATATCTAATTTATGTATATAATTTTTGTAAACTTTGATTGATGTAGAAGTTTAATTTATTAATAACTTATTATTATAGATATGAAAAAAATAAAGAAAGACAAAAAAAGAAAAAAAAATGAGCCTATAAGCTGGCCCAGCCCAACCCGCAACCCACATGACCTAGGTTGGGCTGGTTATTTGCTGACCTGCACTAACTGTAGGCCGACCTGCCCCAACCAAAAATAAACTTGACCTGACATAAGCCGGCCGAATTGACACCTCTACATGCTTGTATATTGTTGGGATAAAGATGTTTGTGATAATCCCATATCTGCAACTAACACGAGCACATTACTCAACTAAGATATTAAAAAATATTAAATATATGAGGGAGAATTTCTATATATTAAATATCTCCTTTAATTGCATATATTTAAGAAAGAAAAAGTTACGAAAAGTGAAAATTCAGAATATTAGTGTAAGTTTAATATCCCAAAAAATTGGATTCATAAGTTCACGGATAAGTTTTCATAAAATTTTTACAGTGAACTTTTATCAAACAGAGACCATATATACAATTGGAGTATTGAAAAATTAGAATTGATTCTTTGATTGAATAGCAAAAAGTGTTTACTTATAAGTAGAAATTTGGAGAGATAAACAGACTGAAGACTCGGTCATATCAGCTAACTCGATCGGAATGAGAAGTACGAAAATAGGATTAAAGCCCAGTATTCACCACGAGTTTCCATATTATTTAAAAGAAGGAAAGTATCCGGACTATACATCTGTATTAAACTGCGTTGGTGAGCTTCACGACTTCTTGCACCTCGAATGTTCCAACACAAAATGGAAAAATTGGAGGATAAATTCATAATAACAAAAGTAAAGGGAAGAGACAAAAACTAGGGCTAAAAACTAGGTTGTACTGTCACAATCCTCAATATGTCATCGTCATTATCATGTGAATCATTATCAGAGATTCCTTGAGCACTCTCTGTCTCCCTGGTGTTTCATTACTATGGTTTATTGTCTTCAACATGTATGCCATCTGGTGGGGTGACCACCTCAATCTTCATGTTACGGGTCCACCATGGAAGAAGTTGTTTGCTCTTACTAGCAAGCCTGCGCGTTATTCGTTTGAGCACACCATTATGTGTAATGGGAGATTTATCTTTATAAGTTCGTCTTTGGACATGTTTGCCTCTCTCTATAATAGTATATAGGTCACAGCTCACAATATAGCAAGCAATAATGAAATCTGTGGTGCAGTCCATCTTTGCATTTTTAGGTAGTGATAAAAGACGATGGACCATGATCCTTCAAACAACACATACTTTAAATCCAAATGAGCAGAGAATCTGATCAGAAAACAATCATGATCAAGATCAATTACGATGGCACCCGTGATCTTCCACATCTGCACTAGCTTTCTCTTTCTGTCAAGTAACTAATACTACGTCCAAGGAGCTTAATCAAGCTACTGCGCCAAGGTTAAGAGTTCTGTGATAAGTCTATCATCAATGTGGATCACGGGGAAACTAGCTAGGGTTCCCTTCGTGACTTTTAGAAATGTGACCTTTTCGGTTAAGGTTAAGTCAACATTTATTAAATACTTAACCATTATCATCCCTACATATATATTAATGTTTCATAAGTCAATTCCTTTAATCTTACTAACAAAGTTAACTAGTCAAAAAAAGTGCACACATTTTAATTAGACATGATGAAAACAAAAAAAAGGATAAAAATAAAAGTTGGTTGGAGATAGTAACATAGGAAACATATTTTTTCCTACTATAGAAAATAATTACTAAGTATGTATGAATAAAATTCATGTATAAATTCATGTGTAAGGCCACTTAACGTCCCACTGCCGACATAGACGTTGATTGGGTGAATAATTTTCAATGAACTCGGCCGCGTAATACCATAAATTAATGATTCAAGTCAACAAGAGCTCTCATGTAATCTTTCACGAAAGAAGGAAGAAAAAGCTGCTCATAAAATGAACTTGGAATCTGAAAAGAAAACCCGTTACTTGGTCAACAAAAAATAATAAATAAAGTTGAAGTTGGCAAACCAGTGCCACGTCAAGCTGGCTCTTAAGGAACAAGACAATATGCCACTGTCGTAATAATAGTACAAATTAAGGGTGTTGATGCATCAAGACTTCTATAAGTACACAGGGTTCAGTCCAGAGAAGGCAGCAAGCAGATTGTACCTAAAAACTGTGTTAAAGTCGTATATTGAGAGATAACTAAAATGTTCATCAGAGCATTTTTCTTCAAATCTCTTTTCTTCTTTTGGTACCGTTTTTTCTTTAGGCCACTCAAGAACCTCATGGGCTTCCACAGAACTATTAGCAACACCTTCGCAACCCATTTTAAATACCAGAAGTACTCCTCTCTGCTTCATCGGTCAGACCTCAATGACCATACTCTGATCTTTGATGTTGAAAGCGTTCTCTTGAAATCCTCTTCTCTGTTCCCATACTGCATGCTCGTTGCTTTTGAAGCAGGAGGGTTCCTAAGAGCCATTGTTCTGATTCTGTTATACCCTTTTGTTTGTTTAGCTGGAGACGAGATGGGACTGAAGACAATGGTCATGATATGCTTCTTTGGGATCAAAGCAGAGAGTTTCAGAGTCGGAAGGGCTGTTCTGCCCAAGTTCTTCTTGGAGGATGTTGGTTCAGAAATCTTTGAGGTAATCAATAGAGGTGGGAAGAAAGTGGGTTTAAGTAACTTACCTCGAGTGATGGTGGAAAGCTTCTTGAAAGATTATTTGGAGATTGATTTTGTTGTGGGCAGAGAGCTGAAAGTGTTCTGCGGGTACTTCGTGGGGTTGATGGAGGAGAGAAAAACTATGCATGCTTTGGAGCAAGTTCAGGAAGGGAAAGGATGTTCCGATATGATTGGAATTTCAGGATTCAATGATATTCTTGACCATGATCAGTTGTTCTCTCATTGCAAGGTTTGTGCTTTCAATTATACTTTTTCCTTTCTTTTACTATTTTAAGTTGCCCTTGCATGTCTAGACCTATTTTAAATTTTTATGGCTGGATTATGCTGTTTATTTTTGTAGCAAATGTTAGTGTTTACATCAGTATCCCACCAAATGCCGTGTAAAATTCCTTCGGTTTTCTTCACCACAAAAGTCAAAGTAGAAAGTTCAAAGTTGTCGTGTAGCTAGCGTCACTCTCTCCAGTTTAATGTATGTGCTTGAAATCTTCAAACTCATGTTTTGTTTTGTCTTTTTTCTAAACAATAAATAGGAAGTCTATATGGTGGGGGAAGCTGACAAGAGAAGCTGGCAAAAGCTAGCAAGGGACAAGTACCCCAAATCACTTATCTTCCATGATGGAAGATTGGCTGTCAGACCCACACCACTGGAGGCTCTAGCGATGATGATGTGGGTTCCGTATGGGTTCATCCTTGCCGCGTGTAGGATCTTAACTGCCCTCTCACTTCCATATAACATCTCAACTCCTCTATTGGTAATGAGTGGGCTGCGTCTCACGGCTTCAACGCCCAAAAGCCCCCATAACTTTTTGAACAACAAAGACGATAAGCCAAACGGCCATCTTTATGCGTGCAACCACAGAACTTTGCTAGATCCTCTCTACATCTCGTTCATATTAAGAAGGAACTTAATCGCTGTGACATACAGCTTAAGCAAAATGTCTGAGATACTCGCACCAATCAAGACCGTGCGTTTAACAAGGAATCGCAATCAGGATGCAACAGTGATGAAACAGTTGCTGAAACAAGGGGACCTAGTTGTGTGCCCAGAAGGGACTACTTGTAGAGAGCCATATTTATTGAGGTTCAGCCCTCTATTTTCGGAACTGTGCGATGAAATAGTCCCCGTGGCTATTGATAGCCACGTTAGTATGTTCCACGGCACAACCGCGGGGGGTCTTAAGTGCTTGGACCCAGTTTTCTTTCTGATGAATCCATTCCCACTTTACTCGGTTCAGTTGCTGGAGAAGGTGTCCCCTTCACCCGCCACTTGTGATGATGAGAATGCAAGATTTGAAGTGGCTAATCACGTCCAAACACAGATTGGGAAGGCTCTGGAATCTGAGTGCACTAAACTTACGAGGAAAGACAAGTACTTGATTTTGGCTGGTAATGAAGGCATAGTTTCGACGAGGAAGAGTGGTAAATCTACTAAATCTTAGTGTTGCTACTGAGTCAAATCACCAACGACTGATGAACGTACGTCCTAGTTGTCATGGAAAATATAAACTAGGATAGGTTAATTAGAAAAAAGAAAAAGAAAGTATGTTACCCTTGATAATATTAGCTCCCTCATGTGCTAAGCTCGTGGACGTGGACCACGAGAGAAAGGCAAAATGCTTTTCTTTCTTCCTTTTTATTGTCATTAATAGAAAGCAATATTGATTCTTATTCAAATCTTCATGTGTAAATCTTATCTATAATGCTTCTTTTGCAATTAATGTAATGCCAACTGTCCAAACACGTATATTATTTCCTCCTAATATTTTGAGAAAGTTTTGGGTGGGCATTGTGTATATGATAGCTAGACACGTTATGCATGTAATTACACCTCTTTAATTTTACATTATTTCTCTAACTACTTTGGTTTGATGCCATTATTTCTATTTAAATTAATGAAGTGAAATCTGTTCGAATCTTATAGGAAGGGTACTTGGTAAAGATGTTTAAATAGAAGTGTATCTCATTAATTAGAATAAGTTGTACATGTTAATAAGTGTTAGCTTACCTAATTGAACTTTCCACTTACGTTAGTTATAATTTGAGTTCAAATTTAAAGTACATCTGTTGGTAAATAATTTATAATCCAATTAAAAAATTTCACTAAAGTTAATATTTGTCATGACTTTAAATTAGAGATGGACTTCCTTCTTACATAAACTTTTGTTTATCAAAAAAAAAAGAAAGTTGTACACGGTGAGTTATACACAGTAGATACAACAATCAAACAATAAACGTTAACAGGCAACGTGGATGACATCAAGGTTCTGTCAATACTCCAACACGCTCCCGCAATGTATTGGGATCATATTAGTTGTTGTGGGGTAATCCAAAAAATATGTATTTAGTTGTGGGCCGTTTAAAAATTAAGTCGTCTATTCAATTCCTATTGTTAATAGCCCATGTAGGATTGATATATAATTATATACAATATAAGCCAAATTAAATGTAAACAAGTGGAAGAGTTTCAGATTTTGATTAGAATTTAGAAATGCTCCTCGAAGAAATATGTGGGATCTGCATCTCTCTTCCACAATATTCTGCTGCCACATAATTGGTTGTTAACTAAACACTATAAATATTCCCATAAATGGTCCACTCTTAAAATGCATAGCTGCATATGCAAATAAAAAAGAAAGAGCAAGATGAGGGGAATAATCAAACCCCATATGACCAGACTAACATTAGAGTGCTCCAAATGGCCGGACAGATTTCATAAACTACTTTAAGAGAGTTAATAAAATATTATAGTGTATGTTTGTTTTTGATTATTTTATATTTAAAAATATTTTTTTTAATTTTTCTTTTAAACATTTTAATTACAAACTTTTTTCAAACAGAAAAAAATTAATCTAAACATACTGGTAGTGCTCATGTTTTGGTGAAGGAAACTTGGAGATTATATCATGAGGACAGAATAATTACATATGATTTGCCAAATTTTGGCAAGGAAATATGGATCCCACTGTTTTCTTCTTATATGACTCATCCTATGTTTGTAATTTGTATGATCTCTTGCAACATAGATTCCCAAGTTAGGAAATTGCACACGTGTTTTCCGCCGTACCAAACATAATTTTGATGTGATATATGACATATTACTGATGCGGAACAGTGGTGGATTTATGAGACCAAATTGCACTGTGACTTCTGACTAAATATACTGATCTGGTAAAAGAGGTTGTGCTGGCCAATAAAAAGAATCCCAGGTGAGAGTTTTGAAGCAGTTGTAATAAGAATTTAAACGAAACAACGCGCGATCCATAACTTGAGGCGTGAACGAACTTATAAACGTACGAGTCCATCAATCTTAATCTAATACTTAAAATGGTGCATATTATGGTATCAAAATTTTAATGTGTAAATAATGTTACTTGTTAATTTTATTTGAGTGAAAAGTAAAAAATACAATTCCCTCTCGAGCTAGGCTTAAATGTGTGTTTGACTAGACATTTGTCCAACGTAAACATGTGTTTCGGCAATCAAACGCATATTTATCTTTAAATCAACATATTTGAAAAAATACATGTTTTTGATTATTTACTGTATTTTCAGTCTTAAAGGCCGGTTTGAAGTGAAGCAACTTTGAGTTATTTATGTGTTGTTTGTTAGAAAATTTGATGACATTATGAATGTAATAACCTTGCTTTTATTCTTGATTTTTTCTCCCAAGCTTCCTTTACACTAGTATTTTCTTTCAGCTTTGGCTTTATGCTACCATTTCTTCCGAAACTTTGCACGGAGCAATGGAGCCTTGAAGCTTCCCCTTGCTTTCACTTGATTGCAGGAACAACAACTTTTATATATTGAAATGGAATTGCAATTACAGGAGTGTGTGAAATTCTTGTGCACATTATTGCTTTGCTTGCGGCTTTTAGAAGTAATTGGAATTTGGAATGGAGGCAGAAAGGCTTTGGATTGACAGGAAAAAAAAAGACGAGAAGGCTCTAGAAACTTTACTTTGTAATTATCCTTTAATTTGTTTATGTGTATAATATTAACAATGATAATAGTAGACACTGAAAAACATTTGCAAGCTTTCCTAATAAAAAAAAATGTTCATATAAAAAACTTTTTTAATAAAATTTATTTAAAATAATATTATTTAATGAATTTTTTAACATTATATTTTTATAATTTAATTCAAACATATATTTATGAAAAAAATTCATTTATTTTTGAATAATTTCATAATTAAATTTATATCCTTTTTTATAATTACACACTTAAAAGTAAATTTAATCAATATTATTTAAATATATTTATTCTGCCAAAATTACTTTTTAAATATAAATTACTTCTCTATAAATTTACTTTTTACTAAAATTAAGCGGATTCAAAATTAAATTTATAAAATTTAATTTAAACGCACAGTGAGACCCATTGTCGTTAGGCGGTGGAACTTTCCATGATAGCAGCAGCGAATCAACAATTCCACAAATTGGTTTTGAAAATGGGTATTATTTGTTTATGCGTCGACCGCCAACTATGGAATATTACATACATTCCTTTGAGACATATTCTCCATTGGCCACGAATGGGCCCGGTTTTGGATGAGAGGAAACAACCACAACCGAGAACAAATGCGAGTTAGGAATTTTGAAACAGATGTGAAGTACAGTACAAATGCACTCTTTTTTGTTTGAACTTATAATACATACCATTTTAAGTTTACCTTTGTGTTATTGTCATTTATAAAATACAAAAATTTATTAACAATCGAACGAAAATAATAACCATGTCTTTTTCATCCATTCTTTTTCGCCTTTCAATTAGGCCAGCATCTTTACCAACTTATATAACTTGTGTTAAAAACCAAACAAGTTTTCAAAGAAAGCGTAAATGTTTATTACGCTTGAATAATTATTTTAAGGTGTGTTTGGGTGGATAAAACCCTCGTTTGTAAGGTATAAATGAACTTTTAAGACATTTTATTATGTTTAAGTAAAATTCTGATAAAAGAAATTGAACGAGATTTTTATCCCAAACTATGTTTGAACAAAAACAACATTTTGTTACTTTTAGAATGAAAGAAAACATGTTTGTGTGTGTATTAACATAAATACCTTTGTAATTTGATATTATATCATTATTTTAATAATATTTAAATAAATATAACACAATAATTTTTTAAAATATTATTATAATTATACTCAAAGTGATTTTATTTTATAATATCCAAAATAAACTTAACTTTTTAACAAATTTATTTTGCAAATCAATTTTTTTAACATCAATTTATTAATGATCAAACTCAAAATAACTCATACACTTTTTGGTAATTACTCATCTAAAAGTAAGTTTTATTAACATTATCCAAACAATATTCATTTAACAAAATTAATTTTAAGATAAAGATTTTCAAACATAAATCACTTCATTCAAATTCACTTCTGATAAAAATCAAATTTGTAAAATCTAATCCAAACTCATACTTAATAGTTAAAATTGTGATAATAGTGACCATAAAGTGGTAATTCTGTGTTTTCCTTTTGGAAATTCTCAACATTGATTCAATTTTATTATTATTATTATTATTATTATTATTATTATTATTATTCACGGGGCAAAAGCCCAAAGTTAACAAGCAATGAGACGATCAACTACAAATCTATTAGAATCAGCCAAGAGGCTAAAGAAAGAAATGGGGAGGGCCTGCCAACAACTGAAAACCAATAGAGGGGTTGTGACCCCTCTTAGCAAGAAGATCCAAACAGTCATTGCATCCCCTGAAGATATGATAGAACTTAACAACCTAATCTCTGGGCAGGAGCTCACGAATCAAATCCAGGAGAGGAGCACAAGGATGCCAACTAGCACACCTAGCTAGTATGCAAAAGTTGGATGGCACACTTCGAATCTGCATCTAACAAGACATTTTTGAAGCCACTGTCATAAGCAGTTCGAAGACCATGTTGGAAATAAGAAGGGGCTTTAGGAAATTTTGAGGGGAAGGGAAAAGGAGAGAATACTTGAGAGAAGGTTATTCTTTCTTAAGGAGAGAATACTTTGTATTTTTGGCTTGATACAAACTTATAACCATGACCCCTATTTATACTAGTGGCACCTCCTTAACCAATGGTTAAGATTGTGCCAATACATTTTAATCTAATGGTTAAAAATTATCTTCTAGAGATTTCCATACAAATATCAAGTTACTACTAGATTCTAGATTTTTTAATAAACTACTAGGATTTCTAAGGTAGAATTATCTAGAACTTCTTTCTAGAATATTGACTCTTATTTAGACAATTAAGGCTCAAATACCAAATGGGCCAAAATCAAGTTTAATTTTCAACAGCCCCCCTTAAACTTGATTTTGTCATTCCGATCAAATTTCTCAACTTGATAAAGTCTTCTTGCTTTAGTGGCTTGGTGAAGATATCGGCAACTTGATCCTAAGTTCTTACATACTCCACTTGTACATCCTTTCTCATGATGCACTCTCTAATATAATATAACGTATATCAATATGTTTACTTTGATCATGATAGACTGAGTTTTTGGCAAAAGCTATAGCTGACTTGTTATCCACGCCTATCCTTGTTGGCTCCCCTTGTGGGATGCCCAATTCCTTTAATAAATTTCGAAGCCAAATTGCATGGCAAACACACGAGGTAGCAGCTACATACTCAGCTTCACACGTAGAAATAGTGACAATTGGTTGCTTCTTTGACACCCAAGTGAAAGCAGTGTCTCCCAAGTAAAACACAAACCCAGTGGTGCTCTTTCGATCATCTATATCTCATCCCCAATCGCTGTCACTATATCCGACAAGCTTGTAATCCTTAGAAAAAGAATAGTATAAGCCAAAGTTAATCGTACCTTTAAGGTAGCGTAGAATTCTCTTTGCAACCTTCAAGTGAAAAGATGTTGGATTCTCCATGTATCGACTCACGACTCCAACCGCTTAGAGAATGTCAGGCCTTATGCATGTCAAGTACCGCAAGCTTCCAACTAAACTCTTGAAGAATGTTGGATCTACTCTTTCTCCATCTTCTTGCTTTGACAACTTGACTCTACAATCCATTGGTGTACTTATTGGCATGCAATTGTCCATGTTGAACTTCTTGAGGATATCTTTTGTGTATGATTCTTGTGAGATGAAGATTCCATCATCATTTTGCTTAACTTCAATGCCTAGGTAGTATGCCATTTGTCCGATATCTGTCATCTCAAATTCATTGGTCATTATCTTCTTGAACTCTTCAAATAGTCTTGGGTTGTTGCTAGTGAAGATCAGATCATCCACATATAAGCACACTATCAAAATGTCTCATTCTTTAATTTTGACATAAAAAGCGTGCTCATGTGGACATTTGGTGAACCCGTTTTCTTGGAAGTACTTATTAATCCGACTGTTCCATGCTCTTGGCGCTTGCTTCAACCCATAAAGTGCCTTCTTTAACTTGAGAACTTTGTCTTGTTGTCATTTCACCTTATATCCCAAAGGTTGCTCGATGTACACTTCTTCCTCGAGGACTCCATTCAAAAAAGCCGACTTCACGTCCATCTGGTGAATTCTCCACTTGTGTTGAGCTGCTAAAGATATTATAAGTCTTATGGTCTCCAGACGGGCAACCGGAGCAAACACCTCATCATAATCGACCCCAGCCTTTTGACTATAGCCTTTTGCGACTAGTCTTACCTTAAATCTTTCAATTTCTCCCTTGGCATTCTTCTTTGTCTTGTACACCCAGCAGCACCAATGGCAACCTTATGCCCTTTTGGAAGGGAGACGAGTTCCCACATGTCGTTCTTCTCGATAGCTTTAATTTCTTCATCCATAGCATTTCTCCATCTTTTATCTTGCGCAGCTTCTTCAAAGTTTACGGGTTCACAGTTTGCAAAGAGACAGAATAGGGTGAGGTTGTCCATTCTCTCAATTTCTTCATAAAAGTCTTAAAGGTTTTGTGGTGGTAAGGCCTCAGTTTTATCAAAGAGATCTTGAAGACTTCTATGCAGCGTCCTGACCAACCATCACTCCCGGTGTCTTCCGAAGTGGTTGATGTTGGTGAGGAGATCTCTTGTTGAGCTTCTCTAGATGTTTGTTCTTCTTCAAACTGAGGAAAGAAATTGTATTCCTTTTCACGAGCTCCAAAGTCCCATTGTCCTTCTTCATCAAAGATGACATCTCTACTAACTTTAATCTTGTTGTTTGGGTTATACAACTTGTAGCCTTTTGAGCTTGAATCATAACCGATGAAGATGAATCTCTCACTCTTGTCATCAAGTTTGGCTATTCTCTCGTCTGGGATATGAACATGGGCTACGCTTCCAAAGACTCTCAAGTGTGAGATACCAGGCTTTCTTCCACTCCATGCTTCTTGTGGTGTCTTTTCCAATACACTTTTTGTCGGAGATCGATTGGATAGATAGACTGCACACGCCACAGCTTCTGCCCAAAATTCTTTTGAAAGGTTTTCGCTTTTGAGCATGCTTCGAGTCATATCAAGAATTGTTCTATTTTTTCTTTCTGCCACACCGTTTTGTTGGGGGGATCTTGGAACCGTCAAGGGTCGTCTAATTCCATTCTCTTCACAAAACTCTTGAAACTCTTTAGAAGTGAATCCTCCACCTCGATCAGTCCTCATGGCTTTGATCTTCCGACCACTTTCTTTCTCAACTTCAGCTTTGAACTTCTTAAAGGCAGTGAAAAATTCTGATTTCTGTTTCAAGAAATAGACTCATGTTTTTCTTGAAAAGTCATCAATGAAAAGGAGAAAGTAATTATTTTTACCAAGTGAGCTTGGCTTAATTGGCCCACAAACGTCAGCATGTATAAGCTCGAGCGGCTTCTTGGCTCTTGAGTTTGACTCCTTTGGAAAACTCATTTTGAATTGTTTTCCAAGTAAACATCCTTCACAAAGTTGATCGGTGTGGCTGATAGAAGGTAGGCCTCTCACCATCTTTTGCTTTGACAACAAACTTAAGCCTCTAAAGTTTAAGTGCTAAAAACGAAGATGCCAAAGCCAAGATTCATCGTTGTAGCAAGCTTTAAGACATCTTGCTACATCATTTTGGATATTCAATAGGAACATCCTATTTCTTGACATCGGTACCTTGGTTATGAGATTATTTTTCCCATCTCTAATGGAGAGACTGGAATCTTTCATATGAATATTATAGCCCTTTTCTAAAAGTTGTCCCAAACTCAAAATATTGTTCTTCATATTTGGGACATAGTAGACATTTGAGATAAATTTATGTTTTCCATCTTTCATGCGGATTAAGATCTTACCTTTTCCTTTCACTGGAATCTTAGACTCGTCCCCAAACGAGACATTGCCACTTACTAATTCATCAAGATCCACGAACATGCTTCTTTTTCCGCACATATGGTTGCTTGCGTCGGTGTCAAGGTACCATGTGTTTTCATGGCTTCCTTCATTGCCTTCACGTACTAGCAACACTGTTTCAAACTTCTCATCCTTCTCCTTCACATAATTCGTTTCCTCCTCGACTCTATTCTTGAAAAATCTACATTCTAAAACGTAGTGGCCAAACTTTTGACAGTTATAGCATCGAGTTTGAGATTTATCATACCTTGTGCTTGAATGTCCTCTTCCACGTCCTCTTGTTGAACTTTCTCCTTTCTCGTAACTATTGTTGATGAATCTTGAACACCGTCCACTATTGTGACGTCCAAACTGTCCTCGTCCTCGACCTCGGCCTCTACCTCGACCTCGTTGGCCTCTCTCATTTCCGTGACTTTCTTCATTTTCTTTTAGTTGTATTTTGAAGAGTTTCTCGATTATTTCTTGCTTCTTTTTGTACTTCTCTTCATAAGCTTGCAATGATCCTTGAAGTTGTTCGATCGTCATAGCCTCCAAATCTTTGGTTTCCTCAATTGTCACAACAATATGTTCGAATTTTGGATCCAATGAACGTAGTATTTTCTCCATAATCCTTACATCTTCTAACTTCTCACCATTTCTTTTCAGTTGATTTGAAACAGGGAGCGAGAATTCTTGAAAAATAATCAGAAATGGACTCGGAGTCTTTCATATGTAAGGATTCAAACTCACCTCTTAGAGTTTGGAGACGCACCTTCTTTACTTTGTCTTCTCCTTTGCAACAGGTTTGAAGCTTCTCTCATGCCTCCTTAGCGGATGTTGCATTGGAAATCTTCTCGAACTCATCTTCATCCAATGCTTGGTAGATGAGGAAGAGAGCTTTTTTGTCTCTCTTTCTTGAATCCTTCAAAATTTCTTTTTGTGCTTGAGATAGTGAAGCCTCATCTTGTGACTCCTTATAGCCTTTTTCAACGATCTCCCAAACATCATGTGCTCCAAGAAGAGCCTTCATTTTGATACTCCAATTATCGTAGGTACTCCCCTTTAGAAGTGAGACTTGGAAGGATGCCGCGCCATTGCTTGCCATGACTATTAAGGGATTTCGTATCAGAACCTAAGCTCTGATACTACTTTGTTGGAAATGAGAAGAGGTTTTAAGAAATTTTGAGGGGAAGGGAAAATGAGAGAATACTTGAGAGAATGTTATTCTTTCTTGAGGAGATAATGCTTTGTATTTTTGGCTTAATACAAACTCATAACCATGACCCCTATTTATATTAGTGGCACCTCCTTAACCAATGGCTAAGATTGTGCCAACACATTTTAATCTAATGGTTACAAATTATCTTCTAGAGATTTCCATACAAATATCAAGTTACTACTAGATTCTATATTTTTCAATAAACTACTAGGATTTCTAAGGTAGAATTATCTAGAACTTCTTTCTAGAATATAGACTCTTATTTAGACAATTAAGGCCCAAATACCAAATGGGCCAAAATCAAGTTTAATTTTCAACAGACCATAGTAAATTCGCCAAAGTTCAGTCATGGTAATGGAGCAAGATCCCACGTTGGCCACGAACCCAAAGATCAAACCTCCAGAATCATTACGTAATAAACCTCCACAGGCTGCATTGGACTAGTTATGGTAAACCGAACCATCCACATTCACTTTCACCCACCCAAACGGAGGAGCAGACTAAGAAACATGCATCGTTTGGAAAGGGGGGACAGCCGATAAAGAGGCCCTCTTGGCTTGGAAAGCATAGTCATAATCTCTGGCTAAATGGGTGATTCGAAACAGAAAGGTATCAGGAAGGCCCCCAGCACCTTCAAAGACAAACTTGTTCCACTTATTCCAAAGACAAGAACAAGCCATGGTGAACGTAAGAGCCCAGCTGCCATGGGAAGTAGTTCCGACATCATCAGTAATATTCATCTGGAGCCAATCCCGAAGACTGGATTGAAAGAAACGTGGACGATGGCTGGGGGCGAACCAAGTGATTCCAGACAAAGCTAGCCATGGGACAATCTCTAATAATATGTACTGTGGACAGGGGCGGATCCACGGGGGCAAGCAGGGGCCAGCCCTCCCTCCTCACCTTAGAAATTTTTTTTTTAGTATAATTTACCTCACAACTTATACAATTTTAAAATATATGTAAGCTTTTACATTAAGTTATAATTGACCTTGTTATACTTAAAAAATTAAAATAATCATTATTGTAAGTTAATAAATATATATATATTTTATAAATTATTTAGTCAACTAATTTAATAAACAAACAAATAAAATAATTTTATCGAAATAGACAAATAAATTAAAAATGTCGCATTCAATTTTAATAAAATTATAATATATTTAATTTTTAAATTATAAAATTTTTATTTAATACTTTAACTTTGATAATTGACCCTCTTAATAAATAATTTCTAAATCTATCCCTAACTTTGATTCCTCCATGTGACCACACCAAGGACAATTTCCCACTAGGGAAAGATGCCTCCTGACTCTAAAACTGTTAGTGAGAAGAGCATCCTTGGTAGTAAGCCAAAGGAATGACCGGGGTCTTTAAGGAACATCAAGCCTGCAAATATTCTTAGAGTGGTTCCGAATTACTACCATCATGATGAACACAAATATCATAGGCAGTGTGAATAGAAAAATTTCCATCCATGGTGAGCAACCATATCTGGAGATGCCAAAGGAGAGGGGGGCTCCTGGGAGTCCGGGACCTAAGGATATCCAAGAAGTAGTAAGAAAAGCTGCAGTTAATTTAGTCCTGTCCCACTGCCCAGACCCAGTGGAGAAAACAGCCACTCTAGCATTCAGATCGAATTCCACAAGAGGTTTCAATGAGAAATCTAGCAAGGAATGAATACCAGGGATCCAATGATCCGTCCAGAACCTAGTATCTTGCCCATTA
Organism: Styphnolobium japonicum; assembly: GCA_023212625.1. Lineage (NCBI taxonomy): Eukaryota > Viridiplantae > Streptophyta > Magnoliopsida > Fabales > Fabaceae > Styphnolobium > Styphnolobium japonicum. The sequence continues at coordinate 7,020,663 of JALBWW010000002.1, read as the reverse complement.
CCAATGCGCCAGATAAGGTTTGTCGAAAGGGTCTGCCAATCTAAGAAATACCTTGCCAGTTGCCACGTCTTGGAAAAGTTGCCCTTTTTTCGAACTGTAGGCAACAAATCAGGCAACGTTTTCCATCCACAAAAAAAAAGGTGGTGGATCCATCCATCACTCTTTATGTATCTTTGATTTTGTTTAAAAAATAATATATGGTTAAATTTCTTTAAGTGATACTTATATTACAAGTTAAAAGATAAAAGTTTAACTTTTGCAAAAATACCCTTAATTTATTTGAAAGTAACATGTAGTTTTTCTCAAATAGTCCCTGATATAATGAATTATTTAAAAGTTACTTAAGAAACATAAAAAAAATTATTTAAAAATTATAAAATGGAAACTTGTTATGATTTTTAAATTAGACCAAATATTAAAAAATTTGAGTTTTTTTTTATGAAATGTATTATTTTTATTTTTTATTTTAAATTTTAAATTTTTATTGGAATAATTTTATTTTCAGATTTTATATTCAATTATATATTTGAAGTTTTTATGTTGACTTTTTTCTTCTTCTATTTTAGTTTTTTTTGTATTTTCTTTTGTTCTAATTTTTTAAGGTATTTTTTTTAAATTTGTTGGTTTATTGTTTTTATTATTTTAACTAGAACCCAAATAATTAAAAAAAAAAGGCTGATCCTTCGGATTGCCTTGAGGAATATATCATCATATTGAAAAACCTAAAACACCTATGAACGTGTTTACCTGTTCCAGCTATTGTTTGTGACGATTTTAGAATATAATAGCTTCATTCATTGGTTGTGACTTCTGTGACATCTTGTGTCCTTCAGTCCAGCCAACTCTTTTTTATTAATTTATGTTTTGGACGATGCTGCAGTTATTGAACAATGAAAAGGAATTAAACAGCATTGTGGAGAAGGCATTGCAGGAAAAACCCAAGGAAAAGGATGACTTGGGGAGCACAGAAACAACAAGGAGTTTCCTAGAGCCGCTAAGGAGTTGGGTTTACCACTATCTGAAGCTGACGAGGCAGTTGCTCTTTTTTGTGATGATGTTTTTGCTGATGTAGCAAAAGAAAAAGACCGTGTGGAATTAGACAAAGATGAGCTGGTAAAACTTCTCAAAGATATCGTAGAGAAATTCGCAGAGCAGCTTGAGTCTAATCTTGTATATCAGGATTTTGCTCGAGGAAGATGAATTAATGGAACATATTTCAGATTTTTTTACTTATGAGTATTTTATGTTTGAAACTTTGAATCATTATAGAGCATTTCGATTCGCATGTCCCTACCTCTACAGCGAGAAGGTTCACTTCATAGAATTATATTATATAATGAGTTTTTACATTTGTAGAGGTATCTTAATGGTGGGTAGTGGTGGCAGCGACAGTGGGCAGCAGCGACGGTAGTGTGGGCAACGACGAATGGCAACAGTGGACAACGATGGTGGGCAACAAATGAAAGCAAAGATGGCGTAGGCAACGACGGAGCCAGCGGCAGTGGGTCGCAAAGGTAGCAGCAATGGTAGGCAGCAACAAAGACTTGGGCAACGATGGTGGGAAATGATTTAAAAGTCACAATTTTGCTTTTTTTATATAATGCAAGGACTAACAAGCAAAATGGATAAAAATTGGAGTAATTTCATAAATAAATATCTTTTTAAATTAAAATATATTTTTATTTCTTGACCTGTGATAAGAGGTTATAATTATCGGTGAATGAAATACCAACTGTATGATGGTGGATGTTAAAAGCTTCCAACAAATCAGTAGAGCACCCATATTTGGCTCGGAGGACCTTCACCCCGAGGGCATCACGTTATGGATGAGGCCCCAACCAAGTTTCATCATATAAGCACTGTTTATACTACGAGAATGACGAAATCCAAGGCCTCCTGCTGATTGAGACTTGCACAACTCCTTCCAACCCAGCTAAATTATTAAACATGGTTACATGGATAACACTTGAAACACGCCAAAAAGGTCAAGGCTAACTAAGCGACTATTATGTCACTAAAGATAGACCTCACCTGAATTTTTTTTTAAAGAAGGAAAAAGCAAAACTATTCAATGCATAAATTTTGTAAGATTCTGATGGAATATTATGTCATAATTTCTTTAACAATTTTTTTTGTTGGAAATGAAAAATTGAACTATTTGTTTTTATTTCTGACAAATGCGGATGCTTGAATTTTTTTTTTTAATATATGGTGAATGGTGCTTGTTTTTTTATTTTAGGGATCGACCAACTTTAATTTGATTTAAGCCTATGTTTTTTAGTCTTTGAATTTATGAATATATATTACAAATTGTAGATAACACTCTTTTTTAAAAATTTCATTTTTTATAAAGACTATATTCAATTTTAAATTATTGTCTTCATTACAAGTAATTGTGTTTAATCAAATTGAATCACGCACCCCGGTAACGGGTTGATGCCCGCAAGATTACTATGCCTGCAATTTTTTATTTGTTTTTATTTTAATTGTTTTAATCTTTTGTTTTTGGGTCAACTTTTAGTTACTTAACTAACTTGTGTTAGTATGAGTAAAAACGGTTCGATCACTTTAAATTTTTTAATATTTTAGGTGATATGTATAGAAAAAAATACAGTTGGAAAGAGTCATCACTTTATGCTCTTAATCGTATCCCGTGTAATTAATCTCTCGAGTTTAATACTTGGGATGACATATATAGAAAAAATGCAGTTAGAAGAAATCTCTGCTTCACTCGCCTAATCATATCCTGTATAATTAATCTCTTAAAAAACTAAAAATCACGAATCAGATTATGGAAATTCTACAATGGACCGAAGAGATCCATGAGACAACCGTATCCCGTGTAATTAATCTCTCGAGTTTAATACTTGGGATGACATATAGTTTAATACTTGGGATGACATATATAGAAAAAATGCAGTTAGAAGAAATCTCTGCTTCACTCGCCTAATTATATCTTATATAATTAATCTCTTAAAAAACTAAAAATCACGCATCAGATTATGGAAATTCAACAATGGACCGAAGAGATCCATGAGACAGGCCCAAGACTGTTGACCCAAAAAAGATAAAGCGCAAAGGCCGAAGAAAAATTGATGAGGTGCAGATTGGGCCTCAATAAGTGGGCGAAGTGATTTAGATCCGATACGCTAAAACAGAAAGGCAAGCACAAACGACATGTTGTCGTTTCGCTGAATTTCAAACCAAACAGAACAACGGAAAAGGTTCACTACTTCCCTTCACCGCTACCAATAAAATAATAAGAAAATAATGGGCTGAATCGTAATTCTGGAAACTTCATCCTCCTTGCTTCGTCGTTTTATGTATTATATATAATGTAACTTAGCCCTAGCCTCTCTCGCGGTCTCTGATTTTGGGGGGACTGTGGCTTATTTTCTTGACCAGGTTGAGTTTGGGAGAATAGGGTTATGATGGGTACGGAGAGAAAGAGGAAGGTGAGCTTGTTCGATGTGGTAGACGACGCTGGCGCTAAGATGGTGAAATCGAATGGTGGAGGCAACAACAGCCTTGCTGCTAACAATCTGATTAATCGTTGGACTGCCACTGCCAGGCCTTACTCCCAGAGATACTTTGAGATTTTGGAGAAGAGGAAGACCCTCCCTGTTTGGCACCAAAAAGACGACTTCTTACGGGCTTTGAGGGACAACCAGACTTTGATTTTGGTTGGTGAGACTGGTAGTGGCAAAACCACCCAGGTCTGTTTCTTCATTTGTAGCTTATAATTGTGCCAAAAGAGATTGTTTTTATACGAGTTGTCTTTTAGTTTGACGATCTCTAGTTGCAATACTAGTCAATAAAGACAAGACTGGAGAAATGCGAGTTAAGTTATTTATTTATTTTTCCATGTTGGGGTGCATGATGCTGAACGAAAATTAAGTTATTGGATTTTGTGGTTGGAAGACATGATGGTAATTTAGAGAATACAGAATTTCTGCACTTGAGAATTTCGTGGTTGTCTTGGATTCCTCATTAGTCGTGTGCCCTATCAATAACCACTCATTTTTATTGTTCTTAGCGTATTTTAGGGTTTTATTACATGGTCTTCTTTTTCATTTAGTGTCGTAAAAACACACAAAGGTTACTATGGTGAATGCATTATATTTGTTCTCTGTGTGAATGTCTCTAATTTACCATATTTTTTGGGTGACAGATCCCTCAGTTTGTTTTGGAAGCTGTCGATTTAGAAACCCCCGATAAACGCAGGAAGATGATGATTGCATGCACTCAACCTCGTAGAGTGGCTGCAATGTCTGTTTCCCGGCGTGTGGCTGAAGAGATGGATGTAACTATTGGGGAAGAGGTTGGTTACAGCATCAGATTTGAAGACTGTAGTAGTGCAAGGACAGTTTTGAAGTATGTTTAATTTTACTATTAAAGTACTTTCTGTAATTAATTCGGAGCTTGATATGCCTTATCTATATAATTGTTCTCATCCTTCTCTTTATGCTCTCTTGCATCTAGTCTCAAGTGGAATGCTTTGTTTCACAGGTATCTCACAGATGGTATGCTTTTAAGAGAAGCAATGACAGATCCACTTTTGGAACGATACAAAGTAATTATTCTTGATGAGGCGCATGAAAGGACTTTGGCTACAGATGTGCTATTTGGCCTTCTGAAGGAAGTGCTTAAAAATAGACCTGACATGAAGTTGGTTGTTATGAGTGCAACTCTTGAAGCTGAAAAGTTTCAGGGCTATTTTTTTGGTGCCCCTCTTATGAAAGTTCCTGGAAGGCTACATCCAGTGGAAATTTTCTATACTCAGGAACCTGAAAGGGATTACTTGGAGGCTGGTATTAGGACAGTGGTGCAGATACACACGTGCGAACCTCCCGGAGATATACTTGTATTTCTGACTGGAGAGGAAGAGATAGAAGATGCATGCCGCAAAATATCAAAAGAAATTGCAAATCTTGGAGACCAGGTGGGCCCTGTGAAAGCAGTACCCTTGTATTCTACTCTTCCTCCAGCTATGCAGCAGAAGATTTTTGAGCCAGCTCCACCTCCACTTAAGGAGGGCGGGCCTCCTGGAAGAAAAATTGTGGTGTCAACAAACATTGCTGAAACTTCCTTAACAATTGATGGCATCGTCTATGTTATTGACCCTGGGTTTGCTAAGCAGAAGGTTTATAACCCGCGAATTCGTGTTGAGTCTTTGTTAGTGTCTCCAATATCCAAGGCCAGTGCACATCAGAGATCAGGGCGTGCTGGAAGAACTCAGCCAGGGAAATGTTTTAGACTTTATACTGAGAGAAGTTTTAATAATGATCTTCAGCCGCAGACCTATCCTGAAATTTTGAGATCAAATCTTGCCAACACGGTTCTTACCTTGAAGAAACTGGGCATAGATGATTTAGTGCATTTTGATTTCATGGACCCTCCTGCCCCTGAGACCTTAATGCGGGCATTGGAAGTGTTGAATTACTTGGGTGCACTGGATGACGATGGTAACTTAACAAAGCTAGGTGAGATTATGAGTGAATTTCCCTTGGACCCGCAGATGTCAAAGATGCTTGTTGTCAGTCCTGAATTCAACTGTTCAAATGAGATTCTGTCAATTTCTGCCATGCTCTCAGGTATTGTTCTTTTATTTTATTGCTTTTGTGTCTGTCCAATGTCCCACCATAATGTTTAGGGAATGTCATTTTGCCGGGCTCCATTTTGAAATGGATTCCCTGCAATTGTGCATGTGCACAGAGATAATCTTGTGCATATGGCGGGGATGATTGACCGCTTACATGTGTGTTTAGTTGCACATGAATGTGGTCAGTGGATTGTGTCCTGTTAGGTTGTCATCAGCAACTGTCTTCTCTGGGTTCCATGCCCCCGGTTGGCATGCACCATAGGATTCTAAGTAAGTGCTGATGCAGATAGTTGCAGTTTCTCAGTATTCTCTCATGAAGCAAATGGTGTGGTCTCGCCTCTATGCATCTGCTGACCTACCGTGGGCCTCCTCTGTGATAATCAATTTCTTTCTTTAGTACCCAATTGCTTTGTCCGGCCTAGGGAGGCACAAAAAGCTGCAGATGAAGCGAAAGCTAGGTTTGGGCACATTGATGGAGATCATCTCACGCTCTTGAATGTGTACCATGCTTACAAGCAAAATAGTAAGTGCTTATTTCTGCTAGCATTTTATTTTATTCTCAAACCTTTGCTATTAATATGTTTTCTGATGTTAGTTTATTAATTGTATGTGAATGGCTTTTCAGATGAGGATCCCTCTTGGTGCTACGATAACTTCGTTAATCATAGGGCACTGAAAGCAGCTGATAATGTTAGACAACAGCTAGTGCGTATCATGGGCCGGTTTAGCCTGAAGTTATGCAGTACTGACTTCAATAGCCGTGACTACTATGTCAACATAAGAAAGGCCATGCTAGCCGGATATTTCATGCAGGTAGCTCATCTGGAGCGCACAGGACACTACTTGACAGTGAAAGACAACCAGGTATATTAATATACGGGCTGCTACTCGTATTTATCCTCCTCTTTCTCCGTCTTTCAGTTTGTTTTACCAAAATAAGCTAGAGTGTAGGCCGTACTATTGTTTTTATATGGTTTCTAACGTTCCTGTTCTGCTTATAGGTGGTGCATTTGCATCCGTCAAATTGCCTGGACCACAAGCCTGAATGGGTCATCTATAATGAATATGTTCTTACCAGTCGGAATTTTATTCGTACTGTGACAGACATACGTGGGGAATGGTAAGATTTTTCCTCTTTGCATGTGGGTTATTGATGTTTGTATCGTCCTTGCTTTCCTATCAAACATTGAGTTTGACAACCTCGAGCTGGTAAAATCATAAATGCTTTTCGTGTGTAACATTAAGGGGAAGCCTGATGAAAATGTGAACTATGTGCTCAGTAAAAATGGGAATTGAGTGATGAGAAACTTTTGATTATAGTGAAGCACACAGATGCAATTTGTGATTCTGAATTCCACTGTTAGATTTTAGAGGGGAGAAGAGTTGGAAGACAGATCGTCAAGTATAGTATTGTGGTTATTTTTTGGTTTGATGTTATCTAGTTCTCCTAACTTCATGATCATGCAATTGTTATCTGACACAGGTTAGTTGATATAGCTCCACACTACTATGATTTATCAAATTTTCCACAATGTGAGGCCAAGCGTGTTCTTGAGAGACTTTACAAGAAGCGAGAGAAGGAAAAGGAGGAAGCCAGGAGCCGCAAATGAAGTCCTAGCCATCCACACTTTTTTTTCCTTTTGGATTTGGATTCAATGTTTCGTCTCCTGCAACTGAGATCGTGATTTCAACGCGGGAAAGTTGCCCAATACTACCCTTTTATTACCTCTGAAAGAAATGCGGATTGTCGGTAGTGTAGTGAAAAACTTGACGAAGTTCCTTGTACCATTTTCTAGCGTATTAGTAAACATGTTTTTTCTTCTTCCTCCTTGTTCTGTTGTTCCTTGTGGAGTATCGACTGACCAAATTTGTTTCTGGGATGTTAGTTTGGTCAAAGGTTAGATGCATGTTAGTTTCGTCAAAGGATAGATGCCCATCATAAATATTGGGATCGCTGGATTTCTTTATTCGACTGATAGTCTGATATACTTCGCCACCATGAAAATGAAATAGCGCCGTTTATAAGATTTTGCCTCCAACCTTCTGCTGCAGTTTTTTATTTTATTTTTTCTCCTTCAAGGAAAGAGGTCAAATGATGATGTTATATTCGAATATTGTTTGTCATAATTTGCTCGTCCATTGTCTGTCAGTTATCTGCGTAAAGAACCATCAGTCTATCCCATTGGCTACCAAAAAGTTATCAATTTTGGGGAACTATGACGTGAGGCTATTCTTAAAGATAGAACTTGTTCCCAAGCAAGGGGATATTCCTTCTGGCTATTGTAAAGTTTCCAAGACCTTTAGCGGAAGGCTTGCGTACGTAGAAAAGCTTTTGAGTACAACGAGACATAATGTCCAAACAGCGATGATAATTGTCGGAAGAAAGTGCTGCAGTTGGTCTGTGTCTGAATGATAACAGGGCGAAGTAATAATAACTAAAATGTAGTGTTGATTGAGGGGGAATAAGTTAAGTCGAATGGTCTCTGATATATTCTTCCTAGTTGTGTGAACTGAGATATTCCAGACAACTATGCATAACTCTTTTCTTCGCCAAAAGAAAGAAAACACTAAAGCCATAAAAATATAACGGTACAGAGGAAGTCAAAACATTCAGTCAAACATCAAAACCCAGCTTCACTAAATCTAAAACCCCCAGGTAGAGCAGTCCTGTTTTCACAGCATCTGCTTCATTCAGACATCCTGCCAGTTTCCAACTATTCTGTTGAAGTAGACAGTCAAAGTTGCACTGAGTATTTATGTTTAAAACAAGTGATGTTCGTTATCATGTGACCTATTCACTCATTGCTGCAGTACCTTAGAAAGCAGTGTTTACAAGGACTTTCCTTCAGTGGCCGAGTTTGAACAAAAATTGAGGGATCAGAGTGAATGTTTGAATATATAAATTAATTTACAATAGCATATAAATTGTAACAAATTCATACTTAATATTATTATCATACACTTTATTTTCTTCTTTTAAATAAGTATCAAAATTGGGCTTAATGAAAATGAACAAGGTTCTAATTGATTAGTCTAAGAGTGTACTTAAATGTTGGTAATTCCTATAATAAAAAAGTAAGTTGAAAGTAATTTTGCACTATTTGCTAAGCAATAATGACTGAAAATTATAAACCTATAAGCAATCCATCCCACTTTTTTCACTTTTCCCGAAATTTTCATCTTTCCATGTTTGCCTACTCAGACAAACACACCCTAAGATAAATGATGCTCATATCATAGCCACAAAATATAATAATAGATTAGAGAAATATAAGCATACAATTTTTACATCACTTTTGGGGTGCAATAATTTGTTTTCTCATTTATCTCTTAAGAATTTTCAAAAAATTTGGGTAACCATGGCTTCCCTTATCACCACGAAGCTCCGCCACTGCTTTCATTGTTCTCCTATTGGATTTCTGTGAGTGTTTGAGAACTCGAGTTAGAAAAATTCACTAATAGACACTTGATCCATTAGCTGTTCATTTCAACAGCAGTTCAGAAACCCTCGATACATGGGCATTTGATTTATCAGAAGCCAAGCAGGAAGTGCTTGACAGTTTATCTGGCATGGTCCCATATCTGTTGGGCTCTAATTGTACCTGAGGAATTCCTCGATGTGGAAAGAGCCACAAAAGAATGAAGACTTATTTTCTAGTGACATTTTTGCTCTCATAAATTGCACATAATTTTTATCACTTAGCTGAATTTACAGCAAGAGGGGACTCAACCCAGCTAATTGCCTTCTGCTTTTTGACTTGTCTCTCCTTCATCGTGTCTCTCAATTCATTTACACTGCTCCACATTCCTTTCTCACCTTGGATCTTCGAAAGCATTGAGTAAGAAACAGGATGATTGCTTTCTAGTTTGCGGATCCTCTCTGCAGCAAACTCTCCAAGTTCTAAATTTGAATGCATACCACAAGCTGCGAGCAATGCACCCCACAACACCACGTCAGGCTCAAATGGCATATTCTTGATTAATTTTTCTGCTTCATCTAATTGACCTGCTTTTCCATAGAGGTCCACCATGCAAGTATAGTGCTCCATCTCTGCTTGGATTCCATACTTGGTCAACATAGCAATGAAATGCTTTTCACCTTCTTCAACAAAACCTGCATGTACACATGCTGACAACACATTTACAAATGTAACTTCATCAGGTGTAATACCAGCTTTTTCCATCCTATCAAACTCCTCTAGTGCACGGGTAGCAAGCCCATGCCTGGCATAACCGCCAATTATTGAATTCCATGATACCAAATTCTTATTCAGAATGGACTCAAAAACATGAAATGCAGCATCCATATCCCCACATTTTGCATACATATCAACTAGCGAGGTTAATGAGATGACATCATCCGGTATGCCAGACTTGATAATACTCAGGTGGACTTGCAGGCCCATGAGAAGAGAGGAACAACCAGCACATGCATCTAATACACTTGAAAATGTGAAATGATTGGGACGAGTCTCCGACTTAAACATCAAAACAAAAAGCTTCAATGCATCCATAAATCTCTTATTTTGCACATACCCACTAATCATTACCGTCCAAGAGACCACATTCCTCTCACTCATTTTGTTGAAAATAGACCGAGCCTTGTTAATTCTCTTGTTCCTGATATAACCATTCACCAGAGTAGTCCAAGAAATGATATTTCTTTCTGGCATCAGATCAAAAGTTGTTTGAGCATCAGCCATGCTTCCCAGTTCCATGTAACCAGAAACCAAAGCATTCCAAGATGTAACATCTTTCATCAATATATCATCGAACACTCGACCTAAAGCCTCCTTCTTCTCCCTTTGACCCGCATACGCTCTGATTAACGAAGACCCAACAAACACATTCAAGTTGAGTGCCAAATGCACTGCTCGAGCATGAACCTGCTGAACCAAAACATCCAACTCAGTACCTATAACTGCTCTGAGTAATATGGATATGGTATAGTCATTGGGTCCCACACCAACTCTACCCATTTGCAAGAAACATTGGTACAACCCCTCTGTGTTTCTGGTTCTCTTAAAACCAGACAACATGATATTCCACGGAACAGCGTCTTTCACGGGCATTTGATCGAACAGGTCGTTCGCAAGCTGAATTTGATGCTGTTGAATGTAGCCAGTCATCATCATGTTCCAGGAAACGAGGCTGCGGGATGAGGGATTTTCGTCGAACAGTTTACGAGCTTCGCGTATGTTATTGTCGTGTATGTAAGAATCCATCATATAATTCAGCTTTGCCGCTGAAACCGTACACATGTCGCTGGACCAAGTGGTCCGCAAGAAGAACCTGTTCAAGGCCCGCATCTCTTTCATATGTTCTGGTGAAGTGATTGTCGTTTCATCCTCCAAGGGTTTAATTGAATCACAAAATTGTGGGCTTCTCTTTTTTTATTTTCTTTCTTTGGCGCAAATTTTCAAATTAATTGAAATGATTAGGTAAGATAGATTTGAGAATAGATGACAGCTTTTGTAAATTCCGACCATACAACCATAAAAAACTCCTTTACCGTGTAATTTATAAGACAATCGAAGCTAAAATAACAAATTTTAAAGTAGTTGTTATAATAATTAAATTTTTTTTGTGATATAATAATATATAATTAGATGGTAATGTAAAAAAAAATTATACTAAAAATGAATCAAAATTAAATTCAAAAATTTAAAGCAAGAGAGGTGATTCTATTTTTTGTTAGGTTGAAGTAGGAGACGCTTATTAGAATCTAGTTTGGAGAAATGAGAATATGAGGTGTGGGGATCAAACCTTCCCATCCACCGAAGACAGCGACCCCTTGGTATGACCGAGGGAGTTACCATGTTAGCTGAGGCATTTTTAAAATTAGAAGAGAAATTGTTAAGAGTTTCATCAAAGTTTAGTGACAGACCGACGGTTAGCATAATTTATCCAAATCCCGAATTTGCTACTTGTGCCTCCTACACACTCTCACATTCTTCCATCTAACTCCTGGGCCTGATTTCAAACTTTGATGGAAGCTTCATTAGTTCATTCGTTCCTTTTGCTGACACAACTCGAACCTACGGTATTATTCAAGATGCTCGTAGCAAACCTCATGCATATGCGGATTGCCAACAAATTTGCGTTGCTGATTGTTCTAATATACACTTGACAATTAGGTTAAGGTAACACAGTTCTGCACCTGCTACACAATACATCATAGAACAAACTACAGCACTGGCCCCAAGGACAACATAGGTGGGAATTTAGAACGGGAACAACTGGTATAGAGGTCTATTATTATACTAAACAGGCTCATCCGGCTTGGAACCTCAAATTTTATGCTTATCTCCAGTCAGACTTTGGTATACTTCATCTATTTCCACCTGTTAGAATGTCAACAATTTGTGAGCACTTTTAATATATATATAACTAATTAACAGACTGCAGAAAGAGTAAGGAAGGGTAAAATGATATCAGATTACCTGATAATACTTGAGCATATTATTTCTTCTCTTCTTCATTGTTGCAGTAACCAAATTTCTTTCCATGTCAAATGGATGCGGGTCTAATATGACCCCTTTGATATATTCAAAGCCCTTCAGCTAGTTCGATGAAAGAGAAAAATTAAAAAGGAAAAAAGGCAATCAGACTCATATACCACACGAGGGAAACTGTGAGAAAGTGGCAATGCATTGAACATGATTATCTAGCATGACTCTGGGCTTTCATATGCAATAAGCAGTTTGCTGCTTTTGTATAGTTTTGTTGAATGCTTGGGTCAGCAACACTTCTGTCTGTACGAGTATAAATTCAGACCCAAAGCAACAAACAGAACAGTTATCCAAAGGTAATAACAGATTGCAAGACCAAATTCTTATAGTTCCCCGCTTAATGTCAAGTGTCCAACTGTCTATTCTTCAGTTTATAAACCGTTCCAAAAATAGAATTTTAAGCTTCTTTGTGATAACAATTAAGTTTATAAATCTCAAAGTACAGAAATAAGCAATAAAGTTTAATTTTAACCAAGAGGATCAACATCTTTGTTTACGTGGGAAAACACCGGAGGAAAAAAAAAGCATTTAAGCACCTAAAACTGGATATAGAATATAGTCGTGAAGAAATAGTCACAAAGAAAGAACCCTAGTCTATTTATATATTATTTCAATATCCATAGATGTTACCTTGTTTCTCTCAGCAGTCAACTTGAGCTCAGATAGCACATATTTCTTCAATTGGTCAAGAGAACAGAGTTTGGAGAAAGGAGCCATGTGACCATTTGAATGTGCCCACTTCTTGGTAATTTCTTCATTCGGGGCTACTACTGCAACCAGCACTGACTTGAAGCTATTCCCATAAACCCAGATCTTATAGGAAAAACACAAAAAATAATCACAAAACTTGTCAAGAGTCTAAGGACTGAAAAGTGTACGTATTAACAGTCCTGAACTGAACTCGTGAATATGCTTACATCTTCAACTATTGGAGTGATTCCATAAACATTTTCCAAATGCTCAAGTGCGATATACTCTCCTTGAGAAAGTTTTATAAGATTTTTCTTCCTGTCAATAATCTTAACAACACCATTAGGATGCAGTTCTCCTATGTCCCCTGAGGATACCAGACATGGCACAACCAGATCAGATCATGTAAATATTCCTAACAAAAAGTTCAGTTTGAGGTAGGATATGACAATTCAACCTGTGTGAAACCATCCATCTCTTATGGCTTCCCTTGTTAACTCAGGATTTTTGTAGTACCCAGTAAAAACAGTTTTCCCTCTCACACATATCTCACCACATGGAGGACTTCCAAGAGGATTGTAGCCCATCTCTGGAACCTCCTCCAGCTGCAGTTCATTGAATACAGATACAGAACCAACAGTACCGAGCATGCACATTTCATCAGGAAAGGCAAGAGTAGTCGACCCACAAGTTTCAGTCAAACCTGGATTAACCATAGTGTCAGTGTTTCATTGTATTGTTTTATGTCCTAACAGTATTGTTTTATCTTAATTGTCAGCAGTATAATAAGAGAGTTCCTTACCATAGCCTTGACATACAAAGGCACAACAAGTAACACGCAAGAATTCTTCTACCTCAGAGCTCAAGGGTGCACCTCCAGATATTATTACTCGAACACGCCCACCTAGCCGAGCTTTGACCTAACTCGCCAGGGCGGGGGAAGGAGAAGGTGAAAGTTTAGAGAAAGTTTACCCGTATGTAAAAGAAGTCAAGTTTTTACAAAGATAAATGGCAAGAATTGGGAAATTGGCCTTTTTGTAGAAGCAGTTGAAGGTTTCCAAAGCTGGGATCACAATATGGATACTACAACTAACATAATCCAGTTGTGATCGTGACCAGATTAGTAGTTTTAAAATACAGGTATTAAAGAAGAGATACAACCTTTCTGAAGGCTAATAGATCTGCTAAAGGGGATGCATTTCTCTGTTTATATCCTTTGTTCATCCAAGCAAGTTTGCTGTATCAAAATATATATGTGAATTAGCAAAATTACATCAACCTAAAATCCATAATCTCAACACGTAAACATAATTCCACTTTTCCTAAAAATACTAGTGAAATATATAGATTATAGAACACCAACTTACTATTTGTAGAGCATGCCAAAAACTGTTCTCCTCACTGGATTGAGTTCTTCCACTGCTTTCTTGATACCTGAAACAGATGATATTGAACAAGTTTTACTGAATTCAAATAAAAAAATAAATTTTCTGCTGATGCGTGGCCTTGCCTTCATGGACTTTTTCAAAAACTCGTGGGACCCCAGCAAACAGCGTTGGCTTCAACTCCATTAAATCATCCCTCAAGGCGTTTAGATCCTTCATGCAAGCGATTCCAGAAATTCACAAGATTTAAAAGTAAATAAAACATTTCTTATGAAGAAGTATTCAGCAGGATAGGGATATCGAGGGATCGGTACTTCATTTCTGGTTTCAGAAACATATGAAATATTATGTACTTTGTTAGACAGATGAAACTCGACAGAGGACCCCTGCAGTTTTTTTATTTATTTAGGTAGTCATTCTCTCTCATCCAAACGTTTCCTTTTCTCTAAATACCACTGTCACTGATCAAGAATCATACCATCATCACTGCCAAGACGCTGCTGTCTTAGTCCTGGTATGTACCATGTCACTCCTCACTTTTATTTTGATTCACTACATTATCTACTGGTCCAAACATGAAAAAAAAAAGTCTCAAGTGTGTGTGTGAATGGAACACAAAAGAACTTCTGCGATCCTTTTGTTAACATCTATCTTCCTCATTCTCTACCCATAGTCTCATATTAGCAATAACCAGGTAAATCTAAATTAACAAAATATTCCTGGATGAACATACCCCATGATAGTAGCCAACAGATGCACCCTTATGGAAAAAGTACTCCTCAATTGTGCGATCAAGGATATGAGCCAAGGGGAGGAAGGATAAATACACATCTTCCACAGTCATCTATGCAAAGTAAGATACAAATGTCAGAAAAGCTAGAGGGAAGTATCAGAATCTAATGAAAACATATATAACTACAAGATACAAACATGTAGAAGTCAAAGTATTCTCTAAATATATACTCGTAAGGAAAAGATTTCACCGCTAATCACCATGAGTGGTTTTCCCATACATACAACCTAGTGTGAAGTTGATCCATCAATATTATAGAGTTGATGCAACAAATTGCATAGTTTTGGTTGGTGAGAGAACAATTATCACACCACATAAATTTTGTGCAGAAAGTTGTTTAGTAGTTTAGTAGTTGAGTCATAATTCAACATGCTCAAGATAGAAAACTTCATGTATTCAAGATCTATATTGTACATCAAATGAAATTTACACGGATTAACAAATTACTGTTGTATCACTCTGAGCAATTGAAAAAATGGTATCATAAAAATTTGCCAGTGAATCCAGCATCAGATTTACCTTATCTTCAAATTGTTCCATGAAAATATCCATCCCCCTTACTAAAGTTGATATGTTTTCATGCGTTAAAACAACACCCTTAGGGTCTCCACTGGTCCCACTCGTATACATTATTGTGCAGATGTTATAAGCCTGAGGTGGTAAATTGTTTGATGGGTTTTCTTTTCCCTGTAAGATAATAAGCTGTTCGGATTAACTAGAATTGAGAGATAAGCAAGCATGAGGACAGTAATGGGCTATAGAGAACATAAGTA
The DNA here is from genome assembly GCA_023212625.1 of Styphnolobium japonicum. Taxonomy (NCBI): domain Eukaryota; kingdom Viridiplantae; phylum Streptophyta; class Magnoliopsida; order Fabales; family Fabaceae; genus Styphnolobium; species Styphnolobium japonicum. Next base: position 7,004,908 of record JALBWW010000002.1, on the reverse strand, counting down.
AGTTGCACAAGATTAAGTATTTCTATAATAAGTGACCTAACTCAAGTCACCAAACTTCTGATAAAATCTTACATTCTTAGAAAGGTTTCTACAAATCTTGGGACTACAGCACCTTACAAATGAGAAAGAGCACAAGTTATGCATTTTTTCTGTGAACATTTTTTTAGTAAGTGAAGTATATAATGCCTTTAATACAAGCACAATTCAACAAATGTAAAAAAATGCTGCAAAAATGTAAAACAAACCTACTGGTATATTATAGATATTAGTATCTGTATATAACTATAATGACAACAAGCTGTTACAGAAGAGAGCAGTTCCTTCTGTATTAAGCATGTGAAGGATGATTTATTGAATGACAAATTCCATACAGACCAACCATGTGCAAGAACTCTTCCCAAGAATATGGCTTAATTCCAATGCTGGAGGCCTTATCTTTCTCTTCCTCTGTTAATGAAGTGAAGCACACCATCGCTGTAACCACAACCAAACTCAGTTAAATGCCTTCTGTTAGCAGTGTCACAGCAATGTTGAACTAGCCACATTTACCTCGCAGTCGTTGAGCAGATTTACAATCGGGATTCAAAAGCTGCAAACAGTGTATGAACCCAGTCAGAACCTCTAATTGCCTCTAAATCTCTGATATATAAATTCATCTGGAACGGAAAGTGATTTGTCTCAAGAGAGTCATTCTTACCTCTTTAACCTTCTTGTCTTGGACAAACGCAAAATCTACTTCTCCATGATCTATGATAAAATTTACAGCACCTGGCCCTACATTTGGTGTTTAAATTGCTTGAAATCAATAAATGTGTGAAGAATGACCTAGCAAATAAATAAGTAAATTAAAAATGAAGCTGCAAGACTATCTAATAGATGGTAATAAATTAAAAAAAATTCTAAAAAAATGAATGAGAAATACAGGTATTTCATTCAAAGCCGTCATTGGAGGAGCTTACAAGCAAAAACCAGCAAAAAAAGATGCCTTGGAATCTGAATGTTACTTTCATTTAGATCAAATAATTACTGAAATAAATTCGCACTAATTCAGAAAAATGAGTACCATGGCTGTTTAATTAGAGATGTAAAAATTAAGAAAGTCCAAACTCCAAAGAATAGCTCTGACTATGATTTTTTTTGGCATAGCTTCTAATTGCAGATAAAGAGAAAAAAGAGGGGGTGCAGTAAATTTATGAATAAAAAAATTATCAGAAAATTTTACCAAGGGTGTCATAGAGAGGCACACAAACCAAGCTGTGCGCGCAACAAGCCTATCAATATAAACATGTTTATGAATTATGATAGGATCATAGAAGGAACAATAGTGAATACTTTGAGAACACAATGGATAGGGAAATGCCAAACCTCCATTGCCACAATCCATTGAGGGCAATTAGAACCATAAACTCCAATTCGAGAGCCCTGTGATAGGATTACCACAATAGACAACAAGAAGATTTCCTTTAAAGACTACTAATGTACTGTACGTAGAAATGATAAGAGAAGCACTTACAGGTTCAGCACCAGATGCCCGTAAAGCAGAACCAATATGCAGAACTTCATCGTAAACTTCCTTATATGTCTTCCAGACATATGGTCCTATCTATAAACAAGAACAAAAAATCAATTCCCTTATCTTCTTGACATGTACGTAATAAAATGAATTGCCATAAAATACCTTTCCATCAACAAATTTACGCCATCCCAGCATCCGGTTTTGAGGATGTTTCTTGACAGACACGCTGCAATCATCAAAGAAAGGTCAATTTAAGTCTCCAAATAACTCATTATGAAAATATCATTCATTAATCAAACACTGAACCTCCAACTATCTACATATTGACATGTGATATAGACTATAGCACATTATATGGGTGGAGTTAGTATAGATTAGAATCCATTAGCTTGCACTCTCAACTCCTACATGGCTCCAAATATTGAACATAAAAAGATAGAGCGATAGAGCATGAGTGATGAGCCATTTCCAAATTTGTCTATATATTTTGACTAACCGTTCCCTTCATACATAACCGGACAAGTGACAAGGGAGAACATGAAATATGATAGGCATTAAAGTTACCTGAAAATATCCCAAGCCGTACTTAAATTAGGATCAAGTGTAGGAAATTCATTTTTGGAGAGGAGGTTGCGGTATACCGGACCGACACATGGCTTGCCATTTGTACCTTCCCTTCCTTCCTCGACCTTAGCTGCAAAACTCTTCATTCTCCTTTATTATATATGAAACCTGAACATGACAAGCATCAGCCAGCAAGCGCGCACTTGTGAAAAACTTGAAAGAAATAAATAAATAACACGAACTCGGTCACCTTGGTTTCTCTTTTCTTTTTCAGAAAATGAAAGTGACAAAAATAAAGCATGACTTGACAGATAGACATGGGCCATATGGAATTGTATGCATTAATCTTGTAAGAATTTTGGTGCAAAAAGCTCAAGCTCAAAACTCCTTCGATCTCAACATACCATAAAGCTATAAAATCCAACTTGAGACCGCGTTAAAAGCAAAAGCCCACAGAAAATCCAAAAGGGATGGGCACGGAAATAAAAAATAAAAAAAATCTCATCTTTGATCATCTAGGACAATCACAAACAAGAAGACATGACGCCATGACGGCACCAGCAACTCCCTCATATCATGCATATGCGCGCAAACGTGGGCGTGAAGTGAGTTTCTGGGTAATGAATATACCTCGTTGCCAGTTGTAACCTGCCCTGCCTGTTCGTGTGTACAGTGAACAGAAAGAAGGGTGGAAACAAGTTAGCAGAGACGAGTCATGGAACTTCGAAAGTGACTAGCGAGACATGCAATAGGAATGAAGGCAAAGAACAGAGTTGAGAATTTTATAGGAAAATCCGAAAATAATCTATATATATAAGTAAAATTACCTTTTTAAATAATTAATAATATCATTAAATATAATTATATCATTAAATATATAGTGACATTAACATAAAAGAAATAATAAAATTTCAAAAGACAATTAAATTAGAAAGTAAAATGTTATCAAAGTATATAATTAAAATTTAATGAATTAAATAGTGAAATAAAAAAATTCTTTCCAATATAAAAAATTAATTTATAATGTTTCCTGTATTTACTTTTAAAATTTTTTATTAATAAATAGTTTATAAATTTAACATATATGAAATCATAATTATATATAAAAATATTATTTTTTTTAAAAATAAAAAATAAAAAATAAATTAAAATATGCAAAGCACAGATAAAATAAAATAAAATAAATTATTTCAAACATAAAAAATTAATTTTAAACATTTTTTTATCTATTTATAAGAATTTTTATAAACATCATTTTATAAATTGAAAATATTCAAAACAATAATTATAAAAAATATAATTATAAATAAAAAATTTAAATATAAATTATAAAATAACCCGTACAAATCACGGGTAAGATAACTAGTTAGAGTTGTAAATGAGGGCATTACTCTGATACCCATCTTTTTTTCTAGAGTACCGGTATCTAGAGTGAGTTGTCTAGCATTCATTAGTTGTTATTTATATTGAATAAACTATTTAACATTTATTGTAAAACCAACAATCAATAACTTATTGACAATTCGCCTTGGATACCAAACCCATCAAGATATCATAACAACTCCCGATAAATGACTATGGGGTAGTTGAAACTTGAAACAGGTGATGAGCGCAACCTCTTGCATAATGAATTCCATTTATTACGTTCATGTATCCATGCCCATGCCATCGCTTTGTCCTAAGTTTTCCAAACGAAACGTTTCGTTTCCCCTTGTTAGTACAAACAAAACAAACAAACAAACTGGTTGCGATTTGCGAACAGAAAAGGAAGATCACTGGACATTTTTAGAGCTAAAAAAATTATCAATAACCGACTCTCTTAAAAATTAAAACTAGCTAATGTTCTTTACATTTAATTTAATATTCTTAAATTAGTGTCATATTTTTTTTTATATAAATTTCATCCTTAAATTTTCTATTTTCATTTTTAAACCGACACTAGTTATATATGTCATTTTTCTTCAACATTCATTCACTAAGGTAATCATTATAGATTCATAAACAATTGCTACTCAATTAAAAAAAACACAGCAATTTCTTCTAACTAATTTTTCTTTTTTTAAAAAAACTTAAAGTTAGTTTTACTGAAATTTGAATAGTACAGTAAAATATTTTTTTGGTAATGGACGAGAAAAAGGAGAAAAACAAAAACAAAACTAAGCTCTTATAAAAACTACACTCAATGAATCAACCAACAGTAATTCGGCTAGATTTTGAGGTGGCTCATCAGAAGTCACAAGCTTATCGTCCCGTGATGTCCCCAATTTTGCCATAAAGTCAGCATAGTGATTACTTTCTTTGAGAATGTGGCCAGCTTCATTATTTAATCTTGCGTTAGAAAGTCTTGAATGGACTAAATTATAAGAGCATACCTATGTCAGATTGGGATAGAATTTTGAGAAATTAAAGTAAGAGCATTTTGAGAATCAGTATAATACTAAACTCTTCGATATCCCAAGTTCCAAGTTAATCTTAGTTCGTGAAAAATAGCAATGAGCTCAACATGTAGGTTATTAGATAAGCCAATATAACCAATAAACCCAAATATTCATTCACATATCAGCATTGCAAATGAGACCCCCAAAGCCAACTCTCCTTGGATTTCGTACACAGCTACCATCAACATAACCCTGCTATACAATACAATATAATCCTGCTAGTAGAGACTTTTAAACTGAATTTGCAACAATATAAAAAATTAAAATTTAATTTTGATTTATTATGACTATATTATTTAATTACGTATTGTTATATTATCAAACTAATTTAGTTATAATAATAATTATAAAAAATCATTTATTTTAATAATATAACAATAATATTTAAATAATAATATAAATTTTTTACAAAAATAATAATAATGTTTATACATACAGTTTATTTTATATATTTTACTTTATCTAAAACATTTAATATTAAAAAGAGATAAAAGAAGAGATAAAAGAGATAAAAAATAAAAATAAAATAAAGTATGATATTAATATTATGTATAAGCATCATTTCTCTCCACACAAAAAAATTAGTCCCTAGTTGAAATTTTCAGTGGGACCGTTACATAAATCCATAATAATCATAAGGATTTGTACAGATATACGGGTTCCCACTCAGGATTTAGATGTGTTATATCGCATCAATTATCACCTTTAGTGTGACCTGCATTTATGGCCAACAGTAGGAGGTCGTTGATCGATTGGAAGTTGCAACAAGGACATTGCCCACTGATTGCACTCTCGACAGAGACAGTTTTTAAGGTATGGAAATTCAAACAAGAAACCAGCGCCACTCTTCTAAATTGGGAGTTGCTATGATTGGTGATTACTGGTTTTCCTGTGCCTTTCTCGTTGACGTATTTTTATGGCCGTAAAAATGATAATCCTATATACTTTATTTTGGGTATAATATCAACCATTACATCCAATTTTAGACAACTTTTTGAGTATTATCTATACATTATAAAAAAGATTCTCCTAGTTAATGTCTTTTTAACTTTTTCGAAAATGTTAAGAATTTCTTTTCATTATAACTAAAAGTTGAAGTTAAAATTGTATATTTTCTTTTAAAATTGTTATCTTTTATATATTTAATTTAAAATTAATTTACGTTGAATTTTTCATTCATATAGCATACTTATTTTTTAACCATTTACTAATTACTTTTTATTTTAAGAGTAACATTATTCGTAATTGATACACCAAATTACCAAAAATCAGGTTTTTGCGAGAAAATGATAATTAGAAGAAAATCTTGAATACCCTGTATGTTAGTTAATATCATAGTACTGTGTAGCTCTTCGTTAAGAAGTAAAAAATGGTTATTTATAAAACTATACAAATACAACTAAAAGCAATTAAACAAATGGTTTGATTTAAATTTAAATAATACGACTTGTATTGTTATCAAACTAAAAGTAAGTCACATTTGTTATTGTAGCTAGATATAACTCCAACGAACACGATTGGTGCCAGCAAAAGTTCCTATGCAAATTTTCAACCTGACTTACCCCAATTTAGACACTACTTTCTCTGGGCTTAAGCAGGATGTTTACTAACAGATGCCTTTGTTATTAGCATGAGAGGTTCACCAATCATCACTTTAATTAACAAGCCTATCAAATATTGGACCTCAGAGTTTGTCCAAAGGTGCTCTAAGTCAACCATGGTAAGTTGGTTCCCCTTAAACCTTAATTTTCTGTTCAATAGTTTGTACCATACATTATTATTTTAAGTGAGAATGAGGTATTGATGAGAAATTTAAGTTGTTAAATTATTATTTTAAGTAGGAGTGAGTTAGTGATGAAAATTTTAAGTTGTTTAAAGAAGCTCATAAATTTAAATTTCTATAATAATATTATTTTAAAAAAAATCATATGTCATATTGTTTTTGAGTAATGTTAATGATCACATTCAATGCAATGAGAAAAATACACATGTTTTAATATGGGGTGAGGCTATCTGTCTTCCTACACTCATCTCTAATTACTCTGAAGTTTAATTTTTTAAACTATCCTTAACAAAATAATCTCATTTTTCAGTTGTCAAACTTTATTTCTTTTTCTAACTATTGACTTTATAAGGTTTTTTTAAGAATTTAATATAATTTAATTCTAACACATTAATAAAATATTTCTAATATATATATAGATATATATATTAATGAAATATAATCTTACTACAACATAATTCAATTCAATTTTATTTTGAAACTATTCTATTTTTATTTAGAGAAAATTCATATGTTAAGTTTAATAATTAAATTACAAAGTGTTCTCAATACTAAAAATATCAATAATTAATTTAAATATCAATTGATTTTAAATAAGCATGTTAACATTTAGAGCCTAAATTTTATTGATAATGTTGCATATTTTTTTAGCAAACAATATTATATAATATTTGAAATAATTCATTTACATTCAATTTTGTTATTTTTTTATCAAAAACTATATACAAATTGATAATATATATATATATTATAATAATAATGAAAAATATTTGACGTGTGAATTAAAAAAAATCTAATAAAAATTGTTATAACTAAAAAAAGTATCTTTTATGAATATATGATCCTTTAGTGATCGTTTTAAATAATATTTATTCATTTATTAAATAAAAATTATTTTAAAAAGTCTTATTTTCTTAAACATTAATTATTAACTGTATAAATACATGATTAGTATGATTTGTGAATAAATTTTATTTATAATTTTATGAAGATTAAATTATCATATAAGCAATATTTGAACAAATATTGTCATCCGTTATTATAAAATGAAAAAAATAAAATAAAGTTATAATAGACAACGACATATAAAATATGAAAGAAAATAAGCTTGGAACTAATAAAAAGAAAGAAAAAAAAATTTAAAAAAGAAGCAGGAACTAATAAGAAGTATGGATAGACAATAATAAAGAAAATACTTAAAAAAGCATAGTTCTCTACTGGTAAACTAGTGGACCGACCTCTTAGTTGATCTCGTCAGAGCTTAGGATTATTATTTTATCAACTTGGTCAAACCTGCTTGACCTGATTTTCATTAAAAGAAATTTGTTTGATAAGAAATTTATGCTTTAAAGCACCTTATTAGATTTATGTTGTTATTTGTATAAATACATGTACAAAATGATTTTATTGAAGTTATTTATATATTATTATATAAAATATAATTTATGTAATTTGAACAATTATCACATGTCACTAATATATGTATTTTTCTCTTCTAAATTTTTGCTTATTTGATACAGTATTGTGTTTATATATGTTGTATTACGTGTCACTCATTTATGATTTTAAAATTGAATACTGAAATTTTATTAATTTATGTTTAGATATATTGATATTAGTAGTTTTAAAATTGTATCCTAAAATTTCTTTAATATTGATGAAATTTAAATTTAAATTTAAATTATCTATTTAAATATAAAATTTATCTCTTATTTCTTTGAATATTAATAAAATATCTATTTGATTTTGAGGTCAATGTCACAAAATTAAGAATCAACTATGCATATCTCTATCTCTTGATCACTTCAACATAACACTCATTAAATAAGATTAGAAACTCAATAAGTATTTAATATTTATTTTTAAATATTTATAAAATTATCAAATTGATTATTAAAAGAATCTATAATTTTTTTAATAGTAAATAATCAATGATTTAACATTTGTTGAGATGTTTAAATTTTACATTTAAAGTTAGTTTTCATAATTAATTAAATATAATATAATTAAACTTAAAATATAAAAATCATAATAATTTAATAATGTATAAAAATAGTATAAATAGGCTATTCAATCTATATACTATTATAAAAGAGTTTAATTTTGATCCCCTATTAGTATAAATATTTTTTACACTGTCATCTAATCATATATTGTCACATCATTAAATAAGTTTGACTATCATAATATCTATCTAGGAAATATAACTCTTTAATGATATGTTAAAATATCATTGGATGACAATGTAAAAAAACTTGACACTAAAAGTTGATCAAAATTAAATCTCTATATAAAACACAATTCATGCAAGTTAGACTAATGTCATGTGTCATTCATACATAAGTTTCTTTCCTTCTAAATTTTGTACTCCTTTGATATAGCTTTATTTTTCATATATCCAAAATTTATTTAAAAAAGTTCAACTTTCAATTATTTTTGATTTGTTTTTATTTAAGTGATAATTTTAATTACTCTAAATTTTAATATTTTATATTAATTTCAATACTAATTACTTATTTACATATTAATAAGTGTGATTTACATATTTAAATTATTAATATTTTTAAATTAATTAAATATAAAATATACTTATTTACCTATTATAATAGAAAATATTTTAATTAATATTTAATTTGAAATATTTTTATCCTTAATCAAATACTTCAAGCTTTATTTTTTATAGTTATTATTATTTGTTATATCTTGTTAGACACTAAATATATTAAATACTTCATGATAAAATTAATTTTTATGAGTTTTTTTTATATTTTTCATTTAAGATAATTAAATTATAAAGTGATTAAGCTTTTCTTGAAATAAACTTTATTAAAAAAAATCTAATAAAAAATATTAAAATAAGCAACAAATTATGTATACATCTAATATAATAAATTTGTACATCGTGCATAAAACTAGTTAGTTGATAAAAAATATATTTGTGTTGTTAATTCTCTATTGTGTTAGATTATAATATAAAATTATGTATTTTTTAAATATTGAATCTGGGTTGTGTTATATTAAAAAATGATATACTTTTTCATATAACATGTTGTTTTTTCTTTGATTAGGTTTTTTGATTTGATCACTAGATTTTTGATTAAACCGTTAACTGTGTCTTTTGACCAGATTGATCATTAGTTCAGGTCATACAATTATACTTAAAAAAATCACTTAAGGATAATTGAAAAAATAAAAAATAAAAATAGTTATAAGAGAGTGTGGAGAAAAAATAAGATTATGAATAACCCCACCTTTTAATACGTATCATTAGTTTAACAAATTGGCCCACAAATTAATGATGCAAATGTAAAATCTATTACTATAACTAAAAGGAGAACTCCCGCCTAAACTAAAAGCAGATTTCATTTCCCGCTCAAGTACCTTGCTCCTTCATTTATCTTGGTCATTAAGTCCCACGTGTTATTTTAAATTTTTTTTTTATTATCTCTCATTTATAGTCATACGTGTACTCCATAATGTGTTGTCAAGATGAATCAGGTAGCCTCTTTAATACGTCTCTTCACTTTCTTTTCCCCATAATATCACCTCTTCTTTAAATCAGAGTCTCTCCGTATTCTCTCTTGGAAGTTTACTTCGCACGCGTGCTTTAAGTTTTGTTCTTTCTCTTGTGTCTTCTCTTTCCCGATGAGGAACTCATCAATTGTCATCTTGGAAATGGAGTCTATGCTATCAACCCATTACTCAGTAGTAGATTTTGTGCTCTATAAATATGTTATTGTATACAGTCGATTGAAAATTTCAGCTGATTTAGGTGAGAAACATTTGTTTCTGCTTTGAAGAAGATTTTACCATTTGTTCTCAGAGGTAAGCTTCTTTCCCGTTCTGCTGGTATTTCGTTTCTGTTCATGTCATTTAGTTTGAATTTGACCATGATTGTAGATTAGTGGTTTATTATCCTTTTTCCTATTTTCTCGCCTGATTGAAGACCAGGTTAGTCTCTATATTTTGATTTTAATTTTGAAATCTTGAAAATCATTCTTAGTTGTTGTTATTATCTATAGTTATTCTTTATTTCTATGGTTTATTTTTCGTTTTTGTTGTGATATATTTAAGATTAAGTTTAAGATGCTTGGAGGAGTTTGTTATGTAGTTTTAGGGTTTATGTAGCTTGCTCACAGTTGATGATTAATGTAGGTTGTCTAATTTTTTAACTCTATAAATTGATCGTATTATGTACTATAACATGGATATCGTATTTGTTCTTTTAGTGAGTAGTCGATTGTTCTGGTTATGTACTATAATATATATATATATATATCGTTTATGTTGTTTTACGAAGTAGTTGATTGATCTGGGTTTCATATCTTAAAATTTGTTAGTTATTTGTTCTTGGAGGTTTTTGTTCTGTGATTATTGTAGGTTAAAGATTATTTTAATTGTTATATAATGTACGTCTTTTTGTGATTAGGATGGTTGGCAAGATTAATAATGTCTCTGATATATCTCCTTTAAGACAAAATTGGAGAATTAAAGTTAAGGTCATAAGGTTATGGACCACTCCAGGTTTTAATCTGCCTGACGAAGTTAACAGCATTGAGATGGTTTTTCTAGATGAGCAGGTTGTGTTTTTGTATTGATTGATTGATTTATTTATTCTTTTGAATAAATTTATGTGTAATTGTTTTTTTATTTCTTCTTGCTTTCTAGGGAGGGAGAATTCATGCCACTGTTAAGAGATCATTTGTACAAAAGTTCATTTCTATTAAAGAAGGCAGGGTTTACGAGATTAGCCAATTTGGAGTTGTACAAAATAGTGGTTCTTACAGGACTACTAAGCATCCATTTAAAATTTATTTCCAATATTCAACATCTGTCCGTGAAAAGCATGATGCATCCTTGATATCTACTTATGGCTTCATCTTTACTGATTTTGAAGATATTATAGATCGAGTTGCTGATGATAATTACTTAGTTGGTACTATTTACTTATTTATACATCCCTTTAAATAACGTGAATCTAATGTAATTTTCTGTTATCGAATAATATTGATTTATATGTTTAAACAGATGTTATAGGAAAGTTGGATGGATATCATGAGATTGAAGATTTTAACAAGGATGGAAAGTCAACAAAGAAGATTATCATTTATCTTCAAGATTTACAGTAATGTCGTTTTAATGTCTAATATTTCTTTTCATTTATTTTATTGCTCAAGTGTTTTCTAAATATATATACCTAATAATTGACTCAGAAATCATAAACTAAGCTGTACATTATGGGGAGATTATGCTGAGAAGGTTGCATCTTATTTGGCTGAGAAAAATGAAGGTCCTGCTATTTTAATCATTCAATGGTGTAAAATCAAGGATTATAATGGTAAAGCCATGATAATCGTCTATAATTGTACAATTTGCACTTCATTTCTATTGCTTATGTATGTCTTCCTTAATGTTATAGGAAATTTGGGACCTCGTAAGTTGTCAAACGCCCTTTATGCAAGTAGACTGCTTATTAATTGTGATGAGACTGATGCAATGGACTTCAAGAACAAGTAATAGTTTTTAAAGATGTTAAATCATAATATAGTTTCTATAAAGTCTTGTGTTTAATTTAGAAATAAATAATATTTAATCCTAACTTTTTATTTGTAGACTTACTGAGGGTAATGCTCCTGTTCTTAGTCAATTGTCTAATCGGTCCATATTTTCCCTTAATGATGATTTTACCAACAATCCACTGTGGAAATCGTTGAATGAACTCAAATCTACTAAAGAGGTGATGCTAGAGTTGTTGATTTCCATTACATTTACATTTTTCTATTTGAATTATTCTATTCACCTTGATTATACATTCCAGGCCTGCATTTATGTTTGTCTGTGTACTGTTTTGAGCTTGGACACGAGGCATGGTTGGTACTATAATGCCTGCAAGAAGTGCGTTAAGAAAGTTGTTCCAGATGGAAGTGGTTATTACTGTGAGAAGTGTGATAAGATAGTCTCTTCAACTCAACTATGGTAAAAGTCTTATTATTTAATTCTAATAAAGTTAACTGTATTATTTATTTAATAGTTTTTTAAATATTTAATAATTATGTTTGTTTATTATGTGCAGTTTCAAAGTTCATGTTAACGTTGTTGATGATGATGGGGGTAGTGCTTATTTTGTAATGTTTAATAATGTTGTTCTGAGCTTCATTCAAAGGACTGCTGCAGAGCTACGAGATGAAGTGGTAGCTGTAAGTAAAAATAAAATCAATTTTAAAGTCCAACTTCTCTTTTATTCTAATATGTTTTTCTTTTACTCACTCATAGGGAGGTGATGTCAACGAATTCCCAGAAAAGCTAAATGATTTTCTCGGCAAAAAGTTGTTGTTTAAAGTGCAAGTTAAGAAAAATGACAATTCATCAGATCCTTCTTATACTGTTTTGAAGATTAGTAGTGATGATGATCTGATGACATCATTTTCTGTTGGAGATTCTCTAACACCGGTATCATTATATTACTTTATTCAATAATCTTGTCATAATTTAATTTTATATGATTTATATCATATTTTTATATATGACTATGATATTGTTTTTTTAGATTGGGAAGGCCAATTCAGTCACTTCCAAATTCACCAATGTTGACAGTAAGCTTAATGTGTGTGAGAAGGTTATTTGAATTGTTTAAGTATGAATGTTAATGTTTAATTTCTCTCGTGCATTATTCATTAACAATATGTTATTCTCTTTCAGAAATCTTTTTCTGATGCAGGAGATAATGGAACTAATATAAGTTTTAATAAAAGTATCACACCTGCAAAGAGAACCAACGGGGAAGGCCTATCTGAATCTGGTGAATGTTTGGAGAGTACTCCTGAATTAGCAACTCAGCAATCGTCATCTAAGTTGAAGAAGATTATCAAAGTGGAGAAGGAGTAATTTGCAAGAGATTCTAAATGTTGCATTGAGATGTTTTTAATATGAACTTTGACATATTTTGGACTTTCAGTACTGTATTTTGGTTTTAATTATGTAATGGTTATATTTCCCTTTTGAACGTGCTATAACTGGGAGCTTATTAATGTCGTCTAGAGCATGATATGGATTACATATTTAGATGTGTTTTGGTTCATCAATTTTTTATTTAGTTGTAAATATTAATATTATATAACCTTATAAATAACTATAATGGATATAGTTATCTTATATTCATAAAATTTTTAAAAAATTTTAACAACTATCGTTATGCCTAAATTATGATATAGATTACTTATTTTGTTAATGATATTATGTTAATGGATTTTTAAGAAGTTTCTGTATTATATTTTTACTATTAATTAAATTAATCGTTTTATGTATTAAAAATAAGTTATTCATCTTTAGTATAATATGTATTGAAATATGTAGAAAAACTATTTTAAATATTGGATAATAAAATAATACATTATAACATGATCTTGAATTGGTGAAGTAGAACAAAATTGTCGAACGGCCTAAATCATATGCTATATTAATTGTCTTATGGATTGTTGTTAGTATAGATTATTATAATATTTGTTTAATATATATCTATATATAAGTTACTTTCATTATTACATCTGTAGATTTTCTGCTAAAATACAGGGTTAGTTTTTTGTTAAAGTTTTGAACATCGTATGATCTCTTATATAAAAGATGATATAAATCAACCAAAAAAAATATGATATAATATTTTAATAGAAATTATACAATAAATTTCAGTTATGAAGTTTATTTTATACCTCAAATATTGGATAATAAAATAATATATTAATAGATGATCTTGAATTGGTGAAGCAGAACAAAAGTGTCAAACGGCCTAGATCATATGCTATTTTTATAAGATTTTGGATTGTTGTTATTTTAGATTATAATAATTTTTGTTAATATGTCCAGAATAAATATATATCTATATATAAGATAGTTTCATTATTACATTAGTTGATTTTCTGCCAATATATAGGATTAGATGTAGGATAAAATTTTGAACCTCCTATGATTATTTATATATAAGATGATATAATTTTTTTATATAAATTAGACAATTAGTTTCATTTATGAAGTTTATTTTATACATCAAAGATGTAGCTTATAAGAAATAATAAATTTACAGATGTTAAATTTTCCTGATAACGATAATATTTGTAATTAGTACTATAAATTCTAAACGAAATATATAACAATTAAAAAAATTCTATATCATAACTTAAGATATAATTTCCAAAAAATTATAAATGCATTTGTTTTAAATGTTTTTGTTTTTACTATTATTAAATGAAGGATTCAAATCGACTTTACCTTTCGTTACATTGCAACTCTTCTTATCCGGCGTACCATTTCCCAAAAGTTTTTGAACCTTCTTGGTTCCTCCCCACTTTTCATTTAATGTTGTACCTGTTCATATCCGGCGGTTCTTTTCCAAAACGGTGTCTTTTCAATATTTTCTCCATAAATCAGTTAAGTTGGCTTGTATTTAGATCTTCCCTTTCTTCTCTTACTTATATAAATATCCCATGGTCGATTTACTTCATGTTTTGTTCGTGTTCTTCCAAGGTTCATTGTTACTGCAACTGTGTGGAGAGATTTGCGGTTTTCATCTATTCTTCGTATATCTTCTTCTTCTATTTGATAAGTTTGAGGTATGTGTTTTGTAGTTAACTATATATTTTGTTACTAACTTGATTACTCCTTTCCTCATGAAATTAGTTTCTAATGTTCTTATTTGTTGAAGTTTTGTGTGTATATAATTACATGTTAATGATGTTCGTAATTTTCTGTTATTAATTTTTAATATTTAATTGTTGTAATCTTTCTTCCTTTTTTTATTTCGCATGGAGTTTAAAGTTTGTATGGTATAATCTATGGTTCGTTTATTTCTGATGGTATCTTTATTTGAAATTTATGATGGATTAATAATTTATTTATTTTATAGAATAGTTTTTAAATCAGTTTTACATAGATTATGATCTTTCTGGAAAGTATGTCCTTCTAAGCATTACTCCGTTAGTGTCTAATTTTTGTGTTTCTAACCCGACTACTCCCTACCCCATGAAATTAGTGTTTAATGTTCTCATCTATAGAAGTTTTGTTTGTATATACTAAATTTACACGACATACATATGATGTTACTGTTAGTATACATTATAGTTGGAGACTTATACTAACATTTAAGACTACCTTAAAACAATGTTCATCTTGATGATTTATAATTGTATGTATTTCATACTTCTTGTCATAGTTTCAATGAAGTTTGCATTCTATGTTTTTTTCAAATATTATAAGATGATAATATCTGTTGTTGTTATTGTTTGGTTAACAGATTATTGTCTTCATTATATCAATTTTTGTTAGATAAAATATCTTATGTTAGTTCTTAAAACATGATTTTATTCTTCTTTCAATATTTGTATTTTATTTCATTTAATTTATTTTGTTTTGAATCACTTGATTCTTTATTTATACATGTAACTGTTATTTTATAATAATTTTATTGTTCATGTCCTATGCTTTATTCAGTTTTGAGTTTAGCTATTTTTAATTGTTTCTTATTACCTTTGCTGATAGTTTAGATTGTGTACCACTGTTTATGAATTAGATCTTTTCTTTTATCGATATGTTTGAGAGGGGCTGTGCATCCGGTGGAGCTGGTAGCAGACATTTATATGTTACTGCTTATCCTGATAAGGTGATGACAAATATGTTGTTAATTTATTTTGTTATTATTTATGTGTGTTACATGTAAATATTGTTTACTACTCAACTCATTTTTGTTATAGGATTACACTAAATTTCCAGAGCAATTCATGAAAGATTTTGGCAGTGAACTGGAGCCTTATGTCATTCTAAGAGATCCGAAGGGGGTAAGCTTTAAGCTTAGACTGTTGAGATCAGGTTTGTCTGGCTACTTAAGGGAGGGATTGGAAGAGTTGAAAGGTTTTTATGGCCTCTTGGATAGTGGGGGATATCTGAGTCTGTACTATGTTGGTAATAGTTACTTTGAAATGACTATTAAACGCATGGATCTATCAGATGTAGAATATCCAGAGAGTATGACTCAAGAAATTATAGAAATTTTAAGTAGCTCTGACGATGGCCATTCCCATGACATTACTACAGAGGTTAAGAGCCAGCCTAATGTAGAATCCTTTGCAAACTCTAAAGGATTTATGACTGTTTTGACAAAACATAAAGCTAAATCCAGCAATTTGGTTAGTTTCCTATGAAGTGTAATTAGTATTATATATTTTAATAATATTATTTTTTAAGTGTTTAAACGTTATCTAATTTCTTATTTTATGGTTTGTAGAATGTCCCTGCTTCATTCGCTGATGAATGTATGTCATTTAGTAGAGAAGATTGGATTATTAGAGATTGTGATGGCAAGGATTTCAAATGCAGAATGCTGTGGAGTGGCAGACGAAAAAATGAGGTTAAATTGGGAAGAGGCTGGAAGTCATTCTGTCAGGCTCATAATCTCAAGGAAGGGGATGTCGTCAAATTTAGTCTAGATGAAGATGAAATTAATTTGTTGAATGTCTCTGTGTAGCCTAAGCCATAGGTCTTTTTAAGGATTGTTGTGGTAGTCTATGTCTAATCTACTTAAAAGTTTGAGATAAGACTCAGTA
Organism: Styphnolobium japonicum; assembly: GCA_023212625.1. NCBI lineage: Eukaryota > Viridiplantae > Streptophyta > Magnoliopsida > Fabales > Fabaceae > Styphnolobium > Styphnolobium japonicum. The sequence goes on along the minus strand of JALBWW010000002.1, from coordinate 6,988,018 downwards.
TAGTTTATATTATTTTGATATTTGAGCAGCATTATGTTTTTTGGGACAATTATAAGCTGTTGTGAATATTTAAGTTTTTCTGTTTTGGCTTTTAGCCTAATTTACAAATATAAATTGCACTTTTCATGACTATGAATGTTTTTTTGTATATTGGTATAGGCAAATATTTATTCCATATTCTTTTTTTAGTTAATATGAATATGAAATCAATCTGTTGAACGTCTTTGTTGATCATAATTCATAGGTTATTATAAGGATTATTATAGTAGACTATGTCTAATCTTCTTTCAAGTTTGAGATCAGACTAATTTAAGTTGATATTGTTTGAGCCACATTATGTTTTTTGGGACAATTATGAAGCTGGTATGAATATTTAAGTTGAGCCGTTTTGGTTTTCAACTTTATTTACAAGTATGAATTGCACTTTTCATGTCTATGAATGTTATCATGTATATTGGTCATGATAAATATTTATTCCACATTCATTCTTCAGTTTAGATGAATATTTAAACAATCTATTGAACGTCTCTATTGATCATAAGTCACAGGTTTTCGTTACATACAGTTATGGTAGTCTATGTTTAATTTTCTTTGAAGTATGAGATAAAACTCATTTAAGTTTAAGTTATTTTGATGTTTGAGCAGCATAATGTTTTTTGGGAAAATTATAAAGCTGCTATGTATATTTAAGTTCAGTCATTTGGGTCTACAACACTATTTACAATTATGAATTCACTTTATATGTATATCAACGTTTTCCTATTTATTTGTCAATATAAATTTTTATTCCATGTTCAATTTTTATGTCTTCAAGAAATATTAGGGACATTGTTTTAATAATTGTGTTCTGATTACGATATTTTATTTTTATATATGCTTAGTGAATCTTATTCTTATAAGCATATATATACATAGTATATATATATATATATATATAGTATATAGTATATATATACATAAATGTATAGTATATAGTATATATATTATATACTAAACATATATAGTATACATACTATTTATATGTATAGTATAATACTATACATATAAATAGTATGCATATTATATATGTTTAGTATATAATACATATAGTATATGTATATATATACATATATACATATATGTATGTGTATATATATACATACATATATATATATATGTATATATATATACACACACATATATATATATATACCCGTGAGATGTACGATGAATTCATGGCCTAATAATCCAATATTTGGTGCACTTATATTTGGTTTTATACTTATTTTATATGTGTTTCTCTTCTATTATACTCTTTCTATTAGCTCAATTGTTTATTCCAATGTTTCCTTTTAGGAGTTATAAAACATTGTAATGCCTGTATTTAAAAATTTTAGTTCATATATTTGGTTGCTGATATTGTTTGGTTAAAAGTTTATTAACTTAATATCATAGGGTATTTAATTAGATTAATATCTTATGTTAGTCCTTATTTCATTATGTGTTTGTTATCTAATATTTTTTTTAATATAGTCATATTTATGACTTATTTTTATAATTTCTGTTTTTTGCTTTATTATTCATGTTATTATAGTACTTCGTTTTTGTTATTTACATTGTTATAAACTTGCTATTAATTCTTTTAACTTATGAGGAAGTGTAACTGTTTACATATTAGTCGGCAGCCATACTGTAAAGGCATTCTTTAGTATGAGAAAATAGTTCAACCGTGATCAATTACATAAATTAAATATTGTCTCCAGTAATGGGTTGGTAATATAACAGTTAACATTTAATATACTGTAATTATGTTTTGTAGTTTCAATGCATGACTTATCATGATTATTCTATCAGTTCAATTGGGTATCTTTTTTTTAGTTTTTTTTTAGTTGAGTAATTGTCTTTTGATCTTCAATACCTTTATAGTAGTGTGTAGCCTCTCTCTCATATAGACTTTATATATTCCTTTTTAATTTTTTACTTTAGAATTTATTGTAATTATTATCACAAATTTACAGGTCAGTCATTCTTTAATCTTTAATGACCGTATACATTCTAATTGAAATTATTCATTATTCATTACGACAATAAATTATTAGGTGGGAGGGAAGTCCATTGCCTACGTTACTATCCATTGCATGTTTTCATACTTTCAATTTCAATGGATTTCTAAGCACATCAATGAAAGCATTTCTACTTCTCTTACTGTTCTTTCAACTGGTAAGTTCATGCAATTATGGTAGCTATGGCTTTACTTTGTGGTTAATATATATAATTTACTATTACTTCTTGCTCATTCTCATCATTAAGTGAAGCAATATGTCAAATGAAGAAGGTGCACCCAATCGTTATTCTGAGGAAAAAGGTTAGAATTCTTCTTTTGTAATTTGTCATATATTTTCCTCTTATTCCATCTTTCTACTTCAATATTTTTTTCCTGAATCAATCATCTTAATAAATTCATATCTTAGCACAGATTCGATGTAATTTATGCTTTTTCTGTATGATTAGCTTAATTGTGGTTTCTTAAAGCTACCGTTGTTATCTTCTACATGCTTTCTTAAAGTTGCATGATTTAATGTTTAATAGAATATTTTATGTTAATCAATTATATTCATTTGCTGTTAAATGATAATTACTGCTTCTGTTTGTTTTATGAATGAGTAAATATTTATATAATATTCAATATTCAAATATTTATTGTTAATTATTCTAATTTGTGTAGTGGATTCGATACAATTAAAAAAGATCTATCATAGATCTGATAGAGATCTTCCAACACCATTGACCATTGGAAATAATCAACATAAATTTGTATGTGGCAAGCATTTGATTCGGAATGGCAAATGCGTACTTTCCAGTGCTCATAGAGTTCTAGACTCGAAAGATACTGTGAATAATGACATCTCAAATAATGGGGACAGTGCTATACAGAAGTTCAGTCACTCAAAGTTGTCTAATAAAAGTCCTCTCTTGAGTCATATAATGACCGAAATAACCAATGGTAATCTATGTTCTTCTCATTATAATTCAATTTTTTAAATATATACTTTATTTACATTGTTTTGTGGTTGTGATATACGTGATGAAATTTTCCTTCCATAATCTAATTATTTTTATGGTATCTATCTTTATAATTGTAGTTGACGAAGCTACTACTAAGAGAGCCAAAATATCTGAAGATCGTAGTTGGACTTCTATTGTTCGTGGAGATAATAATGCCTCTAGATCCCTGAATAGTAGAGCAAATCAAAATTATTGTCAGCCTGGACATCGTATTATTTCTATTGGGAAGTCTGGTGTGCTTTCTGTAGATCAAGTTACAGGTTCCAATAATAATTTGGAAAGAGAGGTAATGAATCCTCATCCTGCTGGAAAAGATAATGGATTTCCCAGTAACTCAGGATCAAGGTCTGTTAGAAATCCTTTGGCGAATATTTCTAATGGTAAATATGCAATTGTTGACCATATATTATAATGTTGTTTACATTATCTATATTAATTCTTTTAAAAAAATTTGTTGTACATTTGTAACTTATTTAACTAATTCTTTATTACATTTATTTGACATATTATTAGTCTGTATGTAATGTTTTCAGGTAGAACTCCACTGAGGCTATTGTCGGGTATTCACAAAATTCATAAAAGTAATGTAATTATATGTGAATCACAGAGGAACTCATCGTCAAAGGAAAATAGTTTTAGTTTTCCAATGAGTAATGCTTCAAAAGAGATGTCTACTACTGCTAATGTAACATCATCTCATTTGACTCTGCAAAGAACTGTAGAACAAAAAGATGAGCATAATTTGCACTCACTTTCTTTTGATCAATGTCTTCCATGCCCATCTGTCGTCCAAGTTGGAGGCATAAATGAAGCAACCCTTAACTCTGCTTCTGATGATGATTTAATGGAGGATGTCCTTCCAGCTATTGGAACTCAAACTAACTCTTCACCTATAAATAAAGGTTCATTGATTTTTTATGCAAATTTTATGTTTAGTTTTAATTTTGTATACATTTGAATGGCTTTTATTTTTTCTTAATTTAATAGCTCTTTATTTTATTTTTTAATAGCAGGTATTGAAGGTATTATTGAATCACATATGGAAGGTATTTCTTATCTATTTAAAAACTTATCTTATTAGAGACATTCATCTAAATATTTTGCAGTTGATTCATTTAAGTTTCATGATTTTGTTTTTATGTATAGTTTTAAAATATAAGTAACTTATTATCCTTCAAAGTTCATTATGTTGATCCATATTTAATTTCATTTTATTAAGATTATTGGGACATTGGAGATCAGACAAGTGTTTGTGAAGCATGTGGAGCTCTAATGTGGTATTGTGAGAGAGCAAGGAAGACTCAACATACAAAAAAACCAAAGTTTTCGCTTTGCTGTATGCAAGGAAAAATCTCACTCCCACTTCTGAAAGATCCATCGATTTTCTTAAGAGATCTTTTGGAGAATAAACATCCCAAGAGCAAAGCTTTTCTGGAAGATATTAGAGCATATAATTCTATGTTCTCATTCACTTCGATGGGTGGGAAAATTGACAAAACCATAAACAACGGTGCTGGTCCTTATGTTTATAGAATGTATGGTCAAAATTTTCACATGATTGGAAGCTTGCTACCTATGGAAGGAAATACTCCTAAATTTTCTCAATTATATATATATGATACGTCTAATGAAGTGTCAAACAGAATCAATGCCTATAGGTAATGTGATGTTTTGTAAATATTTATATATTTATTATATTTAAAGTTTATGCAAAATAACTGTAATGCTGTTTAATTTTTGTAGTTAATAATGTTTATAAACTTTTGTTTCAAAGTCTCCTTACATTTTTTTACATAATGTTGTATGCAGTTCTAAATGTGATGAACAATGTTATGATGCTGATATTATTGAGGGACTAAAAGTAATGCTCGATGGTAACAATGTTTTAACTAGGGCTTTTAGAATGGCCAGAGACAGGTACTTGAGTGGAGAGGGGAAAGATATAAAACTCCGCTTAATTAGGAAAAGAATGACTGATGGCAGAAGATATAACCTTCCTACCTCTTCTGAAGTTGCTGCCCTTATTGTTGGTGATGTTGGAAATGCTGAACCTGAAAGGGATATTATTATAGAGACACGAAGTGGTCTCCTTAAGCGGATAAGTGAGCTCCACCCTTCGTATTTGGGATTGCAGTATCCTTTAATTTTCCCTTATGGAGAAGATGGTTATAGGCAAGAAATATTGCATAATGATTCTGGAAATATGTGTTCAAGAAAGAGAACTAAATTAACAATGAGAGAATTTTTTGCATTTCGAATTCAGGACAGGTCTGATGAAGCAAGAACATTATTGTTATCTAGGAAATTGTTCCAACAATTTTTGGTAGATGCTTATACGATGATAGAGTCCCAGAGACTGTTTTTTATTCGAACTCATCAAAAGGAACTAAGAGCAGAAGTTTACAAGGGTCTTTCTGATGCAGTATTGAGAGGTGAAAATGATCCTACTTCAATTGGTAAACGTATCATTCTTCCTTCTTCATTCACTGGTGGTAGTAGATATATGATACAAAACTATCAAGATGCTATGGCAATTTGTAAATGGGCAGGTTACCCTGATTTTTTTATTACGTTTACATGTAATCCTAAGTGGCCTGAGATAGTTCGATGTGCTGAAGAAAGAGGTGTCCGGCCTGAAGATCGACCTGACTTAAGTTCACGTGTTTTTAAAATCAAGCTTGACCAATTGTTAAGAGATTTGAAGCAAGGGAAGATCTTTGGAAGAGTACAAGCAGGTTTTGTACATTACATAATGCTTAACTTATTTTTTATTGTGTAATACTATTTGACATGGCTAAATATATTATTGTCATGATATTTTGTTTTGCTTTTGCAGTTTTGTATACTGTTGAATTTCAAAAACGTGGTCTACCTCATGCTCATATCCTACTCTTTTTACGTTCTGAAGATAAAGTACCTACATGTGAGAAGATTGATGAAATAATATCTGCAGAGATTCCTGATAAAGATAAAAATCTCAGATTGTACGAATCTGTCCAAGATTTTATGATTCATGGTCCATGTGGTGTAAATAATAATAAATCTCCATGCATGATTGATGGTAAATGTGGAAGACATTTTCCAAAAAGATATGTTGAAACAACCTCTATTGATAATGATGGTTATCCTATTTATAGGAGGAGGGATAATGGATTTTGTATAGACAAGAATGGCATAATGTTAGATAACAGATACGTGGTTCCATACAATCCTGTATTGTTGCTGAAGTATAATTCTCATATCAATGTTGAATGGTGCAACCAGTCAAGAGCCATCAAGTATTTGTTCAAATACATTAATAAAGGTCATGATAGAGTTACTGCTACTTTTTATAATCCTGATGTTCAAGAAACTGTGGATGAAATAAAGTTATACTATGATTGTAGGTATATATCTTCTTGTGAAGCTGTTTGGAGAATATTTTCCTTTGACATCAATTATAGGGATCCATCTGTTGAAAGATTGTCTTTTCATTTACCTAATGAACATTTCATTGTGTTCAAAGATGATGATTCTCTTGATTCTGTTCTGAATTCAATATCAAATAGAAAAACTAAGTTTCAAGCATGGATGGATGCAAACAAGAAGTATAGTGATGCCAAGGAATTGACTTATGCAGAGTTTCCAACTAGGTTTGTTTGGAAACCTAAATTGGGAGAATGGTTTCCAAGGCAAAGGGGATTTTCTATTGGTAGAATATTTTACGTCCCTCCTGGTAGTGGAGACAAATACTATTGCAGGATGTTGTTGAATAAGGCTAAGGGTTGTACTTCTTATGATGACATTTGGAAAGTAGATGGAGTTCAGTATGCTACCCCAAAGGAAGCATGTTATGCATTGGGTTTGCTGGACGATGATAAAGAATATATTGATGCTATACTTGAATCAAGTCAATGGGGTTCTTGAAATTTTTTAAGAAAGTTATTTGCTTCTTTATTGTTCTCCAACAGCATTTGTAGGCCAGAATATGTTTGGGAACAAACGTGGTTGGTATTAAGTGAAGATTTACTATATTCCCAACGGATAATGCTACAAAATGATGGTACAAAACTCTTTTTCAGTCCTTTTGATAAATTTTGATTTTAGCTATGAATTGATCAAATCTGTAATTGTTAATTAATATTGTTTGCTCTTTCTTTTTCAGACTTGGTCCTCACGGATGATCAGTTGAAAGATCTTTGTCTTTGGGAAATTGAAAAGCTTCTTCGGAGTAACAGTAAAAGTCTGAAGAATTATCCACCGATGCCTTTTCCTCAAGGTGATTCCTCTCAATCCTGTAATAAGCTTGTCCAAGATGAGTTATCTTATGATAGAGTCTTCCTAGTAGAAGAACATAACACTCTTCTGCCTACACTGAATTGTGAACAGAGAGAAGTATATGATACCATAATGAATGCTCTCTCAACAAATCAAGGAGGAATATTTTTTGTATATGGTTATGGAGGAACTGGTAAAACATACATATGGAGGACATTGTCTGCATGTCTGAGATCAAAAGGTGAAATTGTCCTCACTGTTGCCTCAAGTGGAATTGCAGCACTTTTGATGCCAGGTGGTAGAACTGCCCATTCCAGATTTGCTATTCCTCTAATTGTTGATGAAGATTCTACTTGCAATATTAGGCAAGGAAGCGATTTGGCTGAGTTGTTAATTAAAGCTAAGCTAATCATTTGGGATGAAGCTCCAATGACTCAAAGGTATTGTTTTGAGGCACTGGACAGATCCATGAGAGATATTCTCAGACTTACTGATCCTTTAAGTTGTGAAAAACCTTTTGGAGGCAAAGTTATTGTATTTGGTGGTGACTTTAGGCAAATCTTGCCTGTTATCTCTAAGGGTACTAGGCAAGATATTGTATCTGCCACCATTAATTCTTCATATTTGTGGTCTTACTGCAAGGTGTTGACATTGTCAAAAAATATGAGATTGTCTTCAGTATTAGATGAAACTTCATCAGAAGATATAAGGTTTTTCTCAGAATGGATCTTGAAAATTGGAGATGGCAATATTGATGAAGCAAATGATGGTGAAGGGTTTGTTCAAATACCTGATGAATTTCTTATTAAGGCTTTAGACAATCCTATTGCAGGAATTGTCAATAGCACATATCCAAATTTGTTGGAAAATATGCATGATCCTGCATACATGCAAGATAGAGCTATTCTGGCACCCACTAATGACATTGTTGATACAGTGAATGATTATGTACTTTCAATTATGCCAGGAGATGAAAAGGTATACTTGAGCTCGGATAGTATCTGTAAATCAGATTTGGATTCATTTTCCAATGAGGACCTACATACTCCAGAATTTCTTAACAATATAAGATGTTCAGGTCTACTAAATCATGTCCTTAAACTGAAAGTAGGTGCTCCAGTTATGCTACTCAGAAATATTGATCAATCATCAGGTTTGTGTAATGGTACCAGATTGATTCTAACTCAGTTAGGGAATCATGTATTAGAAGGTAAGGTTATCTCTGGCACCAACATTGGACAAAAATTATTTATACCTCGCATGTTGTTAACACCTTCTGATACGAAGCTTCCATTTAAGTTCCAAAGGAGACAATATCCTATATGTGTATGCTTTGCCATGACTATTAATAAGAGCCAAGGTCAATCTCTCTCAACTGTTGGTTTATTTCTTAAAAGTCCAGTCTTTAGCCATGGGCAGCTATATGTTGCAATCTCAAGAGTTCGGAATAAACAAGGGTTGAAAATGTTGATTGTCGACAAGCATGGACAATTATCTACGTCAGCAAATAATGTCGTCTTCAAGGAAGTTTTTCGAAACTTATGATAGACAGGTAATTTTATACATGTGCCTTTCTGTATTTCTTAATTTATCATATTGAATTTTTTCTCATTAAAAATTTCTAATTATAATTTGTTGGTAACAGTTGTGGGGTGAAGACTTACATGCATTGCTCACCTTTAGATTTGAATGAGTTCTACTGTGAAATTTCATATAAGATATTTATACAATGATAGTTTCTGTTAGTATGTCTCCTTTTGGTCATGAACAATGAAAAATTAATATTTGATTGAAGAATAATGATTTCAGTCTTTTAAATACTGTCTTTTCATGATTGCCATGTTTTTTTCAAATTATATTTTAATGTCATTGTTCACAGTAAATGTATCTTCACACTGTCAATATAGAGTTGTCTGTTAAATGTATGCATATCGTTTATTAATAAACCAAAGAATCAATTATAAAAAGGTAGTATTAATTATTGTTCCAATTCTCCAATTATAATGTTATAACTTACTATATCATTATATTTATGTTGTTTTAATTTATTACTTTACAATTTTTAAGATAAATTAACCGTGCATCGCACGGGTACAAGTCTAGTTTTTTTTTTTTAAAAAAAAAGATTCATGACGTGGCTGTAGCATTAACCTATCTTACTTTGTGTACTAGAAACCACGATCTTGACCTGTCTAGTAGTACCACTATCTGACTATCATGAACCTTGATCCCCGAAAAGAAAATCACGACCACGAAATTTAACGGCCAAACCCTGAAACCAACCGATCGCTGCGAGCTTCCAAACTTTGTAGGTAGAATGGTGCGAGTAGTGTCACTGTTTTGTTTCTGTACACTCGACTCGCTTCAATTTCGTTACTCTCTCATTGCCTATTTAAAGAATACATAATTTTTCCCATTTTATTGTCTGGTACACGGAACGGTAATTCATGGAATAGATTAAAATGAAATGATGTACGATTTTATTTTTTTTATATTTACCAGAAAAAATGAAATGAAATAGTTATACTCGATCTATAGTTTGGTAACTTTTTAAGCAGTGCTGCAACGAAACATTCAGTGCAGCAATGAAACAACGGATCTTGAGCATTGTGGATTGGAATCATGTGGTAATTGTCTGTGCCCGTGCATATAACAAGATGAGAGCATATCCCCTTGAAATCTGTTTCATATGAGGTGGGGAAGATATTTTGTGGCACTCGACTGAAACTTTATCCTATCAAATGGGGTAATATTATTTAAATAAATTTTTTATGTATAAAAAATATTTTATTTTTGCATTATATAATTTATTTTTAAAATTAATTAATTTTATATAAAATTAAAAAAAATTCATATATAATTAAATAATTCTACATTATTATTATTATTATTATTATTATTATTATTTTGTTTCTTAAAATTATGTATGTCATAATCTTTCTTAAGGGGACGCTTAGCGTGACAACTGAATTTTAAAAATAAATTTTTAGATGAGTTGTCATTAATTTTATTTAGTTACGGAAAAATTAAAACAAAACTTTTTAAAATATTTGAAAATTAGTTTGCGCAACAAAAGTCAAGTTCGAGAGTCTGTGTTATGCACAGGGAATAGTGGAAACTTAATCTCACTGCACCCCTTATACATCCATCTTAAAACAGTTACTAGGGATGGAAATAGGCTAAGTTAGGCTAGGCTTGCCTTAAATAGGTCTAATATGTTTTAAAAAACATTGGTCTTATTCTGACTTGTTATATATCATAGGTTTTTTTTTTAGCCTGACTGAACATTTTTATGAAAATATAAAAGTCTGCCTTGCTCTGAAAACCTATTTAAAGGCTTATATTACATAAAGGCTTTTGAATAAGTCAACATGCTCAAATTTTATATATTTCAAATATACTTAACATTTAACAAAATTATTATATTATGTATAAAATAAGTAAACTATATTAATATATAATTATTAAATCATATAAGTATTATAAAATTTCAATTATATGTTATTATAATAAATAAATAGGTCAGCCCGTTATGCATACTAGGCTTTTTTAAAAGACTAGTCTTAGACCTATTTAGCTAAATAGGCTTTTAAAAGAGCATAAGTTTGACTTATTTGATAAATAGACTAGGCCGAAAGTAGGTTAGGCCGTAGATCCATATTGAGCCGCCTGACTTATTTTCACCTCTAACGATTATCCTACAATTAATTACGTGAATTACAAATAGCCTAAACATATTTAATTTATTCCATAAAATAAATAAGCAATGGTAAAAATAATAAATAAACCAAAAAGCAAAAACTATTACAAGTAAAGATAGAATAATAAAAAAAATTATAGACTAAATTAATATATTCACAAGTAAATATTAATAAAAAAATCAAATACTAAACTAAAATATTTACAAGAAAAGTAAAAACTAAGATAAAAATGAATTTGAATATTCACAAATTGGAAAATAATAAAAAGTAAAGATCAAATGTTAAATTACAAATTTTACAAGTTGGGAGAAAAATAGAGATGAAAAATTCAATTAAAATATTAACAGATTTGATATTATTAAAATATTTACAAGTTAAGAAAATTATTAAAGGTTAAATAAAAAATATTTACAAATTCAAAAAAAAATAAGATAAAAATCAATAAAAATATTTATAATTTTAATTTATTTTGAGTTCACACATATCCTTCAAGTGTAATGGAAAAAATGTTGGAAATAAAACTGAAGACTTGAATTTAAAATCTATTAAAAGAAATTTTCTATCTAGTAGAACGAAACACCAAACATTAAAATAATAATAAACATACATAATTTAAATATAAACAAGTCAACAAATATCTATCTCCCATATAAGTAAAGCTGGCAACGGAACCCAAAACACATGTCCTCAAAATCTTATCACCATAACAACCTTAAGAAAGCAGAGATTCAATAATGGATTTGGTTATCGGTTAAAAAGACAAATCAAGCATTTCACAAGGAAAAGACAAATCAAGCTTTAATAGAGACCATTTGACGAAAACATTTAATCAAATTTCATTGGAACACATGAACATAAAACTGATGCGCCAATACATTTCATGACACAAGTTTGAAGAATTAAATTTTATAAATTTGATTTTGGATCAACTTAATTTTATAAATTTAATTTTAGTTAAAAATAAATTAAGTGAAGTGATTTAATAATGTAAAGCTGGCAACAGAACCCAAAAACACATATCCTCAAAATCATATCACCATAACAACCTTAATAAAGCAGAGATTCAATAATGGATTTGGTTATCGGTTAAAAAGATAAATCAAGCATTTCACAAGGAAAAGACAAATCAAGCTTTAATAGAGACCTTTTGACGAAACATTTAATCAAATTTCATTGGAACACATGAACATAAAACTGATGCACCAATACATCTCATGACACCAAGCTTGAACCATTAGTTGTGTGTTTGAATTAAATTTTATAAATTTGATTTTGGATGAACTTGATTTTGTAAATTTAATTTTAATTAAAAGTGAGTTTAAATGAAGTGATTTATGTTTAGAAACTTTTTTAAAAAATTGATTTTGTTAAATGAATGTTATTATGATAATATTGATAAAAATCACTTTTAGATGTGTAATTACTAAAAATGGTACAAATTATTTTAAATTAAATTGTTAATAAATTGTTGTTAAAAATATTTATTATAAATAAATTGATGGCAAAAGAATTTTTTAAAAAAGTTAAGTTTACTTAGAGTATTATAAAATAAAATCATTTTGAATATAATTATAATATTATTTAAATAATATTAAAATATTGATATAATATTAAATTACAAAAATATTTCTATCAATATAAATACAAACGAGTTTTTTTCACCGTAAAAAAAAAATAAAATGTTAATTTTGCTTAAATCACATTTCGAATGAAAATTTTATTTACCTTTTTCAACTGAAATTTCACCTAAAGATATTAAAATAAACTCAAAACCACATTTGACTTTGCAAGTGAAGGTTTGGGGTGGGCGCAAACACACCATAGTTAGGTAAAATCATTCATAAATTGAACACATTCAAGCTATTGGCAAAATCTTTGTGTTACATGGGGCCACTTGATTTGAGCAACAAAAGAATTCCTGTTGGTAGGAGAAAAGTTTGCAAGCTTTCGTCCTCTCCTTCAGGTTCGCATCTCCCTTCTACTCTTTCCCCAATGCTTTCCATTTATCATTGCCTTTGCTTAGCTTTCTAGCCGTCAGCCTCTTTTTTTTTTTTTTTTTTCTTTTCCCCCCTTTTGCCTCATCTTTACTTAGTATTTATAGTAGTAAATTAGGTTTTTTAGGGTGAAATTGTGGGCTTATTTTTAATGCTGGTCTTTTATCATTTTTACCATTTTTATTTAAGCTAATAAATTATATTAAAATTGAGTTTAAAAATAATATTATAACTGAAGTGATTTATTATTATTATTATTATTATTTAAAAATTTTAAAACTGATAAAAGTAAAAGATGTATTATCTTTTTTATCATTTTCTTAAATTTTTGCTTCTATTTTATTAACCTGGACAAAATTGAATGCTAACAATACATATAACATTATTATCTTGAATGAGATTTTTATGGCTTTAGAAATTATGAGGGCACAGCCCACAGGAACGTTATACTTGCTACTTTGGCAAGGTGGTAGTAATAGTGTAATACAATGTAGAGACAGATTTCCTATACTACTTAAATACATTTGTTAATGAGAGTCTTAAAATTATTGGTTGAAGAATAAAACTAAAAATATTAAATATAAAAATAAAATCTTTAATATCTTAAAATTTTAAAAATATTTAATATTTTTATTTAATAATTAAAAATATTTATTAGAAAATATTAAATGATTAGAGTGCTGAAGAACACTCGTTATTAAGATTCCTATTTATAATAGTACTAGCCGCCTTCCCCACAACTACAATGCTCCTTAATTACTCTGTTGGCTGTTGCTAATTGCTATGGCTGTAATCAGTTGTGTGGCGCCGCAAACGGAAAGATGTGTAATGTGTTTTGTGGGTGACTTCATGACGCCAGAAGCCCAGCCCCCATTTATAGGATAGCAAATCAGTACGCAATATTAATTGCAGATCAAGATCATCACATCATATTATTTATTTTCATCTATAAAACCTACAAGGCGGATATAAGCGAGTTGAAATTTTTTTTAAGAAGTATGAGACAAATTTGAAATAGACAAAACCCATCTCTACCCATCCTATTGCCAAGTTTACGTGAAAGAGTTTACATAAAAGAAATAGAGGAAGGAGGAATTGGGCCCAGGACCGTGGCATGTAAGGACCCAACTAAGATGAGATCCAGCCCAAACCCAACTTAAGAACATATAAAAGGCCTATATCCCAGACTTAGACTCAGTTCAGTTTAACTCCTACTCCTATGGCTATGGCAATTCTTACTGGCATGGCAGCAGGGTTGCCCAAAACCGCAACTTGTTCAATTATCAGATTGAGAGGTCAACAACCCCATCGAATGTTGACAGTTTCCTCCATATCTACCAAGCAAAAGAGAAGCACAATTCGATTGGCCTCCACTTCCAACCACAACCAGTCAAGCTCTTCTCCTGGATTGTACTCTGCCCAGAAATTTGATCTGACCGCTTCAAACGTCGACCTCGTTCTCGAAGATGTTCGCCCTTACCTCATCGCCGATGGTGGCAACGTCGACGTTGTGTCCGTTCAAGATGGCGTTATATCTCTCAGACTCCAAGGTCCTTTCTTCACATCTTTATTCTCTTACTCTTCGTATCATTTTATTTTATTTTATTTGGCTGAAATCGGAGATTGTGAATTTGAGCTGGCTAATGGGTTTGCTATCACGATAATCCATTCCCTGTGGAGGGTTTTATATCCAGAAATTTTCCTCTCCTTTTTTTTCCCATTTACTTTTACAGTTTACGGATATGAATATATTCTACATTTTTTAAGACTTAATAATGAAGCCTTTTATTATTATTATTATTTATAATGTCATAAAAGAAAAATGGTTCCTATTTCTTTCTGAACTATCCAGAGTGTGTTGGATGACTAATGAATGATTGCAATTTAGCTTGTCTATGAACAAGAATTTATTTAATGGTAAATACGTGTGAAATATTGGGAGACAATTTCTGTTGATCTCATCTCATCTATGGTGAAGCATTTAGAATCTTAGATTTGATGAAATGACATGATTTTGTTATTCAATGTTGACTACCCCCATTTAGGAGACCACTGACTCAGAGGAAATATTATTACTTTGGATAACATTCAATAAGAGCCCAAAAAAAAAAAAGGGCACAGCTGTCTGGCAGATTGTCACGTGCTCCATGAAGCCTGCTATAGTGCTATCTCAGTAGCATCAGTTACTGCCTGAGTTTCAAGTGACATGTTAAGATTTTGCTTGCATTGAAAATGATCAACAGGAGCATGTGAAAGTTGTCCCAGCTCAACGACAACAATGAAGATGGGGATCGAGCGCGTACTTAAGGAAAAATTTGGAGATGCAGTTAAGGATATACAGCAAGTATATGATGATGAAAGAAGGGAGACAACTGTTGAGGTGAGTTTTTTTTGGTCATGAGTTCATAATGAAATCATAGAAATGATCTTGATGGTTGGCATGTGCTTTGTAATTTTAGGCAGTGAATAATCATCTTGATATCTTGAGACCGGCCATTAAGAATTATGGAGGCAGTGTGGAAGTATTAGCTGTTGAAGGCGGGGACTGCCATGTGAAGTATATTGGGCCTGACTCCATTGGATCAGGAATCAAAGCAGCAATCAAGGAGAAGTTTCCAGACATTGTGAATGTTTCGTTATCCAGCTAGGATGCTCATTATTTCATGCTGTTCTACTAGAATTAGTGTCTTAATTTCTTCGGATATCGCTGTAACATAGAAATTTAGAGGCCTGTATATGAAATTTGTTCACTATTGAGGTACTATGTGTAGGTGTAGGGCGGAGGAAAGTTAGCAGCATCAAGAATTTGATATCCATGTGCTCATGGATGATTTATCTTTTGTCGGGTAAATGAAGACAACCTATGGAAATTATGGCTCACTGAGGATACTTTGCCAATGATGATACTATATATATGTTGCCAACGCATGGTCTCATTTATGTGAAAGATTTCTTTCCTGGCTCTTACACTTCTGGCTAAAGATATATCACACTGGCTGAAGAGATTTCGAAAACATCGTTGAAGAATCGTGGAACAGATATCACGGTTTATAAATCAGGGTTCAGCGTACATGGTGGTTTGTCCAATAGGCAGGGGTGCTTTACAAACGTGCTGTTGCCGTAGTTTCTTATCATTACTCGCTTATGTTTTCACTGTTTGTAACTCATACTGAAACATCCATGACGACCATCCTCCTCTGGTGGCTTCTGATTGTGGTAAATGTACTAGTAGATTTATGTTTGCTGTTGTCTCATTTTATTGATCAAATAGCATTATCCTAGTAAATTAATTGAAAAATGATCAGTCCTTGTGAATGTAGTTTGTGAGTGTAGTTGGATATGCATCAGCATCATAGACTGTCCTTGATTAGACTTGTAGCATTCATAGTAATTTAGGACTCAGTGGTAAAGATGGTGTAGAGATAGTGCCGAAGTAATGAGGTAGGGGGTGTAATATGAGAAATTATCAACAATTTCACAAATTAATGGAAGGCTTTAGCGGAAACTGGTTGTAAAATGAACTACCTGGCCAAAGATTTCGATATTCGCTCGGGATGCTACCAGAGGGGAAAGAGCCTGAAAGAAGCAAAAGATAAATATCCATCAATATTCCAACATATTTCACTTGGTCATATCATCTAATGGGATGTGAAAAAGAAAGGCTTTACTTCATTATGGGCATCCAATGGGCAGCCAAAACCAACAATGCATGCGAAGGTCAAGGTGAAGCCAGGACATGTCCTATCGAAGAACAAAATAAACTCTGCAGGCCTCAATGTTATCTGCTATTCCGCCTTCGTAAATTTCAACACTCAATTCAATAAATAGCACCAGCAATCTACGATAGAAGAGCGATATTTACGTAGGAAGGGCATACTTCAAAAAAATAAAAAAACTATTGGAGATATGAGAAAGGAACCTTGTTTAATGCCCTCTCATCCAGGTGGAGCTGTAACAACCCAATTGTGCATGAAAACAACACCACCAAGAAAGGAACCTAGCAATATCAATTTGGAGAAGACAGATAAAACTGTAAAAAGTGTTAATAACACCGAAGGCCTTGAAGTTCTGAGGTTTGTTCCGCTCTGTTGTCTGTGAGCACAGTGAGGCTTAAGCAGGAGGAGAGGATAACCATGAAGAAAGCAAGAGGAGCCCGAAGCAAAGAGGCTTGCATATTCTTCCTCTTATCTGGGTATTCAGGGAACCCAATCTCAGTAACCAAGTGTGCTTCAAGGAGGGGAAAGGAAGAAAAATATTGGGTGGAGGGAGGAAAAGGGAAGGAATGTACCTTATTACTATCTGATTCTGATCTCTTTCTAGACACGATTTCAAGGGTAAAGTTCAACAGTATCTACTACCATAGTACCAGTAGCAGTTGCACTATTCAGACTTCTACTTCTGTCATTTTTCCCATAATGAAAACACTTGGCTAACTGGTTCTACAAAGTATGTGGGCTATGCATGATGAGACAAGAAAGAATACGATGATCAGATAGTGCTCATTGCAGCTGGGCCCTATGGCAAAGCATGGAAATGTGCTGCCCAAAATGGAAGGAAGGTAAAACTTATGAGAAAGAATTATTATTTCCTTGGAACCTAGCACAAAGAATATATTGATCTCTGGCTTCTTTATAAGTAGGCAAGGGAGCATTTGTTGTCCTATGTTATCATTTATCAACTTCCAGGGTCAGATAATTACTGATCGCTAAAAAGTTCCATATCAATTAGTGATGATGGATAAAAGGCCAATACCTTTGGATGATAATGGAGGACTCGTTACCATACTTAGCATTGATGGAGGAGGGATTCGTGGTGTTATCCCAGGGTTTATTCTCGCCATCCTTGAGGCCGAACTTCAGGTAACAAATTTCTTGCTTTCTTTCCTTATTTCCTTATGGGGCGAGGGATATACTTGCTATAGGAAACAAATATGGGTGGACAACAATATTTTAGTTACTGAATATTTTCAACAAGTAAGCCTTAAACTTAAAACACGAAAATCACAAGTACAAGTGAATTAAAAGATGTGAACGAATTTACGATAAATTTATGCAGAGCATTGCTCTTGAAGGGCTATTTCGTCTTATCTGAAGCAATACTTGCGAATAAGGTTTTTCGCAAAGCTCTTTACCACAATATCAAAGCATCACGAGTACCATGATTGTCTCCTATACCAAAAAGTAATTGGAGTGGTTCTAAAAAATAATGACAGCAAGTAAATATGGGATGAAGATAAGAAAGCAAGACAAGGAAAAGAAGGAAGAATATGGGTGGACCGTGGGAGAAATAAGTTGGAAGAAAAATGTTAAACATACATAAATTTTTATACACAGTTGGATTCCAACAAGATCCAACTAAGCGCAAGAAGGCTGAAAACAATTTGACTGAAACAAGAGTTTATTAAAAAGTTCTAAATTTAAGAACACACATTCGCCCCAGAAAATACTACACTTGCAACACCATTTTGTAGTTGATTATACAGTAGTTATCACTATGGACTGGAATCTGGATAAGCTTCTCTTGTTTTTTGTTATTTATTTCTTTGCAGAAGCTTGATGGTGAAGATGCAAGGATTGTGGACTACTTTGATTATATTGCTGGGACGAGCACAGGTGGAATCATGACAGCAATGCTTACAACGCCATCCACAAAAGATGGTCGTCCTTGTGCTGCGAAAGAAATCAACAAGTTTTATCGTGAGGAAGGCCCAATAATATTTTCTGAAGAAGCAGAGATTATGAATTCTGTTGCTAAACCATTGATGAGACGGTAGTATAACTATGCTTATTGTATATTCCTTGACATAGGAGGAACTTAGGGAGCATAAATTACGCTCAGTGTTTAGCACAGTAGATCAGAAACTGAGAAAAACTCGGTATGAAATATGAGGAGAATGGAGATAGTGTGGCTTGGCTTTGAATTTTCTTGTAGATGGGAAAAAAAGAAGTAATGAATTATGAAAGGATATCAATGAACATTCATTTACTTGATAGGATCCTTCACCTTAACTTTATTTCCATATTTCATTCCTATCATCTTTTCTGGGTAGGGAAGGGTACAGGGAGAATAAGACCACGCTCTTTTTCTAATTCAATTTTTCTTCCTTCTCATTTGGCTACTACCAAGCACCATGCCCTCTCTTCAATAATGGTCTAATGGGTTTTACTTGTGACATGCAGTCTTGACCCCCTTCCTGGAGGATCTTTATTTAGCAAGATCGTTGATTTCCCCAGATCATGGGTGTTGAAAGCCGGAGTGTGGATTTTGACAAAGGCTTTTGCCCCTTTATATGACAAGTCTCCTCTTAATAAAAGAATTTCAGAAATTCTTGGAGGAATTTTCTTGGCTGATACTTTGACAAATGTTGTTATTCCTGCTTATGACATGAATTACCTCCATCCTGTCATCTTCTCTACACAGCAGGTGGGTCTTCCCAACTAGTTTTCATGGCTAGCTGATAACAGCTTGTTAGTTGTTAGTATGCTTTGTTGATGTTCCATTACCAAATGCATGCAGGCAAAAAGGATGGAATCTGATATACAATTGGCAGACGTGATCATGAGCACAGCTGCTGCTCCTTATTTTTTCCCTCCTCATGATTTCGTTGGCGATGGCAGACGATACTCTCTAGTTGATGGTGGAGTAGCGGCCAACAATCCTGTAATATGATCCTCTTAGCATTTTACAATACACCGAGTACATTTGTGGCGTGTGTGAAAAACTGTTATTCATGAAACTTATTGTTTTCTGGAGTTTTTTCTATCATCCAGACAATGTTTGCCATACATGAAGCAGCAAGGATGACTGAAAACCATACCACCCTTGACAATCCAGATTACAGTAAATTTCTGGTTCTGTCTCTTGGGACGGGTTCTGCAAAGCTCTATGGTCATGAAATCGGATTTGGTGGCCCCCTTGATTGGTTCAACATGGAAAAAGGATTGCCACCATTGATTGACGTTCTTCTCAGGGCTTCCGATGACACGGTAGATATGTGCACGGCCCTTGTACTAGGACACTATAATTCCATGCACAATTTCCTCCGAATCCAGGTATGCCAACCCGAATAAATTAATTGTATTTCAATCTTGGGTCTTTGCTAGCTACCTGATTAATTCTTCAACTTGCTCTCATTCGTTCCCTGTACGAATATCTTTATCAACCACACCAGTTCTCAAATGATTGATGTTGAATTACTATAACAGTATAACTAAACCAGGTGAGAAATGGTTTATGGCTCCGCACCAGGATAACACATTGGATCCTAACCAAATCAAACTCAATGACGCCAGCAAAGACAACATTGATGCGCTGGAGAGGATTGCTAGGGACCTTCTTAATAGGCCCATTACAGTTGTTAACCCGCTAACAGGCTTGCAAGAAATGCCTCTGGATGGAAGTATGTACGTCAATGGAAGGGTACCCACCAATTACGAGGCAATCACCCAGTTAGTAACGGGCCTCTCGTTTACCATCCACAGACATTCACTGATGTTTGATCATAATCACTTTTACCTCTGCTCAGCTCATTTTGCTTTCTCTTTATATTTTGGCAGCTTCGCTGGAAGGTTGTCTGCAGAAAGAAGGCGCCGGGCATAACGATTTCTCATGCATTTAGATCCTTGAACATTATTCCAAATATGGGAAGGAGATGCTCTCTGACCAAATAAGCTCATCAATTAGTTATTCCTACCTTATTTTCTTTGCTCCTGTGCTCTTTCATGAA
The DNA here is from genome assembly GCA_023212625.1 of Styphnolobium japonicum. NCBI lineage: Eukaryota > Viridiplantae > Streptophyta > Magnoliopsida > Fabales > Fabaceae > Styphnolobium > Styphnolobium japonicum. The sequence goes on along the minus strand of JALBWW010000002.1, from coordinate 6,967,295 downwards.
TTTACCACTATGACTTCAATGACAAATTTAAATAAAAGATATTATCTTCCTTTATTTTGAAGATCATGTCATTGATTATGAACATTCTTTTATTGTTACGCTGTATCCAAAGAGTAATATATTTTCTGTGGAGCATGGTATAAGAAGAAAATGAACGACTTTTTTTCCTGAAATTTTCATTCTATTTTTACTCTCCACTTAACTTTTGCTTGAAGCAAGGCATTTGTTCCATCAGCTTCACAAGACATACCAATTTCTACATCTCCATGTACGCTTTCATAGACATCCGGAATTCCCAACTCGAAACTTATTTACATGCATATCCTAATAAGGAGATTGTTTGGTCCGAAACACCTGGTACCCCTACAAAGCTTTACCAGCACAAAAAAAAAGTTCATCTTCTCAGTAGGGCCAGGCCATACATGGTGAAGATGCGAGTTCCCTGGGATTTCAATGCTCCTTTTTGCACTGAATACTAAGAATGGCATTAATTTGTCTAAATTGCAGACCGAAGTACATAGAACTTCATTTAGACTAAAATGAACCACAATCAGAATTTCTGGGTGTTTAGAGCTCACTGCCGCTTTCCACAACATTGATAATTCCCATTTAAACAATTCTACAAATTGAAACATCTTTTCCGGTTGCCACCTGATGTATAACATGCAAAACATCATTTAGTAAATACAATGCATTAACAAGCTTTCTTGTGCTGGTTCATTATACAAGCACAAAATGGACGAAAGAAATATGTACCATAAGGCTGTTGAAGCACAGAAGATATTACAGAAGCAAACAAAAGGTACAAACGGATATTAAATTATAAAAGAATGACAGTTAACAAGTCCTATTTGTATCATCTGCTGTAAATTTAAGCTCTTACCAGGGGAACTAAAGATCAGAGGCCTTTAGTTTTCTAGGTCTTTTAGACTGAGCTGGTGACGATGGAGCTTCTGAAAGCCGTCCAGGTGCCTTTACAAATAAAATTTCCAAGATCAATGATAATGCATTAAGAAAAAGGTCCAAAAGTAAGTGCGAAAAGAACAACGAAGGAGAGAATAATTAGACAAAAAACTATGTACCTTGCGCTTTTGGTCCCTTTTGCCAACCCTTTCCCCTGAAACAACAGTTATATGCATAGCTTTAATAATAAATAGATGAAATTCCCATCACTTACAGAAAATTAGGTATCAGGTGCAAACAAAATTAATCTATTACCTCCAAAACTCATGGAGTCTGGAATAAATGTCCGATCCTGATCCCCACCACGATGCAAACGCTGTCAGTAGTTTTCAGAATCACAAACTCATGGTTTGGGAAACAGAATAGCATGCTTGGATAATCACAACCTAAAACAATGAAAACAATACAGAGGAAAGTACCAAAATAAAAACCCGATTTCTAACCTTTGGGGTGCCTGGTGTTTCACTGTATGACCCATCACGAAAAGATGAACCTTCAGCCTCCTTATATTGCACCTGAAACAAATATCTTAACAAGTAATTAAATCAAATAAATTGATATTTGGAGAAAGCAAGCCAATGTTGACTTTGCTAATCCTATAAAAAATCTTACATTAGAAAGGCATATTTCAAAATCTGCTAACTAGTGAAATCCTCAAAATCTGATTATAATACAAAATTAATCAATCCATTCCATGTGGCAAATTTATTTCTCATATACCTGCTTCTGAAGATTCAGCAAAGTTAGTATTTCTTTTCTTAGTTCAAGATGCTCTGCACAAACAGCTTTTGTTGGAACCCTTGGTTTCAAATTGACCTGCAATCACAGTCAAACCAAATTAAAAGGCAATGCATCAGGAAGAGAGTCAGTATTTTTTTTCTAGAGTGATTGGGCCTTGCTCATTAATCAAAAGAGCTGCTCAAGCTCGATTCATTTAATAAACATTTCAGCTCGTCTTTAACAATAATATATATATTTATTTAATTTGAGAATTCAAGCTTCAACAAGCCAAAACAAGCTCATTACAGGCTTAAATGAGCTCAAGTATATTTTTATGTTAATATAAATATATATTGTTATTTTATTATATATAAATTATTATGTAAAATATATATAAAATAATTTTTTATGCTTAATTGAACTATTAATGAGGCTAGTCAAGCTGAGACAATAAAGCCAGCTAAGCAAGCTGAGCCCAAATAGCTCTCTGATGGCTCACAGCTCATTTAAAGCCTGAGTCTCAACCAAACACCAATTTAACAGTTAAAAAGGCATTTAAAATCATCAGCCCTCCTGAAATGAAGAATGTAAGGGTTTTATATATTGTTACTAATATTGATCAGTGACTACTAGTCTACTGCATGTCTGCACCAGGAAAAAAAAATCTCAACTGCATTAAAAGTTCAGGGAGTATACAAACCCCAAGTTCTTGCAAAGTTTGCTCAACGCGTTTGATAGTCCGAAGTCCGGCAGATGAGCTTGCAGCTTGCACCATTTGCTCCAGCGCATATGTTCTCAAATATACGTGAAGCTGAAATATTTCTCACTATCAGATTATGTTCTGAAGTATTATAAACATTAAAAAATTGTTGACATTGCCTACAGAGGATGCATAGCTGGAAACCTTCTGTCTAACTTACTATGCGAAGAGAAGCAAGAGTAGATGCATTATCTGCCAGTAGTGGGGAAGGCACAACCATTGATGGAAGTTGCACATTTGATGGAGATACAGTTTCACCAGTGATAGCCCTCTCTGTAACTTCTGCACCAGCATTTGAAGCAACAACCAACTGAGACTCCTCAGCAACCTAAAACATATAGAAAATCAAACACATGATATCACACATTGGTAATACATTTTATGTATTCCATGAATTGTGTTGCCCCAATTTGGTAATTATAAACTGGGAATAAGTGATTCAATGACACCCCTTCAACATATATTTTACTGTCAGTAAAAATAAATAATAATAAAGTTACATGAGTACACAGCTCCAACTTACCTCCCAGTGCAAATGAAAACATAGATACCAGAAAAATTTTGTATGATGCATAAACACAGTAATAAGAAACATTCCCCGATATTTTAAGTTCATGGGTAGGAATTTAGAATCACAATTAATCAAGAAATCAGAATCAAATAATCTGAAACTTAATCTTGATTCTTGATAACAATTCCTCCTCTCCACCTGCAATTAAGGGTTTCATAGAAAAGCTAACTTTAAAAAATTACCTTAGCAGGCATGCGTAACTCAGCTAATCTTTTTGCTTCAACAAGAACCTGCATAAAAAAACAGTAGTAGATAGCTATATTTACTTCATTTGCTATGCAGGTAACTGTGGCAGAAACATATAAAGTTATAAATTACTAATTAAATTAAAAAAAGTCATAACCTCTTCATCTTTTCGCTCTTGTTGCCTTGTTTGAGAGAGGACCATGGACAGTGCTCGTTTTCGCTCAATCTCTTGTGAAACATTATATGGTTCCTAAATGGAGGTGGAAGAACAAGTAACTAAGACAACATGATAGTGTCCTACTCCTAAGGCAGATACAAGTTTGTTTTTACTACAAACAGTCTACTAATCCACTCTAAAAAACAAAAGAGAGTAACTTGAAAGCAACACACAAAGTTATTTTTATTCAAACAATTTACTGCACCTTAACAAGAGGCTGCGCTGCAACGTCCCCAGAAGATGGAGCCCTAGCAATTAATATAGCCCGGGAAACTACATGGCAGGGGCAATATAATCATCAAAGATCAAGTTTAAATATCTCATCTTTCACTTACATAGTCTCTAAACAATCAAACTCAAAGTATGAATAAAAGAAAATGAATTACAGAGTGCAACAGATAATAGTTCAGTGAACAAATAGGCATACCACTATAATATCGATCCTTTAATTCCTCTACAGTACGAGATGATGGGAACCTATCAGCTATTACAATAAATCGGAGATCAAACCTCTCACACAAGTCAAATAGTTGATCTGTCTCCTCCCTGGTCCACATCTACATAGATAAAATATAATGAAAGAGAGCAAAGCATTTAACACTTCATAAAAGAGATATATGCAAAAAATACTGGTAGAATGTCAATATGTTTCAACTATTGACTCTCTAAAGCACACAGAATTACACAGTTGCACTAAAGAGAGTAATTTTATAAAATGAAAAAGTACAATTGAATGTACAAAAGAAGCAGATGCAAAGCCAAGCCAGGTTCAGAGATACAGATCCTTCCAAATTGATCACATGTTTGCCCTTTTTTTACGGCTAAAATCATTCATCTTTTCCAGTTCTTGAGACCAAACATCATAATACCAATGTAAGAACAAAATATTAGTTATCCCATATTCCCATCCATACAGGTAGCTATCCTATCCAAAGGAAAAGCTCTTTTAAATGAAAAACCCCTAGTAACAATAATTCAAATACTGACCTTACTGTTACTGTCATTACCCAATTCTTAAGCTTTAAAAAAAATATCCAACAATTTCCTTCATGTTTCCTTATTGATTCTACTAATCATCAATGATCTAACCTTACCAGAGTCAAGTAATTTACCAACTAGCAAATTTAAAATTTTTAAAAGTTATATATGCAAAAAGACCTTTCAATGTGTATTCTTGCAATAGAAGTCAATGAGGACACCACAATCTCAACATGATACAGTGCATGGAATTCAGTTCTTTGGCAGCATGAAAAATTGGTACATTGTCGTTTAAGCAAGTTCATACATAAACTTCCAATAAATTGTACAAATGCAAGCTAGACATGATACCTACAGGATCAGTCAAATACTTCTCATACTCCTCGTCTGTGTATTTGATAATGTCAACAGACTGCACCACAGTAAGTAAACTAACATTCAATCATGTAAATAGAAGATGTTGACTAAAGTCAAATTTGAAAATAAAACCAAAAATGAAAGGAATGCAGCGCATGCATGAAGATTAAGAGAAATTTTGCATTTACCTTGTTATACTTAGCAAAAGAATAGTCCCCTGTTGGTGGAACACCATTTACAACTCGGACCTGCAATAGAAGAGACACATAACAATAACTTTCATGCTCATAGATTATATAAAATTTTACAGGGATTAACAGAAGAACTTACCCAATGGTAAAGATGGAGATTATCTTTACGAGCAGAATTTGTGAAAGAAAGCCATTGCCAAGTGATCTGAAGGGAAAAAAAGAAAAAAAACTCAACTGTGTATTAATAACATCACAATGTCAGTCAACTATGCATTAAAATAAAATTAAGATAAAAAACCTTTGACAGCAAGACAGCATGTATCTCTCTCCTTGAAATCATTTTTAAGCATTACTTTGTAGGTTTATAATCAATGCAAGGAATAGATTGTAAATTCCTCAACATACTTTGTAACAAGCAACACTCAACCTCAATTTTGCGTGATCACTAACCAAAGCTCCAACAAACAATTAAAGCAAATGACATGTAGTTGGAAAAACAAAATTTTAAAAAAAGAAGAAGAACCTTTTCGTCTGAAGGAGGCCTTTTTTTCAATTGAGAGGCATCAATTGCAGGCATAAGAGGTGCCAATCCACCCGTAAGTGCATAAACCTACAATTCAGTAAACCCCAACAAAAGAAAAAATGAATATAATGGACACAGAAACATAAATAGAAGGCTCGTTTCGTAAAAAACAAAAGAAAGAAAGGAAAGGGTACCTCCCGCGAAATGCCATCTGGTTTTCTCTGAGATTCTTTGTGAGGTCGAGACTTCTTCTCCTGAGCTGGGAATGAGTTCTTGGGCAAGCCCAGGATATCCTTCGCATCCATAGTCCCTTCGACAAATAAAATTCAATTCAATTCACAATAATTAGGGTTTCAGCCATTGCTTGGATTGGGGAATTATTAGAATTAGGGTCCCTTTCCCTCTTCAGTTTTCCCTCTCACTTTCTCAACCGCCACAGGATGTGTACTACGGTACTACTGTCAGCTTAGGCCTGACGCGACGACGTCGTACGAGCTGCCTCCTTGTTTCCTGCTCACGTTTAGAGCAAGTGAAAACGACAAAGTTTATAGATAAGCAATTTTATTTTTTTTTGGATATGAGTAGTTCATAGATAAATACGGCCTCTTTTCTTTTTTTTAAGGGTATCCTCTCAAGTAATTGTGGGAGCTAATTTTTTGAGATACAAAAATTTATTTAAGGGGTTGATATTTCTCAACAGATATTTTTTCATACACATAAATCAAGAATCGAACAGCTGATTACATACTTAAAGAAATCAAATATCTACCACTTGTGTCATACCTTATTGGTAGTACTAAACCTCCTTGATACAATAAAATATTATCTGTATTTTATACTATTATAAACCCCTAAATATAACATGAAATATGAATATATTAATTAAACACAATCAAAATCTTACATTGAGAAGAAATTTATCTTAAAGCTACTTTTCGTATATTACAATTTTTATTAAAAAAAAAAGCGAACTTAAGACTTAAAAAATTACATAAAATTCAATAATATCATAATTCGAAAAAATCTCGTACTAACATATTGTATTTTTTCATTTTACTTTTAAGTATGATATTAAGGTTTTTTTGAACTGAACGACATCTAATAATATCCTCACGGATTAAGTCTTTTGGATCTTTTATAAAATTAATTTATGATTGACAATTTAGAATACAAGAGATTTTATTGAATCCTAATTAAAATAACTTCTATTAGAATTTAAACTTACATCTTATTTTGTGAAGACAAATCTATTTACCACATCAAGCGATTGTAAGTTTGTGGCTATTTTTTTCATTTTATTAAGAGTCTAACATATTGTTTTTCTTCATTTTACTTTCCCATTGTCATATTACTTATCCAATATTTTATTATTTTATACATTTTTATCTTTATATATATATATATATATATATTTAAAGAATTATGATGACTTCTTATGAGATATGACTAAATGACAAAAATCTCTCTTATAATAACTTTTAAGTTGAAATAAACTTTTGATTTTTATAATTTATACTACTTTTTAATTTAGTCCCTATATTTTTTTATTTGTAAATCATTTATACTTACAATCATTATTAAAATAGTTTCTGTCATTAGTTTCAATTATGACATCATCAGTTTATGGTCTCTATAATTTTTTTTTATTTTTAATTTGGCTCTTATAATTTTATTTTATTTTTAATTTGGTCCATAGAAATTGATGATATTATAATTGAGTCAAACGGTAAGAACCATTTTATAAATGATTGTAAGTATGAGGACTGATTTACAAAAAAATATATATATAAGAACTAAATTAAAAATAAATGTAAACTATATAAAACAAAAATTTATTTAAACCTAACTTTTTATTTTATAGTCACGTCTTTTATATAATTATATCAGATAAATCTCTCACATGTTTTAATGTCATTAACTTTTATCTACATGTAGATAAGTTTTATTTGTATTTTAGTCATTTTATCTATATCTAGATATAATTGTTTCAAAATGTAAATGAAAGTTTCCAGTTGTCGTATTTTCATCAAAGCCTTTTTATCCATTTTCCGCTTGCCGTTTGTCATTGCCATGTCTGTTACTTAATACATGTTTAGTTAATTATTTTTCACTTTAATGTATACAAATGAAGTTATGATCTGTAGATGCAGTTAGGTTATATGTATATATATATATATATATATATATATATATATATATATATATATATATATATTTGCATCCATATTGTATTGCTATTTATGGCGTGATTGAGTCGATCGCTTTACACATTTTAGTATTTACAATTAACTGAAATCTTCGTCTGCAGGCTTCCTGAGTTATTTTAAATAACATTATACAGTTATAATAAGTTTAAGTGCCGTAATCAGATGAAGCCACAAATTTCACATGGGCTGCTGCCTGCTGCTATTTTTTTTTTTTTTTTTGGTAACAGCTGCCTTACTCGATTCAGCTTGGCACTAGAGTCCACTTAATAAGACACAACTACAAACCTGGACACTTCGACTCATTTTTTACTAGAAACTTCTCTTTTTGCTCATATGGCAGAATCTGTAACATGTGGTTTTTATTTTCCCATTGTCATATATATGCCATTCTGATATTTTGATATATCACATTTGTCTCTTAATTTGATCTTATGCTGTCGATTCAATACTCTAATTGCATGGCCTTTGTCGGCATATATGTGTGTGTGTTACCAAAAATGTTAGATATGATGCATAAAATAAAAATTAATAATTAGTGTATCAAATTGTTAAATTATATGTGTATTTATAAAAAAAATATTTAAATAGATTTATAAATTAATTTAATAATGTAAAATATTTATAAATATTTATATCTATAAAAATTGTTTTGTAAAGATTACTCTATGTTAGACATAAATATTTTTGTATAATTAACTAGTCATCTATTAACAACTTCTATATAATTATTGATCTTTTGCACAACATTAGTTCTCCGTAAGCAACTGTCTACATTTGTTGTTGTTTTCCTTATCGTTATTCTTCACACAAAAAGTGAGGGTGTTATATTTTCAACCAATTTATGTGTTTTTTTTTTCTGTACGGACTGCAGATAACTGAACTTCATTCATTAAATATCATTATACTTTTTTTTCTATTAAACTATGAGAGCGTTTAGATATGTTTTTTTTATAAATAAAACACTTTTTTTTATAAAAAAATATACTTCTATAAGTTTTTATGTATATTTTGATGAAACTATAAAAAAAGTAAAAGTTAAAAAAAAGTTAAGTTACCACTTTTTTTAAAAGATAGTATTAGAGAAGGATAAGTGATTTTTAATATAATTTATTGACAAAAATACTATTTGCTTTTATAAACCCTACTTCTATTATTCTGGATATTCTACATTTTTAGTAATTTTGTTATAAATTTTTTTTTTGTTCTTTCTTATCCAAATAAATTTACAAGTCCTTCTATTGCTTAAAAGTATTTCACAAACATTGCATCTAAATGTAAAATAATTTTTTCTTTAAAAAAATTCTACTAAAAAAATGTCTATAAAAAATTTATTTTTTTATAAGTTTATCCAAACGAGTCCTATGTCGGCCAAAGAGAAGGGAAGAGAAATCAAAAGCATTTTATGAACTAATTGAAAAAAGTGAATTAGTCTTGTTAGACTTTTCATTTGTAACCACTTCATGCATAATTATTAGAAAATCGATCGAAATCTTCTTAGTTTATTCAGGGGGGAAAAGGAAGCATAATTATTGCAATGTTTAACAATACTCTTGAATTTTAAAATTCAGCCAGCTCTAGTTACAAATATGAACTCATTTGGATAAGCTTTTAAAAAAATAAATTATTATTTTTTTTTTTTAGTAGTTTTTTTTAAAAAAGTTATTTTGCATATTTAGATGCAATGTTTAAAAGGTATTTTTAAGTAACAAAAAAACTTTTTAAATTTGTTAGAATAAAAAAGAACATAATAACTTTTTTAATAGTAAAATTACTGAAATATATAGTATTTAGAATGAGAGAGGTAGGGTTTGGAAGAGAGAAAAAAGAAATAACATGTGATGTAATTTTTAATAAAGCCAAAAGATATTTTTGTCAAAAAATTATATTAAAAAACACTTATACTTCTCTTTATTTTAGAAGTTGGTGATTATTTGCTTTTAAAATAAGTGGTAACTAAGTTTTTTTTTACTTTTACTTTTTTAAAAAAAAATTGCATCCAAACATACTTAAAAACTTATAGAAGTACTTTAAAAAAAAAAAAACCATATCCAAACACACTCATGTATATGTGATTTGGGATTTGAATATGTTTCCCTTTTGGAAAAGAGTATTCGACATATATGGGAACCCTTGTAGGGAAGTCTCATGTTCTGTACTCAGTAACACGTATTGTGTTTTTTGCATTCTTCTCATATGTCTGTTTGCTGTGTCTATGATGAGGATTTGTTTTCTACTATATATATATATGTGTGCGTGTGTGTGTATAATCAATGTTAGAGATATAAAATCAATTTTCGGCCTTCATCTAACAGTTTAAGTTATTTGGAGAGTTGGTTTATGACATAGTATCAAAGTCTCTATGACCAAGTTGTTAGGAATTCGATCCTTACCGCTATTGTTCTTCTAAATAAAATTAAATTTCTACACAAGATAAAATGAGATTTCAGCTGAAGAAATCACAACGCATATATAAACTTCACATTGGTTAAATTTTTACACAAGGTAAAATGAGGTTTCAGCAAAAGACATCACAACGTGTGCATCAACTTCACACGAGCCAAGTAAGGCCAAAAACAACAATTAATCTTGGCATACCCAATATGTATAAGGTGGGTTGATGATTTCTTCGTCATCTTGATCAATGGATGGAGGTGAGCAAGGGTTAGAGTCAATAACATAGTCAACCAAATCATAGCCAATAAGTAATGAGTGAAACTGCTTGTTCCAAGCGAGATAGTTATTGCCATTAAGTTTAATGAGGAGTTTGCGTGACAGTGTTGGATTGGACTAAGTCCTTGGGATCAAAGGAAGGAAGAGGAACAAAGTTGGCCATAGAGGAGGATTGGAATGCTAGTCAAAGCTTGAAGACTTCTCATTTTTATCATTTTTTTTTTGCTAAATCCTATTGCATGATATGCGTTTATTTTGCTGTCACAATATTTTCTACCTTAATCTTGATATAAGGATTTTTATGGTTGTGGCTTTAACTTTGATATCATATCAAAGAATAACTATCCAAAAAGTTTAAGCTATTAAGTGTAGGCTTTTGAGTTGTTTATATCTTTAACACGCCCCTTCACGCAAGAATTCTTTAGACTCGAAGCATGGATGATGCACAGGTTCACTCTACCTTGTGTTGAAATTTGACTTTATTTAGAAGAATGAGGGCGGCAAACTCTTGACTGCTTGGTCATAGAGGTTCTGATACTATATCATAAACCAACTCTCCTAATAACTTAAACTTTTAAATGAGAACCTAAGATTAATTTTATATCTCTAACGACATATGTAGTTTTGCACTTAACTTACATACTTTGCCTTCGTTCGTTTGAAAATGTAATGCATGGTAGTTGATGCTCAAATGTTAATTGGGACTTGGAACAGTCCACATCCTATGGATAGATATTTAAACTGTTTTGGTAATTGCATTTAATATATAATATCACCCTTGTCATGATCATTATAATGATCATCAAAATGCCACCCACTTGATGGCCATTATTAGTAGATTCCGCCAACCGCTTGCAATTAGCAAAGTCATTTTACGTTAACACTGCAACACATGTTCCTCAACTTGTTAATTATTTTCTTGCAATTTTTGGGGTGGGGGTTGGGCTGGTTAGAGGTGTACCTATAACTAAACCATTTTGGTTAAAATAAGGATTCAAATACCTCATCTTTTTCAAGGCTAAGCATATATATATATATATATATATATATATATATATATATATAGCATATTAAGTGAGAGCATTATTTTATTATGAGAGGTGAGAGGAGTCAATCTTGACCATTAAATCTTACATAAATGGTCAAAATTAAAAATTACTTTAATGTCACATGACCACTTAAAAAGTCATATGACATTATGTTTTAATCTTGATCATACATAAATGATCCAATGGTCAATATTTACTTATCTCACTCTCACAATAAATCATTCCTCTCACTAAATATGCCTCAAATGTGTATATGTGTGTGTGTGTATAAGAGGTATATCTAGTGAGATGAGTAGTTTATTGTGAGAGTGAGAGGACCAAATCTTGACTATTGAATCATCCATGTATGGTCAAGATTAAAACATAAAGTTATGTGAATTTTTTAAGTGGTCATGTGACATTTAAGTAACATCTAATCTTAATCATATATTGATGATCCAATGATCAATATTTGATCATTTCACTCTCACAATAAATTACCCATCTCACTAGATATGTGCCATGTGTGTGTGTATATATATATATGATTGATGTCCTAAGATAGACCTCTCCCATAATTATGCTGAGTTATTGCGTGCTTTCATTTATATAATTCATTTCTATACTCATTCGTTGCCATAATTAAGCCCAGATCCGGGTAACCAATTAATATCACATGGCAAAATGTTATGTGTGACTGATTCTAAAATCTAGTTTTCTTCTTTCTTTCTATTGCTCGAGGTTACTAATCTGAATCAAAATTTGATCCGCATTTGAGATGAACCATGCATGTATATCATTTGATTCAACTCTTCTTTTCTTTTTTTACAGTTTTTGTTTTCTTTATATATATATAAATATGGTGAAGGTATCTTCGTATTAGCTTTCATATTAATAGACCTCACCCTTATATTAATATAGTATATTTAGAAAAATTAATTAATTTTCTCAAGTATTGACCTAATACTTAAACTTGAGTTGTCAAGACAATAATCACATCTTTTTTTTTTTTTGGTACATACAATAATCACATCTTACTAGACCAAAGATTTAATTCAACTCTATTAATTAATATTTGGGAACCCGTTATTCTGAGCACCACTTGACTTAAAATAACCATTATGTCCCTAATGTCCCCGGTTTTATTAAAAGATAAAGGGCGAGCTTAATGAATTAAAGAATATAATCATAACTAAGTAGTGATGACACCAACATTAAAAAAACTAAAATGAACTGAATAGATATAAAGTTATATTATCAGCAATGTTCCATCAAATATAAAAATTATGAGTTTAGAATAACATCAAAGGTAAGCAAATATTAGTGGACCAGTGTATAACACCAAATTATGAATATGATTCGGCAGAACAGAAGATTAATTGATTAAAGAGTTTTTCATATAGGGTCCGGGGGGGACGTCTGTTTCCAAAGGGTGCCACATGGCAACTGTTGAGTACTACAAAAACCCACCTGCTCCATGACATGGGAGGGGCGGTTTATAAATAATATGAAATTTCATTAATGCTCTTTCCTGTCTACTCTACTTCATCTTCATGTTTCGCCCTAGGCCGGCCCTCCCCGTTAAATTATGGGTCCTGCATACGAGAAAGTAAACCCTAAAATATAGGAAACGACTATTGTCTCAAAGCATGATTTCTGTAATTAATGAAGAGATTCTCTTCAATAAACTAGTACTATCCATGATGATATTAATCCTCTGTTTTCTTTCTTCTTCTTTTTCCCCACAAATGTTTGAATCTAGCTAGGATGGTCCTCATAATCTCCACCTTTTTACCTCTGTTTGGTCATGATAAAATGATGTCTAATGATCGTTTAATATTCTTCTATTTTCAGTCCACTCTATATTATTTTCACTCTCTTTTACCAAGTACACTTCAGCTAAATTTGAGCAACTCATTATATCATCATCCACTATATATTGACGAGGCTTTATGTTCTTTTTAATAAAACATATAACGCAATACAATAATCTTAAAAAAAAAAAACTGAAAATATTCTTAAAACCAATCTTGGAGTATCAGGTATATATTTATTTCGCATACAAAAGATACGTGGGATTGTGTGTGTGTGTGTAAGGTAAGGCTTATCCTAAAGCAAAACGAGCCTGACTATAGTTCCTATTCTCATCCATCTAAATTATTAAGTACCAACTCTTTCAATATATATAATTTAAAGTACCAACTCTCTAAAAAATTTAAACTATTATATAGGGATTTATAAATAATTTTACATCTCTAACATATTATACAATCCAAAAAGTCAAGATATCAATAAAAAAACAAAACCATTTGCTTTGCCTCTCTATTATCAGCATTCCTTTTCAATAACCAGTCTTTATTCCAAATAAAGCAAAAGCAATCGCTTGTTCGCTTTCCTATACGCTAATTCTTTTACTTTTTCTTTCATTTGTTCCGCTAGCAATTTGTTTTTCTTTTCCTTTGCTCGCTCTTGTTCTCTCTTCCCTTTTTATGTATATATTGATTTCTAATCAATATAAATGTGCACCGTCCTTTGTTCGCTCTTGTTCTCTCTTCCCTTTTTAAAGTGTACGCAGAATTAAATGTGCACCGTCATTTGACTATGAAAATGAAGTATGGTCTAGTTGATAGGGAAAGGGTAGAGAGAGTCCATGACATATCAGTGTGCAAAGGAAGTGCGTAGTTGGTTTATTCACATCAATGATGTACTTATTTTCATGCATACTGTGGGTCAATACTTTTTTTCTTTTAATATAAGGTATTATGGGGTCACCTTTTGCGTAAATAGAGATGAAGTGGTTATAGAGTGCATGATCTTAATTACAAATTTCCTACATTGGCCTAATGCTTTTAGCAAAATTAATTCTTATAATTGTTGACCTAAGATTTGAAACTCAGTAGTCAAGGTAAGGAATAGACTTTCTTAACTATTATATCAACTCCTTATGTTGTCAAAATCATTATTTGTACATTACAAAAATATACTTTATTTCATTTTATAGTAGCTATAGTAATTTATTATTTTCTTTCTTATAATTGATTATTAAACATTAATAATTTTATAACACTGTTTAAATTTATAAAAAATTTCCCTATGTAATTTTTTATTATTCAAAATTACTTTTAGAAAGGATGTTTTCGTCACAAATAGTATTTAAAATAATTTTGCAACCGAAACAATCATTTTTCACAGAAAAAAATAACAACTAATTTTTAAAAAATTCAACGGAATTTCCATACAAATTAAAGAGATTCAAAAAGACAATTTTTTTGAAAACATTTAAATTAAAAAATATTTCAAATGTAAACACCAAAGAAAAATTCTTGAAAGCACAAAATGAAAGTTTCTAAGTACACAATCAACATATGAGTTTCAATTTCAAATCATCTAATAAAAATAATGAAAATGTACAAAGGAAAATAAGTTAAAATAAGAGAAGTATATAAAAAATGACTTGTGCTTTAAAATGGTAGTGCTATACCACAAGATAGTAGAAATTCCAGTATTCAAGGTCCAGTCTGAAGATGGAATTCACCTTCATGAACAAACCAAGCCTGAGAAAGTGAGAGGATAGAGAGGAGAATTTTGTTAAAATTGATGAAGGTATATATTGAATATGTTTTCCAACAAAAAAATCCGTAAAAAATATATATTGTAAATTAAGAAATTTTATTTAAATTAAAAAATTTTCTTACAAAATTTATTTAAATAAATTTTTATTATCAACTGTTGATTAATTTCGTAAAGTGTCAATCGTGAATTAGTGTTTAAAAGACTTCACCTATAAAAACATCACAAAATGTCACTTGACATGAAGGCTAATTAAGGTGATTTAAAAAAAAAAAATGGTCAACAAACAGTTCATACTCTATATATGCTTGCTGGAGTTGAGGTTAATAATTATCCTTGTAGCTTCGTCAAATAAAAAAGTTTTCATATTAAAATATAATGAAGCATCGTTTAAAAGTACATAGGAACATGTCTCAACAAAAACCGCCTGAGAGAGAAGCATATCCAACAATGTCTTCTGCAAATTTCAGAACGAGCAGATTCTTTAGTTTCTAGTTGCTCAACATAACCCAACATCATCCATGCGCACTTTGACCATTTACAATATTGCTACGCTGCAGCTACATCCCACCATTATTTATATATAATAATTTTACCATATTTTCGGAAGTTTAATATTAGTCATTAGATTATAATTATTTTAAGGTTAAATTAATATGTATGTTCTTACACTATTTCAAAAAATTTAATTTGATTTTTATATCTTAAAAGTTTGTAGTTAAATTTATATAATTTTTAAAGAAAATTAATTGGACTCCTATTATAAAAATTTATAATAATACTCTAATAATAAATTTAATTTAGAGACTCAATTATAAAATTTTAAAACAATAAGGATGTAATAAAAACTTTAGGTCTCAATAGTTTTAAAATTTTTTAATTAAGTCATTGAATTTAAGATATTGTTAGTAATTTATAACAATGCTTTGCCGGTAAGAACCTAATTAATTTTTTTTGAGTATATAGACTTAATTATAAACTTTTAAAATATAAAAATATAATTACATTTTTTAAAATAATTTAAGGACTTACAAATTAATTTAACTTTATTTTAATTATGATGATAGCAGAATTAACAATGAGAAATTCTATTCATTAATATAAAATAATTCCAATTTTATAATCTAACCAACTCTATAGTAATTTATGACTAGTAAAAAAATTAATATATTATATCATATTATATTATATTTATATACTAACATAATGTAAAATTGATTTTATCATATGTTGTTAAGAAGATAATATCTTTAAAAGTACACGGTTCTGCTAATGATTGTTGACTTATTTAGTTAGACTTTTTACTTATGTTAATTATGATTTATATTTGAATTTAAGGTACATTTGTTGATAGGGGATGTGTAATTTCACTATTAATTAATAGTTTAACTATGACTTGTATTTGAATTTAAGATATATTCGTTGATAAATGATATGTAATTTTATCATAAATTGATAATTTGTCTTGGAAAATAGGCCTTCCTTTTAATTAAACTTTTTTTCATTATATTTTTTTTAAAAAGAAAATACACGGTTCTAAAAAGCGTTGGTAGCAGCAAAGGCCAATTAAAGGCGGCAAACAGCCGCTACCAGTTGGCTCCCAGGGGTCTCAACCTATTTTTGATTTTTTTCACCTAAACCTATTGTGGCCACTTCCTACCCTAAAATCTTTTTTTTTCTTTTTTAATTTAATATAACAGTATAAAAGTATATAAATGTAAGATCTTTCATAAATTAATCCATTGTTAATGACTTGTTGAGTTCTTCCTGTTTACATTAGTTCTTATTTGTTAATTACTATTCTACATTATAGTATACTTTTCTTTTTCAAACTGGATCAGTCTTATTATATAGTTGGGGTGGACTGTGGAGGCTATGGAGGCTACGGGAGAGGGTGATTTCAGACTTGACAAATTGAGATTCCTTCCTTCTATCAATTCATGCACACAAGGATTTCAATTCATTCCTCCCTATTTGTGTTCCTTTTTTCTTTTTCACCCAACTTGGTCTGTCTTGTCTAAAAAGTCCACGCCTATTTAAATAAACCTAAGAATAAATCGATTTCTTAATATATAATTGTTAATTAATCACCATACCCCATCTTGGTCTTTCACATGATAATTTAATTAATTTGAATCATAACCCTCTCTCCTTCTCAATTTCCCCCCCCCCCCTCCCTTATATATACATGATATATGATACCACCTTTCTCCAACCAAGAAGTACTATATACCTCTCTAGGGCTGTTCCTTCTATTTGCCCTTTTGTATCGATCATATCGGAATATATATTTCTCTGTTGTATATTAACTCGATCAGTTATATGTATATATAGCAATGGTTGTGCCTGCTCCAACTTCCATGATGATAAGAACCAAGAAAACAAAGGCAATGGGAATTCCGACGATTGACCTTTCCATGGAAAGGTCAGAGTTGTCGGAACTAGTGGTGAAAGCCTGCGAGGGATACGGTTTCTTCAAGGTGGTCAACCACAGTGTTCCAAAGGAGGTCATTTCAAGATTGGAACAGGAGGTGACTGAGTTTTTTGCGAAACCGACCCCAGAGAAGAGTCAAGCTGGCCCAGCCAGTCCTTTCGGTTATGGCTGCAGAAATATTGGTCCCAATGGCGATATGGGTGACCTCGAGTATCTCCTTCTTCACGCCAATCCTCTCTCCATTTCTGAGAGATCCAAAACTATTGCAAACGACCCTACCAAGTTCAGGTATTTCTTCAATATATTAATTTTCTAGCTAACAATTTACTTGTAGTACTCTTCGGCTTCCATTCTTTCCTCAATTACAATTAAAAACGATATTAATGAATGTATTGACATTATATTATATAAACGAACACAGGGTAGGGAACAAGGCCTTCTGTTTGTGTTTCTTAAGTACCAAGCAGGCTGGCGGGGTTTGTGATGAGTCTGTGATCTTGACGAGTTTGACATATATATTTGATTTCCTTCTTTTTCGGGTGATATATATTTGATTTCTTTATTCCCAGTCGTGGTAACATTATAAAGAGTTGGAACTTGGAATCAAAACAATAAACAACTGATTCTGGAAGAATAACAGTGGGCCTATAAACAGGAGAGAATTTATGTATATAAATTTTCCAATCGATATGAAATGGTGCAAGAATTTTTGGCAGTAAATTAGTATAATATTATTGGTGCTTGGTATATATCCTAGATAAGCTAGGACATCTTTCCTTTATATTTGAAATTAAGCATGCTACAGAAATTTACAATGCGTTTAATAATTAATAGTTTAACATGTTCATTTGCCTCAACTTACCATTTTTGAATCAATGTATGTAATTTTTTGTTTTTTGTTTTTTATCATGTATGTAGTTGTTTTCATGTGTTTGTTTTGTCTACGTGATGATAAACACTTCGGCACCTTTGAATTAGTTGGAGATCAATCTGATTGATCAGGATCTTCGCTTCCACGGGATTCGTCTATGTTTCTATTCATGATCATCATCATCATGATTTCTTCTATTCATATAACAGTTTAATAGGTTCAATACTTCAGAATTTTAAATATTCTTTTTAAAAAATATAATTAAAAAAGTTAAATATTAAATATTGAAATTTTTTTATGGCATTTAACTTGCATTCCTTGTAATATATGGCATTAATACGATTGGGCTGACTTACTTTCCGACTTTTCTATCAATTAAAAATTTAAATGAGAACATTAGTGTTGAAACTTCAAAAGGTGTGCAGCGATACGTGCACCACCAACAAATGGGCTACTCCAAACAACCTTTTAGGTGTCTGGTTTCAACTTTTAATATATAGGCATAGCAACTAAAATGATATTTTAATACGTGCACATCCTATTTTACATCAAACACAAACCGCCTTTAGGTATACACAACTTTTTAGTGCTATTTTATTTGTATACGTTTTATTAATTATTATTTTTATAATTACACACAGCGGGATTTTTTTTTGGCACAACACAGCAGGATTTTGGTACATTAAAATTATTTGTTTTAATTTAACTTACTTAAATGTTTAATTTTTTTTGTTATTACCAAATGTGTGAAAATATTTCCCAACATTTTATGATTAAATATTATGTCTTTATTTTCGAAATTAAATAGATGCCTTCAATCAATTATGTCAAATGGCCAAAAAAAAATTAATTATGTAAAAGTGATGTTAAAAATTTAGGATTTAATTTTGATTTATTGTCTGTATAAAATATTTTCACATTATTATCTTAACATATATTGGCACATCATTTAATGAGTTTGATTATAATAATAATTATCTCTGATATCAAACTCCTCTTTTTTTTTAAGTGTCAAACTTATTAAATGATATATCAACATATTATTGGATAATAATGTATAAAACATTTACAATGACAACGAGTCAAAATTAACCTAAAATTTATGAGTTTAAATTTGATCTACTTTTAATGTAAAATTTTATATATTATCATCAAATGATGTATTGATAATTTGATACATCACAAAGAGTATGACTTCGTATAAATAGTTGTTGTGATAATTAATTTTTTTAATGATTTAATAATATATGATTAATAATAATGTAAATTTTATAAATAGTAGATCAAAATTAAATGTGAAATGTATTAATAGCCGTCATGGAATCAGAAGCCTTCTCTTTAAGTAGTATGGTATAATAGATAAGTAATGCTATATTTTTTTAAGAAAATCTCATAATATCTTTATAATTACTTAAAATATTAAATATTAAATGAAAAAAATAAAAAAAATTTAATATATTGAGAAGTTAAAATATATTTAATAATTTATTCTCTAAAAAATTAAAAAGATTATTAGTTGATAGACTAAGATGATATATAATTATTTGTAATAGATATGAGATAATTGCTTTCATAATATAGGGCTACCTCCTAACAATGGTGGGCCCAACATATATAATAAAATTAAGAGTAATAATAGTTGCACATAATGTTAGGCTTACATACTTTACATTTGTTGATTCATTAATTATTTATTGGTCACTCAATTACTGAATCAATTGATATCATTTAAAACGAGTTTCCACCTTAACGTATGTGAGATATGTGAGAAGAAAAGGTATGTGCAACTATCATCTCTCCAAAACTAATCTTATGACAACCACGTTACATTTTGGGTTTATCATTAGTTAAAATTGTCTTATGGCATTGTGATCCACTCATATTTAAGTACGTAAAACTTAGTTTCTTTAAAAAAAAAAGTAATTGCTATTATACCTTTATGAGTATAATATTTAAGATGAGTTATCAATTATTGATTTTAAAATAAATATTTAAAAGTTTATTAAATATATTCAGTAACCAATAAATACTTAATAATTAACCATAAGTACCAGTACCCAAAAAAAAGAAAAGTATTAGAATAATTCCCTCAAAAAAATCATTGACAAGCATAACTTTTGGGTTTTAAGTTTCTAAATGATAAGATAACCATTAAAATGGACACTCTCATCTATATGAGGGATTTAAATCTTCTAATCTTTTTTTTCTACCTATTTTCTTGTCATCTTAGTTAAATAATGACAACTTAGCAAAAATTTCTCTTAGTTGTCATCATTCAATTAGAGAAACCAAGAAGACAATAAGAGAAGTAGACAAAATATTTAATTGCTTATAGGAGAATTATGCCTCATCTATAGGCAGAATTATGTCCAACTGAAAGGGAACCATATGGTCATAGTTCATGAACCTTGGCTTAGCACATGATTCGTTAGAAAGGACAGTAAACGTTAATGTGCAAACCTAGGGTTTTTTAATAGACAATGTACAAACTTAGGTTCTTTTTGTGCTACTTGCATTGGTTTCTCTATGCCTACTTTTCCTAGCATGCCGGTACGCGGCCAGTGACGATATCATCATTTTGCTTCAAGAAAATAGACTACAAATTGGATGACAAAGTCAGAAAGAAATCAATAACTTACTCAATCAAACAAATAATAATATAGAAAGGAAAATTGAAAAGGGAGAAATGGGTGTGATATCATATCATATGACTCTCCATGTGTCTTTGCCTGCTATTTTTTTGGTAATAAGCAAATATGCTTGTTTCACCCAATTAAAGTATTTTTTTCCTAATATATAGACAGAGTGGTGCAAAAACTACAGATACCACAAGTCATGACCACCATCTCACTGTTTTCCGGCCTTCAATTGCAGTTGTGCTGTGAATGATTATATAGAAGGAGCTAAAGAAGTAGCATGTGAGATTCTTGATCTAGTGGCGGAGGGTTTGCGGGTCCCGGACAAGTTCTCACTCAGCAAGCTCATCAGAGATATCCATAGTGATTCGGTCCTGAGGATCAATCGCTACCCTCCCATGAACCTGAAGCTGAAGGGCAACAAGAATTGGGACCCATCTAAACTCATGAGCAATAATAGCATTGGCTTTGGGGAGCATTCTGACCCTCAGATCTTGACCATCCTACGGTCCAACGACGTGAGCGGCCTTCAGATCTCCACCCACGACGGGTTGTGGATCCCTGTCCCCCCTGACCCCAATGAATTCTTCGTCATGGTTGGTGATGCCCTCCAGGTTGGTCCCCTAATCAACTCAATATCATAAATTCACAATCACGATTTTCCAAGATCAAATTAATTAACATTAATCACATTCGCATTTGTTTTCAGAATTCTTTCTAAAAAAATAAATAATGTGGTTTGCATAATAATAGTAATAATAAATTTAGTTATTAATTGAGGGTTTATCAAGTTATTTCTTATAGAATATGAAGCAAGTTTGAATCTCAATTAAAGTCAATCTCATTAAGAAACAACAAAAAATCTTGTACTTTATCAATTGTGAATTAGTCCCGTAGGAGTCTAAAAGACTTAACTCATAAGAATTCCATAGAGTGCCATATGACAGTTGACCAAGGTTTTTTTAACTCATAAGAATTTCATGGAGTGCCATATGATAGTTGACCAAGGTTTTTTTTTTTTTTTTTTGGTTGACAATGGATGAAGGTTTTGACGAATGGAAGGTTTATAAGCGTGAGACACAGAGCACTGACCAACACATTGAAGGCAAGGATGTCAATGATGTACTTTGCAGCGCCACCAATGAATTGGTGGATCAGTCCACTGCCGAAGATGGTGTCACCACCCCAAAATCCAAGTCTATATAAGCCCTTCACGTGGGCCCAATTCATGCAAGCAGCCTACTCTCTCCGACTCGGAGACTCTCGGCTTGACCTCTTTAAGGCCCAACAAGACAGTGATCTCTTAGCTGCTTCTCCGTCATAGATTCAATGTTGATATTTTTTCCCCACAATTTGTTAGAATTGGATAGATTTTTCTTTTTATAAAAATCCTTTTCTTTTTTCTTTTTGTTTTTTAGCCTTTGACATGATGAATATTCTTCGCAATTCAGCAGAATCCTCAATATGAAGTTCTTTGTATTTAAAGGGTAAAAGATTATGGATTCAAATATGATGTTTCATTTTTTTTGTCTCATTATTTGTCCTTCCAATTAAATGCTGATAACTTAGTAAAAAAATTTATTTCTTAATTGAAAATAATTTTTTTTTAGTTGTCAATTTTTTCTACTAAGTTGTTAGCATTTAATTGAATAAATAAAAAAAAGAACAACAAATTTGATTCCAAAAATTATGGTCAAATTCCAATGGGATCAAGATATTCTCATACTAATAAGTAACATGAAAGAGTCATGTTAGAAAATAAAAGATATAAAAGTAATATTAGTAAACTTTATACAAATATTAGTGATCCTACTATAATAAAATTTATATATTTTTCTCCCTAATATGACCTTATCCAAATCCTTCTAAATTATCACGTTATTAAAAGTCTTTTGATATTTTGTAAGAAAAGTAATAAAACCATCGGATCTAAAATTATATAAAGGCTTACAAGTAACTTTTATTTGTAATTGTAAGCCCAAAGTTTCAATTACCACTTTGCTCTATCTATCCAAATATAGCCTTAGATATTTCATGGTCAAATTTCTTGTAGTGCTCACATTTTATAGTGCACTTTTCCATCCTTGCCTCCTATTTGGCCAAATTACTAACATGTAAAGCAGCAGTTTACACCTTTGAGCTTTGACTAGTCCCCAAACTCTGTTGCCTTTCCTCTCTCACTACCAAAGCATAGACCTTGCTAACATTTGGCAATGGCTCCATGCTGAGAATTTGAGACCGCACAGTACTGTACAGATCACTTATTCCCATAAGAAATTGATGGACTTTCTCTTTTTCTCACTCTTGAACAAATCCCTTGGCTGCACCACAAGTGCAAGTGGGTATAGTTGAGTAAATGCTCAATTCATCCCACAAAGCCTTCATCTTTGTGAAATATGCCACCACATTGAGGTCATCTTGTTGGAGTAGGCTGAGTTCCGGTTTGATTTGATGAGCCAGAGGAGCTTTCTCTTGTGAAAAACGATCCTCCAAATCAAGCCACATACTTCGAGCCGTATCAGCAAATGCAACAGTATCATGTAGCTTTTTAGCCAGAGAATTGAAGAGCCAAGATATCACTATATGGTTGCACTTCTGCTAGGCAATCACATCTGGAGAAGTTTACTGAATGTCCCATAAAAAAAGCCATATAAGTTCTTGGCACGCAATGCATTTCCCATTGCTCTTGACCGAGTTGAATAGTTGTCTCCATTAAGCAAGCAAGAGACCAAAACAGTGCCTAGATTATCTGACGGACTAAGGTAATAAGGTGAAGCGGAGTCAAGGATGGAATTCCTTGATGAATCTGCAGAATGAACTCCGGAGCTACTGTTTGATTCTTCTGCCATGGAGATAAAAGAAAAATGTTGAGTTTGTGCAGGATAGCACAACCAAGCTTTGATACCAAAACAAAATTCTGTATTGCTGTGTTTTATCCTGTACAAGGTCATTACAATTTATACACAAGATGTTCCACATGATGTTGCTAACTATTGGCCTTAATATCTGGCCAAGAAAACAGCTAACCAAAAATAAATCATTGACCTGTCCAATTAAAGGAAAATATGCAGAGAATCAACAAAAATGAAGGAAATAAATATTTACATTTTATTCACATGTTAATAAGAGGTCTCAAATTATTTGAACACGTCATAATCTAAAACCAGATAATCAGCCGATGTAGGCAATTTGAATTCATCACTGACCTCACCAATATCAAATTAGGACACGATTTTTAACGAAAGTGTCAAAAAAGAAAAAGTTTATATAATTATATGGTGACAGACACAGATGGTTAATCAAATTGGCAGCAATAAGATAAGGTGCGATTAATTGTGCAGTTTAAGTGGACGGAGAAAATATTATAAGGGAAAGAGATCACTCGGTGATGGCTATAAAGTTTATGGTTCAATTCTCCCAGCAATCTTCCTCAACTTGAAATTTCAGAAGAGGGAGCTTTTGTGTCCTCATCGTGAAAACCCTTTCCCTAAAAAACATACCTCTCAATAATAATTCGAAACATTGAAAGAAGAATAAGAGGAAAGCAAACAAGAGCATAATCAGCATATAAAGGTATTTTCCACGAAACCAAACAGAGAAACAAACATAAAAATCAAAGAACAAAGAAAAATAAAATCAGATAAATATGAAATCGTATAAAGCTTCGATGCTGGTTGCAGAAGCCCTGAACGACAGTGCTGTGAATCTGCGCACAAGTTCTGAATTTATAGAAAACATTTTCAACTGGGCAACTCTACGTCGCCCTCATGCTGCAAAATTTTCAACTAGCCGCCCTCATGTTGTAAGATTTTCAACGGGTCACCCTCATGCTGCAAAATTTTCAACAGGCCGCCCACATGCTGGTAAAAGAAGAAGCAAGAAGAGAGGGAGGGCGAGGAAGACTCCAAAAACAGAGCTCGTCAAGAAAACCTTGGCCTTTTTTCTTGGAATCTTGTTTGAAGGTAAATCTCTTAACATTTTCATAACTTTTTCTGATTAAATCCTCCCTGTTTTAGAATGTTTTCATTGTTGAAGATTGTCATCACCCTTGTATAGACTCTTATAAGCTCTGAAACCCACTAAAAATTAACACCTTACTTACCCACAAAACCAAACACTGATCCTCTTTACCACTATCAACCATCACCCAGATCACCAACACCAGAAACAGCCTAAATACCATTACCTAAGACACATTTCATCACTAAAACCAAACCGCAAAGTTTCAAAGTCAACTTTTGTGAAGATGGCCTAGTCTCTAATCCCACACCCAATCTACTTAAGCTTCCATAGCCAAACCTGTACACGAGATACCAAATACCATAGATCCATAAAAACCCATAACCAAACACCGCCACGAGAGTTACATGATAAATACATTTGACTTTTACTTGCTAAATAAAGTAAATATTGTTGATTTATACTTCAATTATTCTGGCACTTAAAAGTGAAAAAAGAGGGGAGGTGATTTTAATATCAGAGCATGTCATGAGAGTATGAATGTAGTATAATATTTATCTTTATTGTTTTTCTCTATAATATACATGAACGATGATTGTAAGGTTGATTGGTTTATGAAATTAGAATTATTTTGTATTTTTTTCCCAATTCTTGTTATTTAATTATACTGCTTATTAGTATTTAGATAGACATTTTAAATAAAAATAATTATTTTAAAATATAAAAGAGTCAAATAATGTTACATTGGTAAGTCAAAAATATAATTTTTTAAATAAATATTTTTTAGATAAAATGAATTGATTTTTAAAAATAATTTCACAATATATTTGCTTGTTAAAAATAATAATCAAATGAAAATATAACTCCCTATTATTATATATGTAAATTTGTTCACATTTATTTATTATTTTTATTTAATTATTATGAAATTTATTTATTTGTGATAATTAAATTTCAGCCCTTCTAAAACAACAATTTAATATTAATTATTTTAAAAATATTAAAAAAAGTTTAGTTTATTATTACTTTAACTTTTTCTTAAATTTTTCATTCTTGACAAAATTTAAAAGTTGATACATAATTAATTAAAATGACGCGTGTATAAATATGATAAAGAAATTAATTTAACAAAAAAAATTTATTAAAAATTACCTAAAACCCTATTAATATTTCTGACAAAACTTAAAAGAGATATCCTTCACCTTTAAAAATTCAAAATTTAACCTTCGTTTCGGTTAACTTTAATCTCATAATTAATGAAAATTTAAATAACAAGAAAATATAAAAGAAAATTATGACGTCGGGTAACAATTAGTTGTCTAAAAATAAAATAATACAAACCCATGCTAAAAAGCCTCACGGATAACCTTCAACTAGTAATCCATTTATATAAAAGAAAATTTCAAATTCAATACATACGGTTTCCTATATCAATCATTAGCTTATCCTTGTCTTTTCTATTACCCTTTTACTTTTTCCTTTGGTTGAAACCCAACAGTGTTACTCATTTCGTTTCTCCCAAAAGACAATATTCAATTTACTATGAACAAGGCCTATTACTTGTCATTCCATTGTCTTCACCTATTTCAATTACTTTTTGAAAACACCATCTAAACTTGAAATGATATACCTTCCTTCATTTTAAAAATCTGACTAGGTGGAATGGAAATACGACAAAGCAATTTAATGTATACAGGAACCTATTCTGACTTTAGGCATATTGGCACGGATCACACGCGGTATTGTATTGAAATTTAATGAAAGAAAGTGTCGTGGCTTCCTTAAGCCAAGTCTTATTATCCAAATGTGTCAAAATATAAAATCAGTGTTTCCAAAGTCAATAGAGTGAATCCAACATAAAAGAAACTCAAACCTCAAGAAACGTCAGAGGAAAACTTTTTGATAGCCTACCTTAGGTACTGACCGAACCTACATGGTAGGTAGCATGCATCAATTTTCAAATAATCCTGGTTCACAAATAACAATCAGCAATTATCTATATAATAAAAATAAAAATAAAAATAAAAAAATGGCCCACTTGATCTCAAGTAACAATAAATGACAAACTACTTTATGAGTGTTTTATACTTTTGCATGTTATGGTCTTGTTTGGTATAAAGAAGAAAAGAAAAAAAATAAAAAATAAAAAAAAATAGGAGAAATAAAATTTTATTAATTATTTTTTTTTATTATCATCGAATGAAAAAAAAATTATTTAATTTTATTAAAAAAAATAAAATTAATAAAAAAAATAAAAATAACATGACAATTCTTTTCTTTTTTAATCTATAACGAGGAGAATAAAATATTAGTGAAATCTATAAATTTTTGATTTATTCAAATTATTTTTGTTTCTTTCTAAACTAAATATCAAATAAAAAATGATGACAACTCTTATGTTCTCTTCCTTTCCTTTTTTTTTTTCTTTTAATTTTCTTTCCTTTTTTTTTCTTTTAATTTACATACCAAACATAGCCTTCACGTTCATCTGGAAAAAAATATCAAAGACAATTAAGTGCCTCTCCTTAATTTGCGGTTGAGTAAGGCTTGGAACATGGTGTCAGTGCAGGGGCCTCTGTTAGGGTGTGGTGCTGTGATGGGTAATGAAGTAGACGAAACTCAAGTAAAATTCATGGTCTCTGGTGCAGAGGAGTGCTTACCTTCTCTGGATTCTATGAAGGAAACGAACTTCCAGGGCAATGCTTTTTCTTTCTTCTTTTGCTTTAGATTCCTCTTTCTTTTTCTCGTTTTCTGCTCTCTCTCTCTCTCTCTCTCTCTATATTTTCTTGAAGACTCACTCCCTCCCTCTCTAAAACAATAACATTCATTTTTTTTCTCCTATTTCTTTTTTTTTTTTGTGAGTAGAAATATCAAAATAGACTGAAATTATGAGTCAATTAAAATAACTTGATAAAGTATAAGTTGAATTGAAGAAATCTTAACTCCAACTAATTATGGGTCAGGTTAGGCTAGCCCGCTGACCTGATGCGAGCTGATCTGTAATAGATTAGGTTAGACTGGCAGCCGTGATCGATTATGTAAAATATTATTTTTTTTGTTATATATTTAATTTTATTATTTTTTATTCATATCTTTACTTGACTAGCTTTATTTAGATTTAGAAAAAAAAATAAATTTAATGAGTATATTTAGTCTTTTTTTTCTCTATTTAAAATGTGATATTAATTTGTGCTAATTCTTTGAATTGATTAATTTATGATTCAAGTGATACTTCATAGATATATCTTAAATCGTTTATATCGAAAATAATGTACTAAATCTTCATTGTTTATGTTAATGACACTAAATATAATTTGTTATACTTATATTTAATTTACGTACATAATTTTTATGAGTTTTTATTGATGTAGAAGTTTAATTTATTAATAAGTTATTATTATTAAATAAATTAATTTATCAACTGGTAATGTTTATTGATAGGATGTTGCTCATGGACTCAAACATCACGTGAACATTACAACTTTCATATTTTCTCTTTTAAGTTTTATTGGTATAATGCTATTGATAAAAATAAAAATTTCATGGCAAATTTGAGTTTCAACTCTTACCAGAAAGTGAACTTGAATTTGCTTGTTTCAACTTCAGGCTTACTAAATTTGACAAAGAATCAAGTCACGGTTGTCCAATCAACCAAAATTGAGGTGTATGGTTCTTTAATTTGTTGAGTTAGTCCAAATGGAAGGTTTAGCTAGACACTGACCTGAAAGGTTTTTGCTATATTTGTTTGGGTAGATTCAGTTCCCAAATTGCATTGTTGGTGGACGGTAACCATCATTGTTTTCTCATATAATTATTGTCATGATCTTTATAGTAGTACAAAAGAAATTTATAATTCGGCAACAAGAATTAGCTAATTAAATTACAGGTTCGAGCTACATTAACACCAGTTTTTGATTCACTTCTTACTAGCTAGTAATCATCATTTGTTGATATTGATATTCACTAATTATAATATGTTTTGATGGTGGAATAATTTATCTATCTCTTAAACTTTTTTATATAAAAAAGAAACGTATAAAACAAAATTATAGTAACAACTAGTTGAATAATGGTCATCATCACTTCCATTTCCAATATTCATTTGTTGACAACAAAAAATCGAATTGAAATATTATAGTGTGTTTGATTTATTTTTTATTTTTATTTTTAGTTAAATATATTTTTATTATAATTATAAAAATATTATAAGTTTATTTTATTTATTTTTTGTTTTCATTTTTAATTAAATATATTTTTATTATAATTATAAAAATATTATATTATTTTTATTTTGTTTTCCATTTTTAAAATTTTGTGAAAAAAATAATAAAAATAACTTTTTGTTATTTTTATTATTTCTTTTATAAAATTTTGAAATCATGAAATAAAATAAAAATAATGTGACATTTTTATATTTATAATAAAAACATATCTAACTAAAAATGAAAACAAAAAACAAACAAAACATGTTTTATATTGAGTTTATTTTGTTTTATATTTTTAAAATTTTGTGAAAGAAATTGTGAAAATATCATTTTTTTTGTTTACATAATTTTTTTTACAAAATTTTAAAAACATGAAATAAAATAAAAACAATGTACTATTTTTATAATTATAATAAAAATATTTCTAACTAAAAATGGAAACTGAAGATAAATAAAACACCTTCTTGATTTTTAGACAAATTCTTAAGTGTCCACAAAGAAAGATCAGTCTCTTACTCCACGGTGGTACTACAAGTCAGGTGTCGTTGTTGGAATTTATTTTATTATGCTGTTGTTAATTGAATTTTGATTCGTTAACATAAAATGTGTAGCTAAATAATTTGATGATAGCTAGTTAATTAAAATCATAATCACTTTTTTTTCCGATTACAATAGAGGTACAAGCACTTATATAGGGGAGGATAAATGTAGCTTCATGGATAATCAAACTTTCAATATCAACATCACAATTAAGTTTTAAATGCTTGAGTTGGTGTCAACTGGGTTACAAACTCATTGACAAATGATATTTTTGGGTTTGAGCAAAGTGTTAGATGTGCTTATAGCTTAAACCAAGTAACTTAAATGTCTATAATAGGTGGAGATATAAGTTATTTACATCTTGAATAGTCGTTTTTAATCTGATGTGGGGAAGACTATATTTGACGTTTAATTAGAGCGCTATTCTTTGACTATTTTTTGCATGTTATCTAAGGACTATCGATTACTAATTCAAAAAGATGGTTGCCAAAGTATGCTTATAACTGATTTTACTCTATACAAGGGTGTTTTTGGTCTAGTATGGTTTAAAGTGTCACATGTGACATCATGTTATACGCTTGGCTTGATCCCAGCGTCAGAGAGTACGAGAGACCCCTTACTCCGTAAGTATTTTCACGAGCGTACACTACATAATGGATGGATGATATCTATGCCAAATTCTCTGCATGATCCAGCAAGTTCAAGGAAGATGCTCGCCCACAGGTTGTATACTCTCTTTCTCATGAGGTCGTTTAGCGCTCTTTGACTTGCCTAGAGACGGTTTAGATGGCCAACTCTTGTCAAAACTTGGACTCTTAATTGGAGGGCCAAAATTGCATGAAACAGTTCACGTTTAAAGCATTTATTAAGGCAAAAACACAAATTGTGAATGAAGAAGCTACTTTTGAATCTTCGGATTTTATTTCCAATAATTCCCATCAACAAACAATTTTATAAAAATTTCTGGTGTGGACTCAAATCCATGACTACATGTCACATGAATTGTCATAATTTGGCAAGAAAATGGTAGGAGGGTTAACTTACAGTGATATGTATAATTGTTTAATTTCACAAGCAATACAAAATTTCTCAAAGAATAAGAAGAAACTTCCCCCAAAAGTTTAACAATATTAGAAACATAAAAGGGTGAGGAGCGGAGCTTGACGTATATCTGACATTTCTCAGCTAAATCTAGCAAAAATCTGGAAAGCATATGTCCAATCGCTCCTGCAATGGCTTCAATTTTGCTATTACTAGAAGCATTAATAAGATGCTATAATCATGAAGTTCTGCCACAGAACGAGAGCAGGAAAGAGGAAGCGAAGAAGGACTCGGCATCAATTATTAAGATGAAGAAACATGGGAAAGCATCTCCCGGCTTGGATAACCTTGATTGCTTCTGCAGTTTCTTGAATGATCACAATGAGGAGACCAAAACCTGGAAATTAGCCAAGTGTTGCATTTGGCCTTAAAAGTAATTAAACATAACGATATTCTCTTCGCCAGCTATATTCTATATATATCATATTTTCAATTCATATCTCAACCGTACCCTTGAAGCTTAAATTTGATGCTATTGTTCTGTTCTTTGATAGGTATGAAGCTAGTCAAGCGAATGCTTGCGGTTTTTATTGCACTGGCATGCAGGTCCCTTTCTATCATAACAATATCAAATAATATCTTAGTTTATTTATTTATTTTTTTCATTTACCGCGACACTTGTCTTCTGACACTGATGTCGTTTATTTAGGACATTTGATTTATTTTTTATTTTTATTTTTAATTAGATATATTTTTATTATAATTATAAAAATATTATATTATTTTTATTATGTTTCTTGATTTTAAAATTTTGTAAAAAAAATAATAAAACTAAGTGAAAAATGAAAACGTTTTAAAAATAAGAAGAAAAAATAATATGAATTTTTTGATAATTATAATAAAAACATATCTTATTAATGAAAGCAGAAAACAAACTAAAAGCGCGCTAAGGATTCCAATTGATAAAAACAGTTTAAATCATATAAGCTAATAATGTTATTTGTGAGATAGGCATATACTGCCACAGTATTCTATAACTATATGTGATCTGAATTTCAGAATGTTAATTAGAGCAATGGAAATAAATGATTATTTATGGATTATGGAACATTGATGAATTGTGAAACTTCAGAAGTAGGGTATTGGATTGTAAGAATATTGTATTTCATTTATAACTCGATTTTGAGGGACAAACAAATTGAACTAACAAGTCGCACTTTTGGTGACCCCAATCGCCCCTATGCTCTTCCAAGGTAAACCTGCCCACTCCGTTAATTACTACGCTGTCTATGAACGAAAATCCACTCTCCAACGACGAATTTGTAGGCATTATTTGAGCAATGATGGTCTTCATTATGGAATTTAGATAGCAGTTTTGGTTTTAAAACCTTTTTTTTTTTTGGTTGAAATTGGTTTAAAAAACTTAGCAACGGGTTGATTAAGCAGCAAGCAAATAACTGAAATAAGGTAAACAAATAGAAAAAGTCAAGTCTTCATTAATCAAGCCCATTTTCCGTAAATTCGGCAAGGAAAAGCCCAACTGCAAAAGGAAAGATTAGGCTGGCATTATTATGCTGAAAGTCAGAGTCTCTTTTGGACCTCAATCAAGCTCGGGTCTCAATAACTGAAAAAGGAAAGATTAGGCTGGCATTATAATGCTGAAAGTCAGAGTCTCTTTTGGACCTCAACCAAGCTCGGGTCTCAATTTCTTAATCTCTTTTTGGTATGAATAATACCCTTTGTGGGATTTTTTTGTTATCCATTTTGTTAGAGCCTTGTCTCCTTTGATGAATTTTTATTTGCTTTGGTGTATCTATGATTCAATTATTTTTTTATTTATAAAGATTTTGGGTTCAGAATATAAAAAATATCGCTATTTTTTGTAGTTATAATACCTAGGCTGAAAATATATACAAATGTTTGTTTTGTTTAGTCATTAAAGAATATATGGTGTTATTTATGTCAGTGTATGGAGTAAATTCAGATAACGGATATTTTAAAAGAAGAGTGCGTATATAAATACGACAAAATATTAAATAACATTTTAAATTTATAAAATGTTTATATCTATATCCGAATCATGTTTTGTTTCTGGATTGGTATCTGTACTTTTTAGTTATTTACGTATTACTTCTGTCTTATCACGTTTAAAACTTTTTTGGAAAGTTAAGTGTTATTGGACTTCAATCGAATGAATACAATTTTTTTTTTTAAAAAAAAAAAGCAAAGTAGCGTTTGCTATCAGTTTTCCTGCTAAAGCAAACATGATTTCACAAAGAGAATGAAAATCCTCACTTGTCGTCTTCTGTTATGATTAATGATTGTAGAGACGGCAACACAAATCCAACTCTTCAACTGTAATTAAGCAGAATCTGGCTGCTCGAATTTTGGGGTGCCTTTCGTGTACTATTGTACTCAACCAAGGTGTTGAGAGTTGAAAGTTGAAAGTTGAAACATTCTTAGGAGACCGAGTAGTTCCACGTGAGAGAACTATTTTCTTTTCTAACTTTCTAGTGGAAAAAAAATCATTAAGTTTTTGTTTAAATTATATTATATTTTACAACTTTTATTTAAATTATGTAAAAAGTAAAATTATAAAATTAAATGAATGTTGCTTAATTTGAGTTGTACTTTTTTTAAAGAAAAAACATTGTGAAAACCTTTAAAAATATGTTTAAATGGAGGATATGAAAAAAAAAAAGAAATCGAGAATGATTTGAATAAACTTTTCTCTTATTTAAGATTTTTATAACATGAGGAGAATTTTTTTTTTTCATCATGTAACCCTTTAAAATTATCTTTTATTCATTTTTATAAATATTTTAAAAGTTCTTTAATTTTCAAAAAATTTAGTAATTATTTAACCTTTAATTCCTTTCTTTCTTTTTTCCTTTTAATTTCGTCTCTTTCCTTTCCCCCAATCATCAAACAACAAGCAGTCATAGCCAAATACCTCTTAGTGCTCTGATGCTTTTCGGTCGCGCAATTATATCTCCCACTCTCCTAAAAATGAATATGATTGACGTATTCTCCGAAGTCCAAGTCAAGACATGACGCTCTCATTTTTTCCAATCCCATGCTCCCTCTTTTCATTCCAAGCACATGCCAGCACTACGGCCATACCATCTTCATTTTTTCAGATACACTGAGCTCATTCAAATATCAATAGCAAATTACGATTACATGGGGAAGGTGATATTCAGGTAGTTTTTTTTTAACAAATAAATGTAATGGGATCACAAATATCAAAATCAAATGATTAATTGGAGGATCATAAATATATATTGCTTCTAACAGAAAAGGCTTCTTTACATTTCCCTTTATTCTTTTTCGAGTATTTCAGATAAGAAATCTAAACAAAAAAATAAGGACTTTGGCATGTTTGTCAGACTATAGTTATGAGCTGATAGAAGATTAACTATTTATTATTGACTCTACATTGAGCACTACTTTAAAATGAGTAATTGTACAAATTTATATTCACACACTACTTACATATTATGATGCAAGTAATTAGATAATGCCTTTTTTTTTGTTGGGAGAAAATGATAATAAGAATAAGTTATTCAAATACTACTAGTTAAGGTGTCAATAACATGTATGGGATCCTAAATGTTAAGTAGAGGTTCATTTAGAGAATTACCTACAAGGTATTTACTTGAAAGCATTCCCCACACAAAAACTATTCACCCGTAGTAACTAGGTGTTAAGAGATTTCCCTTAGGATAGATGGTTACCAAAACAGGACTATTGTCCAAGGGGAACATGGAGTATAGATCCTTATCCAAAACCCTTGAGTTCGGTTGATAACCCCTTAATTCTAGTGTAACGTTTTTTCAATAATTCAAATTATGCACACACACACACACATATAGTTTAAATCAATGTTGTTAAAGCCAGACCGGATAGTGAATCAAAAAAGCTTTTGATTCAGGTTCAACTGGTTTAACCGTCTGGTGGAACATGATGATGTCATAATTACGTATTAAATAAATAAATATACATATATACACAACTCATAACACACATTACTAATAATAAAATACATAATAAAGTTTTAGGGTCTCAATTCTCAAGTCTCATATTACTCTCAGTTAAATACTCAAGTGATTGAGAAATAAAAAAAATTAAAAATTGAAAATTAAAAAAAAAAAGATATGGCTGGTTCACAGTCCGACCAGTTTTGTCTGGTTTTAACTGGTTCAACCTAATCCAACCATGAATCCAGTTCTGACATTGAATCATAACCGGAAAGGAGGCCGGTTCACGATCCGATCCGGTTCAAACAACCTTGGTTTAAACCAGTATCTTTTCTCTTAAAAAAGAAAAAAAGAAAAAGATATGGCCGGTTTACCGTCCGACCAATTTTGTTCGATTTTAACTGGTTTAACCTGGTCTAATCATAAATCCAGACATTGAATTATAACCAAAAAGAAGACCATTCATGATCCAATCCGGTTCAGACAACCTTGGTTTAAACTAGTATCTTTTCTCTTATAAAATTTGATTAATCTAAATGATTGAGTCCATTGAGGTTGTTGAATCATCGTCTCACTAGTTTATTGGGCCAGTTGACCCACTTAACTCATTTTAATAGTTGAATTACTTTAAACATATTAAAATTAGAAGATCCAAAAAAATAATCTATTGACCCGCTGTGTTGAATAATTTGCTACTTGGACTTTTTTTTATATTTTTTTTTTGTATCAATTAAAATCTAGATATTATATATCACAACTTAAAATTAAAATTCAACACAACTTAATAACCTTAATACTAAAAAAAAATCACAAAAAAAATTAAAGCTTGATCATACGCATATGCCATGTTCCATTTCGTTTTTATATGACATTTGCTAACTCAATTTCACAGAGCTAATACAATAAAAAAATTTAAATCATCGTTAATTGGTTGGGTTTCAAGTGGAGAAACATATATGTTTAGGTGATTACAAAAATAAAATTTAAAATATAAGTAAAAAATTATAAATATTTTTTATATGAGTGTGTATTTATACATAAATAATAATTAATTTTGTATATAGTAATAGCATTATCCGGTTACACCAATGAACTATTTGACCTGTGATCAGACAAAAAAGATTCTAGTGTCCAACTTGAGTAAATAAAATGTGGATATTATATAATGCTGTTTATTTGTTTTAAATATGTAACTACTTTCTAAATTTTAACATCTAATTATTTTAAAAATATTTTATATTAAAAAATGAACTGTATAATGCTATTTTCTTGTGGTTGTAAGATAGTACTAAAACATACTTCTAACCCAACCGCCTTTTTGAGTCGCTCTTCCAACCGTGTTTTAAAACGGTGCTTGAGTTGAAAGTTGAAACGGGATTTCAGCTCGGCTGTGACCATACATCGTACATGAAAAGAAAAGAAAGTTGACTGTCCAAATACGTGTAAGCGACTCAAGAACGAAGAATGAAAAGGTGTTGGTTTTCAAAGGTTGCGGCCCGTAGTGCTTCCAACGAGAAAGCCATTGAATTTAACCATATTATACGGGAGAAATTATTAGTTAAGTATATAGACATTTTATTTAAAAGTTGATATGTGTGATGCTATTTTTTTTTAGAGATAAGGGCATTTATTAATGGGTCACTTAATTTCACACATATTTAATATTAAATGAAGTGTAGAGTATCTACTTAAGAATTATTGATTATACAATTACTGATCCCGCCTTCATAGTTCATACTCAATTAATTAATGTCAAACCTCTATCACGTTTTCATTATCTTCTGCTTCTAGAGGAGTATAGCGCAAAACACAAACAAAATGTGGAAGACTGCAGAACACAAACAGAGCAAAAGCCAAACCGTACACAAACTTGCAACATGTAGCTAGTTTCAGCTTTCCTGATTAATTAAATGTCCCCTTTGTTTCCGTAAAAGCAAACCCATCTCTTCATCTCCCAAAATTAGCCAAACTTAATAAAATAGACGCACGCATAATCAATCTGAGCCCTGAAGAAGCGACCTTTATTAATGATACTTTAGAGAAATGCACTATACAGTCTTATTTTATATAAATATCATGTGGGAGTATATATATATATATGACTATTACAATTAATCAATCATCAGTAGCTCTATATTGCCATTTCAACTTAGCAATGTCACGTAAACTGATATTTTAGAACATGTTAATGCGTCACGTAAGAAAACATGATCACAAGTCATCAGCTAGCAAGCTGCTGTTGCAAGAACCATATATTTTCATCCGTCCACAAGTCCGCACCACCCAAACCATTGCCTGGTTCAAATGCTTGGATATCCGAGTAGTTTATCTGCTGCCATGGGGTGGATTCTTTCTCTGCACTATATGATGAGCAACTACCACCACCCATTAAATTGTAAGATACGCTAGAGTCAGAGAGAGAAGGAGCTTGGACATCAACAGCTGATGAGTAAGATGAAGCCGCTGACAACAAACTGGGGTTGGCTCCAGAAGGGTCGCTATGTGCTTGAGTGTTGGAGAAGGTGGGTTGAGCATGGCAAGGACCAGTCCCGGATGAGGCCTGAGCCTGGATCCGCTCTATCATGCGGGGCATCCATACAAAACGCAAGGTGTCTCTGAACTGTTTGCTGTTGATATCACATTTGAGTTGCTTAGCCTGCTTTACCACTCTTGTCCTCCAATAGTTTTTTATCTCATTGTCTGTTCTGCCCGGCAAGTGTTGAGCTATTTTCGACCACCTTCAATATAAATAACACAATATTAGTTCAATTAACAAATTTATTGCAAACATAATAAAATAATTAATCAACGGTAATACTTCATAATAATAATTATAATATACCGATTGCCCCAGCGGGAATGGAGGTCAAGAATCAAGAGCTGTTCTTCGAGGGTGATGTTCCCATGTCGAACATTTGGACGCAAGTAGTTTAACCATCTTAATCTGCAACTTTTACCCGTTCGCTTTAGACCTGTAGTTGAAATCATCAGTAACTAGAATTAAGCATCAACCATGAATCATGAGAAAGGACGTAGTAAGTGGCTGGGCAGGGATGAACGGTCTATATGGTGGCAAAGAATTTAGTTTAGCTAAGAATTTTATTTCATTAAATACACGAATGCTTACCTGTACAGCGAGCGACGGAGTTCCAGTGACCTTCGCCGTGGACGGTGATGTAGTTGATGAGAACAGAATCCTCCTCCTCTGTCCATGGGCCTTTCGTTATTACCATATCTTCTTCACGTCCATATGCTGCTGATGAGCCACAATCTGATAAACTTCTCATCATGTGAACACCGGCCGTGTACTCCATCTCCATATTACTTTCAATAAACTATGTTATAGACTATAAGTGATCTGGCTTTTCTTTTTTGGTTTGGAGTGACAGAGGGATACAAAGAGGTAGTTTTGGAAATATGCTTTGACTTATTCAGTTAAGCATATGCTAGAGAAGGTGATTTATATAGAGAGAGATGAGACATCAGCTGAAGGTCAAATTGGATTTAGGACGATCTGCACTTTTAGGTTTAAGTTTTTTTCTAAACCAAAAGAGAAAGTGGTGGGCTGCGAATGTCGCTGAATAGTAGCAGAAACTTAGAATTGTTAATTAATTAAGAGATATTAAATTAGTTTCTACTCGTATTTTTTGTTTTTTAATTTGGGCCTTGGTATTTGGAGTTGACTCTTTGACTTCTCACACGCTTTGTACAAAACAAATACTTTATAATATAGAGTCAAACAAACTGTGGGTTTGCTGCGAGTCGGTGACACTCGGTCAGCATTCTGATTCTAAAATGATAAAATGGAAACGGGTCTTGTATCTGGCCAACTTTGATGCAACCCGAAAATTCTTCCCATGTGTTTCAGAGTAATTTATGTGCATTGCACCGTGCGAACTGGTACAATCACAATAAGAATAAAAAATAAAAAAGATATTTTATATAATTTTTAACATACATAAGTTTCCACTGGGTCATATAAACTGATACAAAAACCTGAATTAAGAAGAAAATAACTCCATAATATATTTAAATACTTTATTTAGGGAAAAAAATATTACTGGGGTGGAAAGTTAATCTCGTTGGCTTTACTTTCACTCTTTCTGCTAAGGAAATACTTGGACCTTTATGTGAGCTTCGTAGTTGGTTACACAAGGAATAACGATCTGGGGAACATTTTTGTGGCCCATCTTTGCTATCAATTTGTGATGATTATACATAAGACTCTAAAATTTTGTTAAATTGCTAATGTAAAAAAAATATTATTATTTAATGATGTATTGACTTATTATTAAAAAAATTTGACTTCTTCAATAATTATTATAATAGTTAAATTTTTTTAATAATTTAATAATATATTATTAGATAATAATGTAAAATGATTTTAGATTGTTCAAAATTAAATTCTTACCTAAATGAAAAGACCCAAAACTATATATATTGAGATATTGCCTCAACAACTTTTGGATCTTTTGGAAATTGCTGATACACATAGGCTTGTCAATTTCTATCTTACTCGTGAGTATCTTAACCACTCGACGCTCTACCCTACATACTCTACGGGACTTGAAGTGGATTAAGATTGTTAATCTTTGTGAAACAGGTTAAGTGTGAGTTTATGGTCAATTTGTCCCTTCCCATCTTGCGCCTTATATATAAAAAATCTCTTTACTTAATTTTGTCATTTATTATTTATTTTCTTAGCTTGATGTATTTATTTATTTAGTTAATTCTAAATAAAAATAGTAAAAGTATTCTTATTTTTCAATTATATGCAATGATTATTAAATTTTACTAATGTAATTTATTATGCTATTAATATAAATTTATGTTTAAATTTTTCACAAGAAGGCAAGTGAGTATGATGCAAATTTTAAATATTCTTATAAGGACGAATTTTAGTTTTCGTCTACCTGCTGATTGAGTAAAGTCAAGTAAGATACTAATCTAAAGGACGTGGGGGAAGATCGGGTTAAACAAAAACCCACTCAGACCCACCTCGTTAAATTGTAATACACATCGCCAGTTAAATTTTGGATTCTTATTTTTTAATTAAAAAAATAAGGTGCGATTAATTGTGCAGTGTACGTGGAGGGAGAAACTGTTTATAAGGGAAAGAGATCACCCAACTTGAAATTTCAGAAGAGGGAGCTTGGTATCCTCATTGTGATCTCAATAATAATTGGAGACATTGAAAGAAGAATAAGGGAAAAGCAAACGAGAGCATAATCAGCATATACTGGTATTTTCTACGAAACCAAACAGAGGAACAAACATAAAAATCGAAGGAGAAAAGAAAAAGAAAACGTAAAAGATGACTCAGTTCAGCGGGGTGGTCGACACGCAAAGCATTCTCCCTAAAGAGAGAAAACCCTGCATTCCGGTCTGTTGAGCTTGAATTTCATGGAGTCATCACTGTGATCTCATACCATACGAAATAAAATACCATACGATGCATAGCAATATTCAATAAAAAAGGAAAACAAAGGCAAAACCAGATTTACACAACAGAATCGTGAAAGGATGTGAAATTGGAAATAAAATCAGGTGAATGTGAAATCGTATAAGGCGTCGATGCTGGCTGCAGCAGCCCTGAACGAAAGTGCTGAGAATCTGCGCAAAAGCTCTGAATTGTAGAAAGCGTTTTAGGGTTTCTGAGGGAGCGAGAGAAGACGCCGTCATTTTTTTAAAAATGAAAAAAAGCAATTTTTTTAAAAAATCTTTTGAACCTTACTTCGTCAGCTTGTAATTTTGAGAAGAGGCCAATTGCACTTTCCTGTACTTATAAAATTGTGAAATCATCTATTGTATACGAAACAGATAATAAAGAGAGTAAAAATATGTAAATTATTTAAATTATGAGAATATGAAATGCAGATAGCTTAATTTGATTTTTAAGTACATAAAATGCGATATGAACATTTTATAAATATGATTAACGTATTAGCAGTGCTAGGGAGTCCGGACTCCCCTCTGTTACACTGCATGTAGGTTGAGGGGAGTCGAAGATTTCTTTTGATGTATCTCATGATCAAAATGTCGATAATTTTTATGTGGGTTAAGTTTTGAATGTTAGAAATGTATACTTTCAGTTAGGACAAATTATTTTAAAAATCAGTAATGTTATTTACTTCGAAAAATCTTTTAGAAATCTCACTACAAATTCACGTAGCGGTAATCGCGCATAATGAAACTAAATTGCTTTTCACAAAAAACTTTGTAACAAATTTATGAATTAACTCCTATTTAAATAGGCTTATATGTAGCTTATTTGTATTTATCTATTGCAATAAGTATTTATAAAATATTTTTGTTCTGTTTTGATAAACTTATTAAAATGGTTTATGAAACTCTTATAAGTTATTTTTTGGCTTATTTTTATAAGCTAAAAATTTAAGCTTATATAAATAAGTTTTTGTAAAAATTAAAAATACCTTAGGTACTAATTGTTTTTATAATAGTTTTTGACAAAATTAACCTTAAAGGATTAACATAATTCATAGTATGTCCCTCAAATACTTGATATTTATTCTAAAGGATTTATGAAAAAAGATTCTCAAAGTATTTGTCTAAACGCTATTTAACTTATTTTAAATAACGCTTATAACAATAGAGTTTATTAAATAAACTCTATTCTAATAAATATTTATATAAACTATTTATCCTAACATAATCTTAATTTTTATAACATTAAGGATTTTCCTTTGAAAATAGACTAGGCACTTCGGTCAAATCCAATGCTCAGCTATTATTTTTTATATTTATTACTTTATTATCTTATATCTTTTTATATTAATTTTAGGAATTTTAAAATTCACCTTTTTTCCTTATCTAATCTTACTTCATGTTCATTTTATTATTTATCTACTTTTTACTTTTTTTTATCCACACCAACTCTGCTAAAAAAAAACCTACAAGAGCCCAAAAATGATGGAAAATTAAATTATTTATTTGCCTAAAGCCAAAAAAAAGTCTAATAGCTCTTCATTTTATTTCAAAAGATTCCAATAATGTAATGTCAAATAAAACATATCTGTGATATCAATGCAAGAGCAAGACATGTATTTTATATTAAATTTCACTTATTCGTAGCAAAATTTTATTTAAAAAAAAAACTGGAAAACAATTTTTTTTATTGATTGATTTTGTGTATACGGTATACAGAATGTGACTAATTTAGTTTTCTTTTTCTCTATTTTTGTAAATAAAATTTTAGAGGAGTGGAAAATCCATCTCTAATTCTAAGGTTGAGGTAAATCATTAATTTCAGTGAAGATTTATAGTAAGATTACATATCGTATACCAATGAGCATACTATGAATTCAAACCTAACTCATGACTAGCATAGGCAAAAGGTTTGATCAAGTGAGTCAACACTTATTGGTTAACTAATTTAGTTATGAATTGGTAAAAAATGTCACTAACTTAGTTCTATGGTTGCTTAATTTAATATTCGTTGAAGATGGAATTAAGCTTTATAATTGGAATTTGACTTTTCTATTCCAATTATCTTGGTTGGTATATACATTAGAATTATAATTCCGATTTTTAATACATTTTCATATAATTATAAAATAACTAATTTTTATTATTTTCAATTCATAAATTAGACCCTAAAAGTTTTAATTTCAAGTACTAAGATTTTTTGAAATTTTTTAAAATATTATAAGACATAAGTTAAAAAAATTTCAGTAACCATTGTCGTTAACAAGTCATCTGATTATTGTCATCGTCAGTGTGCTCTAATTACGTCGTTGTCATGCTTGTCCTAGCCAAGTTACCTCTAATTATTGTCACCACCAACATCCTTTAACATCAAAGACATATTCTAACAACTATTGTCATCACTATAACCCAACAACACAAGCCCAATTAAAATTTTTATTTATAATAATTTAAAATTTTTATTATTTATTATATCTTTATGAATTATTTAAATAATAAAATTCTAATTTAGTTTATAATTATGATTATATGTCTTAATTTTTTAATTATTCCAAACATAAAAATTAAGATTCTTAATTAATTTAAATTTTTACAGAATTGTAATTATAAATTATAATTTTAATTATGTCATTTAAACAGACATTTATAAATATGATATAAGTTTTGTTTATTTTCTTCTTTTTATAATACAAGTTTAATATTTTTCGTTATGGATATTAATATTATTTTTATTAATTATTTTTAGAATAAGTAAACTCATACAAATTTACGATTTGAGTTTATCTCCTCTATATGTTTATTTAAAGGATTTAATTTCTATATACTGTTAGTGTAAAAATTTTTTACACTGTCATCTAATCATGTGTTGCCAAATCATTAAAATAGTTAGACTTTCTAAATAGTTGTTGTGATAGTCAACTCTTTTACTGATTTAGCAACACATGATTGGATGATAGTGTAAAAAAACTTTATAATGACAGTGAATAGAAATTAAACTCTTATTTAAATTTACTTTTAAGAACTTTAACCTCAAAAATTGCATCACTTATAAATGTGAGATGTGGTCATAGAGTCACTAACTACATACCGTGTTACATGTG
Organism: Styphnolobium japonicum; assembly: GCA_023212625.1. Taxonomy (NCBI): domain Eukaryota; kingdom Viridiplantae; phylum Streptophyta; class Magnoliopsida; order Fabales; family Fabaceae; genus Styphnolobium; species Styphnolobium japonicum. Next base: position 6,924,141 of record JALBWW010000002.1, on the reverse strand, counting down.
CTAAATATCCATTTAAGCTGCTCGATCACGCCTCAGATGCTGTCTAAATGTCTAATACTAGAATTTGCAACTTACAAGCACCAAAACAATGTGGAAAAGCAATTTTTTTTTTATAAAAAAAGTCAACTTTCCAGATGGAACACAAAGAGGTCCATTCTTTTGGGATTGGAAGGGACCAGTGTAACTTCTTACCCACGGAACACATAATGCTTGCATCCTTTCCATAAACTCTTCTTTTCCGTGTTAAAAAGCAGAGCTTTTACAAAAGCGTAGAAGCAAGACCCTCTCATCGCCAATAACACAGAAGGAGAGCACAGACCAAAAGCACAAAGAAGCTTACCGTCATTGGTTAAAGGAAAAGACAAAGAGCATGCATTTTTCAATTATTTGTAGCAATAGCTCTAGGAAAACTCATCCTCTATTCCCTTATGCGATTTACCTATGATATATCTATTAAATTCGTACATCATAGTCACCAAATCAGACGCTTGCTCTACTTTCACTTCGTCTGGCGCCATGATGCGTCACGCAAGGAAATTGTCTTTTATTTCGAGGTCATCACACAGTTGTCGCAGAAACCATATATTCTCCTCGTTCCACAAACTGTCCAGTAAGTCCCCCCCACCACCACCCAAGGGCAAGGAGGTATTCCCATGTTCAAACATTTGGTTATTGAAACTTGGGCATAGACCCGGCTCGTTTCCAATACTACGGACCGAAACATGATGACCCAGTTGTTTGGAAGACTCACTGTGGCCCAAATCCGAATGAACTTGTAACTCAACGGATAATGAGTCCGAGGAAGTGCCGCTGCCGCATGAGTAAGGCTGGTTTAGCCACTCAGTTCCTGAGCCTGAAGTGTATAACCCGTGTTGGTGATGGAGAAGGTCTTCAGCTGCACTTGCACTTGGGTTTGGGTCCTGTTGTTTCTGAGCCGTGGAATTTGATTGCGAAGAGTGAGATTCGGGTGCGGGCTGAACCCGTTCGAGCAAGCGGGGCATCCATACGTAACGCAAGGTGTCTCTGAACTGTTTGCTGTTTACGTCACACTTGAGTTGCTTGGCCTGCTTTAAGACTCTGGTCCTCCAATAATTCTTGATTTCATTGTCTGTTCTTCCTGGCAAGTGCTGAGCAATTTTCGACCACCTATAAAACATGATATCCATCTTTCTTTATGCACCCAAATAATTGATTAACAAAGACTAATGTGGATATGTCAATATTTTAATCGATTTTATGTGATTTAAAAAAGAAAAAGAATATATTAACAGGGAAGAGGTATTAATTACCTATTGCCCCACCGAGAATGGAGATCAAGAATCAATATCTGTTCTTGGAGTGTGATATTTCCACGCCGAACATCAGGACGCAAGTAGTTTAGCCATCTTAACCTGCAACTTTTTCCAGATCTCTTCAGGCCTGTATATATAGTTTTAGATTATTTAATTAGAATTGGAAAAAACTCGGTGACAAGGTGAAATTATTTCTTCTGCGAATTGAATGATATCAATACTCTGTCACGAGCACTTAAACCCCTGAATTAAATATGCAGTGGGAGATGCCAGTGGGTATTCACTGCTAAGCTAATATGTTTGTAGTGTTAGAAGTTAGAACAGAGTATACGTGCCTGCACAGCGGGCGACGGAATTCCAGCGACCATCACCGTGGGTGGCGACATAATTGACGAGAATGGTGTCCTCTTCAACGGTCCATGGACCTTTTATGATGCCCATCTCGTCTTCACTCTGCTGTACCTGTGATGCAGGCTCTCCTTTCTTCACCTTAACATCCATTCCTCTTATTCATACAAACTCTTTACATATTTAGCGAGTGACTGTGGAAGTGCTTGTTTAATTTTGTGAGAGGAGTGAGCAATATGATCTATGAATGAGATAGTACGAAATATGAATAAAGGGGATAAAGAAACGTGTGGCTTTTCCCTGTTAGTTTCACTTGGGCGTAGGGATATATATATATATATATATATGGCTTTTCCTTGTTAGTTTCACTTGCGCGTAGGGAAATATATATATATATACAGTGAGAGTATTATTTTATTATGAAAGATAAAATAAATAAATTTTGACTACTAGATCATTTATGTCTAGTTAAGATTAGAAGTTACTTAAAGGTTATACGACTACTTAAAAAAGTCACAGGACTTTATATTATAATCTTAACCATACATGAATGATTCAATGATCAAAATTTACTCTTCTCACTTTCACAATAAACTACTATTCTCATTAAATATGTCTTATATATATATATATATATATATATATATACGGGCCTGTAGTGATTGAAGAAAATTATATATTTACAAGAGATATGTTATAGTATATTGATGAGTATAATATTCAATGTGAATTATTAATTATTTATTGACTAATAATTTTACAATAGATATTTAAAAGTTTATTAAATATAAATAATAAATATTTGACAACTCATCTTATATACCGATATCTTTACAAAAATATTATAATAATATCCCTGAAATAATATAATTGTATAATTTAATACTACTACTTTGGGGATTAAGAAGCTTGCGGTTTAGGATTTGATCGGTTGACTTTTTCTTATCTCAATGGGGCACGCGCATGGAAATATTAGGGCAACTTGTCGTCAATTTTTTTTTTAATAATCAGAGTTGTTTTTATATTTTTTGAATATGAGATTAATTTTTGTTCAAATATTAACTTTGTCCTTATCTTAAGGCACTTTTAGTAGGATTCAAACTTTTACACTGCAATTAAAGTTTGTCAACATGAAATTCAGTTTGTCAATTGATCCACACCTCGTGCACTGGTTAAGGAACACCATCAAAGCACTAATTAAGGAATTAAAATAAAAAAATAAGGTATTTAATATCTTAGGAATCCAAAAGACATTTAATATTTTATTCATTAAATAATTTAAAGAATTCATTAAGAGATATTACATGCTCCTTAAATAGTACCTTTACCTGTTTGGTACATGGATTATTTTTTCATTTCTGGGAATCTTTACATGGGAATGTTGGATTCCTATGTTTGATACAAGTTTTGAAAAAACATTCCCATCTAAGAATGATTCCCGGGAATGATTTTTGCTTAATAGTCTCACTTTCATTTCCATGGGGGAGGTGGGTTTGTAACATTCTCATGGCATGGGAATATTTTTGTCATGTGAAATGTCTAAAATATCTATCCTTCTATTATCATGCCATCAACCAACCATCTCCACGTCATTGTTGACGACCGTCATCTACTACCATCGACCACCGTCCTGTGGCGGCCAGTTACCAGAATCCGGCCACCATTGTTGTCGCCAGAAATTGATAGTGCCGGCGACTTCGACCACTATACCGGTCACTAAAATCTGGTCACCTTTGTCACCGCTAGCGATTGACAGTGACCTCGACCGTCGGGTTAGTCACTAGAATTCGACCACCTATGCTACCACTTGCAGTTGACGACTACTCACTGGAATCAGGTTACCCTTGTCAGATAATGGCCAACAACTTCGACCTGTTGCCAGCCACCAGAATTTGGCCACCCGCCGCTGTCGGTAATTGACAGTCACTGACTTAAACCACCATTAACCCGCCAGCAGTTGGAGTCATTTTCAGGAATGTTTTTGGTTAACCAAACATAGTAATAATCATTCCTGGGAATACCATTTATGGGAATATCATTCTTAGGAATGTTATTCCTAAGAATGTTTTTTCAAAACTTGAACCAAACGCCCCATTAGAGTACTGATTACGTTATTTTTAACTACTTCATGGATGGAAATTAAATTATTTAGATCATTTTTCTTTAAACTTAAATTTATATTTTAAAAACTTATAGATTGCTCCCTTATATTAACTTAAGTATGAGAGTTAAATTTATAATTTAAAAGCATAAAGTTTTGAACATTATCATTTAATGATATATTGACACATCATTCAAAGAGTTTGATTTCTTAAATAATTGTTATGAAAGTAAAATATTTTTAATGATTTATCAATATATAATTGGATAATAATATAAATTTTTTTTAGATCAAAATTATTATGAAAAAATTAAAATACCTTCAATAGTTTTAGTTAATATGTTCCAATTGTTACGAACTTTTTTGAGTTACATGATAAAAACATTTGACTTTTACTTGTTAAATAAAGTAAATATAGTTGATTTATATACTTATATTTATTTTGGCTCATAAAAGTTAAAAATGAGAGGAAGTGATTGTAATATCAGCATGTCACGAGAGTATGAATGTAGTATAGTATTATCTTTATTGTTTTTCTCTATAATATACATGAATGACGATTGTAAGGTTGATTGATTTATGAAATTAGACTTATTTTGTATTTTTTTCATTTTTTTATATAATTATACTTCTTATTAGTATTTAGATAGAAGTGTTTAAATAAAAATAATTATTTTAAAATATAAAAGAGTCAAATAACGTTAATAAAATAAATAAATAAAAAGTGAACTAACCATTATTACATTAATTTTTTTTTAAAAATATTTTCTTAACTAAAAGCTAAAAAAATGAATATTATTTGTAATAAAAAATAAATAAGATAAATGGGCGCATTACATTTTCCAAAAAAATATATAATTTTTTAAATTAAAATTATAATATTATGTGAAAAAATTATACATTTAATATGAATAAACTATATATATATATAACAAGTGTTATCAACTAAAATATAATAAAAAATACTCTTATTTACAAATAATTTTTAAGAAAATAATCATATTTTTAAAAATATAAACAATATAATTATATAAGAATAGTATAAATAAAATAATCCGAAATTATAAAATATTCTATTATATTTATACGCTAGGATGAATGGCCACGATTTGCATACATTAAATCATTAATTTTTGAGAGAAAAAAATTACACAAATTATATAAGATATGTACATAATTTTAACCATTTTAAAAAAATATAATAGAAGCAATGCGTTATTAAATGACTAGCATTTGTAGAAGTATCATTACTTTTTTATTTTGTGAGACCGACCACTATGTCATGTAGGGGTGTTCGCGGTTTGGATTGGTTCGGTTTTGGGGGGAAAAGTCATCCGAACCAAACCAATCGGTTTTTCTATATTAAGAACCAATCGGTTTTTTTAAAATTGGAGAACCAAACTGAACCGAACCAATTACAATCGGTTTGGTTCGGTTCGGTCCAATCGGTTTTTCACTAAACATTTTTTTCTTAAAAAAATTCATACACATCATCATTTTGTTCTTGTTATGGACCAATTAAAAAAAAGTTGGTATAAAATCCTAATAAAAACATCATTACATAATTATAAACAATAAATAGACTTAAAATATTTATAGAAACAACCAAAAATTTAAATATAATCATTTATAAGTATGTAAATTATAAAAAATATATAAATAATTATATGAATTCGGTTTGGTTTGGTTTGGTTCGGTTTCATAAATGAAAACCGAAAACCGAACCAAACCAATCGGTTTTCATAAAACAAAACCAAACAAAACCAAAATTAATCGGTTTTGTTCGGTTTTCGATTTTTCGGTTCGGTTTATTCGGTTTTAATCGGTTTGGTTCGGTTATGAACACCCCTAATGTCATGCTTCCTGGGCTCTAAACTATCAATAAAATATTGGGCAAGTAAGAAGTAGAACCTATAGAAAGAAACCGTGAGATGGGTCCATTGTTTTTTTTCACCTCCAACTAAGCAAGAATGGTATTGACCAACGAATATTCGAATGGGAGGCAAAACTGTTCCGGTCAGCAAGGGGAGCCGTAATCTTGAAAAGATTTTTTCAATAAATTTATCGAGGAATCATATCAATAGATTTAACATTAAATTTCAACATAAAACTTTAAAGTATTAAGTTTATGGGTCCATCCACTTATATGTTCATCATTTAGTTTATTTTTGTTGATGTTCACTTTTCTGGAGCGGAAGTCTTTTTTTTAGTAGTTTACGGTCTAACTAATATCACATTTTACCAAATCATTTTTCAAGAATCACGTCTTTACTTATTATCGCTCGTCTGTCACTTTGACTGAATCCTATTTTCACCAATGTGTTATCGCTTTTCACCTAGACTTTTTGTGCAACCATTATCTCTCAAATACTCATCTTTGTCGATCTGAACCAACAACTCTAATACCACTTTTGTTGGGGTCAGCAGGGGGCTTGTAATGCCAATGAGACTTCTTCAATGGACTTACCAATAAACTACACAAGTGGACCTGACATCACATCTCAACTCAAACCTTAAAATATTAAGTTTATAGGTCTATCCACTTATATATTCCTCACTTAATTTATTTCTGTCAATGTAAAACTTCTTTAACTTACATCTCACTCGGACTTAATTTCAACAAAAACTTCACATTAGGCATCACTTTTCTACACACATATAGACAAATATCTTACTTCATTATTCAACGTGTGTGTGTGTGTGTGTTAGGTGACTAATATTATAAGAGTGCACGCTGAGAAATTTTGTGCACAAAAAAGCTGATAAGTCAATGGGAAAGAGGAAGAATTAGACTTCCAGTGATTAAACTGTAAAAAGAGTGATCAGCGCAAGACTAAAGGCGAGGGAAATTGTTGCCATTTGTTCATTGCACTTTGACCAAAACATAAAACAGCCATCGAATTGGGAAATTTTGTTGAAGTCTGGAAGATTCAATGAAATCATCCAATGGCACGAAGTGGGTTTGGTTTAAACCGAAAAAAGAACCTTTTTCCTGACAAAAATTTTCGACCCTGCTAATTTATAACTCATTTTTATTTAAAATTTCAGTCAGACACGTTATTCATATCAAACATGAATGGTAGTTATACGTGAAATTATAAGATGACAAAGAGGAAGGTATCAAGTGATCATAAAATCTTTGACTTCAAGTTGAATCTGCTTTCATTAAAAAAATAAGAAGAAAAGAAAAACAAATAAACCTGATTATATAATCCACAATTGCACATTGATAAACCAAGGGGGAAAAAACAGACAAACTGACATAGTGTTTCCTGTTCTCCATTTTGTTGTTTTCTCCTTGCGTAATGGATCAATTTTGACTTGTTAAAGAATAGAGCAATCAATCCAAATCAAAATCTTTCACAAGAATCAAGTTACTGTCCATGGAAAACATGCTCTCGTTGCGTGTCACAAAGCAAGAAGGGAAATGGTTAAGTGATGGTTCAATTCAAGTTTCAACGTAAATGACGCTGATCGACTATATAAATATCAACAGCGACGTGTCAATGCTGCTACAAACCGTTACGATTAAGACAAAATACTTATTGCTCTAAAATAAAACTATGCGTTCAAAATTTAGACCATCAAAGATTCAAACCGTTAATATTTTGAGTAACTTTTGTTTTTAACCCAAAGCACTTCGCTACAGAAAATTGTTAAAGCTAGTATATAACAAATAGATATACCATGAACATGGTTAATGAACTCTTTAGCTAGTGGCACCTCTCTCTCTCTCTCTCTCTCTCTCTCTCTCTCTCTCTCTCTCTCTCTATATATATATATATATATATATATATATATATAGTAAGGATTTACTTATACTAACTGTGCATCACTTAATAACTTTTTATAAAATATAAATTTAATTAATTTAACCGTTGAATCATATGATATTTTTAATAATCATACATATCAAATTTTAAATAAATTAAATATTTATAAGTCTATAATTTAATAGTAGATAATTTACTTATATTTTAAAATTATTATATGTTAAAATAAAGTAATACGATGAAGTTTCAAATAATTTTTTAATTGTAAAATTTTTTATATGTTTCATTTATCTTATGAGAACTTTCAATACAACAGTTAAATTGATGAAATTCAACGTCTATAAAAAGTTATTAAATAATATAAGTGTGTCAAAATTTACATTTAGTATAAATAGTTCTTCACTATATATATATATATATATATATATATATATATATATATATATATATATATATATATATATATATATATGGAGTTGAGTATATAATTTACTCATAAACTTAAGGTTTTGCTTTTAAAAATATCAGTCATGATCACTAACCTAATTTTACTTACAAAACAAGGATTAGTTGCTGGGTTTCTTAACATTAGATTCGAATTCAAAGTTCATTTGAGGTGGGGACGGTGTAGTTCGTGCTTCTCCCTAAAGTGGGGTCTGTAATGAAATAAAGCCAACGTCATTTTTCTATCTCATGTGGAAATTATGTACCCAACTTTTTAAAATATGTGAATAAATTATTGAAATAAACTTATTAAAATATTTGAAAGCATAAGTAAATAGTCGTACATGCTTCTAGATTTTTGCATTTTATTGTTAAAGATAAAATGATGATCAGTGGGTATAATTAATTTTAAATTATTTATTTACTTAATATTTTATTACCACAACATTTATTTTTTAGATTCCTGACAAGATGTGTATAATACAAACTTTTAATTTAATTGATAAATTTTATAGAAAATTCAACTCATAAAAATTATTAATTAGTATAAAACTAATTTTAATATATATCGATATTATTGAACCCTAAATAATATATTCATTCAATTGAAACATCCAATACATAAAAATCATTTAATTATATATTTTCGGATTAATTAGAGGTATACATAATAAGCTGTGTGTGCATGAGTTTTTTTTTTTCTTTTCATTTTATAGTTAGTAATAAGAATATAAAGTTTTATTGAGATATATCAAGTTAAGCCATTAAATATGAGTTATTGACAAAAAAAATTCATATGATGTCAATAAAATTTGAATTTTAAATTTAGTTTCATAATTATTTAAAAATATATGTAAGATTAATATTCAAATTAGGAAAATAAGTTTTCCTGTTTTCTTTAGTTACTAAAGTTAAGAGGATGGTATATTATTCTATTTCAATATCAAAACATGTCATAGGTTTCAACAGTAATTTATAATGATACTTATAAACTGCTTATCAAAAGTTAAATGTAACATGTTTTCTCTAAAGATTAACTAGAAAAGGGAGGAAAAGCGAGCTAGGGGATTTATTGACTGTTTTTTTGGACATGATTATATGGTTTAATTGACATAGTGCCATGCATAGTCATCAAATATATATTGAACTACTTATAGACCATATCCATATGAGAAAGATGATATAAACTCTCTATAGAAAATTAGGCAAACAACTTTTTCTACTAGTGTTTGGTTTATAACATTTATAGTTTACATTTAATTGTTTAAAAAACATATTCTTTTCGTTGTTCTGTCTTGCATGTCCACATTCCCATTCATTATATGTGGAAATGTTCCTTCCAAATATTATGAGGATTATTTCGATAGTAATATTTTTTTTAGTGTATTAGTATTTAGAATAAGTTGTCAAATATTTATTAGTTGTTATTTATATTTAATAAACTTTTAAACATATATTGTGAAACTAACAATTAATAAATGATTAATAACTCAACATAGTTACCAAACCTATAAAAATACTATAACAATTTTCAAATATTATATATATAAAAATTAGGAACTGGGGATAATGGTCAAAAGTCCGAGTAAAAAAATATCATTAACCCGCGAACGGATGAGCTCGAAGTTCTTCCAGAATAAATGCCAAGACTAAATCTACAAATTAAATACCGCACTCAATGGTGGGTTAGTAGTCGTAATATTCTATTCTGATCAAAAGTGAAGAAACTTTCTGTGGATCATGATCGTCGATCAGATCAGCCTATTGGGCGTTGGCTGAAATCTTCATTTGGAACTAGTTATATATATATATATATATATTCTAAAAGAATAATTCTATATTCTGATAATGGATTTTTTAAATAATTTTTCTGCTTATTTAAGAAAAAAATATTAAATAATTTTTGTGTCGTATAAACCTTTTTCATCACCTTTTTTAGAGATGTAATAACAAATTAATATTTATATTTACTATAGAAAAGATTACTCTCATCACTGATCAATTCATAACAAGTTTAGAGTGTCTGTGGTTTATTTTTTATTTTTATTTTTAGTTAGGTATGTTTTTATTATAAATATAAAAATGTTATATTGTTTTTATTTTATTTTCTATTTTCAAAAGTTTGTGAAGGAAATAGTGAAAAGAATAGTTGTTTTTATAATTTTATCACAAATTTTGAAAATATGAAACAAAATAAAATAATATGACATTTTTGTAATTATAATGAAAACATATCTAAGGCCTCATTTGCCAGATGCAATTAGGATTGTAATTGAGGATTAGAATTGGAATAGGACCTCCCAATTTCAATTATCTTGTTTAATGCGTATATTAGAATTAGAATTCTAATTATGAGTCTAATTCCATGAAATTGAAAAATAATAATTTTACACTACTTTCAATTCTTATCTTAAACCTTAAAAATTCCAATTTCAAGTACCAAGATTATTTATTTTTTGAATATTAAAAGGTAAAAGTTAAAAATTATCTGTTACGCTAAAATCGCACTTAAGGGCAAGTGCACCCTATCCCACAAGTAATAAAGGAGTATTTGGGACTCCAAGTATCGAACCTACAAGAATTGTTAGCAATTACTGAGTTAATTAATCCGTTATGTTATCAAGACAATAAAATTCGAATGAGAAATGAAAAATTAACAAGCAATTAAGAGAAAGTGAGGAAATAAAATATTATCAAGCAAAGATTCAATTATGGAAAACATATGATGTCTGGTTTCACTTATGTCAATATGCATAATATTACCAAATTCCTTAATAATATGTGTTTCGATTGATTGCCAATCACCTGATCTAATGCTATTAATACCTAATGGTCATGCAATATTAATATTATTTTTCTCAATCTGAAACCCCCAATGGTCATGCAAGGCAAATAATCAAGAAAAGCATAAAGAACCAGCAGATTTGTTAATTAAATAACTGATTAAAAATAAGGGATTGTGTTTTGTCCACACAACCCCAAATTCGATTAATCATAGAGTTCCGTTAACTAATTGTGGTACGGTCACCAGACAATCAATTAACTTTTTAAAGGATGTGCAAACCTTATTGAAAAACAAAATGTTAGGAAAAATCTAATCAATTGGGAAAACACAAAATTATTTTAAAATTAAGAAAACATTATAAGAATTTAAATATAAGATCCACCATAACCCTAGTTATGGTTTTAGCTACGTATAGTCAAAGAAAACAAAGCATAAACCAAAACCAAATTCAAATTCATAAAAAAACAATAAAAAAACAAAAAATCATAAACCCCCGTGCGGTGAAACAGGTCCTTCACGAACAATTGGGGAGACAGTCTTTCGCTTGATAGCTTCAAAAACCTCCAAAGCTCCGCTACAACTTTCTAATCAAGCAAAGGGTTATAGCTACTTTCTTTCTCTGAATGTCGGATCCCTCCCTCCTGGTTACACCTCTTTTTATAGGTTTTAAAAACCTATCAGTGCGCAACAGGGATCTTGAGCATGGCCATGCTGACCTTGAGTATGCCCGTGCTGTAAGAAATCAGCGTCTCCGTGCCAAAATGAGGAAAGTGAGCAAGGGCTTGCTGATGAGCACGACCGTGCTTAAGTGATGCATGGTCATGCTTAGTCTACAACATCAAATTCGTGCTTAAATGCCATATTTGAGAAAGGCCTTGCTAATGAGCACGGCCATGCTAATGGTAAGCACGATCGTGCTCCTTGTCAATTCTTCAAAATAACATTTTTTCTTCACATCTTTCCTAAAATTACTTTCATTTTAACACTTTAAAGCCTTATTGCCATAAATCTTCAACTTGCAATATTCAAAGGAAATTAGATAAGTTTCTTTTATAAAATTTTCAAATAAATACCAAATCAAACCAAATTTCCTGACATTTAAGTATATAAAATGACATTTTATCACTATCTAACAACCATTGCAGCTTCCAACACCGACATAGTCTGACAACATCATTGCTGACGTGCTCCAGCCACGTCGTCCATCGCGCGTGTTAGCCGCTAACGACCTTCGATCACTATCTTCAAGGTTCTGAAAACCAAACCGGTGATTGAACAGGTCAGGAGACTGATTTAAGGTTCAATGGTTCAACCGTAGTTGAACCGTGGTCGAACCGGAATATAATTAAATAATTTAAATATATATATATAAATATATATTATATACTAATTAAAAAAATTAAAAATTATAAAAAAACAACACAAATGATAAAAAATAATTTATAGTTTATTTTTTGAGAGTCTAAAGCATTCTGTAACAGTATTATGGTCTATTTTTGTTTAAAAATTTTTTAGTTTTAGTTCAAAGAAATATATAATCAATTATATATTCAGTTTCTAAGCTTCTATACAATCTAAGTTTAAGTATTTCATATAAAATTCTTTTTAGATTGACTTACATTCAATTTTTAGATCAAAATGACATTATTTGAATTAGTAATTTTTTTCTTTTAAAAAAAGAGGACCGGTTGAACCTAATTAGACTTGTCCGGGTCTACCGGTTCACCGGTTTTTTACCGGTTCACCAGTTCTTGACCAGTTTTCAGCCTGGCCGATTTTTTGGGGTAGACCGGACCAGTGGGGTGACCGGTTCCCGGTCGAACCAGTTCGACCGGCCGGACCGGTCCGATTTTCAGAACAGTGATTATCTTAGTCACTCGTGTAATGGCCAAATTGACGCGCTTCCTTCGATCACTGGCGCCAGCGTCTTCCAATAACCTTTGCCATCATCAATAAGGTCCTTTAATTTGACATCTATTGTGACCGCTGTAATTATGCAACACAAGCTCTATTGAGTTTTTTATAATTTTAAATTTAATTATTATATCTTTATAAATTCTTGATAAATTATTCAAATAATAAAATTTCAGTGCAATTTAGAATTATAATTCTAAAGTCTCAATTCTTTAATTGTCTTAAACATAAAAATTAATATTCTTCTTAATTCCAATTCTAATAGAAATAGAATTAAAATTAAAATTATAAACTATAATTTGAATTTTGTCATCCAAACGGATCCTAATTGAAAATGAAAACAAAAAATAAATCAAACTAACTCTTGTTGTTGGGAAAACGGATAAACTCACAACAAAAGCACAAGAAGAAAAAAAAATAAAAGAACAATCAAGAACACAATATTTAACGTAGTTCGACCCCTCTAACCTACGTTCACGACTCCTAATAAGGATAAAAAAATACTTCACTAATAAAAATATTAGATTACAACTTTTATATAGCTAAAACTGCAAACCCTCCTTATAAACTTATCACTTAATAACCCAGTTACACCACTCTCAAGTATCTAGGATCTCTCACTTAGGTGACGTACTATCCCAATACACAAAATACTTATTTATATAAGAAACTCCTCTTGGGTTTCTCTAACTCTAATGACATGGGACTTGGATCAATTACACAACAAATATTCCCTTGAGCCAAGTCCTCAAATACCTCAACCTTGTCTGAAAACTAAATTCTCTTCTCAGTCTTCTTCTTCTTCTTTACTTTGCTATCATCAAGCGTCATCCTCATGAATGACCTTCGTAGCAAATGTTCTTCTCGCCTTTTATGTCTTGTAGAATCAAGTGGTTTCCCTTGTATACTTTGCATGTCTTCCCGATTCCCACATACTTGTACCTATGTGATGTCATCTCCCCCAACTAAATTATTTGCATAGGTACATACCTCACATTGGGAACATCTTAGACTTTATTATTGTGGAGCTTCACGTAAATTCTTCCCATGTCTTCAACTTATAACTTCTGTTTCCCCACATTGATGTGACCAAAATCTATATTTTTATGCAAAGTAATAAACATGACTTGATCCTTATACACATGTACATCAACTGCAGAATCTAGCACCCATTTAGAGTGACTCTTAACAGAATCATTACTCTCTATATAATACAAATCCTCATTATCTGAGATTTCAACTACATGAGTATATCTATTCACATTCTATTTTAGCAACTTTAGACTCTTGAAGTCTTCTCTTAGCATTGGACATTGAGACTAAATGTGCTCATCCTCTTTGCATTAATGGCACGTCATATAATTATAGTATCTTCCTCTAGACCTTCCTTATTGTTCACCTTTTGCACGGCAATTGCTCCTTCCTATTTGAGAACTTTCCACAGTTAGTGCACTTTCACTTTCATTGGTATGCTCTTTATGCGTGATCTGATCCTCTTACAGTACCTTAGTTACATAATTTAACTTAATGGTATTTTTTCCAATCTACAACGATCTCACAAATAATCTATAGGACTAAGGCATTGAAGCTAATAAAGCAATTACTTACTCTTCATCACTTAGCTTCTCTCCAATATTCAACAATTGACAAACTAGCTGACTAAACTTATTAATATGATCGCATAGATTATCTCATTCTTCCATTCTTAGTGTGTATAAGTCTATCTTCAAGCATAGATGATTTGGTTATTGACTTCGATACATAAATCTCCCCCAACTTTTCTAGATCTCTTTAGGCGATGTCTCATTTAACACTGTAAACTTGATTGCAAGAGTAAGAGGTAACTTAAACATACTTGCAGCTTTCCTTTGCATAGACTTTCACTTACTCTCTTTCATCCCTTTAAGCATTTTATCATCTAATGCCGCATCAAAACCTTGTTGCACCAAAAGAGCTTGTGCTGTGCACTTCTACATTTATAAGTATGTTTATAACTAGTTGTTCATTGTTTTTATGCTTAAATAGCTAAATATATTTCATATATATAAACACAGTCATTTCATTTTTATGAGGTTGCGTCTTTTTTTTCCGGATGAATTTCTTTCCTGGTAAAAGAGAACTTTCTACCAATTTCTTATTGAACAATAATGTCTGCATGTGAGTTTATACTTTATGTAAAGGGGGTAAAAGGTACTGTTATATGCAAACCAGTTTTCTTATTTTAAGAAAATCTCTTGTTCTGATCAAATCACTCTATATACTTTTGGATTTTGGTCAGTTCAAATGAGTATTGTGGCTGAGCTATGTGATATTTAAAAAAGAGTAGTGAATTTCACACAAAAATAGTATTTACAAAAGAATACAAATGATGTAACATTGTTTTTGTACCTCGATTTCTTTATGAGACTCATAAAAATCTACTTCAACTTTTCATATGACCCACGACAATTAATTTTTCTCTTACATAGAAAGAGATAAAATTACATGTCATTTGGAACAATTCACAAAAACTTGACCGTTAGAATTTTCCTTTTAAAAAAGGCTTCAATTAGCTTGCGACTTGGGCATTCATTTTCTTTTTGCAAATCAGACTCATTAGAGGCTGTTAAGATGGTTTTAGAAACAGAGATAAACTTCCATAGGTGCTGCCATCATTTGTTATATATGCTAGACTCTGAATGACCAATGAGCGTATCAGCGACCAAACAAGTACCTTCTCTACAGATTCCTTCAAGCTTCTTCATCATCCTCCCGTGACTTTAACAATAATCTAATCATACATATTAAAAAACTATACAGAGACGAAGGGATCACATTTATAAATTTTTAATTAATATAAAGTTTGTGGGCTGAGGCCCCTACAAATGTATGATTCGTAAGATTTAAATAGAACATTTATATGACACTCAACTTTCATCAAACGTAAAAATTTTCTGGTTTTATATCTAAGTAATTTATGTCACATTTATTAATTATATCTTAGTTCTATTTAATATAATCCACATATATTGTAGCTGATAGGTTTTTTTATTAAAAATAATAATAATTAAGTCTTGTATCTTTATTCTTTCGAGCTCTCAAAATTAAATTTTTAGCTCCACCCTTAAGATTACGCGTTCTTAGGGAATGTTTGTATGTGAAGGTTTTGAAAGAAAAGTTAGGAAGGGTTATTTTTAATTTTAAATAAACATTATATTTATTTGAAAGATTTTTTTTAAATGAGAGAAATAAAATAAGAAATTACTACGTAACATTCCAATCATCTCTTATTCAATTTTATAAATATTTTATAATACTCTCAATTTAGAAATAAAAAATTATTTATTCCTTTCAAATTTCTCTATCCCAAAGATGGGGGGTTTGGAGTGGCCAAAAAAGAAGGAAGAGGTAATTTTTTATTTTAAATAAGTATTCATTTTATTTGTTAATTTTTTTAATAGAAAGAAGAATAAAATAAGAAATTATTATATAACATTATAATCATCATTTATTAATTTTTATAAACATTTTATAGTTATTTTAATTTAGAAATGAAGAATTACTCATTTCCTTTCTTCTCCTCTAAACTCCTTCATTCTTTTATATACATTCATTCTTTTATAAACATTTATCTTTGGAATGGATGAAAGAGTTTGAAAAAAAAAGAAAGAAGGAAATGAATAATTGATAATTTCTAAATTAAAAGTGTTATAAAATATTTATAAAAATAAATAACGAATAATAAGAAAATTATATGATAATATCTTATTTTATTCTTTTTATTTTAAAAATTTTCAAATAAAAAAATTATTTATTTAAAATAAAAAATTATTCCTTTCCTACCATCCCCTCTAAACATGACCTTAGTATATATGGGTTGTCAAAGTAACATTATTTGTTTGTGGGGACCAAGAGCTCTCAAAATTAAATGTTTTTGTTATATTCCTTCCAAAGGTAGTTAGTATAAACGGTGAAAGGTACCAACCAAACCGTACTATTTTTAAAATTCGTATGAAAGAACCTAAACCGACATTACTGTTTTTTCTTCATGTTACTTTTGATGCTCTGCGTTATTTTCCCCCACTCTTGATATCTCGTTATTCTGATTTCCCATTATCGTGTTACTCTATTGGGTGCAAATCGCATTTGTCCCTTGGATTCTTTCGGAGCATTTGCGCTTGTTGACCACATATTTGTATTCTAAAGAGGATAAACGGGTTTGACTCATATTCTACGCAAGGGATCTACCCCAATCACGGATGGCTCCCGGACAAATTCCATTATATTAGATGAGGGGATTCACTCATCGAAGTTACTATAATCGGACCTGTGGCTTTGGTGAACAGTGGAGGGAGAAATATTGAGAATTTTATAATTCATAGAATGCTCGTACTCTAATTTAGAACACCGTTAAAAGTTGCGTACTGTTCCATCCCGAATTAGTCCAGTTCGTCTTAAGGATGGGGCACCTTGAAAAGTAACTGTATATTGATGGGACAGTATGTACATGATGTGTTTGGTATAGACACTGATGGATTTAGAAATTTTGGATACCGGAGAAAAGGCAAAGTTAATACATAAAATATAAAATTTTAAATATTTATATTTATACATAAAAAATTATATTAATATAAAATAATAAAAAATAAATTTACCATTGTTTAATTTACATTTTTATATTTTAAAAACGTTGATCAATTTTTTTTTATAAATGTAATCAAATAATTATTTAATTATTCATCTCTCATACGATTGAGTATTCAATTCTTGATAATATTTATAGTAAAAAATATTCTTTCAATTGTTATAGTTATTACTAATAATATTTTTGTCATCTTTTTTTACTTTTACAATTGCTATTAATGTAGGGGAAAATTTTGAAGAGTTGGATTTTAATTTTTAAAGTGTCATGTGGGATAATTTAGGATGATCTAATTTACTTGTTAATCCTCATCGTGAGGGAATACTTTAAAAAATAATGGACACAAGAATGATAAAATCCTACTACTCTAATTTTTTTTCAAAAAAAATTGAGTGAGAGCACACATGCATAGGTCCCTAGGGATAGGAAAGAGGATTCAGACCTCTTAGTTACATACATAAAGCAATAAACTTGGTTTCCACCCATCATGGGTCCTAGTTTACTTGGCCCTACATTATAACCCAGACAATTATCAATTAGGCTAAAATCTCATAATAGACTACTTAATAATAATATAGGCTTTCAAAAAAAATATTGAATTATCAATTCAACCTATTTTATAAAATAAAAAATCAATGAATAGAAGCTCAAATCTAAAAAATTCTAACAAGAAAATGGTGGTTTCGTTATTAGGTTGAAGATAGGCAGAATTGCATACTGGAATAAAAGCAGTTTGTTGGGTCATCTTAGACAAAACGAACCATTGTATGATGTTTACCATCATATTTCAATAAGTGGCCCTATGTAGGTTTTGTTGGCTTCTTGTGGTTAAGACTTCCCATCATACAGACATATGATTACTCCAAATTATATGAATTGTAATCTCCATTGTTTGTGCTTGGCAAAGAGGTCATGATGGAAAAATGAAAGAAATAAGATCCGGCACTTGAATATCATACTGATTTGAATGTTCAATGCAAGTGGTTGCTGCACACCACACATCAGATAAAGCGATCCACTTTATGTGAGTGATTAGCTCCTTTTTTTGGTTACAAAAATATCACCTTTGCATGTGTAGATATGGAGCTTGAGCACTGCGTGGCGGCATTTGAGCTGCCCGGTGAAACGGTGCTTTATGGTAGGACCTTAGCTCACCAAAATGCGAAAAGTGTCCACAAAACCAACTTATAAAGTGAAACAATATTGTGCGAATTTGTATTCATTGACATTAGTGAATCGTTCGTTCATGTATGCAAGTAGAAATTAGATGGGCTACAGTCCTTTCGGGTCTTAATCGTAGGGTTAGGCGGGAGTGCCACATGGTCCATAGACTTAGGTTTGTAAGAGTATGGAAATACAGCAAATCTTTCAAAGTAGGGAGAAAATCTCATTGCCTTATGGCCCAAAATTGCGTCCTTTTGGTGCTAACTCGTCTTTCTGCCGACCTTAGAACTCCCATTAATGATTTAACAGCTGATGAGTATACATGTATTACCAAAAGTATAAAGAATAGAGCAACAATGCTTAGTTGCTTACGACACAAAACAGAGTCAAACAGAAATGTTAATTATTGTTTCATAGCCGTTAAGTTGTAGGGTAGTTATTTTTTTTTAAATACTTTTTATATCAATGGCATAAAATTGAAGTTGTATTATTTTGTGACTTTCTATTGTGTCATTAGACTTCTTTCCTAGATTTGTTTTTCTTTCAACGGAGATTAAATTTCTCCTCGATTTCAATGTTCAAATTTAAGAAATTAAAAAAGAGAGCAAACCTCATTAACCATTAACTCAAGACTTTAGTTTAGAATAATATTACTTATGTAACTATTACATCTATAAATGAGCATGTTAGAAAAAGATTAAGTGTGTATTTAGATTAACTATAGACAAAAGATTATGTTAAAAGTTGATTATATGTATAATTAATTTTTAAGAAAATTAATTATGAAAAAATGAATTTATGTTTAGATATGTTAATTCATAATCGATTTTAAGATAAAGAGTTTTGTTTTGATTGTATAAAAAAATTATTTTTATGTATTAAATTACCAAAATATATATAAAATGATTGAAAAAGTTATTTGATTGAGGAAAAATATGTATTTTTCTCCTAAAGCTTTTGAAATAATCTGAAATCAAATAATTAAAAGTCAAAAAATAAAATAAAATTTAAAAAAATGTTTTTAGTTAATAAAAAAATAATATTAACTTATAATAAATTTTATCTTGTTTGTTTAAAGTTTGTAAAATTAATTTTAAGATTGTTTTTTTATTAACTAAAAATAGTCTTTTAAAAAAAATTATTTTGTGCTTTTGATTGAGTGATTTTAGTTTATTTCGAAAGTTTTGATAAATAAATACTGTTTTACACTCAATTAAATAAATTCTTTAATTATTTCATATATCTTATGATAAATTAATACATAAAAGTGATTTTTTTATACAATTTAAACAAAAATTTTTATCTTAAAATTGATAATTGTAAACTAATATATCTAAATATAAATTAAAATTTTCATAATTAAAATTTTCAAAATTAATTATATACATAATTAATTTTTAATATAATTTTTTTTATATTTAATCCAAACATACTGTAAACCTTTTAAACTGTGTCTCATGCCACTCAGTTAATAATATTCTAATGTCATGGTAATGGCGGCTCAATTAATAATATTGTAATGTCAATGGTAATGGCGGCTCAATTAATCTATGAAGTCCACACCTTTCATGGCCCATGGTGGGCTATGAGAATGAGAACAGCTCTGTAACACGCAACGTAACGTAACTATTGCCATTATAAATTAAAATTGGTATATGTATTCACAAATTCTAAAAATATTGAGAGGTAATCGCTAGAGGGCCGTTTGGTAATGTTGTGATTTTTTTTTCCCATTCAAAATTCGATATTTTTATAATATTAAATTTATCTCAATACTTATAACTTTATACAAAGTTATCACATTTTTTTCATATATTTATATAGCCTTGACGCAATCACCTTGATCTCATGTGTGAAATAAAGTGTGTATTTGAATTATATTTTATAAATTTAATTTTAGATAAATTTGATTTTATAAATTTAATTTTAGTTAAAAATAAGTTTAAGTGAAGTAATATATGTTTAAAAATTGTTATTTGAAAATTAATTTTGTTACATAAAAATTGTTTTATATAATATTAATATACCAAAAAAGGTATGAGTTATTTTGAATTAAATTATTACTAAATTAATGTTAAAAAGATTGATTATAAATAAATTGATGATAAATTTTTTTTTTAAAGTTAAGTTTATTCAAAGTATTGTAAAATAAAATCATTTTAAGTATAACTATAATAATATTTTTTAAAATTATTAAATTATATTTATTTAAATATTATTAAAATAGTTATATAATATCAAATAATAATAATATTTTTATTAATGTACACTCGAAGAGGCCTTTTTTATGGAAAAAATAATAAAATATTATTTCTACCTTTATTATTTATACTTAAATCATGTTTGAAATGAAAATTTTATTTATTTTATCAATTAGAATTCCTTTTAAAGATGACAAAATTTTTTAAAAGCCCACTTACACTTTGTAAATGAGAGTTTATAGTGGACGTTGTTGCTCTCACAATATATACGCGTGTCGTGTTCCACTTAGAATGGAACTTTCCACCACTACCAATTAACTTATTTGAAGTTTGAGTACGTCTTATGTAGCTTATTAGAATTGAGAGTTTTATATTGGATAATGATATGATTTGAATAGTAATTATAAGTGGGAGGTAGCTCTCACTCTATGAATTAGTTTTTGAGGTTGAATTAGGTCCAAACTCAAATTTTAAGAATCAGAACAAAAAATCGAAACTTGAAATAAATTCTCTTTTAAATTATTATATTTGTGAAAATGTATTCTCACTATTAATTTCAACATCTATATTTTATTTTAAAAGAAAATATACATTTATATTTTTTAAATTTTAGTTTATTTGTAAACAATTATCATAAATTATAAAATATTTTAATTAAATTCATAAACTTATGAATTTTCATAACAAGACCTTTTATTTACTTTCCATGAAGTTGCTAATAAAGAGAAAATGTATTTAAACTTTTTAAACGTTGTTAATTTACAAATAATTACCATAAATTATAAAATTTTATAATTTAATCCTTAAACTATATCAATTATCACAAATAGGTCATTTCATCCATTTCCTGATTAAGTTGCTAATAAAAGAATGATGTGAGATAATCCTTATTTTGTCCCAAATCCTAACCCTTCATGTTAGTTTATTTTTGTTTTGTTTTTAATTATTTAATAATTTTTCATAAATGAAAAAAGCCACAATAATTTATATTTTATGGTGGCTATTTGCAAATGGATCCAAATTTAAGAGAGACCTAGATATACTTTTAATTTTTATTATGTGATGTGTATTTAATATAAATCTTAATTAAGATAACTGAACTGAAGTAAATTTTAATTATTAGGAAATTAGCTTATAAAATTAATATAACATGAAATTTTAAAATAATGAGAAATCAAAATAAAATTTTATATTTTCACTTATTAACTACTTGCTTACATAGTAAAATCTACACCTTCTATCTTTTTTAATCCAAACCGTTTAATATGAACATGTCATCAATTATTGCTTTTCTTTAATTTAATTTTTTAAAATTATTATTTTAAATTTAAGAAGAATTATTAAATAGGTATAAAGAGATACTTATTAAATATAAATTATAAATAAAAAATAACATAAATGGTTAAAATTGGAGACAGATAGAGTGTGAAGATCATGTCACGTCATTCTTACGTTAACAATTTAACATATAATGAATAAAAAGACATATTGTAATAATTTATATAATTTAGAGATTCAATTGAAAGATTTTACAATTTATGATCATTATTTACAAATTGGCCAAAATTTAAGGGATATAAATACATTTTTTCACATTAATAACATAATTACGATATTGAATAACTTAATTGAATAGACGAGTTATGTTCCATGTCGCTTTGAACAAAAAAAAATGGCGCACGTATGTATGTACATAAGAAAAGATAGAAATTATTTATTTATTTATTTATATAATTAATAAAAATATAAAAATTAAGAATTCAATAGAAAAATATAAAATATAAAAATATATTAAAACATAATTTAAGAATTAACTTTTAAAACAAAAAGACAATGAAATAGTATATTTGTGTTCAATTTTTAAATTAATTGAAATTAATTACCTAAAAATTTAAAATGTTGTTTTAATTAAATTCTTTTGTACTAAAACATAAAGATAACAGACTACATTTTTTTTTGGTTCGTTAGCTAGTTTTTGCATGGGTGCCAATCTCACTGTGTTACTGTTTATGGCTCAATCTATGTACAATTCAAGGCCTCCTCCCTAAGAATGGCCCGTAAGTATGTTTATCCACAGACCTAACCCACAATAGAAGAATTTTTTGGGGTCAAACAACCCAAGGAGATCAAGCTGGGCCGAGTTTCGCTCCACCACCCCATAGAACTTGATCATCGCTTTGTGGAGTTTACCTCGTCTTCCTCAACAAATCATGGACCGAGTTTCTCTATCCATGATCTGCAGTCTGCAGACCACCACAATAGAATGGAGCAATGTAATCATTGAAAGACTTACATGTCTCTATCGACTCTCTCCACTCCTATCAAGTGATATCAGAGTTGTAAATTAAGGTTTTATTTGGTATTGATGAGAAAAAAAGAGAGAGAATACATTAGAGTGAAAAAGAAAAGAAAAAATAAAGAGGTGAATGAATTATCATTAACCTTGTTTGATATCATTTAATAAAAAAGAATGATTATTTTTCTTTCTTTATTTGGTTTCATCAAGAAAAATAAAATAAAATTGTATATAAATAAATCTCAAATTATTTCATTATCATTTATAATACTATAACCCTACAATTGTTCACAAACGCAAATAACAAACTACAAAAAAAGACAAATAAAAAATTGAAAAAGTTGACAATATGTTAGAAAACAGCATTTCCTTCCCAATCCCCCAATAAAGGATATATAAGGCACACAGAAAACGAATACATCCAAATCCCTTTATTTCTCTTATTAAGTTGATTCCAAATGACAGATTGAGTCAATCCTTAACTCCATTTCCTTTCCTAAAAATGTATACCAAACATCTATGTAGAAAATTCATTTTATCACCACTATAGATGGCGATTCATATTAAAACATATAAATTGAAATCAATAATGAATAATTGATCATTAATAAATGCATATAGCCAACGACAATTTGTTTTTTAAATGCAGCAGAAACAATGAAGGATAACAAACATCATCAATTTTCAATATTCAATTTACTAATGATGAGTCCATAACTGAAATCATGTTTCATTTTCAAAGGCAATGGACCCTGTATAAGTCACTCTCTCTTATATATCCCTCTGAACGCCAATACTCAGATCTCTGCAAAATTTAAAGGAGGTTCATCATTTGTAAATCAATGGAGCAAGGGTTAGAATCAAACACTTGTAACAACCTAGGAACTATCAGGGTACGCAGCTCTCAATTTTGAATAATTTTTTTAATAATTTTAAATTTTTATATTCATTAAAATTAAGTATACCTTATTAACAATCTTTAAAATTAATTATCCCTAATTTTTGAACCGGAGAAACTCCACGCATAATGAAATTTGCATTAGTCAAGAATGTGAAAGAGAGTGTGAGAAAGTTCAAGACTACAGGTGGCTGGACCCATTAACTGAAGTGACCAAGTGGCGAGACCTGACCCGCAAAGCCTGTTGTCGGCACTCCATTACATGGCACACCTGCGTGACTCACGAATTAGATGCCATGGTCCTATGGATCCTTTTAGAATCAATCACATGCTTTCAATGGCCCCACTCTCTGACCTCCTTCAACCTTGCCCAACTACTGGGCCTTGTATGCTACGCCTCTGCCGAGTGAAGTCGTCCCTTAGACAAATTTGTTATCAACTTTGTGTTTGTCTGCTGCCTTCGTCCTTGTTCTATACTCATCTCATTCGCTTCCAAGTTCCAAATGCTTCAGTTTTGATAATTACGTGTAACTTTGCAAAAATAATTAAGTAATTATCACATTTTCTGTAGTGTCTATGATAGATATATGAACTTCCACGAAAATTTCTCGTCATCATCATAATTAAATTGAATTTTCTGGTGTCAGCCTTTTTTTGGGTTTCATTTCATGCCAAAAACATGCAGTTTCATTTGAGAAATTATTGTTGGCTCCCTTTTCTATTATGGGTTTGACATCGCTGGCTTCTTAATTAAGATATGTTTTGATTTGGAGAATCTCCACGAAATAATTAACCCCGAATTAGCCAAGCAGCCGAATCCAAATTTAATTTTTTCTATTCTTACGTAACAGAGCCAATCCATTTTTCTTCGATTGTTTGTATATTCAGTAACGGGAAATCATCAAAACTAAAAGATTAAATTTAAAGTATGTTTAGATTGAAATTTATTTTTGTCCAAATCATAATTTTAAAATTTTAAACTCTAATTTAAACATACACTTAATTAAAAATGTTTGAACCAAAACGCACAACAGCATTTCTTAGAAAGTATCGTGGTTTATTATTATTTATTATTGTTGTTTTTTGGGTACAAGATTTATTATTATTTTTGTTATTATTGCTTGATCTGCGGTGAATAGCAGAGATCCAAATCCACTTGACTTCTGGTGTCTTCCATGCTCTATTCCCAGGAGTCCTCTTTCCAGAACCTTCCCATAAGCGGTCCCTCACCGTTGGATCATCCCATGAGGACACGTGCTAGGCATATAGCCCAAGATCGTCCCAACTTGCATGGTGAAATGTAGCAACAATTACGTCAAATCACAATTCCAGCACCTCCTCTTCACAATTTATATATACACCCGTCCCTCACACCCTTATCCCTCACCTCAACCAACAGCCACTGCATCATTCTCTTTCTTCTCTCGTACTTGTTCTCAGTATTCTTCAAGTGTCTCACTCACAAACACACTCTCTCTAGTCCCTTTCCAACGATACACAAGACAATACAAGACAAGACATGGCCCCTGAGCTCGTCCCAACCGCTGCAAAATCTGCTGCTGGGTTCACCAAACCCGCGAGTCTGCCGAGTCGTGCCTACGTTACGTTTCTTGCTGGAAACGGTGACTACGTGAAAGGGGTGGTTGGCCTGGCCAAAGGGTTGCGGAAGGTGAAGACGGCGTACCCATTGGTGGTGGCGGTGCTCCCTGACGTCCCCGAGGAGCACCGTCAGATCTTGGAGTCTCAGGGCTGCATCGTCCGTGAAATCGAACCCGTTTATCCACCGAAGAACCAAACTCAGTTTGCAATGGCCTATTACGTCATCAACTATTCCAAGCTCCGTATATGGGAGGTACGTCCTGCTTTTTCCTCTCTCCTATGTTTTTGTTTTGTGACACGTAGATTTTTGAGTCGGTAGGTTTCTTACGCGTGGACCCTTGTATATGACGTGTTTCTTGTAATTCTGCACCATGTCAGAAATTAACTCTCATCTATATCCTCTCTTTTTTTCTTTTTTCTTTTTGCCCATTCTTATTTATCCTTTCTTTGACGTAAATACCCATGCACTTATCATCTGTTCATATTTGTTGCGTTCGTGGAAGGTTATTTTACTTCGATTTCGGTACAGGTCCCCAAGTGTGTCACATAGTGCTGTCGTGAATTGTTTTTCTTCTTGACAGTAATTTCAAATTTGTTTATTGTTTGATTATGTGTTTATACTATATTAAAATATAAAAAATGGTTAATTGGGATTGGATTGGATGCAGTTTGTGGAATACAGCAAGATGATCTACTTGGACGGAGACATTCAGGTTTATGAAAACATTGACCACCTGTTTGATCTGCTTGATGGTCACTTGTACGCTGTAATGGACTGCTTCTGCGAGAAGACTTGGAGCCACACCCCGCAGTACAAGATCGGGTACTGCCAGCAATGCCCCGATAAGGTGCAGTGGCCAGCCGAGTTGGGTCAGCCCCCTTCCCTTTACTTCAACGCTGGCATGCTTGTTTTCGAGCCCAGCATCGCCACCTATCACGACCTGCTGAGGACCCTGCAAATCACCCCCCCTACCCCATTCGCGGAGCAGGACTTCTTGAACATGTACTTCAAGGACATTTACAAGCCAATCCCCTTGATCTATAACCTTGTCCTTGCCATGTTGTGGCGTCACCCGGAGAATGTGGACCTTGACAAAGTCAAGGTTGTTCACTACTGCGCAGCGGTATATATGCGACTCATTAACTAATTAATTAAATCAATTTCTTATTTCTGTTTTTGAGCACTTGAATTGAATTGACTCTAATTTTCTTTTTGGCTTGTTCTTGTTCTTGTTCAGGGATCGAAGCCATGGAGATATACTGGGAAGGAAGAGAATATGCAGAGAGAGGATATAAAGATGCTGGTGCAGAAATGGTGGGACATCTACAACGACGCTTCGCTTGACTACAAGAAGCACTTGACTGGTGCCGAAGGGCCATCGGATGGTGTTGACATAGAGCCATTTGTAGCGGCTCTATCCGAGGTTGGTCAAGTTCAATATGTCACAGCGCCCTCAGCAGCTTAAATTGAGCTGGTGTGGCGAACACTCATGTGATGTGGGATGTGGCCAACAAAATAAAAATCATAAAAAAGAAAAAAGAAAAAGTTAGAAACATGGACGAGTAGGTGCACTGACTTTGCGGTCAAAAGAAGGGATGCTCCTTACCTTTTCCTGTAGACATGGGGAACGGTCGGTGTTCAGAAGATAGCTCCAGCTTTAAAACTTGCTTTCCTTTTTGGTTTTGTCCATTTTTGTTGATCTTTTTTCCACTGTTTTAGCGTATGTTAAGGTTAATGCGTCTGTTCATATATTTGAGTTTGGCTCTGGTCCTTTCTTTCCACGTCTATATATATATTATGTCATCGGCTTTCCTTCCTTGTGGACTTTGCCATTGTAATATTTAATTTGAGGCAATGCTTTTTAATGTAAAAGGGAAATGAACGAAATGACATTTTCATTTTGTGGTGTAAATTGTCTCTTGTCTGTCTCATGGGCAGTGGTAGGTTGTTTTCGATATTGATTGGTCAACTTAGTAGGATGGATTGCTTGGCAAGGCAATGTCTTTTTAATTTGTTCCGCGATCTGTCTCGAGGAAGCTAATTATCCAGCTTTTTTATTTAATCAAACTTTTGCTTTATTTTCTCGGAAAGGTGAAATAAAATGGACAAATGACATTACGCTCCATCTGTCCTCCATAGTAAAGCAAAGTTTTGATTAAACAAGAAGCTGAATAATTAGCTTTTTCTGTGTCTTTGGAACTAGTTTCTCATTCCTTCGTACATGTAGCTTTTCCCAATCAGTTTGTTAACTTGATTCCGCATTCGGCCATCAATTATATTTCAGTTTGCCTTCCCATGTTTTCCTTGCATGCCAATCCACCAAACATCGATCCATTGCGTGATGAAAATCGCTTCTGTACTTGGCTACGTACTTGTTTTATATAATGAAGTTTACAATTGGCTTCATTAATTTTCATAGGATGTTTTGAGAGCCTGAAAAGCGGGATGGAGGAAGGATCACTTCGTCTTTTAAGACTAAAATTGGTGCAACATGAGCAATCGGATCGGAAAGTTTTTAGTCATCATTTTAATTAGGAGGTTCTCTAGAGAATATTGTCGCAAATAATTTCCTCCCAGAAAAACGACAAATAACATATATCTTTTCATGGGCAGCTGGTGAATTATCACAAAATTGTTTTTTCCTTTTCTACTAGTTGTCCAAAACCACATCATTAGAAAAGATTGAATCATTTTCTTTAAACAGTTTTTATGAGAAAATTAATTTATTTTCTTTAAACATCTTAACTGTTTTTTACAAAAGATCATCCAAACATATTATAATATAAGAAAAATATTTTTTTTAAAAAAATATGTTTTTAACAAGAAGAACACATCTAAACAAACACTAGGAATAAGCAACGCAAGAGGGATGAATTGATGTAGCTTTCAATTTTCATCAAATAAACCAAAGCTCAATTTATTTTCTGGTGATGAAACCGAAACTCATTTTGATTGAAATACACAGTGCAGTGAAACAAAAATGATTTAAATTTGATACCAAAGATAAAAAAGAATTAATTCAATGTTCACCATTAGGAATTTCTTCATATTCTTGCTCCAATTACAAAGTCCACGTTCTCACAAGCTTGCTATGTACTTCCAACTACGTTTTTCACAAGAACAGACTAAAAAATTTTACTTGCCTTTTTTTATTTTTGGGTACATCAGAAAGGAAAAGCAAAAATTTGTACTTGTCTTTAATCCAAGAAATATAGCATCACCTAAATAAAAACCCAAAATGCTACATACACTCTTTCTTTATTTGACCGTGTTTACAACAAACCATCTGAAGAAAATGTTTTTCTTTTTTAAAAAAAAAACTACAAATTCGTGCACAACTGCTTTCAATAAGCCTGCAGATGAAGCACAAATCAGATGAAAGAAGAATATAGAGTTTTTTATAGTAATTACACTTGAACCTTTGCTTGGCTTCTCCCTTACATCCCACCTTTCCGCACGGCAGGCAGAACCACGCCGGCAATTATATGCTTTTGCTATATACTTTACGTGAGTATATTCGAGTTTGTCCCTTTGTGTTGCTATATATGATCAATGCACACATAATATCGACACCAAAATTCCATCATATTACTAACAAAAATAAATTATTACCGCAGAATACATTACCAAACATTGTCAATTTCCAGAATCAAGATCATGATTAATGAGTAACTTTCAGATTAAGCGTTGACAAGTAATATTGTTCAGGATAAAATATCTCTTTCGTAAGATTGTTTCCTTTCCAACGCATAAAAACCGGCAGAAATTTACTTTTACAGACTCAAGTATCCCCAAATCTCATATCTTCATATGTTCTCAACTTTTTTATTTTTCTTCTGAGTTGTTGAAATATATCCTTTTCATAATGTCACGGAGTATCGTTTTCTTTTTCTTGAAATCTTCGAGTCAATAAAAACAACATTCAATTCCAATTATAATTTGCACCATAAGTTATTCTAATTATTATTTCCATCATAAATGTTTCCAAACGAGAGCGATAGTTTACTAAGAATGAAAAGATTCAGCATTATGATTTAAAAAAAAAAAGTCAGCATACTCTCCTTTGGAAACAATAATATATAGTGTATATCATTTTACAAAATGTTGTCATTCATCAAGAAGAATGAGGGGAAGAAAAGGCGGTGTAAATCAATATGGGGAAATTAAATAATGGATCGAGATGGAAAAAGATGTCATAGCCTACTTTTAACTCTTTTTAATTTGTTTTAAGAAAATATTAACTATAATTAAAATTAAAGTAATTAACATGTAATTAAAATTAAAGTAAATTGACACCTCACTTAAGTGGCTACCACTTCATTGCGCAACTTCATTCTCGCAAAGCTAATTCTGGCAATTTTTCTGACTAAATAGAAGAACTGTTTTAAAAAGGGCAAGAAGAAAAAGGTGCTTTCTTCTTAAAAACTTGAAGAAGAAATGAAAAATGAACAAAGCAAATAAGTTCAAATCAATATTCATCAAAACCTAAGGAAGAGACTGATCAGTCCGTCAGATAATGTTGCAAGAAGAGTGAGGATCGTAGTGTGATGGTGGATGAAACTCCAGAGGCGGTGCACTTGGCAGTACCAGTAATGGAGCATGCTTTCGCTCTTCCGCTGGTGCTGGATGACCATAGTACCGGTAGGGATCAGATTGGGTGTAGGTAAGTGTTGGTTTTTGGGCTTCATAACAGGGGTATGTGTGGGGCTCCTGTTTTCCATATCCACCATCATAATCATACTCATACCCGTAACCGTTCACGTACCCGTTTCTGTTCCCATTTCCATAGTTAGAGTTAGAGTTACAATGTCCACCACCACAATCAGCGTGGATGAGTTCTGCGTGTTTCCCAGCTTTGGCTATGTCAGTCAGTAGCTTGTTTGGATCTATTTCCCCGGAAATGTGAACAATCCCTTGTGCTGCATTAATGCTGTAAGACACACCTATAAATCCAATTCCAAAAATAGTAATATTAAAAAATAAATAAAGACCAATTACAGAAAATGGTAATTAATTGATGAACAATAAAACTGTAACCTTTGACACGCTTAATCACTTTTGACAGAGACTTCTCCCACCCAGTAGATTGGGTATCCACTCTCAGCATGCAGTTCTGCAGAAAACATGAGTACGTACACTCACCAACCGACCAAAAGGTTTATAAAAGGGAAAGATCTATACACGATTCAATAAACAAAGGGAATTTTTTTTTTATATCATTGGTGTACCATGTGGCGATTGGATTCCATGGGAAAGTTGACGAACTCCTAAAAAGATGAGAGAACAAACAAGACAAGGAGACGCAGGCAGAAATACAAGCTGAATATATATATTGTTGAGACTGCAGAATGTTGAGGTAAAATGACTTGACAAAGTCTGCTGTTTATAGGCCTCTCTCTCCACTGTCTAGAGAGAGTCTTGATGGACTCATATTTTGGTTTCTGTACATATGATCATAAAATGGCAACTATGTCGGTGCAGTAATTGTGATTCTAAAGTCTAAATATTTGTATGTAACAACACAATATGATAAAAAAAGGGGGAATTTCAACTCAACCTAGGGCTAGCTAAATCATTACCGGATATTCAAGTGCTTAGAGTTTAGACAGTTTGATATCGGATAATTTACTAACCATTTTAGACAACAACATTAACTTCACATGCAATAAAATATCATAATTAACCACAGAGAAAACAGAAATAGTCTTAGCCAAAAAATAATAATGTAATAAATAAAGATTATCTTGTAGAAATTGATTTAATAGACATAATTTCTTGTGTTCAAACAGGAAACTTTATTAACTTAAATTTAGTAAATGATTTGAAACGGTTTAACGTTACATTAAAGAATTTTTAATACTAAAGAAATTCGTTGCAAAAGTGTAAATTACTAATAGAAATAAATCGTCCTTCCTTGTCAATTATGGTATCTGAGTACAATAGAATAAATTATGCTTTTGAACCTCAAAAATAAAAGAAAGATGGAGAGATCTAAAGTATGGAATTAAAAAATGAATGGAAAAAATTCAAAATAGAATGATAATTAAATTAGGAAATTTAGTACAAATAGTTTATTTAACCAAAACACAAGGAAAACGAAGTCTATATGCAGATGGGAAAAAATAATAATAATAAAGTAAGAGTAAGAAGTTAATTTGCAATTTGATCTATAACAATTTTTTTTTAAGGATTAAATAACCAAGATTCTGGATTTCATATCAATGTTGATGTTCTATTATCCATTATAGTAATGGGAAATCTGAACTATTCTCTTTGTTCTTTGTGTTCATATTGCTGTATTCATGCTGTTCTAGTGAGAATGCGTTTGCCTCTTCAATCGTGCAGATCAAATCTGAATATATATGCATATACATATAAATACATGCATATATATATATATATATATATATATATATATATAGCTGTGCATAAAAAATAATTTTATAAAATTAAAACTGTATAATTATTATTGATTAATGTATGTATAAATATAATAATAATTAAATATTATTTGAATGTATTTATATATATATATATATATATATATATATAGAATTCATCTTCTACTCTCTAATATATGATAAAGGGTTAATTTTAAATAAAAAATTTCGATTTAAAAGATACCATATGATCAATCACAATTATAATAAAAAGAATTTCACTAACCAAAAAAAGAACAAATTTCACATGAACATGAAATTATAATAAAAAATCACACGTGTTATACTTTGAATAAGGCAAGAGATGATTATACTCTAACTAATTATTCATGACAATTAACTTGTAACATATTCACACTCTTCATTATTTATTTTTAATTATAATTTTTTAAACAATAATGCTATTTGTCACTAATGATTTCTTACGAAACTATTTAAGAAATAATGCTATTTATTACTATTATTCTTACACATTCAAAATTAGGATGAATGAAAATTCATTTTCAAATTTATGTGTTATTTTCATGTTTGTAATTTTATTTTATGCTTTTTTATATTAGGAACTGATGTGGAATACTTGAGTGCATAAGCGCTCAAGATTTATATCCATTGATCAAGTGATATTACATAGGGATACGTGATGTTAATGATAAAAAAAATTAAAAAAAAATTCATAGGCGGCAAGAGTTGGAGCACATATGCGCTCATAGTAGCACAATCCTTTTATATTTTTGTTATTAATCAATTGATTCAACCACTAATTAAATTTATTATTATCAATTAATATATCTCCTTGATGTATTAATTTCTGCATATATAAGTAATACTTGTAAACAAATTTAACTTTATATTTAAGTGACATTTGTCAAATTTTAAGATGAGACATTTATCAAAATTTTAGATCATTATAGGAAACATTTGCTAAGAGTTTCTTTCGTGATCTTAACTTTTATATAGATATATAATAAAATTATCTTTGTTATGTTTTATTATTAAAATTATATTTCTCTTGTATTTTTTCCTTTTTGGAGTCATGAATGTTTAAGAGACCATTCCTATACTCATCTATTCAAGATTATTATTGATAATAGTTAGGAATTAAAATTCATTCAATTAATAAGAACATTAAAAATATTTCATTATTATTTGAAATGCCTCCAAGTGATCATTTCAATAATCATTTATTATAAGTAACACTTGTCAAATTTTCTCTATTTTTAAAAGACACATGTCAACCTTTTGTTTCATGTTCTTACATATGGATATGTTCTCGTTCTACTTCTACCTTTGGTGAGGAATGTGTACCGCGCATCCATCATTTTCCCTCTCTTTTCTTGTTCAGTTGGACCTTTATGTCCATAGCTTGCTTAAGCTAATTGAAATATAGATATCTCTTATAGCTCCACTTGTCTAATAAGATTAGCTAAGCGTATAAAGTACCTGCTTTTCTATCTGCTTCTTAAGATAGAGGTGAACAATTTCTGTATAACTTTAGACAACAAACGCATATAGATGATCTCCTTTCCTATTTGTTTCTTAAAATTCTTCAGATCGGACATAATTATTAGTCCATGATTGAATTGTTTAGTCGAAAGGATGTTATTCCTCTTGAACATTAGTCCACACCACAATTTCATCCCGAAAGAAATGGGTGTTTCAGAATAAAAGTAGCAAGTATGGTCATTGTCAAGGTTGAAACAATAACATATGGTCTTAGTTATCTTACGTGCCATCGATCGGTTGAATACATGCTTGTTTATTTTCAAGTTAATATATTATATATAAATGTAAACACTTCCAAAGATTCAATTGACTTCACAAATCAATGGGTAAAACAATGCTATTTGGTTATACAAGGAAAAAAATGCAGATTATTTTGAAACTAGGTAATAGACGGCTGTTCTTTTTCCAAGACAAATAATACATGCTAGAGCAGATAAAATTCTAAACATGGTAACAACATCAGACATTGGAGATCATAATCGCTAAACTCAAGTGAACTTCATGCAACCCATAATTAATAATCTCTATCCCTGCAATCGCCAAAAAAAAAAAAATCAGGTAAAGCCTACATGTGAAATCTGTCAAGCTGTAATTTAAATTGCTCAGTCCCTGGAAATAATTATGCTGTATTAACCTTGTTTGCGATGTTGTTTGAGAGCCAATCAAGTCCTTCATAAAGCCCTTCACCAGATGTGGCACAGGTGCTCTGGATATACCTGCATGTATAGAACATGTAGATGACAATGGGTAGAAACGGTGGGAGCACGGAGACTGGGGATTAAGGAGCGGAGCAAACTGTTGACAGCAATATTTTAGCTTACCAGTGACGCTGACGAAGGGAATGAAGACCAAGCTTATCAGTTATTTCAGCAGCATTCATAGCATTTGGAAGATCTTGCTTGTTTGCGAAAACAAGAAGCACAGCATCTCTCAACTCATCCTGACAAGATTATAACCATACAAAAAGGATCACACAATTAAGCTAGGAAATTAAGTCCTCGAAAATAACTAAATAAGCAATTTCTCATATTCACTCATTGAGGATCTATTTTATTACCTCATTCAACATCCTGTGCAGCTCATCTCTAGCTTCAACAACACGGTCTCGGTCATTGCTATCAACCACAAAAATAAGTCCTTGTGTATTTTGGAAGTAATGTCTCCACAAAGGACGGATCTAGAAGGAAAAACAAATCGATGGTCACTACTGTATTAAGAAAAATTATTTTTAACTAAATCAGATATAAAAAATATATAGAAAGAGGACAAAATTAAGACTATTTAAGCCAGAGATAGAATATGTGACTGAATAGTCAATCCACATTGGTAAGAGGCTGAGTCTAGCTACAGTCATAAAAAAAAAGGGAGTAGAAGATGCCATGGCTATTTATTTTAGGATTGAATTTTGATCTACATTGCATGTTTGGATTAGCTTATTTTGCACTCAAAAAAAGCTTTTTAGTCAAAAGCTATCTCTTCAGCTTTTTTTTCATAAAAAAGCTTTTCTAAAAGCAAAATAAGCTAGTCTAAACCATGTGATGTCACTAGTATAAAAAACTGCTAAATAGTTTTACTTCAAGTAGACAACCTTAGTTACTACTACAATGACATGGCACATTCTTGTTTATTGATAGTATAATTGCTACCATGGATCAAATTTAAATTCTTTAGTTTATGAAATTGATATATGTATGGACAGAATGTACACCATCACAGCATCACTATAAACAGCACTATTTGCATAAACATCATTGCACAGTTAATCACATGCACCTCCAAACAATATATGCATTTTGAATCACATCTGTATTGTAATGTAGAAGTAGAGGAGTACATATACGTGATTGCATCAAATTGTCATTCACGACCCAAGGAAAGGAACCCATAATATGTACAGAGTAGCTTAAGCAATTTCGGCAAATGATCATGTTATAAAATCAATAAAAGCATTCTGGACTGTTTACGTATCCATAAGTATTATAGGGAAAAAATACCTTGTCCTGGCCACCAACATCCCAGACAGTGAAGCTGATGTTCTTATATTCCACAGTTTCCACATTAAACCCTACACCAAATGATATATTAGTAGAAAATGCATTTGGTACTTTATGCGAGAAGAATCAGATAAAGCCATCATCAGGGCTAGCTGCGATGGTACATGTGACACAACACAATATATGTTGGCCAAAAGCATTGACCACGATACCTACCTCAGATCAGATGATGTCGCAATTAAATAAAGATATTTAATATATACTTTCTCCTTTGACAAAATATAATTAAAAAAGTTTATAAATTAAAAAATTTAAGAGCTGAGCTTGTTTGAATAGGTGAAATAAAATTGAATTAAGGGGAGAAGAATATAGTTATAAGGATGGTAAGGGAATGGATGTTCCCTTCCCTCTATTTTCCATTCAATTTCTTTTGATTGGATGCATATCCATCCAAAGCAGTTGTAAAAGTAGAATAATATATTAGAAATGAATAAATAAAGAAACTTACCAATGGTGGGAATGGTGGTGACAATCTCTCCAAGCTTGAGCTTGTAGAGAATGGTGGTCTTACCCGCAGCATCAAGGCCCACCATAAGTATACGCATCTCCTTCTTCGCAAACAGCCGGCTGAATAGCTTCGTGAAAGACAGACCCATTTTCAAGTATTCTGTATCCATAATTCAGCATCATTATATATTAAATAACATCAGTCTTTCGTTTTACCCAAATTTCAATGGTTTGTAACAAATCAAATTAAATCTAGCATGCACATATCATATGATATTTTGATGCATCAACAAGAAATTAAGATTGAAGGTGTGAGAAAAAGAAATCCATTGAGATAAGAGGGAGATCAGATCAATGAACATTGAAATCGCGATCTGACGTGACGACACGCGTTACAGATCAAGCAAGGACAAATTAAAACCAATTATCGTAAATTAAAATTCAGATCAGAGAGATAGATGGGGACATCACTGTAGGATGAAATTGGATGAAGAAACAAGAAAGAGAGATAGGGATTTGAAATAGCGAAGAGATGAGGAATAAAGGAAAGTAAAAGAGAGAAGGACTTACCTTTGAAGAAGAGAGATCTCTTCTAACTATTATTGTGTTGTGTTTGCAGAAACAGAAAAGGAGCTCCCTTCCCTTCCCTTTCCCTTCCAATTGTGGCACCGTCAGGGAGCGTTTCGCGGATTTATACAACGACGTATACACACATCCAATTTCGTATTCGGCCCTCCTTCTAACGTCGTTAATTTGGTATCCTTTAGATTCCTTTTTTTTGGGTACTTAGTAGTAGAGTAATGGCCCCTCGCCGTTATAACGACACTTTGGCCAGCACTGCACACCGGTTAAGGGGATTGTTTGGGCGTCAACCAGCTGGTATTCCTCTCAGAATTTATGAATGAGAGAATTGTTACCCTGGATAATTAGTAAGGAAATAATATTACGTATAAAAAACTATTTTCCAACGAGCTTAACTTTAAAATTTATTAATTAAAAGTTTAAAAGCAATAGAAGGATGTTATAGACTTAGAGTAATCAAAAAATAAAAAATAAACAAAATTGATTAATTTTGATTTGATTTTATTTTTTT
This sequence comes from Styphnolobium japonicum, assembly GCA_023212625.1. Taxonomy (NCBI): domain Eukaryota; kingdom Viridiplantae; phylum Streptophyta; class Magnoliopsida; order Fabales; family Fabaceae; genus Styphnolobium; species Styphnolobium japonicum. The sequence continues at coordinate 6,887,167 of JALBWW010000002.1, read as the reverse complement.
TATAAAAAGCAATCAATTTGACTTGATTTTTAATTTTAAAACTAAATTAAACTCATACAACTATATATGTATTTTATTATATTGACATATTAATAGATAATTAGATTTTAATTTATTGTTATTTCTATTTAAGTCAATTTATTATTTATATCTATTTAATAATTTTTTATTAAAAATTTTAAGTTAATTTGTTGTTAATTAAGCCATGAATAGAAAAAGTGAAGTTGTGCATAATTTATTTTTTTATGAAAGTGCTTGGCCAAAAATCGATTGAACTGCACAAAGTGAACCAAATCATTGTAACTAATTCACTTTATTTTAATTCTTAAATCAAAGCCAAATTGATCGATTTTCATTATAGGAAAACTAATTGGTTCAGTTCAAATGATTTTTCTATTCAAAATTGAATTAATACAAACCATGATATCCACCAATACTTACCATATTGAGCTAAACAGATCACAGTAAAACCAACACCCAATTTAGTTCGTTGGCTTGGAATTGAACTTTGTATCAAATTAGAGGAATTTCAAATTATGTTTGTTTATTCAAAAATATACGAAATATCAATTTTGTTCTCTAATTATTTTTTACATTAAAATAGTCCTCAAATTTTAATTTTTTTTTACATTAAATTAGTCCTCTAATATCATTTTTTTACATTAAATTAGTCTCTCTAAAAGAAATAATTTGATGTAAGAAATAATTAAAAGACCAAACTGATATATCGTATATCTTTAAAAAAACAAAATTAGGTATTTATTCTATTTTAAACAAAAAAAATTTCAGAAAATTGATACGAAATTAAATAAAATCTTTCTCGATTTAGACTTTAAGAATTTTAATCCTAAAAAAGAAAGAATTAATAAGATGCCCTTTATAATAAATATACTTGTATAATGTAATTATAATTCCAACCATGCTTTGACAACTATCTCTACTTAATATTTTTCAAACAATACTTATTCTTACAAAATTACTTGTTAACATTACCAAATATACATATATATATATATATAATAATTCTCTTAAAAAATAATCATCCAAATTCACACTTATCAAATTTTAACAATTTAATATTTCCGGATAAAATGCAAAAACCCCTTTTAACTATAAATCAAGTTTAGAAAATTCCATTGTGCTTTCAAACTTATCAATTCAACTCCCTAAACTAACAAAACAGTGTATAATAATCTTTTTGTTAACCTACCATTTAAATAATTGAAAGAAAAATAATCATGTGATAATTTTTTTTCACTAATCTCACTTTGAGTCATTAATATTTATCCCTCAAATCATTTATAGACCTATTTTTTGAGCACTCATTAACCTCACACCACTGTTTGAGCGATTTGTAAAAATCTCAAACGGTCATGTGAGATTAAGGTTAATGAATACCTAGAAAAAAAGACTTAGAGATAATTTTAAATATAAATATTAAAAATTTACGATGAGATTAATGAAAAAAATTAACATATATAGTCACGTGACTATTTTCCGTCAATGAGTTAAATAAAAAATCAGAAGAGTTATTATACACTTTTTTTAATTTAGGGAATCCAGTTTAGTTTATGAGTTTGAAAGCACAGGAAAATTTTCTAAAGTTGATCTATAATTAGAGTGGATTCCTTGCATTTTAGCCAACATTTCCTACATTCAAAAATTAATAATTAGCAACCTCAGCATTTGTTAATTATTGCTTCACAATTTTCTTCACTACATAACAACTACACCGTCAATACTGTCATACATACATCTAACCGCAAAACATCAATAAAATAAATAGCTTTGTAATCCAAGCCCTCGAGGGAAAAGGAGAATGAGGAAGAAGCACGATGCTCATAAGAGGAGCAGATGCTGATCTTGGTTCCAACCAGTCATACCAAAGAAGAATCAGTTCGTCCACCAGTCATTCTCTCTGCCTGCTCCCCACGCTCACCTGAAAAATTCATATTCAAAACTTCTGAGTAGATATGCTGACTACACAAAATTATAGATTTTTTATATTGAAAACTCCAGGAAGTAAATGGGTACCTGTACGAACTCTTATAACATCTGAGACAGGGATCACTGCACAAACAAAATTCTATTAGAAATATGATTCCAAATCGAGGCCATTACATTTACTTGTTGAATCTAGAAACTGTAGCTTAATTCTTTCTCCCTCCTCAAAATCTTCCATTATGAGAACTTAGGCAAGTTAGTAGACATGATGCAGCCATGCAGGAAACGTGCATCAGGTGCTTAGATTTCGAACAACCTAATAGTTTCTGAATCATAAGATAAACCTTTCATTCTTTCAAGTTACTAGGCAGTCTAATAAATTAAAGGTTTTGATGAGTGCAGCGTGAAGGAGGAGTACAAATGAAAGATGAGAAATTATTAACGTCAATATACTATGTAACGCAGAAGGTCCATCAGATGAGGAAACGGGCATTTTCTGGACTGTAGACTCCCAAACTGTACTATGTAAGGCAGAAGGTCCATCAGATGAGAGAATATGCAACTGATTAAAAATGACACACTAATATCCCTAGAATAACTGCACATAATGATCCAAACACATAAAATAAAGAAAGCTGCAAATGGACCACAATGTACAATTCACTGCTAGACAAAGTATGTCTAAGCCTTACAGAAAATTTTGCCATCGCCAATCTCCCCAGTCCTTGCCTCCTCAATAATCTTGTCTATTACTGCTTCAACCTATAGAAATGCGTGATATATAATCAGAGATACAGCAGAAATGAACATTTTTGTTCATCATTAAAGTATAGCCAAATTACATTCTATGGATGTCCCAAAATTATTTTTTGTAATCACAAATTCAAACACCACTAACCCTAAAAGTGCTTATTGTAACTTCTCCTACCATGTCCGCTGCTGTCACAAGAATAATTACTGTTTGTCTTTTTACAAGCCAAACACTTGCCAGACAATGACCAGTTCTGTTGGAGTGAAAAAGAGAGAACAAAACAGACCCAATGGTAATGGAATTACCGCATTCATTAAAAAAATTGTTTTTCTCTCCCCAACAGGTCTGGTCATGAAACATGAGAGGGTCCACAAATCCACAGACAATGGATTTAGAATCCATGAAAACTTTGGAGCATCAGACTCAAATGGTTATTGGCAATATCATATTCATTATTTATAATGTTAAGCATTTTAAATTGAAGTTGTAGAAAGTGTAAGGCACTAAAAAGAAAAGCAGGAAGGAAAGCATTTAACAAAATACCACAAGCTTTGTTGATTTTGCAAAGCAAGAGATTAAGGGCATACTGACAAGAACTGAGAACTATTCCTTCCCCCTTACTACTTTAACAAGAAAATAACATAATCAATTCTAGTGCATGATGCCACCAAAATTACTGCCAAATGTCTACAATTCTACATACCTGGTCCTTCCTCACCACTATTTCCATTTTAACTTTGGCAACAAAATTGTCTTCAGCAAATTCAGAGCCTGTGAAGAATACATTATTGATAAAAGATAATGCCGTAAGTATGTATACAACTACAGATAATTAACAACACAACTAATGCTGGTTTTCACCCACCAGCCTAAATGCGTGTGCGCACATTTTGGTTAAGTATTTAAGAGGGAAGTTAGAATTTTTTTAAAGGCACAAAATTCAACTCTCTCAACCTGACTACTCTAATGAATAGTTTGGGTATGAAAAAAATGGATTGCAGGCATGTAGGAGGACATATCTTCAGTTTTTGACTACTTGTAGTCAGCCATAAACTTACCTCCCTGCCTCTCTTTTGAACCACCCTGAGCACCAAAGCCCCTGGCATCAGATACGGTGACACCACGAATTCCCATTTTCAACAAAGCCTTCAAATTAAGAAAAACAAAATTTAGTACCAGCACCATGTCACTAAGCTTAGTAAATCTAATAGCACAAGCCACCCATTTGAAAAGTGTATGAGAAATATTGGCTAAACCAATTATTTGATAGAGATGAAGGTAGTTGCTCTTATCTAACACTGATAGTTAGGGCATAAGAAAGTTACCAACTAAGGAAAAGCCAAAGCTCTCATCCTAAGGAAGTTGGCCCCATTCTATAGGAACTCAGTGAGAAATCAAATTAGTCCTTTTACTTCTTTAGGCATAATTAACTACTGTATCTAGATGATTTATTCCTCCAACTGATCATTTTATTACCATCAGGCAGTCCTATTTGTCATCCCAATTCTCATAATTAGTAATGGGACAAAAATTACAAAGAAATGGTAAAGTAGATCCACAGAACATGATATTGTTGCTGGATGTTTGGCAGGCAAGAGGACATATGACAATGGAACTGTGAATTTGTCTACGACATCGACCCGAGTTTAATTAATGGATAAATTACAGTTTACCACTCTGTAGTTTTACTTGATTTCACTTTAACACCTTGCGGTTTAAAAGTGACAATTCACCCCCCAAGTTCTGCTCCATTGGCTGGCACATAACCCCTTGTGGTTTTCTCTCTTGATATTTTATGCCTCATGATCATGAAGCTAACTTCACCACATGATATCTCTCACATTAATTATCAATTTTAAGCATACTATATATGTATGCAAACCTCATCTTACATACAACAAACATATGTAATGTAAATATTTTACACAAAATGGTCACGAAGATAACTTTGAGTCTTGATATCTCTCGTTACTTATCTATTTTATGAATATCATATATTTATGTAAAATTTATCTTACAACTAATTATTGTAAATAGTTTAGTAAAAAATGTATATACATATATAATATTTAAGAAACAGACAAGTAACAAGAGATATAAGGCCACAAAGTTGTCATCATGATCATAATAATATGGAATGAAAAAAACACAGGAGATTATGTGGTAAAGGAGCTCGGGCAAAATGTCACTTATAAAACAATAGGGTGGCAAAGAGAAATCGGGCCAATCCACAAAGGAGAAAACTGTAATTTACCCTTAATTATTAGTAGTAACAACTAACAAGCACCCTTGAACTTGCACCAATTACCAACTGCTGGAAATCTACTGCTTCCGTTAACTTTAAGAAGCATGGGTATCTAAGAGGAGGGATGTTGGTATATGCATCCAATACAATGGAGAACAAGTAAAGCTCTAGAAATCGAATGCTAATTGTCTGACAAAACCAGCACCCCTGATGCTTCCATTAATGGGGGCTTGGAGAGGACTAGAATTTACTACAACTACATTTGACAAGAATGATTACGGGACAAAAGCATACATTTTATTTGCAAATTCCCAGTCTAACTAATAATGTCCCTGTGAGGATTTACAAGGGAAGATAACAAGATTAACAGAAAATAAAAAGAATGAAAAGAGGGAAAAGGGAAAAGGGAAATAACAAGATTCACCTCCTATTTCACATACAAATACTAATCAAAGGTGAGGTCTTACCGAAGAAACCTGAGGGATCCGCCAGGGCCTGTTCCATAAGAAACTCAACAGCATAAGAGCAACGAAGATATATTTTATTTAAAAAAGAAAAATATAAATATAAAAAAGAAAAACCCAACCATAATTTTTTTTTTTTTATAAAAAAAAAAAGCTTGTAACCTGAGAATCGCTTCCACTTTGTAAAACTTGGAATCTGGAACATTGTCTGGGAGAAACCAACAAATTTAGTAACACAGTTCGAGTATTGGTGAATATAGATATTTCAATAGTCTCCATTCATACCAGGAAGGTTCTGGGCTCTGATTTTGGGAAGAATCGTCGCATTTGCTTTGTGTCTTAGAGCCACATTGCGGTGAGAAAATTGACAATCTCCGAGATGCTTACGGATTACGCCGGAAACTGCAAAAGGAAATTCAGCTTCTTTGAGCTGAAAACTCAGAGGACTAAAAAGGTGCGTTCTCGCGATCGCAGCCATCGCTTCTCCTTGGAAGCGGCCACAGCCCACAGTCACAGAGCTTCGAAGTTGACGCTTGTGTTGTGTTCAACAGTTCAACTTCAACCACCCTGAAAGGGAGCACATTAAACGAGGCTGTGAGTCACAGTGATTGTGATTGTGAAAAAACTGATGAGAGAGACACGTGGTATGGTATCCGTAACGTATTAAATGGGCCGGGCCTTGGAGAAAAATGACCGGGCCCATATTGACAGGTCTTTAATGACAATGAGCGCGACCCATTTGGAAGAAAAAAATCGTGATGGGTGGGAAAGAGGGAGATGGTGATTTTGTGTACAGAATCAGCACATGGAAGGAGTGGGAAGAGTTGCAGAGCAATGGATCCACTTTCGGTGGAGACCTTGACAAGTCTTCTGCTTTCATCCATCTCAGCAATCTCGACCAGGTTCTCCCTCTCATTCAAAGTTTTCGTTTTTACTAAATCTTCACTAAACTTGCCACTCTGCCAATTTATTTGATGATTTATCGAATTCGCATGCGTCTTTGAGGTTCTGAATTTCGACAGTCATTTCCGAATTTTGGATGTTGTTGCTATTGCAGGTTCGGTCAACACTAGACAACTTTTTCTTGAACACCAAGGAGGAACTCTACCTGCTTCAGATTGATGCTAAAAAGGTTTGCACATACTTCGCTATGCATATCCATATCTTTACTAACGCGACTACTTGCTTGTGTTAGAGATTTCAAATAGTAGGCCTTCTCCTATAAACTTTAATTTTTCTGGTAAATTACTTCTCCTTTATGTTGCACGGGTAAAATGATACGATACTTAAATACGATAATTTAAAAAAAAAAAAAAAAGAATACGGGTAATTTATAATGAATAAAATAAATTTATATTTATATATATAAATATAAACTTTAAATTTGGTTAAATCCCTCATCAATTTACTTTTATTTTGAGGAGGACAAGATTACAAGAGTGAGAATAGTTTTAAGGGAGGTAATCGATGAAAATAAGACTTCAATTTGAATGTCGAATTTTTCAAGTAGTAGTATCTTAGGGTAGTAGGAATTTGAAAAAAAAAAATTAGGGATACGGCAAAAATACAGATGCAATAGTATTATATGTATATCGGTATTGGATATGAGTACAATATGAATATGTCACCAATTTTGGAGTATCCATGCATCATAGCTTCTCCTTTATTAGTTTATCAGTGCCTATACGACCAAAGTGGTAAAAATTTCAATTCTTACTGCCCCACTAGGTATGGGTGGACCTGGAATGAATTGGTTCTTGACACTTGCGTACCTGATGCTTTTAAGTGATGGAGTAAGGTATGACTCTTGATAAGAAGAGATAATTGATTGGAAAGCTGTTACTAATTCCATAGGAGTTTAATCATTAATGGCCTTGGTTGTTAGTTGTTACTAGGATCTGATTGCCATTGTTGGAGAATTAAGGCTTGGAGGATGAATCTAAAATGTCTGCACTGAAATGACTTTCATTAATTCAATGAAATAGTTTCAAATATGCAAGTGGGCTATCTCTGCATACTCTTTGCCAATTATATTTTGCCGCAATGGCTACCAACTTACACCCTTGGAAGTTGGAGCTTGCCAAGCAGCAAATTACTTCAAGATAAAGAGTCTGAAATGCGGGCAAAAAATTTGTACTTGTATTTCTATGTTTAGACTCGGACTACGTAAGAGCTAAAATAAGGCACAGCTTCTTGTGGGGCCACTTTATGGTCTTGCTAATATTTTCTCTTTCGTTATAATATCCCCTTGACATAACTGACCCTTTTTGCCACACTCATTCTCGCAGCTTGGCGATGGTTTGGTGTATGAAATTGTGGATGGTTCAAATAGCTTCCCTCATTTCTATGGACCATCTCGAAGCTTTAGCCCCCTCCCCCTAGATGTGGTAACAAAAGCGGAAAAGCTCTCTCTCTCAGATGGTCGATTCAGTTGTAATTTGCTTGATTAGGTATTCTGCTGTTCAGTTGCTTGTTCTCACGTACTTCTTTGTATTGTGTGTGGAGCGTGAATGAGTGTTGTGGCCTTTGTGGAGAATATATTCACAGAATCCCTGTAATGGAGAAACCTTGTACTGCTGTATCAATGAACAACTTCACATGCCTTCCTAATTTTGTTGTGGAGAATATATTCACAGAATCCCTGTTGTCAATGGGATTAGTTGAGTGCTATAGGCTGCAATTTATAATGCATGATGAAGGACAGAACCCTAGTATTAGTATAATAATGAATTTATCAATACTACTTCTATTTATCACTTTGCAGTTGTTGAGTTGTGGGCAGAGTGCATCAGTAGTGAAAAGCAATTACAGTTCGAATGTTACTTGTCGTAAAGAAGGTTTTAACGCCTGCAACGAATAATTAAAGTACATAAGTTGGGATGCTGTCCTCTATACAGAGGCTACCGATGAAATCTTCGCCTCCAAAATACTCTCTACTCGTTAATGTACTCCCAAATTGATTTTAATTTCTTGTGTAATACAAACCAACTAGACTCGAAAATGTTTCCCAAGCAGTTAAAAGCTCCGGTTAGTGCAGACTGCAGAGATACTCTCAAAATAGGCAGTAAGATCCGAGAAGCTACGGATATCTCACACTCCATGTAAGATATCTAGCATGACAAATTTCTTCTCTCTGATAATTCTGGACAATTCCAGTTGTGTTAGGCAATACTGTATATAATCATGAGGTATTATTCAGTTGATAAATTGAGTTTTATGCAGATAAATTTTACTTGCAGAGTGCATGGGATTAATCTAATATTTGAGTAATGATTAGTTTCACACTTAAAGAATGTGATGACACTTCATGTTAAAAAAAAAATCACATTATCGTATATTGCATTTGTTTTTCATTTATGATGAGTTTGACACCTTCGGATTTGTCGAGCAAGTGGAAGGTAATTTCTCTCTGTTGAATTTTTAGGAGAAAAAAATGTTGTACTTTTATTTTTAAAAATATGCATTCTTCCATATAACATTTTGTGCAGTTCCATGCAGGTAAAAAAAAATACACTGGTCATAATTTCTAACTTTAAGGAGGAAGTCAAAGTAATTTTATCAAATCCCATGAATCAACATAATTTCTCCTTGCTAGAGCGATAGTAATGCTTCTAGAGTGATCACCTAAATCTCATTATCTGTTAAATATACAAAAATTCTATTACCGACCGAGAATTCAGAATGCCCCAAGCACATCTATTGGGGTATAAGGGTGAAAATAGGTTAAGTTAGGTTCGATTGCATTTTAAATAGGTTTGACTTGTTTTGAAAAGCTTTGATTTTAGTTTAGCCTATTACTTATCATATGATTTTTTTTTTGTCGGGTCTAGCCTTTTTATGAAAATTTAAAAGTTTAACTTAACCTGAAAGTCTATTTAAATGTTTATATTGTATAAAGGTCTTCAAATTAGCTAACAGAGTTAAACTTTATATAAATTTGAAATATACCTAACATTTAATAAAATTATTGTATTGAGTATAAAAAAAATAAATTATATTAATATATAATTAACAAATCATTCAAATATTATAAAATCTTAATTATATGTTATTATAATAAATAAATAGGTCGACTTGTTAGGTCGAATAAGCTTTTTTAAAAGTTTGGGCTTTGACTTATTTAACTAAATAGATTTTTTTAAAAGTCTTAGTCTGGTTTATTTGATGAATAGGCTAAGTCGAAAAAGGTTAAAAATAGACTAGGCCGTAGGCCTCTGTTAAGATGTCTAGCCTATTTCCACCTCTACTGGTGCAGGTTCACATAGGATGTTTGTCTTACTAAAAGGATTCAGAATATGCAGCTTAGATGAGGCCAATCTGACCATAATGTCTTCAGTGAAAGTAGTAAATGCAGTCATTGCTACTCTCTTCTCATTCTGTACGCCAATTTCAGTTGCTTTTATTAAGAACTTCTTTCTGCAAACTGAAAATATAATAATGGTTGAAACTTGGTACAGACGGAAGGATTTGGTGGCAAACTTAGACAATCTGATCACAAATCAGTAACGCTAAGAAAAGTTGAAAGTGTCATTAAACTGCTAACTCTGAATTTTGAATGATGATACAAAAATTGGAAAAGGGTAACTCTAAATGGCAGAGGAATATCCTGTTGTGATAGTAACTCAATTTCCTAATTTTGTATAGCAGATAAAAGAAAAATAGTTATATGATATGCTTTAATTATGTTCAACTCTCTTTGGCCGTCTAATGGTATTATAATTTTCTCGTTTTATGGCTGATGATAGGTGAACACTTGAACCTGAGTTACTTGAGCCAATATTTGGACTCATTGGAACCAAACTTTACAAGTGGAGTTAACTCTGCAGTGTCCCACGGTTGTTCCTTTTGCTCGAGATGTACATGTCAGTGTGATCGCTTCCTCTGGACCTGGTTCTGTACATTTCAATGGAATCTTATTCTGTAAATGCTGTTTATATCATTTGCAGTAAATACGTTTCTTTGCAAAGAAGCATAAGCTGTCCGCATGGGGTCAAGAAATAGATGCAGATCTTTGAGATATTATATTTTATACATTAAAATTGTGACCTTAAATAGGTCATATGTAACCTCACATATAGGAAGTCAATCTATGCCAGCATATATATAATAATATAATTGGCTAGGGTCGATGTATTGGCCTACTATCACCCTGCCTATCAAATGGATAACATTGAAGGGTATGGGTATTAGTGATTGGGCCAAGTCAATCACTCTTTGCATGTGAGGTTTAGGCTGGGGTTGGGGAGCACAACAAAGAGAGATGGGCACTTAATGTTAGGAAGAAGTGGGATTTGGTCAACAGCTTGTTCTGTTTTTTATGAGTTCGTGCTCTTGTAGACCAGTGTTTATGCTTGCAGCTGGCTGGTTCGAAGTGCAGGTGCAGCCACACGAACGAGGCCCAAACCATTTGACATTGATGATTCAAATCCCAACACTGGACTGGACGGGGGTACTGCTACTGCTACTAGTACTGTACTTGTTATAGGTCTCCCTTCACGGCATTACCTTTGTCCACGGAAGGAATATTGGTTGGCTGCTTCTAAAATCTAAATGTGAGTTCGCTTTCGCCTACTTAATCATTTAAGTGGTCCCTTTCCCTTTAGTTTTAAGTGCAATTTAAGCCACACGGAGCCCTGCTGATGCGTTCAAATCCTAATGATTACTTACCCCTAACCGGTTTACCACATTCTGAGGAGGAACTCGATCCATTCTGACTGTGATTTTGGTTCGAACATTGTTACCAATCTAATCACTAATCATCAACACTTGGAAAGGTAAAACAGGACGTTGAAAACTTGTCATCAACATATATTATATTCTTCCAATCATTCAAATTAAGAGTATAATATACATGTAATGTATGTCTGGTTTTAACTTTTGAGATCGAATCATTGGACGGCTAAATTATACTCTAAATATTAAAGATGCAAGCAATTCTTGTCAAAGTATATAGACTCAGCATCCAAGTAAAAGCCATTGGGAATCGGGGACCTAACATATCTCTATATTAGTATGATATTGTCCATTTTGGGCTCTATATTAGTATGATATTGTCCATTTTGGGCTTAAACCCTCATGGATTTACTCTGGACATCACCTAAAAGGCCTCATACTAATTGAGACATTTTACATACTTATAAACTCATGACTCTCCCCTTGTTTAGGCAATGTGGGACTTGTTTGTACCTCAACAATCCTTCCCTCAAACAAAGGACCATGGTTCAGCCTCCCCTCCAGAGGAAGCTTCTTCTTGTACTGAAGTTTGCTCTCCAACAGAATCCGCTGCCTAACCAACCTGTTTGGAAGACTTTCGACACAAGACCATTTCCATCTTGCACCGCTACACCCGCTGCCTAACCAACTTGTTAGGAAGACTTTGTTAGGAAGACTTTCGACACAAGACCATTTTCATCTTGTACCGCTACACGCCACCTGATCACCTCAACGCCAGGAGGACTTTCGACATAAGGAATCTTCGACTCAGATCCATCAACGGCCGTTCCAATACCCTCCCTAGCTGAAACCATTGGCTCTGATACTAGTTGTTGGGAATCGGGGACCTAACATATCTCTCCACATTAGTATGATATTGTCCACTTTGGGCTTAAACCTTTATGGATTTGCTTTTGGACATCACCTAAAAGGGGACCTAACCCTTATGGATCTTGCACCGCTACACGCCACCTGATCACCTCAACGCCAGGAGGACTTTCGACATAAGGAATCTTCGACTCAGATTCATCAACGGCCGTTCCAATACCCTCCCTAGCTGAAACCATTGGCTCTGATACTAGTTGTTGGGAATCGGGGACCTAACATATCTCCACATTAGTATGATATTGTCCACTTTGGGCTTAAACCCTTATGGATTTGCTTTTGGACATCACCTAAAAGGCCTCATACTAATGGAGACATTTTACATACTTATAAACTCATGACTCTCCCCTTGTTTAGGCAATATGGGACTTGTGTGCACCTCAACAAAAGCCAGGTTTAAAAATATATGGTGAGCACTAATTAAGCTTTTAGATGCAACTGGCAAAAAGTTCTAATATGTTTATTAATTTGATTTCTCTATAATTATTTTCTGGACGCATGCTTTCTATTGTTCATTCACCAATAGTTTCCAAAGATCCACTCATGGTCTCTGCTGTTGCTATAATTATTTGGGGGCCCTCCAAATAAATAAGTAGAATGTTCAAGCAACATGCGGCCAGCCTGGTTCTGCAAGAACTAAGAAGGTCCAAAGTTTTGGATGGAATTTCATTTGACTGAAGCTGCCAATGGTGTGGGTACCAGCAAAGAATATTTTATCCCCGCACTACTTATCCTGTACCCACCAGTAAAGCCTTCAACAATCTTGACCTGTTTGATTATTGGGAGATTTATTGGAAACTCAATTGGGTATTTTTGGAGCAGTACATCTGCTCGGTGCTTTTGGTACAATTTGTCTGTAGTATATAGCAATTTGTAATCCCAAAAGTAAAGATGTAACCGATTAAGTGAATTAACCATCACATACACGAATGGACCTACCACGTAGTCAGTGGTTGTGAACTTCACATAGAATATGTTGCGATCGCCTTTATTGGCAGGTTTATTGTTCCTTATTTGCCTCAGAAATCTTCAATTATGTGTAAGAATAAAGTTTTGTGCTCGACAAAATCATTTCAAGACTAGCAATAGTTATAATGGAGGAAAACTACTTTGGAGAGCAAGTTTTGTGTTCATATGAACCTTCCCCGAGTTCTCTTTTGTTAGGTGTGAGCAATAACGACAATTAAACTTTATATTTACGCATACTAGATAATAATACAATTGAATAATATCAGAAAAAAACTAATAAGACATCTTAACATAAAAATAAAAATAAAAGTGCAAGAAAATGAGCGATAGATATTAATTTATTATAAAGGAAACAGAAAAAGAAAAAGAAAAAAAGAAGTGGCAATCACCTAGGTACTAAGTGGTAACAGAATCTCTCCTCTGTTTGCTTTCTTTATTTATCGTACAGATATATATAGTTTGCAACATGTTCATACTCATAGCCAATTAAGGAAAATAAATCTTACACATTATTATATCAAGATCTTATAACTAATGTAGTAAAGATAGAGAAAAGCGACGAGATGATTAAATAGAAGATGATTAGAGACAGTTCTTCAAGTGCTAAACAACCATTTGAAAGAGGAGCATGCCCAGGCATATTCGCATAATATGGGTCCATACCAATACGAGGATGTTAGATTGACTTGACCAGCTGCTCATCATGGTAGATGATTTGATGTAGGAGTTCAAATCCAGCCTTAACTAACAGTAGTTGTGGCAATGTTTTAAGTGTAACCGGACAAAGTACCATTTCTGAGGAGAATCTCTGCGAAGAGGAGTTTATTAACTTTAATGTCCTCGTTTGACTGTTTTTAACTCTTTCTTAGGAGCCTAGTGATCACAAGGCCAATAAGTGTTTTGTTACGGTAATTAGATATATATGCAGTTAAGAGAAGGGAAAAAATAGAAAGAATTGTTCTAACTATAGCTTGACAGTTGACACAAACTTCGCAGCTTACTGTATCCCACAAAAAAACAAAGTCTCGTTGTCCGAGCGGCATGCAATGTCCATTAGTTCATCTTCCTTGCCATGTGTACCTGTGATGAAATTTTCTAGTTTCAAATTCCAACTCCCGAGCAAAGCTTCTTTCTTTGTAAACTATTCTTCTGGGGCCTATAATTAGTTTGGTAGTTCCTCTCTTATTAAAATATACTCCTATGTTAAAAGGCTAAAAGCTGGCCAACACTCGAGAAAAAAAAAAGAACAAGTTGATTTTTTTAAAACTTCCTAAAAAATATAATCCAAAATGCACACCCATAATTTTATGTGTTTTTTGCTAGCAACTTTTTCTTCCGTATATCAATCGTTATTAATTTCCTCAGTTTTGGATTTTGTCACGTATTTGAGTAGTAACCAATTTTTACAAGAACAATAGATAACACCGCAAAGCCTATATTAAAATTTGTATTTCTTACTGTTTTTCAAAAACACGAGTCAAATTGTTTTGGGATTAGATAATTAGATTGAGTTTAATCCTGTCAAATTAGGGATGTACTCAATAGGAATAAAAATGTATAGAATGAAAATAAATAAAATTGACAAGAGAGACAAAGAAAAAGGAATAGAAGAAATTATTACTTATTAGCACTTGCATTTTATTCTTAAAAAGAATTATTCAAGTGAAACGCGATAACAGTGTGCAAAATTGATATGTCAAGACTTAAGAGTATTGGCCGATGAGTAATTTATTTTCTTTTTGATAGATAAAAGAGCATTTAGCATAGAATGAAGGTTGGGCACAACATCATCATCTACATTGAATACTGAAACTGTGAAAGTGTAATTAGCCCCCAAAGCACACTGTCATCTGCATAAAAAGCCACCCAGGGTTACACTCCCCGAGAAGGCAATACTTGCGCTGATTGGATGGCAAACAAAAGCCTTGATCAAGATTATGAGCTCCAGATTTAGAATAGCCCCCAGAATGTGTCCTCAACCTTTACAAGCTGATTTTGTAGGGGTCTCAATGACCCATGTTACTAGTCGAGGAATGTAATTTTCTTTGAGCTTTGGCCATGTTTTATTACCAAAAAAAAAAAGCCACCCAGTTTGGAAAATTTAAGGAACAAAAAGCATAAACATGATTTTATATTGGCAAGTTGCAAATTATTTGCTCAACGAATATCTCCTTTAGAACTGTAGTTGGTTACAGAGAATCAGCGGGGCAAGCGGTCATGCTCGTGCATGAGTCCCTTCATAAGCTAGCTAAACCTACTACTACTGCTACTACTTATTAATACGTCTAAAACAGTCATTGGCCCCACACCTTAGCATGATGCGACATTCTAAACTTTAAATATGTTTGACTTACTGTTCTATATACTACATATCAAACTAAATAATTTTATATGATCATCATTTTGTTTTTGCTTTTTAGACGTAGTTGTGTTACTATTATTGTGTTCAAAATTCAAAACATACACTACACTTCATTTCTACATATTCAATTTATTTTTAAATTTGTGTTTTTTTAAAACTTTAAACAATTATCTTAGCTACTAACTTATAATGTTTTATGATAAGTTTGGCATATTAATTAAATAGATAAACAATTTTGTTAGCAGAGTGAATGAATATTGAATTTTTTTTAATAATTTAAATTTTTATAAATTATAAACCCATAAATAATAATTCAAAAATATATAAGAATTCATTATACCATGAATTTCTTACAAACTCAATTACTACTTATACATTATTATTAATCTCTAGACTTTATATTTTCTACCTACTAACAACGCTCGACCTTCTATTCCCCGTTGACCTGCTTTCTAACATATTATAAGTGCATGCAACTGACTTTTATTTTTGTCTTTTTCCCAATTTTTCTTTCCATGATTTTTCTTTGTCAGCAAGCTGTATTTTTAAGTCAACGATTCATCATATGAACAAAACCACGTGATGTTAAATATGTTATAACTGAAGTGATACACATTCAATAGTAAAAAAAGAGAATTCTTTTCTTCCGAAGCACCTAATTAAGATTTTTTACTACCTAAGACTCCTAGGTAAGAAAAATTATGAATGGAGCATTATACGGTCTACTTGGCAAGGGGAGAGAAGTCTTTATATACATGAGTTGTCAAACTTCCAAAAGTACATGGGCAAATATAATAACGGCTTTATTTAATTTTTTTTAATCTGTTGAAATTTCGCAATAGTGTGCTGAGAACAGTTTCTTGAAAACAAGTTTGATATAAGAGAAATTCAATGTGGTTTTTGTTCAATTTAAAAATCAAATCATAGTGATTGTCAATAACCAATCATGCTAAAAAGTAAAACTTTGGGTGAAGGTTTATAAAAGGAGAGACAATTTAATTATAAAAAATTAGAATGACAAAAATTACAATTTAATCATAAAAGCTTTAATACATAAATTGTTTTAGAAGTTGAAACTGTTATTTAAAAGTTTATAATATTAATTTCATATCTGATGTGCATTCTTTAACATGACGCATGTAGTCGCCTACTCAGCCAAATGGATCGAAGGAGGTAGATCGAAAATAAGATTAAATAAGATAGTCAGCTAAATGGATTGTCATTTACTCAAGGAGGCATTCTGGGAGATTTCCCATATATTCCCAGTATATATAAATAGCTTCCTGTTGTTTTACGACTTAAAAATTAAGATATGTTTTTTAAGCGAATAAACTGCGGTTGACTACTCGTTTTACTACAACATTTTAAACATTATCTTGTACGTTAAGGGCGGCATGGTGTAAGTAACTTTGTAATTAGAGTAATGTTATATCCTTTTTAACATATTCTTCTAATTACTTGAAATAAAAAATATTAAATAAAAAAATAAAAATATTTAATATTTTGAGATTTAAAAAATATTTAATACTTGCTTGCTTCTTTAAGTAATTAGAATTTGTTAGAAGCATATAAAATTATTCTTGTAAATAATCATAAAAAAATTACAATTTTTATTTTTTCTTTAAAATCAGCATTGTCTATTGAAGGATCCCACATTATTCAGTGGGTCCGGATTGTTGGTGATGCTGACTTTAAGCAAAGCAAAATGAAAGAGCCATTGATGAAGCTGGAAAGATTGGACTGATCTGTATTTACATTATACAGGCGGTGACATACAGTATACTATCCACACCAAATCCACCTTTGTTTCTTTCTTTGTTGCTTGCTTGCTTTATTGAAGGTTATAAATACTCTGCCCACACGTTGTTATTAGGAAGCACTCGAGAAGGATACAAGTGCTCTTTGGGTGGTGCTGACCAATAAGAGCAGCTATCCCGAGTTCACAAATCCTCTTTTGGTACAGCTGTTTTCTTGTCATATTTACAGCATTGAATCTCCCACTTTCCCACATGTCTCTTGAAGCCAGGCTGCACCCTTGTTGTTTAATTTATCGGCCTAGTACTCTTCTATCCTCCTTCCTCAGTTCGCCTGTGATTTTGCCTTGTTGAGATATCTAGCAAACCAAATAGAAAACAAGAAAATCATGTAAACTACTAGGCTGCTTTCTGATTAGCAGTAATCCCTCCCAATGGCAGCCAAGTAACTTTCTGCAGAAACTCAAGAAGGTCTATACAGGCTGATATTGATTCCCTTGAACCTTTTTTGGTGGGCCAAAGCGATGGAAGAAACATTTGTACCCTTTGAAGGAATCAAGAATGATCTCAGAGGAAGATTAATGTGCTACAAGCAAGATTGGACGGGTGGAATCAAAGCAGGGTTAAGGTATATGCTAAAATTATTTAGGCAATAATGATCTTTGTACTGAAAGATTATAAAGTTTCTAAGCTTCAACCAGTTGTAGCTGACATACAACTATCACAATTTTTGCTTCTCTTTACAGGATTTTGGCCCCCACCACATACATATTTTTTGCTTCCGCAATACCTGTCATTTCATTTGGTGAACAACTAGAGCGAAATACAGGTACTGAATATTCCAACTTCAATACATTCTTCTCTTTCCTGAGAAAAGTACTAAAAGATATAGTTCTCCGAGTGTTGCACTCGTTATGCGCCTATACAATCGTAACCCTTTTTCTTTTGGCATAAATCTTGATTGCCAAAAGGAAAAGTAAAGTTAAAAAACTCTGGAAATAGAACAGTGTATTACAACTATCAAAGCCTGATAACACGTACCTGTTATTTGCAGATGGAGTTCTAACAGCTGTTCAAACCTTAGTATCCACTTCGACATGTGGCATTATACACTCAATAATTGGGGGTCAACCTTTGCTGATTTTAGGAGTAGCAGAGCCTACCGTGATCATGTACACATTCATGTTCAATTTTGCTAAAGAGAGACCGGAGTTGGGTCGGAATCTGTTTCTGGCATGGACTGGATGGTGAATAAGTTTTTCTTTTTTCTCGATGTTTTCATCATGACACCCTGATGCAATTATGTTCTTGCACAGTCCACCATGATGTGGCTTAACATTGTCGTGTTTTCTTTTGAAACTTGAATATGTAGGGTATGTGTCTGGACTGCACTGTTGCTATTCTTACTGGCCATCTTAGGAGCTTGCTCCATAATCAACAGGTTTACCCGTATTGCAGGGGAGTTGTTTGGCATGCTTATTGCAATGCTCTTCATGCAACAAGCTATCAAAGTAAGAATAATTATCAAAGTTGACCTTTGTCATCTCTACTTTCCGTTCTATCAGCAATGCTGTTAACCAATTCTACGTGTTCACAAGATATATAATGATCTGAATTCTGACGTTCTTCGGCCAAATTTATTTAACATCCTACTGGCATCAATATTTAATTTGATTTTGTCCAGGGACTTGTGGATGAGTTTCGCATACCAGAGCGAGAAAATCCAAAATCAATTGAGTTTATGCTTTCATGGAGGTTTGCTAATGGGATGTTTGCTTTAGTCCTTTCGTTTGGCCTTCTCCTCACTGCACTAAGAAGCAGAAAGGCTAGGCAATGGCGTTATGGTAGTGGTAAGTGTTTGTCTTCTGATCAAAAAAGTACATAGAGGTGTCCTTTTCCAATCCATACAATAGGCCTAACAATGAAAACTTTAGTCCCTTGTAATCACTTGGTTTCCAATGAAAATAATTTGAGTTTTGTTACAGGTTGGCTTCGCAGCCTAATAGCAGACTATGGTGTGCCGCTTATGGTCCTAGTTTGGACAGGTGTGTCCTACATACCATCTGGAAGTGTTCCACATGGTATCCCAAGGCGCCTTTTCAGCCCAAATCCGTGGTCACCGGGTGCATACGACAATTGGACTGTTATTAAGGCATGTAAATTACAAATTCTCAGATTGTCCTCAGTTCACTAACAAGATGGCTTGCAAAAAATTAATTGTCCTGATTTGTTCTGACAGGATATGGTCCATGTTCCTATTGTCTACATAATCGGAGCATTTATCCCAGCAACCATGATTGCAGTGCTTTATTACTTTGACCACAGTGTGGCATCCCAGCTTGCCCAGCAGAAAGAGTTCAATTTGAGAAAACCATCTTCTTACCATTACGACTTACTCCTTTTGGGGTTTTTGGTATGCAAGTTCTTCATGCTCCTTCATAGCTTCAGCTTTTACCATAGAACTTCTTTAATTTGTCGTACCTACTTAATTCTTTTTGTAATGGTAAATTTTGTCTTTCTGGATGGAAGACCTTAATGTGTGGCCTTATTGGAATCCCTCCTGCAAATGGAGTCATACCGCAGTCACCAATGCACACGAAGAGTCTGGCAACTCTTAAACATCAGGTAAATCAAGCTATAAGGTGTAGGAAGAGGAGATGTCTGTCTTTTTATCATTTTTTTCCTAATTAATTTCTGACTATTAGTAATATGAACATGTCTCACTAAAAATGAGCATTTGTGGTACAGTTGCTTCGTAACAGACTGGTGGCAACCGCACGAAGAAGTATTGGAAAAAATGCTAGTTTAGGACAGTTATATGGCAATATGCAAGAAGCCTACCATCAAATGCAGACGCCTCTTATTTACCAGGACCCCTCTGCTCGAGTAAGTCTGCTAAATCTTCTTTATTTTTTTCTTGTCATTAAATCTTCTTTATTTGAGTTTCAAGCATGTAAAATGTAAAACTATACCCGCTTAATTTTTCAAAGAAAAAAAAATCGTTGCTTATTCACTGTTTACCATTACCATTGAATGTAGATAGCACAGGACAGCTCGTGAGTCCTGACAATATTAGTATTTCAATTTTCCTGATTAATGCTTTGGCCAAGGTGAACCTTATTATCTGTACCATCAACATATGACATATTGCTATTTGTGTCAAATTTTATGATCAGGCACAGGGACTTAAAGAATTAAAAGATTCAACCATTCAAGCAGCTACCAGTATGGGAAACATGGACGCCCCAGTAGATGAGACTATATTTGATGTTGAGAAAGAAATAGACGACTTGCTGCCTGTTGAGGTAAAGGAACAGCGTCTCAGTAACTTGCTTCAAGCAGTAATGGTAGGAGGATGCGTTGCAGCCATGCCTTTCCTCAAGAAGATCCCAACCTCAGTCCTTTGGGGCTACTTTGCCTTCATGGCCATTGAAAGTTTGCCTGGAAACCAGTTCTGGGAAAGGATCCTATTACTCTTCACTGCACCCAGCAGAAGATTCAAGTAAATAAACATCCTATTTCTGTTAGCCATCTGATGCTTAAGCTTCTACGTCACGCCTATGATGATCAACTAATTTCCTCTTCTTTCAGGGTGCTTGAGGATTATCATGCTACTTTTGTGGAAACAGTCCCTTTCAAGTCAATTGCAACATTCACCATTTTCCAAACAGTTTATCTTCTTGTATGTTTTGGACTAACTTGGGTTCCTATTGCCGGGGTCATGTTTCCTTTTATGATCATGCTCTTAGTTCCGGTAAGACAGTACTTTCTTCCCAAATTTTTCAAAGGGGCACACCTTCAAGACTTGGATGCAGCAGAGTACGAAGAGCAATCTGCTTTACCATTCAACCTTGCAACAGTAAGATCTCTTATACAACAGGCTTAACTTAAATTTATGTTAATCCACTTTTGAATCATTGTTATATTTTTGTGGTTATACTTATGTTTCATACTACTTTTGTGTCTGTGCTGTCCTGGCAGCAATCAGAGTTTGGAGCTGGTGCTTCTCATGTTGGGGAAGGTGAGATCCTAGATGAAGTTTTCACTAGAAGCCGTGGCGAGTTTAGGCACACTAGCAGTCCAAAGATCACAAGCTCCACTCCAACACCAGGAAATGATCCTAAAAGCCATCAGAGCCCACGTCTCTCGTTCAGTTCTCGTGCGAGTGAGCTCACAACTGAGCAAAGTCCTCGATCTGGCGCAAGAGGTCCCCACAGTCCAAAGGCCAGAGAAGTGAAATTATCAAATCTGGGAAGGAGTCCTCTTAACCCTGATTCAATACAGCAGGACAAGAAATAAACGGAAAAGATTGCAGTCTTTATTATTCCTTAGAAGGATTTAGGAGGCTTATTATTTATTGCTTCATTTACATTATAGTTTGTTCTTTGATTTTGCTTGGCATGGTTGTAACTTGTAAAGTCTTTTCCATATCCCATATACAAGAGATATGTAACCGAAAGTGTGGCGCTTTCCTATGACAACTGTATTAATGGATGTTATTATATTTGTGTATATGTATATCATTAAATGCTTGTTTTAATAAATTCTGATTAGTTTGAGTCTTGTATTAGCTTGAAATAGCGCTTCATATGGGTTTATACAACAACTGGATGGTTCATAGTCCTTGATCGCTTAGTAAGATATCACTCATCAAATCCACAAAGCATCTAAAAATGGCCACCAACAATACATACACTTTAAAGACATGACAGTGTAGAAAAAAATGTACAAATTTTTCTATACATAACTCATTATTATTTGTGCAGGAATTCATTAATTCTATACGAAAATAGTTTGTCTTTTTTTTCTCATAATATGAGACTATACATTCACATAATATGTTTTAAAGAATAAGAAAAATACAAGGGAAAATGACTATTTTGTTTAGCTTGGGAAAAATAATTCTCTATTAGTTCATTTTAAAAATTAATCAAGTATTCAACTACATTATCAATAATTTACATACGATTAACTACGTATTAAGTATCAAAATAAAAATAAATTATTAATTAACCGTATATAAATTATTAGTTAATATAATTAAATACTTTATTAATTTTCAAAACAAACCAATAAAAAATTATTTCTCCTAAGTTAAGCAAAATAGTCATTTTCTCAAAATACAAATCCATGATCACCGTACATTCACGTGAAGTGGTTCTAATGAATTAATATTATCTCTAAGCACGGATACCATTATGACATGCAATGAAACAATGTTTTGTGTGCGTGTGGATATTGAAGATCTACTAGTGGAGCTTTTGGTGCTTTTGGTGTAACCTTTTTGGTGATACTGTCGTCGGATGAAGAAGATGCATCCCCTTATTGGTGGTCAAAATTGCTATCATTACCACATGAAAACAAGACCGCATTTGGAAACAGGGTTTACTTGAAAAGGGGCTTTTGAAATAGTGGGGAAAAAATATAGAAGCAACGATGAACAGAATTTCTTTCCCACCGCATATCCAATTGAAAAGAAGAGGTGGCTCCCACATTCTCAATTGCAGGAAGTAAGCGTGACTAAGTGAGTAGTGGTAATGTTGTATGGTATTCTACTATTCCATGGTGGGGTTCATCCATTCATAATGTTTGAAGAGCTTACATCTCTGTCTAACGATTCCAAAATCTGTGCCTTTTGAATACAAATCAGCGAAAAGCTCCAAAATAATAACTTAACATCAGCTTATAAAGACAAAAGAAGTCGATTTACATCATCAATTGGGTGAGGAAACCAGAATCAGATGATTCAAGAATTGACATATCAGTTGACCATGCACCACTATAAGCGGTTTTGTGCAGAATGTGAAGTTTTGGACAATCATTTTAAAGTAATAAATGTATAAATATAATTTTTAAAAATAAATATATTTATAATGTAAAAAAGAGTGCATAGATAAATAATGTGTATCTAATTTTTTTTTCTTGAAAGTAACCCTGTCAAAATTCATGGCCTCACAAGGGCTAGCGTCACATCCAAATCACCAACTACTAGTGCCAGAAATTAACAAAAAAGCACTGAACCATTGACAAAGGTTGTATAACGCAAAAACGAAGTAACAGAGAAAGGGTTCTAAAAATAGTGAGCTCAAAGCAGGTCCACCCATCGTCGATTACTTTATGACGGATTGACTGTTGATACAAGCTCACTTATCTATGAAACAGGAAGTCAGAAACTTAAAAGAGATCAGAAACTTAAGAGAACCACACACTCAGAACAAATCAATCTCATCGATAAAGATTAAAGCCTTATTTTTAAAACTTCACAGTTCACACCACTTTCTACAAAATTAAATTAAATTTTAAATTTATGTAAAGTTATATACACATCAAAATTTTATTTGTTCGTAACAAAAGGTAATATTAAAAATTTATTTACGTGTCTTATTTATTTAAAAATAATAATAATTTATTATATTTATATTTTAAATAAATAAGATATATAAATAAATATTAATCATTAATTATTAAATAATATCGATATTTTTACCAAAAAAATTACTGAAAAACTTCCATATAATATATTACTTATAAAAAGTATGTTCATGTTTCAAAACATTGTTATATTTCTCTTACTCATGATGGTCCCGTTGGACGGAAGAGACATTCTTTTAACAGAAATTCATTCGAACATTTCTAATTGTTAAGACTTAAGATAGAGAAATTGATCTTCATCATGACTAAGATCGTGGCCACTCTATTTTTAACAAGGTTTCTACTGTTTGATTTATAAAGCACTCAGCTTGACATAAAATGTTCTGTTTTTTAATGTATGAAATGTGATAAAATTTGATTTTATTTAGAAGAATAGCCACATGTCATAAACTCTCATATCACATCAATGATTAAATTTTTTAAAACTTTTAAGTTATTAAATAAAAATTTATGAATGACTTTATATATGTGATTTGGTCAACGACATTACAGAAAGGAATATCACAAACTTGGAGCGGAAAAAACATCAAATCGTGTTCTTCTCTGACAATAACTTTAAATTTTATTAAAGAATTGTTAATTAACTACTTCTCGATAGTTCCATCGGCATTTTCAGTGAATTCTTGTGTGTGGCGGAAATGCGATGAATTTTCAGGTTTTGACATGAGTGACTCTTTTAGAAAGTAAAAAACATGAATCTCCTTTTACAGTTTTCGCCAACTACTGATGTGGCTAATGAGCAATGCAAGATGGTTTACATATAATGCATACAAACTAAGTCTTAGCCTTTGTTTGAATAGAGAAAATGAGAAGAAAGAATATGGATAAAAAAGTTATATTTTCTTTATATGTTTGGATGAAAAGAAAATAGAGAGAAAAAAATAAAAAGAATTAAAGAAAGAAAATATAATTCTATAAAATGACATATATACTCTTATTATATATAATAAAATATAAATATATTTTATTATATATATCTCTAAACACACATCTCATAAAATTTACAATAAATAATTTAATTATATTTAAATTAAAAATATTTATATTTATATTGTGTTTTAATTAAAAAATAATAATTTTAAATTATTGTGTTTTAATTATGAAATTTGATATTAGAGGACACCATCTCACCCCCACCCCAGCTGCAAAAACCCATATTAATATACCCAATCCAACTCTCATCCACTTTTTTCATCCCCAGCATCATCTCCCCCCCCCCGCTCTCACCCCAGCATATCCCATCTCCCTCTCACTTTCAGCGCACCACCCCAATTATTTTAATCTTTAGATGATGAATACCCCAAGTCCCACCCCCACCCCTCTTTCCTCATCCCCAACACCCCCCACCCCCCACCATTTTCATTCTTTTCTCATGTGCTGGCTTCCCTTCTATAGTAGGCTGCTGTTGTTGTTGGGTGTGAATTGAAGAGTAATTTTCTTAAAGAAAGATGAAATTGTAAATTTGTAACTTCAGTTTTCTTCTTACAGGTGTGAAGAAAAAAAAATTATAGGTCCCACTCCTTTTTTTTTTCTTTATTCTTTTCTCTCAACAACTAAATGGGAGAAAATTTCAAAATATACCCCTTTCCCCTGCATTCTATTTTCTCTCCTTTTATTTTATCTCAAAACAAACAGAGCGTAAATGTATGAAGCATTGACACTTTCTAAAAGAATTGAATCTGACACACGTATTAAACACTTGTATATATAACAGTGTAAATCAAAATAATAAAAGACCTTAAATTTTATTTCGTCCTCATGCTTGCATTTATGTTGTCTGTATTTTTACTGTGTCCCGTATTGCTTCTTAGGACCAATTCTATCTGATTTTAGCATCGATCAAAAACATGGTGACTCGTGAGATGCTCCCACGACCAGTATGGATGTTGACCTACGCATAGGCTTGGTAGTTCCCAATTTTGGACACTCTGATAGTCTGAATCCGAACACAATAAAGTACGAATATTTCTAAACTTGCTGAGTAGTGGAACGAAAATGGCGTGAGCTAGATTCCTTGTGTCCTTCTTTATCAATTTTCTTATCATCAATGCCAATACTTTGTCTTTTTTGCCTTTTAATTTCACATGCGATTATTATGTGGACCACATATATTCCATTTTTATTATTTTTATATAAACTGAAGTGAAACTGCATACCTTTGAAGTTTGTACTTTATAAGAATAAAAAAAATTGGAAAAAAATAAAAACTTTGCTCAATGCTCGTGCCTCGTTTGATTTGAATTGGTAAAGCAGGGTCACAAATTCTTTCCTGCTACGTGTTTAGGTGGGAAAAAAGGAAATTACAGAGCAAGCTGATAAAGGAACCTTTCCCTCAGTATACTGCTCAATTCTGTTTGTTTCACGGGAATTAATTCTTTTAGAAAATAATAATAATAATTTTTTACCGGAAATATTTTATTTACAATTAGAAATTTTTTCCTTGATTTTAAAAAAGTTTACTTACGAAAAAAACAAAAGTGAATTATTTGATTCCTCCCTCACCAACATACACAAGCGCCAAGTGGTTTATATACATGGCATAGATATATAGGAAAATTGGGGGATATGGTGTAAAGATTAATTGTTGGTGTGTGATCAATATGGGCCTTTGTCATTCTGTGTTGTTGTGCATAAGTAGGCCCATAGAGGCTTTCCATAACCCATTACCCATTTATGGCGTACCAGTCCTGGATTCTGATCCACTTTAGGTTAAGCACCTATTCGTGTCATAGCCATGGACCTATATCAAAGTACCAACTACCAAGTATCCAGATCCTGCCTGCCGAACAAGTGGTCCATTGCGCAAATGGAAAATTATTTTTTATCTTGAATTGTATCTTCCGATTCCAATTTACATTTCATCTATGTGGTAGAATAAAATGGAATAGAAAAAAATTATACTAATTATTATGGAATGAAATGAAATAAAAATTATACTTATAATCATCTTTTAGATAATCACAGGAAAAAAAATAAAAGACAGATGTATTTTTGGGTCATACAATGAAATAGAAAGAAAGGAAAAAATGCTTTTATAAATAATTTCTGTGGATAAAATTGAAAGTTCATATAATTTTATTTAATTTTTTTATTCTCTTTTTATTCCTCTCATTTTCCAGTTTCCAACGAAATAAAATTTAAGGAAAAATGCTTTCTTGGAATACATAATTCTCTTGGCTTTCTTTTCTTCTTTTATTTTAATGCATGAAAACAATATTTTAAATTGTTCCTTGTATTACTTTATATTTCTATTCCATGAAACCAAACCTGTAATTAGAGACTTGATTTATTAGCTTGACTGATTACTAATTTTGTTCTTATTTTTGAAGTACTTCTCACTAGTTTTATTGAAAAAATATAAATATTTGTATGCTCCAAGATATTATTGATATATAATCTTTAAAAAAAAATACGGAGGACGAAGAGGAGCTGCCGAAGAAAATCAGGTGCTTCGCAGTTATGCTGCGGGTGCTTCAGAATTCAAATCTTCATCAGAGGAGTATATCAACTACGTGTTCATGGTGATCCGATTTGTGTTTAGTCTGTTGCTGGAGTTCCACTGGACACTAGTGTACTTGGCTCATTCCTCCTTGCTTTTTATGTGGAGGAAGTCCATTCACATAAATATGTGAATATTAAAGTTATTAAATTATATATTTATTGATATTGGACATTAACAAAGTCAGTTAGCCCACTAAGATCCACGTTACAATAACAGCTGCTAAACTATTCGATGTGGAACTTCATAAAATAAGGAGAAAAAAATTAAAATATTGGTTACAATTAAAAAATAATTATTATTAAAAAAATACATGTTCTATAAAGTCTTCTGAAACTTTAGTTGATTAAAAAATATTCATGAAATTTATGACTTCACGACCTTTGTATAAATATAAGTGAATATTTCATCTTCTATTTGATATTGTTATGTCTTATCTTGTCCAAAAATAATAATTCAATTAAAATAATTAAGTTAGGAGACTTTTTCATTCAATAAGTTAATTTTTTAAATTTAACTTTTGCATAAACTTGAGTCATAACAAATACCTTAAATTATATATATATATAACCCCATCCTATTTAATAATATCAAAACATTTTAAAAAAATTCAATTTCAAATTTTTAATATTTGATTGTTTAAGATTTAATCCTAAGCTTTAAAGTGAGTACAATTATAATTACAATTATAATTTAGACATATATATTGACATAATAAGTCGATTTTTTCTTTTTTTTTAAAGAATTTAATTTTTATTTATTGTTAGTGTAAAAAATTTTTACATTATCATTTAATCATGTATTGACATATTATTAAAATAGTTAAATTTTTTAAGTAATTATTATAATAATTAACTCTTTTAATAATTTAACGAAATATAAATAAAAAATAATAAAAAAAATGTACCAGAGATGTAATGCCGTAGCTGAAATCCGCGGAATTGCGAATTGATGATGTGCATGTAGCACCTGCGTGGAAAATATCTGGCAGCAACGCGCAAGAATCAAGAAAATATCTGAGACAAGAGGCCCCACAGTTTTGGTAACCACCAACACGGCAACAGCAGAAAAGTCAGTTTGCCAATTTCCCAAGAATGCAACCAATACCCTTCCTTCTCAGTTCTCACTTTTTTTTTCTTTGGAAAAAGGTAAAGAAGTGATGTATTTCCTTGATCATAGGGTTTGATTATTGATTATTGGGTTTGATTATTGATTATTGGGTGGGTGTTAGCATTTATTATTATTAGACTTTCATTTATTGATAATTTTGTTCATCAAAATTGATTGAATGGATATTTGATATTTTTTAAGTTCAAATATAAAGATATTTTTTTAATTATGGATCAAGTTTTAAAAATTTTATGTGCTTTTAAATTTACTAACATAATTTTTTAAATTAACAAAATAGTATAATAGTCCTTCTGTTAATCTTTTATTTAAATCACTGATAAAAGAGTAGTTGCATGTTAATTTTTTTACTAATCTCACCTTAAATTATTTAAATAACTGATATGACTGATTTTTTTAGGCACTCATTAACTTCACATCACAGTTTGACCGGTTCTAAAAATCTCAAATGGTAGTGTGGGATTAATGAGTGTCAAAAATAAGAGGCATAGAGATAATTTCAGGGATAAATATTAATGATTTAATGTGAGATTAGTGAAAAAAATCAACACGTGCAGTCACGTAATTACTTTTCCGTCAATGAATTAAATAGATGGTTAACAGAAGAGTTATTATACACTGTTTTATTAGTTTAGGGAGTCGTGTTGATGAGTTTAAAAACATATTGAGGTTTTTTAAACTTGATCTATAATTAGAAAGGGTTCATTGTATGTTAGCCTATTTTTTATAATCAATTTTTGTTCAAGTGAATCAAAGGGTTGGGAATTACTTGTACATTAGGTTAAGTCCAATTGTTGATTTATTGAATTATGTGTAAGGCCTAGTACTTTTGTCCATAATGGGTGAAACCAAAACATCTATATCTGTAAGGTCATATCCTTTCTCTCTTCTAATCACATTTTGTGCATATGCTCATCAAGGTACACAGTTATAGAAAAAAGAGTACGAAGGAGAAGATATTATGTACATGCCTATGTATATTAGGGATTCTTGTAGTACATACAATTCATTATTCAAGGATTTTTAGATGTAATTGTTTCCTAAAATGTCTTCAAGATGTACATAGTCTCAAATTGCTCATAGGCTATGATATTTTAAATTCTAATATAAGCATAATGTTTATGTGAAATTGTCTATATGTGGTGTTCGATCTCTCACATGTTACTTTCCCTCATCCCCCAACTTATATCCTAATAGGGGTCTCCCATAAGCATTTTTTTCATTCCCTTAAGGTTTTACGAAATGATATTTCACCTCAATCTATCGCAAAAAACTACACTCCACCTTATTGACTTATTTTGATTAATGAAATTTGTTAAAATATGATGACATATTCTGCTTAATCACAACCTTTAATCATGATTTTATTTTGTTAGCTTTGCAACTTGTGTTAAGTCTAATGATAAAATTTAGATATTTCATCTATAATTATTGCCCATTGATATTCTTGTTAAATGAATTGATTCTCTTTGTGTTTGTATAACAAACTCTTCCTAAAATCAACCTTTGATTGAGTTTTTCCCATTGTTTTTAAGTTTTGTTTTGTGTATTTTCATTTATTTCATTGTCTAGTATTTTGTTTCATTTTTTTGCTTAGAAGTCTAATTTCTACCTTGTGTCTTTTTAATTCTTATGTATAGAATAAATGAGGTTAGCATTTGATCATTTGAGTAGGAAATGAAGCAATAAGAGTGCAATAACCTATTCTGGACACCCACCACTTAAGAGATGGAACTTAACCGCTTAAGCATCCACTGCACTACGAGACCCTAAGCGGTGAGATTCCACCGCTTAAGCGATAGAACTGAAATCTCCTTTACCACTCCACCGCTTGAGCAGTGGAGTTAAAAATTTGACGCACCCATCTTTCTGATATAAAAGGAAAAGAAAAGAAAAACCAAGAGGGATGACGAATAGGAGACAAGAGAAAGAAAAACTACTACAACCCTAACCAAGGATGATGGATTCAAGAGGAAGATCAGAGGATATCAACATCAATATCTTGGATTCTTTATGGAGTTCATCTATTTCCCTTATTTTTCTTCCCTTTTTGTCATGAGTAACTAAATTTTCTAAGTTAGGGATTTGATGTAGCATGACTTGGATAATGATTTTATGATTTTTGTGTAATTATTTACTTGATTCTATGGTTTAAGCATTTATTATCTGTTTTTATGCAATTTATGAATTGACCTCTCATATTTTGATCTAAGGTTCATACTTAGAATTAGAAAACTTAATTATGTACTAGTTATTGTGAATGAATGCTATAGTCTTACAAGGCTTAGGGATAAATTTTGGGATTATGTGGGGCCTTTGAATTTTAGTATTTGTGTAAAACCTTTTTCAATTTGAACTAAGTTAAGAAATTAATTAGTTCTTGTTGGTTACAAGAGAATTGAATCTCCAAGAAATTGAAATTTGATTAGTCTAAGAAAATTCAACCATTAAATTATGGATGTAGAGTCAAAATGAATGAGATTTCTTAATTCAATTAAATAAGTCAAGTGAAATCAAACCTAGTGTTTTTATCAAATTCAATTTACATCTTACATTCAATCAACCACATTCTAGTTTTGCTTATTTAATTTTTATTATTAATTACTTTAATTTTTAGCAGTAGAATCTCATTCAATCCAAAAGTACGTTAATATAAATAGCATCCAAACTCATCACAAAATGTCTAAAAAAAATCGATTTGATTCAAAGTAATTAGTTGCACTAATATAACTTGCAAGGTCTTACATCTAATTGTACTCACTATTGATGCCTAAGATTATGACTCATAAGAAGCCACCACCACAACCCGTGCCATTAGTCATGAGCAACTAGTAGTGATGAATCTAGATTTTATCATTAGGCTTAGCACACATTATAAAATCATCACAAGTAAATCATAATTAATTATTGGGTTAAGCAAAATATTTCATACAATTTTAACCGTAAATTCAGGTAGAATGTAATTTTGGGAAACATATTACTGAAATCTACTCCATATCATATATGCTCTTTAGAGGTCAGTCCCTTGTCAGATACTACCATTAATGTTCAGACTTCAGAGGCAAGAAATACCCTCGTACAGACGCTGTAGTTATTTAAAATTTTAAATCAATTCTTGTTACGATGTCATCACACGTATTACTTGGAATAAACTTAAACTTAATTATAAAATAAAAACTATTTTATTTTTTATTATAGAAGAAATATAAGACTTAGTGTGAAGAGAAAAATAATAGGTTAAAGTGGAAGAAGCGATCCAGTAAAATCCGATTCCGAATCAAATATTTTCTAAACAAGTTTGACGTTACTTAAACTAAAGGCTCATAAATTAAATAATAATAATAAGTATTCTGAATGATGAATGGATAGTTTTCTCTTTACACGTATTATTAACTCTATAACGTGTTTTTTTTTTGCTTTCTATTATGTATAGATTAAAGTGAACTCATAATTAAAAAATATGTATTAGTAAGTTATTTATAATAG
The DNA here is from genome assembly GCA_023212625.1 of Styphnolobium japonicum. Classification (NCBI taxonomy): domain Eukaryota; kingdom Viridiplantae; phylum Streptophyta; class Magnoliopsida; order Fabales; family Fabaceae; genus Styphnolobium; species Styphnolobium japonicum. The sequence continues at coordinate 6,855,536 of JALBWW010000002.1, read as the reverse complement.
AATATTCATAAATTAGTCAATGTTTATTAAAAAATTATAAAAATTTATTAATGTAACATTTAATTTACCTACTGTTAAAAAAACATTTTTTTTATAAATTTATAATTTTTCTGGACAAATATACTGTTTCTCAATGTTATGTCTTCAAACCAACCCAAACTAAATTACTGATTACCCCAAAAAAAAAAAAAACAGTGTGGCACGAAAGAAGCCATCCTTCTATTCTGCAACTGCTGTTCAAGTTGGCGCGCGGTTCCTCAAATCTGTGTTATCAAGTTTTCAGACGGATCATTATGTTCCCACAATTGATCAAATTCGGTAGATCATCAGTGGCTTGAATCCATCAAATAAACTCGTGAATGAGTCAGAAATGAATTTCACCCATCGAATTATGCAAGAAAAAAAAAGGCTTCAAAGAAAACAAATTACTTTATTGCAATATCCATCATTCATATATATATATATATAGAGAGAGAGAGAGAGAAATAAGCAGTTATCTTACATTACATAATTGACGATCTTTAGAAAAGGAAAGGAAATATTTAAAGGGCAAGCTAGAGAGCAAGCTTGAGGTCGAGAGCATCGTGTTGGTCCTTCTTAATCTTACCTTTGTCTGTGTCACATGGAGTTGGAGTTGGAGATGTAGATGTAGATGGAGATGGAGAATATGGAATGGGAAAAATCAAAGGATGCCTTCTGAACTCAATCTCGTTTGTGAAATCTCCCCATTCAAAGGATGGTTCTGCCTCTGCCTCTGCCTTGGTTGTCTTCGTCTTCTTTCTCTCTCTTTTCTCCAACTCCTCCAATTCCTTTCGTCGTCGATCTCTGGCGTCTCGGAAGCTCCGCAACAACGAGTAAAACTGGTCCATCTTCATCTCTTCTTCTAGCTCATCATCGTCACCTTCACCATCGCCTTTTCCCTTTCTCTTCTTATTTTCCATGGAAATGAATAGATTATGACTAATGAATTAATGAAGTATAATACCTACCCAAGCCAAAATTATCCAAAAGAAAGAAAAACCTGCAGAGGAAAGGAAAGGGTGAGAAAAGAAGATCGAAGAAATTTAAGAACTAAGATATAGAGAGAATGGGGCAATGCCTATGTCTTGCTTGAGCAGTGCCAGTGATCGCAACGTGGGCACAAATTGAAGTCGGCTGTCTTAATTTCCATGCTATCCTGGTTTATTTATAAATATAGCCTATTTTAATTATTTAATAAAAAATAATATTAAAAATAATTAAAAATTGATAAAATATAAAATAATTAAGAGTATTAATAATATTTTTTTAAAATGTAAAGACATTGTAAACTTTATCGTGTTTTGAATTAGTTATCATAAATATTTAAATTTAATTAACAAATTCTTATTTTTTTTAAAAAAAAATTATAAACAAGCCATTCTATTCATAAGCTAAATAAAAAAATTTATCTCGTGATTTGAACATGTTCGTTGCTATATGAAATAGATTATCTTTTACTCATATCATTTTCTATAAATTTTAAAAATTAATTTTATTTTTTGTTGAACTAAAAAAATAATTAAAATAGTAAAATATGAAGAAAACAAAAAAAAATCTTCAAAAAATAATATGGACAATTGAGATATTGTCGCTTATATTAATAAATACGTACAATTCATTAAATGAATAGTTTTTATTTTAATTTATAAATAAAAGTGTCTATTCATAAGACTTAAAAAGTTTAATTGACTTATTATCAATATTCAAAAGTTTAGTATGACTATTTTAAAATGGAACAAAAATTAGAATGTGTCTTTATATTTTTGCTTTTTAATTGTTATTTTGTTATGGAAAGAAAAATAATAGAATAAAGTAAAAGTAACCTGACTCGGATTCAATTTCATATTAAGTAATTTTTTAAGATACTTAGTGAAAACTCTTGTGTTGTTTTTTTTTTTTTATAAAAAAATTACATTTCATACTTTTTTTCCTGTTTGCAAAAGAAATAGGAGCATGGTATTATCAAAAAAAAAAAAGAAAAAAAGAAATAGGAGGATGGTAGTAAATTTGTGGTGCGGAGATAAAATATTAGAGTTGTTGGGGATCGGCATCATGATGATCACGTAGGTGGACCTGGAATGTTGAAATTACACTCAACGGCTAATCAAAGTGGTTGATGACGCAACACTATTGACATCACTACCTCGTGTAATGTGACCATGTGTTGTGATTCGTCATAAACTAATTACGACCACTTCTACTTCATTATTACTTATAAACTACTTATAAACTTGACTTTTATGTTTCTTTTGCTGCCTTTTTAATTTTAAAGTTTAAATCGGGAGTTGTTATATTTCTTATACCCAGGTGGAATTATTAATTATTAATTATTTATTATTAATTGTTAATTGAATTAAATTTTAATTTATTATTAATATAAAAAAATTTATATTATTATTTAATTATGTACTAATATATTATTAAAAATATTAAATTTTTGAGGTAGTTGTTATAATAGTTAAACTCTTTTAATGAGTTGACAATATATGATTAGGTGACAGTGTAAAGAAACTTTACACTGATAGTGTATCAAAATTAAACTCTTGTTAATTTTATAATAAATATTTAAAATTCTATTAAATATAAATAATAACTCATGAATATTTAATAACTTCCTTATAATATTAATTTTAAAAAAACGAGTATTAAAGTATTTCCTGTTTAAACCACTTTTCATATTTTATCTTTGGATTTTGTTAATGGTTAATAATTATTTAATATTGTATGAGCTACGATAATATTTTAGTGGATATAATATTTAAAGCGTCTTATTAATTATTTTATAATAAATATTTAAAATTTTATTAAATATAAATAATAATTAATAAATATTTAAAAACTTATATGATATGAATATTTAAAAAAATAGGTATAAAATAATGTCCTAATATCTTTCAATAAATAATTTTAATTATTAAAAAAATAAAATATTTAATATTTTTAAATTTTTAAGATATTAAATATTTTATTTTTATTTTTAATATTTTCTATTTTTATTCCTTTACTAATATCCTAATGACATGTATAAAATGTCATTTTTTATATGAAAAATTAATCAAGTTGATAAGTAGACTCGTTTTTATAAGATAAGATATACTTTCAAATCTCAATAAGAGTCACTTTAATTGGGAAATAGTAAAAATTCTTATGCTTTAGATAGTCAACCATAAATTACTCTGATAAAAAGCCCAAAAAATCTAACGTGTAAAAATATTACAAGGAACGGCTCAATTTAAACGACTAATTTAGATGTTAAAAACAAAAAACAAAATTATTCTCCTCGTGTTCCATGAACTGAACACATACAGATATACCAGGGGCTCAGGGATTACTTTAACTTTTTAGACTTTTATTCCATTTATATTTTATTAATTATATTTATATAAACTTACATTTTCATACTTTTTAAATATTTTTATATAAATTATTAGATAATATCCTTATTTTTTTTAAATGATCCAAATTATTCACGTGCTTCATGTAATTTTTGAAAATATATTTTATTTAAAATTAACATAAGAAAACCTCATTTTATTTTTTGATTTTTTTTCTTTTTTACCTGTTTGAGAGAGGCTTTATTGGATATAAGAGAGAATAAAAAATTAAAAAGTGGTTATTAAATTCGCTTCATATAACCACAACTTTTAATAAAGAACAAAAGAAATATCAGTTTAGTTATGATTAGCCAATAAACCTCAATTTATTTTAAAATTTATTTTACAATTTATTTTTAATTTACTGTTAGTATAAATAAATTTTACACTATCATCTAATTATATATTAATAAATTATTAAAAAAATTTAACTATTACAATAACTACTTAAAAAGTTTAACTCTTTTAATAATGTGTTAACATATTATTAAATAAGGGTATAATTTTCTTTTCCATTTATATAATATCAAAATTAAACTATTTATTTCATCGTCGTTAAAAGGTACATTTATTTTCGGGTTTCGGTCAAGCACACCATTCATCATTATATAAATTACAATTTTTAATTTGTTACCAGACTATATATGAAATCAGCTAAATCCACTAATCAACATCTATTATCTTAAATAGATACAAATGATGTGAATTTAAAAAACTTCATAACTATTATTTCTTTATATAAGAATATGATTTGCTAAAGGGGGAAAATAAGGTTACATTAATTAATATATATTTTTGGTGCATGGTTACATTAATATTTTTGTTATATATAAATAAAAATCCACTGAGCATTGATACAAATTGATAACGATTTGGAAAATAAGATAAAATAGTTTTATCTGTTTGCTATAAATATATTAGAGCTTCTAATATAGATAGAAGGACTCATTGTAATATTTAGTATAAATTGAGAATTAATGAATAAAAAAATTGTTTGATAGGATTACGTATAATTGTTTTAAAATTTACAAGATGTGTATACGTTCTTTTTTCTATCAAATATTAAATTTTGAATTTTGAAGTTTTCTTTTGGCCCTATAATTTTGCACATATCGTTATAGAATATTAACGTACCAAATACTCTTTAATTGTCATTTCCTTGTACAAATAAATTGCCAAAATAGTTTCTATAAAGTAATACCAAACATAAGATATATATTTACGAGGTTAATTTTTTTTTTTTTGGTGTCAAGTAGTATTTGGATTAGCTCGTGTGCATCTTCATTAATTCATTTTTATGATTTGATCAAAAGCATGCCATCCACATCAAAATTAAGATATTCGCAAGGAAATTTCTTACCGTCTAATCTTAAGAATTGAGAAAGCTAACATTTAAGCCTATCACAATACGTTTAATTATACATCACATGCTCGTTTTCACATTAAAAATGTGCTTGATTCATTAGGTGAAACGGAAAAATGTGGAAATATAGGTCAGATTAAAAATAGAGTAGAATTGAGAGGTTTTGATTTTTACTCTTAGGTACGTACTTGGTAGAGAAATGAAAGTAGAGAACGTATGGAAAATCATTTTCTTCGGCCTCTTACCCGGTACGATCGAATGAAAGCAGATAATGTGAAGAATATAATAACCACTTTACTCTTGAAAATATACTACATGGTACTATGGAAAGAAGAAGAAGAAGAAGAAGGAGAAGGTAACCATAGTAATTTCACAGTTAAAAGAGCTTTCACCTATTTTTATCTCATTTTTATTGGTGGCTCAAAGTTACCTTTTAGAATGAAAATGAGTTGCATCTTATTTTTTATCTTTGATCTTTTTGTTATGTTAAACAAGCATAAAGTAATTTTCATTTTTTATGTAGTTAACCAATTACAGACACTAAGTCATTCATTAGGGTCAGTGGCTGATTCTTTATCCGCTATTTGGATGGTGGAGACTGGAGAGAATGGACGTCCAGCCTCACAAGCACGGTGACTTTAATTGAGAGCACTAGAGTCTAGATATATGCTGTAGACATTGGACAATTAAGCTTCCTCATACGCATACGTATAGGGAAGGCAATCAAGAAGTAGACGGAACTTTCGAACTTAACGTGATTATTTGTCATGTTTTTGCCGTATAGTTAGTTTTGACTTTTGAGGTAAAGGTTGTAAAAGAAATTAATTGGGAGAAAAAGAAAAGACATTGGTTTATTAAGATGCCACTATGATTATTCATTTATATATGAAAAAGAAGAGCAAGGAATCTGGTACGTGCCATATTGATAAAGAAGCAAATAACTTTGCTCTTGGCGGTACATGTGATTAAGAAGATACCTTAATTACAGATAATTAATATTCATAAATATCTTTAATTTTTTATCAAAAGGATATGTACTAAACTTATAAAAAGAAAGACAATGACTTCTTAATTAGTTGAGGGAATCGATTGCAGAATTTCTATTTTTCTTTTTCTTTTTTACATAAACAATCACAATTTTTAAAAGATTAAGTTAAATTATTATTAATTAGTACGTGTTAGTGGAATCATTGATAAAGTTCTTTGAACTCGATGTAAGGATTTGGAATTAAATCTCGTGTTAACTAAAGGTATGTTTGAAATGAAAGGATTTGTTGGAGAATAAAAGAGAGAAGGAAAGAATAATTTTTATTTTTAAATTAAAAAAATTATAAAATATTTATAGAAAAATAAATAATAATTAAATTATTACATAATAATCTTTTATTTTAAAAAATTGTTAAATAAAAATAATATTTATTTAAAATAAAAATATACCTCACTCCTTTTTTCCCCCTCAAAACTCTTCTATCTAAAGATAGGTGCAGAGGCCATGATTTAAGGGGAAAGAGTATTGTTTCGTATTATGTAATCGTCCTGAGCCAAAAATAAAAATACAGTTTCAAAACTAATAATATGAAATTGCTTAAAATTTGTTTATTTAAAGAAGTAAACACATATATAATGAATTGTGAGAATTTCAGAGCCCAGAACAAAAGTCAGTGCCATAAATTATTAGCCTCGGTTGCCCCCACTCCCTACTATCCTGTTAGGGTGGCAGCAATCAGTGGCCCAGAGATGCTTGAGAAAATGATAAAAGGTGTATACTGAAAATTAACGATCTTATAATGGGAATGGACAATAAATTGGAGAAATTTTTAGTTTAGATTTAATTATTTAAATTTGGTTGATCAAATTAGATAATATTGTAAATTTAATTTTTATGTAATAATATAAAATATATATTTTTTGTTTTATAAAATATTAATTTATATATATATATATAATTTATTAATGAGTCGATTTAATTGAATGAACTCGATTATTTAAACATAAATTTGACTAATTTTTAATAGTCTAAAATTGTATGATTATAAATTTAGTTGTGTCTGAACTATAACTTGTTAAATCAATCGTTTATCATTAAGCTAAAAGTTATAGCTGATGCCAATGGTGTAACTTTATTTCCTTATAGTTTTTCATAATCATATTAAGCACTAAGATATTATATCTATTAAAAGTATCATGGGCCAGGATGTTAAGCCTAGGAATTTTAAGAGAGACGCTGACCAAATAAAGTTAACAATCTCCCTACTAGTGTCACTTGGGGGATTTGAACTCATGACCTTGGTTTGATACTACTTGTTGGATTAAGCGTATATTACTAGACTAAAAATTATAGTTGATGGCAAGAGTGAAACTTTATTTCTATATAGTTTTCCAGAACTACATCATACATTAAGAGGTTGCACTCATTACATCAAGCATTAACAGGCTGCACTCATTACAGGCGTCATAGGTCGGAATGTTAAGCTCACGAATCCTAAGAGAGATGCTAACTAAATAAAGCTAACATAATCGTTTAAGTGTTTGGTTCATGATCATACTGTCCCATCAAGTCTTGTTCTTATAACATTGTGAAAAATATAAAGCTACTTAAAAATCATTGTTTAATGTTTTACCTACTCTTTTATAAGTGAAGCTAGTGTCAAAAGAAATTTTTGTAAGTAGGTGTTGTGTATCATAGATATTTTATTCAACATTAAACATATATACGATTATGTGAGTCATATTATACATGTACATATTTCTAAAGAGTATATTTATACATGTCAAATATTAAATAAAATGTCTATATAGATAATGCTTATGAAAAATTACTCATGCCACGTTGCCAACAAAACCAAAACAACCCTAATATATATATATATATATATATATATATATATATATATATATATAAAAGATGTGCCATGCTAGCCAAATCTACCAGTAATTAATTGTGCATCAATGGTATTTATACAAATTTATACTCCCATTCTCTTTATATACTCTCATGCAATTTACTGAGTAATGCTATTTATAATAAATCTTCTTAATTACTTGAAATAGAAACTATCGAATGAAAAAGAAACATAATTTAATATCGTAAAAAAATAAAAAAATATTTCATATTTTTTCTTTAAGTAATTAAAATATTATTAGGTTAATTTATTATGAGATAATAAAATTATTCATTCCCTTAATAGTGAGGCTTTTCTTTTGCCACGTATTAGTGAGACTTCAGCAGTTGAGTTTCTAGTCGTTGGATCAACTTAAACGGTATGAGTTAGTGACAAGTAAAATATGAGTCACATAGTTTACAGACAACCTCACTATATAATATATATTAATATAGAACTCTTACCTTATATTTGGATATTGAAAAAGAAAATTTTATTTATTTTTAATTGGATAAAGAGAAAATAATAAAATAGAGAAGAAATAAATTCTCAAAAAATTTCTTCATTTCAAAATTAAAATTTTTTTCTCCTTTCTTATTTTCTTTCTTCTCTTTCATCCAAATAAAAGTAAGTGAATTGCGTTATTTCTAAAGGGAATTAGATCATAATTAATTAAGAAATTTGAAGTACTAAAATAAGGGAAAAAATATTTTTGAAATAAACAGATGAAACATAAGAAAGGGAGTTGAATTGTGTTTCTTAACTTTTTTAAAAAAACTTTATAAAATAGTTTTTGTGATAAAAGTTTCTCAAAATTATAGAAGAAAATAGACGAAACGTAAACTCTTTACAATCCGTTAGATACAAAGAGAGTTTTACTACAAATCTTTATATGCAAGTTAAAGACTTGTGTTTTTTGAAAATATTTGTTAAGAACAACAATGATAATCCATAAATCTTAGTTGAATAATAAAATAACACAAGGAGAGGGAAAAAAGCTCACACCAGATATTTATACTAGTTCACTTCCACAATTCGAGAATTACGTTCAGTCCTTTCAATTTGAGGAATTTTTCATTAATCTTTCTCATATTACAAGTATTCTTCTCAATGCCTCTTCAGATTACAGTCAAGTATTATCAACCTCTTCAGGTTCTAAACACAAGTATTCTTTTATACAAAAGCCTATTCAGGCTCACACACGAAGTAATAACAAGTGTTTTTTTTAACAACACTTGAGTTTTAACTCACAACGAGTGAGGATAAACAAATATATTCAAGTAAAGCTCTATACAAGAGTAAAAAGAAAGTCAAGCTTTGAATATATTCTCTTGTTCTCTTGATGCCTCTACATCTGAATCTTCAAAAGACTTTGATATTTATAGACATTTGAGCTTTAAATAGTATTCACAAGCTTCTTTGTCCAACGACAATATTTATTACTGTTTTAATTAGTATAAAATGCGCTAAGCTAATAACATGTTGATCTCATTCTAAAAAGTGAGTTTGATTATCTACGTTTGCAAAGAATTTGATATCTTAGTTCTGACTTTTTTGAACACGCATAAAGTTTTTCATTTGCTTGTCCTTATAGTTGTTAGGTGTGTCAGCTCCAGCACACAAAGTTGATTTTGAAATGCGCGTACTTTGTTAGTGATTATAACAGTAATAAATGTACTTCGTTTTGTTTGTCTTTAAATTTTCTTGGACGAAAGCTTTTGAGAAACAATCAATAGAGACAAACAATGGACAATTCAATATAATAGAATAAGCAGTTTATATGTATTGGACGCAGGTTGTAAACAAAGATTTTGTCTTTGTAAAAACTTTGTATTTGGTCCAAAAGTATTTAACACATTATTTAATAATTACAACTTGAACTATTTCATTTTTAGAATGAAATATTACAAGTTTATTTTAAAACTTATTTGTTCAGTTTAATTTAATATATTGTTATATTCAAAATTTGGAGGGTTCAAATTCTTTAAACAATTTTAATTTCAATATTAAATACTAGATTTCGTCTTTGGTTCCAAAAGTTTTTACCCATCTAATTATTTACACACACTTTATTTACACTTCTGAAGAATGACATATTTTAATTGCTATAAAATTGACCCCGGATGCATGTTGTATAAATAGTATATAATTAGTTTACTAACGACTCATAAATTCAAATAATTATAAACAATACTGGGGATGCGAATTAAAAGAAAGTGAATTTAATTCCGTAAGATACATAAATATATATGGTTTTAACGTCCATTTCGAAAATCCACAGGCTACCTAACAGGTACAAGTACTCAACAACCTGATAATGCTGGCAGTTCATCTAAACTAATGATCAAGGAATCTCCCTGCCATCAATTCGCCAGCTATAGCAGCAACTTACTGTATACTAAATTACTAATACAATAGTATCATTCCTGTGATCCTCACCACATATCCAGGACCCAGGTAGGGCAGCGGACACTAAAGGGAAAGCCTCAAGTCTAAGCCCTGACCCTGAGTGGTTTCTTGCTTCTGATGATGATGATGATGACGATCTGCTTTTCCAGTGTTGTTGAAGGCCACGCACACAATATCCTTAGGCTCTTGAGCGAAATCTTCGAGTTGGAACCTGGGCTCCCACGCGCACCCCTTAATCATGACCTGCTTCTTCTTCTTATTCTTGATACTATTATTATCGTTCTTGTCAGTGTCAGCAAGACAAGCCCAGCCATTGTGATCCCTGATGAGTCGCTCCCGAGCCTCGCGAAGCCTTTCGATGAGGCCAAAGAACTTTTCCATCTTTGTTTCTTCATCATCTTCATCTTCTTCGACATCCTTTCTCTTTCTGCTCCTTACATTTGAATCCATACCAGCCGAGATCTCAACTCAATTACTGATATTTCTGGGCTTAATGTTAACATAACAACCAGACACACGAGAGACAAGAGGGGATTTGGATTATTGAAGAATGAGGTTTCTAGGTTGCTTCTACGCTATGTCGCTATTTAATTGTGTTAGCTTCGCTGTTTGGGATTTCGGGTTTTGAGTTTGGACACATCACACATGTACCAGTACAGTACAATAGAATCGGGTCCATCCCAGTTGTACACCAAAATTTCTTGTACATTTTCTGAAATATTATTATTATTTTTTTAAACTAGGATATCTTTTAGTTCAAAAGATGAAAGCCTTATCTCATGGTTTGTAAAACGGAAATTCTTCTGTGTTTTTTTATACATATTATTAGAAGAATTGACTTCGAGACAACATGATTAAAGTGATGAAATTTTTTTCATTAAGATACGTATCATTTTTTACCACTATACTAATATTAATTAATTAATTAATTTAATGGTCAAATACCACGCTACCTTTTTTATAAAAAAAAAAATCAGATTATGGGGGTGCCGCTGGCCAATTAGAAATGAGAATTTTCAAGTTATTAGGAATATGTCAGGGGGTGATGAGTTTTAGATCATTTATAGAAGGTTATAGTGGCGGTCATTATTATTATATAAAAAAGAAAGGAGCATTTCCATAATTAAATAGAGTAGGATGATTCGAGAGGTTGGTGCGTGGGGTTTGTTCGGTGGGGACAGCGTTGCGTGAGTGAGGACAGGACACTGAGGGGTAGAATTATATGCACCAAAGAATCTTGATTCATATCATTACACGTTGTGTAAATAATTTACAGGGGACGGGGTCTGTTAAGTTTCATCATGTGTGACGCCCGGCTGACAGCAATGTGTGTTCTTTCTCTGAGATATGCTTTTGCATCATTCACCGACAAAAGTAATTTTTAATATTTAAATATAAAGAGTGTGTTTAAAATATTAAAAAATTAGATTTAATTTAATTTATAAATTAAATTTTATATTTAGAATGTTAAAAATAAAAATAAATTTAATTTTAAAAAATTAAATTAATTTGTGTATATTTAAAATTTTTATTCAAATTTAATTAAATTTAAATAAATTTAATTTAATTTTAAATTTATTTATTTAAATTAATTATTTAATTCTTACTAGTTTTTTAATTTTATTTTATTAATATAATAATATCATTCACAATAATATAAAATTAAAGAAATAAAATAATAAAATAAAATAAATTTATTTTTTAATGAATTTTAAACATAAAAATTATTTTTTAAATTAATTCAAATCTAATTTTATTATAATGACTTTTAAACAAAAGACTTGATTTTTAAATTAAATCAAATTAATTTTTTTAATTAATCTCAAACACAACTAAGAGAAATATTAATTGCAGATAACTTTTATCTCACATATCTCATATATGCTAAGATAAAAGTAAAAAATATATTGATCCATTTGGTGAGTTTATTGAGTTTAATACACTAACTCACTCACTCCTAGCTGAGTACATGTGCGATATGTAAGATAAAAGTTATTAACAAGTAATATTTCTCAAATATAAAATATAAAGTTGAGTTAAAAAATGCCAAAGTCTCTTTAGTATTTCAATATACATACCTCTTTTTAGTTTTTATCTTTTACCGCGCTTCACTTTCCCTTGTTTCTTTTTAGCTGCCTTTAATTAGAGAGTTCAAGTTCCACGTTCCACGTACGATATCCCTTACGCCATATTTGATAATAGATTGGGCAAACCTTATGTCTTTCCCTGCTTTTTTTTTTTTTCGCCTTTTCTTTTTATTTTTTAATATATATATCTTCAAATTTATCACATCAAATATGGTTCTAGAAGGAGTTCACTGTCACAAAAGTCACTAAAACGTGTTTTAATATATATATATATAAAATTATGTAACCTATTTATCTGTCAAATGCATACTAATTTCAATTTAGTGTTTAATTCAATGTCACTTTTTTTTATTTAATTTTATATTATTTTTATAACTAATTATTTTTTAAACATATTAATCACATTAAGAAATATGGTTATTATATTATAAGAAGTAATTATTTTATTAATATTTATATTATCTATTCTTTTAATAAAATAAATTTACATCACATGATAATATTTTTATTTTCTGTTATAATTATTTTTTAATAAAATTTTTATTTAAAAATAATTTGTTAAAAAAAATCACAGTAAATAAAGGTATGAAATAATATTGAACAATAGTTATCCTTTTCAGCACAACCTTTAAATATTTACTTCTGTTCGGTAGTTTTTTTTTCACGAACTACCAGAACTAGAATAAAAATGGTTGGAGGCCAAAATAAAAATTCTAAAAGAATTCAAGTAATATTTTTTTCAATGATTCTGGAATGGCCTTTTTGAGCCCTCGCCTATTTTCGACTATGCCAACTACAAACCTTTGCAGCTTAACTGCTCAAACATCACTAAGTTTCTTTTAGTATATTTTGCTTTCCCTTCGAAAACGTTACCAATCAAATATTATGATATTTTTTTTATAAACACTTTTGAATTTCAGAGATTTCTCATAAGTTAGTCAACAATAAAAGGCATTCACGTGTTTCGCATTTAGGGGTTTTTGTTGAAGGTTTTAAAAAATATTTTTAAAAATAGTATGTCCAAAAATAATATTTTTAGGAATAATAATTATTATATTTGGTTAACTAAATTTTTGTTTGGGAATGACTTCAACCGCCGACAACAATAGCCGAAGTCGCCTGCAATTGTCAATTTCTGGTGGCGGTAGGGGTGATCGGATTCCGATGTCTAAGGCGGTAGCTGAAATCGTTGAATTCCGATGACCGGTATAGTGGCTAAAGTCGTCAGTTATTGTTAGCTGCTGCTGCCGACTTGTGGTGGCTAGATTCCGATGACTATCGCGGTGGTCAAAGTCACGTGGCGATGACAAGGGTGATCAGATTTCGATGACCGGCTCGGTTACCGAAGTTGTTGGTCACTGTCAATTGACGGCGACAACGAGAGTGACCTGATTCCCGTGATTGACCGTCATGGGCGATGGTCGATGGTGACTGATGGAGGTCACCAACAATGATGTGACAGTTATTGATTAATGACATACGATAGAAAGGTAAATATTTAAGACATTTCATATGATAAAAATATTCATATGACATGGGAATGTTGCAAATCCACCTCTCTCCATGAGAATATTAATTAAAAATTATTTACAGGAATCATTTTTGGATAAGAATATTTTTTTTAAAACTTATACCAAAAATGAGAATCCAACATTCCCATATAAAAATTCTCAAAAATAAAAAAATAATCCGCATGATTAACTTTTGACTTGCCTAGACATTGTGGAAACTTTAGAAAGCAGGTTTGTTTCCAGTTGAGCTATGAAATATATTTCACATTCAACTTAAAGTGGAAAATAAATTAGTATTATTTATTAAAATCGGTACCGCACTAATTTAGTGCCATTTTATTTTTAAGGAACATAGAAGTTATTTCATTCAAATAGAAAAACTTTGCTAAACTACCGTACAACCTATATCTTTTTGAAAGAGATATAGAAGTTAGCCAGTCCAATATTTTAATGTGAGCTCATATTGCGGCCCAATCCGTACCCTCCACATTCCAATGAATAGACTTGGGCCTGTAAATGGGAGCCAGACCATAGAGGCCCAAAGCATCCGTTATCGTTTGAAGAAATTTTTTGAAGAATTTTTTTTTTTGTAAATTTCTGTGTCATCCTTTGAAGTTAACTGAATTATACGCATTCTCTCAAGTCTCCCTTATTTTAAAAATTACTGATTTTTAATATTTTAATTTAATTTTGTTATTATATTTTTATATTGTGCTTTTTTTTTTCCAATTCAGTTCCTTAAATTATCTTTTTTCTTTGTTATAAAAATAAGAAATAAAAATGTATGGAATCGAAGCCGCGTCACATAACCACACCCTTCAAGACTACCAGGTATAACATTTTAATTAGGCTCCTTTGATCTTAATTTATCATATTTGTTTCGTCTAGTCTTCCACAATTTGTTACCGTCCAAATTATTTTTTTAAGTGTTTGTGTGCCTAATATCTGATTATGTATTAGATTTAACTTGAAAAATGTATGTCATTATTTGTAATTGTCAGGTCTATATTAAATTGTTAAGTACTTTGCACATAACGTCTACTTACATATTTTAAATCCAGTAACAATTGACACATCATTTGAAATAATTACAAAAGTACTTAACATTATAATTTGGATGGCGGTTAAATGTAAATACTATATATTAAACACAAACAGTCAAATAAGGGTCTTAATTAAAGAAATAAATACAATCTAAAAATAAAAAACAAAAGCTTACTATAGCTTAGACATAACTCATATTGGTGGAAGTAATATGAGCACTGACCCAATATAGCTCAACCGTACTAGCTAGCCTACGAGCTAAATCTGTATCTACCAAAACAAAAAAAAAACCTAAATAGGTCAGTCTGATGCAATGTTTTAAGAATGACGGAGATCGAAGCCATGGTACCTCATGGTTCCATTAATTGGCAGGTTGAACCATGGTCGAACCGGATGACGTAATAATTATAATTATAATTATATAAATAATTATTTATATACATATTCAATTAAAATAACCTTATTTTGAGAGGTAATAAGAATTTAAGAAAAAAATTAAGGTTTAATCTTTATTTAAAAAAATAACTATAATTATTTCTTTTAAAAATATTCATTACTATGAAAATAATTATTAATTTTTTTAAAAAATCAATTGTCTAACTTCATTAGTTCATTTTCTATTGCATAGATCTTAAAAAGCTATGTGAAATTGATATAAAATGCATTTAAATCGGACGAATAAGTAAAAAGTTATGACTTTTAGAAGATAGATGTGAAAAAAGATCCTAAAAAACTAATTTAAAAATCTGAAAAAGTAATAAAAAATTCAAAAAAAGTAAAAAAAAAAAAGATTGAACCAGCCGGTTTTCAAGAACCGGGTCGCCGGTTCAATCCGGTTTTTCCCGGTTCAATCCTATTCTTCCGCTCAATGGCCAAAACGGTTTTTAGGATGGACCGGACCGGCCAGGCACGCGGGTCACGGTCGGACCGGTCGGACCGGCCGGTCCGGTCCGGTTTTTTAAACATTGGTCTGATGGTATTATTTAACCCAAAAAAATTCTAAGTCACCTAAATTTAGTTAATGTGGTTGAGATAAGTAAAAATTTGAGTTAAGATTTTGGATAGTAATTAAAATTTCATGAAATTCCAATAAAACATAAGAAAGAGGAATTTTTTAAAAAATAAAATTCTTCAATCAATTATATATGTCAGTCAAATTAAATTGGTCAAATCCAAATTATTTTAAAATATATAGTTATAATACGTTTGATTTCGTTGTCTATTGATATAATTAATTAAGTCTAATTGAAATTTGACTGAAATCATACAAAATTCTATTCGAAATTCGAATATGATTAATTTTAGGTACATCCCTTAGTTTTGTTTCTCAATCTTTCATCTTTTCGTTTTTACGCTAGTAAGCACATTTCACATCCACCTAATGCCCTTAGAACTGGCGTGCATAAAGGCCGTCCACGGTCTCCTTTATGTTCATTGTGAGACCTTGAGTAGAATGTCAAAAAAGAAATTAATAAGATAGAACACAATGATATTACTTTCGAACATAAGAAAAAGCCAATGTGTATAGACTATATAGTAAAGGTGTTGAATTGTTTTTGTGACACTTCTTTTCTTTTCTTTTCTTTTTCTTTTGCTTTTTCTCTAACAGTCTCTTCAAGCATCATTGTGGATAGAGAAAGTGCTATTTGTTTTCTTTCTTTAGATGTTATTTATAAGAAAATAAGAAATAAAGTATGAGTATATCAGACAGATAAACTAGTAGTGGGTAGATGAGATGCCCTTACAGTGGCCTAGATTCTTTTCTTCCTTTTTCGTTAACTTTGGACATCCTTCCATACCCACATTCATGCGACATTCTTCCGTTAATTTAGCAGTAGGAGCTATAGGCCCTTCACTTTGCTGAAGCTGAAAAAAACAAAAAAGAAAGTGATATATACTTACATGGACTTGCTATCTTTACGAGTTTTGTAGTGAATTGTTAATTTTTGTATTTACTGTTAGTTTCACAATGAATGTTTAAAAGTTTATTAAATGTAAATAACAACTAATGAATACTTGATAACTTATTATAGACACCAATAACTTAGAAAAAAAAGATGAATACCACAAGTCATTAGACTCATTACCAACGTTTCTCTTGCCTCCAAATTGTTCTCTCTCTCTCTTTTGGTGAAAGGCTTTTTGGAATATGGTTACACGGTGTTGGGCTAGATGCTTGGCATGTATGTGATCTTTGTGAGTTGTGAGGACGCCTGGTGCTGAACGAGGAAACAAAAGTTGAAAGGAAATCTGAATATGGATTCTGTAACGCTTGGAGTATAAAATGCATGCAGAATGATCAATCTTTGAAGTGGAATGGATTTGGAAGAATGGTCCGCCATTGTGCTGCAAAATAATTACTGGACTAGAAGAAGAACAAGTGCAGCAGAAAAATAATGCGGAATGGGCCTAAAAGCTGAAATGATTGTGTAAACCAAGCATTTGAAAAGGGCAGATACACTAGCATTGATGTTGAATAAAAAAATTGTCCTTGAATCCCAGTTTTGTTTTGGTACAACAGAAAACTAAAAGAAAAAGGAACAAGGAACAAGGAGACTATCTCCTAGAAAAGAGAACCCCAGCTGCATCAGCTAAAAGCAACAAACTCAGACCAAGAGGCGGGGTACACCATGTTTTACAAAAATCAGTGCTTTGAGCTCCAAGCTTAACTAGAAAATCGGCACAATTGTTGGCTTCGCCAAACACGTGTTTAATCCTTACCTCCCACCTAAGAGAAAGTACCTAAGAGAAAGTAAGGACTTTATCTCAGCAATTGTGCTTCCATAAAGATGGTACTTGAATCCCAGTTTAACAAACGTATATTAAATCTCTACCCATCCTATTGTTTCATCTCTTGCATTCTATGCTCGTAACTATAATAGCCTTTAGCAAGATTGGGGGGAAAAAAGGTGTGGTTGGTGGGTGGCAATTGGATTTAGCCCTGCACCGACCGTTACTTTTTGTTGGTGAAGGTAAGTCTACCTTCTTGATATATAAACACACTCCCCCATGATTAGAGTGGCCACTGCGCGTGCATGACTGAAAAAGGCAATTGTCCCTCCACTTCAGCACCCAACTTTGAGAAGTGAGGGGGACAAGGGGTACAAATCCTCTTGAAAATAACTCATGCTCACTAATTATTATGTTATTATCAGTCTCTTTTTGTTTTGATTTCCGGACTCCCTATATATTTACACAGTTTTTGTTTATACTCTCACCAGTCATCACGATCTTAATCTTCCTTCAAGACACAAATGCCAAGGGAGCTTTGGAATCTTCTAGTTTCTGATTTTAATAGGTAACTGATTCATCCTGAACCAAATTATAATATTTTCCGTGGGAGGCAAAAGTTCTGTGCTTCTGTTAAGCAATAAGTTCTATAAAAAGAAACAATAAATTCATCAAGGAGCGTGGTATCATCCATAAACTATTCAACTTCAGTTTTTAAAATCTAAACCAAATTAGATGCTTTCTTATTTAACCAAAAACTTTCCCATCAGCATACTAGTGAATCATGTTGTTAATAGTTGGCTAGGACTTTATGACTTTGGAAGTTAGCTTAATATAGTTTTCTGTTACTTGCTTGTAACTGAATGTAATCGAATTAGTTGTGGATTAGAGAAACTAATGGAGCTTATATAAAGCCTGTAATTGTTTCTGATCAGAGGCTAATGAGAAGCTGAAGCATTTTCCAAATATTCTCTTCTTCCTTATTCTGATCTCTCTATTCTCTAAATTTCTGGTTTTCTTGAACTATCCTAGATTTTGTAAGAGTGCTGTTTTATAAGCAGTTGAGTATCGAGCCTCGGTTGGGTGTGTTCTTTGTGAATCAAAGATGGGTTACGCAAAATACGATATCGAGAAGTTTACAGAAAGAATGATTTCTACTATGGAGAATGAAGATGAGGCGTTCGGGTTCAACGAGGGACTTGAGCAGCCGCTTCAAGGAGAGACGAAACTACGAAACAACTCGGTCGAGAAAAGGAGAAGAAGGATATGCTCGATAAAGCCCATAGTGCCTTGATTTTGTCTCTTAGTGACAAGGTTCTTAGAGAAATATCGAAGGAGAAAAATCTTTGTCACGCCATTTGGCTCAAATTGGAGAACCTGTATATGACCAAATCTTTGGCCAACAGGTTGTTTTTGAAGCAGAAACTGTATACATTCAAGATGCCAGCAGGAAAGGGATTGGAGGATCACTTAGATGATTTCAATAAGATCATTCTTGATCTGGAGAATATTGAAATCAAGATTGATGATGAAGACCAGGCATTCTTCTTGCTTTCGTGTCATTACCAAGTGAGTTCGATAGCCTCTCGTACACACTCATCTATGGCGGGGATACAGCGTATCCTTTGGAGGAGGTTCAAAGCTGCCTTGTTTTTGAAAGAAGGCAAGAGGAAGTCTGAGGGAAGAGGAGATCAAGATGCTGATGGATTGTATACAAGGGGTAGGCCAGAAAAGAAAGAATCTAAGAACAAGAAGGGATCAAGATCCAAGTCAAGAGAGGGCAAGAAGAGGAAGTGTTTCATGCGTGGGAGTAGGAGCACCTCAAGAAGGAATGCCACAGAAAACAAGAAGAAAAAGAAGCATGGAGATCAAGGGAAATATAGTGGTGATCTTGATGTGGTCTCGAGAAGGGTATGAGAATGCGATGTTCTATGTGTTTCAGAAGAGAAGGATAAACTTTGAATGGGTTCTTGATTCAGATGCACATTCCACATGTGTCCTAACAAGGACTGGTTCATCTCTTACCGGAAAACCATGGAGGGCCAGGTCTTGTTAGGTAATAACAAAGCTGTAATGTGATGGGAGTTGGGGCCATTAAAGTTTGAAACTTGCGGATGGAGCAATAAGAATCCTGCAAGGAGTGAGACATGTGCCGGACTTGAAGAGAAATTTAATTTCTCTTGGAATGCTTGATAAGCAAGGCTATGTATACAAATTTGAAGGTGGAGTTCTAAGAATCACAAAAGGGTCCATGAGTATTGATGAAAGGGAAGCTAGAACATGGTTTGTATTTTCTTCAAGGAAGCACTATGATAGGCTTCCTTGCTGCGATCACCAAAATGGAGCAATCCCGAGCAACCTTTGGCATAAAGGCAGCCACATCGGTGAAGGAGGACTACGGGAGTTGAGCAAGCGGCTTAAATCTGAGCAAGGACAGCATTGAATCACTAGATTTTGTGAACAACTGCATTTTTGGAAAGGCAAAGAGATTGAAGTTTGCCATCGCTGCTCATCATCATACAAAGGTACTCTTGATTACATTCATAGTGACTTGTGGGGGCCATCAAGAGTTCCTTCACACGTGGAGCAAGGTATTTTCTATCCATCATTGATGATTTCTCAAGAAAGGTATGGATTTACATTCTCAAGAACAAAAAATGAGTCATTTGTGAAGTTCAAGGAGTGGGAAGGCTCTAATTGAAACTCAAGCTAGTAGAAAAGTTAAGAGATTCGAACTGATAATGGGCTAGAATTTTGCTGCTGAAGAGTTTGATCGATTTTGCAAGGAGAATGGGATTCTTTAGACACAAGACGAGTTAGAGGAACTCCTCAAATGGAATGGGCTTAAGGGAAAGGATGAATAGGAACTGGTCATGGAAAGAGTTAGATGCACTCTTTGTCAAATGCTAAACTGCTCTAAACATTTTAAGTAGAGGCAGTAGCTGATTGCTTATTTAATCAACGGATGTCCTTCGACCGCCATTGGCATGAAGACACAGAGGAGATGTGGTCCGGTCATTCTCCAAACTTGGAAAATGCGAGAGTATTTGGGTGTGTGGCCTATGCTCACATAAATCAGGGCAAGCTTGAACCAAGGGCACTAAAATGCATGTTTTGGGGTATCCTCGAGGAGTAAAAGGATTGATTATGGTGCATGGATAAAGGACAACCTCGGGTGTTGATCATTAGGGATGTGTGTTCAAGGAGTGAGGAGATGTATTACTCAATGAGGAATCAAAACCGACAAAGATGATAAGTTGGAGGGTGATGAGAAAATTCAGTTGGAGGTGGAGCCATTGGAGGAAACAACAGCCAAGAAAGCAACATGGGACTGAAGCGGCGTCGGGAAGAAGCCGAGGTTGGTGAACTCACTCGTAGCTCAATAAGACTATCTTACGGCCGGAGATAGGAGCAGAAGAACCATTAAGCCACCAAACAGATTTGGATATCTTTGATATGGTTGCTTTTGCTCTTTGCAGAGAGGAAGTTGATGGAGATGAGCCCGTAGAAACTATATTGAAGGCGTGAGCGACAAGCAACTTTAAGCGGATTGCGACCATGAATGATGAGTTGAATTCTTTGTACAAAAATGGTACTTGAGTGTTGGTTGATAAACCTAAAGGCAAGAAGCTTGTTAGTTGCAAATGGATATTCAAGCTTAAGGAGGAATTCCAGGAGTGGAAAAGGCTAGATTCAAAGCTAGATTGGTGGCAAGGGGTTCACAGGCGTGAGGGCATTGATTACAATGATGAAGTGTTCTCACTGTTGTGAAACACACTTCAATTAGGATAGTCTTGGCCTTGGTTGCACAGAAAACCTCTGGAATTGGAGCAGCTTGATGTGAGGACAGCATTCTTGCATGGTGAGCTTGAAGAACAGATCTACATGACTCAGCCTGAAGGGTTCATCAAGGAGGGTGAGGAAGACAAGGTGTGCTTGTTAAAAAAGTCCCTTTATGGACTTAAGCAATCCCCTCGACAGTGGTATAAAAGATTTGATACTTTTATCTTGAAAAATGACTTTAAAAGGTGTGAGTATGATGGTTGTGTCTACTTGAAGAAAACTCGAGCATGAAACTATTGTCTACTTACTCCTCTATGTAGACGATATGTTGATTGCTTGTCTGTAGCAAGGAAGAAATTAAAAGGTGAAGGTGATGCTTGAGAGTGAATTTGAAATGAAGGATATGGGGCTGCTAGTAAGATTACGGGTATGCGATTTTAAGGAGCAGATCAAAGGGAACCTTATTCATAAATCAAAGGAACTATATAGCCAAGGTATTGAAGAGGTTCAACATGGATGGAGTCAAAGCGTGTTGACTCCTATGGCTCGGATTTCAAGCTCTCACGAGGACTCACCAAAGACCGAGGAAGAGGTTTTGTATATGAAAAAGGTTCCATATGCAAATGCAAAGAGGGAAGCCTTATGTATGCAATGATTTGTACTCGGCGGATTTGGCATATGCCATGAGTTTGGTAAGTAGGTACATGGAAACCAGGAAACTGCATTGGGAAGCTATGAAATGGATTTTCGGATATGTGAAAGGAACATACGAGGTCGGGTTATTATATTCCAAGCATGCGGCGATAATTTTGGAGTAGTGGGTTTGTTGATTCGATTATCTTGGTTTGTTTGGATACTAGAAGGTCTTTGACAAAGTTATGTGTTCAAGTTCTATGGTAACACTTGTGAGTGGAAGAGTAATCTCCAACATGTGGTATCCCTATCCACTACGGAAATTTGAATTTATTCTTATTCTTGAAGCAATTAAGGAGGCAATCTGGATGAAAGGGATGGCCATAAGTTTGAAAGCGAGCAAGCGAGTCCCAAAGGTGTTTTGTGAGATCAAAGTGGTATACATTTGGCCAGTAAATCAAGTGTACCATGGAAGACTAAACATATAGATGTTAAGCTCCATTTTGTGAGGGAAATAATTGCAAAAGAGGAGGTAAGTCTTGAAAAGATCAAAGATCGATGACAACCAGTACCGACCTATTCACCAAGGCACTGCCAGGGACTAAGTTCAACCATTGTTTGAAGATCCTACAGGCTGTGGAAGATAAAGTCTAGCCAAGGTGGAGAAATTGTTAATAGTTGGCTAGGACTTTATGACTTTGGAAGTTAGCTTAATATAGTTTTCTGTTACTTGCTTGTAACCAGATATGTCGAATTAGTTGTGGATTAGAGAAACTAATGGAGCTTATATAAAGCCTGTAATTGTTTCTGATCAGAGGCTAATGAGAAGCTGAAGCATTTTCCAAATATTCTCTTCTTCCTTATTCTGATCTCTCTATTCTCTAAATTTCTGGTTTTCTTGAACTATCCTAGATTTTGTAGAGGTCTGTTTTTATAACACATGTGAGAGAAATGACTAAGAAATTATTTATGACTAGGATGCATTTCACTTATTAACTAGCATCATTTTTCATATATAAAAGAAATCTCACAAATAAAACTGACTGTAAGAAATTATTTATGACTATGAGGATGCATTGTTCTGCTGCATCATCAAAGTTAAAAGGCATGGATGCTGTTCATTGCTATGTAACTACATCAATTTGGAATAGTCAAAGGAGATCAAAACTGCTTGGCCTGCAATGATCTATCTATCAACCTAAATATACATTTTGATCCAAATACTGAAAATGCAGTGTGGACAAATTACATAAATTCAATTTCAAACCAAAGTCTAGACACAATGGTTACGAGCTCACTCAAGAGGGGAAAAAATTGTAGTTCAACTTGCAATGACTATCAGTACGCACTTGAAAGTCCACGTGCTGAACGGAGAACCGATAAGGATATGTGTTTCAAATCTCAGGAAGCATTCCGCTAGAAATATAGCCATGGAACTAGTAGCAGTAGATCGAGAATGTCAGTAGTTAGATATATGGTGGTCACAAATTCAAGCTCTTAAGATATGAACAAGTCCAAACTTCCATTTCAAACCTGAATAATTGGGAGACATAGTTAACAATTGGGAGGATCACAAAAAAAACACAACTCCTTAACAATCGTCAATCACTATATATATAAGATTCAACATCATGCTATGTTCCATAACTACTTCCCTAGTAATCAAATACATACACACATTTTTGCTTTACATAATCTAGTGGGTCAGCAATGATCTATGTCATTGTCTAACAGGGACTGAGGAGTGCCCTCCAGCAAGCAAGACACTGGTGGAATGATTAGTGTCTGCAAATTTCCGTAAGCATTCCAGCAGAAAGGATCAAGCACTATATCTCCTTGAGCGGGAAGAAGCTCAATATCTGAGAGCGTTAAGTTGGTGCATGGGACAGAGTCACTGCAGGCAAAATGCATAGGTGGGCTCCTAATATCATACGTTCCCTTTATGCTTGTGTAAAGTATATCTGATACAAAGACTGCAGAGGTCTTGTTGGTGCATTCTTTAGTGAGGCAGTAGAACTGATCAATTATGATGGGATTCCTTACACTATCCATGTGAATATTACTGAATGTCACTCCAGATACCGATCCTGATCCACCTTGCCAAGTCTTGATTCTAACCCCATTATCTGACACTTTTATAACAGAGTCTCTCACTGTAATGTTTGAAACACAAGCTCGAGAGTTGTGATTTCCCAGACCACCAATGCTGAGTAAGTTAACAATATAACAACATTAATTAGCTAGAGAAAATATATGTAAGCCCATAAGCAGAAGTTAAGAAATCAATACTATAAAACCTATTGGGATTGAAACTTCTCTTGAAAGAAACTTCTCTTGAAAGAAAATAATAAGTTACCTAATTCCATGACCAGGTCCACATGTAATGTTCTTTATATCGACATCATAGCAACCGGATCCAACGGATACACAGTCATCACCTATATAAAGACAATTCAGCAAGCATAAATTGGTACTGCCTTTTGATGCAATACATGAGGAGAATTAGAGGACTTTTTTCGTGACTAACCATTAGAAATGATAGAATTATATATTTTCACGTCATTGGTATTTTCTATGTGAATTCCATCAGTATTGGGGCTTAGTTTTGGAGCTGTTATGTATATTGATTCTATATGTACGTTTTTGCAGCCATCAAATCTGAAATGGAACTGGGGGCTGTTCTTGATCCTAAGTCCTTGAACAGTCAAGTTGGAACTCATGAAAAACCTTATCGCCTGCATCATGTAAAATTATATATGAAGAATTATGCGATCATAATGCAGTTATACAAATTGAAGATGTATATAGAAGAAAGGCTTTGAAAACTTACAATTGGGCTATCACAAGGTCCTGGGGGTATTGTCCCACGAGGTCCCTGTGGCATTTATTGTAGGGATCAGCGACTGTTTGAAGCACCAAAATTGTCGATTTTTTTTTCTCATAATGCTAAATAATCAGTACCTTGTGTGGCTTACAGGGAAGGTCCCACCATTTTTCTCCTCTCCCATCTATTAAACCACCTCCTTCCAGTGACATCCCGTTGATTCTGTAAAAAACCAGCCATTGATGCCTACTGTTGTTCTTTGGCCAAGATTCAGGTCCATCAGGTGGCATGAGAGTGCCATCAACCTTCTCCATGTGCGCCATCAAAGTTCATTAGTCAGCATTACCCTTAAAGCATGTAAGAGGTTAAGAACCAAAAGGTTTTTGGTGCAGAGTAAGTATACATTACCTTCAATACTAAGCCGCCTTGACAAGGACCTGTGAAGATAGTAGACTGAATGATGAAGGAGAGACCAAGGGGAACAAGGATAACATTAACTGCTGATTCACTTTGGCAGGCAGTGTCCCACGCCATCTTGAATGATTCTGTATCATCTGCTATTCCATCTCCGATGGCCCCAAATGTTCGTACATCAAAAAAGCCAGATGCATTATAGTAGTTCTCGTTATGAGGGGGGCTAGAAGCATCATCAGGAGGGCTAGAAGGTGCAGGTAGTGGAGCAGGAGGTTGTGAAATATCAGATGATTTATGAGGATGTGAGTGCTTGTGTTTAGTATGGGAATGGTGTCTAGCTTGGGTGGAAAGAAATAAAGTAAGGAAAAATATACAGAATGCTAGTGGTAAAATATGAGAATGATTCATTCTGAACACTTTCTAGTAGTAGCGATTGAAAATGAATTAATAAACAAGTTGAAGACAAAAGAAAGAGAAGACATCTATTACTGGCTGGCCTCTAAAAACTAGAAAACCTGAGACCAGTTGGCTTTGTCACTGCTAACAACTAGATGAAAGAAATAAAGACCATTTAATCATGACTAGGCACCCTGAGTTTCGGGAAGTAGAAAGAAACCAGTGTGTCTAGCTTCTTAGTGCAGTGACCACTATGAGCACTAGAACACAAGTTGCAACAAGTTTAACTGAGTTTGGCCTCGGAGTGCATGCATAATCAGAAAACCTGAGTTACTACATATAATAACAAGTCATAGTGGAAGGTCTGCTAAAGTCTCATCTGCACGTTACCAATTTTTTAATGGCTTTCGGAGTGGGAAACGACAAATACCTCATAAGCATTGGCCTTCCTTTAGAGATTGTGGAGTCTGCATATGACTGTTCTGAAAAGAGCAAAACGGAATAACGAGAAATCAGATGAGTGGGCAGTCGATAAGCCTCCCATGTTCTTCCCATAACTGCCATTTTCTTTAGGTCCTAGATTTTGTTACTCCTACATATATATACACATATATTAAAGCAGGAACAAGTTTAAGACTGCCTATTATGAAGAATATATATATATGATGGACACTCAAAACATTAAATTCCCAATGAAGATTTGCGAACTGATTTACAAGAGAAGAATAATCCCTCAGATGGGAGGTTTTGTCGAGAATTCCACGTACACCTCAATACATAACACAGAGACCAGGGACAGAGCGCTATATGCCCATGTGCTTATCTTGTACAAATCATTTGTATCTGGTCTCCCATGATAATGATGGGAAAAAACCATGTTTATCGCAAATAATTCATAAATGATTGTACATACATACGTTCACGTGATTGAGCTGTGTTGGATAGTGTATATATCTGATAATATATATTTTTTGTCCTTGCTAGACTATCTCATACTCTTTAGGAGTGATATTAATTTTTTTTTTGAGGTACTAAGTTGTCCCTCTTACACGTGTTTTCATATAAGTTCGAAAATTTGATATTATTATTTCAAGCTTGCTTAGTACTTGAGCCACCCTTCGTAATTAGCTTAAAAAATATAAGAATAAAGTTATGAAAGTAGACAGTTAGCCTTTGTCGGGAAATTAATTAAAATATTGATTTGGCATTGTATTAGTATATATACAATATCTTATATCTGTAACCGTCCATCCACTCTGAAGTTGAAAATTCATCTTTCTGCTTTGCTTCCACTCGATCAGAGCTCTTCAGTATATTGCTATAGCTTTCTTTCGCCGCCCAAATTGATGCCACTATTTCAGGTCAGGGTTTCTCAATTCCTTCTGTCACTGATAGCCAATGATGGCAGTTTAGTATTTTTGTCTGTAATGGTTTCAGGTGGCTCCTCAAATGTCTAGCATAAGCCTTTTGCCTTTGTTTTTTGAATTCAATTAAGTAGCAAAGATGCTGTAACAGCAATGATTTATTTATTTATTTATTTTTCATATTTCGGCGAGGGAATTTTTCATTGTTCTCAAGATGCCACATTCAGTGGATCAAAACTCCAAAGCACGAGCTATATGTCTAATAATCTATAAACTACATTTAGCATGCAAAAAAGTTGCTGATTAAGACTCAATCCATTGTTCAATTATGCTGAAATTCTTAATCATAATATAATTAACACAATATTAAATACGTAGATGATAGATCCCGTTACTGTTAAATCTTGTTGGAGATATATTTATTAAAAAAAAAAGCATGTTGGTACTAAAATTATTTAATTGTTTTCTTCTGGTTAATGTGCATAAATTTTAAACATAATTTTTGTGGGATTAAGCTACCTTTTAAGGCCAAACGGCCCCTGATGCCAATAGAGATATAGCGGGGATATAACGGTCTTAATGTGTGGTAAATAAATGCATGCGTTTACGGCAACATTAGTGGAGAAATTTTTAGACACAATACTCTAGGGCAATAAGAGTAATACTCTCCTATTAATCTAGAGTAATACCCTAAGTATACCTAAGAATTTCTCATATTAGCAATATCAAACTGTTGTATTTTGAAGACTTTTTTTTTTTTTTGCAGAGAAAACAAGTTTTGGGTAAAGGAGGTAATTTCATTTTAAAGTCAGGATATATCATAAGTTGGTCAAATGACTAATTAGGTGTAATTTTAAAAATAATTTATTAAAATAATGTTGTTTTTAAACTATTTTCCACGTTAGGACTGTTTTGCCAAATTATAATTTTTTTTGCATATGTGACATTTGTACTAGTCAACTTAATGCCACGTGGCATGTTTACCTACAATTTTTAACTGTTTTTTATTATGATTTAATTTTAATTTACCTCAATGTAAAATTTTTTTACACTGTCATCCAATAATGTTTTAACACATCATTAAGGAGATAGACTTCTTAGGTAGTTGTTATGATAGTCAAACTCTTTTAGTGATGTGGCAATACATGATTAGATGATAGTATACAGAAACTTTACACTCACAGTAAATCAAAATTAAACTCTTTTTATTATTTATTTTTTTAAATTTTTGTTTTCTATCTTAAAAGTAAATCAAATAGGATCAAACTTAGGTACCTATAGTAAATACCATTTTTATCACTACACCAAATGTCTTTCTTGAATTATAAATGTAAATTATAATATATATTAATTATTATTAAATAATATTTGATCCTTCAATAATATTAGTGTAACCATTAAATGATTATCTGAATTTTTAAAAATTTGTATATAACAAGATAAATACATTAAATAGTTATTTAAAATTAAAATTCACATATATCAAGATAATTACATTAAATGGCCATCTAAATTAGTATAGTCATTTAATAATTAATTAATATCATTAAATGATCAAATATCATTTAATAATAATTAATATATAATATAATTTACAATATGTATCCAACAAGTCATTTTATTTAGTGGGTAAGCAGGTCTATATCATTAAAACTTAGGTTTGAGTTTATTTAATCTACTTTTAAAATTAAACAAAAATGCAAAAGGAAAAAGGTGTTTAATTAAGACAACACTTGGTATGACACAACACTTGTACTAAGTGTACCAGTATGACACAACACTTGTACTAAGTGTACCAGCACAAGCGCCACACATACAAAAAAAAAAAAAAAAAAGATACAGCAAGCCAAAAACTACGCCACACATACAAAAAGAAAAAAAAAGATACAGCAAGCCAAAAACTACCCATTATGAGAAATAATTTCAAAAGTGCATCAATTTGGGAAATAGTCTCCAAAATTACACCAAACTGATAAATTATCCTCCAAAATCTATATAGGATCTTACTAATTGAACTAACCCACATTAACCACATTTTAGTGACTTTATTCAGCCTAATGGTCGTTATCATTTTTTTTTTCAAACAACTGTCTTTTTTTCTTCATATCTTTCTTGCTTGTATACAAGTTTCAGTGCACCTCTCAACAGGTTAGCCAAAATTTGGCCAAAATTTCTTTCGCACTGCTAATTTCTTCGCCAATTAAAACCCCAAACCTTTTTTTCTCTTGCTGAAAAAAACACTCCCGAGTCCCAACAGACAGCTTGGAACTTGCAAGAAAAATGTAAAAGGATCCACACGCCAGACCTTCGTCAATCTTTCAGCTTTTTTCCCTATCGTGTCCCTCTTATTGACCATTGAATTTTGCGCCTCTTTTAACCGCCGATAATACTCGCAACTAAACAATAGTAGTACAAGCCTTCTACAAAACTCGTTTCTTGTCAGATAATCGCATGTAATGCTTGCCACCACCAGCTTTACAGCAAACCAAACCCATTACCATGCAAGCCACCCTACTGAATAATTTCGCAGTACTCGCTTCTTAGTCTAGCCACACAGTACTCCTTTCCGTTCCTTCCACGAACCACTAATATTGAGCATGTAAGTTTCACCAACAGCATTTAAAGTTATGGGAATATGAGAACAACAGTTCCCTGAAAGCAAGAGAATCCTACACTGCAGAATTTCTCATAATAATGGGGGAAATACCATCCAGCTTTAAAGCATCCCATACTGGTTCACAATGTTATAGTGATCAAGTATATCGCTTCAATAAATAATGGTTCTGGTTAATACAACCTGTTAAACTTTTTAAGGTCAGTAAACTCATCAAATCCTAAAAAGGAGTCAAGCTGAAGCTTCTTCTCAAACAGCTTTCTACAGGCAGGGAGAAAAATAATAAATTGGAAGGTGGGGTTTTTTGGTGGGTAGGAGGGTGGAGGGGTGAGGGAAGCGAACAAATTAACAGAAAGAAAACAACCTATCAACCACCTGAAACAGACTAGATACATTTCTACAGGCAGGGAGTAGATAATTTTTTACTACATAAAGCTGCATTAGGACGCAAATAAGGCACACTGCTTTCTTGCATGAGGTGGGATCAGCTTCACCAGCATCTCAGCAGGTACTCCCTTGAGCTCTGCATCAGATCACCGGCAACATCATCATTATCCAAGCACTTCAATACAAAGATATAATAACCTACTATTTATCTGAAAATTAGATCTTTACCGTTGGCTTTGAAATTAAACAGTGGAGGAAGGAAACGCCCATTTGGCAACCGGGTACTTGGATCACGCAGCTCATCAAAGAATGGATGAACCAGAGCCTCCAACTACATAAGATAATGTCCAATTGGTAATAATTATAGAAATATTATTGATAAAAATTCAGTCAGGAAAGAGAAGGATTTTGCCAGGCCAAACTACATTTGGAGACTACATCATTTGCATTGGATACATATACATGGCATATTAAAGCTATAACAAGAATCTTTTTAAAATTAAGTACAAAAAATCTAAATGCATTTTGTAATAAGTTAACAAAAACTTCGAAGCCCATCGCACATCATTGAAGGATTACACCATAAACAGAGACAAATGCAGACATAGAATGATCATGCACATAACATGACAGTCCAAGGTTGAATACAAACAATAAATGTCTTAAAAGCTTTCACATATCTTGATAAAACTATATACTCACAGCTGTGCTTCGAAGATTTGGAGAGTATTGCAGTAGTCTTGAGACAAGATCCACAGCTTCAGGTGGCATTCGCTTGTGAAAAATCTGATGATGAAGGTTCATATATAGATGAATATTACTATGCAATAATCCGTGTAAATGGACAGACAAAAAAACATGGCAATACCTTGTGCCATGGATGTGCTTTAATTTGTGGAAATTTAAACTCTTTGTAATTGGGATTCATACACTTGATTTCTTCCCTTGTTGGGGTACCTAAAACCTGCATGTGAATCCCATGGATATTCAGAAGTAATGAAAGATAAAATAGCACTGAACAAGACGGAAGTATGAACAAGGTCACTTTATTAACATGTACAGGCTAGTTACAAAGTAAACATAATCATTATACATTCACTGGGTGATTGTTCAAAGTAAGGATCATCATGCAGAAACAGAATACAGTGCTTATCAGAGTGCCTGGATTTCACAGTTTAAAAATTATTCTATAGAGCATATCTTACCTTGATAATTTCCACAAGCTGGTCTACTCCACTCTCACCAGGAAAGAGAGGCTGACAGCAATAGAATTTCATTCTTAGTTTCTACACAGATATGAATTCTAAACATACCAGAAACAAACATACTTAAATAAGCTAGATACCTGGCCAAGCAATAGTTCACCAAGTACACAACCAGCTGACCAGATGTCAATGGCTGTGGTGTACTCAGTTGCACCAAATATAAGCTCGGGAGCTCTATAGTACCTAGAACAGATGTAAGATATGTTCGGTTCCCCTTTTACCTGTCAAATATACGCAGAATTTGGTCATGATAAAACATCAGACAGCCAATGAAAACAGACAATGGGATTTCCAGGTTAAGAATAAACGAACCAAAACTTTAGCACTTCCAAAGTCACATATCTTCAGCTGGTGGGTGTGAGGATTGACCTGTTACGAGACAACATCCAAAAGTGACATACATAAATTACTCCATCACATAAGGAAAGTAAGTTAATCTTATAAAAGAAGGTTTCGCACAGATTTCAGTTCATGCAGGCATCATTTTGTACATGCTTGTTAAAAAATATAACTCTTCTGCAGATTTTGCAGGTTCAAATATTTTCAAAACACACTTAATAGTATAAAGATTATATTCATATTCACTTCAAATATTTGAACGCCTATTTGTAATATTGATTTCTTCAACAATAATATGACAATGAAGCATCCTTACAATCCTGTATATTCCATTTGACACATTACATCATACATAACCTGATAACCATCAACATATAGATAAGAAAAACAGTCACCCACAATACATATATAAGAACACTGACTTAAGTTGCACAATGCAGATCGACCCATAAAGAAAAAGAAATTAAAGAAACAAGTTTCCATGTGAACATACCAGTAAGTTTTGAGGTTTTATGTCCCTGTGACACACTCCAATACTGTTGTGAATATAAGCAAGTGCTCTACATATCTTCAAATTAGGAGAGAGAAGGAATGATGAGAACCAACAAAGTGATATATACAGTGACTTTCAAAATTTCTAGTTAAAGCTTACAAGAAAAGGGGAAAAAGCAAACAAAGATAAATAAAATTTGATATAGTAATAGAAATATACCTGGTAAGAATAAAGTTTCACATATATCAATGGCATCCTTTGATTCATTTTGTTGTAGTGTCTGATCACTCGATTGACAGTCTCAGGAACATACTCAAGTACCAAGTTAAGATAAAGCTCATCTTTTTCAGTTGTTGAAAAGAAACAATGCTTCAAAGATACAGCATTTGGGTGGTCCAGAAGGCGCATGGTTTGCAATTCCCGGTTCTTGTACCTCTTGTCTTGAAGAACCTTCTTTATAGCCACAGTTTCACCTGTCTCCAAGCACTTTGCCTACATAATAAAGTCACAGCAGCAAGTAATAAACATTAGTACACAGCAAAGCTTAATTACTACCCAATTAAAAGCTGGGAAACTAAGGAATATACAAGGGACTAACCTGAAAAACTACACCAAAAGACCCATGACCAACAACACGCTCGGCCATGTAGCTTATTGTCTACAATCATGAAGAAATACGCAGAAGCAACCATGTAAGTCCCAACAGACCATATAGCTGTCCAATTATCAGAGATAAGATATCAGACACATACCTGTTTGGGCTGCCCATTTTTGCCACCAATGGTAGTGACAATTATATGTCCTGTTTCGGTGCCATTTCCATCTACCACTGTGGCTTCTATTTCCTGCATTTTATTCAGCAAGTTTTGAAATAAATAGACTGAATATTTACCAGTGGCTTCGCTTCTTCAAAATGAAATGTAGACAGTAGAAGAAGATAAAGTAGAAAGTTCATGTTCACCTTGTCATCCCTAATTTTCATGTCATTCATCTCATCGGGCAACCTTTCAACACCAACTGAACTTGCATTTATATCTGTTAATCCAGAAGCAGGTGCTACACCCGCTGATGCCATCACCTCAGAAAAAAGGAGATCAGGAAGATTCTGTTGCAATTTCAACTACCTCAAAGAACTGGTCATACAGACAACCGTCTAGAGTTAAAGAGAACTCCAAAGAGCAGCAACCTAGAGATTCAACAGCAAATTTGACACCTCAAGCCTGAAAAAGGTCAAAATTGCATCAAAATGCCTGCAACTCAAAACCTCTCCCCAGTAAAAGAAAAATAGATCAAAAGCGTAAAGTTTCTTCATTTATAAATTCTCAATACCCAAAATGTAGTTTCATAACCAAAAATGAATCCCCTTTCCTTGACCCAACTGGCATCATAGTAGAATAACAGTGTAATCAGACAGCGAAAACAACTGGGTAGAATTTTCCACAAGTATTATATAACCTACCCAAAAAAGGAGATAGCATCCAGAGATGAAAATAAATGGGCAACCACAAGAATGATTTGAGTCCAACACGTCATGTAAAAAAGAAGAGAGGAAGATAGAAAGACGAAAGCAGAAAGCAATAATGAAGAGGAGAAACTCACGGATCGGCGATTGGATCTACGGCGTGAAAGTGGAAGTGGTTGAGTTAGGTGTGTGTAAGTGTAAACCTGTGGTAACCCTCGGATTGGGAAAGAAGAAGAGACAAAAGAAGAGGAAGGGACAAATACAAATAATTGACGATGTGTTTGTTTTGTGTGGTGTGGGATGACAGTCAACACAAGCGCCCAAACATCTATGTATTTCTTTCTTTCTGCTGCTTTTCAATCAATCAATCAATCTCTTCTTATCTCTCTTTCTCTCTCTCTCTTCCACTTTATTCAGTCTTCTTTTTGACCGTTCAACCTCCACCCTCTCCCAGTCTCTCCCTCACTCCTCCGCATTCTTTACTCTAATAATATGTTCATGCTTGATTTTAAATAATTTTGATTAATTATATTATTTAATTATATATCATTAATAACTTTTTTTTAACTATGATAACATTTATTTAAGATATAAACTTTTTTAATAAGGTAATATCATATAATTTGATAATAATTTAAAAAATAAATTTTTTTTATTGAGGATAAACTAAATTAAATTTAAGATTTAAATAAATTTTTAATTTTTATAGTTTATACTCATTTTTAATTTTTTTATATTTTTTTTGTAAATTAGTTCTCATATTTATAATCATTTGTAAAATGATCCTTATCGTTAAATTAGTTATGATACTATTAATTTAAAGAGACTAAATTAAAAAAAAAATTACAAGGATCATAAATTGACAGTAGAAACTATTTTACAAACAGTTATAAGTATGATAATTAATTTACAAATACAAAAATATTAAGAATAAAATCAAAATAAATAAAAAATATGAGGACCAAACATTTATTTAAACATAAATTTAGTATAGATAAAATAATTATTTACATAATATAATTTTATCTCATATATTTGTTTTAAAATGTTTTCAAGTTGGAAATTACAATAATCACACATTTCTCAGTATAGTTAAGATTTGCGTAACCATTTTTTTAAATAATTTAATTTTAATTCATTGTTAGTGTAAAGTTTCTTTACACTCTCATCCAATCATGTGCTGACACATTATTAAAATAGTTAAACTTTCTAAGTAGTTGTTGTGAGAGTCAAACTCTTTTAATTATTTGACAACACATAATTAGATGATAGTGTAAAAAATTTTTACACTGACAGTAAATCAAAATTAAACTCTTTCTTAAATAAATCACTTAACCATTGAAAACATGTTTTGATATCTTCATTCCATATTAAACATTAATTTAGAAAAAAATGTTAGTTGTTCATAATTTTTATCTCGCATAGCTTACGTGTGTTGAGGTGAAGGTGAGAGTGTCTTAAACTCAACAAACTCACCAAATGAATTAGCATATCTCTCACATCTATCTTAACATATGTGAGATAAAAATTATGTGCAACTAAAATTTATCATAATCTAAAAAAAACACTACCTTCATCATATTAATGTATGATAAATAAATATGTAGATAAAAATTAAATCTTATGATAACAATGCATTTTATATAATTTTTAATGTGATTTAATAGAAATTCTATTATTTCAATGCAATAGCGGACCTTTACCTGTATTTTGAGATGCAAGGTTTTTTTTTTAATGTGATATATACAAATTAAAAATAAAAAACTTAAAAGCTATCTAAAACTAATCGCAATGCCAAATTATTATTTTTTTTAAGAAAACAAAAAGGCGCCCTCGGTTTGACCCAGCTGCACCTCCTTAATCTCGATTTCCAGGGCACTATAGCACAGCTCAAATTGTCCAAGGTCTGCTCCTCCCATTCAAGCTTTTAAGTTTGAACGCTAATCATTGATCAAGTCTCCAAGTTGCTTATTTATTCAGTTTTTGTTTTCTCATTGTTTTATGTCTTTCATTCATTGACTCTACGCTTTGGCTGTTTTTGACAAGATGAAAATAATTAAGACTCTATGGATGTCAAGTTATATTATAGTTAGTTAGTAGTTATTATACTTATATAGTATAATTATAATTTGCTTCAATAATTGTTCTGTAAGTTTATATAATAAAATTTCATTTATGTAACATAAGTTGCAGACAGGAAGGTGCCATGTCCCATTCCTTCTCCTGTTTATGGGACAAAACAAATTATTTAATCAATAATCAGTCATTGCCTCATTGGTATTACCAATTTGGTTGGATAAGTATGCCAGAACATTTAACAGTGAATTTATTTCTTTATCATCAATTCCCTTAAACGCAACTAAGAGTAGAGGTGGCAATTGGCAAATTTATTCCTTACCCCCATCCTTACCAATATTTTTATCCCTCCTAAATCTTCAATGACTTGGTTGGTAAAAATATGATAAGTAATATTATTTTTCATAATAAAACACTTACTATTGACCATAAGAAACTTTGTATTTATGAAGTTGAGCAATTTTGAGCCAGTCTCCTTCCTGATCTAATGGTTTGCTCAGTTGCACACCAGGTTCGAGAATTGGTCACTCCAAACCCAAGATGAACATTTTTTATCGTTATTTTTGTCCCTTATTTTATTGTAGCTATTAAAGGGGTAATTGGACTTGCTTATATTGACCGGTCTACTTTTATAACGGGGTCAATAGCAAGTTATCCAGGGAATTACTTGACCAGAAAATGTTTCACAGTCCATCTACCCGACTGGCCCTAAAATTGAAAATTCACCTTATTATAGAAAGGCAACTTGGAATTGGAATGGAGTTTGTGTTTTGCTTTGGCTGGTTAGAAAGAAATTAATCACACCTTTATTTTAAAAAAATTAATCACACCTTTATTTTTTTTTATTTTTGTTAATCAAAACCATATCACCCCTTCAACAAATTTGTATCACAAAATTTAAAAAGAGTTAGGCCTGGGCATGGGCTAATTTTATGGGCCTATGCAATCATTATAGGGCATTCTAATTTTGTTACTGGACTGAGGGCTTCAACGGCCCAAAAATTAATTGTTTTGATAGAACATGATCAAATTCTCCATTGAGTTGCCCAAGCCCCAAACTACTATAATGTTTTGTATTTTGGACTTCTCAGATCCTTACCATTAACATTTACTAATGAAGAAGACAGTAGGATTGTAGGAAGCAACACCGAATATATTATGTGTTTGCCATAGAAAATTAATTTTTTTTTACAAATAATAATTATCCAATTGATCTAATAATTAAAATATTACACCCTAACCTTTGTACATATGTGCTCAGTGCGCACGAATAAAGTAGCATTTTGTTTAATTACCACAAAAAAAAGTAGCATTTTGTTTTTGTTACCAAAAAAAAAAGTAGCTTTTTTTCTTAAATCTGGCCAGATACCGCCAAACTAGGGAGCAACCCCGTACAGCAAAGGTAGCCAAGACATATTTGAGCAGCGGGTGTTGGTACTTGGTAGCAAAAGGCAAAATCTGTGTAAGTTAACCAATTCAAAGCATGTACGGGTTTGCGTAAGAATAAGATAAGTAGGTTAGCTAGTTGGACCACCAAACCCACTTACACCAACATTTATAAGTTTCTTTTTAACCTCGAGGATGTCCCTTGAATAATGGATTCATCTTATGCCTTAAAGGTGACAAGTGCCCTGCTGATTGAGCAAAGTACAAATATTGATATGCCATTTGATATGAACAAGGATAGGACCACCGCAAGCTCAACTGCTCAAGGTCAAGACTTGAAGGGGCATTTGGCATTTGCCCAGGTAGCCAACCAGATGTTTAGGGCGAAAATGACAATTTCCCATAGTGGGATGAATAGGTGGGAATTGCGGTTTCAATTCAATACGCATTATCAACTATTTGACATTTTCCCACTATTACTTTACCTTTAATATGTTAGAGTACATTTCATCCCCGATACGTTTATTATAATCATATTATTAACTTTCAACGTAATTTTTTTTACCATAAAAAACCTTCAATATAAATTTATGCAACTAAGTTTGCTTTTGTTTTTATTTTTTTAAAATATGAAAAATGAAAGACTATCATGTAACAAAATCTACACTATAAGGATAATATTTACATAACATGTAAAAAGTCACATTATTTATGTATAAATTTGTGAATAATTATATCTACTTTTATTTCATACATATTTACATAATTTTTAATTGCTATGCACATTATGTGTTTCTTTTATATTTTATCTATTAATAACTATGTTTAACTGCGTGAAGTGGTTAATAACAATGTTATCAGAATCGAACCAGACCGTATGGTTCGAATGATTTCATCATAAATCAGACACTTAGACAGTTATGATTCAATTATTTAATTAAATCTATGGTTAAATCACTTTGGACTAGTTAAATCATTTGACTTATACTATTAAACCGACTTACTATTATTATATTTTTTTTCTAAATCTCAATGTTTTATAAATTTTTTAATATATTCAATATTGTTACATTTGAATTATTTATATGACTTCATTCATTCAACTAACTAATTTAAACGATTAAATCTGAATAATAAATCTTATTAATTCACTATCTAATCTAATTTTAATAATATTAGTTAATAATGTAATGTTTCATAATGGAGTAAAGTGAAAAGTACCTTTTATTATTTGAATGTTGAAAAAAAAGTGTTTGCTTTGCTCATGATTAATTAGGTCAGGTTTACCTGTTTTTAATCATGCTAGCAAATATGACCTATCAGGAAATTGTAAAGGAAATAATGAGAAGGACTATTGTACTTAGGTTTAGGATTATTTTTAACTAGAATAAAACAATTCGATATTGGATATTAAACTCAAAGTCACATCATTTTACATTGTCAATACTTTGTTAGAATATAAATAGTCCAACGATCGGGTTGAACTGAGTCCTATCTAGTTAAAAAAATATCTAACCATAATACATGAATTAATGGAGTCAGGTTGATATGTTCTGTATCCAAAATAACTTGATTACCCAATTTAACTTATAAATTATGTTTTGGTTTGGTTTGATTTAATTAAATTAATGGATAACTCGATCCAATAAACACTCTTATCACATATAAAATAAGAACATTGTTAGGGAACTCGACTACCTCATTTGGTTGCAATTCAAGTTTGAAGTAATAAATAAGTGGGACTCATTTACTTTTTTAATTTCTTTTCACATAGCTCCATTCAGGAGAGCGAGGGCCTTTAAGATTTTTCATAAAATAACACTCAAATTTATTATTTTTAAGGAAATATATATATTTTTTATAAAATTTAAAACCCAGAGTATCTATTGAAATAAAAAAGGATAATTTACCAAAAACTGTAATTCATATGACGTAAAATGTTATCAACAATTGTTTCATATAACATGTTTTATTAAGAATTGTTTCATCTAACATGTAATTCATATGACATAAAAAAGTATTGCAAAATCAAACAATCTCCACAAAAAAAAACTGTGCCACTTAATTTAAAGGTATTGTACTTATTATCTGCATTTGAACTTCGTTACTCTGCCTCTTCCAGTCTTCCCTCAAGCCAAGTCATAGAAATCATCAATGTAATGTTGGTGACATACGCGTGAGCACATATGAACACAAAAAGCAGTTAAAATATTCCGTCGGCGACAAGCGAAATTCTCATGCTACCCCTGCCCCAACTGGCAACTGCAATTGTTTGGCTTAAAGTCAAACCTGACAGCTCATACATGGAAGGGTTTTTCTGTCTTTTCATGGTAGCAACCCTCCACACAGTTTCAAAGATCACGCGTCAACCCGAAAACATTCACGTGTCGGTCAAGCAAAGCCTTAAACGCGTGTGGGACTAACGCTCTCCAAAATCGTACGGCGCATAGAAGTGCACGTGTCCGTCATCGGAATAACTTTACCGGTAGCCAATAGTCCACCCTGCAGTAGCTGAACCTTATGCGACCTTTCAAGTTTCAAGTTCAACACAACCATTTCACAACTTTTGATCACGCACACAAATCCCAACAGAAACTGCGATAGAATTCCCACGAAAGCTCAAGAGAATTTCTTTCTTTATTATTTTGATTTGGTTCCAATAACGAAGAACAATCTCTGTAGTGTAGAACTAGAACATTGAATCTCAATCGTTGTTGTTGGGTCGTGAGGGAAGAGGTACAAGAGAAAATAGAGAATCATGGTGGCTGAAGCAGACCTCGTGTGTCAACAGAGCGTCGCTGCCGTCACGCCTCCGAGTTTTGACCGAGTTCGTGCTACTGAGTCGGTCTCTGCCGAGTTACTCAGTTCACAACAAGTGAGTTTTTCAGAACCCTTTTCGTCGTGATTTTTGCGTTTCTATCTATTATTGGACTATATAGATGGTAACATATATGATGATGAGTTTGAGGGTTTCTAATATCTATTTGCTTGTTCGATTATGTAAATTCCTTGATTTCTCGGATCGAGCAAGCTTGGCT
The DNA here is from genome assembly GCA_023212625.1 of Styphnolobium japonicum. NCBI lineage: Eukaryota > Viridiplantae > Streptophyta > Magnoliopsida > Fabales > Fabaceae > Styphnolobium > Styphnolobium japonicum. Next base: position 6,815,641 of record JALBWW010000002.1, on the reverse strand, counting down.
ATTGACATGGTTTATTGACTTGGTTTCTGTCTTCACCCCCACTCCCAAAAAAGAGAAACAGATATTTATGATCAGGAATCAGCTTATATATTGATCTTAGGAGAAGGTATATGAATTGTGCGAATTTCATCTACATTACTTGACCCCCCTTATTTGTTAGGTGAACCTATGTCCATTTGAAATTGAATTTCTTTGTTGATATGTATATATATGTGTGTGTGTGTGATGGAATTGCTTTGAAGCTATGACACAGTTCCCGCTCCCTTCCATACCTTTTTTCCTGCAGAGGTAGATTTTGTAGTAGTTGGTGTACTAAGAAGGGTAACATTGCTGCTCACGAACGTGGTTTACAGTACACAACAAAATTTCTTTAATATGTTTGTAATTTTGCAATTTGCAATATTATATGATTATCTGGCCTAGATTTTCAAAATTGAAACTGTTATCACATTATTGTCAGTTCGTTGAGATTGAGATTATGGGCAGTCAAAATATTTTTATTGATCCATGTGTGTAAAACTAAGCGCCTCTGCTTGGTGACCGAGGAACTGAAGGACAGCATGCTAAAATATGAAATGTTTATGTTAATTGTGAAATGCATCAATTTCCTTTTGTCATTTTTGTGAAGATATATGATTTGTAGAGCCTGACTGGTTTTATTAGTTTGGCATTTGCTAAGGAGTGCCCTCACACTGGATAAGGAATTAAAATAGCAAGTATTAAATGCAATAGAGCATTAATATCTTTGAATCTCAAAAAACATTTAACACTTCCTCAAAAAAACAAGTAATTAGGAAATATATTGAGGGGTATTAAATGCTTCTTAAACTGGTTAGCAGCATGTTATACTCAAGTTAGGCAAATTATATGCCAACTCCTTCCATATACAATGTCAAATTTTTTCTGATTTGCGTTTAACTATCCTTGTGTAGGATGTCAGACCTGCAGACAGAATCTCAGATGCTGCTCTTGACTCTGCTGTTCTGCAATTTGTCCCCTGCATCCGTTCTGGTAGTTTTGCTGACATTGGGCCACGGAGATACATGGAAGATGAACATATAAGGATAGATGATTTGTCTTCTCACCTGGGATCACTATACACGTTTCCAACACCAAGTGCCTTTTATGGGGTAATCAACTTTTTAGCCTATAGTTTCCTCGGTCTTCTGATTCCATATAATCTTATTCTAAATCTAATTTGAGGTATAATGAACCACTCAGGTATTTGATGGTCATGGAGGGACTGAAGCTGCAGCTTATATCCACAAAAATGTGATAAGATTATTTTTTAAAGATGTCAGCTTCCCACAGTCATCTGAAGTTGATAATGTATTTTCACAAGAGGTAGAGAATTCCCTCAGAAAGGCATTTCTTTTAGCTGACTCAGCTTTGGCTGATGATTGCAGTGTGAGCAGCTCATCAGGGACCACGGCACTTACTGCTTTGATATTTGGAAGGTATATCCATGCTTTACATCCTTGGTTCCCCTCTTCATCTGTCTAATGTGATTATTTCCTCTAGAAGTGAAGTTTTCTTTTTTTATTCACGCACTATTGGTAGCTCTGAATTATAGCTATCTGTTTTACTTGATCTAATATGCAGTTTCTTATCTTCAAATTTGGTTTATTTTGCATGATTGGAAACAATTCTGCACTTTGAATAATTGCTAATGTATAGATACCATGTAACTTAGAGAAAATAAGCTGGCTTCGATATTTGGTATGCTGATTTCTAATATACTTCTTCCAGGCTTCTAATGGTGGCCAATGCTGGTGATTGCCGAGCAGTTCTCTGTCGAAGAGGAGAGGCAATTGACATGTCTCGAGATCATAAACCTATTTATCCATCAGAGCGGAGGCGAGTTGAAGAATTGGGTGGTTACATAGATGATGGTTATGTTAATGGGGTTTTATCCGTTACCCGAGCCCTAGGAGACTGGGATATGAAGTTCCCTCGGGGTGCTCCCTCACCTTTGATTGCGGAGCCTGAGTTCCAGCAAGTGGTTCTAACAGAGGATGATGAATTCCTCATCATAGGATGCGATGGGATTTGGGATGTGATGTCAAGTCAGCACGCAGTTAGCCTTGTTCGTAGAGGCCTGAGGCGGCATGATGACCCGGAGAAGTGTGCTAGGGACCTAGTTATGGAGGCATTACGCCTGAACACGATTGACAATCTCACAGTGATTGTTGTATGTTTCTCTCCCCTTGATCACAGGGAGACATCCCCACCACGCCAACGGAAATTGAGATGCTGTAGCCTCTCTGCAGAGGCTCTTTGTAGCTTGAGGAGCTTGTTGGAAGGCAGTGCAAGCAACTGACTATATACAGTACATCTAATAAAGTGTTATTTTGGATATATTATATGCTGTTTTTGGCTGCTTCAGTTTAGACACCGGAAAAAGCTGCCATCATTTTTTTTAGGTGGTCGGTTGATGTACATAACGTAGCCGGGTTGGTGGATGGCGGTCGCATAGATATGTAATATTGTGACATTATTATGTTGTCATTATATTTAATTATTGTTTCCTTGATGACCGTCATATTCATGACAATTCTTGTGTGTATTTATGCCTATTCAATAAAATTTTGTTTTGAATATCTTCGTCTCTTATGACTATTTATGCCTTATCTCTAATCAGGTTTATTTCAGACATTTTGAAATAAATAAAAAGAAAGAAACAAATGCCTGAGTCAATTACAAAGACTCCTTGAATTTAAGTCTTGGCTTTCATAAGACGCTGAATGCACTATGCCGCTGGAATTAAATCTTATGTCTCTCCTTTTTTGTTTTTTGGTCTTTTTTCCTGTTCCTCATTATAACTCAGGGAAAAGCATTTCCTCTCTTCCTATGACGGTATGCTCCAAACCAACATCATCATCTCCTCTTGTTAAGATCCGTATAATTTTAAACCCATGCCAAAATAATAATAATAATTTACTGAATTTACATGGATTTTTTTTTGTTGGTTTAATATGACACCAAAGTTTAAACTTATAATTTTTCACAAATTATTCAAGCCTCTCACCACTAGCTCATTCACATGTAATTTGATTAGCTTATTCCTAGTGGCTTAATTTACATGTAACTTAACCAAAAAGGTTATTTGCATGTAATTGAAACACTTCGTTATTGCATATGAAGGTCTTTTGAAATGTAAAATTAAATAAGTGATTAAATACATTTTGAAAAATTTAGGAGCATAATTACCCAACAATGACTTAAATAAAAATTTTGAATTTTTGAAAAATGGAAAAATGAAAATCTAAAACGTGTAGATGAGTGCCTGTGAATGTGATACGCAACCAAGTAACAACCAACAGTGGTAGGTCTATAACTGAAACGATTCACGTTATCTTCCTCCTCCTCTTCCCTTTCCTGCAAAAGAGTAACCACCCAAATCCCATTCATATCACGTTATAACTGTTTCTCTCTCTCTCTCTCACACACACACACACTACACACAGCATTCAGCATAGCAACCAATTACCATGGTGCTGGACATTACCATTCAATCCATAAAAAAACCATTTGACATCAACTACCGCTACCACGCCTACACCGTTCACGCCGATGACCACCGCATCCTCACCGTCGTCACCAGCTCCGAACACACCCTCTCCAAGTGGCTCAACGACGTCGTCAAGGCCACCAAGAACAAGCACCGAACTACTCCTCTACTCGTCGGCGTCTCCGTGGAGCGCCAATCTCTGGAGTACACCAAAGGCGGCGTCCGTGACGACCCCTACGACCTTCTCAACCTCTGCGTGGGCTCCCATTGCGTCATCTACTATCTCCCTGACCCCAACGTGAGCCACCCCACCCCAAAATCTCTTCGCACCTTCTTTGACAACCCTCGGGTGGTTGCGCTTGGCATGGACATGGAGCCGGTGGCGCAGAAGCTGGAGCGGGACCACGGAATCAAGATCAAGAATCCGGTGGACCTGCGGAGCTTGGCTGTGGAGGGTCTCAAGAGATCGGGAGAACACTTGGATCTGTGGCGGTACGATCTGGACAAGCTGGCCATGACCGTGCTGGGGAAGCACGTGGACGTGGTGAGGCCTGAGGAGAAGGTGGAGTGGTATTATGACTCCACTTATTACTATTGGTGGTGTCGCAAGATGAGACTCGAGAAGGTTCAGTTTGCTACCATTGACTACCATTGACGCTTATCTTTGCTTTTTGGTGGGTTCTGAGTTGCATGACATGATTAACGGCGCGGGTACTGAAGATTCTTTTTCCTCCAAGAAGAAGAAGAAGAAGAGGGTTAATGAAAAGAGATCCAATTAACTGTTTTACTGATCAGGTAAACAGGTCTTGCTTCTTGACTTTGAATTCATTGGATTGGACATATCATTAGTAACTAATAATGCGTAGTCTTCCTTGAATTTCTTTCGTTTCTCTTTTTTTTTCTTCTTCTTCTTTCTTCTTTCTTCTTCCCGTTTTAGTAGAGGCAATTCAGAACAATCTTGAGTTGTGCCAATTAAGAATTTCCAACTTACATTAGATGATTTGGAGTGTGAGGTATATGATATGACATGATGTGAATTGTTTGTATCCAGCTTCCGTAACGTACTGCCTTGTGCCCAAATGCATATAATCACAATAATTCCCCAGTGCCTAAATATAAGAACTCTATTCACCTAACATAATATACAGTTTTCATGTTAGAAACTATTCAAGTCTTTTTGTTCCTTCTTTCCCCACATCCACATTATAAACTAATCTCGTTCGGTTACCTGTCTTTATTAAAGGCTCGACTTCAGAGGTTTTTCATCCGTTAAGAAACTTTTCAACTAGAAAGTTTAAACTTGCTTATTACTTACATTTTTTAACTTTTTTTGTTCCTTCTAGACTGGATTCAACATAGACTATATCTACTCCTTGTCATGTAGTTATGTGAGAGAAATCTATAGCATCAACTTATAAACATAAATCAATTAAGGGTATCAGTTACTGAAATTAAATTGAAGACCTCAACTACATTTTTTATTCCCTAAACCCGCACTATCATCCTGTTCCACACCTTGCAATATCAAATGTTAGCCTAGTCCCAGCGAATGAAACCCAACCCAAAATATAATTCATCATCCTACCAAAGTAGTTAATTTACATATTTTGTTGGTCATGTGTAGTCAATTTTCAGTTTTGTGCTATCTTTTAAGCATATGGAAAATTAATTATTGGTAAGTTGTTTAATATAAATCCAGTCACTTTTTAAAATTTTGATTATAATTATAACAGAACTTCCATACAACTTTAATTTTCGATGCAAAGAATTATTTGGCAAGAAAAAAAATTAAAAAAATAAACATAATGACATGTCTGCCATTAACAATGTAAAAAAGATCAATAGTGAATTGCTAAATGTTTGAAGCTGAAGGGATAATTTGTTAAGGGTCTAAAGTTGAAGCATGTATTGCAATTTGAAAAAAAAAAACAGAGAAAAACGAACTTCATACTAAAAAGGACTAGCAATTAAGTAGGGTTATTAATAAAATAATAATGATCCTAATTGTAGGAACGGAGGACTAGCAATTAAGTAGGGTTATTAATAAAATAATAATGATCCTAATTGTAGGAACGGAGTAGATAACCCTGCCTTCGCCTTTATCATCCAGCGCTCAGCTCAGCAATTTGAATAATTATATACTCTCTAGTTAGAGAGGGACTCGATTACTGGATAATTTAGTATGGTTGTATTGATCAGCACAATTTTATGGAATTTTGAGGTATGGAAAATAGATCAAAAAGAGAGTGCAGGCTATGACGAAAATGCTGATAACGGGGAGTGACTCACAAAATCAACCTTAAATTTTATTTGACAGAAGCGAAGATTAAATCTAACCTTACATGATACACATAATATTGGTTCTTCAAGAGCAATATATGATACTAGAGACAGATGAGGTATTTTATGTGCTAGGAAAACAGCGATTAACGGCCGTGAATCCTCCATCCACCACCAAGTTGTGTCCACTAATATACAGCGATTCATCAGAAGCAAGAAACAGGGCAGCTTCTGCAATATGGGTAGCCTTCAATCTAATTCCCTGCAAATTGGCAAAACCAAAGCCAGTAGCTTCAACTTCATCTGGCTCCATATGGAGTGCTCTACATGTAAGAGGTGTGGCAACTACATACGGTGAGATGGAATTGACTCTGATCCCATAAGCTCCAAGCTCACTACATGCTGAGCGCACAAGGCCTACAACAGCATGTTTGGATGTGGTATAACCATGGGGGCCACATCCAGCTACCGAAGCAGCCACACTGGTCGTGCAAATTATGGATCCGCGTATCTTTGTAGCCACCATGACACGCGCAGCGTGCTTGATAGTTGCTGCTACACCGCGAACATTCACAGCCATGGTGTTGTCAAATGCATTCAGATCAAGCTCAAGTATGCCAGACATAGAGCCTACAATTCCAGCATTGCTGAACAAGATATCCAGTCTGCCATATTTCTCCATGGCAAAAGTTACTGTCTCCTCAACTTGTTTCTCATCTTTCACATCACAATGGTGGTAACTCACTTTATCTGTGCCAATTGAACTTGCAACTTGGTGCCCCAATTCGTCTTCAACATCTGCTGCAACTACGGATGCCCCATTTTCTGCGAATATCCTCACTGCCTCTGCTCCTATTCCGCTGGCTGCCCCAGTGACAATAGCCACCTTACCCTGCAACCTAAAATCCATACCAATAAATAAATAAATAAAAGAATATTGATTTGTTAGTCCATGAACAGGGAGTTTAGAATTCATTCGAAGAAAATGGAAATTTAAATTAACCAAATGGGAGGGCAAAGAGAAATAGGCAGATAATATAGGGGTCAAGGAATATTGAAGACCATACCTTTGCTTGGACATTGATGATATGTGGCTCCTCGTTTTCTTGATGTGCTACCTTAGCTTCGAATTCTGAAAGTTTTGCTCTTGTTAAAATGCGGTTTATATAATCTGGAGTCTCCTAAATAAGGGATAAGGCACCGCCAAGTCCAGCAACCCGATATGTTTGTGGAATATTTGTACACGAGTCATTGATTAATAGTCAGTCTATATTGATAGCTGTATAGGGAAATGATTGATAATTAGTCTATATTGATGGCTGTGTAGGGAAATTATCAAATCTAATCTAATACTATATATAAAGATAACTACTAAGTTTAATCTTGTCACGTGTCAAAAAGAATATGCCATTTAGATTTTTATTTTGACATTTTTACTTCCGTTTTGACATTTGTACTAAAAAATTTATCATTTGGCTTTTTATCTTGACATGTATTCAAAATGGTAAGTTATACTCTTTGCAAGGATTACATCTGACCTTCAATTTCTGTTTAAATTCATTTACAAATTCAGATACTATATTTATTATGAAATATGATTATTCACGCCAAATTCTTTTAAAAAATTGTTGGAACTTTAATCCCTTCTCTGTTTTCGCATCTATGAATAAACGGGAATTGTTTTTTTCCAATCGAATTCAACAACCTTCTGTTATTTTTAATCTTCTAGATCTGGGTAGATATTTATTTATATTCATTTCATTACCTCTCTCTTTGTTTTTTTTAAATGACTTTCTCCTGCCGATGGACATCTTTTTTGACTCTTCATGTTCTCATTTCAAGTTTGCTTTCTTAAATGTGGTTGCCCGAATGTTCAATCGACATCATTTATTTATTCCTACTTCCAATGCATTTTTCATTCCTCGGCCAGATATCTTTTTCATTTCCTATTTTTAATTTTCTCATTCTCTTCCACTGCTTTGCGAGACCATTCTCCCACGCTTCAACAAATTTCAAATCCTTTTTTGTTCTTTCCATTTTTATTCTTTTTTTTTTTCATTCCCTCTCTTTGTTAATTATCTTCTTAATTAATTTTCATACTTTGATAGTTTTGAACTATTTGTCATTTTTTAAGGAACTCCATTGGGACGGAGGAAGCCAGGAAGGATGATCTTCGAAGGTTTTTTTGTTTGGTGTGTTTTCAGCTCAGTTCCTTACTTATTTTTGTTTTAGATCGGGTATTTTTTTCACTTAAACTCAGAAATTTGAAATAACAGATCATTAGCTAGAATTTCTAAATTCCTCTGCCTCGCATCTGTGTAGTCTCTCCCAATTTGAATGATCTCACAGAGCATAGCAGTTTTCGTGGCTCCTTCTCATGGCTCAATTGGACAAATTTTGGGTATTCGTCACTTGAATGAATGGTTTTATGGAAGGGTCATTTCCTGAGCTGAGAATAAAGACTTGTGACAGGCAAATAAACGCCGCAAACACCACCCTAAGCCTCATCTATAGCATGTAGAAGGAAGATGGAAGAGAATAGTCAAAATTGGTGTAGAAGCCCTCTAGAAATGTGGTGGTCATGATGTGCGAAAGGGCTGAGAGTGTTGTTTTGTGGCGCTTATTTGGTTGGCATAAGACATTGCCCCAGACCTTCATTCAAGTGGCCAATACTCATAATGACATGAATACTCAACACTGTGACTTCTAATATTTAGTGCGATAAATTTCCTAATCATTTTTTTAAATTACCGAGTCCCATCATATCTTCCAGGTTTTTATAGTTTTATCACAATTTTTGTCAAAGCCCTTTATGTTGGATTTGGTTATTCAGTATGACTCCAATTGTTCTGAGTATTTTGGCATTGGTAGATTGGTAGCTGTAAGTAGGTTTTTCTCAAATTTCATTAGGGAGTTTACTTGGTTGAGGCTTACGCTAGTGGAGGTGAATAGCTATGAAATTTGAATGCTATAATATATAGATGTTGTGTTCATTAGGTTTCTGTATATCAATTATATATTCACTGTTTACACCATGAAAATATTGGGTTTTATTTCACTTCACTGGATTATTGGTTTATTTGCATTAAGTAGACTTTGCCTTGCTGCAATTAAATCTGCTCTCACGACCACAGGTGAGAAACTCCCATGTAATGCAATGCCCTCCTCTATAGTCGAGTGCTGATTTTGAGAGCAATTTTTTTTCCCTTCATTAGAAATTAGAATTATATGATTTGAGTAATAAAATTCTTGGTGCAAGAAAATTTTTGTCATCTAATCTAAACATTTTTGCCTCTACAATTCAGCTACTCCCATAAGAATCCAAGACATTCTCGCGGAGCCGTTATCTTGGTCAGGACAAACTAATCCAGTAAGAGCAGTGCTTCCTGCCCTACTTTACCCCATTATAATGAACTCTTATATTGGCTTCTTATGCAAGCAAGGCTATTTAGCACTAGCATTGGTATACTAATTGTGAGCTTATGTAAGCCTTCCAGAAACACCTAAGCTAAATGACAATCTACATGGATTTGTTTATAGGAAAACCCATCAAACAACTTATGCTAAGAATGCAGAAAATAGAAGATGATTCTATGTAATTCATATTCATTATTTAGTATATTTATATCTTATTTGACAAATTAGCATTTGACGACTGAAATTAGTCCAAAGACTTATAACTAGATGACATCTTAGGAATTTTCACTATAGATTTCTATCTTCTCTACTGTGCTTGAGTTTTCTCTGCTCTTTACACTATTTTCTTCATTTGTGCATACGGGGTAAGTAATTTTGGGAATATTACCTGTATATGGGGTGTGTTTCTTTTTGTGAAGAATCTACTATCTATCATATCCCTTCTTTTGTGAAATTGTAGGAAGTGGGAACAATCTTATTTGTTTTCAACTCATCAGATAGTTACTTTAAGGATTGCGCTAAAGTGCATTTAGATAGAAAATGTCATGGTACTAAAATACTCTGATTTTGGAATGTAAATGATGAAAACTATAATCAACTGGGAATGAGGGCTTCCTGGAAACTGTGAATTTGCTTCCTTAGAGATATGTTTAAAGATGGCTTCATGAAAGTAATGGTAGATGAGAAAGTAGGGGTATATATATATATGGGGAGAAATCAACTTACACCGATGTAAGACTTGAACCACTTATATCACTCAATAACTTTTTATTGAATATATTTTTTATCGATCCAATCGTTAAATTATAATTATCTATCAAGTTAATCATTTGTATCAAATTTTAAAAAAATTAAATATCAATAAGAATACAATCAAATAGTTTATATTATGTTAATTTTGATGTATATCAATGAGTTAGAAAATAATTTCGGATTAATGTGAAATTTTATAAGTATAATCTACATGATAGAAACTTTCAATCTAACGGTAGATTTTGTAAAAAAAGTTATCCAATAAAAAATTATTAAGTTGTGTAAGAATGATCAAATTTTACACCAGTATAAGTTGATCTCTTCTCTTATATAAATATATATATATATATATATATATATATATATATATATATTGACAGCATATGTTTGAGTTTCCTGACTTCTATTGTTGGACTATTATTTTCTGAAGTGCATTCTTGGATAAGTATTTGATGTTATGGACAATAATCTATTTTTTTCAAGAGGAATACGCCAAAGTTAAGACTCGTGCTTGGAATTTGCCAAAGTTTTGTACCTATTGCATGCTTAGACTATTTTTGTGCAACTTTTGCTGAGCTATTGGACAATTCTTTGGATGAGGTATGCCTCACTTCACTTATTTTGATTAGTGCACTGCTTAACTTTTGATTATTTCCTTTTTTTTTTTCTTACATTTTGAATTTAAATCAAGGTTTGTAGTGGGACCACATATCTAAATGCAGATACGCTTCTAAGTAAGAAGGATGGCACAAGATGTTTGCTGATTGAAGGTATTTTCATATGTTCCTTTTGTAGATTTTAACTATCCTAAAGACTTAAAGAGTGCTACGGAAAGAAATGAAAAATGATTTTCAAATCTTCAAATTTATATAAACCTGAAGTTTGACTTAAATAAAATAGATACGCTACAAATAAAAATCTTCTTGATATGAATTTTATGTGTTAATAGCTTTTTATTCAAATACATCTTTTCTAAATTAATGAATTCCATTTTTTGTGTAAATCATTTTAAATTTACTCAGTGATTTTAAAGATTTGAAATCCTTAATAATTTATTAACTATTATTTATTTAGTTTTGTGAGGAGGGAAATCTATAAAAAAAAATGTTTAATTACTAGGCCAATATAATTCATGCTGTAAAACATGATAAGAAAACATAAATGTTGTGTTTTGAAGCTGCACTTGCGGTGTCTTTTGTTAATCCTTACTCCATCTCTCTCTTTTAATGAATTTTAGATAGGAAAACTAAAGATACTATAAAAAAATAAATAATTTATCATTATAGGTCAATTTGGTATGTCCTTAAAAATTAGAATAAAAAATTAAGGGATATACTTTTAATATACTTTTATATATAAATGTCATCTATTAATTTTTCAACATAATCTTTAAGGGTATAACAAAATAGCTATAAATGAAAGTAATATGTTGACATTAGGGGTCATTTTTGGTATACCATTGAAAGTGGGAGTGAAAAATTAAGTGATGAAGCTTCAATATAATATACCCTTTAAAATGGGCGTGAAAAATTAAGAGATGACATTTTTTCTGTAATTGTACATGTAAATGTAGACCATAAATTTTTTACCATAATCTTCAAAGATATTAAAAAAAAATGACTATAAAAGAAGATACAAATAAAATTTTGACATTAGGAGTCAATTTGATATATCCTTAAAAATTGAGGTGAAAATTTTAGATATAAATTTTCAATATAATTTTACCTATAAATGTTATCAATGAATTTGTTACCCTCATTTTTAAAGGTATACCAAAGTAATTATAAATGATAATAGAATTTTAACATTATAGGTTAATTTGATATACTCTTAGGAGCCGTTTGTATTAGTTTTTTTAGGAGTAGATGTGCTTTTTTAGTAATAAAAGTATTTTTTTAAAAAGTTAAAGAGTTCAAGATTTTAAAAAAAACACTTCATGTGTAATAAAAAAGCACATGAAGTGCTTTTTTTTAAAAGCTTAAACTCTTTAGTTTTTTTAAAAAAATATTTTTATTACTTGAAAAAAACACTTCTACTCTAAGAAAAGTTAATACAAACGGTCCCTTAAAGGCAGAGGCAAAACATTAAAGGATTAATGTTTATTTTTCTAACCATATAAGTTTCATATTTATGGCATTTATGGGTACTATTTATGATTAAATAATTTTTTTATTGCAAGAAACAAGATTTCTATCAATGCTTACATCACACGCATATATGATTTTTCAAATCGTAAAATATTAAAATGTTGAGTATAGACATTTTATTCTTGGATTCTTTCATTTATGAATGGTTCAAAATTTTATGATTTGAGAATGTGGTGGTGCTATGGACGTCATGAAGAATTTGTTTACAAATTTGTATCCAACATATAAATTATATATTTGTATATGATAGAGATTAAGTTGCCTCATGTATGATATGAAACATTTATGAAATTATTGAATTTTTTTTTATTTTCTTATATGTTATATTCTTGTTATTGATATTAATGCCTAAGGAATTAATGAATAAAATTTTTAACTATATCTTCAATAATTTTATAAATAAAATTTCTACTAATTACCCTATGCATTATACATGCATTCTTTTCATCAATCATATAATTCACTCATATGTTATTATTTATTAAAAAAAACCATTTCTATCTATAACTTTAGTATTGTGTAGATTTATCATATTTGGATATCTTTTATTGACAGGTCAATTTTTTATTTTATTAACATTAGTATTTATTTTAATTTCTTCATTTTCTTTGTGCATCCACAAGTGATCTACTAGTTAGCTAAAAAGTTAGAATATTAGGAGTTAAGTTTAATGCTGCCGAATGAAGGTGTAATCTGTAAAATGACGTGGCTCCTCCTTTGAATATTTACTAGTTTAGAGTTTTGAAACAAGGTTAAATAATGGTAAAATACGAATTTAGTAGGAGTGGTAAGCAAATTACCCCCTCATAAGTAATTGATAAGTAATTGATTAGAGTGATAAATGATTTACAACTTTAAGGGGAAACTAAAAAGTTGAATCTTAAAAATAATTACTATGAAAAAGATTAATAAGCATAATCATTCAGATGAGATGAATTTCACACACACACACAAAAAGTGTAAACATGCCTCTAAAGAAAATAAAGTAATGGTAAAATACCATACTCTGATTAATAAGTGGAAGAGGAGTACGAATGGACAGTGGATAATAATACATATGGGTGGAGAGACGAATAAAAACTCATGCAACTGTGCAAAACGCAAGCCTTATTAGAGTGGGCTCCAAATATGGTCTATACATTCGTGAAGTTATCATGGGCCATGACCCCCTGCTTTCAAGTTTTCAAATGTTCAATATCAGAAAAATAATAAAAGAAAAATGATCTAAATGTCCAATTTGATAAACAGTAATGATTATTTAATTTATTTTAAAAATTAATAAAATATTTAACTACATTCACTAATAATTGATATATGGTTAATTATTAATTTATTTTTATTTTAATACTTAATACGTAATTAATTATTTATAAATTATTAGTTAATGTAGTAGAATATTTAGTTAATTTTTAAAAAGAATTAAATAGTCATTACTTTCATCAAGCTAATCATTTGAGTCATTTTCTCAATAATGAAGATATAGTTTTGTGGATTCTCAAATTGTTTATGGCATTTTAAGAACTAATGACTAAAATTGAATTTTGATAATTTCAAAACTAGTTGATTTATCTTGTTGAAAATTTTAACTAGTAAAAATTCAACATAGGATAAGTTGTAAAAATTAAAATTTGAAGAGGTAGTTTGTAAAAAAAATTAAAGTTGAAGCGAGTAATTTGTAATTTAAATTTTTTTTGGTAAATGTTTTTTCCCTAGTTGTAGGTTTATAGCTAGCAATATGATCTGGTATAGTTGTATATTTATTTAGGCACAAAATAGTAAAATTTACATTTCAGATTCTATATGGGCCTCACTTTTAAATACAAACAGGGACAAATTGGCCGGGTTTTAAGACTTGAAACTTAATTGCTGTCTTCAATAAAAGTCGAAACGCATCGCTCACTGTCAAAGGCACATCCACTAGCCATAAGCTACGTATGAATGACCAGTTGTGCTTTCAAATTAAGGAAAATTGATGTGAAGGAGGGGGCTATGAATTCCAAAAGGAACGGCTTTGGAGAAGAGGAGAGGCAGGAATTTTGAGTGTTGGAGTGGAATTACTGGGGCTTTGGTCTTTGTCAGGTCAGGTCTACTAATTGAGGGTTGCAGTCTCGCCTCGTTGTTTTTATATCATAATAAAGGGCTGAAAACAGAGAAAGAAACAGATGCATGAAGCAAATCATTTTCTGATTTCTCATCTGAAATTTTACATACCATTTTCATATTATTACAACTTACAAGTTGTAATAGTCCTCTTTTTTTTTTACTTCAGTAATTGCAAAGATGACTTTCTTTATAGTTGAAACAATGTAAAGAGTGATGAGTAGGGGTATAAATGGGTTAGATTAGGTTAGGCTTTATTTTAAATAGATTTGATTTGTTACAAATTTTTTTGACATTAGTCCGGCTTGGATAGGCTTTTTTTTTTGTTTGGTTTGACCTTTTTATAAAAATTTAAAAGTTTAGCTTAAAAATTTGTTTAAAGGTTTACATTGTATAAAAACTTTCAAATTAGTCAATAAATTTAAATTTTATAGGTTTTAAATATATCTAACATTTAATAAAATTATTATATTGAGTATAAAATAAATAAATTATATTAATATATAACAAAAAAATTATTATAGTATTATAAAATTTTAATTATGTTATTATAATAAATAAATAGGTCGACCTGTTAGGTTGAATGGATTTTTTTAAAGGCTTGAGACGTGGCTTATTTAACTAAATATTTTTTTTTAAAAGCTTAAGTCTGACTTATTTGATAAATAAAATAGGCCAAAAGTTAAGTCGTAGGTTCTTGTTGGACCATCTGACCTATTTTCATCTCTAGTAATTAGTGTGGGGGGGGGGGAATAAACTCTATTGATTAATGAATAAACATGCTAAACAATTATTAAATCAACTAATTAATTTCTTACAATTTAATCAGTTAGATTGATTTGATTTGGCTCATAAACACGCTAGGCAATAATTAATAAAAGCAAACAAAAAAAGAAGGTAGCCCCAGTCTAATTGTTTATTATTTTGGGTGGGCTCTCAAGCCAATCCTAATATGATGCTCGTGATTGACCCCTCCACATTCACTAACATAAATAATGTTACTTAATTACACAAAATTAAGCTCACAATTAGTCACAACTGCAAGTGTATGTATCTTATCCCTCAAAAAAAAAAATGTGTATGTATCTTATCCCTAAAAAAAAAAGTGTATGTATCTTAGTTTCATGAAATTAAGTATAAAAATTGTGACCGGCTATGAACTTAAAATGTTATATAAGTAATATAACTCTCCATTAACCCGTTTTGATTTTATACGTACATGTTTCTAAAAGAAAAACAAATTGATCTTTAAAAAACTAAATTAAAAACATTATTTGTTCTTCATAGTTCATAATATTTTAAAAAGAATGATCGATTAACACTTGATTGATATATAAAGTTGAAAAATAAATCATTGATGATATGATTAATATATATTTCGTGCTTATAACGTTAGTATATCATGTACTCTTCGTTTAGATAAAACAAAAAGGAAAAATAATTATTTTATATCAAGAAGAAATTATATACTAAAGTAATAAACATCTGGAAAATAATATAAATTATATAATAAGGCTTGTATGATTGTGTATCAATAAAAAGTGAGTGATATTGTGTAGCTTATACGAGTTGGAATGCTTGACCTTTCAACTACACATTAAAAGCATGATGAAGGCCATGTGATTGGAAACAGAGTGTAATGAATTTTATATGCTATACACCTAGTTGGAAACGTGGAATTCACCTAAATAATGAATGCATAATCAAATTTCTGCAGCCATAGTTCGTATTTAGAGAAAATGCATTATGCCGAAAAAAAAGAAAAACAATGAAAGAGGAGTTGTCTCAATTAGTTTGAACAGTTACTATAAGTCTTATCTGATTTAGGATATTTTCCATATATATAAGATCAATAAGACAAGTTGTTAATATTTAATGATGATTAATATGAACATTGCAGGAGTTTGTTAGCCGTCATATTTCTGGAGCTTTGCACTCTACAAACCTTATAAATATAGGTTATTATTAGGGGACACTAAGCAATATAAAGGTCACATCCAAGAGCTTTATTTCCAGGTTTTGGGGAGTGCTCATCATTCATCAATCAAACAAGGAATTCACTCACTGCCAATGCCGAAGCAAAGGTGCCCCAAGTTAGATCTATCTCTGCCTCAGCCTCTGCACTTTCCTTTTTTAACATCATAGTTTTATAGTTAGTTTCTTCGTTCTGATTTATACACTCTGCTCAATATTAGTTAGTTGACTTTTTCTTGATATGATGACCTTCCAGGTTGGAGGGTAAGGTGGCTCTTATCACCGGGGCAGCTAGTGGGATTGGGGAAGAGACAGTGAGACTATTCGCTGAAAATGGAGCATTTGTTGTTGCAGCAGACGTTCAAGATGAACTGGGTAGTCAAGTTGCAGCTTCAATAGGCTCAGATAGAGTGACTTACCACCATTGTGATGTGAGAGATGAAAATCAGGTTGAGGAAACAGTCAATTTCACTTTGGAAAAACATGGTCGCCTGGATATCCTGTTTAGTAATGCTGGAATAATAGGCTCGTTATCTGGCATCCTTGAGCTTGATCTGAATGAATTTGACAACACCATGGCTACAAATGTTCGTGGTGTAGCTGCTACAATTAAGCATGCTGCTCGTGCCATGGTTGCCAAGAGCATCCGTGGATCCATCATATGCACCACCAGCGTGGCAGCTTCCATTGGTGGATCGGGTCCTCATGCTTATACCACATCAAAACATGCTCTTCTGGGACTGGTACGATCAGCATGTAGTGAGCTTGGGGCTTATGGAATTAGAGTTAATAGCGTCTCCCCTTTTGGAGTTGCTACACCTCTTGCATGTACAGCGTTCAATCTTGAACCTAATGAAGTTGAAGCTAATAGCTCTTCCCAGGCTAATCTGAAGGGAATTGTGTTGAAGGCTCGGCATATCGCAGAAGCAGCTTTATATCTTGCTTCTGATGAAGCTATTTACATCAGTGGACTCAACTTGGTTGTTGATGGTGGCTTCTCCGTGGTTAATCGTACTTATTCTGCCACACCTATTTACATGTAGACCCAATAGTTTATGCCTGATCGACATTTCCTTCTACCCTTCTCCTTGAAGTTGAGAACTTGATGTCATGTGTGCGTCAAACCTTGTTACAACTTTCCATTTGCACTGTCCTAATAATCTACAATGGCTCTCTCTCTCTCTCTCTCTCTCTCTCTTTTTGTATTTACCACATCATAAATTCATCAACCTTGTCTGCTTTGACTCAAAGGCCTCTTTGCTTCCTATACTTTTCCTTTATTGGGTTTCATGTTCTTAGCTACAACTGTTCCACCCACCCCACCCCCTTTTTTATTTCTCTTGTCCCCCTATTCTCTTGTTTTTGCTGGTTTTATTTATACTTCTGTTGTTACATAATGTGCCACACCTTTTTTTTTTTGGGTTAACTAATGCGCAACATCTAAAACCGAAGATAGTCCCCTTTCCGATCTTTACTGAAAAGAAGGTGAGTAATGAACTATAAAACTGGAGCCAGACTAGGGATGTCAATTCATATTTGTAAGCGGGGATCCCCGCGGGGACTGCCCCATTCGGGGCCCCGCGGGCGGGGAATTTTTTCTCGCGGGGACGGGGACGGGGACGGGGAACAAAATTTCCCCGAGGATAATTCGGGGACGGGGACGGGGACTATACACCCCGCCCCGCGGGGTCCCCGCCTTGAATAAATTACATATATACCCTTTATTATATATATTATATATTTAAATATTAATAACATTTTTGACTTTTCACATTTTTTATTAAATATTAATTTTTTTATTTTATTTTTGCAAACTCTGCACGCATCTCCCAAAGCAATCATAATTTCACGTTCTGAGCAGCAAAGCACATGGCGGGGATCGCGGGGATCCGCGGGGATCTGCGGGGACAGGGACAGGGGAAGAAAGTTCCCCATGGCAGGGATCGGGGACGGGGACGGGGAAAAATGTGGGAAGCGGGGACGGGGAGCGGGGGAGTACTCCCCGCCCCTGCCCTGCCCCATTGACATCCCTAAGCCAGACATAGTAGTATATAATTTCATTTATATTTTGCCATCTTATCGACTAAACAATGCTTCAGCTTAACTGCGTATATTAAATGCTGCTGAGAACCTTAAGGTACCTCTTAAGTGTCAGTTGGGAACTATTATGCCTCTAAGAAAAAATGTTATCATAATTCTAACTTAAAACGGGGTCTCTAAGATTATCTTTACCATTTACTACTCCAGAAAACTGTCATTTTCGCCAAATATTGTCGGCCACTAAAGACCACTTAAAGGATTGATTCCAGTTGAAGATTCAACTTGCTTAATTGGCAGCTATCTCAAATTCCTATACTGAAGACTAGTAGAGTAGTAGTAGTACGTGAACCAACAAACCCTGCAGATTATTCATATACTGTTATGCGGCACCCAGACCAGAAGGAAACCAGGGTCATGTGGTTCCAGGTTCATTAATTAATAGCAAAGCCATTGGGAACTACAAACGGTCAGACTGCAGGGGAGACAAATCACATACATACAGTTAGTCTTAATCCTTGTCCTGTTCATTCACCCCTGCCAGGCTTCCCACTTTCAACTTCTGAACTCCTCCACCTCATTTTCATAAAAATAGGATACGAGGCAGGATATTTATCCATCTATTTATTGACTCACAAAAACAAATTTGAAACAACAGGTTAATTGGCCGGAGTGGTGGAAAAAGGTCAAGACTTCATGCTTGCGTCACAGGCACATGACGAAAATTATACTATACCACTGAAGCTGCGGGGGCTCTAATAAAAACTTTGTGTACTATAATCTAATTAATCATTTGTCGTTTGTCAACCCCACAACTTCAGGAAGAAACACGTGAACTTTTAATGAATGAAAGTTGTAAGTACACATTTTCTTACACACAAGTTAGAATTAACCCTAAAGACTAAAGAGTTCATCATAATATAATAAGAATGCATCCAAGTACATTGTTAGCAGGAAAACACGAATATAGCAGACTAATAAATGCTAGAATTAGTAAGGGACATGAATGCAATGCATGGTGTTGAAGTAGTGATGTTTTTTAGTTAGATTTAGAAACCATATTCATGATTCATGAACATTTGCATTGCCATTAGCTAGAGACCCCTAATCTCCCTGTTTTTTTATGAAGAGAATATCAGTCACAGCTGTGGAATATTATTCAAGTCAACCAAATGATAAACAAAACACAATGACTGACGATTTTATAAACGACATATTTCTTAGATTGAATTAACAGCCATTTTGATTTATATAGAATCACAATCTCCTTCCCAGCAGCTACAAAATCTAATTACAGAATGGGCTACCGGTTTAATTGGTGTCGATATATTGTTTTAAAATAAAATCATAGCAAGAAGACAGCCAGTCCAGATGTTCTGCATGTATGACTGAAAATCAACGAATGCATCCTCGAATAGTAACACTATTACACAATTTACACTAACAAAGGTTGTTGAAACTTGAAACCCTGCATTCTCAAGAGATAAAGAGCCGACACGTATATATTGGAATCTGGAGAAGCATAAGGACCCGGATTATTGTAGGAATTTGGATCACAACCAGGCACCACTACTACTTTTAAAGAATTAGAATTGGAAGTAGTGGTATTGTTTTTTTGTACTAGTAGCGCTATGGAGGAAGAATCGTTAGGAGCAGAGTTGGATTTTTTATGGCATGTACGTAAGACATACTTCAAGGTGGTCAAGTGAAGTCCATAGGTAAACCAACAAGGCCGATATGTCATCCGTGGTATTAATACTGCGGATTATTTTAATTAAATATTAGTTATTAAACTCTTGTTTATGCTTTCTCGGTGAACTAGCTAAGCAATAATGCAAGGTGGGGACTGCAAAAGTGAGAACGATGAGATACCAAGCTCCGGAACTTGCTTTGTTAAACGAGGTTATACACTTGCACGATTGGGTGATGGGTTCTGATTTCTGAAATTTCATAGGGTACTGGTAGTTTTGAGTTTGACTGTCAGGTTTGGAACCTTTCAGGTTGAACTTTGACAACAGGTTACTAGAAGAGGAGACACCATCGCTGATGAATTCCAATTCTTGGTGGTGTGTTGGATAAGTGCAATGTTTAATAATCATTTAATGCTCTACATAAAAAATTTTAATTAGTTAATGAAAAAAGTATTATTTTTTTTAATTTCTAAAATATTAAATAATCTACTTTTATATTTTTTATGTTATAATTTTATTGCTCATACCTTCTGGGTATTGATAGAGAAACTGTTCTGATGTGGATGTAAGAGACGAGAGTTTTAAGTGTAATATACTAGTATGTAAAAGATATTAAAAAAAAAACTCAAAAATATGAAGTGAAAGTAAGAAGTTGGACATTATTTTATGATTGGCTTAAAATGACATTTTTTCTATTAAAATAAAAACAGAACACTATAACTTAGATACTATCTTTTACAATATTAAAAAAATCCTGTTTTGTTTCCTGTTTCCCTATCCTCGAAAGGGGTGTTAAATGGTTTTTTAGGTGGCCTATTCCCAGTAACTTGGGCTTAAGCATTTAGGGGCATGTGATTTGGGGCTTATTAAGTTGTTATGCTTTCTTATACTCCTTCGGCTATTGGTCGCACCGTTGTCAAAGTCTGTCAAATGGACTGGGACCGGCCTCTTCAAGACTATGTACAAAAATATTGGTCCGGTAACATGAAATGAACAGAGCTAACATTTTTAGTCGGGTTGGGCTACCAACAAAAAATGGAGCCTTTTAGCTTTCAGGGGTTACCTCATGCAAACTACATATCAGGTTAGTCAAACCCACATCGGATCATAAGCTTCCTCTGGAAAATTCTAATGAAAATTGCTATTTCATGATGGGCAGTTTTAGTTTGGGTTAACTGATGTCCACGTTGAAATATGCTAGATGACTAGATGAGTAATGCCCCAGGTTTATGCATCCTTTAGGCCTAAATGCTAATTGTGCGAGCAACTGCTTTGGATTAGTTGATTTTATCTTGGTATGTGTCTCTGTTGATCGAAATCATTACACAGAAAACTAGTGATTGCACTGATTGTGATTAATTGTAAAGTAAGAATGTAAGATGATGATAGCTTTAAGCCTAAGGCAAGAATGAATCCAGTTGGCCTCGTTTGTGCAATCTATAATTGTTCCTGTCAAGGAACTCCGAGCAGTTCTCCCACGAGCCGAATGATCAATCTCTGGAGTTGTCACGTGAGCTATCGGGAAGTGAGAATTGCTCAAAGTATTAAAGCAGAACAAATAATCATACTTACCTATTTATATGCTGGTATTGTTGGCCGTTAAGAAGGTCTTTGATAAGGGTGATATGGCCATAAGGATGAGATGGTCACGAGATTCGGCTACAGTTGGAGGAATCTTCGTCTGTCCATCGAGGATTGGGCCGAGTTAGGCCTATTGGGCCAGGGAAGTACAATAACCATTCACGAGAACCAAGTTTCACGGATTTCTTTTACTTTTTTTCTTCTAATTCTTCTTCCTTTTTCTTCTTTCTAATTTGTTAACAATATTCAGGTTGAACAGATATTCTGCATTTAACAGACATGTGCAGGGGCTGTCATCCTAACAGACATTGTATTTTGGGGTGTTGTAGTCCCATCTTATCAATTTCTCGTTTAAGACTAAACCTTGTGAGTGTAACCCTTCTAAAAGTTGACTGTTCCTGTTCCTAGTGCATGTTTTCCTTTTATTCACTTCAGGTTTGTGCATACAAGTAGTAGAATTTAACTCCGGCTGAAGATTATTTCCTTTTACTCTAGATTGATTGAATAATAAGTTTCATAATTATTTTATCTACTTATTGCAATTTTTATGTCCCATTCATGTTCATCCTTCTCATACCACTCAGACAAAAACCTTAACGATTTTGTCTAAGCGGATGAACAACCGATTATATGGTTATTGATCTTTGTAGTAATGCACTTGACAGTTGATGGGTTGCATGCATACGTCGAATGCAGTTTTCCTTCTTTTGGATACAGCTCTTAACAATCTTGTAAATATCATAACCCTGAAATAAATTCAAGCATTGATTTAAAAGCATTTTTGGGCACTTATACAGGGGTGGTTAGACCTGCCCAGCCAGCTCATGGTTTCGATATTGCCGTATTCTTTTTCAACCCTTTCCTTGGTTTAGACTTGCATATTCTGTGCTCTGGAGTCTGAAGCTGTGGCTACATCATTTTCCAATGGGTCATCCACGCCTTTGGTTTTACATGGTACGATAATTGTATTTTCCTCTCTTTTCCATGATCAGCCAAAAGTTTTCTTCATAATCTATTATAAGGATATGTTCTTCCTCTAACAGGCGGCCATGTCCATTTCTCAAGCTTAATACCAAGTGACCTCCTATCTGGTAACATACTAAAACACTACAATTGTCTAAGTCTTGCCTTAAATATTTCACTAATTCATCTACAATGCAGGCGTTTGAGCTTGGCGGTAATTCACGCCCCCTGCTATGGCATGTATTCACTGATAGCGAAAGCCAAAAATACGATTCTTCCCAGATTGTTCCCTCGTGCATTTTTTAGGCCATACTAGTTTGGTTGTCATAGGAAATAGCAGAAAACTAGGAGGGGTATGTTCCTCATAATATGGTCTCACACATCAAGAACGATGCTCAATTTCATATCTCAAGAACGATTCTTAATTCCAGACGAAAATTTTTAATGACTCATACTGTAGGAAATTTCTTTCAGTTCACATAAGTTTGACAAGAAAAACAAGACGCAGTACTTATTTGCCAGAACAAGATGCTAGTTTTGATTAATTTTTGCTTCTCAACCAGATTTTCATTGAAAAAACACAATACACAACAAGACCTGCTCAACAACTTGCTTAATAAAGTATATTCACTCACATGAACGGATAATAAGATCATAATAGCTCTATCATCAAGCAGCAAACATTAAATCACTCAGAAAAAAGTGGTCACAAATCACAATTAGTAAGGTGAAATAACCGAAAACCCCAACTAGTGCACATCCATAAACTATACTCCCTTGAGCACATTCACAAACTGCAATCCTGGATACCAATAACCTCTAATACTAGGTTTTTTAACGCCTACTTTTGGACATGCCATGCAGTTTCAGGCTAACTAGATGGGGAAAAGATACTTGCACAAACTATGTGAGGACAGGTGAGGTGAGTGCACAATTTGGACCATTCATAAAAAGTTAAGGCAGGACCTAGGTGTTACCCAATAGCTTGCATGAGTGTGTTCGAGAATAAGTTTGTGCAAGTATCACTACTCAACTAGATATATCTAAGTAAGAAATCAACATTCTAAATTGCATAATTGTTAAAAAAGAACTAAAAAAAGTGAACAAATACACAGAATATATGCAACACAGTTCCACACACCATTAAGCACCTGCATATCATCCATGTATGCAATTTAGAATCAACAGAAGTGTATCACCCGGTCTTTCCAAGGGCATGTGGAGCTAGTCCAAACTCCAGCCACACTAACAAAAAAGTGGATCATTAGCCAAAGGCTGCCCAATGAAGAGCACGATCCAAATAGTGCATCATAAACAAACTTCAGAACCACAACGAAGAATTCTATGTAGTTTCCCATACTATAACCACCGATTTACGGTTATGTAATCCTGTACCTAGGAAATGAAATTGAACCAAAAAAACAGGGAGCTGGCTTACCAGGAACTAAGAAACCTAAAAAAAATAGAATAAAAAAAACTAAAAGCCCAAATGAGTATTGACTGCTAAGTTAAATATGTAAAATTGAAAAGCACAAACACTAAAAGTTGCATAATATGAAATTAAAAGCATATTCGACATAGTTCTAAAACCACATAAATCTTAAACAAACATGATTATTAATGAAAATCTAAAACTTGGAGGTAATGTCATATAGAGAATCTAAGATTGGGTTCTGAGCAACTCAGTGAAGTCAGTCACCACCGGCTTTCTGATAAACATAGGTGAGACCACACTTGCCACAATAGTGCCTGTCAAAGTGATTAGCCATGAAGGTACCAGCACCACACTCAGCATTAGGGCACTCCTTCCTGAGCCTCTGGACCTTACCAGAATCATCAACCTTGTAGAACTGGAGGAGAGCGAGCTTGACCTTCTTCTTCTTGTGCTTGATCTTCTTAGGCTTAGTGTAAGTCTTCTTCTTACGCTTCTTGGCGCCACCGCGAAGGCGGAGAACGAGGTGGAGGGTGGACTCTTTCTGGATGTTGTAGTCGGCAAGGGTGCGCCCATCCTCCAGTTGCTTCCCGGCGAAGATGAGACGTTGTTGGTCGGGAGGGATGCCCTCTTTGTCCTGGATCTTTGCTTTCACATTGTCGATTGTATCCGAGGATTCAACCTCTAAGGTTATCGTCTTCCCCGTTAGGGTTTTCACGAAGATCTGCATCTTCGCCTTCCGATTTTGCTCTCTCTCTCTCTCTCTCTGTCGCAACAATGAAATGAAATGAATACGGCGCCACAAGAATGAATTAGGGTTTATTAGGGTTTTCCTTCACTTCAGAGGAAGTGCTTCCAAATTACCAAGTAACCCCTCAATGTGTTCGGTAATTTCAGCACAACCGTCCCCCGTATATTTCTTTTGTTTAATAAAAATTAAAATATTTTTCAATGTTGCAAAACAAATTTTTATATTAAAAAACATGACGCTTTTAGAAAAAATAATCTTGAATGTTGAATTTGCCAACCAAAAATTACTATAGAGTGTGTTTAAAATGTAAGAAAATGAGATTTGATAAACAATGTTAAAACTTATGCTTTAGGTCTTCTTCAGCTTTAGGTTCCAATAAATATATATATATATATATATATATTTGTAGGAACTTCTAATTTTTAATAGTAAAAATATAATTTTACTTATAATAAAAGTTAATATAATTAAGTTTTTTTTTATTCCTTACTTAATAACCTTATAAATTTTTAATTTACAATTTTCATCTCAGAAGGTAAAAATAAATAAATTTTAAATAAAAATATAATATGTTTAATAAATTAAAAAATATATGATTTTTAGGCCACCACATAGGTTAAGTTGCCCCTAAAATCAAATCTTGTGTTTAGATTGTTAAAAAAATATGAAATATTATATTGTTAAAAAAATGAAATATTTTATTGTTAAAAATATGAAATATTTTATTGTTAAAAAATATGAAATATTTTATCAAAATCTCATTAATTTTAATTTTTTAGATTAAAAATCTTATTAACTATGGTGAGATTTGTTATAATTTGATTTGATTTTAATTTAAATTATTTTTTTTATCCTTCTTAAATTTTTTATTTTATAATAATATAAAGGTGAAAAAGTAAAATAATAAAACAAAATAAATTTTTTTAATGAGTTCCAAATATAAAAATTAATTTTTAAATCAATTTAATTACAATTTTTTATAATAAGTTCTAAGCATAAAAATTAATTTTTAAATCAAATTAAATCAATTTTATTTTTAATTGACTAGAGACATAACTTATCATAATCACAATGGTTCTTTGATTGCTCCTCCATGTTAGTTATCTTGGACAAATATATTTTTATCAACTTCATTGCTTTTTTTAGTACCAAAAAATTTGATTACTTTTTTTGTTTGTCTTCTTAAGCATTTAAGATTTAACTTATTCTTACAAGCGACATAGTGGCTTGCGGTTACTAGGTCCTACATTATTTGTAAATGCCATGACTTCATCAAAGTTAATTAAATGCCATGACTTCATCAAAGTTGATTATGCCTTATGCACCCCACAAAGAATAGAAAAGGCCTCCCTGGCTGAACTGCTCAACCTGAGACTCAAGCTGGTGTCGTGCAGCGAATAGTCATCATATATATTGTTAACACCCCAGGAGGAGCCATGAAGAAGTGTTCAAAGGCAGACAGCTTCAACTACTATCTATTATTGCAGGCTACACAGCTTCACGCGTTCTGGTTGCCAAAGTAAAAACCTACTCCCACCTCCTTCACAAACCTCTCCACTTTCCCAACCTATAAATATTTTAACTGAACTCAAGTTCTCTCCACCTCCACAGCCACCTCAATAACCAACATACAATACTTCTATATCACTCTCTTCTTCTTCTTCTTCTTCTTCTTCGGAAATCAGGACTTTCTTCAGCAGACTAATTAATTAAAAGACTATAACATATCTGGTACTGCTGAGCTTCCCACTGTCATAGAGTATAATCAACAATGGGTGTAATGCTCTCAAGCTTGGTTCTAATTCTCTCACTTTCATCGTTGGCCTCAGCGTCTCTGAAGGTGGATTTCTATAGTTCAACATGTCCATCTGCTGAGGCAATAGTGAGAAGAGCTGTAAACAAAGCTGTTTCTCTCAACCCGGGCATCGCTGCTGGCTTGATTAGAATGCATTTCCATGATTGCTTTGTGAGGGTAAGTTCATGTTTCTTCATAATTACCCATGTGCTGTTATTAATTCTACTCAGTCGTCGTTGTATTGTATGCATATGTCTGAAAATTCTGTGTCCTATATACAGGGTTGTGATGGTTCTGTATTACTAGCATCCACACCGGGTAACCCATCTGAGAGAGATGACCCTGCCAACAATCCAAGCTTACGGGGTTTCGAGGTGATTGATGAGGCCAAGGCCCAAATAGAGGCTGTGTGTCCTGAGACTGTTTCGTGTGCGGACATTCTCGCTTTTGCTGCTCGAGACAGTGCTCACAAAGCTGGTGGCATAAATTACGCCGTGCCAGCAGGACGCAGAGATGGTCGTATCTCTATCAGCGACGAAGTGGCACAAAATCTGCCCCCACCAACCTTCAATGCCAAGGAACTTGTTACCAGATTTGCCCGAAAAGGTTTGTCAATGGATGAAATGGTCACACTTTCTGGAGCCCATTCTATTGGTGTATCGCATTGTTCTGCCTTCTCCGACCGCTTATACTCTTTTAATGCTACCCATCCCCAAGATCCCTCCATGGACCCTACGTTTGCTGCATTGTTGAAAACCAAGTGTCCGCCACCAAGCAATGGTGCTGGCACAGGTCCAACTGTGGTGCTCGATGCTTCCACGCCTAATCGTTTGGACAACAAGTACTATGCGGGACTGAAGAACCACCGTGGCTTGTTGACCTCAGATCAGACGTTGCTGAGCAGCAGCTCAACAAGGCAAACGGTGTTGAGCAATGCTAAACATGGTTCAAGTTGGGCTATGAAGTTTGCCAATGCAATGGTGCACATGGGTTCCATAGATGTGCTAACAGACTCAGATGGCGAGATCAGGAGGCGTTGCGGTGTCGTTAATTAACAACAGTTGCACTCTTCGGTTAAAAAATAAACGATAATTTGTGCATAGATGCATGTTTTGGTTTATTTCCTTCATTCTTTATTGTTTTTGGTACAAAAAAAGATGATTGGTTCGTTCTTTGGTTTTTGTTTTGAAATCATTCTTTTAGTTTTTGACAATTTATATATCTTCGCCACCAGCTTGGCCAACTCAAGTGTAAATCCCATTAGGGGGACCTATCCTGGAAGTGTAATGAAATGTGTGAAAATAGTGAAGTGCTATGTTCTTACCTCTTCCTTTGCTTTTCTTTGTTTCTTGCCAGACTTTTTAATGTTCCTTCCGTTTGAATTAGTGAATTGCTTCTTGACTTGGTTTCTGATTATTTTATTCAAAATTGACATCTTCTCCTTTTCTTTTTTTTTTCTTTCTTTTTCTAAGTAGGAATGTCAAGGGGTGGCGTCGGTATCACCTCCTCGCCGTACCCATGTTTTTATCTTCACGGGGAGATATAGAGTATCCATAAGTGTCTTTGGATATCTAATAATTTAAAATGAAATTTTAAAAAGAGTTTAATTTCGACTATGATAAAAAATAAAATGTTACATTATTATTAAATTAAGTATTGACAAAAAATAAAATATTACATTATTATTAAATTAAGTATTGACAAATCATTAATAAAATTTGATTATTATAATAATTATATAAAAAATATAACTCTTTTAATGATATTAGCATCACATATCACAGCTTTGTCCAATAATTTAAAATACTTACAAAAATTAAAGAATATACAAATAACATATCAAGTTTAATTATATTTTATAATAATCAATTCATATAAATAATTATTATTTGAATTGTATACATTTTTAAATGTTTTTATCATTATGGACTCATTCATTTAAAAAATAATTGTAAAATAAAAAATATATAGACTTGCATCTTATCCTAAAAAAATAAAAATAAAATAAAATATGTGTAAAATGTTAAAAGAAAATATATATTTTGCGGGTAGCCCAAACACAAAGATTTTCGTCATTCCTATTTCTAAGCTTATTCTTGTTTTGAAAAAATATAATAGTAATTTTCAATTTTTCTTTTACAAATGATAGTAACAAATAAGAAGCTTGTCGTATATTAATAAATACAAATTATGTGATGAACAAATTTTTTATTTTCATAATTAATCATTGTTTTGAAAAATCGGATCAAATCGATTGGTCGAATTGGGTTAACCGATAACCAGCCACAGTGAGTTTGAATGTGCAACCTAGGATTTTAATTTGGGATGGTAAGATTGAATCAACGTTTATCACTTGACCAGTAGTTTCTAGTTGTTATTAATACAAAATACGTATAATTTCTATTAAAAAATAAATATATTTTTAACAATTATATTTTTTTTTAAAAAAAATTACTGCAATGCTTTAGTTTAACATAAACAGACCTAATGTTCATTGACAAAATTTTATAATTTTTTAAAATTAATTTAATATCCTTTTAAAATAACAAATATAAATTTAAGTACATATTTTTATACAAAATATAAAGTATAAAATATTAAATATATCTAGATATATTAGTGAAAAATACATTTAGATATAATTAGTGTATGATATATTTTTATGCATTTCTATATATCATGAATCAATTTGATCATGTTAGACATATATTTTATTATTTTTCTCCAACATTTTACTATATATTTAACATATATATGTTATATTTTTTACATGTTGCCATATATTTATAGAATATAATGTATATTCAAAACTTTGTCTAACAAAACCTTATACCTCTCCTCGCACCAATTCAAAGACTGGTTGGGTTATAAAAACATTGGAAATAACCTCTTGAGAGACATGGTATAATTTCAATTACAATTCTTGGATGAAATTTATAATTTTGCTGGTAAGATCATGAGGTGTACACATCTTTTAGGTATGAAACTAATTATCATTTATGCATTGACTTATCACTAGCCACAAGGTGTTTCTAGTAGATTTCGAACCATTATATTATAAATAAAGTTCGTCCATATAAAAATTAATTTATTAACTGAGTCACATATCATAATTTAAATTTGTATATTCCATTAATTTGAAATCAAATTTAAAGTGATTACCCATGATTAATCAAGTCAAGTTTGAAGTACATTAAGTCATTAAAGAGTTATTAGAATTTGTCCAAATGTTAATGTTAGAGGTTCGATCTATCATTATACCATATTTCTCCTCTCTATTTAGTGCTTGTACATCCAATGTAACAAAAAATAAAATGATATAAAAATATTGAAATATGTTGACATTTATGATTAAGATGACACTAGATTAGTCAGGAAAAATGATCACTAAATAGGTTATCAAATAATTATTATTTGATTAACTGTTAGTATAAAATATAATATCATCAAATAATGTGTTAATATATTATTAAAAAAATTAAAATTATTATTTAATAGTTATAATAGTTAAATTTTTTTAATAATATTTAACAATATATAATTAGATGATAATATAAATAAATTTTACATTGATAATAAATTAATCAAAATTAAATAGATTATATATGTGTTGACTATTTTATTTATTGTTTAAGAAAGTTTAAAGAATGGAAGTATTTCTATTTAAAAATCAGCATATGTCATAAATCTGAAGGAGATTTTATGATCTTCTACCTCTAATTGTGAAAATCAAACGTATGCTTATAAGCGAAGTATATGCCTTAATTGCTAAACCAACTTCCTTGATTCGTTGGATGCTAAATCAATATTTTACAATAAAATATAAAACAGTTAAATTAATTTATTTTTCACCTGTACAAATCTCAATACATATTTTATACTAAAAAGATTGGTCTTCTACAAAATTTTATTTTTTTAATACAAGTAATTTAAAATAGTCTATGTTTATGACACGTGCTTTGCAGGTGAAGTTTAAAATTTGTTTATACATTTTTTTAATATTTTATAATAAATTTTATTGTAAGTATCATTTGAAATTATTATATACATGGATTTCATTGTAATTAGGAAAATAAAAAATTAATAATTTTTATAATAGATACGTGAAAATTAGGAAGAGCTTTTTGCTTGTGAGGGGGTGGCTGCGCTCTTAAAATCCAAATCCAAAGATCTTTGCGCAGACACACAGCCTCACAAAAATTTATGATCCTTCTCGGAAGTTTCAATCGCTCGGTTATCAATTTCTTCTGCCCCACGCACCTCAGAAACTAACAGTTGAATATTTTGTCATCATTAGCATTATTTAAATCAAGGTGACGATATCACCGAGCGAATCATTTCAAACCCTAGAAACGCAATCAATTGCTCTCCGTCTAACCTAACCTAACATCTGGGCACTCGAATTAGGGTTCTTGTTTTTGGGGTTCAATATCTAAACAAGAGGACATGGACGATTGTTGTGCCGTTTGCGCTGAGCCCTTGGAATGGGTTGCGTACGGACCCTGTTTGCACCGGGAGGTATGCTCCACGTGCGTCGCGCGCCTCCGTTTCATATGCGACGATCGCCGTTGCTGCATTTGCAAGACCGATTGCAACGTCGTATTCGTTACCAAGGTATGCCAATTGCTTCTCCCCTCTTTTTTTTTTTTTGTGCAATTTTTATTTTTCTATAAAAAATAATATAGTGCTTTGGATCTTAGAGGCCTACCCTAAAATCATTTGTTTAGGACAATTCTTCATTGGATGAATTAAAAAGGGAGAGAGAGGGTTGGATAAAGAAGGAGTTTTTGCTACTTTTTTGTATATGAATTGAATGAGATAAAATCTTAACTTTGCCATATTTCCTTAAATGTGGATTACACCAAAGTCAATTTCCTTACTAGATTGTTGTATTCCACTTTAACATGTATATTTTATCAATTGAAGTGTTTATGTATGCAGAAAAAAGCCGTCAACGCCTCTGAACTGTAGTGTGCTGCTGTCCTGAGCCATACAAGCATAAAATTTAAATGTCTAGTCAATATTTCTTCTCACTGCTGTTGAAGTCGATAATTTTTCCCTTATTACTGTCATTGTGGCCACCGATGAGACATTTATTTTATGTTCCCCAGTATCATTGCCTAGCATATTTAGTTTGTGTTTGAAACTACCTTTGACCCTCCCCAAATTACTTTTGGGTCATTACTGTTGCCCGAAGTTTCTAATCTTCCCTTAATTTCAAGCGCATTGTGAATTTTCCACTAGTAAGATCACTGTCACTTCCATTGTCTTTGCACCACTTTTTTTTTTTCCTTCTGTATTTCTGCTAATTTTTGAACATATGATGAGAAATTTAAACATGACATGTTTGTTTTATGGAATGTTGCTATTGAACTAATGAAATGAGGTGTAGCCATGTAGGTATGTTATTTTAACTTAAATATTTGCTATGCCTTATTTTTTTCTTCATTTGTTTCATTTTCCTGGTTGGTAATGCATTCAGAATAACATGTTTGTCTTTGAAATTATTTTCTTCAAGTTGTTTCTAATCAACTGAACTAATGCATTCATGACTTGGTAAAGTTACTCGTTTAGGGATGCTGTTATAAACTTATAATTGTCTTACTATCTTTTTTATTTGTGAATTGATAGCTTTATCTCAAAATTGCAGCCTTTAAGCTTGTCTTGTTTACTTACGAGCTATAAAGTAGGGTTTGATTTGTTAATTTTATACTTTTAATTGTTGTTATCTTTTGGATGTTGTTGATATTCATTGTTGCTGCTATACTTCCAGGCTTTAGGAGATTATACAAGGATGATTAATGACTTTTCAGCCCTGCCATCTGATGTAAGGGAGGGCAAGGTTGGATCATTCTGGTACCATGAGGATACAAACACATTTTTCGATGATATGGACCATTACAAGATGATCAAGGCTATGTGCAGGCTTTCATGCAGTGTATGTGACAAGATGGAGGAGCAACCACATGATGCTTCAAAGCGGCGGGCGAGGTTTAGGAATATAGAGCAGCTGAAGGCTCACTTATTCCACCGCCATAGGTTGCTTATGTGCAGTTTATGTTTGGAGGGAAGGAAGGTGAAATTTATATTCTTATCATCTTATATGAAGTTTTTGGATGACAGAATTTGTAATCTTTGTTTTCCTTTTTGGATTGACGTTGAGCATTTTTAACATCATTTCTATGACACAGGTATTTATATGTGAGCAAAAACTATATACTAGAGCACAGTTGAATCAGCACATAAGCACAGGTGATTCTGAGGTGGATGGAAGTGAAAGTGCGAGAGGTGGTTTTATGGGGCATCCTATGTGTGAATTCTGCAGAACACCATTTTATGGGGACAATGAACTATACACACACATGTCTACAGAACATTATACTTGTCATATATGCCAAAGGTAACAATTAAGTTAATCATGTGCTTAATAGGCCTGTCTTTATGATGGTCTGAACTGTTAGAAATGTAAGGTTTATGATATTTGTACTTTCTAATGCAGGCAGCATCCGGGACACTATGAATACTATAAGAATTATGATGATCTAGAGGCAAGATATCTGCACTATGCTTTCCTTTTACTCTCTTTTTAACTAAATGGCTTTGCTATATCTTTCCTGTTGTTTGAACTGAGAGTATTTCTAAGAACAAATGTTTTCTGGTGCAGATCCACTTCCGTCAAGAGCACTTTTTATGTGAAGATGAGGCTTGCCTTGCTAAAAAGTTTGTTGTCTTTCAATCTGAAGCTGAGATGAAGGTGATTCCTTATAGCACATAGATCTTTTTCTGTTACTTCATCTTTTTTTCTTCTTTTTTTTAATGATTTATTTAGGGTGTGTGTGTGCAGTACATGCACTAGCTTGGTGATTCCCCATGCTTGTGCACTTGGATGCTGTACTGTTGTTTTTTTAATCTTATATTGTAAAATTATAAGATGTGTTATTGCTATGGGTTTATTCCTTAATTGTTGAACCTCTTTTTCCTTGTTTATGGCTTAGAGGCATAATGCTACTGAACATGGAGGGCGTATGTCACGGTCGAAGCGTAATGCTGCTCTTCAGGTATGTACAGTGACAATATTTTATTTTTTATCTTGCTTTTCATTTCAAATGGTATTACTAGTTTCAATGTCAAATTATTTACTTCCCAGTTCCTTCTTACTTCCTTACATCAGCTTTCATTCTGTCCGTACAGATACCAACTAGCTTTCGATACAGACATGGTAATGAACAGGGCCAACGCCGCGGAAGAGGTCGTACATTTCGTCGTGAGTTTTCTGAAAGTCAACTTTCCATGGCCATTGAAGCCAGTTTGGAGACAGCTAGTGGAGAGCAAACGTTTAATGATCCATCAACATCAAGTAGTGGACAAGTTGCTATTGATGACGGGAATGCTGATATTGATTCTATCATCCAGCCCTTTGATTCATTAGCTACAGAAGGTTCTGAATCATCTTCAAGATACCTTCAAGCCTTAGGGCAAAACTCAAGGAATACACCTCTGGAAGATTCTTCCTTTCCTCCTCTCCCCATAGCTTCCAGCAATGGCCAGCAAAAGTCCAAACATGAGTTGGAAGGTTCATCTAGTAACACTATGGCAGCACATTTGCGCCGTCATAGCAAAAGAAATGTATCTGTTATTAGTTCTGCTCATGCTTGGCCTGCAGCAAGTCGTGGACCGGTGCAATCATCGAGTAATCCTACACAATCTAGACTGTCAACAAATATTGCTCCTGGAGTGTCACGAAATTCTGGTCAGACGAAGATAGTAATTAACAATGGACCTTCACCATCAACTTATGCTAGTTCTATTCAGGCTGCACATAGAACTGCTCATGGACAATTATCTGCTGGTTCATTGAGAGACACACGTGACAATGGTAGAATTGTTCACTCTGCATCTGCTCCAACTCTGATTGAGAGTAGCCCTGTGGAAGCTTCAATTTCTGATTTTCCTCCAGTTTCTGCTGCACAAGTGAGGAAGTTACCTGCTGCAAGCAGCCAGTCTTTGTTGAATGTGGAGAATGTTCACTCTGCTAACAAGTCCTTGGTTGAAAAGATTCGTGGTGCTCTTGATTTTGATGAAGATAGATACACTATATTTAAAGACATATCTGCACAATATCGCCAAGGTACAGTAGATACAGGAACATATCTGGACTATGTGCAGCAGTTTGGCTTGTCTCATCTTGTACTTGAGTTGGCAAGACTATGCCCGGATGTTCAGAAGCAGCAAGAGCTTGTTGAGTCTTACAATGCTAGTTTGCAAGGAAATGCTTTACAAGAAAATGGCTGGGTTCGTGGTAGCACCAATCGCAAAGACAGTAATGTCACCAAGAAAGGTAAAGGTAAGTCTGTAGATGCTAGAGGGAGTAACTCATCAGTGAGATTAGCAGATAGCTTTTTAAGCACTGTACATCAACTACAGTCAGGTAATAAACCTTCAGAAGAGAAGTTGGAGGTTCTATCAAGGGGTGATTACCGCACCAACATAGGCAAATTAAAAATTGAGCAGCAGATTGATACAAATTCTGGTAGTCAACCTATGATGAAGCCTATTGGGCAGAGTGAGACATCAATTGGCAGTTTGTCTAATCAAAATAGAGAGGATGGAGGTGATGGGAGCAAGCAACGCAAGAAAACTTCTAAGTTCCTCAGAGTGCGCCTTGGTGATGGCTCTGCTTCAGCACCTCTAGAACTTAAAAATTCAAATACTGGATTAGATCCTGGAACAACAGACAGCTTGGAAGGTAACAAGAATGACTCTGGAGGGCTGCCTGCGCGAGGTGTTTGGCGAAATGGGGCAGGTCATAAACTCTTTTCCTAATTCTGCTTCTCTGTGGTTTTGAAATGTGAAGGATCAAAGTTTCAAACATAGTTGAACTGGCTGTCGAAAAAGGGAAACCATATTTGAACTGGAAGAAATAGAAAGAATCCAATTTTAGCTTTGGAGTGATGATTTCAGTGTGTCCAATTTGAGTTAGATTTAAAGTATAGCAAGCTGGGATATGAATTTTGTCGTCATGTTGAAGGCTAAATGCCATTGCCTGAATGGCTCCTTTTGTTTGGTTTGAGGTATATTTTGATCTGTGTTTATATGAAAGTATGGTGTGCACTGTTTGCTTTGTAAGCAAGTGGCGCTGTTTCTTGTGTTGCGATTTGCAGTCTCATCTATCTTTCCTAATTCCCCCCGCGGCCCCCCTCTTTCCTTTTGCTACTGGACAGTATAATCCATGTAGGCGATTTTGGGGTGTCCGGATAAGTTTACGAAAAATTTCAGCAATAAAAAATACAATAACAAATTTGTAGAGTAATGGATTGTACTTGGTGTAAATGTTTTTAGACTATATTGTTGTATCATTAAAAGCAATTTTTAATTATAATAATAATTTTTTTTTAATAATATGGTACTACATGATTAGATATTAAATATGTATATATATATATACATTACTAATAAATTAAAATTAAATTCTCATACATTAATTTATGTAAAAAAAAATTATATGATATATTATAAATTTGAAAATAAATTTAATTTTTTTTCTATATAAAGTATTTATTTATATCTATAGCGTTTTACAAAATTGGGAGAAATAAGAAGACGGATATGTGCTACAAAGTCCAATATCCATGATGGTAATGCACGAGCATTACAGATTAAACAAACAAATAAAATCGATGATTAATAAATCAGCTAACAGAATAAACAATCAAGAATTGCAGGTAAGCTGTTTTGTACGCAAGACAAGACAAGATTGGGCTTTTGATTACAGAAGCTAATGGAGCAAATAGTAATAATCGTGATCGAAGGCCCATTATTGTTGGGCCTAGCTCTCTCTATTCTTCTCCTAAGAAATAGAATTGCAATGAATCTCCAAGGCTTAAAACCTTTGCAATTCCATTCTTAAACCCTACCTAGGCTTGGTTCTGGATTGTTGGAGTTGAAGTTGGTAACTGGAAACACGAAACGAGGAGAGGGATTCAGCTTAAGCAAAAGCAAATCAAATAGAGGAATGGTGGAGGTGGAGAAGGAGGAGCAAAGTTTAAGTGAAGAATGGCGTGTCCATTGTGGCCCCTACCTCGGAGACATTTCAGCTCTCTGTTTTCTTCACCTTCCCAATCCCTCTTCTCTTCCTTTTCTCCTCGCTGGTATTCTTCTTTTCTGCTTCCATCACTTTGCATTGCACTATCTCTCTATATTTTATTTTAATGCTTACTTCATCCTTGTACTTAACAACAGGTTTAGGCTCCGAGATTCTGCTCTACAACTTAGAACTGGGGAAGATTATGAGATCCTTTTCTGTATTCCAAGGGATTCGTGTCCATGGAATTACCTCTACTTTCCTCAGTTGCACACAAGACACCGCTGCCTCTGTAGTTGCTGTGTTTGGGGAAACAAGACTCAAACTATTTAGCTTCTCCTTTGATACCGTTTCTGGGTGCCCACAGATGACGCTACTTCATTTGTTGCCAAAGTTTGGTCACTGGGTTTTGGATGTTTGCTTCCTCAAGGTACTCACTACATTTCTAGTATTTGTTTTCAGAATAATAATTGAGCTTCTTCTGTTCTTACTTGTCGTGATTTGGTACTTGGCTTGGTAGTAGGGCTGCTTAGCTCATTCCAATGAGGAGAGCCACTTTCTCGCCATAGGGTGTAGCGACAATTCAGTTCACATCTGGGACATCTCCAACTCTAATACGGTTCTCAAGGTTCAATCTCCAGGTTAGTTTCTTTCAACCTCACGATATGGATTGGTTCTTTATTGACTATTTCTCTAATAAGTGCTGTTTGTCACTGAATCGCAGTACGATGCCTTCTGTACTCAATGCGATTATGGGGTCACAATCTTGAAGTTCTTCGTATTGCATCTGGTACAATATATAATGAGGTAAGGGATCTACTTATATTTTCTTTTGCAATCTTCAGAATTGCGCTTTAAAATGCTAGACAAGAGTCTAAAGTATTTAGCGAATGGTATATTATATTCATTTGCATATCTTATTATCATTTCCTTAGCTAAGCTGTTCCGTACACTTGTAAGCTCCTGTTTACTAATTGCTCAATTGGTTATGTATCTTCTCCCTAGTTTCTCATCTCCTTATGTCCATCCAAACATAAATCATTCTGCTTCCACCCTGCAAGTTTCCCTTTGATTCTTTCCAAAATAGAGTCCCAAGTCTGATATCTGTTGAGGAAGCATTATTTCAATCTCTGAATCAGCTTATGTATTGCCTCCTAATTCACCAAATGAAATTGCTTCCCTTATCCTTTCCTTCCCTTAGAAAATGGTGAATGCTTCCTCACCTTAATGTTAACAAGGATGGTATAAGGAAGAGAGGAATAAAATAAGTATGAATCTTGAGGTCATGCCCTTGATGAGATTCAATCTACCTTTGGAAGGATACAGTCATTTTCCTTTTTTTATAGTCTCAATTCTCAAATGCTGAGAGGTTTACAGGAAGATCCAAGATGGAAAGATTAGATATGCATCATAAGAGGTGAACCAAGCCCACTGCTTGTACCATCAGTAATGTAAACTCCCCCTTGTCCCCCTCACTGCAAGCATTTTCACTCTTATTTGGTTTGATATTGATTCCAGATGCCTAATAAT
Organism: Styphnolobium japonicum; assembly: GCA_023212625.1. Lineage (NCBI taxonomy): Eukaryota > Viridiplantae > Streptophyta > Magnoliopsida > Fabales > Fabaceae > Styphnolobium > Styphnolobium japonicum. The sequence goes on along the minus strand of JALBWW010000002.1, from coordinate 6,777,598 downwards.
AGATAGAAGATCCTATATCCTCTTCCACATTCGTTACTCCAAATTCAGTGCATTGAACTTATGCAGCTCCAGTAGGCTGGTGACTGGAAAAGCCTCCATAACAATGATCAAATATAACTCTTGTGCTATTGAAACAAGCCTGCTTGATTTCCATAGACTAGCACCAAAAATCTCACTGCTGAAACTCTAAAACGGTTCAAGTTAATCTCAACTATCATCTTTGTGGAATATAACATAATTGCTGGGCTAGGGGCGTAATTTTGGCACTACAGCAGTTATTTTTCTTTAAAAAGTTCACGCATGAAGGATCTATTATCTGTGTATGTATCTCTATATGTTCAGTATTATCTTTGGTTTTCTTCATATAAGTATTGTACTTATTATTACCTGCCAGTATCCTTGTTAAAAGTCCCATTTGGCCTGTTGTTTAATGTGTTGCCATTTCTATTTTCTTTTAATTACTTTAAAGAGTTTGGTTAGGGCAGATTATTGTTTGGAAAGTGGCCCCTCAGCATGATAAATCCTCTTCAAGAAGTGGAGAAGACCATGATCATCAGAGTGTTTCATTATCCAGTTGCTGCCAGCTAGTTGATCAACTGTATGAGGCTGTTCATGTATGTAAACTTGTTGGACATGAAGGTTCAATCTTCCGAATAGCATGGTCGTCCTGTGGATCTAAACTGGTATCTGTGTCTGATGACCGTAGGTGAGTTAGTTTTTTGAATCCTATTGTACCAGTGATTTATGTTCATTCTTAAAGAGATAATGACAGGTGATGATTAGTCTCTTCTTTCATTAATGCAGTGCACGTGTCTGGGCTGTTCCTATTGAAAGGGAAGACTCTTTGTGCCATGATCCCCTTGCTGTTGTCTTATTTGGACATAATGCACGAGTTTGGGACTGCTGTATTTTTGATTATGTAAGCCATTCAATGCTTTTCAGTGTTCACTCCTTTCTCAAGTTAAATAGGATCTTTAGGAAATGAAAGAAACAAAATAAAAGACTATGGACTTCATTTAATGCTGATGCAAAATTTCATCTTAAAAAAATATTATGTTTACTGATAGTGTTTAACTTCCTAAGTTTTTATTCATTATATCATGTGCCCCATCACCCCCAACAAAAAAGGGAATTATTATTTAGTCCCATTTCATAGATTGTATTCCAGTTTGTGGCAATCTTATTGTTTTTCCAAACTTTACCTTTCAAATAACCACTCTACAACAAATAAACCACATTATTCTGTTTTAATGTAATTTTATTTCGTTAGAAAACCTGGGTACTACAATTATTAACAGAATAACCACTCGTCACAACACGATGACCACACATGTCAAATTAGGCTCCAAACTGGAATATGGTGTCTCATTTGGCACCTAACTATAATTTTTAGGGGGAGAAATAAAATAATTCTAATGGAATTGTTTTGGATTTCATATTGGGTCTATGTACCTTTGAGCTAAAAGCCTCTCCTTAGACAAACCCTATTGTCAAGACTTCGCATTTTTACTGCATACAGTCTCTCTTATTAGTGCTGCTTTTATCATTAATGATAAGTTATTTAGACACTTCTTTTGTGTTGGATTGCTTGGAATTAATGTCTTAACGTGCTCCTTTGATTATCATTGAGCAGTAACTGCATAAAATTTGAAATGTAGGGTAATATTTCTAAACCCATTCACGTGCAGCTAGGTTAAAACTCTTAGTATCATTGCTTTATATATAATTTTGCTACTTTTCAGTTGTCATCCTTGTGGCTTTTTGCCACTAAGAAGTGAGCTTTTGCTGACATTATCAATGATTTTGTCTACTTGTCTTCTAGTTTCTTAAACACATCATTCATGGTCTTCAATACTGTTTTGAATGTATTTGACAACATACCATTGTACTTCGTTTATGGATTTTTCCAAGTCTTATATATATGAAGTTGATACTGTGTTTATTTTTCTACTTAGATTTCCATTTATCTTGACTTCTGGACTAGAATTGAAACTCCCCCCCCCCCCCATTTTTATCATGGCTTTCTGCAGTTGATTGTCACTGCAAGTGAGGATTGTACATGTCGTATATGGGGAGTTGATGGTGAACAGCTTCAAGTCATTAAGGAGCACATGTAAGTTATAAACATGAGTTCTTGGTTGTTGAGAATTAAATTACTAATTTTTATTTTTATTTTTTGGAATTTCTATAACTAACCAAATAATCATTAAAGATAATTGGTTGTCTGGAGACTCTAGACATTCTGTGAACTGAGATTATGGAGGAAACAGCCTTTGGTAATATGTTATCTTAACCCCTGGACTTGCAATAAAAGTCTGATCTTATGTTTACCCTTAAAGACTTGACTCAGAAAATATCAGTTGTTATTGGTTGTCCTTGTTGCACTTTAATCTTAGTATCTACTAAAATTTTCATTTTTTTTTGTGGTGGTAGATGTCTGTATGAGATTTAAATGAACCATGGAATTCCAAAACACTAAATGTTGGACTTTCCTACAAATAAATGTTTCAATTATGTCCTTTCTCGAAGTTATAAATGATTGAAAGAGTGATATGGTACGTAGTACAAGCAAGACCAAAACAATGAAGTTTTCAATTTGTCTTATATCTTACAATTCTAGTGTGTTACTGCTTTACTAGAGTCATAGCTTGAGCACTATTTAAGTTGTCTTCTTTGTTAGGTTTTGTGACACCAAATCTGTCCTTATATTTCGTGTCTTTCAGATTCTCACTAATTAAAGGAATTAGGGAAATATTGAAATATGTGCTTTCTTTGTTATGTACAGAGGAAGGGGTATATGGAGATGTTTGTACGACCCAAATTCATCACTTCTCATTACTGCTGGGTTTGACTCTGCTATTAAAGTGCATCAGCTGCATGCTTCTCTGTCCAGGGGCTTGGCAGCAGCACAAGGGTCCCCTGGCAGGACAGAGATGTTTTCCATTTGCATCCCCAATGTGTTGGAGCATATTGGACTCACGGACAGGTAGGATAATTAAATGTGATAAGCTCACTTAGGATGCTCGCTAATATTCGTAAATTTTTAACTGCTTTTGGGATGCTTTGTCAATATTCAGTTGTATTTAGCGATTTTTATATTGACTGGCCTTTTTGCCTCCTTATTTGTTGCAGCAAGAGTGAATACGTTCGTTGTTTGTGCTTTGCATGTCAGGATAGTCTTTATGTTGCTACCAATAATGGTTATCTCTACCATGCTAAATTATGTGGTGCTGGAGGTGCACAGTGGAATCAACTTGTCCAGGTCAGCAATGGGGCACCAATTATCTGTATGGATTTATTGTCTAAGGACTCATTTGAACTTGACTGTGGTGCTGAGGATTGGATTGCTATTGGAGATGGTAAAGGAAATATGACAGTTATTGGAGTTACTAATGATGATTGTACTCCTACAGTGAGATTAAGCTTTACCTGGCCAGCTGAAATGGAGAGACAGCTCTTGGGTACCTATTGGTGCAAATCTCTGGGATGCAGGTAATGACCTTCCCTTATCTTTCAATAATAGTGCTTAAAGGCTAAATTATTAACAAGGTATTTTGAGCTTGAGCCATGCATGGATCCATGCAAGTTGATGAAGTGTGAACCTATCCTTATGTACTCACTGTCTTACAAGTGTCCTGGTCTCACCATTAAAATGAATCTAATTCATTAAAAATCATGTATGGCTGACAGGCCATAAGATCATACTTTAATTCATTAAAAATCACAACGTTGTGAAACTTTAATTCAGGGAAAAGAAATACACTTATTGCTAATTTAGCCCACATCATTCTCTCTCTTTGGCTGACAGGCCATAAGATCATACTAAATTAAGCTGGATAATCATCCCATAGTTTCGTCTTACCATGCATATCATGTAGGGCAATCAAATGTGAGATCCTACGTTACACTCTTCTATAGTTTACACTTTTGCATATGCTTATGCTTAAATTAGTTTTGTTTTATTCTTCTTTTTTTTTCGTTGTTTCATATTAATAAAATATTATCATTCTCCGGTGACAAAATTTTGTAGGTATGTCTTCACAGCTGATCCTAGAGGAACATTGAAACTCTGGAGGTTGCCTGAACCTTCACAATCTAATCTTCAGAGCTCCATGAGGAGTAACAATGTGTCACATGTAGCAGAATTCATGTCAAGTTATGGAATGCGGATAATGTGTTTGGATGCATGCATAGAGGAAGAGGTATTGGTCTATCTGTCTTTTTATTCTTTTGGGTGGTGAGTTCGTGAAGCTTTTCTATTTTATGCTTCAATTCCTCCTTTTCTTTTCTGCCGTGTTCAGTGTTGCTTATTGATGTTGTGTGTAGACTATAACCACTTAATAGAATCTGACTTTATGTTGCAATTAAAATAATGTTTTAACAAAAGCTTGCTTTTATATAGAGGTTGACCTTGAGATAACATTGTTCTATAACTAACTGTAAGGAACAGAATCATGGGATATCTTTCATTTTGACTTTTAAGATTTTATCATGAGTATAACAAGCTTATAAGAATTTAGAAATGAAAACTCATATTTGAAAGCTGTTTGGTAAACGTCTAAAGTGGACATTGAAATGCGGATATCAAAATTTCTGTAGGTCCTAGTGTGTGGAGATCTACGTGGAAATATGGTTCTGTTCCCTGTGCTAAAGAGTCTGGTGCTGGGCACATCTGTTACACAAGAAGTGAAGATACCTCCAGTAAATCATTTCAAAGGAGTTCATGGGATTTCAAGTGTGTCCAGTGTTTCTGTGACTAAGCTTGGTTTCAATCAGATTGAGATATGCTCGGTAAGTAAACATTCATCCTTCTAAGTGTATTGATCCAGCTTTCAACTACTTTCCAATTGATAACGTCAATAGCACTGTTAATATTCAAACCCACAAGCACAGGTATGGATGTGTTCTACTTTGATTCCAATTGTTAGCTTTTATTCATGTTCAGACTGGAGCAGATGGTTGTATATGCTATCTGGAATATGATAGAGATATGCAGAATTTGCAATTTACGGGGATGAAACAAGTGAAAGAGTTGAGTTTGATTGAATATGTTTCTATGGATAACAACTCTGCTGACACATTGTCAAGCAGCTATGCAGCTGGTTTTGCATCAGTAGATTTCATAGTATGGAACTTAATTAATGAGAATAAGGTACTTTGACTGCTTTTTTGCTTTCCTCTAGTCTGCTTACAAGCAGGTAATAGTTAATATTTGCATTAATTTCTCTGTTGCTGCATACGACCTATTATAGCAGTGGTGATTAAGTGCATATGTTATTAGCAGGTTGTGAAAATTCCATGTGGTGGATGGCGGCGTCCTCATTCCTATTTTCTAGGTGATGTACCGGAGATGAAGAACTGCTTTGCTTTTGTCAAGGTTTGCTTTCTGTTTTGAATTCTTGACTATTGAACAAATTTAGTTTCTTTATACTGTCTTTGTCCTAAAGTACATGACATCTGCCCATGAGATGAAATTAGCTCCTTTACCAACACCCACTTTATTAGAAACTAGGCCTATTTTGTCCTGGGTGTATTATTTTTATTATCACAAACATATTTGTCTGAATAGCCCTAACAAATAATGCCAATTATTACAGGATGAAATGATATATATCCATAGACACTGGATTCATGATAGAGATGGGAAGGTATACCCTCAGAGTTTGCATATGCAATTCCATGGGAGGGAGATACATTCCTTGTGCGTTATCTCTGAAGATATGCCTCTTGGAGATAATCATACCTTATTTTCTAAGTCAAGTTGGATTGCAACTGGGTGTGAAGATGGAACTGTGAGGTTGACTTGGTAAGACTATTATTTCTGCTGTCTGAAGAACTGGCTTATGTTCCTTATTAACACCTAATGTGCTGCATGTTGATGTTGGTTTTGGTGTCTCTTTGACTTTAGGTACTCTCCAGGTCTTGAAAATTGGTCCATGTCGAAATTGCTTGGTGAACATGTTGGTGGATCAGCTGTAAGATCAATTTGCTGCGTGTCAAAACTACACATAATTTCATCAGATACAACTGATGTACCTGATGGGAGGGGTGAAATGAATGCTGCTGTTGAGGATAATGATAATCCAACCTTACTGATTTCGGTTGGTGCAAAGCGTGTCTTAACTTCTTGGCTACTAAAAAATAGGAGGCTAGAAAACAGAAAAGACTTCCTAATTGATCATCAGAATAATTCAAAAGGAGTTGATGATCAATTTTTGTCAAGTTTGTCCTCGTCAATGACGTTCCAGTGGCTTTCCACTGATATGCCAACCAAATATTCAGTTACACACAAATATCCAGAAAATGATGTGAAGAAAGTAGTTGGTGTTGCTGAAAATGTTTCTAATACAAAAGTTTATGCTAGACGTGGATCACTGTTTTCTGATAGGGGAAAGATGAACTTGATCAGAGATAAACATGAGGATGATTGGAGATATCTTGCAGTCACTGCTTTTCTTGTTAAATATGCTGGTTCCAGGTGGTAGGAGATGCCTAATATTTGCTTTCTTTATTCTGTTTTTGGTTAAAATCTGAAACTAACCTTCCATTTGGTATATATTTCAGGATATCTGTCTGTTTTGTTGTTGTTGCTTGTTCAGATGCTACACTTATGTTACGGGCTTTAGTTTTGCCCTTTCGCTTATGGTATTTACAATTACACCTATGAAATTCTATGATAATATTTTCTCTGTTTTCTTGTTTTTCATGTTATGTCTTACATGGCTTCCTTTCCTTTTACCTGATGACAGGTTTGATGTTGCTATGCTGGTTCCTTTATCAGCTCCCGTTTTATCATTGCAGCATATCATCTTTCCCATATGTAGTCCTTCTAAAGGTTTGTCTTCCATTCCAGTGATTGCTGGCAAGAGTTCTGACCACCTAATCCCTTCCTTTCTCATGGATGTGGAAGTTTTATTCCAATAGCCCATACCATTTCTAAGTTCATCTCTTCAAAAAGTTTAGGCCGTTGTCACTTGTTGGCTGGTAATTACAATCAATGGTAAAATGCTTGATACATGATGCACTGGTATTGAGAAAGCCTAAGTTCAAAGATCAAATTGTCTCACTGTTTTGGATTAATTATGATCATGGGGCTGACTGTAATAGTCCAAAGACCCTACTAGATTATAGTTAAGGGTCATTAGGATGAATAAGTTATGAAGTTAACTTGATATTCAGTGCTATGGCTATTTCAGTAATTTCTCATTCCAAGGTTATTGGCTGTATTTGGGCTTGGGTTAATGCTATTGAGTGTTATTGGGTCTTGTTTTAATGCATATGTTTTTCTTATGGGTTCTTAGATGTGCTATTTTCTTTTCTAGAATATTGGCACTAAACGCATCCACTGCTAATAATGGTAAAGTTTAATGTAATGAAATTATTTGGATAATGGTAATTTGAAGTATTTTGTGTCATGCTCAGTTTATGAAATTGTAGAAATTATTTGTTAAGATGACTGGACATGGCGGATAGCCCGATAATTAGAGGTAGAGGAAGACCAAGAAAAACTCTAAGCGAATCCATTAAAAAAGACCTTGACCTCCGAAAATATGGTTTTTGACAGAGCACAATGGTGTTATTTGATCGATGTAGCCAACCCCACTTAGTCAGAAAAGGCTTTTGTTCTTCTTGTTGTATTTGATAAGATGACTACACTGTTCCTTTCTGATGTACTTCTTAATCTTCATGCTTTAGAATAATTTTAGAGGTCCTATTTTGAGCCTATGTTCTGTTCTCCTGCTTTCATATTCACCTTATGTCTAAACTTTGTTTTGCAGAAAACATCCATGTTGGAAATGTTTATGTTGTGATTAGTGGGTCTACTGATGGGAGTGTTGCCTTTTGGGACCTAACTGACAGCGTTGAAGCTTTTATGCAGCGAGTTTCAGTGTGTAATGTAGAGAAGTTTTTTGATTGTCAAAAACGTCCACGCACAGGGAGAGGAAGTCAGGGTGGTAGATGGTGGAGATCTTTAAGCAGTAGCTTGTCAAAGAAAGGACAAGACAGCAGTTTGGCTGCCTCAAAAGCCAAAGATGAGACTGAAAGTATCAGTTATGCTACACGTGGTAGCTCTTCAATACCAAATGATTCTGAAAACAGCAAGATGGTTTGTTCTCAAGCCATGCATACTGCTTCCCATGAGTCAGAAATTAAAACTGATAATTCGTCAGTGGAAATATGTGAAATTCAGCCTTTACACCTCCTGCAAAATATTCACCAGTCTGGTGTCAACTGTCTCCATGTTTCAGAGATAAAGGGTGGCCAAAAAACTGATAGAAATAGTTGTCATGCATACAGTATAATTAGTGGGGGTGATGATCAAGCACTTCATCATCTTATAGTTGAATTATCACTTAAATCAATAAATTTAGATAATGGCATTATGACTCCAGATATAAGACATTTGGTCTCTGAACCTGAATATGAAAAGGACATCCATTTTCAAAGTTGGAGCAAGAATTATGGGCTTAGATTCTTAAATTATGAAAAGGTTCCCTCGGCCCACAGCTCTTCTGTGAAAGGTAAAGCCATATAATTAATTGTACTTCTCAATATCTATCTACATTTTTTCTGTTTATAAAGAAGAGTAGGCTTGTCAGGCTTTCTTTCTTTGACCCAATGCTTCCTTGATCTTTCCCACTAAAACTGTTTCAGTTACTTCATCTAGGACTTTTGTCTCACTGAAACCTTAAGCATAAAATCTCCTTTATAATTGTTCTTGAATACGAGAATACTTGTCTGTTGCAGATTTGCCAAGAGCTTTGCATCTTCTACTTTTAATTTGCTAAATATTAAAATATTTATGGTCCTTGTAAACCATATCCACTATATCAAGGTGAAGCCGATGACCAGTAATGCATATGAACATCTGAACTTCTAGTATTTGTTTTCAAGTAATTTGACCAGTGATGCATCACAATTGCGTTTATTTTATGAAGGTGTCTGGACAGACGGATCTTGGGTATTTTCAACTGGACTTGATCAGCGGGTCAGATGCTGGCATATTCATGAGAGTAAACTAATTGAGCATGCACATCTAATAGTTAGTGTGCCAGAGCCAGAAGCGTTATGTGCTAGAGCTTGGGGCAGGTGAATGTTCTATATGAAAGGATGACCAGATTGGGTGAGATATCATTTGTTCTTTTTACTGAACTCTCGCTTGTCTTATGCAGGAACCATTATCAGATTGCTGTTGCTGGGAGAGGGATGCAAATAGTTGACTTTTCAGGATCCTGACACGAGACTCATGACTGCTGGAGAATGAAGTGATTGTTGTCAAATTTGTTTTTTATACATCAGAATATTTTTATTGACGTGCAATTTTCTCAACCTCGTCCAGATGAAACCAATCCTACTAGTAATCACTTGATTCTCGGCATAATGGTCTTTGGTTGCCCCATTTACCGGAAAATTTTATTGGTACTGAGTGTAGTTGTTCATTTTGTACATTTTGAGTACTGATGTTGGGAATCTGCAATGTACAAATTGTTATAGTTTTAAAATAATATTTTAATTTTCAAAAATTATAATGAATCTTATTTCTTTTTAACATGAATAGATTTTGTTCATGGGCAGTCGGAAGAGAGTCCCTTTTAGACATTCACCAAGATCCTCTCACTATCTTCTACTCATGGGTTTTGCCTTTCAGACTTCTATCTAGAGCTCTTAACCTCCGTAGCTAAAACACTGAGGAGCTTTCATTGCCTATCTATCACAATAAACACTACGAAGACATATTGAAGACAGAGAGAATGAAAGTGAGAGTTTGTGACGAACGCGAAGAAAGAAAAGATAGTTGACAAAATTGAGAATGACCTACGTTGTGTTAGAGCATTTTGCTAAGCTTTTTTTTTTTTTTTTGTTATAAGAGACTAAATTTATAATCTTTACGCTAACTCGAATCGTACTATGTATGTGCATTATGTTCAAGAAGCCTAAGGAGGGAGACTTCGATGTTTTAAAAGAGAAAAAACCAGCTAGTCTTCCACCAATGTAAGGATAAGTTTTTACAAAATATCGTGCTTATCACAATCATATTTCTGACATAAACCCTATTTACCTTCTGGCTGCTTTGTCCTTTGTGAATTTAATTAATGCTCCATGTTCTACAACTCATAAATAGATAAAATATTATCGAACTATGACGTAGTTATTAACAAATATTTTTGTTCTCCTTTCTCTTTCAAAACAACTACAAAATAAATGGCAAGTTGTGTTGTGGTTAGTCATAGCAAGTTGTGCTAACTTGTCTTGTAACCAATATATATTATAGTAATATAATTGCACGTTTTCACATTTATGGTGCTTGGATCCAGGATATCAGATCTCTTCTGGCTAGGCACTGAAAAGTTGCCATTGGCTCATGGTATGGGCGAGAGTGAGGGAAACACTTTAATGCAGATTTGCTAGAGCTCCAAACTCGGACGCAATTGGACTCTGTCCACAGATTGTAAAGTTCAGTCCTTGAGGTGTTCTTAGCTGTATTTTATATTTTATTTTTTTACTTTTCAATTTTTATTCTCTCTCTCTGTCACCGGGAAAAATTACACCATAATCCATAATGAAGCACGCGGTGCTCTTCTTCTTCTCTTCCCTTTCTTTTTTTTCTTTTTGCTGCTTTTGGATAAGAGACGCACATGGTCTCTTTTCCCTTGAAAGAAAGGAATATCATCATGAATGCACTCAAAATCGAAACAAGCATATGTAATGTTCAGACTTCAAATTCAAAGAGCAAATAGTAACAGATCTTAAATCACAAAACAAAGGAAATGGCATGGCATTTTATTTCATGAATAAGGTAGTTATTTAATGTTGCCAAAAACTGTGGCTAAAATATTGCTTATCAGAATGTTTAAGGATATGATTAAGTTGACTAATTGTATTCTAGATATTAAACATTGTTGGCCCAGTGCAGAAATATATACAAAAAAATATTAATTATAGAACATAAACTTCAATCTTTCATTCATATAGTAGGATCGAATAATGTTATTAAAATATTTGTATTTAATTATTGCTAGTAATTCTTTATTTCTTTATTAGTATGTTATTTGTAAGTATAACGATAAGTCTCATTGAGACTTGTGGCATATCTTAACTTTGGAATAAGACAATTTCCTCCCTCTCTAAACTTTTCATTACCAAACAAAGGAAAAGGAAAAAAGAGAGGAAAAAAGCCATTATATCTCACTTATTCCTTATTGACTTATTTATGTTGGGTAGATGTGCCTCTTCACATTTATTGATTCATTCATTTTTTTTTTTGTAATATAGTAGAAAAAGAAATGTAACTTGGTGAAATATCAAACCTTTAACATCAATATCATATTAAAGATTTTAAATTTTGGATAAGTGCTAATTAAACTGCAAGCTCGTTGACATTTATTTTCTAATTTCAATAATAAGTAATTTGTGTAATTAAATCAAATAAAAATTTTAAGTAAAATTTGTAATATTCAAACAAATTTGATTATACAAATATTAAAAGAATGTAACATGAGGTGTGACATAATTGATAAATTGAGTTTTTTTGTGAGTTAATTTTACCTATAGCACAGGATTTGAAATCTATCAAAAACACTTTGTGATTAAAATTAAATTAAAGACTGAGTGCTCTTAGTAAAAGAATATGAAACATGAAATTATGTGAAATTTAATTTTCAATTTATCAAAATGAAATTAGATTTATTGATAGGTTAGTTTATCAATCAAGTCTTTGGATTAAAAAGAATGACAACTCTATTTATTATTAATTGGTAAAAATTACACCCACAAAGAATAATTCAAGCCAGAGCTTAATATCGGATTGAGGGGCAGCATACTTTATTATTAATTATGGAGATTTGGCTTGACTTGTCCATGTACTGATTACTGAATCAGACAGATTATTATTGTGGAGGCAGAAGACGCGTGGCTGATTCTGATTGATGAAGAGCCTTTTATACATAAATCATAGGTCATGACCCTGTCAGTCACCAACCGCATGCGACTGTTACGTGCAGTCTGTCCAACCTTTTGGGACTTCACTGACAACAATGCTAAAACTTGAACTTTTTTTTTTCTTTTTTTGAAAAGCAAATTATAAAAATTAAAAATATTTCAGTATTTATTTTTTAAAAATATTAATATTTAAATATAAATTATCATATATTTATTAATTATTATTTATATTTCATATATTTTTAAATATTTATATTAAAATTAATAATTAATAACTCACGGAAAATATCATGCTCATATCAACTCTCAAAAAATGCACTTGTTTATTGTAGCCCGTGTCACTTGACTGGCTTTGACCTGTACATGGCTAATGGGTTGGTTGAGTTGTAATTTAGCAAAATACTATTCTATAATTCTATTATTCATCCCACTATTCTAAGTGGTTGGTCACCAACCTCCTACTTACTTAATTACCACCTTTCAAATGACAATCATACAAGGATATTATTCTTCCACTTGCAAATTATACTTGTAATAATGTGTTAATTAACTTAATTAATGAAATTTTTATAATGAGTATGAAAATATAAAATTAAATTTTTTGATAGTATAACTTACATCAATAAATTAAAAATAATATACGTGTAATATGTATTTGAACTATGCAAACAAAATCTTTAGTGAATTCAACCAAATTTTAAATTTGTTATATACTTTTTAGATAAGATTATATTATTAATGTGTTAGTAATTCAGCTCGGTCGTTATTTGCAAATTTGCAATAGTCAAATTTGCACATGTAATGACCACTTTTCACAATGCATGAGACATGAATAGATCTAAAGGAGACCAATACTCCATAGTCTATAGTAATTATTTGTTGTCTTGCACCCTTTTTGTTTTATTGGTCTCCCCATTCCTTTTAACATATGGGGATGGACACAATAATTTATAATAAGATGGACTTAAAATAGTCAATAATAAGAGACAGTTATAGAGAAGATTACTATATTTTTTTTCTGCATAATAGATTTGAAGTAAAAAAATTAATTTTGTTATGCATGGTTTATATAAATCAGTCAGAATATTACTTTGAATAATTTTTCAACATGTGAATAAACTAATAAAGATAAGTTATTTAAGATTGAAAGCGCAAATAAAGAGTTTTGCATACATTTAAATTTATGCATTCTCTTGAAAGAACTAAATATCGATGATGAAAGATATAATTAATTTTTAAAATATTTTTTGTTTGATTTAATTAACTTATTTTTGAACCCTCCAATATATACTTGATTCCTACATCTTTCTCTCATCAGTCATCACAGACCCATGTTATTATTAGCTTAGGTTTGACTATACCCATTGTTAGCATATACATTTTCTCATGAAACCGCATATTATATATTCACTCATACTGTTCATCTCTATGTTGCTAGCTAAAACTACAAGAAGGACAGCTTAATCAACATTTCATATTTGACTAGGTTAACTAGGTTGAGTCAATTTAAAGCTCTACCTTTTTATTTTCCTTGAAAAAGTAATAAAATCCCCGAAAGTGGCTGCTAATTTATCCCAACTAACCCCGGTGTCTGGTGATCAATAACATCATCCGGGTTTCTTTATTGACTAAAAATTTGTAATTTTCATGGTGGATGTAGAATACGCCAATGATATTCGACATGCTATAATGCATCATCTTACGAAGGTGGCATAACGTCCCGTCACTCTTCACCAACGCTACTACTACTGCTGGGTAAGAGTGCATAACGGGAAGGATAGAACATAAATTTATACATTTTTATTCAATTCAATTTATAATTGATAGGTTAGTTTGGATTTGTAAGTTGTATTGAGTTTAAAATAATCAAACTTACGAAATATAAGTCGGATAGCAAGTTGAGATTATTCAAATCTACAAAGCTTAACTCAACCCACTGATTTTTTTTAATAATATTTTAAGATGTGTAATCACTTTTTATTGAGACTTTGAGAATCTTATATAAGTTTATAATTTTTTTAGATAATTAATTTCTTGAAAAAATTTAAATTTAAATTTAAATTACACTATATTTACTATTGAAATGCGAGTTCTGCATCATTTTCGTAGTTCTTTGTAACTCACTACTGTTGAGGTATTGATTTGTACTCATAACTAATTAAGAACTCTTAATAAACACATTGATTTACAAGCTCAAATAGATGAAATTAAAAAGATTGAAGCAAATAGTGTACTATATAGAATTTGCTTAATTTGTTTAGTCAATTATTAATAATTTAATCATTAGTGATTGGTAATGCTTCATGATTCCTTTATGTGTTAGATATGTCTACTGTTAGAGATGAAGTTGTAAATCGTAATAATTGATCATTTTAAATGTTTTTCAGCTAATTGGTTAAGTTCTTGTTCTTTTTAACTTATTATTTCATTGTTGATTTTAATTTTTTTTATAATTATGTCAATTGTGGTTAATGTTATGGTGTTATTGACTTATAAGAAATCAAAGAGGAAATGAGACATTGATTCTAGTTTTTCCTTTTAGATGTTTTTCATTTAACTAGTTAAGATTCTAGTTCTTTTTAGCTTATTATCTCATTGTTGTTTTCAATTTTTCTTTATTTTGACAATTATGTTGATTGTGGTTAATGTTATGGTGTTATTGACTTGCAAGAAATCAAAGAAAATATGAGACGTTGATTATAGTGTCACTGGTTAATTGTGTTACATGTGTCTTTGTTGTTTGTTTATATTGATCGTAATTGTAATACTAAAGTTATATGTACTTGAAAATTTTTGTTTTATGTTATGTAATTTAGAAACTTATGTTATATTATTTAAAACATATTTTAATTTCTATTTAGCATGCTAATATTTTTTTTAGGTTCAAGTTCAACACATAGGCTGAACCCAACCTAGCTCACATATGAGCAGGTCAAGTTAATTCGAGTTAGAGAAAAAAAATCTTCAAACTCAACCCAACTCACTACTTTTATGAGTAAGTTAGATCCAAAATTATTCAAAACCTAACTCAACTCAACCCATATTCATCCCTAATGCTGGATTTAGTATATTATTTGATCATTATAAGTTTAAGGAAAAAGAAGAATAGTACACATTTATTTATTCTTTCGTCTTCCTAAAAAATAACCAAGTTGATTGGACTTTTGTGAATTGTTTTTTTCTTCTTAATGTACTTATTTCCTATTTTCCACATGCGTGATGCAACAAGAAGCAAACCATTCAGTAAGGCAAAATTAAATTAGTTAGAGTCAATATCGATGTTGCTTTTGTGTTAAACCATGAAGCCATATCTTTTCATAACAAAATTTTACATAATTTTTATTTTATTTGTTTACATTATCATTAGTATATGAAATCAGACCTTTGAAGTAAAGCTTAGCAGTTTTAAATTATACGTATTATTGTATATTTTTCACAAGTCATATGTCTGATATATATTAGTATAAGAATTCGAGCATACAATTGTAATACTATACCATTAAATTTAATAATTATAAATATTATTAGTTTTGTATATATAAACATAATAATTAATTATCAAATAATATTTGTGTATATATTTATTAATTTATATAGAATGTAAGAGATTTAAAAGATTAAATTAGAGAAAAAATCTTGACTTAAAAAATATATATTATGACTATAAGAAGAAGAATTTTATTAGAGTATAATTATAAAATTCTTATGAAGAATTGCATGAGTTATATTTTGAATGTGATAAAATATTATTGTATAATCTAACAAATTATACGTGACAATAGAATAGAATCAATAAATAGTCAAATATTTTCATGATAAATTATTAGAACTCACAAATTAATAATCCAAAATAGTCAAGATGATTTATGTTTAACGTGCATTTATATAATCACAAATTAATATTTAACATGCATACATAAATAAAAGTTTAACATATATTTTTATTTGGATAATCATATCTAATTGATATTTATCAAAAATTTCTAAGTGACGTTTGTCAATATATATATTTTCTTTTTTAAGTGACATTTGTTAATATTTTATCTCGTATAAGTAACACATATTAAAAGTTTATCTTATTAGTCTTAAATTTTCACCACAAATTAATTCATGA
Organism: Styphnolobium japonicum; assembly: GCA_023212625.1. Classification (NCBI taxonomy): domain Eukaryota; kingdom Viridiplantae; phylum Streptophyta; class Magnoliopsida; order Fabales; family Fabaceae; genus Styphnolobium; species Styphnolobium japonicum. Next base: position 6,761,544 of record JALBWW010000002.1, on the reverse strand, counting down.
TTAACGTGCATGCATAGTTATAATAACAAATTAATGTTTAATATGCATTTTCGTTAAACATATAATTATATTTAAGTGACACTTATCAACATAATTATTTTCTTTTTTATTTTATTTTGGTTTCTCATTGTATTCTTCGACCCAAAAGACGAGAAACCAATCTCTTAGGTATTATCAAGTCCGAGAAGCAAATACTTCTCCCAAATATATTTTGTCCATACATATTATTCTAATGATCAAATATAAGATAAGATGATTAAGGTGATCGAATTCTTTATATTTTGGAAGTCGATATCATTTTCTTCTTTTGCTCTAATATTTATACAACTATTTATATTTTTTAGATGCATGAATCTTACTTTAATGTTTAAGTATTTTAATAGTTTTTAAGATACACTTAATAATACATAATTTTAAGATAAAATGATTAAGGTGACTGAACCCTTTTTATTCAAATTCATGCAAGTCGATATCATTTTCTTCTTTTGTTCTAATATTTATACAACTATTTATATTTTTTTATATGCATGAATCTTACTTTAATGTTTAAGTATTTTAATGGTTTTTAAGATACACTTAATAATACATAATTTTAAGATGCATTTTATCATTATTTAATATTAATTAATGACTTTCAGCAAATTAAAAAAAGAAACTGGGCAGGGCAGGCCAAGGATTGGGATCTACATCTAGCCGTGTTGTGCCACCGACACGTCCCAGTTGGAGCCGACGAGTGACGACCAGTTAGGGTTGGTGAGGGACCGGCAGTATCCGGTAATTCGAATCCTTTCAAATTGTCTCTCACCAACCCCTACAAATCTCATCCCTTCATTTGGCCGTCCAATGTAACGGCGACACCTTAGAATACCGCACCGCACGTTCCGGTGGCCGGTCACGTGGAGACGTTGATCTGTATAAATAAATAGGGGGGGTTTTGGTTAAGAGACATTGTTCATTCGGAGTTCCTCGAAGTGTGGTCTTCTCTGGTCTGGTTGTGTTCGAGCGAGTCAGAGTGTCTTTCTTGTTTGTTCAAACAGTACACTCGTCTCGTTCCCTCACTCACTCGCTCCAGGTTTGTTACCCTTCTCTTCTCTTCTCGTACCATTTCCTTTTTCTCCGTCCACTTTTGTTTCTTTGTCCCATGTTTTGCTGTTTATGTTCTGCTCTCTATTCGAGATTTCGAGGTTCCCTTTTTCCGCTCCATGATGTCCCTAGGTAGCATTTCTGCGATAGAACTGATGCTTTTTCATGAATAATCTGTTCTAAACTGAATCTCTCTATCTCGATCTAGTTTTCCAGTTGCCAATATCATTAGATGATCTGATGATGTTCATTTACATTTCTTGTTCATTGAACTCTATATAGCATTATGTGCATTGATTTGCATAGCTTACTAAATGTTCTGAACAGCGTTCCATCTTTTTTGTATTCATTTCTAGTCATATATAAATACTAGAATTAGAAAGCAGAAACAGAATCACCTTATGTACCTCTTAAGACAAATACTTTCATCCCAATGAGAAAGGAGAGGATTTTTAAATTGAAACTAATATTTTTGAGATATATTTTGCTTTCATTTTTTTTTAAATCCAAGATTCTGTTATGCTTTATATCTGGTCTTGATATGCTCTGTTATCATATCGTCTTGGCTACGTTTGTTTTGTCCGGAGCAAAATTTTTAAAAAGCAAAGATAAATTATTTTAATCAATTTTGGCATAAAGTTTCAAGATTTTCTATCAATTTATTATAGGGATATGTAGCTTTATTCTTTTATCTCGGATCTCAGTTATCTTCTATAGATGAGCACTGAGTAGACTTACTTTTCTCAGGCTTTGTAAGACTAAACATTTTGTTTTGATTTTTTTTTTCTTCATGTAGCTTGAGAAATGGAGACCTTTCTATTCACTTCTGAATCTGTCAACGAGGGTCACCCTGACAAGCTGTGCGACCAGATCTCCGATGCTGTGCTTGATGCATGCCTTGAACAGGATCCTGACAGCAAGGTTGCCTGTGAGACATGCACCAAGACTAACATGGTCATGGTCTTTGGAGAAATTACAACCAAGGCCAACGTAGACTATGAGAAGATTGTCCGTGACACATGCCGTAGCATTGGATTTGTCTCTGATGATGTGGGTCTTGATGCTGACAAATGCAAGGTCTTGGTCAACATTGAGCAGCAGAGCCCTGATATTGCCCAGGGTGTGCACGGCCACTTTACCAAACGCCCAGAGGAGGTTGGTGCTGGTGACCAGGGTCACATGTTTGGGTATGCCACTGATGAAACCCCTGAATATATGCCATTGAGCCATGTCCTTGCAACCAAACTAGGAGCTCGCCTTACCGAGGTTAGGAAGAATGGTACTTGCGCTTGGCTGAGACCAGATGGTAAGACACAAGTAACCGTTGAGTACGAAAATGACAATGGTGCTATGGTTCCAGTTCGTGTCCACACCGTCCTCATTTCTACCCAGCATGATGAGACCGTCACCAATGATCAAATTGCTGCTGATCTTCAAGAGCATGTTATCAAGCCTGTCATTCCTGAGAAGTACCTAGACGAGAAGACCATCTTCCACCTTAACCCTTCTGGACGCTTTGTCATTGGTGGCCCTCATGGTGATGCTGGTCTCACTGGAAGAAAGATTATCATTGATACTTATGGTGGCTGGGGTGCCCACGGTGGTGGTGCTTTCTCAGGCAAGGACCCTACTAAGGTTGACCGAAGCGGTGCCTATGTTGTCAGGCAGGCGGCAAAGAGTATTGTGGCAAGTGGGCTTGCCCGCAGGTGCCTTGTTCAAGTTTCTTATGCCATTGGTGTTCCTGAGCCCTTGTCAGTCTTTATTGACAGTTATGGAACTGGAAAGATTCCTGACAAGGAGATTCTTCAAATTGTGAAGGAGAATTTTGACTTCAGACCTGGAATGATCACCATTAACTTGGACCTTAAGAGGGGTGGCCATAGGTTTCTCAAGACAGCTGCCTATGGACACTTCGGAAGGGATGACCCAGACTTCACCTGGGAAGTTGTGAAGCCACTCAAGTGGGAGAAGCCTCAAGCTTAAGAGGTGTGAATTGCAATCCTGTCCTTCAATGGAAGTCTTACTAGGTGTGGATGAATAATTCGCGTGTTTAGTTGCTGCTGCTCCATCCATAGGTCTAATGCTGCAATAGCTGGTGTTCCCATCTCATACCATAAACTGCCTTTTTTTATTTAATTTTCTTTTTTGGTTTTCTTACAATTAAATTCTTGTTTATGCGATGTTACCCGTGTTGGCTCAATGAACATCATGTATCAGAAATTTGAAACGGTGAAAAGCTGTCCGCAAAGTGTTTCATCAGAACTGCCGAGTCTAACTCCAAATTATGTCATTAAGAGTTGTCAAGTATTCGTTCATATTAAATATTTAAAAATTTATTAAATATAATTAGTCGTCAATAAATATTTAAGAATTTATCTTTAATATCGGTAAAAAAAAAAAAAGAAAAAAAGAAGAGAAAGTTGAGTATGTAATCCCCAAATTATTCTTTGGCAAAATCGAATATTTGTTCAATTTGATTCTCACACGCAAAAACCGAATTGGGACATTAGCCAAGTTTTATGGTCGTTGGTCAAGCTTTGCCTAAAATGATTAAAAAAAGTCGTGAACCATCCGCGTGTACCAATGTCATACACACCACGTACATGGTCATTTTCTAGAGAGAAATTTTTAGGTGATTGACATGTGTAAGGATATTATTAAGAAATTGGCGTATTTATAACATAATTTATATAATATAATTTACATATATTAAGTATTTATAGTGAGTAATACTTAGTTAAGAACTTCTCGTTTTGAGAATTTAGTATCTTTATTAAAGAGTAAATATATATTTTAATCTTCTAAAATATAATTATCATTAGTTAAGTTTTTTTAATAAATGAATACATTAATGTTAATATTTTTTACATTAAATTAATTATTTAATGTCATTTTTTTTATATTAAATTGATTCACAATATTAATTTTTATATTATCAATTGAAGATTGGTCGAGCTGGTAAGCAGGCTTGCTCCTACAAGATAAGACGCAAGTTCAAATTCAAGTGAGAGTCGCTCTGATTGATAAACAATAAAAATTCTTATACTTTAAACTGTTGATTGTGAATTAGTCTCATAAGAAGCCTAAAAGGTATAATTCGTAAGGATATCGCAAGGCACCACTAGACCTAAAAAAATAATTAAGATAGTTGAAAAAAATATTAATTTTTACATCAAATTAATCTTTCAAAAAAATTAATTTAATGTCAAAATTATTAAATGATCAAATTAATAACAATTATATATTTACACGAGCAAAATAAATCTCTACTGCTAATTAAACTACTTCAACCTTTGATACGTTGCAAGTGAGAGATTCGCTTCATCATGATGAAAAACGTTCCAACTCGGTAGCCACAGTATGAAATGTTTCTTTTTTTCTTTTTCCCGTTCTCTGCTCTTGAAAAACGTTCCTTGATGTTTAATAAAAATAAAATAATTAATAAAAAGGTAAAAAAAAAAGTTAAAAATCATTTACTTTTCTTTTGTTTCATACTAGTGAAAAGTAGAGAGAATGAAAAATATGGAAATGAAAAAAAATCACGATGAGAAGAACACCTCTACGATATTTTTAGCGCACTTTCTTGTTGACAGAGAAGCGAAAAAATGTGACTCATTTTCGTCAATTCAAAAAACCCGGTCAACGTCATCTGCGTTGAATTCGTTTTCAACTTCATCAGCATCAAAGAAACGGTACCAAGCCTATAGATCTAGCTAAATTCATGTTATCTTCAAACTGTTGGAGAATAAATTCAAGGAATTCGTGTATGAATGATAACTATTGTCATCCTATTTGAACCTCTGAGAAATTGCTTCTTGAGTGCTTAGTTGTGATAAAAGAAAGAAAAATGATTCTTACACATTATTTTAAATTTACACAATTTCTTACATCAAAATTTTATATAAAAATAGTTTCCATTGCAAGCAGGGCAAGCATAACTGTTGGCATTTTGAGTAAGAATGGAACTATTGTTATATACTACGATTGCGGTAGTGGAAAAATAATGTAAATAAAATTTATATGCATTGTACCAAAAAATAATAATTATATGCCAAAAATAAGATGCTAAGCGAAAATGCGAACATGTTTCTATTTATTCTCTTACACAAGACTTACAACGAGAGAGTAGTCAATGGCGCTGCATGCTTCAAACCTTGTGGCCTTTTAGAAGCAAAATTAGTGGATAAACTGAGGAATCAGGTTTAAGGGAGTCCATCAATGTTATTTATATACAGAACATACATATTTCTTTCTTTTGAAAATTGAAAGCGATGTTATGTCCAATTATCCATAGATTGTCACATGACCCAGAGTATGATAATATTGCATCAGCATTTGATTCTGGTGTTTTTCTTCATTAACTGCTATTGTTCTCAAACAAGTGCATTTTTCATTATTATCATTTTGTGTGCGGGTTGTTCACATATACAATACAAACAGACATCCCTTGTGCATTCGATATTTAAAGCCGCTCAACCACTGTGGCTAAAAAAGCACACCAATTAATCTACTGTTATGCTTACACAGGCAGATTTTATCATACAACAGCACTATTTTGCTGCGCCAATAAAATGCATACATAGTACACCGTGTGTTACAAATTTCAATCTCAATCTGACAAAAAAAATTGCCGATGTCAAAATAGCAACAGATTCAATTTAATAGTTAAAAATTACATTTGAATATAATTTGTTTCGCTTAAATTTGTTTTTTTGATAAACTGAGCTTGAAATTGTGAAGCACGACGCACCGCATAAAGTGGTGTACCAATACTACTAGCGCATTTTGTTGTACCGTGGTAAATTAGTGTGCTATACTGAAACATGAAAGACCGGAATTTTTTTTCCCTTTGTAGAAAAAAAGTGTTACTATAATATTAATTATAACATTGTATGAAAGAGAAGAGATAAAAGAACTTAGCATTCCTTTAAAAGATGGATTTAATTTCAATTCACTTTCAGTGTGAAGTTTTTTTACACTGTCATCTAATCATATACTGACACATCACTAAAAGAGTTAGACTTTTTAAGTAGTTGTTGTGATAGTCAAACTCTTTTAATGATTTGACAACACATATTGAATGATCAAAATTAAACTCTTAAAAGATTGGAAAAAGTAATGTTACATAAATAATATTTTGGATTTAATTCCTATCCACCGTCAGTGTAAAAATTTTTTACACTGTCATCTAATCATATGTTGACACATCATTAAAAGAGTTAGACTTTTTAAGTAATTATTGTGATAGTCAAACTCTTTTAATGATTTGACAACACATAATTAAATAACAATGTAAAGAAATTTTACACTGACAGTGGACAAAAATTAAACTCTAATATTTTATAAATACAAAAGACTACACCTATTTTTGCATTATTAAATTTACTTTTAAATCTTACAATGTTATGTACCCAAAAAAAATCGTACAATGTTATATATAAATTCACGCACAATCTAATACCTTGTTATCTCTTTTGATCTCTTTTAATGTTTGTTCAAATAACATTATCTATTAACACCTTGGGTGAATCCAAAACCCATCAGCTCATCAACTAATTAAACTAGTGCAATGCAATTTAAAGGAAAATAGAGTGACAGTTGACATGTTATCTAATTACCATTTAATCAACCTCGTTATTAACTAAAAAGAATAGACTAAAGGTTACAAGTATTACACTGTCGTACAAAGGATTCTACCAAATATTGTTTAAGAAGAAAATAAAAGCAATATCCACATACATTGCACAAGGAAGTACATCAATAATAAATATGTTAATAACATTGCACAATTAAGCCAATACGAAGAACCAGTCATACAGGAAATCTCGGTCATACAGTCTATGAACGCATCCTATCACATTACCGATCAAATTTTTTATTAAGTTGTAAGTTAATGAACCTCAGCTTGTTCCGAAGTCCAACGATTCCCACCTGAAGGGTCGGAACACATACAGAACTTCGGGTGAGCTCTTAAACAGAAGGGCCACACAGACACACACTGCTGCAATGGCCACCATTGATAGCATTGCAGGTCTGTATACCAAAGACCTGCCTACTGCAGTTCTACAAGACAGTTTATGATCACAAAGCTTGCAGTGCCTTTGGACTTGTCTAACTTCAGCCTTTCCAATTTCAAAGCCAGTGGACGACTCATTTTGCTTCTGGTTTGTATTGCACTCTGTCAGATTGCTGGGAATCTCAACCACCACATGAGCTGTTCCTTGTCTCTTGTTAATTTTCTTCTGCACCAAGTGAATGTAAGTATAATGGCCACGTAAACGTGCATAATCCTCAGGTGTGGAGCCCGTGCTGTCACGAGCACTCTTCCATGCTTCAATTCCCACCTGTAATAAAAAAAAAACCCACGTTAACATCAAAAACTAAATAGCACTAACCTAAACACGATACTCCTGGTTCCCAACTTGATACGGAGAATAGGGAAATGATTTTGATGCTGAAATAAATGTGTCTACAAAAATCATCACCATACAGGTAATTTAAACAATACCCAGTACTATATCAAACAAGAGAGGACAGACAAGATATTAGCTGTGACACGAGTACTTTGGTAGGTCAAGCTCTAGCAGCTGTGCAGGATTGTTTGTCTCTGAATAACACAGAAAAATTACACCAAACCCAATTTGCAAATAATTTGACTCAAGGAGTAGGAAGGGAGACAACAATTCATATAATTTTAACAGTTACAATGCAGGATTTGGAATATAATGGCCCACAATGTGCAGTGATGAAGGTCCAAATATAACCTATAAGAAAATCTCACAACTACTAAAAGAACTCTATTCTCAAATTGATGTAATTTTAAGATAGCAGAAATTTTACCATGCAAGGATCATTAGTTAAAGCATCCAGTACATCCTCAGAACCATCTTTCCCGGCTGCTATATGGAGTGGTGTCAAACCAGCGGGACCAACAACATCAGGTCTAAACAAGAAGCTCTGATTCTCTCCATCAACCAGTGCCTTGTCTTCAGGTTCTAGTTTATTAGAAATATTCTCAGGAACATATCTCAGAAGTTGCTCCACTAACTGCCTGCTATTTCTCCTTACAGCTCTGTGAAGGAGACCCATCTCTGAAAGTGCAAGATACAGGGAAGGGTGATCTCCTTTATTCACAGTTCCATCAAGAAGTAGGTTCAGTAGTTTTTTCACTACTGCACACCAGTCATGGTCCACAGAGAACTCCATGAGCCACTTGAACCGGTTTAATGGAAAGGGATCTGCACTGGAGTTCAATCGAATCATCCTAGATTTCAATTGGCTTCTGTGAAGAAGCCAACCCATTTCATGAATGAAATCCATGGCTTGACTTTTGGCTTTAATTTTTCCAGCCCCTCCAATATCTGGATCAGTTTCACTTAATTCTAGTAAAGGCTCAAGCGCACAGATTTCTGAGCAAACATCCTCCTCCACAACCATGAAAGGAAAAAAGCTGCTGCTCAAACCCTGGTCCTCAATCTGGCAAATTTAAGGAAAGTAGAAAATATAAAGCTCAGCTACATAACATTAATACAGGCTTGGTTATCTTCAGTTAAAACTATGGCAAATTTGTAAGTGGATGCATATAAATATCGATAAGAATCAGATGACACAACTTATGGATTGACGACAGTACTCTACATAACCAGTGTGCACGAAATTGTACCCATAAAAGTAAAATCTAAAAAGCATAAAATAAGTGACAGCAGATATTTGTTATTTCACACTTTGCTTAAAGAGCATAACATAAATGGAATACAGTATCAAAGGACAGATATCACATTCATGCATCCTTTATCATCTTATACTGTATAATAACATCCTTCTTAACCACCAACATACTGCCCTTACTTCCTCTACTGACATGTGTATGCAGCAACAACTTCCACCTAATTTAATCATCACCAATACTCTGATTAATGAATCACTGTCAGTATTAATAACCAGGATATCTGAAAGGGCAGCAATCAAGAAGGCAGTTCAAACAAGCAAAACAAGATATATGATGATGAATCCCATTACACTGAAATGAAGGCATGACATGTCCTTGCTCATACTCAAAATCACTGCCCTGGTTAGGGTCTTGTTCTTTTGCTAAAAATAAGAAACTAAGCAGCCAAAGATGTATATATATTACCAGTAGGTCCAGTACCATCAAGATTACAGTTCAGACAACCAATCTATTATGTACGGCACTGGCTTTCTACCCACCCAAAGGAAGAGATTATCCGTACTTCATTATACTTATGCATAAAACCCAAGAACAGAATGTGATGATGATCTGTTCTTTAGCCAGGGTTATAAGAATGTAAATAGTCAAAAATTTATAAATTGCAATAGTGTTAAATTTTGAAAATTTGAAATCTATAATTTGTGAGAGCAAAGAAAGAGCACCTCGACAAATCCTCTTCCATTCATCACAGGGACAGAACATGAAAACTGGATGCACTGAAGCTCATCAAGCTCCTTGGAGCATTGATCCATTGACTCCTGAGCATCTTCGCAGACCAGATAATTCCCTTCTAAAGCACACAATAACCTGAAAAGAGTAGGTTTAAGGGTCATATGCTATACTAATAAAAAATACAAATACTTCAACCAAATCATGGAACCTAAAGAGTATGTCCAAGGCACTTTCAAATTTTACATTTAACTTTCAACATGCAAAGTTTTTGCATTTCACAGAGCAACATGTAGAGACTACCTAGTGGCAGGGCGAAACAGGTTGATACCCTTAACAGAAAATTCAGCTCTCTTTGATGCTGGTACAGCAATTGGACTAACACTCAAAATCTTACTATAATTGTTACTTCTGAAAGGTAAGGATTTATCTATGACAACCTGACCTGCAGCAGAAAAGTTAAGATACCTAGTCATATAAATAAATATTACTAATTCTGAATGATATAGTTACTCCATACACAAACCATAATAACAATAAGGGTAAAATACATTTTATCCCCCCTGAAATATAGCCATTTCTCAACTTAACCCCCTGAAGATTTTTTTTTAATCACTTAACCCACATGAGGGTTAGTTATAAGCAAAAACATTACTTTTCCAGTTAAATGAAACAAAACACATCATATGTGCACAACACATGACCTTACCGTTACAAAAAGTGAAATTTTATTTATCACTTAGCCCCCTGATGTTTGGTTTAAAGTGCATGGAGGTTAACCTCCATTTAATTTAATTGGAAAAGTAACGTTTTCACTAAAAACCAAACCTCAAGGAGTTAAGTGATATAAAAAAAAATTTAAAAAAAAGCCTTCAGGGGGTAAGTTGAGAAAAAAGCTACACTTCAAAGGAAATGAAATGTATTTTACCCTAACAATAATAACAATGACGACAATATGGACAACATTAGAAGCCCATTAACATTACATCAATATTCAATCAAGTCCATCTAATAAAGTTATATATGTGGCAAAGACTTGAATTAGATGTGGATACAAGTAGGTCCTTGACATAGACAACTTGTCACAAAAAGGACTTTTAACTTTTAAACAGTTAATGTACTTGATTGCGCAAAATAATAGTTGATGGACTTAATTGAATACTGAGATAAAATTTTGACTCATGTTATCTTGACCCGTAGCAAAACAACAACAGAAATATGGCAAGAGACCATTGAAAATGAAGGCTATCTGATGCTGCACCCTGATGTGAACCCATCCAGTTCTCCAAAAAGCATCATCTGAGACATCCAGAAGCCTATTCAAACTGGAAGTCAGATCATAGCAAAGCTGTAAAAAAACAACCAAGCCTTGTAAGGTTAAGAGTGTCCCTTGATAGCAGAAAGAACCACCCACGCACACATGCTAGTAGGTTTAGAAAGACAAAGCTTACTTCCTCCCACACAGCCTCAGCCTGACGCAGATAAATAGTCAAAACGATACAACCAGGCCGTATGTAGCTCTCGATATCAGTGGGACTGTGGGATAACCAGTCAAGAATCTGGAATCCAAACCCTTGGCATGATTAAATTTCAAAGGAAAGAAATGAACAATAGTTACTCTTAGCAGCTTTAAAAAGCTTAAATTACCTGTGCTCTAAGTACAAGAGGAAAATCATTCGGTTCTTTACCAAAGAGTTTAAAAACAATTCGATCTGTGCGACTCTGAATGGTGGAAACAAACAAATTAGCTGTTAAATGACGACAATCTCAAGATCTTATAAATTTAACATAAAAAGGCATTGTTCAACCTCAGCTAGCAAAGGAAAACTATTACCAACATTTATTGATTTATTCTTTTGTGTTTTCCCACCAAAGATGGGGGCATAAGAGAGTTGAATCGAAAACTGGAAGGAGCAAGTACCAGAATGCAATTTCATACATTAAAATAAGCCACTAAGCAGGCAATTGCAACACCAAAATTTCTGCAAGGTAAAACAAGCAGCATCATGTCTGACACCTAAGGAAGGTCCAACATGGTCTTTCTCAGCTTAAATTTCCTCAGGGAATTCTCCCCTCCTCTCCTCCCGCCCCCCCCCCCCTTCTCTTTGCCCCCCAAACCTTTACTTTTTGGCTTCTTGCCGAGCGTGAGTAAATGAAGCAGTTCACTGCTTATAGTCATACCACCAAACTTGCATGACATATTAAGACAGCACCAAAAAGTCTAAGAACCACAACCAAAAACACTATGTGGTAATTTCTGCAAAACATTCTCAATTTCTATAGAAAGTCACATAATCCTAATCCTGGGGATGGGTTGTTGTATGTGAGTTAAAGAAGTAAGAACTGTGTACATAAGCACAAGTAGAATAGCCAATCCAAAATAATGCTGCAAGACAAACATACCTGAGCTTCTCCAATAGAACTAGAAGGGGACTGGGCAGATGCAGAATCTGAATTTCCACTTGTTTGAGGTGGACTTGACTGATGAGAATCATGTTGCGTCCATGGGTAATCAAGAGAGCTAGTCCCAAGATTTGCAGAGACAGGCAATCTTTCTATATCTTCTATGCCATCATCTGAGTCAATATATATGTCATTCAAATCAAAATTATTCATCTTGGTCTGTCCAGCAGTACTGTCTCTGGCTTCTGAGTAAGCCGGTGGACTATTTGAAATGCTGGGCTTTGTAGAAGACATGGTCTGTTGATCAGTAGCCCTAGCATCATTTGTATGCAACACTTGATGTTGCATTTCAGTTATAGAAACTGTTTGATGTTGTCTTATAACAGTTGGAGAGCCTTGAGAACCATTTGAGAATAAAGTAGAAATCATCTCAGACTTCCCAGATGAACTCCCTTCTTTCAACAAACTCTCTGGTTCCAGCAAAAGGTTAGGCAAGTTCTTGCCCCCTTGTTCACTATTCTGACTAGCAAGACTCCTTAAAAGATGAGTTAGCAGATCCTGATCTGTGGTCTGATCTGACCTGTCAGCTATAGTCCATAAAAAAAATGTCATAATCCAACCCTAAAAAACCTCAGTCATAGCAGCAATACCAATTAGAGAAACAGATAAGAGAAGATTCTCAAGAAACAAATATAATAAGATGTTATTAAGGGCCCCAAGTGTCATTCTCACCATATGCTTCAATTAATAAGTGCCAAGGAGCTAAAAAATAATTAGTCTCGTAAGCACATTAACATTACACAAGATTGACACATTTACATAAGAAACATATGTTCAGATCCCCTAAACTAAAACTTAATTGCATTCTGTCTGTCACTTTTCAAGTTACATAGTTCTTTAAGGGATTTAAAGTCAAAACTAAGGTTCAATAGTGCTGCAAAACTTGTACAAAGAGAATACTAGAGGGACTGAGATGAACAGATACTGTAAGTCTGTAACAATGAGAGAAGTACAAATTATTAGCTAAACAGTGATAAAGCAGCCATATCATGTCTAAACACTATCCTTAAGCAATGAAGATCAAAGTGAAAGACCTTTATCTAATCAAAACAGTCCATAATAGTTGTCTACGTGTCCAATCTCTTGCTTTGGCCTTTACATCAGAATATTTGATAAATCACTTACCTTACTACTGGATATCTGTTGTCATCAATGTGCTCAGGCACACTTGTTAACCATAGGACTTCTTAAGCTATTTTCCTAGTATCATATTTTTAAAGTCCTACGGTACTAAAACAATTTTATTCATAATTTTACTAGGTTTGAATAACTTACATATGTACATACACATGTAACACATGATCCTTTTGAAGTTTCAAGCCAATTTTTTTGCCACCACATCATTTCCTCCATTAGATATTGAACCAAAATCACTTAGCCACAAGATTACTTGATCTCCCCAGTGTTCAAGAGTACTTCAATTTGTCATAGTCAGGCCCTGAGTTACTACCTTTTTCAACCCATTGTTATCTTTCTATTATTACAACGTCCTCTCTCTGTGGCTTCCTTTCCATTAGAGTTGTCCATTCCCCAGGACTAGGACATATTTGGAGCCCTCAATCCATCTCTTCTAAGTTAGTTGATCAGTCAGTCTTTCTTCAGGAAATTTCTTCACTGGTGATTCAGACATTGCCAAAAATGAAGAATATTTTACTCCATACTTTGTCCCTCAAGGTACCTACAGATGCTTATGAATGGAATCTAGCCTTGTGATAAGCTCAAGGCTAACTAAGTAATGTCAACTAACACGCGAAAATCCAAGGTCAAACTATTTTGCTTGCCATCTTCTAAGTTCTAACCTGTTAGGTCCAGCTTCTCACTCTTGAAAACTGAAAGACGTTATATGATTATATCTCAACCATTCTGGCCATTTTACAGCCCTAAAGCCCAACCTTCAGTCCCCATCATAGCAACAATGATGAAAAATCAAGCAATCTGCCCTTCTCATGCTCATCCTATTTTCCATCTGACCCATTATTTTCCATATAAATTAAGTGAACAACCTTGAACAAATTCTTCAACATGAAGTGAAATAGAAACTTGAGGAAGTAATATGTTGGCCTAGTTGTTAGAAACGATTCTATGTGAAAATCCAGACCAATAACTGGACCTACAGGTTTATCTTAGGTTACTAAATACGAAACCTCTCCCCCATAGTTAACATGTCTTGCCCCTATATCTTTGACAAAAATACAGTTTTCATAAACTGCATTTGCAAATGACCAAACTACCTTCCTGCAGCTATTAACATAGCCGCTATCTATAAAAAGATATAATTTAAACTACAATCATGCCTTTGATCATTTCAAACAAGAGGAACAAGCATCAATAAACACCATATAAAATAATCAAGCAGATCTTACATGAAATCAACTCCTCTAGGCTCTAGTTACGAAGATAATATTAAAGAAATACTTACAATGCATATTTGATAGTATCTTCAATAAACTTATCAACAGATAACTACTAGACTGATCATCGTTTAGTGAACTTCCATTAGGAACAGTATCATGAGTTGTTTTCCTCCTCCGTTTATTATGGCCCGCCAAACGTCTCCGGCAGCTTCTCTTTCCTTCATCAAACTCTTGAAGCATGTGAAACCTGTTGATGGAGTAAAAGAATTTCATGAAATAGATTGATTTAAACTTTATAAAATTAAACAATTGCAATAAATAATTAAATAAATGCTTGCATGAAAATAACGAAACCAAGAAGGGGAACTTACCTACTACATTGTTGACAGAAGCGCTGCATTGCGTTTCCCACAAGGGCCTTAGTGGCCTTGGAGTGCATCTCACAAACTTTATGACGTCTGTGATAATCTTTAGCATTACTCAGATCTGCGCCGCAATGGTCGACCTGACAAACAGCTCGATTGGAAGTACCTCCAGCTACTCTGCTTTTCTTCCCGTTCATTCCTTCCCAGCTAGCCATTGGAGAACCATGGCCACCAAGCTTTAAGCTAAGGCTACCCGCTTCCTCATTCAAACCATCATCCTCCAGCATAATAACCCTCCTCTTCTTCTCCCCTTCCTTGTTCCCCTTGCGAATCCCAAGATCCACTTCGTCAGAGCAGGAAGATGAAGTGTTCGTGTTGGAGTTGGAGGGAACCCCAGCCACAGGGATCCCATTCCCAGACCCAACACCGACAGGGAAAATTTGCCGCCCCACCCCCACACTATGTTCCGGCACTGGATTAGCCATGAAAAGATCACCATCCCATTTCCAATGATTCGAATCCCATTCCACGGACCTCTTCCCCACACCCCGCAAATCCGAGGGAGTACCCATACCGTAAAAATGAAAAGCTTCTGTGCCAAATCTAGCTTCCATGATCACAACCCCAATAGGAATCCAAAAAATTCCAACACCATAACAATCACTAAATTATTAAGTTACCGTATCAAATTGAGAGCATGGAATCCGAATTAATTAGCCTCACTTCTTCCCAAAAAGTCCAGAAAGTGTACACCCACGCAACCATGGTTCCAATTAAGGGAAACCCACATATAGCCAATTAGGGACCTGATGAGCTCATGTTAAAGTCAAGTCAACTATACAGACAGACCCAGATGAGCTCAAGTACTGAGAAAGAAGCCCTTCATCTAAAGAAAATTATAAGACGGAGAAAAGATAAATAAATAAAAATAAAGAGGGGGAAATTAAGATTCAAGAAGAAGAAGAAGAACCTTAAAGTGATGAAGGGAAGCAAAACGGTACTGGCTGGGACAGGTGTACGTGAGAGAATTGGGGTTGGACGTTGGAGAGAAAGCAGATCGAGGGTGGATAGGCAGCGGGGAGTGAATGTCGGAAAGTGCGCCAAGTACGAGGGCAACAGGTTCGGTGGAGGGGAACGGTGTTGATAATGACGATGGTGATAGGAAGATGAATGTGAATGGGTTTTCTTTCCGTGACAAGGAAAGGTTTATGGTAATGGTATGTTATGATATGATATTCTATATGGTATATAATAATAATAATAATATTAATAATAATGTGCAAGAGAGAGGAAGAGTAGGAAGAGGGTGGTGGGATTGGGAACAGTATGCCCACCCTTAAAGTGGTGGGCCACTTGCACACACACTGCGTGTCTCTCTCTAATCTATTGCCCTTACGTTATGGGGGCAAAAACAAAAAAGATGCCTTTGCTTTCGTAATCCTATTCCATTCCTCGGTCCTGTGCTAAATGCTAATCTTCTCTCTCTCTCTGTACCAGGGTCTGGCTCTGGCTGGCTGGGTTACTGGCCTGGATTCCCCTGTCCTCCCCGTGTTTCGTTAAGTATACGTCACATTCTTCGCCTTCTCTATAACAGTTTTCCTTTTCCTTTGAGATTTGAGATGACCACATGCATGCCTGATGCCAAGCCAACCACCCCACATCACCCAATTTTTACTCTCATTACCAACACAACACTGCACAACACTCTCTTCATTATCTCATTATAACAATAATAATAATAATAATAATTATTATTATTATTATTAATCTTTCATATTGATTAAACCTGGCTGTTCTTAGTTGTGCTTCTTCGGAAATAAGTAGAATAACATATCTGCATGTATTTGTTCTTGGCAACCAAAATAAACAAATATTAGCATGAGAGATTTTTTATCTATCTTTTTTTTTATCGATATTTAATGTAAATTGTGAAACACGTATTAATTATTATTTATATTTAATTAATTTTTAAATATTTATTATGAAATTAATAATTAACAATTTACATTAGATATACTTATCAGGATATCATAATACTTCTTATCCTGACATTACTCAAAAAAATTAGTTATTGACTAACTTTCATGTATATTTATAATATTGAAATGCGAACAAATGCAAATGTATTGGATATCGTTTTCACCCTTCTCAGCTAAAAAAAAAATTGGTTTCCTTTTCACCCATGTTGTATGTTCAAATATCCTTTCACCAATGTCATAGAATGTAAGAGCTTTTATTTTTCGTGTAAAACTATCTTTTATTAGCCTAAAAGAGGGAAAGTTTTCCTCCTCCCATATAATATGATTATACTTTCATAACTTTCTATTAAGTGCTTATTTAAAGATAATATTCTATATTTCTTTGTCATAATAGTGACATTATTCATATCTGACCAACTAAAAAGATTATATTATTTTTTTAAGAAATCGGGGGCAAGAGCAATCAAGTTAGATGGCCACATACAACCCCCAAAAAAAGTTAGATGGCCACAAACATAGACCAAACATATTGAATAATTTTTCTCTTAAAATATCACGCAGAGGCAATTCCTCATATCCTGTGTGGTTTAATATTTCTTCGTGTTTATAATAAAATTCCTAGATGATGGATAAACATATGAATGAAAAACATACTCATAGACAGAGGATAATCTTCTTGGGGATAGGGGGAGCCATGACCCCCTAACATTTTTAAAAACTTTACATGAGTATTTAAAAAAATTACACATTATTCATTTAAATATGATTAAAATATTATATGACCCTTTAAAAATTTAAGAAATTATATATGAGTATTTACAAAAATTACATACTACTTCCCTACATATATATGATCAAAAAATTATATGGCCCCTCCAAAATTTTAGCCCAAAATCCGTCATTGCTTATAGATACTTATTATTGCATATATGGTATTACTAGACAATGTTAAGTGTTTTATCGCAATCCTTGCAGGTGCTTCCAGGACTTGCAATTGATGTTTAGGGTTGTCAAAACAAGTCAAATTCATCAAGTCGGTTCGTTTACTCACATAAATTATGTGAGTCAGGTTGTAAAATTATGGACATGTAAAAACGCAGGTAATTTTAAATATACCTGTTTAACTAGCGGGTTAAACATGCTAACCCCCACGGGCCACCGCATATATATATATATATTTAATTTCACTCAAATTTTTTTATTTAATTTCAAAAATTAAAAATTAAATGACAAAACTGGATCGTGTATCTGGTAATACTGGACTACTGGTTCGTGGGCACTAGGCTGCCTATTGGCATTGGGCCAGTCAAGCCATGCCTATTTCCATTTTCATTATCACTTATCACATTCAAATCAAACCCTAGTCTAAGTTCCCCACTTCCCTTTCTTGCCCCAGTCCCCTTCCCCCCAAATCCTAAAAGCAGTGGCACAACACTTCACTTTGTGAAGTTGTGACACTGACAAACCAGCAGCCAACAGCAAACTAACAACGAAGCCATGGTCCAACACCAGCAACGAACCAACAACCAAGCCATGGTGCAGCAGCAACAACAGCAAATCAACCACGGTCTAATCCAACCACAATTTTTTTTCCTGATTTTTGGTATGAGTTTTTCTCATAACTAGTTTAATAATATTTGTACATGGTAAATTTCATTATGGACCTTATTTTTTTTTCTCAGGTCTAATTGCGAGGATGTGTTAATTTGGATATTTTAATTTGTTGTTTGCATTACTAATATGTCATGTAATATTTGGTTTGAAATTCTTAAGTTTTATTTTTTTACGAAATTAAAAAAACAACAGTTCCGCGGGTTGGACCGTTTAGGCTCACAAGTTGATACAAGGCGAATCGGATTGACTAATTTGTAACCCGTTTAAATGGGAGCAATTTTAGCCCGGTCCATTTAACAGCTATATTGATGTCTAACTTATATAAAATCTATTGGTATTTAAGTTTTCTATATGTATATATTTAATTTTAATAAATACAAAAATGGCCCCTGAGTTTATCGGCGAATCGGATTAACTAATTTGTAACTCGTTTAAATGCGAGCAATTTTAGCCGGATCCATTTAACAGCCCTACTGATGTCTAACTTATATAAAATCTATTGGTATTTAAGTTTTATATATGTATATATTTAATTTTAATAAATACAAACGTTACCAAGAAATGTTACCTGAAGTACACATAACATATGCTTTTAACCTTTCCTATTACACTGGAAAAAAAAATACTTCTCATGTGACAGCCTCTTTAAGAGTAATATCTTTTGAGTCACGTTTCCCTACCTCAAGGAGTTTTGTTACCACAGCTAATTTTTTTTTATATATTAAATTAATATAATAATATTAAAAAATAGATAATATTTTTTATTATGAAAGTACTTGGAGGTAGCTGGTAGGGATACATACAAAGGGTAAAATAAAATTCTTAATATATTTTTTACATCATAATATATGTTAGCTTCGTTTTGCACTTTCTTACTCTTAATAAAAAAAAATATTACAAACTCACTTGGGAGTAAAAATACATTAAGGTAGAAATACATGTAAGGAAGAATAGATGTGTGTTTGGATTAGATGTGGAATAAAATATATGTTAAAAATAGATTATGTGTATAATTGATTTTTAAGAAAATTGATTATGATAAAATTAATTTGTGTTTGAAAATATTAATTTATAATTGATTTTAAGATAAAGAGTTTTATTTAGATTGTATTAAAAAATTACTTTTATGTATTAAATTACCAAAAGATATATGAAATGATTAAAAAAGTTATTTGGTTGATGATAAATATGTATTTATTTCTCAAATTTTTTAAAATAAAATAATTAAATGTTTAAAATAAAATATTTTTAGAAAAGTTTATTTTAATTATAAAAAAATAATCTTAACTTATAATTAATTTTACACATTTTACAAATAAAATAAATTTTAAATAAAATAAATTTAATTAAAAATAATAGTTATCCCAAAAAATTAAACAAAACAAACGCGCCCTAGAATTTCCCATTAGCTTACACTTGTGTGAGTTTTGATTTAATACACACATTTTTAACACATCAGCTTTGTGATCAAATACGATTCTGAACTTGTGAGTAGAATTGGGCCATCGCCAGTTGCCACAACTACAAGGAGATAGTGAGAGAAACGAAAGTGGACAGAAATCCGAGATGTTTCGGTGCACCTGTGTGTAGTGAATGAAAATATGTCTAATCAATCCATAGCTAATCAAGTTATTGACTTTGACTTGCCTTCAAATCAAAAGACAAGAAGCCAATCACAGTGTCAAGTCAAGGATTCCGCGGGATATAGTTTGGGCCCCGGAGTCCCTGGACCCAATAGCTGATCCAAAAGAAATAGTATTTTAAATAAAAAATTAATTTTGTTTTGCTTTCAGTTTAATTTTTTAAAACTTTTATCATTCAATATTTTAATGGAGTGAGAGGGAGAATTAATGAGTGATAGTATTTTAATAAAAAAATTTATTTAGTTAAATTCAATTATTTTTCTCTATAATTAAGGTTTTTTAATAACTTCCATAATCATTATGCAATTATCTTAAATGACATAAAAAAAATAAATGGAATAATAATTAGATAATACATAATTAAATAATAATATAAAAAATATTTAACATACTGTTAAAGTGTAACAGAACTAGTATCTTCTCTAGTCTTTACTAGGGGTTGTGGTTACGTGATTGAGGATTCGCGCTTTTACATCTTTATTTCTCATTCACCCCTTAGGTCTAATGAAACTTCCCTAAAACAAAAAATATATATTGTTTCACATAAATAATATAGTAAATATTTATTTTAGTCCTTCAAATATATACTTAATATTACATTGGTCATTCATTTTATAAATATATTAAAGTGATCCTCAAAAAATATATAAGACATTAAATTGATTTGTCAATGTCATATTTTTACTATCAAATTGATCATTAAAATGATATTAAATTAGTCATTTAATGACAAAACTGATAACATTAATTATCATTAAAAGACTAATTTGATATTACTCATAAATAAATGACCAATTTAATATTACTCACAAATAAAATATTAATATAATATTACATATATTTTTAAAAAACTAAATTAAATATTTACGATCTTGTTTAAGAGGAATAGACGGTCCGAGTTTGCTCTAAGTATGGTCAATTGTAGAGCTATCAAAGTGATATGGCTTAATAGTGAATAGGGTTTTAAAAAATTTGAACTCGTATAAAAAGTGAGTCAATATGGGCTCCCTTTCCCCAATTTGTTGCGAGCTTACTCTGGATGAACAAGTTGCCTCACTTTTAAAATTACTTTTGATAAAGTTTTAATTTTTATAAAATTTTAGAGAATTAAATTTGGTTATTATTAGTTAAATTTTAATGATTTTATATTAATTCTGTTTATTTTTCTATTTTCTATTTTTTGTAAGTTAATTTTTTATAACACCAATACAGTTAAAGTAAATCAAGTTGGTGCGTTAAAAGTGAACTAACTCAATTAAATATAATTTTTCAGTTTTCCCCAAGCCACTGTTAACTAGGGTGACCAATTTTAAGTATATTGGGATATGCTAAAATTTATTGCGCCAATCCTTTTATTTAGGGTGGCTTCTACCGTGGGGAACTATAACATGTGGTCCACCCATGAGTCAGTAAAATAACAAGTAATAGTAGGTTGCCAACCCTTTACACATTTTTAAAAAAAGCCTTTTGTATTTACAAATTAGACCCTTAAACCTTAATAATTGTTAAATAGTTAATAACCTGAATAACTTTTAAAATATAAGTCTCCAAACATAAATCACGTTAGGACAAACCCACTTTTAACTAAAATCAAGTTTGTAAAATCATGTTCATCTAAAATTAAGTTTACAAAATCTAAACAAATATTGGTGTCTTTTCTCTTTAACTCCCAAGAGAAATGCTCTGGCTCTGCTCTTATGTAGTGACATATCTACATCATTGCTCTTCGTTATCAATTTTAGCCATATGTGTCGTGGGAATTTCTCCAAATTCGTGATGATGAAAAAGTTTATAATCTTGTTTAGCAAGAAACTAAATTGTCTAAGTGCCTTGAGAAATTGAACCAATATCTATTGTTTCCCCTATTCATCAATAAGGCTTGGAGGAGCATGATATTGAAAATGACTATGAAATTAACTAATGGAGGACAGGATAGAAATTGACTTCAAATCATATATCAACATCAGGTTTTGTGACTATTTAAGATGCGTTTTAGTGAAAAACAAGTTAAAATATATAAGAAAAATAATAGACATAATGTAATAAATAGTTTGTGCACTAAATTAATAAAAATTTCTTGTTTTAAAATTTTAATTTGATTTTACTAAATAATTTTTGTCAAAATAACCACATATTCTTATTTATTCATTACAAAAATTTAATATGCATTAAAAATCTCTTTAATATATACACCATAATATTTTTCTTAAATGCTTGTGACCTAATATTTAAATTATGCTTCTTTGTTATATCTCAGTTGATTGTACAGTAGTCTTTTTAAACAAAAAAATAAATAAAAATAACTGTGCTATTAGACTATACATATTATTCATATGTATAATCCTTATTTTTACGGTAGTGTGGTCACGTCTGGTATATACTTGTAAAACAAGATAATATTGATAACTAAATTTTATTTTTTGGATAAAAGTTTAGGAGGAGAAGTTGCCTCATTCTAATGTTAGGACATTTCACAAGTCCCATCAAGAGTTTATAGTAGATGAGACATTTTATATTTTTTAATATTTAGATATTTTTGAATTTCGAGAGATTTAAAATAATAAAAAATTAATGTTATAAAATAATCTATAATATTGATATTGTAAAATTTTTAAAATACTAATTATTAGAATAATCAAGTAGATTTCTCATTAATCCTGAAAGCGGCCTAATATTTATGTTTTTGTAAACCAACATTTTAAATATGTTTAATTAGATTTCTTACTATATGGTTTGGGCTAAATAAATAATAATTTAAAATTAATTATACACATCATTAATTTTCTTTTTTAATTCAATAGAATGCATAAATTTTAAATCAATACAAAGATAAGATTTTGAAAAATGTTAATAAATTGTGTAAAATAATATTCCTTTTGTGCAACAGCAAAAATAATGTTGCGAGCTGCTACAATCTTAACAATCTATGATATTTTTTTTTCAAAAATGGCTATGGCATAAGAGCTTTTTCACATGAGAAAGAAGAACAAAAAATAACAATATTTTATTGGGAACAAACTTGTAATATTTTACAAAAAAATAATAAACTTTATTGGGGTCTAACTTATAATTTTTTTATTACAGGTAACCTATACTAATGGTATCTGATTTGCTCTGATCTAAACCATCCATTTATTTTATATTAAATCTAACGGTTTGTAATCGATGGTCCACCGATGAACCATTTAATTGTTGGTTCACCTTAGACGCCACCTTTATTTAGAGTTGTTAAAGTTGACCAAGCTTAAATAATTCAGTAAAATATATGAGTTTAGCCAACAAAATGTTAGCTCGCAGAAAGTTTAGTTCAACCTAATTTTAAGTTGTATCAGACCAGCTCGTAAGTCCAATACAATTAATGATGCATTGACAAGTTTTAATAATATATTAGTAACACATATTAAGTTTCTCTTTTTAAGTTTACTCAAATGTTATTTTAAAAGAAATATTCATACATTTTTAATAATAATTAATTTAAAATCTTTCAATATAAGTTAATTTAAACTTTTTAATACAAGTTTATCAAATAAATGATTTCATATTACCTTTTATGACTTTAATTATAAAAATAAGTAAAAAATATATCCCGACTCAAATAACTCAGCCCATTGAGCTAGACTTAACATTTTACTAGCCTGAACTAAAATTGACACGGTTCAAATTTCACGTGGTCCCAGCAGGTGAGTCCAAATTGACTCCCTACTTCTATTGGAGGAAAGTTTATTGATAATCTCCAACATTGACCGTTCTATTTCCGACGTCCTCGTGGACCCTTCTCGTTGTAGTCCAGCACAAACGACTGCAGTAGCCAGTAATGCATAATAGCTTTTCTAGTACCACTTTGCCCGCACATGGTGACAGGTACCACAAATCTTCATGTTATACCACTATTCATGGATTCGGGGAATACAGTGCTGTAGTTTCAAAAGCAAGCCTTTTAGTTAGAAATAAGAAATATATAGAGGCTTCCTTCTGAGAAGACTCTTGGCGAAAACCATGTGACCAAAAGGAAATGTCTCTAAGAAACTCGAGAAATTATACTTGAAGAATGCATTATTTGATAAGTCCAATGTGGAGAATTACGAGCATAACTTGTCCTTTAATAGTCGCAAAAGTGTTTGAAGTAACTTGTCTTTTAATGAGGATGGCCTTCATTTCACCTCCAAGGATGTGAAGCAAAAAAGCCTTATGAGATCATAGTCATTATAGTCAACCATCGGGAGATGTTGCAATTGTAGAAGTGTATAGAAGTGCTCTTGTAGGTATTTTTTTCTTTCTTTTTGGGTAGTTTTTGGACCTTGTTTTGATTTTTTAAACATGTTTGCAGGTCTAATTAGTTGGAGGACCGTTAAAACGGGGTTAAATTTGCTAGGTCAGTTCGTTTATCCGAATAAATTATATGAGTCACACTTTAAAATTAATGACCTGTAAAAACGAAGATAATTTTGAATCGATTCGTTTAACTCGCGAGTTAAATAGGCCAACCCGCGTGGGCGGCCGCATAACTTTTTTCTCTTAAAAGTTTAACTTTTTTGTACAAAAAAAATAATTTAAAAATTTAGTTACTTAAATACTCTTTTCTCAAGTAAAAATACAAAATGTATGTACTGTACATGCTAGCATTAACACAACTCACATATAAACACATTCGTCAAACTCCATAAGTTTATGTTATGAGTTTCATTTTGATCCACTATCAGTATAAAGTTTTTTTTACATTGTCATCCAATCATGTGTTGCTAACTCATTAAAAGAATTTGACTATCACAACAACTATCTAGAAAATATAACTCTTTTAATGATGTATCAACATAGTAAAAAAAAATTACACTGATAGTGGATTAAAATTAAATTCTTATGTTATTTATTTATTTGAATTCTCCCTTAACCCTTTAAATGAAATTAAAATATTAAATATTATATCTATGTAATGTAATATTTGATTTGAGATTATTAAATTTAAATTTATTTTAAAGTTTACAAGTAAAAAAAAAAGTTTCCCGAGCCGACCTGTTTAAGCCCGCAAGTTAATGCGAGGTGATTTAGACTAGCTAATTTACAACCTGTTTAAATACGAACAATTTTAACATGATCCGTTTAACCCGCGGCCCGCGCACGGGCGGGCTTGAACAGGCCGGCCCGACCTGTTTGACAGCCCTAGTTAGTTGCAACTTGTGGTGGGCTCGTGGTTCTTCCTCCCTGGAACTGTTACTCATGTGCCCCAAAAAAACAAGAGACAAGTTATTATTATTATTTTTTTAAGGTAAAAATATTTTTTTATCCCTAAATTTTGTTTTAAATTTATTTTTGTCTCATAATTATATTGTATTTTTTTTTGTCTCTAAAATTTTTTAAAACTCACTAAATTCGTCTTTTTATTTGAGCACAAATACACAATTGACATTTTCCAGTTAAGATTTTTTTTAAATAATAGTTAGGGACAAATTTGATGATTTTTGAAAAGATTTAAGATGAAAACGAAACAATAAAATTGTAAGACAAAAATGAAACTTAAAGTAAAGTTATAGGACAAGTAGTCAGATTTTTCCTATAATGAGTCATATGCATAATTTTATTTTTAAACTTGTATATTTGTGCATTAATTAAAAAAATTATGTATTTCATATATATATATATATATATATATATTGATCATTAAAAATAAATTTCAATTAATCTATAACAAATAATTTGAATTTAATATTGATATTTAAGTTTATTTGCATTTATAGTTAAAAATCTTGAACTGGTTATTTACTAAAGATAAGTAATGTGTTAGTATATCACTGGTTCAACCAGTGAGTTACTGGTCGAATTACATAAAATTAAATCAATATATGAATATCTAATAAAAATAAGAGTAAAACACTTATTTTAGTCCCTTAAAGATACAAGTAACATCAGTTTAGTCTTTTAATAATTGTGGGACATCAAATTTGTCCTTTTAAATGACCATTTTAAGTCATTGAAATACCAATTTGATGTCACCAATTATTAGAAGACTAAACTAATGTCACTTGTATATTTAGAGGATCAAAATATGTGTTTACTCTAAAAATAAAAAATCATTAAAATAATATAAAAATCACTAAAAATATAATTTAATTTCAAACTAATAAAATTTCATAAATAACTATTTAATTTCTACAATACAAAAGTTTTAAAAGAAAATGATGCATAAAAATTCATTATAGAAAAAAATTTACTTTTCCTCATTTAACTTTATTATAAATTTCATCTTCATCCTACAACTATATTATTTTATTATCGTTCTAAATCATTTCAAAGCTCATTAAATTCGCCCATAATCACTAATTCAAAAAAAAATCCAGTTGGACAATGACAAATATGCATTTATGTTTACATAGAATATTATATGAGCAAATTCTGTTAACATTTCTAACATTGTTAGCAGTGAAGGTGGATTTGGTAAGTTTTCAAAAGAGTTGAAATAAAAACAAAATAAAATATAGTTATAGAACAAAAATAAAATTTAGAATAAAGTTAATATAAGAAAGTTATATTTTTGCCTTCTTTCAACATATATGAAGATAATTTTTCTTTCCTTTTTTTTTTTAAAACAAAAGTGTGTATAGCGTTATTGCGAGTCTGCAACATCAACCTACAAGTTCTACCAAAATATCTGCACCGGACTATAATCACCTAAATTAAACGTTTTTTTCCCGTTCTAAGAATTACCTAAACTAAACTTATAACAATAACTATGGGACTAGGTTTGTGTCAACAGCCAATTTACTTCAAACACTTATGTGAAGATAAAAAATAGTTTTTATCATTATGATCGAAAATAGTTTGAACTCATAGTAGAGATAAAGCAAGGCACTACCATACCTTGTAAATTTTTTTTAATTCAATTATATAAAACAATGGGTAAGGATTCCTCTTATAATTACTTAGTCATAGACTCTAATACTAAATTAATAAAATTAAATAACTTACCCAAAAACTTTAACTATCCAATAATAGTTTTTATCACGAACGGTTTGAAATAATGGGTCTATGGCAGCAAGCATATATACGAGGCCATGAAAGAGAGGTGTATATCTTGTGATATTTTCTAGTCTGTCCATACAACTAGATGCGAGCCCACAAATCCAACTAAAGCCAGGTAAATATTCTCCATCGTTCCCTTTAGCAATGTACTCAATGAGATAGTCATATTACTCCAAATAAAGCACACAGATCCAGCACAAGACAAGAAGCTGGCAGACAACCAAACACAAAACCTCTCCTTTGTTGAGGTCGTAAACATGAGACAACATAACGCAGACGCAGAAGGAATTTCGAATTTATGTTCTTTTATTTCTGTTTTGTTTTGTTTCGTTTTGTTTTTTTAATTAACATTAACATATACTAATTATTCAGTTGTAGTGGAGGTATCTGGTTGCTTTATGAGAATAATCTGGCAACGTGCATGAGTCTGTTTTAGATCCCCTCCGAGCAGACAGCCTTTATTTTATATTCAGTTTAACATGTACTAGGCAGCAGCATTATTGCTACGAACATGTTGTCTAACTCAGAGTTGGCACCCTAATTCGTGATTCGTGATTATTGATATGCTCATCTTGCATGACAACAGCAGACGGATTCATTGTCGATTAATTCGATCCTTGATTACCTTTGGTCCCTCTTAATGAATCCCAAACCTTTCAGCTCAATGCTTGTGGAATGTTAAGCCAATAATTGCTCACTTATAAAAGTGAGGATTAGCAGGCGCATGATTGATGGTCAATATATATAATATGAAATTTTAAAATGGTTTATAAATCTATTCCCAAAATTTTCACATTAGATTATTATTAGCTTTTGATTTTGATTTGTTACCATCGAGTGAGTAGATAAGCTGGCTGGTCTCGAATTTGAGCATTGCGTGTGCAATTGTGTTAAAATTCAGTTGAGAGAGCTTTGTTGCCTGTGTGATTCTATCCGGCTCTAATCTTGATTAGTCAAGCGAAACTCAAATATAAGATATATTTTTTTAAAAAAAAGGCTTTTGATTTGTTTGGTCAACTTGAATGTCATTTTATATGCAATCTTAAAAGGAAAATGCTTATTATTTGTGAAAAATTCTAAATGAGAATTCCATTTAGATAAAACAAAAAGCATTAGTTTTGATTCTATAATAGTCTTGGAATCCTAAAAATTTGTCCAAAAATTGAGTGGTTAGTGCAAAGAATAAGACCGTAAGAGTACTATCTTTATTACAATAAAATTGATCGCACATAATAAAAAAGAAAAAGGTGAGTGGGCGCATTTAAATATTTTTTCAGTAGGGGGTGTGCTCTTGTCGTGAGACCTTCCCTTATATATCCCTTCAGATTGAGTTGCTCCATGCTTGACTGTCTAAGAGTATCGAATGTTCAATGTTCCAATCTTTCTGGTTCGAATTGTCAAGTTGGGCTATAGAAGTATATTATTGCAATTATATATAGTAATATAGAAAAAGGGGTAATCGTGAAATAGACTTATTTTTGGGTTCAGATTTAATCAAGAATCTAAATTTAGTCTCATCATAAAATTTGGCCACAATAAAAAATAAAAAATTGGCTTACACTTTCTTGATGTTTACTATTATTTGGTTTCCTCTTAACTTATAGAACAGACTAGGACAAGCAGATAACCTTCCATAATAGGGTTTTCCTCTAGTCAAAACCTCATCATTTTTCTTTCGATCCATTGTATGACTCTTGGCAGCTGATTACGGAGAACCATTTGTCAATCTCAGAATTAAGCCGACATCTTTTTAAACTTCTATATACTGTTTGTTTCACTCTCCCTCCCTTCAACAAGTCAGTAAATTAAGAAAAATCAAGTATACAATGCAACTAGTGTCATTTGAACAATACCTTGTAACAATTTGAGATGGTAAATTTGTTAGGTTTGACCAAAATTCTTATTTTGATTAATTTTTTATTTTATTGATTGTTTCTTATTTTGAATTGTAATTAATATCAAGATATGTGAAAAATATGATAGAGAGATGTGAGAGATGTTTTTAATAGGAAAGTAGGAAAGTCCTTGTTTAATAAAGAGAGTGTAGGGATAGTTACTTGTCAAGCAAATTAATAATGTGAGTTATAAATACTTGTATTGGAGAATGATTTGGGTTATGAGAATGAATGAAAAGAAATTATGAGAATGTAGTAGATGGTTTGCAACTTTGTCATCAAAAGCTACACCGAGAGAGGGTTTGCAACTTTGTCCATAAAAGTTGCATCGACAGAAGGTTTGCAGCTTTTGTCCATAAAAGCTATACTGGTAGAGGTTTTACAATTTTGTCAAGTTACATTGACAGAATGCTTGCAACTTTTATCTATAAAAGTTAATAAGATACTTAAATCCAAGGGAGAACCACATCTTAAAAGTTAACTATTAAGGTAGATAAGTAGCCTTTTTCTACGGAGGTCAACATGCTACTCTAATACTAATGAGAGAATACTTAAGCCCAAGAGATAATCATACCTCAAAAGCTAACTATTAAGATAGGAGAGCCTAATGACTTAAATACCACTCCATACACTTATATTTAGCCAATGTGAGACTCTATCATTTGTCCATAAAAGTTGTAGTGGAGAGACTTTGCAACTTTGTTTGTGCAAAAGTTGTAGTGGTGAAGAATTATATTGTAATATTGTTTATAGTGGATTTACAACTTTGTTTGTGCAAAAGTTATACTGAGAGAGACTTTGCAACATTATTTGTCCAAAAGTTGTAATGGTGGAGAATTATATTATAATATTGTTCATAATAGATAAGATCTCTTATCATTTGTTGATATAGGCATGTAAGCCGAATCACGTTAAATTTGTACGTTATGAGTTTGTGATATTTGTTTATAGTAAATTTAATTTCTTATTATCGGTTAATGTAGTTATATTAGGCTGAATCAGGTTAAATTTGTATGTTATGTATTTATGATATTTTTTCTAATTATAAGTATTTATTAAAATACTTAAAGAAAGAGACGTGGTATTACCTAACATAATTGACTCAGACGTAGGTTATTTGAAAGATATTTCAGTGTTTTTGGACGTTAGGTAAAAAAGCATTTTTCCAAGCCTAGACGTGGTACAAAGACCCGAAGCTTTTCACCATCAATTTCCTATATTGTTAGCCTATCCAAAGAAATCAATTTTTATAGTTTTTTTTTTCTTTTGGTAGAATTTTTTATAGTTTGTTAGAATCGGTATATTTTGAGCATATAATACATGTGTTGGCAGTTTTTATATGTCAAAATCACTAGTGGAGCTAGCTTAAAGAATAATTACAATGTTAAGTCTGTTATAGCTCTGAATCTTGATGCTAAGGTAATGAATTTTACTCTATATCTGGAAAGATATGAACCTTATTTGGCTTGAGTGATTATTAATTATCATTTGACTTATCAGTCGTAACGGAGCTTTATTTGACAAAATAACAAAGAAAAGGAATTGTCAAGGCATCACGAGTCTTATTTCACGTCAATTGACTTTTTAAATCATGTTTGGTATATAGAATTATTTTTTTGTGTGGACTACGAACGAGAATAAAATGAATTAAAATAGTAATAATTTTTGTTTTATTATTTGATTGTATTTATATTTAGAATGAAATAATAATAAAATTTTATTTTTACGTTTGGTACACACGATCATTACAAATATAAAATAAT
Source organism: Styphnolobium japonicum (assembly GCA_023212625.1). NCBI lineage: Eukaryota > Viridiplantae > Streptophyta > Magnoliopsida > Fabales > Fabaceae > Styphnolobium > Styphnolobium japonicum. The sequence continues at coordinate 6,730,973 of JALBWW010000002.1, read as the reverse complement.
ATAAAATCCTTTAATAAAAGATACACAAATTATGCATATAAATATTCTGCAAATAGGGTGAAATGATAATATGTGCCATAAAATCACACTATTTTAATAGAATAAATCATTTAGTATGATTATTATTTAAGCTAAACTAATTAGCATGTATTCAAAATTGAATATTATTTTAAATTAGAGTATTTAAATAAAAAATACCTTTTAAAATATGTACATATATTTATTGAATGAAAAACAAAATAATTATGGGTAAATGGGGAAAAAAAATTTCCTTACATATTGCGAGGATTGGTTATTATATAAAAAAAAATATAAAATGCATAAATTCATAAATAAAATTAATAATAGATATTTATATAAATATTATATGCAGTACTTATAAATAAAAAAAACAACAACATAGTATTATTGGATCAGCTTTTTTGTTAATTGAAAATAAATTTTTTATTAGGCGATATTTTGGCCAGTTACATTTAAAAAATTAATTTCTTTAAATATTAACCTAAAATAAAAATAAAAGTTTTTGATTGTATTTCAAGTCAAGTCTGGCTCGACAGGTCGCGGGCGGTGGCCAATAGAAAAGGTGAAAGAAGTGAAATGGGGCATAATCAACGTATCACGGAGATGGAGATAATAATGGGATATTACACAAGATTAGGAATAGTTGGACTAAAATCCCTGTAATAATACCAATTCATCATTTCAATTCAAAGCAAGTCAATAACTTGGAGCGCTTTATCCTACGCACTCCTCTCTGCTTATCCTGCGCATATTTTGCCGGTTTCGGAGCGGAGATCTTCAACTACCCCCTCCCTCCCACGCTTACTTCCCAGCGCTCTGCAGACTATTGGTATTGGATTTCAGCTATGTCATTTTCATTTTTGTGATCGAATTTTTTTAAAATTTTTTTTTATGAATGAGCATTTTCTTACAAAATCTGATTTCGACCTGCAAAAATTGGTTCTGTTTTATACTGATCCACAACTTTTGGCTTGGATTTTAGTAGCAGTTTGATCTGATTGATTTGCAAACCGAAACATTATTTATTTTTTGTGTGGCGGAAACACTGATTTTGTACCGTAAAATTTCCGTTGTTTGTTATTCAAGTATGATGAGATGCAAATAATTTTAGTAGAGTATCTTTTCAATTTTACAATCTTTAGCATTTCTGAGAGTTAATATGAATCAAATGAGTGGTTTCATAGCATATAAATCAAATGAAGGTTTAATTACTGGTTCGAAATCAAGCTATGGTGAATTGATAATGTTACACAATGCAATTGGGCAGAAAACACACGAATACATTATTTCCTTGATTCTTTTTTCTTGAATTGTTGAAAGTTGCAATTATTGCCATGGTCTATGAGTTAATCTTCTTTTTGGCAATGAACATGTACATGGACATAGCAATGCGTTTTCCCCCTCCTATTTAAACTTTATATTCAAGCTTAAAAATTGAACTATTGATTAGTGTGAAGTGAACTGATGGATTTATGAATTATAGTCAGAGGCAAGAATCATGAGTTGTTTCAGCTGTTGTGAAGAGGATGACTTCCACAAGGCTGCTGAAAGTGGAGGACCTTATGTGGTAAAAAATTCAGCAGGTAATTTGGTTCATATTAGCTAGAGGAGTGCATCAGGGATGATGTGTATGGTCAAAACTTTAAAGCAATCATGCTTCTTTAAGTGATATTTCCATCTCAATTGAATTGAATCAGTAGTATGGGATTTAGATGCTGTATTACGATACTTCATTGTGTTAATTTGTTTGATGTTATTTTACGTCAAACTGAATTTGATGAAATTAATGTGATAAATTGTATCGTGTAGGAACTGATGGAAATTATCATGCTTCCGAAACTGCAAAGCAGGGTTCTCAAACTGTTAAAATCCAGCCCATTGAAGTTCCTCCTATACCGGTGGATGAACTAAAAGAAATTACAGATAGTTTTGGGGAAAGTTCTCTGATTGGAGAGGGATCCTATGGAAGAGTATATTATGGCATTCTTAAAAGTGGGCAGGCTGCAGCAATCAAGAAGTTAGATGCCAGTAAACAGCCTGATGAGGAATTTTTAGCCCAAGTACGTGTGACAACCTTGGGTTACTATTTTTTTGTCAGGTCATTGAAGTTGTTCAAATCACATAAATCACTTGATTTTTTTAACTTTCAGGTTTCAATGGTATCACGGCTGAAGCATGACAATTTTGTTCAGTTGCTTGGTTATTGTGTTGATGGAAACTCCCGTGTTCTTGCTTATGAGTTTGCATCTAATGGGTCTCTTCATGATATTTTACATGGTATATGGTTTTGCTTTTCAATTGGTTGAATTTGAAAACTATTGACATCTATAAACATTAGTTGAATTCTTTTTCTATAGGAAGTGAGAGAATTATGGATTTTAACATTTGTTTTCTTTTTGGTGCCATGACAGGCAACGATACTACTTGAGAGATATATTAGTTTTACTCTGTATTTTTATTGTATATTTTTTATGTTCTTATCATTGTCATTTTACATGCAGGCAGAAAAGGTGTCAAAGGAGCACAGCCCGGTCCAGTTCTGACATGGGCACAGAGAGTTAAAATTGCTGTGGGGGCTGCAAAAGGGCTTGAGTACTTGCATGAGAAGGCTGATCCCCACATTATCCACCGGGACATCAAGTCAAGCAATGTACTAATCTTTGATGATGATGTTGCTAAAATTGCAGATTTTGATTTGTCAAATCAAGCTCCTGACATGGCTGCGCGCCTTCATTCCACTCGTGTCCTTGGAACCTTTGGTTATCATGCACCAGAGTAAGATATGCATATCAATTTTTCAAGTTACATATGATATCATATGCTTTATTTTTATCCCTATTGGGTATCATGGACACCTTGATTTTGAGCATAATTGCTGAAGAATTATTGGAAAAGCAATAGAAAGTTTGACTTCTGCCATTGATGACTAGAAAAACATTACAAATTCCGATACCTTTTTTTTTGTGTGTGTTTCTCTATCAAGGTTAACTGAGAATCAATTTGGACAAATAAAACTATCCTTTTATATTTAGTGTCCTGGAAAGTATTTACCTTGATTGCTATACAATGATCTGTCTAATCTTGTGGATGCAGATATGCAATGACCGGACAATTGAATGCTAAGAGTGATGTATACAGCTTTGGTGTTGTCCTTCTGGAACTTTTGACTGGAAGAAAACCTGTTGATCATACACTACCACGTGGACAGCAGAGTCTGGTCACTTGGGTACTAATTTAAGCAATTTCCCCTCAAAAAAAATCCAAACCTCTGTATTGTGATCTACTGCCCTCCTATCACAAAACTTAGAATGTACGCCAGCTAGCTGATCACAGTAATTGATGTGTTTCAGGCTACACCAAAACTCAGTGAGGATAAAGTCAGGCAGTGTGTTGATGCAAGACTAGGAGGAGATTACCCACCCAAAGCTGTTGCTAAGGTGTTCACTTCGCTTTTAGTATATTTTTCTTCCTATTTTTATGTTATTTTGGCATTTTCCTTGCTGAGGTGTTGTGGACTTTTTATGGAAGTGTGTCATAGCAGAATATGAATTTATAGTTATTTGAAATATATGCCTATAAATTGGAAAAATAAGCAAAAGTAGCTTACAAGAGTTATACAGAATTCTTCTATCTTGTTTAGTTAGTAAATGTTATGCAAGAAACAAAAGTTGAATCTAAAACTTTGTTGTATCATTTCCTTTAGGGGGGAATTTGTTGATTAAATTAATTAGTTGAACAATTGGAAGGCAATGACTTTCTCTTTATAGTTTTGTTCTCAGTTTTAGTGTAAGTTAAAGAGCCATTAACAGGTATTCATTGCATGAGAGGAGAAAATACAAATACTTAACTGTAGAAATAATATATACTTTTATGTGGGAACCTTTTTAGGATCCACAGGCATCGAGGACAACTGCCCTTAGAGATCAACTATTTACATAATTAAGACCAATATTGATGTATAACAGCATGATGCTTGTTTAATTACAGATGGCTGCTGTTGCTGCACTGTGCGTGCAATATGAAGCTGATTTCAGACCAAACATGAGCATTGTAGTCAAAGCTCTTCAACCTTTGTTGAATGCACGACCTGGACCTGCTGGTGAAACACCAAACTAATATCTATCTCTATCTCTTTCTCTCTGTTTCTGTGAGTATGTGCACAAGTGTGCACGCAAAATATAAGAAAGAGACTGCTTCAGAAGCTGGTGGTAAATTGCTCGAACATTGTTATATATCCATTATTTACACTGCATTCATTTTGTTCATAATCCATGAGGTTCTTAGAGGGTTACTTGCTTCTTTTATTCTATTTTGTCTTGTTTGCCCTATTTTCCTTCTTTCCTTCTTTCTATATCCCTCTCTGCTGGGATGACTGCCATCTTTGCTAAAATTTGTTGGGAAAAAACTGCAAAACAGAAATGAGAATACTCAGAGCAAAGAGCATGTCATCGCACTATTTCTTTATTAGAAACAAAGTTAGAATGACCCAGGCCTGTTCTTGCCAGATTTATTCTTTAATTTTTTTATTAAACATTTTGATGTGAATTTTTCTGTTTATCAAGATGAGACTGGTACAATTACTTATCATTTCTTTTGTCAATTCCAATGTTTTGGAAATGAAATATTTTACCGTTGCGCAGCTCAATGTTGAGGTTGCTGTTGCGTTTTGGGGAGAGTTAGAGGGTTCTGGACTACAGTTTATGCTCGAATGATATTATGTTAGCTGTTGCTGGAAGCTAAAATTTAATGGACGATATTGCTTTGAGATATTTGCGTTGCAAAGAATTTTACCGTGACGGTTTTGCATCCACTCCATCCTCCGAAGTGTTGCTATTCTTGCAGGAGTTGTGCTTTGAGCATGTTGTGTTCACCTGTGGACTGAAGGTGCTTCCCATATTAGAAGTTTAGAACCATAATTCCATTCCGATGGCATATAAAAATTAGGGAGAACTGTAATAAAAAAATTGAAATCAGAAACATTAAGCACTCAAAGAGTTAATTGTTAATAATATATTAATTATATATGGACTTAATTAACCTTTTTTGGGTATATACTAGAGGTATTTCTACACATTTTGAATGTGAGATTAATATTCTTTGGGCTGACAAGTGATTACAGTTATAAGTTTTCTTTATAATATTGTCTTTTAGAATTGATTATAGTTATTAGCTTTTTCTATAATGATGTCTCTTAAATTTGAGCTTTTCACCTTCTCGTAAAATTGTAAATTATTTATTATTTTGACTAACCTCTTACGAATTAGATTTAATTAACAAAAATAGTGGATTCTATTATAAATTAGAATGTTGTATGTTCGAATTTTCTAAGGGAGTTCTTTTTAAAAATTACAAGGGAGCTACATAAAAATATATAATTGACATTATTTGAATTTCACATCTCTATTCGAATCCATCCACCTCTTATTTGAACCCAAGTAGTATAGGTTTATCGTTTATATTCTCTATCTCTTAACATTAATTGTTTTGCCAAATAAGAAACGCAAAGGTACCAAGGAGCTTATCATATGTAAATTTATTTGTAGGGAAATTCGAAATGTGTGTTTGATGAATAAGTATGAAGTATTTAAAATTGAGATATAATGATGAAGTTGGAGGTTCGGTTCTTCACTATACTATTTATTGGGTTTTTCGATTTATTTCAAGAATCTAAAGACCTTATTACTCATTATATTATGTCAAAAATTAATTTACCTTTATCACAAGTCATTACGCATATTGGGCATAGATCACTTGTCATTTATTTCCATTGTTAGCTCGAACCAATACTTAAATACGCTATAAGCTATCGGGAGAGATTAGAGATATGCCCTTAAAACGGCCTCCGAAGATGCTTAATCTCGTAATGTTGTTCTTTCTTCTAAAAAAGTGAAAGAAAATATATATATATATATGTATGGATATGAACGAGTGGATTAATAACTAAAAGCCAATTATATGTTATACTAATATTATTCGTTGATTTAGAAACAAAAATTAATTTCAAATACAGTAATCGAAAAAAAAAATTCCCCTTTTTAAGTGAAGGACAAAATCTCGGATTTCTCGTCCCCACCTCCCGGTCTAGCAACTTTTCTACGCGTATTCTGATTCTGAACCCATATTTTATGTTCCAATCTCTCGCTCCTGGATTCGCCATTTTTTCTCAGATCAGTTTAGCAGGTAAAATGTTTCTCTCTCTCTCTCTTTATTTTTTCTTTATTAATGTTTCATTATATGATTTTCGTTCGATTTCTTCTCGTTAATCCCACAGTGAATCTCAGTGAATTTTTTATTTTCTCAGTAATTATTATTTTTTATAATGATTATGTTTGTGTCATGTGAATTTAGTATTATACCACTGAATCAAAACCGTGTCCGAAGATTCTTAACTTTCTACACACATAACGAATCAAACAGTTCCCTCGTTCTAGTTCTACGATGTATTGGTCGTATGACAGTTGGTCGGCGCTAGGAGGCGCAACACTAGGTTGCTTTGCTCTGAGACAAACATTAGTTCCAAATATTTTAGGTAGGAATCAATGTGGAGTGTGCTCTTCTTCCTAATCTGAGTAAAGCACTTTAGGTTTAGTTCTTGCTTTACAATTTTTTTTTTAATCAATATCATCTGACTTCCTATGCTTTTTCAACTAAGTAATTATGCTTATTATTGATATTGAGCTATAATTTTTTTATACATTAATTTTATCTCATTCCCAGCCACACTGACCTGGGTATTTGAAGAACAATGTCTGTTTTAATGACGTTAACTGCACCACGATGATAATAAATAAGAAAGCTCTTTTCATGAAATGAGATAACTGGTGGGTGTATGTCAAAAGATCTTTAACATGCTGGATTGCATTGGTTTTGCAGGATAAATATGGCAGTCAATATGTCAATGATGACTAAGCAGCATCTGCTGACCTACATCTACCTTCTTGTTTACATTTCACTTTCATCAGGGGTTATTCTGTACAACAAGGCAAGGGATCGTAGATATACCAACAAATTTTGTTATTTATGTTTTTGTGATTTATCTTGTACTGTAATCTATTTTGCTCAATCTTTTTCCTCTTATGGGCATTGGTTTATTGCAGTGGGTCCTCTCCACATTGTACTTTAATTTTCCATTTCCTATAACACTCACTATGATCCATATGGCTTTTTCTGGCGCGGTGGCCTTTTTGCTTATCCGTGTTCTGAAGGTAAGTCTATTGGGGTTTGTAATGTCATCAGTTTTAGACTAGATTTTTCTTTATTCTTTCTTTGTATTACTCTTCTTTATTATTCTGTTCACTCCTTACTGATATTCCCTTAATATGCATCTGCTTTTTCTTAAGAATATTACTGAATTAGCCAGATGATATTTTTCTTTTCTTTTCTTTTCTTTTTCTTTTTCTTTTTTTCCATTTTTCAATTGATGCAGGTTGTATCACCGATTAAAATGACTTTTAATATGTAAGAATTCTACACTGACATCCTGTTTCACATTTCATTTAAAATTTCTGGCTTCACATAAAATGTCTGCTTTACAGATATGCAACTTGTGTGGTCCCTATAAGCGCCTTCTTTGCAGCAAGTCTGTGGTAAGCAATTGATGTTAATGGCCTGAAGTTGTAATTTGAGTAAAGCCATATGTAATGTGTGTGTGCCTTAACAGTCCCCTATATTCATTTCTATGCTTGGAAAAGTAAGCTGATGTCAGTGATAAATCTCTCTGGCATTTTAGCGAAGTTGATGCTCAACTATATCTGTCTCTTCTTTTTGAAACAGAAAAAAACTTAAAAATAATGTCTGACCAGTGTTATGGCGACCAAATTTATTCTTCCTTATCCTTTGCTATCAGCTTGCACGCACGCTCGTGTGTGTGGGGTCATGTAGAAATGTTGTGGCACAAAAATGATGATTACTGATTTTTGTTTGTAGATATGAGAAGATTTAACTAACATTTTATGGGAAGTGTGTAATGTATTTGTTATTCATTCTGTTGACTACTTTCTGCTTTTAGTAGGAAGTTTGCTGACAAAACAAATGATTTCATTACAAACTTCTTGGATCAAGCAAAAATGGTGTGGCACAAATATGATGCCATCAATTCCTGTTTTCAGATATGAGAAGATTTAACTAACATTTTATGGGACGTGTATAATGTATTTGTTATTCATTCCGTTGACAGCCTTCTGCATTTAATAGGAAATGAACTGATAAAACTCATGATTTCATAATAAATTTTCTGAAATTGACAAATTGCTTTAAAATCACCGCTCTTATAGCCTTTAATTAATTGATTGCTTTTATATTGGTATCATAGTGGGTTTATCATAAAATCAAGTAAAACTTCCGAGCTAAAGTTTGTGGTGGTTACTTGTATTAGTAGTGAGATATGTCCACTGATTCTGTCATATGCTTGCAGTGATTTTGCAACCTCTTCAATACATAGGTGTATTGTATATATTGGTTTAATTACTTTATTGTCTATTTAGGTTTGGGAACACGGCGTATTTGTTCATTTCTGTGGCCTTCATCCAGATGCTTAAAGCCCTGAGTAAGTTAATTTTTGCGTATCATCTTTCCATCTGACATTTTTTTTGGAAAAGAACATTCCCAAATGGATGATCATCCTTTTTCTTTTCGATTACATAATTTTGAATTTACAGTGCCAGTGGCAACATTTCTCGTGGCTGTTATTTGTGGAACTGAGAAATTAAGGTGTGACGTGTTCTTGAACATGGTGCTGGTCAGTGTTGGAGTTGTCATTTCCTCCTACGGGGAAATTCATTTTAATGTGCTCGGTACAGTTTATCAGGTCACAGGAATAATTGCTGAAGCGTTGAGGCTGGTCTTAACTCAAGTTCTTCTTCAAAAGAAGGGCTTGACACTAAACCCTATTACCAGCTTGTATTACATAGCACCCTGCAGGTAGTTCTGTTCTTGTGTATTTTTTATTTTTTATTATTTTAGTTAAAGAAAATGAATGTAGTAAGGATTCAAACCAAGCTTGGCATGTTGGCAGCATGGGATTCAACAACTACACCATTGCTGTTTTGTTGTTCTGTTCTTGTGTATTTGAAAGCTCATATATAGTTCTACTTATGCCCGTGGGAGGGAAAAAAGCTAATGAAACATTTTTTCTCTGGGATGTTGATTTTGACCTGTACTTATCTAATCCCACTGGAACTTGTGGGATTTGCGTCCCTCACTAGATGTTTTTGTCCTCCGGGCATGTATACTCTTGTTCTCAAACTAAGGGATATGCTTGTACAAAATATGTGTGTTTAGTCTATTTCCAAAGGATAATTAGTAACATTAATATGTATATATTTTTGTATATACATAAAATGAATTCTGGGTCTAATCGGATTTACTTTCTATTTTTTCCTTATAGGAAGGATATTTTCTTGTTCTTATGATAATCTCAATCCTGCCCTTCTGAATAAAATTTCTATGTCTGCCATTTTTTTGGTGCTTCACCTGTTAATAATTGCTCTGCTGCTTCCAGCTTGGATCCTAGCTTTGTGCTACTTTATACTGCACTCATTTTGACCCAAGAAGGGGAGTGAGGGTGGGGAGGCACATTTTGGGATATCTTTGTATTGAAAAAATCACAGTGTATGTATTTTATCTGGATGAATAATGATCTCTTACCCACTATTATTTGCAGCTTTGTATTTCTCTTTGTCCCATGGTATATCCTTGAGAAGCCTGAGATGGAAGATCCACATATGCAGTTTAACTTCTGGATATTTTTTTCAAATGCTCTTTGTGCTCTGGCATTGAATCTTTCGACATTCTTAGTGATTGGTAGAACTGGGGCAGTAACTATTCGAGTGGCTGGAGTTATGAAAGACTGGATACTTATCAGTCTTTCAACTGTCTTATTTGCTGAATCAAAGATTACTGGGCTTAATATTATTGGCTATGCTATAGGTATATGGTTCTTTATTGAAAAGATATTATAGTAGTTTAAATTTCATGTCTTCCATGGATTTCTTCTGAGTGTCTCTTTATATGAATTATTTTTGAATGGGCAGCTTTAAGTGGTGTTGTTTTTTACAACTACCTGAAGGTCAGGGATGTTCGCACATCTCAACCTCCTACACAAAGTATCCAAGATGAATCTGCAAAGGTCAGCCTTTTCAGTTATTTTTTATTGTTTTGTTGTTTGATCAGTACTCATGCACTATTTTAAGTGTCTCTGGCTCTGTGCTCTTAATTACTGCTTAACTTTGCCTTTCACTATCTTTTCTTCTCTGAATTTTGATAAACTGATAGAAACCTTTGTACACAAGAAGTGCGGCTACTGTTCTATTTTATGCCCTGGCCACCTTATGAATGAAGAAATTGAGTGAATGGAAAGGTCTATCTCATCATGCCTTAACACATCCAAAATCTAATCATGGTGCTTTCTGCCATGATAGTTTCTTCCAAAGACAGCTTAGATTAATTGTTAATCTGATCTCATCCCCCCCCCCCCTTCCTCTTCTCTTCCTCCTTCTCTTCCTCCTTCTTTCTACGGGGCAGGTGTCCAAGCATTATAATTATGAGGGATATCTAAGTTTTATTTACCAACATAGCTCTAGAGTCATGTATCATTTCAGCTGAATTTGTTGCAATTGTTGCAAGTGAATGTTAATTTTTAAGAAAGCATATTTGTTGGTTTAACTTTTGTTCTTCACCTTGTTCAATAAATATAGGAGCTGCAGACCGAGAAAAAGGTAGATGATGATGATGTGAACAACAATGGGGGGACTTTATGGAATGATTCTGTTTCTGATACTCATTTAGATGAAGAAGCACCTTTAATCTCTTCGTCAAGGATATCTCATATTGGAAGAAAGCCAGCTTAGCAGCAATCTAGCTTAGGCAAAGAACATCTCATCTTGGAAGAAAGCCAGCTTATCATCAATCTAGCATTCAGAGGCAAAGGGCGGCAAAGGAACCAAATCAAACGATATGTCTTAACCTTTCTTCCCAAAAAGAACACACACGCCTCCTTCCAAAAGAAAAAAAAGGGGGGGGGGGGGGTGGAAGGAGAAAGAAAACAAAGAGGAGGAAACATGCATATTCTTTTGGCAGAGTTGATTTCTTTAATGTTCAAAATATTCATTAGTAAATCAATTCATTCTTGTATAGGCTTGGTTTGACCATGTAATGAAGGTTCTATTCCTTCCGGAATGACCTCTTATAACTCTGACTGATGGTTCTTGAGTTACTAGTGTAGTCAATATTCCTTTTTAACTATTTTCTCAGCGTATGCCTGCATGGAAATGCCGATTGACTGATTCTTAGTTTAAAGGTCGTTTCAATGATATGGTTCCAAAATTGCTATGGCTCTTCACCGTCATCGGTGATCTACCTGCAACTTATAATGGACATTGGAATCAAATAGAATAATTATTCTCATTAGCATGTCTGATATAGTTAAGAATGAAAATAACTAGTCCAATTCATCTCATTATTTTTTGTGACTTATCATAGATTGGATAGGAATACTGGAATAGAATGAAAATAAATTGATCAATGACACATGAAGGGTATAGCGGTAGTGGCAACAGTTATGGGGTCACACAGCAGTGGTCATGGTGACGTGGAGGCTGTGGTGTGGCAATAGTCAGTTGTGGTGGTGGCAGCGGCAATGATGATCAGGTGGTTGTGGCGGTGCTGGGTGGTGACGATGGCCACCGAAGTGGTTGAGTTGGTGTCAAAGGATAATTTTGCAAATTTTAAGAGACAATGTCACAAAGATAATTATAATCAACATGAATAGTAGATTGAATAACAATTCCATCCAACTTTAGAGACAATGATCTGTCCTCAATGTAATGATTCATTTCCTATTGCCACTACAAAGTTCTTATGGGAAAAAAACTTTAAACTTTACTCTCATTTTCGCCGTTCCATTCCGATGAATAAATTGGCCCTTTCTATTTTAGCTTGTCTCCTTCACTTATTGTTTGATATTGATCCCACATATCCATTCAAAACCCAACCTTTGAAATTGGTGGGTGCCATCCAGTTATAAAATGATTCTTCTCAACTAGAACGCCTTGTTGAGTATTGGGGAGATCGAAGTTAAAAATTAAAGTAAATATCTATTTTAATTTTTTAAAAAATATACGAGATATTACATTGGTCTTTCAGTTATTAGTAACATTAAATTAATTATTTAATAATAATTAATGCTACTATTTTCTTTTCTTTAAAGATTAATTTAATATTATTATAAGGATTAATTTAATAATAAAAATGTGATATTTAAAAATTAATTTAATGTCATATATATTTTTTGAGAATTAATTTAATATATTTATAAATAAAAAACTAATATAATATCTCTCTCACTCCAGTGCTTATTTTGCAACCTTTTTAGGCAATGTTGTTTGATCGAGCATCTCTTCTCCTGGTAGTCAGAATCAACCAACCCAATAACCAAAGCCCATGACTCCCCCGTAAATGTGGCTGAGAAATTTATTTGGACTCAAATGATTTCAAATTTAGCACCTCAAATATCCAATCAAATACAAGTTTTTGATTCGAGCTTGAATCATGGGAGCGAACACCCACTTGTTATCAAATGGGTAAACTATCATGCCAAAGGTCTGATGGCCAATAAAATACAAGTTGTGCAAGTTGTTACATTTACATTTTAATGACTTATTAAATATTTATTATTTTCTCTTCTAATTTTGTATTTGCAATGTTAAATTTTCTTTAAAAATCAAATTTTAATTGCTTAGAAAAGAAAAATAAAGACTAAAAAAGATAATTTTAAAATGAGTTTAGTTTTAATTTATTATTAACGTAAAATTTATTATACATCAATCAATCATAAAATAAAGTGACTATTAATATAATTATTATCAAAGTTAAACTTTTCTTAAGACATGATTATACATGATTCAGTAATAATATAAAATATTTTTATCTTAACATATAATTAAAATTAAATCTATTTAAAATTTAAAAAAAAATATTAAATGTACATTCCATTTTAATTTTATCCTTCTTTTTAAAGTTAATTATAAAACTGATATTTTAATAGTATTTAACAAATTTCATTTTGCATTATATTAGAAACGATGGACCAATTTTGACATGCAACTATATTTATCGAGGGGCTATAGCCCGTTAATCTTAACCCGACCCGACACATTGTCAGCCTCCTTTCCTTTTCTTGGGCAAGAATCTCAGCCTTCGTTTCTTCTATTTAAATTTGAAGCGCAGTTACTGCGAAATTACACGACGCACAGACAAAACGCAAAACAGTATCAGTCTCCTCTACGAAAGCAGTGTTAGAGTCAGACAGAGGGAGAGGGAAAAAAAAAAGAGTGGGTTGCTTCATAGTTACACCATGTTGATGTGGATGGCATAGATGCTATCGAGCCCACCCAGACCCAATGGCTGCAGATGTCAGCGGAACCAACTCCATTGGCACCGTGTGGCCGTCTCCGGCGGGTGGCGGAGTAGCCGAACCGCAACACGCGTCGGCGAAGATTTCGGTTTGGTGGGACATAGAGAACTGTCAGGTTCCCAAGGGTTGCGACGCACATTCGATCGCACAGAATATAAGCTCCGCTCTCGTCAACATGAACTATTGCGGCCCCGTCTGCATCTCCGCCTACGGCGACACCAATCGCATCCCTTCATCTGTTCAGCAAGCGCTCTCCAGCACCGGAATCTCCCTCAACCACGTCCCTGCCGGTATCCTTCTCCTTCTCCTTTTCCTTTTCCCTTCTTCTCTCTCCCCTTTTTAAACCGTTCCTTTACTCGCCGTAAAGATCGTGGACCAAACCCTAACTTTGAATTTGTGTTGATCAATTTCAACGTCTTTTTTTCTTTTTCCTTGGCTGTTTCTTGATGGAATCAAATGTGTGCGCTGTTGCAGTTTCTTGTAGAGTGTTGTATCATATGTATGTTCTTTGCATCAAACTTCATATAGTGGAAAAGGATACTGTTCTTTTTACGTGTTGTCATTTTTGTACAAGTTTTTGGGATAGGGAAGTGATGTGTGGTACGATTCAGGAAACTTGTGCTGATGTTTTATGATTGTCGTAAAGGATGCTCAAATGGTTCTTTTTTCTTTCTTCGATTAAGAAAATGGGATTTAGTTTATTTTATTTAACTTTGCATGCGCCCTAGTAGTATGTATCTTGGGTGAAACTATCTTGGGTTGAAAACACATACATGACGCTGTGTGTCTATTTCATGTGTGGTGTGTAATATCCACTGGGAGAGCATATTGATATTACCCTCATTTCATGGTATTTTTAATTATAGAAGGGCACTTGTTGGGTGAAAGAGTTTTAAAATCAATGCTGTTCTTGTATTGTCATAGTAATTTAACTACTTAAGCATAAAGGTAATTACTTTAGCATGATTAAGAATGCAAAAGTAGTTGGATGTGATTTTGTGAGAAGTTGACAGTGTAAAGTTCATTCCAGGTGTGAAAGATGCTAGTGACAAGAAGATTTTAGTTGATATGTTGTTCTGGGCAGTAGACAACCCTGCTCCTGCAAATTATTTGCTGATTTCTGGAGATAGGGACTTCTCAAATGCCCTACATCAGCTGCGCATGAGAAGATACAACATTCTTCTAGCACAACCACTACAAGCATCAGCGCCCCTCACTGCTGCAGCAAAAAGTGTATGGCTCTGGACTAGCCTTTGTGCTGGTGGGGCCCCACTATCAAGTGGCGATTCATCAAACCTAGCAAGTGGTAACCTTAGCTTTAATTCTGAAAGGGTTCAAAACCCTGTTTCTGAACCAATTCAATTGAAATACAAGGCAAAATTCAGTAGGAAAACCACAAATCAGCCCAACATATCAAGAACCTCAAGCTTGCCAGTTGAAGTGCCAGAGAGTAAGAACAATGATCGCCCTAACCTGGAACAGTCAAAGACAAAGCTGTTTTACAAAGCCCCACATGAATTCTTTTGTAGTAATGAGCCTATAATCCCAACTGGTTGGTCTACACCTAATCTTCCAAGCAACCAAAACTTCTCAAAAAGCAATAGTTGTAACTTTAATGATGGGATTCCTCATGATTCATATCACAATTTTTTCAGGCAAAACAACCTCCATGAGCAATCTATGTCTGGACCAGATAATATGCTCTTTCCTGTTCCTCATACTCATGGATTTCAGCCAATTTCTCATGGTTGTGATGGACCTCATTTTTCTGCAGTCGCAAATTTGATCCCTGATATACATAAGCTAAGTATCTATGGATATCCAAACAATGTGGAAAGTACTCCAATTGTCCATCAGGAAACCAGAGAAGATTCTAAACCAAGAACTAGTCAGTTTCCTAATGTATTTAGCTTAACTGCATCACCAACAAGCCATAACCCACGTGGTGGCCAAGCATTTTGTTATGAGAATTTGAACCAGAGGCATTGTCGTGGTTCTGAACATATGCTTCCTTCTTCCTCCACCTTCATTCCCAATACCAGTTCTAGTAATGTCCGGGGAGTTAAAAGTTTACTACCACCTTCTGAGTACATGCAAGGCCTTATTGGTGTTATTCTACTAACCTTAAACACTCTGAAGGATGAAAAGGTTATGCCTACTGAAGGAAATATATCTGATAGCATTCGTTATGGAGATCCCAAATATCAGACAACTGATGTCAGGAAAGCCTTAGATTGTGCAATAGAACAACATATGGTAGTAAAACAAAGCTTAGGTGCATTAACGTTGTATGTTGGTAGAAATGAGAAACTCTGGAAGTGTGTGAACCTTATAGGTGGTCTTCCTAGTCATTTCCCAAAAGCAACATGGGGTAGAATACAGCAATTCCTTACTTCATCATCAGGAAGGTCATCAATTTTGGCATCCCATTGCAGGTAGATCTTTGCAAATTTTATTGTTTTTTAAGCTTCTTGAAGCTTTATTACTGTTTACTGATCTATTCACCTTTTTCTATCATTTTTTCTTTTTAATTAGATACGAAGCATCTTTAATTCTAAGGAGAGCGTGCCTTGAAGAGCTTGTGTTAGGTGATGTACTTAAGATTCTGGAGATGATCATCACAGTCAAGAAATGGATTATACATCATCATTCTGGATGGCAGCCTATTACTATTACGCTTATGGAGACTACAGATGATACAGATAGTAGTTCTGGTGTTAAACTAGATCAAATTTGATCTACACTAGAAGGTGACTTTATGACAGTCACAACACAACTTAAAAATATAGTAATTCTAGGTGAGGATTGACATGGCTAGATTTCTCAATAGTTAGGGGTACGTAGGAAATTATGGCAACTCTGAATCATGAACGGAGTCAGTTTTATACTTGGTGTACATTTTCATCTGCTCTCTGGAGAAACTTTTTGTTGGCAGAAGATGAGCAACTTCTGCCTATATATGTTGCAGAATGCTCTCTGCAATCTCTAGTCCCCGCAGTTTAGCTGAGGCTTTCATCTGATGTTATATGCTTTTCATCTGTCTGATATTTGCTTAACGCGAATGCTTGCATTTAGTCAATGGTGGGAAAGTAGTAGTAACCTATCTTTTGGCACGTAAGATCAAAATCAGTAGCTTTGGAGCACAGTACATGGTAGATAGGCAAAACCAAAGACGCGGAGACGGCATATAAACTTTTACTGATTACAAGTATGCCTTGGGTCGAATTATGCATTTTTGAGGTGGACCGGATTGCATGGGTTCGTAGTACAAGATAGGAGTTGAACCAAATATCCAAGGTTATGAAGATATTCCCCTTTAGCTTTATTAATTCTCATATGGCTGTATTTTGTTCTATGAACTCTAGTATGTGGGTAATCTCAAAGGAGTAGAGAAAGAATTTAGACTTGTTTGGATGATTGTGCTCTTTCTTCTAGCCATTTCTTAAGTATCGTAGTATGTTCATTGATGCTCGTACTGCAGTTATCTAAAAACCCTGAATCGAATTTCTAAATCCAGTACCAGCGGATGCTTCGAAAGAAATTTACTTTGTATTTTGAATTCGAGGGTGTCTTTACCTATGTTTTATTTATTAATTATTTTCGAGAGTGGAGTGGACGTGGTTCAGAAGTAAGTCGAGAATTTGAAAAATTTAGACTTGTTGAAGTACTTCATATTTAAAATTGATTCAGTTCCAGGTTCATTCAACTTTAAGATAAACTTGATGATTGTAACCGATCAAAATTTGAATCTAATATTGAATGCAAAATACTTGGTGTGGAAGGACGACTAAATTCATTGAACTAGTTGTATAAAACTATCCTTTCGGTCCCATGGTAAGATGAAAAAAGAAGCAAACTCTATTAAAGCTAAAGCTGCATAGCTTCCCTTCGAAGAATCAGCTTCTATCTTGAATCGAGAATTCGAGATGGATTACAAGTTTGCTAAAAACTCCCTCCTAACAGTTAATCACCGAATTGAATTGCTGAAGTTATATTGAAAAAGAAGTTCGATGATAATCACATACTTTTTATTCATTCAATTTCACTTGCGTTCAGAAGTAGCTTACGTTTTGATATATGCTATCATATTCTCCACCAATTACAACAAAAATATTACTTGAATGATACAAATATCAAGTTACTGGCTTGATTCCAGCTCGAGAGCTTCAAGCTTGTCATCAAGGAAGAAATGGATTGTGTGAAGGGTATTCCTCCTTTTGCTTTTTGTAAGCCCTGCGGGACAGTGGCAGAAAGAATGTCAATGAACAATACATCGTTTATGTGTAAATATACGAAAAATGAAAATGAATCAGCTGCACGGTTGGTTGTTAATCACCTGGCAGCATTTAACCCTCCAAGTGCAACTGTTCCCAGAATAATTAAAATGAATGGAACTTTAATCATAGCATGATTTTTTCTTCCTCCATGAGCCCTGGGAACTCCAGTTCTCATAACTCGTGAATATTCAACTGAACAACAATTGGGCCGCATTTAAATAAGGAAAAGAAAAAAAAAAAAAAAGGAAGAAAGTTTTAAATGACGCACCAGAAGGATTCAGAAGAGGAATTTACCTGAACTTGAAGCTTCTCCTCTCCCACCTGTGTTAGGAATTTTATTCAGTACTTAAGAGGTGGCAAGACAAATATAAACAAATGTAGTTCTTAATTTTGTTAAACCCTATAAGAAGTAGGACAAGCTCAAGGTCCTTTCAAGGGAGGGAAATTAGCATTCCCATTGTTCCATCTGTTTTGAGAGATGGTCGTGCATTCTCTAAACTCAATCATGAAATTTCCCAATGAGTTCACATCCAGAAGATAAGCTTCTCTGGATGTGTAAATATATGGGCCTTTCTTGTAGCTCTAGGCAACTTATCGCATTTTGTCACCACAATGGAAGACGTAACTCGTAAGACAAAAGGAATAGAATGGTACAATTTTCAATTGCCAGAGTACTAGGACAATAACTAAAAGATTCCATTCAAAAAGAGTCTCGTAGGATGAAGGCAAACTAATGAAATATATCGAAAAATATACACAATCATATTTGCTTCTTGGTCAGTTACTTCATTTTAATGCAAATTTATGGTTGAAATTCAAGCATGAAAATTCAGGAGTTTGCAAACCATGGCATTTTGGAATATTTATTCTACAAGTACGAGGGGTCTGAAGAATTACCAGACAGCAGGCATGTGTAAGCTTCTGAAATCTGCAGCAAAACATAAGATTTCAGTTACTCCTTCCAAAAAATGTTCTCTGCATGCTTTATGAAAACTTATTTTTTTTCTCACCCAATATCATATAATACGGCATTTACTGCGTTGGCATAAATCTCTAAAACAGACACACGATCATCATCTTCGTTCATGACACAGGTGGGGAAAGATGTTATCACGAAATATTTCTCTCCAAAACCAGGGTCATGTAGCAGTTTATAACGAGCACGTTCTGGAACGAAATGCACTCAAGTACTAGGCTTATAATAAGTTAATAACCAATGTTTTACTGACATGGTCTAATAACTCCAAATCAAGTCCCCCACCCCACCATAACAATTCACAACTACAGTTATAATTTATAAATATGTTCCCATCATCCGAATTCTTGATGTAACAGGGACTATATCCTACTGTTTATTCCTATTACGAGATACGAAAAGGTAAGCTTGCATATATGTTACGAAACTGAATAGCTCACCAGTTTGAACTTAGACTCCGCAAGAGGCTTTTCATGGGATGGAAATAGGTCAGGGTGAGATTCCCACACCTTCGTTTTGTAAGCTGATTTAATCTAAGTTAATAAATAGAATAAAAAGTCAGAATTGGCACAAACAGCAAGCAGCAAAGTATCTGTTCATGGTCCAAATGCAAGAGACTAAGCCTGACCACTTTAGGATAAAAAGTTGATTACTTTTCAAAATTATAAGTCATCAACTTAAACCAATTAACCAACCCACTGGGAATTAGGGGAACGAAGCTCAGAGCCAATAATAGAGCCGAGGAAAAAATGGGTCAGGCTCAAAAATTGAAATTGAGTTCATGAAGGGGGACAATTTTTATTTTGGCGATCGCAATTGAAAGAATCGAAAACCCTAAGCACCATGAATGACAAAATCATAACGGAGCAAGAAATTGGGAGGATCAATGGAGAATGGAAGAAAAAGGGGTAGAAATAGATAAATAAATAAAAACCTGGGAGGGAGTTGGACGTGAATTGGGTGGGAAACCCAGCAAGAATTTGGCCTCATCGCCGTGCATTAGTGAAGAGTTGTGAGAAAGGTGTGAAAGCAGAGTAAGAGCGCTCTCTCTGCTCCCACACCATTTAGCATTTATAGAAAAGCGTAGGCTCACTAAATTCAAGTTCAAGGTTTGGTTGCAGACTGCAGAGGCAAACAGGGTAACTTCAGTGACATCCCATAATAAACGCTCTGCTCCCAAACTGAAGAGATAAATGATACTTTTACAACTCTGGTTTTTTTTTTTTTTAAAGCGTAGTAGAGAGATGATCGATAGAAATAGGAAAAAAAAATTAAATATAATTGATTAAAAATATTTATTTTTTTGTTATTTATATTCGATTAAGTCCAAATTTAAGTTATTATAGGAGAGTTTAAGCTTTAATAATGTATTCATTAGCCATGTACACTTAGATGACAATTTTTCTTTTAAACAAACAAGTAATAAACAGACTTGTGAACCCATGACATCTAAACTTTTCTTAATAAGTATTTCATGTATGTTTTTATTTTTTTTAACGAATTTTAATACCCATGTTAAATCCAATCTTATCATTATTTCAGCAAATCTTAGAACTTCACTTGCCAAACAAATTAATTAATTAATTAATTAAATTTTCAACTTGATAGTCAAATTTCTTGTTTCAATGACCCAAGCAATCCAATTTAATCATTATTCATTTAATTCGATAAATTTAATTTATGGACCCTTAACATGGTCCTTTAGCATAAATTTATGTGAAATCACAAAACTTTTTTCAATAACTAAATGATATTTTTAAATATTAAAATTTTTTACCAGCCTTTAAACACAATTCTTCCAATAATTTTTCCAAATAGAATTTGTAATAATTATGATAATTTCATTAGTTGAAATTTTTTTTAAATGACAAAAAACATAATTATATAAAAACATTTAATATTTGAAAGTCTTTTTCTTTTACAGATCATTACACTTATAATTTAAATTGATTAAGATGACAAAAAACTATCCAATGTAATATTTATTTATGTATTTTTGTATATTTTTTATGAAATTTATAATTCTTTTTGTGAATGACATACTTTTAACCGGAGTAGGAAAATGAATTAATTAACTTGTTCGCGGTTCTGAACACCACTTGACTACAATATATATATATATATATATATATATATATATATATATATGAGGGATCCACTTATACCAAGTGTAAGTCTTGACACACTTACACTATTCAATAATTTTTTTTTGTAGAATGTGAATTTAACCAATCCAACCGTTGAATCATATGTTATTATCTTAATGATCATGCATATTAAATTTTAAATAAATTGGATATATATAGTTATCTAATTTAATAGTAGACAATTTACTTATATTTTAAAATTATATTATACGTTAAAATAAAATAATCTTATGAAGTATTAAATAATTTTTCAATTATAAGAAATTTTATGGGGTTGATCTATCTTATAAGAACTTTCAATTCAACGGTTGGATTGATTAAATTTATATTTTACAAAAAAATATTGAGTGGTATAAGTGTGTCAAGACTTACACTTAGTGTAAGTGGATCCCCACCCATACATATATATATATGTAATTTTATCAACAACCATGAGAAATATTTTTTTTCCTTAACTCACTATTATTTATAACTTTTAACAAAAATCATAGTTGTAATTACTTAAATTCATAACAAAATATATTTGTTGGGTATTAAACTGTTTAATATATGAATATGATTTTTATGTTCCACATTATTATAAAAAAATTGTTTTTTTCTAATTTGTTATAAAGGAGTCTCTATAGACCTGAGAAAGTGAGAAGCACCAGCCACCAGGATCTTTGATTCTCCTAATTGTTATGAAAAAAAATTCTATTACATCTCAACTTGACTACAAATTTTCTATTATACTAAAAATTACATCTCAACTGATATAGTAAATCTAAGAAAGTCATCAATCTAATTGAATAAAAAAATCATAATTGAGATTGAAAGGATCAATTGTGAATGTCTTCCTTTTCCTCATTAACAATTGCAATTATAATATCTAAACTTAATAGATTGTGTGGCAAACATCCTAGATATAAATTATCAAATAATTTTGGGATGAACCTTTTGGTACAATCTTCAGGACTTCTAACACTACTCTTAATATATTTAATGTAAACCTAAATTATAGAAGGTGGGCTTTCTGAAATTTTTAAACAAATGGTAAACAGTAACAGATACCAATTTCCAAAAAGTAGGTTATTCTTATTTCTCCAGATCGACCACTAAGATGGTAGTGTTTTGTCCCGTAGGATATCTTGGTATAACCTCACTTACCAAAAAAATTTATTGAAGTACTGTAAATTAAACATGTATAAACTAGCTAGTGATGCTAATGCAAAAATTTCTATCCAAGTACAAGTAAACCGTTCCCAGAACGAAAGACAGATATAGCAAGAGCGAATATGATGCAAATTATCCACAATTCAATATTGTATTGTTACTATTGTATAAATCATCGATCATATGATCCACAAGTGCTCCGATACGTTCTAATATTAATAGTTATGAGAAGCCATTCAAATTCAAACCCATAAAAAACAAACCAGTGGTTTTCCTAAAAAACAGCACTACTTGAAGTTAAAGAAATGGTCTCCTCCAACTACTTTTGGACATCACAATGCAATTCAACCTTGTCTAACTCATCCTGAAATGCCAATTAACCTTATTATAGAAAGATTGTTTCAAGCAAAACATAACAATGAACTGTCATTTCAAGAAATAGCAGCGTGTCTTAACCCACTCCTAAAATTCAGAAACCAACGACGATTATGAGCCTGTCATTCATGACAAGAACTACAAAATTACCAAATATATTTTTCTGTTTGGTTGAAATTTTTTTGAAGCATCTATAAAAGCCCCACTTCTGGCCATGACTCTTTACGGGATCTCCATCACCCTCCCCCACAAACACCCAAGGGGAGGAAACCTATCTTCTTTCCGACTGTGTGCTCGATCATTCTTCAGGCCAACTCATAGTCGGAGAAGAGAAGATCTAAGGAAAATTCAAAATGAAAGGAAAAATAATTGTCTCTGTTGTTTCCCTCATCCTTGTGGTGGGTGTTGCCATCGGCGTAGTTGTTGCTGTTAACAAGAAAAATAATGATCCTGAGGTTCTAGCTCAACAGAAGTCTGTGAGGGCCATGTGCCAAAACACAGAGGACCAAAAACTTTGCCATGAAACTCTTAGCTCTGTGAGTGGCGCCTCTGCCGCAGACCCAAAGGCATACATAGCTGCCGCTGTGAAAGCAACCACAGACAGCGTCATCAAGGCCTTGAATATGAGTGACAGGCTCGCAGCGGAGTATGGAAGCAAAGACAAAGGCGTCAAGATGGCCCTTGATGACTGCAAGGACTTGTTGCAATTTGCCATGGACAGCCTCGAGCTCTCGACTAATTTGGTTCGTGACAACAACATCCATTCCGTGCAAAGTCAATCCCCTGACATCAGGAACTGGTTGAGTGCTGTTATCTCATACCAGCAGTCTTGCATGGAGGGCTTTGACAATGACAAAGACGGTGAGAAAAAGGTCAAGGAACAGTTGAACCAGCAGAGTTTGGATCATATAGGGAAGATCACTGGCATCACCCTTGACATTGTCACTGATTTGTCCAAGATCCTTCAGCAATTCAACTTGAAGTTCGATCTGAAACCTGCCTCTCGTCGTCTTCTTGGGGTCGAGGTCGATAGCGAAGGACTCCCCACCTGGTTCTCCGCTGCTGATCGCAAGCTCTTGGGTAGTCTCCACAGGAGAGGCTGGAGATCTCGAATCAAACCAAATGTAGTGGTCGCCAAGGATGGCACTGGTCAATTTAAAACCATTACGGATGCTATTGCTTCCTACCCTAAGGGCTTCGTAGGTAGATACATTATCTATGTTAAGGCTGGGATCTATGACGAGTACATCACCGTTCCCAAACAGGCAATCAATATTCTTATGTATGGTGATGGCCCTACAAGGACCATTGTCACTGGTCGTAAGAACTTTGCTGAGGGTGTGAAGACAATGCAAACTGCCACCTTCGGTAATTTCCAACACACAATTGCCACTTTTATTAGTACTATACTATTATTATTAATTAAGATCGTTTTCCTTCATTTATGGTAGATTTTTACCTATATATATAACATTAACGTACACTAATTAACGTCCACCAAAAAATTAACGGGGACTAATGAATTCTGCATGCATGCAGCCAATGTTGCAAGTGGATTCGTTGCCAAGTCAATGAGATTCGAGAACACAGCTGGTCCTAGTGGGCACCAAGCTGTGGCACTTAGAAACCAGGGAGATATGTCAGCTTTCGTCGGTTGCCAAATATTTGGTTACCAGGACACCTTGTACGCTCAAACCAATCGGCAATTCTACCGCAACTGTGAAATCTCTGGTACTGTGGACTTCATCTTTGGCACGTCTACCACCTTGATCCAGAACTCTAAAATCATTGTGAGGAAACCCAACGACAATCAATTTAACACAGTGACCGCAGACGGCACATTGCAAAGGAACATGGCCACCGGAATTGTGCTCCAGAATTGTGAGATCGTCCCAGAAGTAGCTCTCTTCCCTGTAAGGTTTCAAATCAAATCGTACTTGGGCAGGCCATGGAAGGCTTACTCAAGGACAGTCGTTATGGAATCCACTTTGGGTGACTTTATTCACCCAGAGGGGTGGTGTCCTTGGGATGGGACAATTTACCTTGACACCTTGTACTATGCTGAGTATGGCAACAGTGGACCTGGTGCCGCTGTTGAAGGAAGGATCAAGTGGAAGGGTTACCGCGGCCTCATCAGCAAGGCTGAAGCTACCCAGTTCACCGCTGGCGAATTCCTCAAAGCTGGACCCGACGCCAGAGCTGAGGATTGGTTGAGGTCTCTTCATGTTCCTTTCGCCCTTGGCTTCATGAGAACTTGAAAAGCCATGCTTTCATATCTTAGTGAGGTTGACAGCACAGAGACGAATTGTTATTCTTTGTAATTATAATTTCCTATCTTTGTTGAGGAGGTGCACCGGAAATACTAAACTTCAGTTTCACGATCATCGTCACTCTGTTTTTATCTAGGGTGTTTAATTACGAGGCAACTGTTTCACTTTTAATTGTTTATTCTAGTGTTGTCATAAAAGGACCAAACTAGGCAGCCAATCACCGTGAATCAGATATATATATTTTTGATTAAAAAAGATATTTATTCATTTAAATTGGTAAAATACATCGATAACAATAACAATACAAATTCAACATCGTTAAAAACAGAAAAGGATGAATCTGTGAACAAACTCACAGCACCCAAGTTAATAGCATTACACAGTAAAATGCCTATAAATGTGACAAAATCAAAATAATCAGAATACCCATGTCTCCGGATCTATAACGTTGACACCCAATTTTTCATTGAATCTGTAATGGTTCGAAGTTGATCTACCAATCTGAACCAAATGAACATCGCAACAAGACGGGAAACCAAACGACGTTGCAACAAGACGACGAACAAAACATCGTCGCACTCAGACGACGAAAATACGAAAAAACACAAAACAAAACCCAGATCTATGTGAAAAACCACTTATTTAGATAAAATGAGAGAAAAAAAACGATGTAAAATGGTGATTCTAAGTCCAAAAAATGGCTCAAACCACCTCATTCCGGTGGATGAGAAAAAAAAGAAAAGATGAGTAGATCTCTACAGTACAATTTTTAATCTTCACTTTTTTTTATTGTGAATCAGATTTTTAAACAATTATAGTTTAATTTTATAATTGAACTCGTCATATCACTTTAAATTGATTAAAATTAGTCAAAATCTAGTTAAACCGTCCTGTTTATTTGAACAGACTAACTCTTAATTTTTTTAAAAAAAACTCAAGATTTCATGGATATTTATATATTTTTTACATTGTTGCATATGTGAGTTATTTTTATTACGTCATTCAGTTTGACCAATCAATTTAAACGGTTGAACCTGAATTGAAAATCTTGTCGATTCATTGTCTAGTTCGGTTTTAACAATATTGATTTATTCACACTAACCACTAATTTTTTATTTATATTTTAAATTCCTCTTAATTAAATGTACTTAAATAGACAAACAAAAATATAAATAAATAATATTTTACTTGAATAAAAAACTATTTAATTGATAGTGATTTAAGATATATTACAATTGTACCAAAAAAGAAAGATATATCACAATTAAAAGTAATTAGTGAAGATGATGAATGAAGAATTCAGAATGAGAATATAATTACGCTTGCTTGTTTGGCGTTTAAGGGAAGCTAGGGTGTGATTGAGTGAATGTTGTTTTACTTGCTTTGATGTTCAAGTTTGAATATTGAAGTTAAGAGGATAGATGAGTGTTATTATTCTCATACCATTTTGTGATGTGAAAGTTACACATTTACACTATTTAGAATATCTGCATATGTTCAGGGTTTAATTTGTGCATGGACATATTATGTTTGGGACCTTGTGGGAGGACTATTTTTCGTACGAAATAATTAATTTTCAAGAAAAGAAAAGCTACATACTTCTTAACCTCCAACAATGTGATTGTGGTTTCGTTCTTCATATTTCATAATGCATATGTTATTATTAAACTAATAATATTAATACTAAAAAAGAGTAATCTCAAATTAACTTATTTATATAATAATAAGATTCTTCATACACTTATTATATTTTTTAAAAATTTACTGCTAAACCCAATTTAAAATTTTTTAAGGATTCAATTTTTTACACAAATTAACTCCTCATAAGTTTATGTAAAATTATTATTATTGTTATTGTTCATATTAATAAGTCATTATTAATGATATTGAATTTTATATGACTATTAAAAAAATTTGCAATGCAATATTTCTGTTACCAGCTTTATAATGCATTTAATAAAAAGTAAAGAGTTTTGATAAGTTTTAGGAAGTCTCGTATTCAAGCCTATGTATTTTTATATATTAAAAAAATTACACGAATATATCTTAAGAAAAGTTATTAAAAGTGAGTTATTATTGAAAGAGTTTAATTTTTATCAACTGTCAATGTAAAAATTTTTTACACTGTCATTTAATCATGTGTTGCCATATCATTAAAAGAGTTTGACTATCACAATCATTATCTAAAAAGTCTAACCATTTTAATGATGTGTCAACACATGATTGGATGTCAGTGTAAAAAAATTTCACACTGACAATGGATAAAAATTAAATCCTTTTTGAAAAGTTGAATATTTTACATCAAGTCATATACTCATAGGTAAGGGTGTCAAAATCGGTCAACCTTGATAGGTCAGACCGAACAATCAGACAAAAAGTGAGGATTTGACTAAAAAAATCTCATTCCTAATTACATTATGTAGGATTGAAATTTCCCTCTTGTAATATGTATTTAATTTTGTTATTATTTATTTTTGTCTCTGTTTGATTAGCTTTTTTTTATAATAAAAATAGAAAAAAGAAGAATAAAATTTAGTGAATACATATTAGTCTTTATTTTTTCTCTATTTGCATATAATGTTCACTTGTTCTAGTTTCCTGAATTGATTAATTTATGATTCAAGATATGCTTCAAGGATATATCCTAAATCGTTTGGGAGAAAAAATAATAAAGTAAATTTTCATTGTTTATATTACTGACACTAAATATAATTATGTGTTGTACTTGTATCAAATTAGCCTACATGACTTTTATGGACTTTAATCGATGTGAACGTTTTATTTATCAATAGTTTGTTATTATAAACACAAAAATAATAATAAAGAAAAACAAAAAAACAAGTGAATGGTCCAGGGGTCAGCTCGTATCTTGCATAGAGCTGAGCTAGCAATTTGCTAACCTACACTAAAATGAGCATGGTCCAAAATTAATTTGGCGTGACTCGAATTGATACTTCTAGTAATAAGTTAAACCTCCACATTGTTAATATAAAAAAATTAAAAGATTTAGTAATTTATAAATAAATTTAAAGAATATACCATTGTACAAAACCAATAAATAATAATAATTTATATGAACATAATATGTCGAAAATTTGTAGTTTATTACCAATAAATCTACAAAAGTCACCTTTGAAATTGTAGTTATAAGAAGTTATAATTCATAGGCAATTTTTTGAGGAAATGTTCATTTTGGTGTACCAATGATATGCCGGCTGGACATCATATTAGCTTTTCATTGATACCTAACATTAAATCAATTAATGTCATTACTAATTTGATAAAATAAATTGACGTTAGAGAACTATATTAATGAATTTATAAACTGAGGACCAACTTAATAATACTGATATATTTGGAGAACTAAATGGACTTTTAGTTTTTATTATTACTATATAAAAGACTCTTAAGGACTTGATAAAGGGAGAAGGGTGGATAATCCCACAATATTTAGCACACTCTAATATTAAAGAGTGCAAATTTTGGATTCTCTTATGTTAGTTACTAACATGAGAATGTCATATTAAAGAGATAAAAAAGACATAGAAGTAAAATGAGATAATCATGATTCGACTCACCAATATTTATATAGAGTTTTTTAATTTTATTTTTATGTCTTTCTCTTTCTAACATAGTCCTCTTATATTTGTAAGTAATATGAAAAAATGCTGATCTGCGGTCAATTATCAACTTAATAAAAAGAAGTGAATTGGCTGTTAGGATACAATTATTTTATATGACTAAATTTCATCCTGATTAAAATAAAATACTATCCAATATCTAATATTCATTTATTATAAATATAAAATAGTTAAAAATTGTAAGAAAGCTTCAGTACTGATCTATTTAAAATCATATTAATGTATTTCTCATAAATAAATTAATTCTTTATAAAGATTTTAGTTGATACTTGATAGGAACGTGTGCGGTGGATATAGATTTCTCAATGAGTAACACTGTAGAGTCCGGAGGCTTCGTGGCCCGACTAAGCACGAGAAAGGTCAAAAAGAAAAAAATAACTATTTTTTTTAGTAAGACCCACTCAACTTACAATTATTAATTCCACATCCGGTCCACTGTTGTTGTGAATCAAGATGTGGCTCACTTGGTTTTCCGCTGCTGATCTTAAGCTCTCGGGTAAGCTCCACAAGGAGCTCCATTTGCACCCAACGCAGTGGTGGCCAATGATAGCAGTGACCAATATAAGACAGTTATGGATGCTATTAACTTAATTATTAAGTTTTAACGCATATAAACCACCAAGGCAGATGCGTTATCTACGTTAAGGCTGGTGTCTATATTGAGTACATTACCGTTGACCAGAACAAGAAGAATAATCTCATGTACGGTTATGGCCTACAAAGACCACTATTACTGGTCATAAAAACTAGTTACAGATTCAGGAAATAAGTGTTGTGGGGATTAAAAAATAAAAATTAAATAAATAATTTAAATTTAGTTATTTGTCACATTTAATTTTATTTATTTTTAATTGAATGTACAATTCTATTGGCAATTGATAATTATATGTGAAAGTTTTTGGTATATTTTTTTAATTAAATAATTTATCTCATAATTTTATTCACATTTTTAAAAGTTATATGTGAAGGTTTGAGATTTTTCATGACAATTAACACAAAATTAATGTGAGATGAGATTTTGAGATCAAAAGTTGAGGAGTTGTGTGAAATAATGCTCCATTTGTTAATTATAATAGATCAGATACATTATAATAAAGTTAGTCTCGAATACTTTAAATATACATAATTAAAGTTTTATGAGTTTATATAATTTAAATGGACCAAAATGAATTCAATATTATCAGCACCTAATTTTGTTGAGACCATTTCTAAAAATTTAAAAATATATAGTCCATTGAGATTTTTATTATTTGATATTTATTATTGAGCCTTAAACCTAATTATTTAAAATTTAATAAGAAATAATATATAAAAGGAAACAAATTTTAATTCAAATATCACAATTAATGCCTCATTAAATATGATTTGAAGTATAAATGATAGATTGATTTTGATTGTGTAAATTGACCTTAATTAATTATGATTGATCATTCATAAAGATATTTATTATTTGTCCATAAATTATGAAAGATTCAAAGTTAAATATTTGATTAATTTAATATTGATTGGATTAAATTTAAAATCTCATTAATGATGGAGGTTTGGGGAAGGAAGAAATCAAAGATTTGCAATTTTATTGTGGTAACTTAGAACAAAGTCAAAATAGATTCATTATAATTGATAGAAAAAAATCTGAATTTATGATTTAATTGAGGATTGTAGATATTCATCTAGTTGGTTATAAATTGCCAAAAGTCTTTAGAGACAAAGGAGACATACAATAGCATATATACTGAAAGAAAAGAGAAAAGGGAAAGTAAACAGCGCAAGAAAAGGAGATTAAGGAGGATAGTCAGGTTTTTCATTCATGTTTACAAGTAAGAGTCTCAAAACTTTTATCTCATAAATTTGTCTATTTAATTTGTTGTTTAAATTGTTCGATGATGGATAATTAAAACTAGCTATGGTATTAGCGACATTTTAATTTTTCTTAAGATGAGCATATTTTTTTTGGTTTTATCATGGGTATTGGTAGGACGTTAGACGATATCAATAAAAAATTTATTCCAAATTGTCACTTTTATTGGTTTCAATATTTGTTTATACATTCATATTTTTTTTATGGATTAAGACCCAATAAAAGAATAATCAAAATTAGTTATGATTGACGGTGATGACATTTTGACCTTCATAAGGTGAAGAGAAATTTTTATAGTTTTTTTGAGAGTGTTGACGTGACTTTAAAAATCTCCAATAAAAAATATTATTCCATATATTAATTATTCTTTTTGAATATGACCTATGATACTTATATGCATTAATCCATTATAAATATCCTCACATTTGCCCCTTAATTAAAAGATTTAAATCTGGGTGATGATGAAAAGATTGAGAGTTAATTAGGGTACCGATCAATTAAACTATTACTAATATTGTTGAGGCTATTTATATTAGATTTTGTCATGAGCACTAGCGGGGTTTGATTTTTATAATTAAATAAATAAAATATTTGCTTTAAAAAATGTGTACAAATTCATATAACCCAATCTTTATGGTGGTGGTAAATTAAAATTTAATTTATTACTCATTCTAAAAATTTCTTTTCTAAAAATGATTTTGCAAATCACCCGTTCAAAAAATTTCTTTTGCGAAAGTCATTTGAAAATTTCTCATTTTATTTGGAAATAAATTTATAAAAATTTACATTTTTAATTTATCACATTCACGCAATATATTGCGGGCTTACATTTATTCCATACAATAATAACTATTTAGCAACTTATTCCCTATCTTAATCATTTATCAACTTTGATAATATGAATGACAAAATGGGACATATAAATAATGATAGTAAAATATTTTGTTGAGAATAAATAATATAAGACCAATTTAATTAATTTAACAAGATAACATTAAATTAAATAAATAACATTCCTTATTCATAAGCAACTCCCAAACTTGAACTATGTAATATAGACCATTTTTTTAAGTGTCTGATTATACTAATATTAAAGAAATTTTAAAATTTTAAAAAAATCAAACACAAGTTAGACAAAATCTATGCACTACTAATTAAAATCTTGAAACTTGGGGCCAGAGCCCCTACTCCCCCTGTGAATCCGTTCCAGGTACAAACTACGTCGGTGGTTGGAAGACAATGAGATCTGCTACCTTCTGCAAGTTTTTCTCAATATTGTCATAACCATTTTTATTATATATCCTTAGATTTCATTGGAAAGAATTGGTGATTGAAGTATTGTGAATTGCACATCAGTTGCCTATGGGCAATAGCCCATGTGGTAACTCCCCTCTATCAAAGGTCTGTCAGGAGTTGGATACCCCTTCCGAAGTCCCTCCCCATTCCCTTACTCTTTACCAGCTTTCAACTAATTGTGCCAAAAAAAAAATTGCACATAAGTTTTAGGGTAAATTAGGCTTAATCATCATGTGATTTTTTAAAACAAAAAAGACATGTTAGAATATAAAAAAAATTGTATAGCAAAATCTCAATTGTGATTATGCATATCACTATTTGTTTTAGAGTAAATATCCATTTTGATTATTTAAAGATATACGCAATATCACATTAATTCTTTATTTATAATACATCAAACTGGTCATTCAAGGATATATGTGACATCAAATTATTCTTTCAATATCATATTTTTGCTATCAAATTGGTCCTTAAGATGACATCAAATTAGTCATTGAACAACAAAATTGATGGCAAATTTTATTATTGCAGGACAAATTTGATGTCGCTAATAAATGAATGACCAAGATGATGTCGTATATATCTTTAAAGGATCAAAATGAATATTTACTCTTTATTTTATAATAAAAGTGAAGCATTATTGTTTCGTAACATGAATAAATCATTGATAATTTGTTTATCTTTTTTTTTATGTAGGATTTGATTATTTTCCTCTATTTTTTGGTAATTGAATGTTTCATATTCTTTGTAAATGTTTTAAAATTGCTCATGTAGTATTTTTTTCATAACTCTAACACATATTTTCCATTAAAAAATAAATAAAAACAATTATAGAATGATTATGTGATAACATAACAAATCACATGAGCAAAGTGCAACTTTTTAAGCCACAAAGTAGTAAAGTGATTTTGAGTCAAATCATAAGAGGATAAACTGTAATTTACCCTAATTTTTAATACTTACTTTTATGAGATTTTTTTAATTTATTATTTAATTTATTATTTAATTATCCATTTTAATTGCAAGAGTGAGTGTTAGTATTAATTTAAGGCTAAATTAATATATATATGTCCTTATATTTTTTGAAAATTTTTAAATAAGTATGTTCATATAGTTTAAAAATTATAAATAAATCCTTTTAGTTTTAAAAACATTTTTAATTGGATCTCGATAAGCCTCTAACGGTAGGCTTTAGGACTTTATTTTTTTTTAAGCTATAGAGAATCATTTATAATTTTTAAACTATAAAAAATTATTTGAAAATTTTCAAAAAATATAGGGAGATACAAATTAATTTAACCTTAATTTAATTAAAATATAAAATAATTATATAATTTAAGATAATATATTTTTACAAACTAACCGCAAAATACTAATATGCGATGAGAGTTGAAGCATTGCTAATTTTCAACCAAACTCAAATACGTTTGTAAACAAATATTATATAAATAGTATTATTCTGCTATTGAGCAAAATTGGTTCTAGGCTTCTAGCCCCCAGCTAGAAAGAAAAAATTCAAAAAATATTAGTTACTTATTTTATTTCATTTTTAATTTTATTTGTATTTTTTACCAGACCCGCAACCAATCTTCCCAACACCTTAGAAAAGTGATTGACAACTTTGACGAACGTATATAACCGATCATTTGTTGTCCATTATAGTAGAACTCACAGAGACCACAAATCAAGTTTGAGAGAGATAAGCTCAATTGCTCAATGCCCCTTTATTTAGAAACTTGGATAATCTATTAAAACCGAAGTTTCATGCATGGTTTACCATTCCCATACCCACAAACTGTAGGGAAGGAAACTTGTCCTCCCTTTTCCATTTTCCCTCCGATTGGCTTCGTTCATAGTCATCGGAGAAGATATATTATAACAAAATGAAAGGCAAAATACTAGTCTCCGCGGTTTCCCTCATTCTGGTGGTCGGTGTTGCCATTGGCGTTGTTGCTGTTGTCCACAACAACAAAAACAACGACGGTGAGTTGAGTACCCACAATAAGGCTGTGAAGGCCTTATGCGAAGGGGCAGATGACCAGAAGCTTTGCCACGATGTCCTCAGCCCTATCAACACCACAAACCCAAAGGATTACATCTCTGCCGTGGTGAAAACCTCCATGGAAAGCGTCGTCAAGGCCTTCAATATGAGTGATAGGCTCACGGTGGAGCATGGGGAGAGCAACCCTGGCATCAAGATGGCCCTTGAGGACTGCAAGGACTTGCTGCAGTCCGCCATTCACGAACTCGAAGCATCAGGTGTTTTGGTTAGTGACAGCAATATTCAAGATATCCATGACCGTTCTGCAGAACTCAAGAATTGGTTGGGCGCTGTCATTGCCTACCAACAATCTTGCCTGGATGGCTTTGACACAGACGGTGAGAAGAATATCCAGGCACAGTTGCAAACAGGTACCTTGGACAATGTAGGGAAGCTCACTGGGTTGGCACTTGATGTTGTATCTGGGATCTCTCGCGTGCTTTCTGCCTTTAACTTGAATTTGGATTTGAAACCTGCATCTCGTCGCCTTCTTGAGGTGGATCAAGATGGGTACCCCACTTGGTTCTCTGCTGCTGATCGCAAGCTCTTGGCTAGGCACCACCACAAGAGAGTTTCAGTTGTAGCCAACGCAGTGGTGGCCAAGGATGGCAGTGGCCAATATACAACTATTCTGGATGCTATTAATGCATACCCCAAGAACCACCAAGGCAGATACGTTATCTACGTTAAGGCTGGTGTGTATGACGAGTACATTACGGTTGACAAGAAAAAGAAGAATATTCTCATGTATGGTGATGGCCCTACAAAGACCATTATCACCGGTCGCAAAAACTTCCACGAAGGAGTGAAGACAATGAGAACCGCCACCTTCTGTAAGTTAAAGTTGCTTTCATTATAGTTGACTATTTTTAGTATTTTATTCATTTCCTTAAAATTTGATTATTATTATTATATAAAAATTAAAGAAGCAGACTTACCTAGCTAGCTAAATCTCTATATAACTGATTAACCTGACTTCAATTCATAATGCGCAGCCACTGTTGCTGAAGATTTCATTGCCAAGGGAATCGCTTTCGAGAACACGGCTGGTCCTGTAGGTCACCAAGCAGTGGCACTTCGCGTGCAAGGTGATCGTTCAGCTTTCTTCGACTGTGCCTTGCGTGGTTACCAAGACACCTTGTACGCCCACGCCCACCGTCAGTTCTACCGCAACTGTGAAATCTCTGGTACAGTCGACTTCATTTTTGGTTACTCCGCCACCTTGATCCAGAACTCCAAGATCATTGTGAGGAAGCCCGATCCAAATCAACAGAACATAGTGGTAGCAGATGGCACAGACCAAAAGAGCATGCCCACCGGAATTGTCCTTCAGAACTGTGAGATCCTGCCAGAGGCTGAACTCTTCCCTGAGAGGTTGACGGTGAAGTCGTACTTGGCCAGGCCATGGAAGGCATTCTCAAGGGCAATCTTCATTGAAAATGTTATTGGTGACTTCATTCAGCCACAAGGGTATATTCCTTGGGCAACCGATAGCCCAAACACAGAGAACTCTTTCTTCGCTGAGTTTGCCAACACTGGACCTGGTGCCAATGTTCAAGGAAGGATCAACTGGGCCAAGGGACTCATTAGCAAGGAAGACGCTACTCGATACACTGCTGACCAATTTCTCCAAGCTAACACATGGTTGCCTGCCACTGGCATTCCTTTCGATAGTAGCTTCACCAAGGCTTGAAAGGCACGCGTGCTTGTTTCTACATTGATCTTTTAGCGTGAATACAGCGAGAAAAACAACAACAATTGAATTGTCTCCGTTTTGAACGTAGCAACAGTTACTGAAGATCGAGTCCTTGAAATAATTAACATGTAAGTTTGTGGGTGTGATTTAGAATCATTGATAATCAGTTCATTAATTTCTGTCTTCAACTTGATTTAAGTATAATATCAAGTATAATACACACTGCGGAGGTTTTATATGTTCTGATGATCACTTGATGAATATTACTTTTCCGCTTATTAATTCTTTGGAGTCATTTGTATGTTATGCATATATGCACTATATACTCAAAGGGTAAATCAAGAATTGAGTAAGTTAGAGCACAGTGGTTGAGGAGTTTTTGCAATGTCAAGGGTTCAAATCTAAAAAAAAGTACTTGTGAAAAATGACTGTTTCAATATGTTGAACAAGATTAGTTTTATACTTAAAAAGTGTGGAGATTTCAAGTAAATGACTAAAAAATATATATTTGCACTTTATTTGAACCGAATTTGGACTTTACATAGTAAATGATTTTTTCCCAGCAAGTTCTAAAATGATATATATTACTAACATTTGGAGTCAATTAGTATTCTTTTAATTTTGACGAATAAAAATTTAGTGATGTCTTTTTATATAAGTTTTGTGTATAAACTTTCCAATTTAATTTTTATGGAAACACCAAATTATCCAAAATTTAGATTTTTCTTATATACCCTTTCTTTTGTTATCAATGAGGTATAAGACCTAATGTGTGTGGAGTGGAAGGGTAGGCTAAAGTATAGTTAAATCGGCCTTTGTGAGATTTGATTCTGGAATTAAACAATCTCCAAAGAGACTTGGTAAGTTACAACTCTTAAGCATATACAAATCAATTTTAATGGAAAATAATTTGAGAGATTTTTGTGTAAATATAGTACATCACTCATTTAAGTTTGTATGTTGCTATTAGTTTGCAATTTGGTCTATAATTTTTCTTTTTGGTGAAAAAATATGATAATAAGAATATGTTATTCCAATACTATTAATTAGAATATTAATGACATGCATAGGATTCCAAATGACAGACAAACCTAAGGGGAGATGATTACTTCTAGGGGTTTCTTGTCACACGGAGACTATTTAACTAGTCCTGTAAGTGTGCCAAGAAATCTCTTTGGTGACGGTTCACCACCAAGCATAACCAATGACTGAGAATGATGTTTGCTCTACAATTGTAATGATACATTATGTGTACTCAAGATTTTTTTTTTGAATTACATACTTAAGAATTATTTACCTTTTGTTTACTACAAAAGATTCAAATGAATATTACAGCAGATAGATTATCGTTGTTGTGTAATCTTTTGTATTGATTAGAGGTATCTCCATGTCTTTTTAGGTAATGTGAGGCTACTTCCCATACCATTGTTGTGCAATTTGATTAAGATGACAAATACCTTAAAAACCAAGATGTATAAATTCAATTATAAGAAGGCAAGGTGTTAATGTATATTTAAGAAAAGTAAGTCTTAATTAACAAAGGGAGGTCGATTTTCAGCTATAGATGGCTTACCTGGCCTAGCCATGTACATGATAAGTATAAAATAAAGATTTAATTTTAATTTACTGTAAGTATAAAAAAAATTACACTGTCATCTAATTATGTATTGTCAAATCATTAAAAGAGTTTGACTATCACAACCATTACCTAGAAAGTCTAACTATTTTAATGATGTGTCAACACATGATTGGATAACAGTGTAAATTTTTTTTACATTAATAGTGGATAAAAATTAAATCTTAAAATGAATGTGTTCAGTTTTAATCCATTGTCAATGTAAAGTTTCTTTACATTGTATCTAATTATGTATTGACATATCATTAAAAAAGTTAAACTTTAAAAAAACTTTACATTGATAATGGATCAAAATTAAACTATATAATTAAAGGAGTAATGTTAACTGATTGCACCTGCACACGCTTGTCACATACATATTATTGATTGTCTAATTTTTAGTATATATTAGTTTAAAGATTTTTAAACAAATATACGTGCAAGAAGTATGTACGAGTACCGGATGTGTATGTGCAAGTAACAATATTCGAACCAAAATATGGCCATGCAATGCATGGAGGATTTCAATCTTTTTTAAAATTTAAAAAAGCTTCAATAAAAACACGTTTATAAGGAAAAGTTTTATAATAACAAGCAGTAAAGTAATATAGATCGTCAGTTCATAATCTTGACACTTGGCTTCATCACAAGGAGGCCTGGCCCAATATTACCAAAAAAGGAGGCCTGGCCCAATGGGCTTAAGTGGCGGATTGGGTTATAGTACGCCTCATCATCGTTTTCACTTTCAGTAGTTTCACATTATACCTCACTCGGATGCTGAACAACTGAAAAACAGGGAAGCCCTGGGAATTAACGATGAGAAGTCATGGAAGGTTTATTTGGCGTTATCTTTCTCGGCCGCCGAAGCACTTCGAATCGTCGTCCGAATTCCCACACCCAAATTTCCGGCATCGAACTCCATTTTTGCATTCCTCAGTCACCGCCATTCTCCGTTCGTACTCAACCGGTACCTTTCATTCCTTTTTTGTTTGGTTCGACCTATTTATTCAAGTTTTATGACATAGAAACTTTATTCTTGATATTATTATGATTTGTTGATTAATTTGAACAAAATTGACTATATATATATATATAGTCCGTTTCTTATAGATTAAAAAAAATTAATTATTTTTTAGAGATTTTTCAGAAAAATAAAATCTATTTTATTTTTGTTTATAATCATAAAAATTATTTTTTTAGATGAGGTAGTCTCTCTTCTATTACAAGAGATTATTTTTAAAAATTAATAAGAATAATTTTTTATTTTAAGCATAAAAATAAATTTTTTAAATAAATGATTTTTTTAATAAATTTAAATAACGTCATTAAAAATAATTTTTTTCATTAAATAATTTGTAACAAAGGTGCTCATATTATTAATTAATTAATTAATTATTTAGAACTGGCGATTCTTCATAGTGATGGTAACGAATAACCGATCGATTTGGCTTTTAGTTTCATCTTTCCTGTTACAAGAAACATACAACGTTGTCTCGCTCTGCCAATTTAAGATTCATCCTATTTTAACTATTTTGTTAACAGAAGTGCAACCTCAAATGTCCACCGACCTCTTAAACATAATGGAACAAAGAATGTTGGCTATTGAGTACAGGACTTCTCGTCTTCAGAATCTTCTAAATCAGGTAATGCATGCAATGCCTTTTTAATTTCTCTCATTTTTTTTTTGTTTTTTTTTTGGGGGGGGGGGTTGTTTTATGCTTCCTTCAAAAGAGCCTGCAAAATACATCCACACATCCTGCAGAGGAATTTTTGGGCTTAATAGGTGTTTGCCATTTTTTTTTTCTTTTAAATTTGTTTCGCACACACGTTATGAATATGATAGCACTTCTTGTAAGTTTAATGCTACACTTCAATGGCATTTAAGTTCATTATCTTATGTCTTAATTTCTGTTGTTGATTGAAGACAGCCAGAAGCATCACCATCAGAGTATGCAAAAGCTAATAAGGAGCTTCGGAAGATTAGTGGTTCCGTGGACCTTATTAATGAATTGAGGGCCAAACAGAAGGTAACGAGTTTATGCAAACTGTTTTCCTTAGCAACTTTCCTAAATCTCAAGTAGTGTTACGGAATCATGACATTGTTTGAATCACAAAAATATAGAAAACAGAGTAGTGCTAAGCTATGTCTGTCTTCTGTTTATGATTTCCTAAAAATGATTTGGTACACAGATTATCTTTCTTTGGAAAGGGACCCACTTTTTTTTCCTTGAAGAAGCATTACATTAAGTGTATTGTTAGGCTGAGTTAAAGCTGAAAGTATGCTATGGCTTAATTCATGGTTGGTGTTTAACCTTCATTGGAGGGAGGGTTGTTTTTGCTGTCTAAATCTATGTGTTGTAAGTTGGAACTTAATTCTTGTGGTCACCTATTTAGTTTAAGTATTCCTGCTTAGAGAACAGACACATGATGGACCAATTTGATAATTAAATGTCATTAGTTTTGTTCTTTTAAGGGCCAATTTGATGTATTTATAAATGGAGAACCAATATGATGTCACATATATCTTTTGGAGGGTCAAAATGGGCATTTACTCGTACTTTTTGTTTGGGTACTTCAGTGCAAAAATTCTTTTTCCATGCAGCCTTTAGGCAGCATGCTATTTATTGAAATTCCCTATGTGCATTAGTTACTATGCTTTTTATTTTCTTTAAATAAGAAAAGAAGGAAAAAGGTGACAATAGTGTATGTTCTACTTTTAGAAGCTAAAATTACTAAATTAGGCAGTTGTTTTCTTGTATATCATTTGATGTTACTTTTTTTCTTTGTGCAGGAAATTGATGGCTTGAAGTCACTAATGGCTGAATGTTCCGAAGATAAAGACATGCTTAACATGGCAACAGAGGAAATGGGCCAGGCCATAGAGGAAGAAAGGAGACTGCAAAATTTGCTGCTGAAGGCATTGCTTCCTAAGGATGATGCTGATGAAAGGGATTGCATTTTGGAGGTGAGAGCAGGTAAATTGCCACTGTTGAAAATGGATATCAATTATTGTTGATCACTTTACTATTATGCCTGTTTGCTTTTGTCTATGTTTTCTTTTGTCCCCATTTTCATTTGCTTTTATCATTTTTGACCAGGCACTGGTGGGGAGGAGGCTTCCTTGTTTGCAATGGACATCTTTAAAATGTAAGGTTACATTTACGTCACTGGATATTGCCATATTGGTTGGAAACTTTAGTTATAGTTTTCTAAAGGGGATCTTGTCTAACATAAGATAGGTATGAGAAGTATGCTCACAAGAAAGGTTGGAAGTTTGAAGTAGTAGATATAGCACAATCTGATCTTAAAGGATACAAGGTACATATTTCATTGTTCAGTGCATACTAAAACTGACCTGATTTTCAGCTCTATCCTATTTTAGTGCTTTGAATTGTTCATTGTGGAATCCACCATGCATTGCTATCTTCTGGTTGTACTGTGTGTCACAAGTTTTTGATAGTAGATTTGAATTTCATCTTGCAATTGATGTATTTTTGGTTTGGAATTCACTTTGTCAGGAGGCTAGTGCAGCAATTGCAGGAGTTGGTGTTTTTGGGAAACTAAAATTTGAGAGTGGAATTCATAGAGTACAGGTTTAAGTTACCACCTCTCACATACAATCTATGACCACATCTACTTTCAGCAATTACTAACACTCTTTTTTAACAGCGAGTTCCTGTGACAGAAAAGTTAGGACGTGTTCATACCAGTGCTGTTTCTGTTGCCATCCTCCCTCAGGCTGATGAGGTACTTACCCTTATGAATATGTGATATGGAACTTGAATGCTAGTTGTATCCAAGAATATGAAACAGTACTTTCAACTTTTCTTTTTCGGGTTCTAGGGAGGCCCTATTGGACCTAAGGGGGAATGGGAATGTGGGGGATTACCGCATAAACACAGCCCCCTGATAATGATCAGGGGAGATACCAGTTGAGCTATGATCAGCTGGTAGTACTTTCAACTTTTAGCTCCTCTAAAATAGCCTAATAAAAATGGATCCTATACTACTTATATCTGTCTCTTTTTCTCCTTTGGTTTTGTTTGGTTTGATTAATGGAAGTATGAAGGCCTGATTAATACCTTTTTTGTTCAATCTTATATGAGACAAGATGACTTGTACCTACCTTCTCTTGCTAGTGTCTTATAGCTATCATGCACGTGCGCCTTGTGCAGGTCGATGTTCAATTGAAGAATGAAGACTTAAGAGTTGATACCTACAGATCCGGTGGTTCAGGCGGTCAGCATGCAAATACGACCAACAGTGCTGTTAGAATAACTCACATTCCAACAGGGATGATGGTGGCTATACAAGATGAGCGTTCCCAACATATGGTAAATGGTTCCAAACTATTTGGCATGATTCACATTTTGTATTTTTGACTGAAATGCATTTTTTTTACGCTCCTCCCTATATTTTGAGTTTACTACACAGACTTCCACTCTCCTCTATAATGAAAACTTACAAAAAACTTCCAAATTAGTGGTGCTTTTTATAATGCAAGGGAGTTTTGTGTAGGTTTTCATAATAGAGTGGAGGTTTGTGTAGTAAACACAAAATATAGGGGAGGGTAGATTAATATATTCCTTTTTTTTTTCATTTCCTGAAAATGCAGTCCTTGTTAAACAGAAGTAAATCTGGTTACTTACTTCTGTCTTTCTTGATTTAGTTATAAGTTTAATTGGTGACTGGAGAATATTTAAACAGAGGAAGTGATCTTTCTCTTGATTGACTTGTAATTTAATTAACTGGCCTCATCATTTTTTCTACCTGTGTTATTTATTTGATGGCTAAAAGGAAGGGCCACGTATAAATTTTACATACACTTGGAAGATAGTAATTATTGAGTGAATATGTTCTGGTGCGTAGCTACTTGGTAATTTCTTACAGTAATTGTGCTTTTCATATGCCGCAGATGAAGCCATCTTCATATTTCTGATTAAGTGAGTTGTGTGATGCATGTGTCTCTCAGTTGAGGCAGCTAAAACTAGGTATATACGTGTGTTCATTTAGAAAAGCATGTTTGTGGTTTAGTTACGTTGTAGTCCCAAATCTTTCAGAGTACATGGATAGACTTGTCAACTTCAAGAAAAAGTAGAAGAAAGTATTGTGCAGGCTTTATTTTATATGTTTAGGTTTTTTCCTTTAAGCCTTTCTGGTTTCAGTTCTGTTTTGGGTATCTTGGTCCATGTGCAATTCGAGACCCGCACATGAGTGGAATTTAAGTATAGCTTAAGAATCGTTGTTGTGTTTTGGTTCCAGTAGTTTAATAT
This sequence comes from Styphnolobium japonicum, assembly GCA_023212625.1. Taxonomy (NCBI): domain Eukaryota; kingdom Viridiplantae; phylum Streptophyta; class Magnoliopsida; order Fabales; family Fabaceae; genus Styphnolobium; species Styphnolobium japonicum. The sequence goes on along the minus strand of JALBWW010000002.1, from coordinate 6,688,924 downwards.
ATTGTAAGGGCCTGGATTCTGATATATTTGGTGAACCAGGCTTGGTTAGTGATGATCTGTGGTAAATTCACTATTTTCGTGACTCTGTTCTACATTTCTCTTCTTTGTGAAGTTATTTTTCTTCTCCTTTACATTCTATCTTTGCCTTCTCATTTCTGCTTAGAACAAGGCCAGAGCACTTAAGGTACTGTGTGCAAAGCTATATGAAATGGAAAGGTTCAGAGTTCACAGTAGTCGATCAAAACTCCGATCAGAGCAGGTAGAAGAGATCTTAGTAAACTGTGTTCAATTGTTATACCCTTTTGCTTTCTGGATTGACTTGAAACTTGCTAAACTGCACAGATTGGTAGTGGGGATAGATCTGAACGCATCCGAACATACAACTTTCCTCAAGGCCGTGTAACTGATCATAGAGTTGGTGTCACTTATCACTCGATAGATGATGTGATGCAAGGAGAGAATCTTGATATCTTCATTGATGCTCTTCTATTGAAAGAAGAAATGGATGCAATCGCAACTTTTAGTTCTTCTCAGTAAGATTCAGTTCTTGCTGACTATTAATTTAATGTCTTATTTTTGTATTGCACTTACCGGAAAGAAAAATTCTTTCATATTTTGCTTTTACGATGCTAGACAGAGGAAGGAAAAGTTGTGATAGCATAGCACCAAATAATGTTGCGTATGATTATCTGATAATTACATGATTGGCATGTTTACTTATGTTTTCGATATTATGGCAAAAGCCTGCCATTTATTTCTGTCCCTTGCCTTCTTTTTAGGTTTAATTTTTTATATTTTAAAGGAGGCTTGAGATCTAATGTAAAAAGGAAAGTTCTTACAATAAAGGAACTGACTCTACTGAGGTAAATGTTTGAATGTTTCTAGACTAGTCTGCCAACAATGTGCAAACTACTTAAAGAGATCCAAATCAATAGTTGACGTGTTCAGTCAGGACTAGAACTAATGGGGTCAATTTGCAGTTTTATTTTTTTGGAATGATTATATTTAAGTGTAGAAGTTGCATCACATTCTTACGCCATACTCGATAGATGTTGCCTTCCTTGTTTGGTGCCACTATTATTGTTAATTCCCCCCCCCCCCCCTAAACCTGTCCCGTGAATATTTAGGCTTTATGGCAGAGGTGATGTTGATAGGTGTTGACTTCTTTTGTGCCCCCGATGTTATATATTTAAGGAAAATATTAAATAGTTAGAATTGATTTTGATAGAATGAGTAAGGATTGTTATTGATTCTTAAATAAATGAGTGATATGTTTCGTTTTGATTTATCTAACAAGTACCTTGGATCTTGGCAAATTTTAGTTAAATTCTGTCATTTTTTTTAGCAGAGTAGCATTACTGATTTTTTAGAACCCTTGGCTGAAAATATAAATTAATTATATAATATTTACAGTTAAAATTATGAAAATAATTAATTATAAAATTTTCTTAATAAAGTTTATGAATTCCACTAAATAATATTTGTAGTAATTATGTTATAAAAATTACTTAATTTAAATTAATTTTAAAATGATTATTTAATTACAAATTTGTAATTAGTCAAATTATAATTAAAAATAAAACTAAACTGTCACACAAGACGGTTGAAAGTGCAATTGACACCATCTATAGTGTCATCAATAATTGTCTCATATTATATATACACCTACCAGTAATGATTTTTTAATATGGGTGTTGATCTAGATCAACTGCTCAAGATTTTCATTTTAAAAGATAAAAAGATCAACTGCTGAAGTTTACAACAGTACTACATGAGCAATACGGACTCTTTTAACATCCACCATCGTAACGTTGGCTGTTTCATTCACCAACAGTGCTAATCGGCTATAACAGGTATGAAAGAGTGAAAATATATTTTAATTTCAAATTATATGGTGTTGTTGTCTTTGGTTAAATTCGTACATTGGTTTTTAATTAAAACATGTCCATTTATGAAGTAATATGGGTAATAAATTTAATATTTAAAAATTTAAATAATATAAATGATTTAAATAATAGATTTAAATTTAATCTATTGTCCATGTAAATTTTTTTACATTATTATCTAATCATGTATTTACACATTATTAGAAGAGTTAGAATTTTAAAATAGTTGTTATAATAGTCAAATTCTTTTAATAATTTGATAATACATAGTTGGATGATAGTGTAAATTTTTTTTACAATAACAGTGAATCAAAATTAAGCTCATAAATAATTAACAAATTTATGAATTAAGTATTCACTTAACCTATGTAAAATAATAATTAAGCATGACAGTATTATAACAATAAATAATTATTTTATTTTTAAAATATTAAAATATTAATTTAATTTAATAAATTTTAAATAATCTATTATATCAGGAGTTATTTGACAAAAATTACACGTTATTTTTAAATAAATTTAGAACATATTTATAAAGTTAAAATTTTGCCTATTAGCCTGGAATATAAGTATCACTTAAAATAATCTAATTGTAGATCAATTGTTATGCAAAATTAATGGTTGATAGAGAGTAATGGATGGATTACCACCTTTTCCTTGATAGATGGAAAACGTTGGCTATGATTTTTATGGTTCTTACTTCGTATTGGTCACCATCAATCACCCTCTTTTCCTCCTCAACATGGAGAATTTATTAACATCCTTCTAAAGTAGACAATAAGATGAAGCATTTAGGGCTGCAGGTACTGTGGATCCTCTGACTCTCAATCGAGTTGACTTCCTAGGTCTCGTTGGTGTTGCGGTTGTTGCCTGTAGCTGTAGGTCGTGATGTTTCTCGAGATGGCCATCGCTTACTGCATTTTCTGGCCCATCCTCTATTAGTTGCGCCAATTTAGTGCCAATTTATGATTTGTTTGGATTAAGAGAGGGATAGAATAGAAAAAAATAGAGTAAAAAAATAGAGAGAAGAGAAATAAAGTAGAGTATATTTTTAAATTGTTTGAATTAAGAGAATTATGAGAGAAATAGGAAAGAAAGAAAATTAAATTTTGTTGTAAATATATATTTGTCCTTATTTATTTATTTATAAAATAACAAAATGAAGAGTATATTAGTCAAATTTTTACATTTACCCATTTCTTTTCTATTTCTTCTCACTTTAAGAGAGAAATGAAAAAATTATGGGACTTACTATTTTTTTTTCCTGTTCTATTTCTTTTCTAACTAAATAAGAGAACTTCTCTATATATCTTCTATTTTTCTCTTGTCTAATTTTCTCTTCTCCATTTCTCTCGTATCAAATAAAAGATAAGTGAAGTCAATCCCCCTTCTAAAAGGAGTTCCTTGAAAGGCAAAAATTTGGACGTATATAAAAAGTTATAATGGGAAGGATCATTAATACTACTATGTTCAAATGTTCAACTAATTAAAAATTATTAACCTTGAAGGGTCATATATTAGTTAAACTTTATCGTAAGATAACTAAATTACTTGTTCCAATCCCCAAACTTCAATTTGATTATTGAAAGTTGAATATAATATATTTGATTTTGTAGTCCTGGCATGTAATTCTCCCTAAGTTTTTAAGACTGCTTCTGTACTTCAATTAATTAGTCTTTCTATTTCTACACATATTAACCCTTGAAAGTGACCCAGTTCTAATTGGTGAGGCTGGGGCATCGAATCGTGTCGAATCATGTCGAATCATGTAGAAAGATAACGCATTGCCCAATCCTAACCACGAAAGTCACTTACTTTCCTTGCAACCTAAAATATTGAAATTTTGAAAAAAGAAAATCATGGATAGATAATTTGTGATGATTTCTGGCCGTTCTTCTTCCATAGTCCAATCATAAAATATAAAAACCTAACGTATATACGTTCAACATGAGCAGGCTCATGCCCCACACGACATCAATTGCTAGAATTGAAAAAAAAAAAAATTGAGATCCCACCAACTCTTGCAAGAAATGGATAATGAGGTACTTTATTTTGTCTATTTTTTATTGTCCGTTTCCTGTTTCGGCTCAAAAGGATCAATCTTTCGTTATCATTAGTTTATTTCATAACTCACCCTGAAGCGTAGATCCGGCTTAAGAAGGGCCAATTTGTATAATGCAAAGACCCTTTTAAATACAGGAAAGCTAAGACGATTTTGCAGGTCATTGAAGACATCTGACTACCCAAAGATCTATGGTGTCAGATTCTGGTCAAGAGAATATATATAACAAGGTTGCTGTGAGATTCTCAGCCGATGAGTGATTCTCCAAAATTACCATAATGTGAATGAATTACTGGGAAATCCTCAATTTCCTCAAAGAATCAAAATATTCTGGAGGGTGTCATCCAGGGTGAGTGAGGCTAGTGACATGAATGATTTTCCTAAGGGCTTGTGTGGGTGGAGTTGGGAGGAGAACAAATTGTTTGAGTTGGCTTTAGCAGTGGTCGATGAGCAACAGCCAGATCGGTGGGAGGTGGTTGCAGCCAAGGTTGGAGGAGAAAAGAGTGCAGGGGACTTTCAAGAGCATTATGTGATCCTTTTGGAGGATTTACATTTCATAGAATCTGGAAAAATGGACCATAAACTGGGAGAAGCTCAGCCTTGTACTGTCCTTCTTGACTGTACGGAGTCATTATGCTTGTCTGATAATGATACAAGCATGTAAGTCCCTTTTCCTTTTTTGTGGATTTTTTTTTTTTCTTTCTCCCAGTTAGAAGTGCGTTGTCTGTGCCTGCCTTCTAACCTTCTTGTCTTTCAATGGCATTCATGTCTTCAGCTGGTGAAGCTCTGTTAAACTTAGATCACACACTGCACGCAGCATATCATGCCTGCCCAACAGAACCGAGATAAACAACTTACTGATATTTTGTAATATTCACTCTCTTATTAAGTATTTTTCTTTTGTGTTTTTCTGATATTGTCATAACTGAAGTTATGTATTTAATAGTTGGAATTGGAAATTTAAAACTTAACGACTTCTAACTTGAAAAACTTAACCACTTTAAATGAAGAGAATAGAAAAATAATCATTTCCAATATCTCTTGGAGTTCAAATTCTATTTAAAATATACGTGTTTCTTGAAATTTGGGGTCTCCTACCTTAATAGTTAATACAGACCTTACATGGTCAAATTTCATTTACTGCCTGTAATAAGAGCAATGGTTTACGTCCCTTTCTATCGGTTTCTTGGAAGAGAGTGAGTGAGAGAAACTGTATAAATTGGGTGATGGAATTTATTTAGAGTATATTTTACATAACATAAACTCATACATCTTTTTATACCATTAGATTCATCTTTTGATTTGTGGAGTGTGACATTAAAACTTTCTATAGGCGAATTTATATTTAATCTATTAATTTTTTACATTAGTTGATCATATAGCATTCCCCATACAAATTATTGAGAAATGTTATAGGAACAATTATTAAGAAAACAAAAAAGACAACTTAAGTCAATTAATTTGAAGAACTATAAAAATTTTATGTAAATTTGTATAGAAACGTTTTGATGTGACACTGCAAGATAAATTTTTACAGAGTAAGAAGATATATGAGTTTTTGTATGTATTGTCCAAATGACATTACGTTATATTATTATTCTGTCCTTGTGACATGGGTGATCCTAGAGTTGTACGAAGACGGGACAGCACGACCTTTTCAACCCTGGTAATACAGTTTATCATATCCTAAATTTATTTGCATAGAAGAAAATTGCATAGATTGAATGTTGCAGAGAACAAGAATATGATACAATACCAGTATGTACTCCACTATCCAGATCCAGTGAAAGTGGACATTATCGTGCCTCGTGAGCTAATTATATCATTGAGATAATTGATAAGATTTTATCTGTATCCTGATTTGAAGTTAATATAATTTGTTCAGATTTTCTAGTTCAATGACAAATTCGCTATTTTAGATTGGTTATGAAAGCAATGGGAAGAAACATCTACTGTGAACTTGCTTGGTATCATGTTTCTCTTAATCAAGCTGTTAGTTGTAATATGTTGATTTCAGCTAGCCCATTCAACTGGAAATGATATGATGTATGGTAACAATAGGCATCGGCGAAGCAGCTTGAAAATTTTATTTATGCACAAATTGATAATACAACTATACGGTGCTGCTGGTTATGTAATCAATTAGCATCTCTGTTTGTCAGTTTCGTATAAGATAATCAATTTCTACTGCATGTCAGCCCGAAAAGGTCAGACTTAATGCGTATAGTCACTCCACATGTATCAGATCACAAAGTGTCCATACTGCAAATTTCTTCTCTTATTTTCTCTGTTTTTCACCTTTTTTATTTTAACATTTTAACATATGATGATCAGCATACAGTACACAGAGGGTTAGAGAATGTCTGATTTCAGTGTCCACCCTTACTTTAGAAATGTATGAGAATTGGAATCTAGAATGCCACAAGACTTGAAATTCACTCCCCTTCTTTACTTCAAAATGGCAGATGAGTTATATCACAATCGGGCCATAATCATCTTGCAGAGAACCTTGGTTGAGAATGCTTGCTGCACGAACTGTGGTCAGAATGCTAAAGATCTTGACGATGAATTATCCCACTCAATATGCTTCTGAACTGCTTATTGAAGTGTGGCAGCACCTATATCCTGTCCTTAAAAGACGGTATAGATGACTATGGTCATGTTTGTGGAGCGACTTTCACATAATGAAAGCAATTATTGACCTTGAAATACAGACTTAAATAGACTCAGCCATGCAACTGTGGATTGAATTGATAACAGAAGTAACTATAGAACTGAGCCAATGCTGCATGATCAAATAGAGCAGTTGTAAGATTTATAAAATGCTGCATGAAATGGAGCAGTAGCAATTAGAGCCAATCTAATTGCTTACCAGAGCAATTAGATTGGCTTACTTACGGAATAAGCTAAACTCAGATGTCCTTAATCCCAGAATAAAAAGTCATTACAGGGACTTCCTCCCAGACATATACAATCTAAGATAGCAACACACTTTCTTTCCTTCTTTTTCTCTTCTTGTTTTGAGGAAAAATTAAAATTGGATTGAGATGGAGATTGGTATATGTTAGTTAATTTTAAGAAGATTTTGCAAGAAAAAGGGAAGCAGTTCCTAGTCATGCTATTTGCATACCACTTCTTTTATACCTCCTCTCATGTAATATTTGTTATTGTCGAGCTAAATTAACCTAAAAGCTTAAAAGAACTCGGTGAAAACATGTAAATGATTTTATATCTCAAATGATTATGTACTATTGCTAATATCATTCATTTGTCTGAATCAATGGTGACAAGAAGAGGTGTGACGAGGATGTGAATCAAGTAGTGTGCAAGTAAGCATTTTCATCTAACAATGTCGGATCATACAGACAAGTGATCATGCCTGAGCCTGGCCTTAAGGAGAGGATTAGTAGACGAAAGGTGTTCATGGACCTGACTGAGCTTTCAATGCCCAGAGGATGTTAGTGGAATGAACATCTATGCCTTTTCAGTTGAACCCATGAACATATTTGAATACAGATGCTCACTCAATAAATAAATAAATAAAGGAGGAGGGGGGCTATGGAGAACTGGAGAAGGAAAGAGACAGAGCCAGGGAAGAGGCAGTGCATGAGTGTAGCCACAACAGATTTCTCCTCTCATTCTCAGTTTCTTGACTATATTCTGTTGTTAGCTTCATCCATGCCCTGCCTGTTCCCAGCCTTTGTCGTGTCTCTTACTATTAACCCCAGCCCCCCTTCTCTTGCTCACCATTTGAATTACCTTACCTTATCCTTATCAACATCCATAACGTTAAGCAGCTTCTCTCTGAAAAAATATCTCTCATCCTATAAGGCTGCCACAATCTTATCACCACAGATTATGCACAAAGGACTCTAGAGTCTTGTGTTTAGATATGATGCAATCCGACTCTATAAGTAATAGCACAAGGGGGGAATGGATTGTAGTACAAGCATGTACTATCAAATTCCAGTTCAACGCTGCTCCTGTACTACTTCCTCTTATTGGTACTACGAGCTCAAAGGGAAAAAGAAATGAGAAAATGACTGATAGGCGAGCTTAAAAGTTTTTTTTTTTTAATTTTGTTTGTTTTAAAAATTAATTAAATATTAATTATATTAGTGAATAATTTATATATAATTAATTACATATTAAATATTAAAATAAAAATAAACTATTAATTAATTATATATAAATTAATAATTAATATAATTAAATATTTAATTAATTTTTAAAACGAATTAAATTAAAAAAAAATTTCCAAACTGATCGTATGAGTGATTTTCCTAAAAGGAAATTTCAGAGAGACCTCAAGTGTACTACTAGTCTACTACCTCTCAGCTCGTAGTACTGAAAGATGCCAACCCACTATGGTAATGAGCTTTTCTTCTGTCGGGGAGATGCCAACGCAAATTTCTTACCGTGTAGCATTAAGTAAAATAAATTCAATTATCAATAAAAAGCATTAAAAAAAAATTAACAGGCCAAAAAAAAAACTTGTATACAAAAAAAATAAATGAAGCTCCTAATCCTAACTGATCGCTTCCTACATTCTACTCTTTTTTCTTTTTTTTCTTCATAAACAAAGGAAAAAACCAACTTTGGTTGTAATGGAAGACAGGAAAAGGTAATTGGAGCCTCAAAAAGTCAAAATGGTGGAGTAATACTAACTAATCTAATCATGTGGCCCTGAAAGCAACAGTTCTTATTTAGCAAAGCCCCAATGACAACTGTCAATTTACAAGCACCATCAACATGTAACTGCAAGTTCACCAAATAATACCACCAAACATGACCAATTGTTCGACTTTTTCTGTGATTACCCGTTAAGGAGCTGCCAACCAGGAATACTTGCATCAAAGGAACACTCTGATGAACATGAAAATTATGAAAAACTCAAGTGATGGTCATGGCCCGTCTCATTTCGTGGTTATAGTCAGTCATCATTATTATCATTACCATATTCATAGAACATATCATTATCATTACTAAATATAAATTATATTCATGAAACAAAATGCTGCTGTATATGCAAGCTTGACCGTATGTAGGATCCAGGATCACCTCTGGTTTATTTGCTTTATTGTGATCATGTGATGCACAGGCTCTGGCTCAACAAACCAACAAACGCTTTGCCGGATCCCATGAAGCGCATGTTTTGTGTTCCAAGATTAAAAGGGTTACAGCTTGTGATGTGATGCATGGATACTTCAAAATTGGTGACGTATCCGTATTGTACCTGTATTCGATATCTATACACGTATTATACTTCTGTATTCATATTTTTATTGTATCTTTATGTTTTTTGTTTCTTGAATACCTACCACCCTAAAGATATTACTACTTAAAAAATCCTAACTATAAATTCAAGTCTCGTTCTCATCAACTACCTTCCTTAAAACATATTCTTACTCTTGCAATCTTGCCCTCCTCAAAATCAAAGTAAATTGGTAAGAAATTTCACCAAATTTAAAATTTATTTTTTTACGTATATAAATATAAACTTATTTTATTCAATATACATTATCGTACCCATATTTAAATTTTTTTTAAAATTATCATATTTACGTATCATATCGTATCGTATCGGATACTCGTACCCGTGCAACATAAGTTACAGCCAGATAAGTTACGTGCCAAACACATGGTAGGTCCTTGCCACTTTCGAAATTCTGCATCAATACAATGTCAGTTGTCAAAAGGACGTTTACATTATGTGCTCAAGTATTGCTTTACAGGGAGCCCTTCACGGGATGTCAGGAGTGGAATGAGTCAACATGCTCGATTCATAAATAAAGGGGTTGCCCTAAATATCTACTTGCCGATATATACGATTGTATAGTTATTACTTCAATAAAAATTAGCTCATGAGTGAAAAGTGAAAACCAAATGATAATATGCTAGAATGAAAATTTTATTTTTACTCGCATTATAATAAATTTATTTACAGAAGTCATTTTACTTGACATTATCATCCGTATTCTTTTTTTCCTTCAAGATCCTACGATCCACTTTTGACAATGAGAATTTCTTCTTTCGGAAATGTCTGTAAGCCTTAGCCCTCTAGGATGATTTAGAAGCCTTGCCCTTTTGACTCTATCGGCTGTGTAATCCTTCCAAGCTACTTTCTCTCAACCTAACCTATTTATTAAGCAAGAAACAACGCAAGAAGGAAAAATTGATTCATGAATTTGGTTGTGTTAGAATGACGTCAAAGTCACTGAGAGTCCACTCTGCTACTTCATCTTTTTCGCTAACAAATATCTCAGTACCGGTATCAATAGAAGTCCATATTCTTTTAGCAGGAGGAGTGCCTGGGTCCTGCACCAAGAAATTTAAATTTATCAGACACGTAAGCATGTCATGAGATTCCAACAGTAGAACAAAAATTCAATTACTGACCTGATAGAAGTAGATTCTACTGGATAGCCCACCAACATCAAGTTCCCAAGTCCTTGCATCCCCAACCCAACCATCCCCTTTTTTGGCGGGATAGCCATAATCAGCCCATATAGGGTGAGGCAGCAACTGAACTATCTCTTGTGCCTGAGGATTGCTGTAAGGATCACAAGTGCTTACAGGTTGCTCCAAGTGTTGGGCATTGCCTGGAGCACAGTAAAAGTGATAAGCCGAGTAGGGAAAATTGGCAGTGTCGTTTCTATGGATTTTTCTGTTGTCCGGAGTGATATGAAATGGTGGGCAATTGCCCAAACCGGTGGGGCTGCACCAAGCTGGTGTTTCAGGATTGATGATCATCTCACTATATCTAGTGACATCAGTAAGCACATCTCCATCACAAGGAGCACCATTGTTCTTCCAGCAGCTACCTATGTCTACAAGGTAGAACTGGCTCTTGGGTCCTCCCCCCTTTTTGACATCTAAGCTCATCCTGACCCTAAAATTTGGTGACTCTGGAAGCTGTATCATGAACCCAAATGGTTAATTGTGGCTAATCAAACCAGATACATTGAGGGAAATTAAGCAGACTATATGGCTTACCAATTTTTTGAGTAATTAAACAGAATTGGAAGTTTGAAATATCGGATTCTGAAGGAAATTTTGGACCAATTAAGCCTCTACTTACAGTTTTAAGCATTCCCCTTGTGTCATAATGGTAACCTCCAGAGAATCCTCTGGTTGCATCAGCTCTCAGGTACAACATCAACCATGGGTATTTCTTTGAAGTCTTGAGCTTATGTTTGAACACCCAATTCCCAACATTAACTTTCTTCTCCCAAACTACCTCATAGTAAGAGAGATCGTCATTTCCACCCCCACAATCAGAACCCAAATCATAAGTACCATGGAATCCTCCTCGCATTGTGCCATCTTGGAGCTGTGTCTGTTGATGACACAAGATGGGCTGGTTCATACACCCTTGTCCAAAGCAGGGAAACCGCCCCGGACTAAAAGGGGGTACCCTTTTCCCATCCCGTGGACATAAACCAGACCTTGTGTCGTAGTTTCCATTTTTCAGCATTATCATCCAAAATTGCCAAGGCCTTGGGGTGTCTGCAACTTGACATAAAGAACCAAGATACAACTCCTTTTGAACTGCATAAAGGTCTGTGTTGTTTATATCTCCTTGTCTCAGACCAGGAAATGGTTTTCCCACCCCAAGTTTGTTATCAGCTTCTGTGACCTTGTGTTTCAGTGAACCTGTGCATTCTAACCAGTTTCATCAAAAGAAAAAGAATTTACTGATTTAAATAGGAGGGGTGGTTGTGTTGGGGAAATTTAAGAATGTGTAAAAACACTAGAATATTTGGAACTCCTCAAGGACATAATATGTGGTAACTACGCCATTGACGAGTAGATTTGTAATCAACTAAACTAATATATACTAAAATTAAAATATAATGTTAAAGAATAAAAATTCTATGATCAAACTTTGTTATGTGACTTGGCTTACTTGAAATATCAAAACAGTCTGCAGCTCTTGGGCTACCCATGCGAGGAGCTTCTTCGCCAACTTCATTGCAGAAGTTCCAAGCTTCAAAGGCCACCCTCAGTCCATTTCTCTGCATTCCTGGGTCTCCTACCGCAGAAACATAACTTTTCGCTGTGGGGACACGAGAGACGCTAAACACAAGCATATTCATCAAGACAAACATTGTATGCAACTGCTTCTCCATTGCCATTCCCATGGGTGCCCAGCCCTGCTCCCTGCCTCAGACTGAGCATACTAGATGATCTAATTTATAGTAACACTTCAGATTGAGATTGAGACTGAGCATACTAGATGGTCTAATTTATAGTAACACTTCAGATTGAGATTTTTTTGGTGAGAAGCACTTCACATGGGATTTTGCTTTTAAGAATCTTACTTTTGAGTGGCACGGCCTTCTTTCCAAATCTATTTTACGGAGAATCCCTCGCTCTACGTAACTTTTTTACATTATTTTTTTTAGAAATTTATTTTATGAAAAGTCATATTTTTTAAAGGAATATTATTTACACATTAAATTTTATTATAACATTTTTATCTTTTGATAGAAATTATCAATTTTTATGTAAAAATTGAAATAATGTAAATTAGATTTAGATTTCCATATCAAAAAATAATGGGGGCCTCATATTTTTTAGATAAAATACATCGAACTGTTGTTTTCAAGGGGTAGTAGGGATCCAGGGGACCTAAATATCTAAAAGTCAAACCAAATTTTCTATATGCAAGTAATATTACTGTTTTCTCAAATTATCAATTGCTGATTAATCACTTTTTGATTTTTAATTACATGCCTTGCATAAATGTTTCTGCCTCTAAATTAGTACATAGTCAATATCAAAACTTTTTATGCATATTTATATAAAAAAATTTATATTAACACACTACTCATGAACATGTATTTGGGAATATTGTGCCCATAAGTATTGTACTGCGCAAGGAAAGCTCCTTTGAAGAGTACCATCTAGCGCATGAATCATTTAACGTATTTTACTTTTCCTTTTTCATGTGCACGTAGGTCCGTCCTCTTTTATTCGCCGACACTACAAAAAGCCAAGATCAGTTCATCATTAGGTGAGTTTCCTGAGGCCCAATATGTAGCTGGTTAGAGTGGGTCTTCAGTAGTCTTGAACTACGAAAAAGCGAAAAACAATAGCCAAACTGTATTTACCATTGAGGAGTAAAACTAAGAAAAGGTCCTCGTGTCTTAGATAGAAACATGCATATACAATTAATAGGAATCAATGACGATGGAGCATGGATAAGAATTGAATTTCCATTGATGAAGTTTGTCATAACTAACTCATGGTTATGGGAAGATTAAAAAAAGAGAAAGATTTAGGCTTGTTGTAAAGGTAGTTACTAGTTCCTTCAAGGCTAAGATGGAAGAGTGTCTAGATACACATGGTGGAGTCCTCTTGCACCAAAATGAGGCGTGCGTGGCCCCTTATCAGCAAATCTAGCTTCTGTCTCAGCTGCTTTCTCTTGGTGGCGTTGTGGTCCTTGCTGATAAGGATAGCTATACGCAAGTCACGAAACCTCAGTTACACGATCGTAAGATTTGGATCAGAACTCAAACCGTTCAGGGGATGGTTTGTTGGTCTAACTGCCGGTTCAGCCGAAAAATCCGACCTGACCAAAAATCAAATAAAAATAGAAACTTTAGTTGGTAAGTCAAACACTGCCGAACTTCAAAATTTTAAACTGTTAAGAAAATGGGTATTTTACAGTATAGACTTTAGAGAGCTTACACTTGCTAGTTTATATCCAGTCTTTTTTTTTTTGGCATAACCAGCGGTGCTTGATGAAAGTAGGAAAAGAATGAGAGTTTGGTTGGACCGTCAGATTTAGAACGGTTTGCCGTGGTTAAAGGAAGAGAGAATAATAGTGTCTGAGCAGTAAGAGTTGCCAAGCCAGAGGTGCTGAGCTACAAAACTCAAATAGACCATTTTACATGAAAGTAGTATTAAATATTTAATACTACGAAAATTTTCCATGTGTCTCATTTTCTACAATTTAATACTACGAAAATTTTCCATGTATATAACAAGTAAAATGACTAGAAATAGTGAAAGAAGTACCGAAGGATGGGTCTCTTTCTTCTGGCCTTCTAGTTTCCTTTGTGCTTATGATTTGCAACCACCTCTACATACGAATTGATCTAATTTCTGTACAAAATCTTGCTCCGAATAATTCAATTACTCACACATCCTACAAGATAAGGTCAAATATTTATCATGTACATTTGCAGAATTTTTGCAGGGAGGGTTATCTCCCCCGGTTTTCTATCTTCTTCCTTGTCTAAAAATAATGCCTTACCTGCTTCTGTGCTGAAACAATTATATATACATATATCAGTTGATTTGCTTTCACTCTGTCATGACCGGCCCTCCAAGAGATGAGGTAGTGTTATCTTCCCACAGTTAGAGGGGTCAAGCTTGCTGAATTGGTCACAAATTTGCAATATATCTTTTTCCCGTATCTTACCCATCTCTTTCAGTTTGAAGATTACATACTCTGACTTACTGAAACAAAGCAAAGGGGGAGGAGGAAAAGCAGATGGAAATTTCTAGTAAGAAAAGTATCTCACCAAATTATTAAGTTATTAATAATCCTTAAAACAACAATCAGATCAAATAGTTGCATAATGCATACATTATTGATGTCTCACACTGCCTCTACGTGCATACTCTGTATACTACTTCGGTACATCCAGACTATGATGACTAATATTTTCAGAAAGTGCCATTGACCATCTCAGGTTGGATAAGAGATGACAGGCTCACCAAAATAAACAATAAGAAAATATCCCAACTAGGCTAATGCTGATCTAAACAAATTATAATTATATCTGCTTATGACTAACAATTTGTTTTTATTAAAAAAAAATATTCTGGTACATATCAGTAATTCATAACAGATTCCAGATTGGGAGTTCTCAAAACTAAATAATAATATTAAAAAAATAATACCACGGGCATCATCACCTACAGTAGGTAATTCTATACTCTACATAAACACAAAAGACGACAGTTAATTGCAATCTTTATCTTGTGGAGCATGGCGCTTAATTAGAATATCCTATTTATGGCATACTAGCTCTAGCAGCATTCCTATGATCTGAGGAGCTATTTTCCTGCTTATATTAGATACCAAAATTGCTATCAGGCCCCCTACAGTTTATAATTGGTACTCTAGTACCAATTTTTAATTCTCATAAAGTAGCCATCTGAATCCTTTTAATCCATTCAACAGTCACCACTCTTCAGTGATTACTTATAATAGGCAGAGTAAATTACCATGGTAAATTATCAGTGATTGTTTCCAAAAGCAGCAAAAAATTAGACCTAAAAGAATCGGGGGGAAAAAAAGAAGAGTTACCTAATGAAACCAGTGTTGTTGATATCTGCAGCAAGCAAATCCTCAACAGTTATTTCTCTATGCAACACCTTCTTGGCCATTCTCCGGTGCCTTCTATCAATTCTGGCCTCTGCCAAATACAGGAAAGCCCGGGCCACCATCAATGTGGAAAAGAGGAGCCAAATGGCAGCAAATAGTCGCCCCGGAAGGGTCTTGAAGGCTCTATCCCCGTACCCAACTGTTGTTACAGACATAACCGATAAGTAAATGGAATCAACCCAATTCAAATGCTCCACAAAGTACAACACCAAACTCCCAATCCCAATACACAGCACCACCACACCAAGTGCCAAACCAACCTTCAATCTGATTCTCATCCTCCCCTTTGCCACATCAACGATGTAATTTCTTGCAGAGAATCCTTCCTCAGTTCTCCGACTCGAAGCACCCATTTTGAGGCCCGTTAGGATCATACTCTCCTGCAAATCTAGTACATAATTGACAAGCCCACTAAGCAGTATGTCTATAAATCCAAACCCAACCAAGACGAAAACACAAGCAAAGACCTTGGCAAATGGGGTTAAAGGAGCGATGTCCCCGTAACCGATGGTACACATAGTAACTATACAGAAGTAGAGCGCATCAATTACTGGGTGAGTCTCGATGCCAGAAAAATGATCCCTGTTGAAGGAGTATATGGCGACCCCAACAGAAAGATATATGAAGAGCAAGCAAATGCCTTGTCTGATGACGGAACTAGACTGAGGTTTGGCAACTTCGGGTGCTTTCGGTTTGAGGTCTCGCAAAACAATCATGGCAGGGGCTGTCTTGCAGCGACTCAGTTTCTTCTTGGGAGGCAATAATGGCTGAGTCGAGGATTCTATTTCTGGGTCTCGTTCGCCTTCCTGGAAGGTGATAACATCATTGAAGGACTTCGAAGCAGCCAACGGTAAATCACGACGCTCAATGATTTGGGAGGATTTCAGAAAAGGCTCATCCTCCATCGCAGAAAACAAAAGGAAAAAAGTGAGCATAAAAAAATAAAGAAAAAAAAAGGGAGAGGGGAAAAAAAACAGTGACGAGGTGTAGACGTGAAGTTGAGAATAGTTTTAGTTCATTATTATTTGCTTGATTACTGGGCGACCAATGGAGTGAGAATAGAGCCATCAGTTGGGGTTAAGAGAAGAGGGCCCCATGCCACGCCAGGTGACTGCGACAGCAAGGTAGAGCACGGAGAACCCAAGAGAGGGAGGTTGGTGTAGTCTGATTAATTCAAGTTAAAGAGAAGCGTGCCGTATCTATATTTTTTTCTTTCTTTCCAGTTTCATATGTCACGCAGCATGAGGCTATGGAAAAATTATTTCTCAACTTCCAATTTCGAACATTATGATATTGACACCAAAATAGCAATCAAACAAGCTCCAATCTGTTCCCTGTGTGGAAAAAGTAAAAACTAATTGGGTGGCTCTCATTTGTTTCTGGCTTCTGCTGCACATGAGGGTACTACCGTTCTAGTTCTAGTTTATAAAAGATGAGGATTCTCTATAGTTTAACTGAGAAGTTAGAGATATAGAAAAAATATATATATGTGGGTTTCATAATTCTAAAAATTATAAGACTTATTTTTTGCGTTTATTTTTTTTAACTGCAAATGATCCTAATTTGTTTTTATAACATATTGATTTGGTTAATGAGACGGCAGGGTATAGCAACTACAAACGAATGGCTTATCCAGATAAACCTAACTTCCTAGTTAAGTTAAATTAAATCCAGATATTATGACTTGTCAAATTGGGAAGTCCGGCTTGTTGATTTTGGTGAGTTGCTTGTTGATTTTGAGTAGTCATGGTATCTATTAGGTAGGGCGGGCCGGGCAGAGCAGATCCGTTCGCGATGGCTGCGGGTTAAATACACACATTTAAAATGATTATAAATTAGTTCGTTTAATTTGGCTCACATCAACTTATAAGAGTCTAAATAGATCAGTTAATAAATTTTTTTAAAAAATTTTAAAATAAATTTAAATTTATTAAAAAAAATAAATTTAGTAATTTTAAATTAAATATTATATTACATAAACATAATATTTAATATTTTAATCTTATTTAAAAGGTTAAGAGAGAATTTAAACAAATAAATAATATAAACTTGTGAAGTTTGATAAATGTGTTTATACGTGAGTTATGTCAATATTAATATGTACAATACTTACATTTTGTACTTTTATTATAGAAAATAATATTTAATTAACTAAGTTTTTAAATTATTTTTTTAACAAAAAATTTAAACTTTAAAAAAAAAGTTATGCGAGAGGCTTGCGGGTCTAACGGATTGATCCGTTTAACTCACAGATTAAATAAGTCAATTAAAATTACTTATATTTTTATAAATCATTAATTTTAAAATTTAATTTTAATAAATTATATAAATAAACAAGCTAAGCCGACAAATTTAATGCCTTTTTAACGGACTTCCTATTAACTACGATACTCGAAGTCAATTATAACAGTTTTGAAGTTTATTAAATGTAATCATTAAGTAATAAATATTTAATATTAAGATATTAGTATGAGACAGAAAAATACATATCAAAATAATCCCCAACTTTGAGATCTCTTTAGGGAAAGGTGCAGAAGAATGAAGAAGTCATGATTAAGTGTTTGACGGATTGCAACTTTTGTGTGTGTGTGTGTGTGTGTTTGCGCCGGGGGGGGGGGCAATAACAAAAAAAATACCAATGATTAGAATTGGGAAGAGACATTTGAGATGGAATGGAACACATGCCATTGTGAATTAATTACAATTGTGTAAATGGGGCTTTTACATGTAACAACAGTGTTTCTTTTTGTTTCACCTAAAATCTTAAGAGTCTTGTTTGACTGCATTTCTATCATTGATTGCAGTTATAATTAAGAACCCGTCTAAAACACACCTTTTTTAAGGAAAACAAAGAATTAAAAATTATTAGTAACTCCATCTCTGCTTTATTACATCTTATATATTGGCATGCTCACCTTTTATTTTTATATACTCTTCTTTTAAACTCAAATATAAGATTGTAAAATTTCTCAACCAAAATAATAGTTATAAATTTATGATCTTCTATTTGAATCCAAAGTACCAAACAAATTTCGTCATATTAATTTTGCACATAAAAAAGAAATATGAACTTAATTTTTAATTTGTTTGCCACATTTGCAGTCATTCTAATATTCTTTTTATTAACATTTTGCTTTGGCATCGATCGAAAAAAATATTGAGCATAGATTTGTTTGATAAACTAAAAAAATTGAATAGTTGAAAATTGAGCATTACTTGATGTGATTAATTAGTAGCCACTAATATATGTTATAAGATTGTGTTATTATGTAAATGTTTTTAGCAATACCTATAATCTTTTAAATTATATATATTAGGGCATTGGACGTGAAATCATTATTAATATATTTCTTAAAAAAAGTGACCACTAATGTACATTACAAAGTTGGGAGTTCAAATTTTAATTGAAAATATATTATTATTTTTTGGTATTAAAAAATATTATTTTATTTTTGTTAAATTCTACTAATGTATCCCTTTAAGCGAATTCTATTAGCTGAAAAGAAATTTTATAAGTATTTTTTATAGATAGTATTTATATCATATTTAATATTAATTAATTTAACTATTTATAAATCTAGTTTATGAAGCATCATATATTATTAGTAGAATAAATTTAAAATATCGCACTATAAAACATAATAACTGTAAAAAAAATTTGTATAAAAAAGAATTACAAAGAAAGAGTAACCTATATATCACTAAAGAAATAGAAGAAGCATATGCCAAATGGTACAATTTAAACTTTATAGTTTACAACTTTTTTTGTACTGATTAGTCGGTTGATATTAACTATCTACCAGAACTAGAAATAAACATTAAAAAGTTATAGTAAGTATGGCAACTAATGGAGGTACTTATATTATAATATCCCTAAAAAAGGCAGGGCGCCTGAGAAACTATAGTTGGTATTGTTAGTGAAATATTATTATTTATTATTTATTTATATAATTTTCTTTCTTCCAGTTGTTTTAAATTAATTAAAATGAACCTACAAATAACTAATTTTTTAATAATTTTAGGTATGACTAAAATAAACACAACATTCATTAAAAAAAAAAACACAACATTACGTACCGAATTAGATGATATTAGTTAAAAAGAAACAAGTCCGGTGGAAAAATAATTAAAATGTAAACATTCAATTAAAAAAAATTGCAATGATTCAGCAATGGTCAAATTATGTATATAAGGTAACCAAATTGTCGGAGTTTAAACTTCAAATGTTTTGAAAAAATTGAAGAACGAGAGTTGGTTCAGATGATATGGCAAATAATGTGTTGATATAAAAGCCACCCAAAGAGTGTGAAATGACATAGACCTGGTTTATCAGCATGGATAACCGAGTAAAATTTGTTGACGCTTTTTCTTGTTTTTTTTTTCATAATTAAATGATGAGAACTCAACATGAAAATTTGATATTTAAGAGAAGAGTTATTATTAATTAAAAAAAATTGAGTTGTTATTATTTAATTAAATGAATAAGAAAAGAAAAGAGACCAAAAAGATATATATAGGACAACAGATTTAAATAAATGCATAACATGACTTGGTGGGACAAAGAGTGTGCTCCTTAACACGAGCATGCTTGAATGCCACTATGCTTGGCGGAATAGTTCAGTTTCTACGCCAAACCAAGTTTAGACTTAAAGGCCAAGGAGCTCAAAATATAAAAATGTCCATTTAATCATTTATAAATAAAGCCTACTTACAATTCATCATCATATTATACAGATTCTTAGCAAGCATTTCCTTTGATTGCTATCGTTCTGCACTGCCATGGCTGTGTCTGTGATCAGAACAAAACGAAGCCTAGTTAAACCAGCTGAGCAGACCCCATTCACCACACTAGACCTATCAGCCATCGATAGATTACCTGTTCTAAGATGCAATGCTCGAACCTTACACGTGTTCAGACATGGCCCTGAAGCGGCAAGGGTCATAAGAGAAGCCTTATCCAGAGCATTGGTTCCCTACTACCCTCTTGCAGGACGACTCACAGAATCCAAACAAGGGTGCCTCCAAATTGAATGCTCAGGCGACGGCGCGTGGTACATTGTGTTAGGTACCAGAGTGACGGGAATAGTGCCTCACAACTAAAATAAGAGATGAGAAAAGAGGAACTAAACACACAATATTTAACATGGAAACCCTCAATGAATAAAGGGAAAAACCACGGGGCAAGACTAGAAGAATTTCACTATAGGAAGAAATTACAACACCTCTCTCTAAATATTAGGAGAGAACAACCTCACAAAGAATACAAGAAAATATACAAGAGAGGAAGTGAGGAATTTTGGGATGAGATAAATGCTTTCCCTTAAGCCTCTTTATATAGGCTACAAGAGAAGCAAATGTTTGTATGCCCACCGATGTGGGACTTTTTTCTAACAATTCTCCCACTTGAAGATTTGATTGAGTCAAGCATATCTTCACACCATTCTTTCTGTCTTGCCATTCCATGTTGCTTACGTTTTTGATAGACCATAGGAGGATCGACACCAAATAAACTTGTCAACATTGATCGGCTTTGTCATCACATCTGCTAGGTTGTCTTTGGTGTGAATCTTCTGCATATCCACACTTCCTTCTTCTACTACTTCTCGAACAAAATGATACTGAACACCTATGTGCTTTGTCTTGGAATGAAAGGCTGGATTCCTTGCAATGTACAAGGCACTGATCGTCACAATACACGAGTTCTCTCCACGCTTGTGCCCGAGTTCCTCCATTAACCTTTGTATCCATACATGCCTTCCTCGTGCAAGCTTCGGGGTAGCCGCCATGTACTCACTTCGTAGTAGACAAAGCTACAACAACAGAACTTAGATAACCAAACACGCGCCTCCCAAGTGTGAACACATAGCCGTAGTAGATTTTCTTTTATCAAGATCACCCGCAAAATCAATCAACATAACCCCGACAACAAATTCTCGATCCTCCAAAACATAATGCAACATCTCGAGGTTCCTTTCACATATCGTAGGATCCTCTTAACAACATTCCAATGCTCTCTACCAGATCTCGCCATAAACCGATCGACCACTCCCACGCTTGTGCAATGTCTCGGTCTTGTACATATCATAGCATACATAAGGCTTCCCACCAGATGCATACGGTACCGAGACATTTCCATCCTCTCCGCTTCATCGCTAGGACTCATACGAGGATAATTTACAATTGATAGGAAGTGGGGTAGATATTGGCTTATAGCCTTGCATGTTGAAGCGCCGCAAGACCTTCTTTAGATAATAATTTTCCGAGAAAGCCAAATCTTCCTATCTTTTCTCTGCCTCTGCGGTTTGCATCCCTAAAATCTTGCTTTATGTCCCAAGTCCTTCATATCGAACTCCCTAGCCAATCGTGCCTTCAATTCTTGGATTTGATCTTTGTTAGGGCCTACCACCAACATGTCATCCACATACAACAAGAAAATAATGAAATCATTATCATCAAACCTCTTGTAGTACGTACAATGGTCTCAACTCACCGTTGTAATCAAGGCTAATTATGAAGGAATCAAATCTCTTGTACCAACATCCGGGCGCCCGCTTAGACCGTACGCAGATTTGGTCAACCTCGCAACCAAGTTTTCTTTTCCTTGTTCTTCAAAACCTTCTCGGTTGGAGCATATAAATTTCTTCTTTAAGCTCTCCATGAAGAAAAGTCGTTTTTACATCTAGTCCGCCAAGATGTAAATCAAACGCAAAGACACATCGCTAACACTACTCCGATAGTAGTAAGTCGAACCACTGAGAAAATATCTCATTGAAATCAATACCTTCTTTCTCGAGCATATCCTTTTACCACCAATCTAGCACTGTGATCGCTCTACTTGATCATTGCTATCCCGCTTGATCTTGTAGACCCATTTGTTTCCAATGGCCTTTCTACCACGTGGTAATTCCACCAGCTCCCATGTCTTGTTTCTCTGAAGAGCTTCAATTTCTTCCCGTATCATTGCCGTCATCCACAGAGAAGCATTCTAAGCTTACTAGTAGCTTCATGAAAAGTTGATGGCTCTCCATCCTCTCGTTAAAAGACAAAAGATGCAACATTGCTCTCCGTAACATACTCCGTGTGCCAATTTGGCGGCCTTCTCTCACGAGTTGACCGCCGAACTTCTACAAATTTCTGATTCAATCGGTTCTCGTACCTCATGCTCGATTCTCGCTCGTAAGAATAATCTTCTCCGCACTTTCCATCCGCACCGAGCGCCTCTTTTGAAGTTGTCATTATTTGTCCGCTTCATTTTCAGCTTCACTTTCTCGCAAAACTACATCTCTCACTTTCGACAACAAGCTTGCGGCAGTGGGGATCCCTACAAGCGATACCCTTAACATCACAAGATAACCCAAGAATATACATTTCCCGGATTTTGGATCCAACTTTGTTCTTTCTTGGGAGTTGTACATCACGCATACGACATCCGAACACACGTAGAGAAGAATAATCACCGCTTTCCGCTCCACATCTCCATAGGTGTCTTCAAACCAATCGGCCGTTGATGGTGATCGATTTATCACATAACAAAGTGCTTTTGACTCGCCGCCAAAAGATTTGGCCAATCCCGCCATTTTCAAGATGGCTCTTGTTCTTTCTAAGAGAGTTCGCTCATCCGCTCTGCTTACACCATTCTCACGAGGCGTATGCAAACCGTGAATTGTCTCATAATACCTCTTGTTTGGCAGTAATGCCGTAAAATTGCCATCTACATATTCTCCTCCATTATCCGTCCTCAAGCACTTAATTCTTTTCCCGCTTCAAGCTGCTACTTCAGGCTTTGAACTCCTTGAATACTGAAACACATCTCGACTTCTTCTTGATTGGGTACACCCATAATCTCCTCGGAGTAATCATCAATGAATGACACCAAATACTTTGCTCCTCCTAGGGATATTTCCTATGATTCCCATACATCGAATGGATCAAGTCCAAGATGTGTTTTCTTCTAGTAGTGACTTTAGCAAACCTCAATCTATGTTGCT
This sequence comes from Styphnolobium japonicum, assembly GCA_023212625.1. NCBI lineage: Eukaryota > Viridiplantae > Streptophyta > Magnoliopsida > Fabales > Fabaceae > Styphnolobium > Styphnolobium japonicum. The sequence goes on along the minus strand of JALBWW010000002.1, from coordinate 6,665,584 downwards.
TGCTTATCACGCAATGCTCGCTGCATGGGTAAATTGACCATCTTGAGCCCGTAAGAGGATTGCGTTCCGCAAGGACTTTCAAGCCTCGCTCGACATATGGCCCAATCGCGATGCCACATCATCGTTGTTTCTTCTTACCGGCCGCAATCGATGCATCCGCTCTTGCAACGTCTCTCCCAAAAGCATATATAGATTGCTTGTGATTTTCTCTCGCTTTCATCACTACAAGGTTGCCTTTTACTACTTTCAATATTCCACCTTCAAGTGGACCTTGCACCGAGGTCATCTAATTGCCCAATAGACAATAAGTTCTTCTTCAAGCCCTTCACATGTCGCACTCTTGAATTTTGCGAACAGCACCATCATGCATTTTTAATCGGACAAAGACTCCAAGCAATTTCTAAGGCGTGATCATTTCCCATGAACACAGATCCTTCCGAAATATCTTCATAAGTGCAAACCAATCTCGGGTGGAGTCATGCGGCCATGTCATGCGCCGAATCCATTATCCGTATTATCATTAAGTTTCTTTCCGCCTTTAGAACTCCGGTCGCCGCTTCACTATACAAGATTTCTCCATAATCTCGAGGTACTTGCAACACAACCTCGGGAGGTTGATGTTTCAATTCTTTTCTCCACTCTTCTTATTATGCCAACACTCCTTCTTCGTGCCCTCTCATGCCACAATCAGTAGCATTTAAGATTCTTCCTTCTTCGAGATTTTGATCTACTACGATTTTGACTCCCACCTGAGCCACGTCTGATCTCCGCTCTCATCATTGTCAAAGCCTCTCGCTTGCTTTGAACTTTCCGACCTTTCCTCCTTATTCTTGCGCTCGGATTCTTCTTCAAGAATAGACCTATGAACATCATCAAAGTGAAGAGAGTCACCAACATTGTTATTTGTGATGTTGATGATGAGTTGATCATACGAACTGTAAACTCAAGTAGAAGTTCCGCACGCTCATTTTCCGCTATTTTGAAATCTGATCTTGAGTCGAGCAAATAGCGTATTTAGAGCTGTTGATGTGATCCGTTATCGACGGGATTCACTCATTCAAGAGTGTAGTTTCCTTTTCAAGAATATTCCTGGTGTGAAGTGACTTCACCTCGTACAATTTGTTAAGTACATCCCAAATCTCCTTGCGCCTTCTTCTCTCTAACACTTGACAAAATCAATCCGCCATAGCTAGATGCAAATTGGCAACAAGATTGTCATCCTTCTCTTTCCACTTTTCATCGCTCATATCTCGTGGGTCTACCTTCAATCGCTTCTAGACAATTATCTTTCCTCAAAACTCGCCTCTTATTTTCAATTTCCACAGGAGAAATTACTCCTATCAACTTCTCTATCTCGAATTTTGCCGCCATAAGTTGTACCTAATCGAACCGAATTATACTATTTCACCGTGAATAGTACCGTATACGTGAACAAGATTGTAATGCATTCCGTATACTAGAACAAATCCAAGACACGTTAACAATCAATGCAAAAGTATACAACCACACGTATTTGAATAGTAACCGTATCTCAGAATAGACGCATAACCGAATAAAGGTTGCATACCGAACAGCTGACGTAGTCGTAAATAGTGCACTGTAAGTTCCCGTGAAAGCAGAGGTGAGTCACTAATAGACACGCTTAAATACCAAGTCTTTCCTACCTTAACCTCCCTAAACACTTTCACGCTACCACACTTTATTTCCAGCAATTTCTTTTCCGATGCTGGAAGATCGATAATACCGCAACCACAGAAAGCATACTAAGAATCGACACCTTCCCAAACCCATCGCATGTGAATACCACGAACCAATGGCTCGATACCACCGTTAGGTACCGTGAGTGATTTCGAATAAGGCTCTTCACAACTAAAATAAGAGATGAGAAAGATAACTAAACACACAATATTTAACATGGAAACCCTCAATGAATAAAGGGAAAACCACTGTAAAGACTAGAAGAATTTCACTATAGGAAGAAATTACAACACCTCTCTCTAAATATTAGGAGAGAACAACCTCACAAAGAATACAAGAAAATATACAAGAGAGGAAGTGAGGAATTTTGGGATGAGATAAATGCTTTCCCTTAAGCCTCTTTATATAGGCTACAAGAGAAGCAAATGTTTGTATGCCCACCGATGTGGGACTTTTTTCTAACACATTGAGGCATCTGCTGCTTGCACCCTTGACTCTGTTAATTTCTTTGATGACGTTGAGTCTATTCCATATGATGATCTTCTTCCTGACGATATTTCTGAGATCGAACGCATTGAACCCCTTGTGCAAATGCAGGTATAGAGTTACAAACTTTAAGCTAGCTTAATTAGCTCCAGCTAATTTAGTGTTCGTATCTTTGAGTATGTCAATTAACTAGGGAATATTCATTGTCCTCTACTCTCAGGTGACACAATTTGGTTGCGGGGGTTTTGTGATAGGCCTCATATTCTGCCATAGCATATGTGATGGCCTTGGAGCTGCACAATTTCTAAATGCTATCGGGGAGCTAGCTAGAAGTCTTGAGAAACCCAGCATTGAACCAGTGTGGCAAAGGGACTTCTTTCCACCTCCAGCACCCCAAGAAGAAACTTCGGCTGAATTGCCAAAACTACCACCTGTAGGTCCACCTCCAATGCCAGACTACCAGCTAGAGCATGCTAATATAGACATGCCTATCGATCAAATCCACCGGCTGAAGCAAGAATTCCAGCAAGTGACTGGACAGAGTTGCTCTGCCTTCGAAATTGTAGCTGCAGGGTTTTGGAGCAACCGAACTAGAGCCATTAATTTCGAGCCCAATACCCAAGTGAAGCTGGTCTTCTTTGCAAATTGCCGTCAGCTCTTGGACCCTCCTCTGCCCCAAGGCTTCTATGGCAATTGCTTCTTCCCAGTGATGATTACAGCTCCATGTGAGTCACTTAGACAGGCATCGATCGTTGATGTGGTGAAGCTGATCCAAGAAGCGAAGGCCAAGCTACCCATGGAGTTTGCCAAGTACTTGAAGGGTGAGCATTTGAAAGATGGTGAGGACCCGTTCGCACCTCCCCTGACCTACACCACACTCTTCATATCTGAGTGGGGGAGGCTAGGGTTCAACCAGGTGGACTACCAGTGGGGGCCACCAGTCCACGTGGTCCCCATACAAGGCTCCAGCATCATACCAGTGGGCATTGTGGGATCGATGCCCCTGCCAAACAAAGGGATTCGTTTGATGACATGGTGCGTGCAGCATGCCCATCGCCGTCCCTTCCTTGATCACATGGTGTCATGGATCAGAAACTAACATATGCTTGTCTGCGCCAGGTTCTAATGTTTTTGCCTTTTTTAGGTACAAGATCAAGATGGTCTGGTTAAAAAATATTATAGGAACGTAAATTTGCAGTTTCTGTTGTCTTCATCCCGTATCTGTGATATTTCCATTTGAAATAAAGGGTACATTCGGTGCAATTATTCCTGATCTTATTGGAAACTCTATTTATGTATTGCTTCTGCTTTCACATTTGGTCTTTATGTATCGTGTGTGATATATATGATATTCAGTGTGAACATATGCTGTAATTATTCTTGCCATTGTGCAATTTTGAATCTTTTATACAGTATTCCTTCGGTGTTACATGCACAAATTGGGAACTTCATTATTATATTTGGTTACAAATGAGTGATTGGGTAACCTTATTATTTAATTATTTAATTACTTCTTATTCTTGTAAAGCCTATAAATAAATGTTTAGCTAATGAGTAAGTACGATTCTTAGTCTAGTTTTAGAAGGATTGCTAGTTTCCCTTGAAGTGAACCATGTATGGAGGTGGAGACTCCCTCCCAACAGTCTATTCACAATTATTGTCTTCAAGTTCGTATAATTCTGTTTCTATCGAATTGTTTTGTTCAATAGACCTCACCGACTAAAAACTAGTTGTTGTCATTGGCAGATCATATTAAGTTTCTTTACTAAAGAACCCCCCCTCCCAAAAAAAAAAAAAAGAAAGAAAAGAAGAGGAACCGTTAACCTTGCGGGGAAGTGTTGTGAAACATTGAGTCGCATCTCGCAAGAGAAAGAATCCATGCGTTTAGTGTTTAAAACGGGTTAGAAAGGAAAAAAATACTTATATGCTTCGAGAATAATACTTTTTCAACGGTTAAGATTTTATTTAAAATTTATTATATAATAATATAAGTTTAATCTAATGACATATATTTATGTTCTGTGCCATGTTTCATGTTTTTATTAAATTAGTGAAGTACTTTAAATATACTTAAGAATTTCTGGTTGGGAATGGAATCTACAATGCGTGTGGAACTAGTCATAGAATTCAGGTTGTCATCATGGCTTGAAGATAGAAAGAACTTAACATTTCAAGCAAGATGTAAGGTAAAACAAACAAAAAGCCGAAAGAAACTCGCGAAAGGGAGATCAATACATACCTGAAAGCCTCGCACAGGAAACTGTCTTATTCTTTTTTGGGGAAGAGAGGAAGCTATCTTTTTGTTTTTGGTAATTCGAGGAAGCTATCTTTAATGTCCAAATCTGTGTGCTATGTTTGGCTCCCTTCTTGGCTCGTGGAGAGAATACATACAATATACCCAGGACCTCGACCTTACTACCTTAGTGGGTAAACTTTGCGAGTACCTATTGGGTCTAAAGCCCAATTATTATAATCCTAGAAGCACAAGAGAGGAATAGTATCCAGGCGGTGAGTGTAAGAAGTAAGATTTGCGGATTAGTTTTTACGTCAATTAAGACACATTTTTTTTGGAAATTTTAAGGGCGTTTCCCCAAGTTGGTCTAATATATTCATAGTCGGTTTAGGTATACTCCTAGAAATATGGGTGAGAAATTTAGGCATGAGTTTTATTTTTTTATGAAAAGCTCATCTATAAATTTTACACCTCTATTTTTAAGTTTGTATCAAACAGATCCTTAGGGAAATAATTCCCGTAAGGCGCACCTCATTCAATAGTCAAAGCAGAAAGATACCTCCTTAACTTATCCATGCAAAATTCTTAATAGGGCGTCTGGTTCAAATTTTAAAAAAAAATTCTCATAAATGATATTATTAGGAATAGTATTTTTGGAAATGGTATTCCCAAGAATGATTATTACTATGTTTGGTTAACAAAAAATATTTTTGGGAATGACTCCAACTACTAGCGGGCCAGTGGTGGTTTAAGTCAGAGACTGCCAATTATCGATGGCGGCAGGTGGCTGGATTCTGGTGGTTGGCGACAGGCCGAAGTCATTGGACATGTCTGACAAGGGTAGCTAAATTTCGGTGACTAGTCGTCAACTACAAGCGGTAGCATAGGTGGTCGGATTCCAATGACTGACGCGACAGTCGAGGTCACCGTCAATTGCTAGCGGCGACAAGGTTAACCGGATTTCAATGACCGGTACGGTGGTCGAAGTTGCCGGCACTATCAACTCCCGATGGCGACGAAGGTGGCCGGATTCTGGTAACTGACTACCATTGATGGTAATCGATGGTGGTGGATGTCAGCAACAATGACGTGGAGATGGTTGGTTGATGACATGATGATAGAATGGTAGGCATTTTGGACATTTCGCATGACAAAAATATTCTTATGCCATGGGAATGTTGCAAACCTACCTCCCCCTATGGGAATAAAAGTGTGGGAATATTGAGCAAAAATCATTCTCGGTCATTCTTGGATGAGAATGTTTTTTCAAAACTTATACCAAACATGGGAATCTAACATTCCCATGTAAATATTCTCAGGAATAAAAAAATAATCCTTATATCAAACGCCATGTAAGAGTTTAATTTTGATCCACCGTCAGTGTAAAGTTTTTTATACTGTCATCTAATCATGTGTTACCAAATCATTAAAAGAGTTTGACTATCATAATAACCATCTAGAAAGTCTAACTCTTTTAATGATGTGTTAGCACATGATTAATTGACAGTGAATTAAAATTAAATCCAATTCTTAAATGAGATAAAGAGTAAATGTTTATAGTGTTTAAAGGTGAGGAGTGATGAGTGCAACACAAGCTACTGGTTAGTATTTTTATTAAAAATTAATTCGGTGTCACTTTTAAAATGTAAGTAAAAAATATAGTTAAATATTATATAAAAATATTAAAAATTCATCTTTAAACTTTTTATTCCTAATTGTTAGTTTAGTATCTCTTAAAAATTTCATATAAATTTTATTTTTGAATTTTTTTCTCATAAATTTAAGAAAATACTAAATTAATTCGAAAATAAATTTTTAAATATCATAATAGCATATTATTTTTGTAATATCTTTTTCTGATTCGAATCAGAATGGCTACTACAGGACCACTCCAACTATGAGCTTGTCTTTTGTAATCGAATGATAGGATAAATAAATTTATCCCTTATCACGTCTAAGCATGCACATCTTTATCCCTTATCACGTCTAAGCAAGGAAGAATAAGGAGAGAAAGAAAATACAATGGGCTGGGTCATAATCCTCTGGACCTTGGTGCTAGCCATGGCTGCTGATGCTTCTCTAAACGTGGCCCTCGGACTGCAATCTGCAAGGGACTAGTATTCTCACCCGATTTGGGGCCTATAGCCCTAGGTGAGGAAAATGGGCCTTTTAGTATTGCATGTATATATTGATAGGATCTTGTATGCCTAAAAGGCTATATGTGAAAAAATCAAAGCAAAGTTGTCGTTTAGGTTGGAATGAAAAACAAAATTGGTCTGAGCGCAGGAGAAAACTAGAGTGCTGCAAGATGGTAGGGACGCTGGACTCTGACCGTTGACCCACAATCTACAAGCCTATATACTCTATTTTAGCCCATGTTTGGCCCTGGTCCAATCATCATAGTTTTTGGGCCTTAATTTCAGTGTGCAATAAAATGTGTGAAATATTTTTAATATCTATATAGTAGGAAAAATAAAACTCAACAGAGAATTATGCTCTACAAATAATGAAAAATAAATTTAATTTTGACTAACTGTTAACATAAAAAAAATTACATTGTCATCTAATCATATATTATTAAATTATTAAAAGAGTTTAACTATCACAATAATTACTTAAGAAGCCTATTTTTTTTATAATGTATCAACATATTATTAAATAATAATATAAAATAATTTACGCTACCAATAAATTAAATTTAAACTCTTGAAAAATAGTAGGAAAAGAGTGAGTGAATTAATAAAAAGTAAAAGAAGTGGACTTGTCCAAAGCGAACATCACCGATAAAATCACCATTGCTCCCAGTCCTCCTCAGCTCCCTGCATTGCCTCTGAGACCTGATTACTATTCACTACTTTAATTTGCTTAATTTGATTGTTTTCAAGCATTTTCTTTTTACCTTTTCCCTGATCTCTCTCACCGCTGCTCAGCTGCTTTGGTTGAGAAGTCAGAAGTATATAAGTTGGACCTACAACCAAAGCAGTGCACCAGCGCCATGATCGGTGGCCCATTTGACCTTGCCCACCCATGGATGCGTTTCAAATTTGCAATCATGCAAAAAAGCTTTTTGTTATTGAAGCTAGCACATGTTGGCCTAGTGCTGTTTACGAAGCATTCTAGTCACAACTCACAAATGCAGTATTGGCACATGTCGCTTTATCCCATCTGGTTTTAGATTTTAGTAATACAGATTTTAGAAGATAGGCCAACGGTACCGTAACGTCTAATATACACCTAAGAAGAAGAAGAACATCATGCTTCATTCAATATCAACCACAGATTATTACTAATAAAACTAATAAATTAATCTAACGATGGTTAATTGTTGAGAGAACCGGTTGAAAAGGTTATTGATAATTTGTAAAAAATACCCCTCTAATGTTATTTTCATATTTAGCCTTCTTATCCTGTTTTTTTTCCTTTTTCATTTTCTTCCCTTTTTCACGACTCCATTTTTCATAATAAGAAAAGAAAATATTTTTAAATGAATAAATAATTGTATTCACAACTTACATAGTAACTATTTAAATTTAGATAAATTTTATATTAAAAATATTTAAGTGGATATATTTTACTTTTTTTATATGATCATAACCTGAACATCTGGCTGGCGGGACTCACCTATGAGTCCAGCCACGCTACTGAATTTTATTTTAGTTTTATTTATTTCATGAAAATTAAATTTATTTTGTCTTTATAATTTTTTTTATTTCAACAATTTCTTTTATAAATTCTCATATATATCTGTCAAGTAAATAGGATGGCGGGACTGCCAGTCCCACCAACTATTTGATTTTAAAATTATTTTATGTAAATTTTTTAACATTAATTGAGCCATGTAATTATTTTAATTTAAAAGTAATACCGTTTTATTAAAATTCTTTATATTTTATTTGGGAATAGGATGGCGGGACTGGTAGTCCCGCCATGTAATTAATTTTATTTAAAATTATATGTAATTATTTTTATTATTGGAATATGATTCCTATGCAATTAATAATATTTAAAATTATTTTTAATATTTTTATTAAAATTATTGTAATAATATTTACACTATTTTTAATAATTTTTTTTAATTTTATAAACAAAGCAAGAATATATATATATATATATATATATATATATAAACTATTGATTTTTACTAAGAAAAAAATTTTAAAAGAAAATTCGTTGGCGGGACTAACATGCTTTAAATTATATATATATATATATAAATCTAAAGACTCTCTCTCTATATATATATATTTATATATAATTTTAAAAATATTGATTAATACATGAAAAATTTGTTTTAGTTATTTTATGAAAAAAATTTAATTTTTTTTAAATTATCGCATGACATTTAGTAATATATTATGTAATTTCTTTTTTTAAATATACCATCATAATTGTAATATTTTACTTTAAGATTGTCATTGAGTTATTTATTTTTATATGTTAATTTTATTGTCATAAATTTTTTTATTAATTCCATTAAAATATTATTTTATTTTTCATAAAAATTAAATTAAAATTTGTTTTCTGTGTAAAGATGTACAAAATATGATATTTTATTTTTATATTTAATATTTTTCATGAAAATAAAATAAAATTTATTTCTTTAAAAAAAATTTATTTTTTTATTTTATGAAAATTTAATTTAATTTTTTGAGAGCGTGTATGTCTTAAACCGTGCTCTTAGATGTCAATAATATTTTTTTTAAAATGTTAATGTCACTACATTATCTTATTATAGCCTATAAATAAGTTTAATGATATGCATAACAAAAACTAAAATTCCATGGCAGGACTGTCAGTCCCGCCATGCATTAAAATATTAAAAAAAAAGTCTAACTAATAAAGTCTTATACATACATATATGATGTGTCTTGTTAATTATAAAATATTATTATTAAAAAAATTTTTAATTAGTGTAATGTTTGAAAATTAAAATAATGTTGACAGTTATAATTATAAATAAAAAAAATTATGAAGAAAAATTAAATAAATATCAAATTTATATTTCATGAAAAATAAATAATATATATATATAATAAGAATTAAATATAACGGTGATTTAAATAAATTATTTTTTGGTCATGCAACAAATAAAAAATTAAGATAGACTGAAGTGCAAAATTGAAAATGGGTTAAAGTTTAAAATTAAAAAATTAAGGTTTTAACAAAAAAATAACATACAACCGGTTATAATAAGTTATTTTGATAGAGTATGAATACTCCTTCCAGCTACAGGTGCATAGTAGAAAGCTCCCAACGGTACCTTTTTCTTTTTTCTTGTTTTAGGTGGTACAAGTTTAACAACGTAAAATGACTTCACATGAACTTGCTCAAAGTGACCTGTGAACCTCATTAATGAATAGTGGGAGACGCTAGCGCTAGTTTTCATTTGATAATTGGCGATGGGGCAATAACTGTTGCGTACAGGCTGTATAGCATCTAGAATTCCAAATTTCGCTTGACTGTTATCATTTGATAATGAGTAATGCTACACACACTGAAAAAGTTAGCTAAAATTTTAACAAAATTCAACTAAATTTGGTTATTCAACCAGTTTATTCCCTTGATCTAATGTTTTATTTTATATCATCCAGACACTGTTAGTATTATATTTATCCCAACTTCATAAGAACATTCTCATTGTAACTTAATCTCTTCTATAGGAATCCAAATTTCTTCTATATTATAACCTTTGTCGAAATAGACTGTGATTGTTGAGATTTAATTGCAACTCTTTGGGTTGTTCATACTTTTGGGTTCACATATCTGACGGTTCTTTCTCTTCAATTTTGTCTGTCTTTCATCTAATATATGCTTCTGTATTGGAAGAACTAATAGATGTTTAGTTTGTTAAATTTTATGTCCCCTTATGTTTAACTGTCACACAATGGATATTAACTGTTATATTTATAGTAAGTAACTAAGTACTTCAAAGTAATTATTATACAGATTAAGTATCTATAGTAAGGAAAATGCTAAACTTAACGATAATCTCAAACGAAATAATTAACGAATTAGATGTGGCATATTATATGTGTATTTGAGTTACAAAACAATTTTTTTTCTTTGTCCGTTCTTATTGTTGTTTCTCACTTGATTCGTCATTAAAGTTTCATAAAACTTTTCTTGAAAACCAATTCGTGCCATATAACAATGCTACTATAGTAATATATCAAATATGTAAAGTAGTTGATTTCCTGCATTTATTTATGGCCTATGATTTGCATAGTAAAATATATATGATCATAGGTAATTGAATTACAATTGGAATGAGAAAAAGGAGTCTATTACTCAAATTTACAACCCGTGAGTTATAATTATATTTTGCATTATGGTTAAATATTTGTTTGCATTATAATAAAAATGTTTGTGAAAACTTTGAACGCTTTATTTTATATTTTTAACATTTCTAATTTTTTGTTTACTTTTGATATTTGCAATATATCTTATGTTTATCTGGTTTGCTCTCTCTTAATTAACTAGGATTGTGCTTCTTTTTAGTAATTTTGTTTAGGATTTTTTTTCTAATTTAGTTGGCTTGTTTGATTAATTAAGTTTAGCATTTACCTCAGTTTTCTTCATTAAATTTACTTTTGTTGGTTTTAGGTGAAGTTTAAATAAAGTAGCTGCAATTGGGAGAAAAATGTAGGGGAGAAAAACATTTTTTTTCTGGAAGCTCAGCGCTTGAGCGCCCACCATTTAGCGCTTGAGCGCTCAGAATCAGCATATGTTGTTCTTTTTTCGGCCACCTGCGCCCAGCAGCCAGCCCTTGAGCGCTGGATCATTTACTGTTACGCATTTTCAGCAGTATAAAAAGGAAATTAGTGGGGTTTTGAAGGGGATCTGATCTTTATCATTTACAAGGGAAGCCGGCTAAGGATTGGGAAGAAAACCTAGGAGAGGAATCAAGGAATTAAAGGGGAGATCGGAAGATTTTATCATCAACCTTGTGGATTCTTCATGGAGTTCATCTCTTCTCTTTGCTTTTCTTGCTCTTGTATTATGAGTAGCTAAATTTCCTAGGCTAGGGATTTGATGTAACTTAATTTGGATAATGGGTTTATGAATTTCTTGTAATCCTTGACTTGATTCTATGGTTTAAGTGTTTATTTTTGTTTTCATGCAATTTATGAATTGGCCTCTCATATTTTGATTTAGGGTTCATATTAGGAATTAGAAAATTCTTCTATGTTCTAACTCATGGGAATAAATGCCATAATCTTTGAGGGTTTAGGGATAAGCCTTACGGGTTATGTGGTGTCTTTGAATTTAGGTACAAAGATAGAACCCTTTTCAATTTGAATTAAGTTAAGGAATTAATTAATTTAAGTTGTTTAAAGGAGAATTGAATCTCCAAGGAATTGGGGTTTGATTAGCTTTAAGAAATTCAACCTTTAGGTCATAGTTGTAGAGTCAAGGTATTTGAGAATTCATACATCTATTTGATAAGTTAAGTGAAATCACTTCCCTAGCGCTTTTATCTAATTGCTTTACTTCCTCAGTTCAATCAACTACTTTAAGTTTTTGGTTTACTCTCTTTATTTCTTATTTCATTGTTACTTCGTAGTGTAGAGCCTCCTTTCATCCAAAAGAACGTTCGTTTAAATAGAATTAATTCTAGTGAATTAGTGATTGGTAGGCTTAATCCCTGTAGAGACGATAACTATTTCATCACTGTATTACTTGAGCGATTCGGTATACTTGCCGAGGGATTGTCAACTTTATGATGTTTTGATGTAAAATTTTGCATAAAATAAAAGATTCAGATTCATAATTAGAAATGGAAACAAAATAGTAGAAGACAGCCGAATGCATTATTCCAATTGCTTTTATAATCTTCAAATAATAAAAAAAAAAGATAAAAACAAAAAGACATGTGAAATGGGAAAGCAGAGAAGGTAAAATGGATGAGGGGCCAAATCCGGCCGAGTTGGGTTTAAAGTTTGAGTGAAGCAGTGAAGGAGAAAACATAAATCATGTGGGAACGGAGGAAACCGCAAATAAAGTATGAAACAAACAAAGACGTTCGATCGGTTTGCTTTTGTCCTCACATCCACCCACGTCCTTTATTGCTATAATGCTATTGCAATTCCAACTTGCATTGCTCCACTTATTGACATCTATATATGTACTTATTTAGATTCACTCTTTTCATACATTTCTATCTTTTTTATTTTCCTGAAATTTTCATGTAGTTCCAAATTATTATCTTCTTTTATACAATCGAAATTTATTTTTAAATTTTTTATTGCATAAAATTATATATATATATTAAAAAATAGATGGGATATAAATCAATCTTATAATATTAATCGAACTTAAGTTCACTGCACTACTATTGTGATGTAAGTTTCAAGTCAAATACGTTAGATTCTATGATGTATTTTGATATCATTCTTATAATTTATTTTTTTGTGAAATAGAATAGTAACATACATTATTGTTTGATTTTGTTTTTTTTACTAATCATAAAGTATTTTATGCTATTCTCTTTTGCTGGCAAGAGGGGTAAGGCCACCAAGGCCATTGCTTTAGATCTCTTATTTTATAGGTCTCATAATTTTATAATTATTATATTAATAATTTATTAAAATTATATAAAAATTAAGGTTCTGAAAATTGAATCGATTGTCAGGAAACTGATTAAAAGTTTAATAGTTCAATCGTGATCGAACCATGGTCAAATGAGAGTATACTTAAATAATTTAAATATATATATATATTATATACTAATTAAATAAAAAAATTATAAAAAATAACACAAATGATAAAAAATAGTTTACAACTTTTTTTTTAGTCCAAAACATTTAATAACGATATTATAGCCTATTTTTGTTTTAAAAAACTTCAATTTCAGTTCAAAGATATATACAATCAATTATACATTTATTTTTCAAACTTCTGTACAATTTAAGTTTAAGTATTTCATATAAAATTGTTTTTAGATTGGTTTACATTTAATTTTTAGATCAAAATAGCATCATTTAAATTAGTAAGATTTAAAAAAAAATGATCGATTGAACCTAATTAGATTGATACGGGTTGACCGATTTACCGATTCTTGACCAATTTTCATGCTGAACGGGTTTTTTGAGTGGACCAGACTAATAGGGTAATTGGTTCCTAGTTCAACCGGTTGAACCGACCGGTCCGGTCCGATTTTTTTATCCTTGGTAAAAACTAATATAACTAATAAAATGTTTACATAAGCACATATTTTTTCACATTTCTAATTATTTCTTTTTAAATTTCTATTGTCTCTCATTTCTTACAATCCTTATTCATTCTTAATTGTATAATTATGTTTTTTTCATTTTTGGCTAATGTCAATCAATGGTTATTATATTTATTAGACCCTAATATTTAATCTTTTCTTGTAAAACCAATTATTTTAAAATTTTAATATCAATTTCTTAATTCTACTTTCTTCATAGAAGATCAAGTATTTTTTTCATCTCAAAGTAATTTAAAGTTTTACTTAAGATTAACAATATCTCAAAAATATTTAATGAATTTGTTATATTATCAATTGAAAAGATATTACAATAAAATAATTATAAAGATATTAATTTTTTAAAAAAATTATATTATTTTTAATACGTAAAAATATTCTTATTTTATAATTTTGCTTTAAGTCACTAAAAATATCGGGCTGCCGCTACTCATTCGTCTGACTTACTAGCTTTAAAGAATAAATTAAAGGTTTGTTTTTTAATTGATTATAAGTACGTTAGGAAAAAATGTACTAACATTTCTTAAATTTTATCTTAATTTAAAATAGTCACTATAAAATTTAAAATTCGGATAGGAGACTCTTGAATTTTTCATAATTTATAAATAATTTATTTTATATATAAATTAAACAAAAATTATTTATTACGTGACTTGTAAATATTTATTTATCAGGTAACTTGTAAATATTTATTAATATATATGATAATTTTTAATTTACCAATATAATTTTTTAATAAACTTCAAAATATTTTTTATTTTAATTTAATTTCTTTTTAATTATTTGATATTGTTCTATTTTAAGTTCTCAACTAATACTTCCAGCTTTTTTTACACCAAGACATGAAGATTCTGTTAAGCACCCCGATTACAGTAAGAATTTAATTTAATTTATTGTTAATGTAAAAAAAATTATATTATCACTCAATCATATGTTCATTTATTATTAAAAAAATTAAACTTTATATATAATTATTGTAATAATTAAATTATTTTAATAATTTAACAATATATAATTAAATAATAATATAAAAAAAATTTATATTCATAATAAATTAAAATTAAACTCTTACACTACCGACGAAAATCACCCTACAGTTTTATCCATTGAAAAGCATGGCAGTCACTATTTATCACGCGATTATATATTATTGACCATTTTGCCCTTTTAAACTGAATCATTTTGGCTTTTTATTTAAAATTAAAATTAAAAATAAAAAAAACTCGGGGACATGCCTCTTAGAATGTTCACCAAAGGAACTGCCCTTTTTGCTCGGAAGTCGGACAGAGCATACCGAAATCATGTTGTCCAAACTCATTTATTATATTCATCAATGATCAGACAAAATCAAAGTCTTATGGCTTTCTTTTTTGTCTTTTGGTTGTGAAAAGTTTACGGGAGAGGACTCACAAATGCAGTATTTATAGATAACCTATTAAAGATTGAATTCGATTTCAATAGAATAAAGATTTAATTTTTTTTACTGTCAGTGTAAAAAAATTTTATACTATCATCTAATCATGTGTTGCCAAATCATTAAAGTAGTTAAACTTTCTAGGTAATTGCTGTGATTGGATGACAGTAGATAGAAATTAAACTCATAGAATAAATAATTAGAATCATATTAAATGACTTTTATCCGATGTATTTTTTGAGTTGGGTCTGAGCCACTTAACTTGACCTAAGGTATAAAACTATTTATATTTTTTGACATAAAAATTTAAGTAATGTAGATTAAATATTATTTTTGAATGCATATATTTAATTATTTATATTTATTAAGAAATTACTAATCATAAAAATATTAACATATAGTATGAGCCTTCAAATATATCACATAATATAACATACCAAATATATAATTCTATTACAGTCTAAATTTTGACAAATTTCGGATCAACCCGATCCTGACTCAATTAATCATGAGCCTAACCATGACTGAGTCTGGTAGGGTTTATGATCGAATTTGAGCCTAAAAAATTGATCCATTTAAAATCTTGAACCAAGATTAGATCAAGCTAAACTTGACCCATAAATACCTCTACCTATTAATATAAGATATCTAACAACAATCGAACTCAAAATATTTTTTGTCAATGTTATTCAATGTTAATTGAGCCAACTCTCTTACAATCTTATCACTTTTCAATGTAACATATAAATTGAGGAAGAAAAAATTAGAACCAAATTACTTGTTTATATATAATAGATGGTGAAAATATATTAATTTCTTTTTTCATAAAATAAATTAATAATTGAGTATTGAATACAAAGTTTCAAAGTTTCAAAATTTAAATTTGATTGAAATTAAGTGAAGTAAAATTTATAAAAATGAGGTAGGTAATCTTTATACTTTGCATAAATTTGTCATTTTATTGTGTTCCAAATCCAGAAACAATGATAGTTATGTTTTTTTTTCTTTCTTATATTAATTTTTCATCTAACCTTGGAAATAATTGGAGTTGGGACTAGTTGGTGAAGCGCAAGAGGGAATGTGACAGTCTCGTTAAATAGAACTAGTCAGTATGTTAGTATGGTCCCTCTACTTTTCACCATTAGAAAGATGGAATTTAGGATTAGACATAATAATATTTACGTGCTTTATGCTACACTGTGATGTATTAAGTGCTATATAAAATAATTGCTTGACTGTATAGTCAAGCGTCTTAAAAGTACTAAAATTTATAAATGAGGAAAGAAAGATCATGAACATGTGGCAAATTTCTTATTGAAATTTATTGGCTTCTTTCATCTGATATACAGATGTTCTTTAAGATCCTTCTACTCTAGGGACGGCCATTTTCATTTCAATTTCTTAAAGATAATTGTTAATATATGTAATATGATATATGAAAATTAAAAACATAATAGAAATTATATATGTGGGTGTTTTGTCTAACTTTGTTATTATAGAGCCTGAGACCCTGTAGCTCGGGTTTAGTTCATATAGGACAAATAAAGGGGTGGTCTCATTTTATGGGTGAGTTCCACCGTTTTTTTTTAACCATTTTAATGAGCTCTTCAACCCTAGCAGTGATATCTTTATGGGTTAACTCTTTACATGAAATTAAAATATTCGATAACTTAAAATATAAGAATTTTTTACTGTTTTTCAATTCAAATAACTCTCACTAAAATTTAAATTTGTATTTTATCTCATAAAAACAAGCCTATTTACTAACTCAATTGTCCTATTTGTATTTTGTCAAATATCAAGATAAAGATTCTCTAGCTCTGTAACTCGGGTTTAGTTCATATAGTATAAGTAAAGGGATGCGTCTCACTTTATGAGTGAGTTCCACCGTTCATTTATTTGTATCTAGACAAATTTCAGGAAAAAGATTCTCCGGCTCTTTTAACATTTTTTTTAATAGTGTAACTAATTTTGGTTGAAATTGTCAACTATACGGAAAAATAAACCATATCATGGGTGGGCCGTGGGTGGACTCCTTTATTTGTATTAAGGCAAACATCAGAATAAAGACTTCTGGATTATTTAACTTTTTTGTGTTTAATAATGTGACTATAATTTTGTTTGGAATTGTCAACTATAAGAAAAAATGAATCATATCATCACATGATATAACCATATCAATCAAAATCGAATGGCATTGGTTTAGTAAACATGCCTATATCTAATGATGAAAAGAGATTAAATGTATCATAAAAAAAATTACAAGATAATACATGCAAGAACTCCCACTCTCTTTTATCTCACAATTATCGCACCACTATTCATATACTAAGCATTGTCTCACCTTTTATCATTCTAATACAAGATATTTATAACTCACAAGAATTTATTTAGCAAGTAACCACTTTCACTCTTCTTATTGAATAAAAAATATACTTTATTTTCCTACCATGACATAAAAACCTTTCACATACCAATATTACTGAAAATAGGATACTACAAATAACTATCTAATTAATATAAACTTAGGCTAAACTCAATAACCTTCACATGATCTAAATTCCAACATAAACGAATAATTTAAAATCATTAAATCTCCATCATGAACAGACAACAATCTTATATTAGAAAGGTCTCAAATTTAAATATTATTAAAAAGTTTATAATTTATGTCAAATAAAAGAGAAATAAATATTGGATTGACACAAAAAGGAAGACAAGCTTTACAACTAAGTTTTGTTTGTTTCACATTTTTCCCACCGCAAACGAGAAAAATCCGCTTCTCAGTAAACTTTTGAAAGAAGCAAAATATTTTCACTTGTAATGGAAGTCCATTTGCGTTGAGTATCTCAACAAAACAAACAGCCACAAATACTACAATATCTTCCATTTCTTTGCTAAGGAGAATCCATGGTTGGTGAAACTTGGAGCTCAAAGCTCAAAGAATTCAACCTGCAGGTTGACCTTTCAGTTCTTTATGTTTATTTTTTTGACAGCAGAAATGAATGATACCGAAATAGTGTAATAGTTGCACTTATGGAGAAGATATGTATGTACAAGTTAAAGTTCTTTTAGAAAAAGAAGAAAAATGTAAAATTATTATATTTAGAAATTATTAAAAAATATTAATATTTAATTTATTTAAAAAAACAGATTTGTTTAGATTTGATTACATATGAGCAGATTTCTATATATACATAATTAAAATTAGAAAAATCTTAATATTAAATTAATTTATATTTTATAAATTTCTAAAAAATATTAAAAATTCAGCTATAGGAAAGAAGATGCATGCACTATAAGCAATAACTAAGTGCGTATATAATGTGTGCCAAATGTTCAGCAAAACCCGCATACAACCCAGAATCTGCGAAACAGCAACAGCACCCTGAGACAGACTGAGTGAGGTATACCGAAACTGGTAGTTTCAGCCTTTCAGTCTGGGGATACCCATTTCCATCCCTTTTTGAAAAAAATAAATTATCTTCTATAGTTCTATTTCAATACTTTTCTCTTCCATTTTTCGTTGAATAATTCTTTCTCAGTAGCTCTCTCTACCTCTATCTCCCCCTTCTTATTCTTTCTTTCTTTATTTATTTATTTTCTGGGTTTTTAGTACACGGGTTTGTTCATATTGATGGCCATGTCCATGTGATAACATGGATGTTCATATTGATGTCAATTATAGTTTTGTTGAAATTATTAATTTGTGATGGTATACACTATACACAACCACAAAGTTGATGGCATTTAATTCTGTGAAAAAACACACAATTTTTTTTTAAACCTCTGTTTTGACCCTTCATGCTGTAAAGGAAGCATTTTTCCTCCTCCCCGATTATTACTATTATCTTAAGAATAGGAGAGTGTTAAGCCATTCCTTTTCCTTCCTTTGTTTGTTCTTTCTTTCTATGGTGTTTGGTGAGAAAATGAAAATAAAAAAATAAAAATTTCGTCATTCCTTTCTTGCCTGGACCAGCCAGTCAAGAGCGTGTTCCTGTTTCTCTGCAAATCCAGTACCTATAAGGAGTAATGTATTTGACTAGAATTTTATATGAATTGATGAACACAACACACTGTTTTTAATCTGTTGCTCTGTTTTGCAATCCTGTGGGGATAAGCCTAAGTGCCAAGACAGATATCTTAGCCATTTGCTTCATAGGATGGTCGTGAACGAATCTGCCTTCAGGGTACTTCCGGAAAGCACACGTTGCAATTTTTTTATTTGCTTTTTGTTGCTTCACGTTTCCGAGTGTTAGAGTTTCATATTTAATTACATAATACACGTTTGGTAAATCTATAAAATGTCAACAGGGTCCTGGAGCTTGATTATCAAGCTTTAAAAGAACTTGTACCAAATGCTAATTTAATTCCATTCAACAAGGAAAAGCCCAGAAAATCTTTGTACTGATACTGAGCTGTTTAGCTCTGCCTCTGCTTGAACCTGATTCTGTTTCTATAATCTATATCTCGTTGGGCTATGCCAGCTGATTCCACCTTTTGGGCTAGCTTTTTGAGTTGCTAATTTTGTTTATAAACTGTGTTCCATATAGAAGGCAGTGGGACTGATCTGATATGGGGGCCGAGAATGGCCTGAATGGCGAAGCGAATAAACATGATGAGGCAACCGCATCAGAGAATCCTGCAGAGAGCAGCACAAATGGGGAAAAGAGAGAAAAGAGCAAACAAAAAGAAAAAGCTGACACGGTTTCATTTCACAGGCTGTTCTCATTTGCAGACTCCACTGACATCCTGTTGATGATTGTTGGCACCATTGGTGCAATTGGAAATGGTTTGGGTTTGCCTCTCATGACATTAATCTTCGGGCAAATTATTGATAGCTTCGGAAGTAACCAGTCTAGCATCGACGTGGTCAAGCAAGTTTCCGAGGTAAAACCAGGAAACGAACTAATAATGAACACGTCTTAGTTACTTAATGAATAATGAGGCTAATAGATATAAAGAAACTCGGCTTTATTTTATGGCCTTTCTGAGGTAAGGTAACAGAGTCGTGATATCACGTCTAATATTGCAATTTATAGATATGCGTTTGAAATTGAACCTCTGTTTAAAGTTCTTCTGTTATGGTAATCTTTGGCTTTGGTTGTACGAATGCCATGATTTAGTTGCATGATAAAATTGCAGGTCTCTCTGAAATTTGTATACTTGGGAGTAGGCAGTGGTGTGGCATCATTCCTCCGTAAGAATATTCTGTAATTAAGATTACTGAGGTTTTCCTTACCATAATATCTTAAATCACTGAGAGTTTTTTAGACATGAAGAAAAGACACTGAACTTGATAAAATCATTTCATTTTTCAGAGGTGGCATGCTGGATGGTCACCGGGGAGAGACAGGCTGCACGAATAAGGGGCTTGTATTTGAAAACTATACTAAGACAAGATATTACTTTCTTTGATAAGGAAACAAATACTGGAGAGGTGATAGGGAGAATGTCAGGTGACACTGTTCTCATACAAGATGCCATGGGTGAGAAGGTATTATATGCTGCAACAGTTACACTAAAGACTTGAATGCAAATTAGGAGCAAAAGCCACTTCGAATTTTGTTGTTACTACTGTTTTCCCAGAGTGCCGTTTACTGAACGCTTGCTTGTTGAAACAGGTTGGAAAATTTCTGCAGCTAATAGCAACATTCTTTGGGGGCTTTGTGATAGCTTTTATCAAAGGGTGGCTTCTTACCGTTGTCATGTTGTCTACTCTTCCACTTCTTGTTGCGTCTGGCGCTACTATGGCCCTCATCATTGGCAGGATGGCATCCCGAGGTCAAAGTGCTTATGCAAAAGCTGCACATGTAGTTGAACAGACAATTGGCTCAATAAGAACCGTATGTTGCTGTTAAACATAAATAAATGTTTGGGAAATTCTGTAATTTCTCGGTACAATATGCTTTCTTCTTGATGCTTATCTCTGACAGTGCTATGATATTCATTATTTTCTTTGGCTGTGTATATTTCCAGGTTGCATCCTTTACTGGAGAAAGGCAAGCAGTATCTAGTTACAGAAAATTTCTGGGAGATGCTTACAAATCAGGAGTTCATGAAGGTTTCGTAGCCGGAATGGGTCTTGGCATGGTTATGTTGGTTATTTTCTGTGGTTATGCTTTGGCTGTATGGTTTGGCGCAAAGATGATAATGGAAAAAGGATATAATGGGGGAACGGTGATTAATGTGATTCTTGCTGTGTTAACTGGTTCCATGTAAGTAGATTACTAGATTCAATTTTTTGTATTTCATATATAAACAAAGTTTAAAAGCTCCTTGCTTCTTTGTTAAAACCAAACACAAACCACACACGGCTAGAGATAAATGGATGCATACTTCAACTTATTTACTTAATTTTTCATACGGATATATATCTTAGGTCTCTTGGCCAGGCATCCCCTTGCATGAGTGCTTTTGCTGCGGGTCAAGCTGCAGCTTATAAAATGTTTCAGACAATTGAGAGGAAGCCAGAGATAGATACTTATGATTCAAATGGAAAAATATTAGAGGATATTCATGGTGAAATAGAGCTAAGGGATGTTTATTTCAGTTATCCAGCTAGACCTGAGGAGCTGATATTCAATGGATTCTCTCTTCATATATCTAGCGGCACAACTGCAGCTTTAGTTGGACAAAGTGGAAGTGGAAAGTCTACAGTTATCAGTTTGGTAGAAAGATTCTATGATCCACGGGCAGGTGAAGTTCTTATTGATGGCATTAACGTGAAAGAATTTCAGCTTAGATGGATCAGAGGAAAAATTGGCCTTGTCAGCCAAGAGCCAGTGTTGTTTGCATCTAGCATTAAGGATAACGTTGCATATGGAAAGGAGGGAGCAACAGTTGAAGAGATAAGAGCTGCAGTTGAACTTGCAAATGCTGCTAAATTCATTGATAAACTGCCACAGGTTCTAATTTCTAGCCAGTTTCTACAATCTTAAAGCTATTTTGGATTCATAATCTTGTAACCTGTTTAAGTAACCTCGAACTCTTTACCTTTGCATCCAGGGATTGGACACAATGGTTGGTGAGCATGGAACTCAGCTGTCTGGTGGACAGAAGCAGCGCATTGCCATTGCAAGAGCAATCTTGAAAGATCCAAGAATTCTACTTCTAGATGAAGCTACAAGTGCACTTGATGCAGAGTCTGAAAGGATAGTGCAAGAGGCTCTAGACAGGATCATGGTCAACAGAACTACTGTTATTGTAGCACATCGCCTGAGCACGGTGAAGAATGCTGATATGATTGCTGTAATTCATAGAGGGAAGATGGTTGAGAAAGGTACCAAACAAGTGTAGCTAAAACATGGCTTCTTTTCATTCATTCTTAATCTATTATTGTAGAATTTCCAGTCCTCAAGAGCTGTTGTCTTTCCTGAATAACACGGGTTGTAGAACTTCTCTAGGCTACAAATCGAGATTGGAATTTAAATTATCACAATATTGTTTCTGTATATCTCACTGTAACTTTGTGTTTACTAATCAGGAACACATGTTGAATTACTCAAGGATCCTGAGGGAGCTTACTCTCAACTTATACGCTTACAAGAAGTAAACAAGGAATCAGAAGAAACTGCAGACCATCAAACCAAGAGTGAACTTTCCGCAGAATCTTTTAGACAGTCGAGTCAAAGGAGGTCACTTCGAAGATCTATTAGTCGGGGATCATCTGTGGGGAATAGTAGCCGCCACTCATTTTCAGTTTCTTTTGGTTTACCCACAGGAGTTAACGTCCCTGATCCTGAACTTGAAAACTCACAAGCCAAAGAACACTCACCAGATGTTCCACTCTGGCGCCTTGCTTCCCTCAACAAGCCAGAGATTCCAGTGCTTTTGATTGGATGTGTAGCTGCCATAGCAAATGGTGTTATACTTCCAATATTTGGTGTGTTGATTTCCAGTGTTATCAAAACATTTTATGAACCATTTCCTGAGATGAAAAAGGATTCCAAGTTTTGGTCACTAATGTTTATGATCCTTGGTCTTGCATCTTTACTGATACTTCCGGCCCGAGGATACCTTTTTGCTGTGGCTGGCAGTAAGTTAATCCAACGTATCAGGCTAATTTGTTTTGAGAAGGTGGTCAACATGGAGGTCGGTTGGTTTGATGAGCCTGAGCACTCAAGCGGTGCAATTGGAGCAAGGCTCTCAGCAGATGCTGCATCTGTGCGTGCCCTTGTTGGTGATGCACTGGGACTATTGGTTCAAAATATAGCAACAGCATTGGCTGGTTTGATTATTGCTTTCATTGCGAGCTGGCAGTTAGCGTTTATTATTCTTGTATTGATTCCCCTGATCGGAATGAACGGATATATTCAAATGAAATTCATGAAGGGATTCAGTGCAGATGCAAAGGTGAGCTTCTTTCCAATAGCTAGCTATAAAAAGTTACTTAAGTAACTGCCTAATTTAGTTTTGCGACAAATTCTCAATATGTAATTCAATTGCTGCAGATGATGTACGAGGAAGCAAGCCAAGTAGCTAATGATGCAGTTGGAAGCATAAGAACAGTAGCTTCTTTCTGTGCTGAAGAGAAGGTTATGGAACTATACAGGAAGAAATGTGAAGGCCCCATGAAAACAGGGATACGACAAGGCTTGATAAGTGGAACAGGATTTGGGGTTTCATTTTTCTTACTCTTTTGTGTCTATGCAACCAGTTTCTACGCCGGAGCCAGACTTGTGGACGCTGGCAAGGCATCATTCTCAGATGTTTTCCGGGTACTAACTTTTTCATGCTTGTCCCACATTCGTTGTCAACTTGTGGAGAAAGTGTAAGAGTATTATTTCAGGGGAATTATAAACTTTTTCAATGATAAACATCAATTATTGCAGGTTTTCTTTGCTTTAACTATGGCAGCTCTCGGAGTTTCCCAATCAAGCTCCTTTGCACCTGATTCTAGCAAAGCCAAATCAGCTACTGCTTCCATATTTGAAATAATTGATATGAAGTCAAAGATAGATCCGAGCTATGAGTCTGGTACCACACTGGATAATGTAAAGGGAGAAATTGAGCTTCGTCATGTAAGCTTTAAGTATCCATCTAGGCCAGATATACAGATTTTCCGAGACCTGAGCTTGACTATCCATTCTGGCAAGGTAAAGTTTAAGTTCTATTTTTAAACACCATTTCATTTCAACAATTAGATGAAATGCATGTTGCAACTAATGGCTCCTATCAAATTTGTTGTTCCAGACGGTGGCCCTTGTTGGTGAAAGTGGAAGTGGGAAATCTACAGTGATTGCCTTGTTTCAGAGATTTTATAATCCTGATTCTGGTCAAATTACACTTGATGGGATAGAAATTCAGAATTTACAGCTCAAGTGGTTAAGGCAGCAGATGGGCCTTGTAAGCCAGGAGCCAGTATTGTTCAATGACACTATCCGTGCCAACATTGCCTATGGAAAGGAAGGCAATGCAACTGAAGCAGACATCATAACTGCAGCAGAACTGGCCAATGCCCATAGGTTTATTAGTGGCTTGCAACAGGTAAAAACAATATCAAACATTTTTTCAGCCTTATAGACAAATGTGATTAACTTCACTTCCCCCCCGCCCCCTATTGTAGGGTTATGATACTGTAGTGGGAGAGAGGGGAATCCAATTATCTGGTGGGCAGAAGCAACGGGTAGCCATTGCACGTGCTATAATTAAAAGTCCAAAGATTTTGCTACTAGATGAGGCCACAAGTGCATTAGACGCCGAGTCAGAGAGAGTTGTTCAAGATGCATTAGACAGAGTGATGGTGAACAGAACCACTGTGGTTGTGGCGCATCGTCTATCTACAATAAAAAATGCAGATGTGATTGCAGTGGTTAAAAATGGAGTTATAGTGGAGAAAGGAAGGCATGAGGCGCTCATTAACATTAAGGATGGATTTTATGCTTCCTTAGTCCAACTTCATACAAGTGCTTCAACAGTATGAGTTTTTTCACTTTCTTTCTTTCCCCTTTTCAATAGAAGGGCAATACTTCACCCTTGCCTCCCTTTTCATAGAAGAAAATTCATTCATGTTCTTAGTGTAAATGTGTAAGAATCAATGGACGACTAAGAAAAAGTGAAAAACGATGAAATTGCCTATAATAGCTTGTTAGATACAAGCAAATTTTACCCTTAGTATCTTTCTCTGTATTTCCCTCTTTCTAACTTTCTTACAATTATTTTGGCTTAAAAGATTTCAATTGTAGTTTTCCAAATTTTCAGCAAGATGAAAAGCATTACAACTCAAATTGAAAGTTTCGTCTACCAACTAACAACTTAAGTAAGCTTAAGTGGAAGGATTGCATTTTCAAAACAATTATATTATGACGGAAACAACTTGATTTCTGTACCCCAAAAAACAAAAAACTTGATGTCTAAGAGGGTCATAAACCAAACTTATATAATTTTATGATATAGAGATGCGATGCTCTCTAAACTTTTCTATAGGGTCCCTAAGCCATTTTAGTGATTGATTTATTTTTTTAAAATTATAGTTCTGCTAGTGATTGTAATTTTTTCTAAATGATTCAGATTATTTACATAACTCATAAAAGTTTGTCCAAATACTTTTTTTCCTTTCTAACTTCCTCCTCTCTAATAAGTTATTTTACTATATTAAAGCGTGAACTTCAATGTGAGGCAACTAAATAGAAACCAATAAAGACTGATATCAGTATTACTTTCCTTTAGTGCCACACCTCACTTTTTGTTTTTTAAAAGAAAATAATTTTTGCATATTAATTAATCAAAAAAGCTAAACGGTCTGGACCTTTTATTTCAGAAAAAGCCCAAATACAAAGAAAAGTGTGGGTCGCTCCATCCATAAAATGTGATTCCCTACCATTCATGATCTTCCAAGCTACAAAGTCTCAAGACTCTGTAACAAACTAACTATACACTACACATGAAGGTTTACTTAGTTGATTAGGTAAAAAGCATAAAGAATTTTTAAAAAAATTATTTTATACTTTTTATTTATTCAACTAAACAGATTTAAATGATGTATAAAAAAAAGTTATATAATTTAAATTTTAAAAGTTTCAATAAAAAATAATTAAATTTTAAAATTTATTTATTATGTATATAAGTGCGAAAATAGCATAACTTGTCTAAAAATAAAATGTCAGAACTGAGAAGGACATAGATGAAGAAAAACAATTCATGTGCGAACGCAATGCAAGACTTAGTCTTAATACTATATAAATAAAAAGGTAGAAACTAACCTACCATACGTGGCCTGTTGCTACTTGCTACGTAGCCTCACCCTCAATGCTTGCCGCTTGCCGAACATGTTCATTGAATAGAAACTTTGGAATTTCTATCCTAGCCCTCTGCAATGAAATCTTTTGTCTCATTTATTTCTTTTTTTTTTTTGTCTCTTTAAATAAATACTGACAACTCATTAAAAATAACTAACCAATAAGTAAATAATTATTATTAATTAAGAGAGAGAAATATTTTTATGCTGAATTCTCAATATTTAATTGGAAGAATAAAAAAAGGAACAAAAAAAACTGAAAAATTTAAATCCCCTACCACCACATGTATCCCTACCCCAAAGTAATTTTATAATATTAAAATATTATTTTTAAATAATATTTATATTATTATTTTAATACAAAAAATATGTTTAGTTAGGGGTACCGAAACTCCTTGACTTCAAAGCAAAGTGGTGGTTTCCACCATCCTGAATATATGCATGGAGATGCGTGAGGTGCTATATGAAAAGAAACTGAAGGCTATATGAGAAAAGTAATCGAAATCATGTAAGTCAAAATACAAATGTCAAACTACAAGTCATCATCGCTTTCATCACTGTATGAAACAAGGCCCGTTGGGACAACTTCAAGGGACTTATCAGCTTCTCCTTTCAATGATTGCACTGGTTCTAAAGACTTACGCTTATCATTCTCATGAGTAGTTCCTGCTTTTGAAGCTTCTTCAGCATTTCCTTCCTCCATCTTGGCCTTTTTAGCTTGGGGCTTGACTTTTATAATCATGCCTAATGGGCGGGAGGCTGGATTCTTCTTTCCAGCAGACCTTTCTTCCTGCAAGAGAAAGCAGGTAGTGTGACAACCATGAAAATAGCAAAGTTCCCCACTATAACGGACGCAATATCAAGGAAGGATCTAAAAGTCAAATCCAGGCTAACTGATAAAGTTTTATAAGCAAGGCCTCAATGCAACTTCAAATTCATCAATCACAAAAGCATCATACGCTCTCAGTTAATATTGCTGAAGAACAATCTTATTGAAAAATAATATACAACAAACATTTACAAGTGAAAGGAATTTTATCTCCTTACTCTTTGGTCTTTGGGTTTGGTATATAAAAAAAATCATCAAATGTTCTTGCATTCAGCAGCAGTACAAACTACCAGCAACAACTAAAGCAAAGCACTATACACTTAAGAGCCTGTTTAGCCATGCTATAAAATCAACAAAAGCTGCTTTTTAGCTAAAAAAAAAAAGAACTTCTTTTTAATTTTTTGAGGTGTTTGGCCAAAGTATAAAAGTAATTTTATGTGACAAAAGAAGTAGAAAATCTGTGGTGCTTCTCTTAGGAAGCAAAAGCATAAGTAGAAAAAATTGTTTTGATAAAATTGTTTCTTTTTAATTGTGTTATTTATAAAATAATTTTTCAAAAAAGCAATTCTTGAAAAAGCAAAATTTCACAGCAAAGCCAAATAGGAACTTAGGCTGGGAAATAAATGGCAAACAATTGGTTGGTGTTGACATCCATTAATGTGAAAGACTGAAAGCAACCAAGCAGTATGGAAGACCAGCAAGGCCGTGGAGGAAAATCAGAACCTATGAATGAAAGCAGTTTTTAATTTAGTGGTTTCCAAAAATGTACCAAAGTTGGGTATAAAACTTTCTGCAAAAAAGATGTGGCCACCATCCATTTTCTTCCTTCGTTTTGCACAGAGTTAGCTCATAGCTGAATAATCAATACATGACAGGGTATCTGTGGTTGGCGTTCATATGGCAAAACCCACATATGCGGATACATCAGAATATGCAGCAACATCACGCATACCATAATTATCCCATTTCCATCAATCTGAATCAGATTATGAAGCAGAAACACCCTGTTTCTAGGTAAACTGTTCTTATTATATAACTATTTGAAGACAGTATGTATCCCGCAGGTTGATACATTGGGACATTAGGTATTCATTAATCATTATCATAAAATAAGAATATCACATGAAAAAAATTGTTCCTTAAGCACACACTTACCATTTCTGATTTAAAAATGTATGCATTGCTTATGTTAGTCTGAAATTTAGTGGTTTTGACAGTTGACTTCAATGACTAACAAATTACACATCCCTTTGGGAGATTTAAAAACCATAAAAAATGAACTGCTCATATAAACTTCAAAATTTCTGAAAACAGAACTTCAATATATATATATATATAATATAGGGAAGGGATCAATTTAAACCAGCGTAAGACTTAATTCGCTTACATCACTCAATAGCATTTTATTGAGTATACTTTTTATCAATTCAACTGTTAAATTATAACTATCCATCATGTTGATCATTTGTGTCAAATTTTGAAAAAATTGAATATCAATATGAATATAATCAAATAGTTTATACTTTCATATATTTTAAAAGTTTATATTACATTAATCTTGATGTATATCAATGAATTATAAAACAATTTCGGATTAATGTAAAATTTTATAGGTATGATCTATATGATAGAAACTTTAAATCTAACGATGGATTTTGTGAGAAGGTTATCCAATAAAAAGTTATTGAGTAGTATAACAGTGATCAAATCTTACACTAATGTAAGTTAATCCCTCCCCGTATATATATATATATATATAAATTCCTAGATCTTAATCAGCAGATAATATTATAGACCTCAATATTGACCCATTATGTAAAAAGATGTTATTGAAGAAATCAGGAAATCAGTTGCAACATTATAGTATGGCAATGGACACATTATTACATTACATCCTTACAGCACAAAAAATGGTAACAGTGGACATAAAATTCACAGACCAACCTGGACCACAGGTAAAGGGACTCTTTCCTTAAGTTCATGCACAACGTCAGACTGTGCCGCCACCGCTGCCTGAAATCAAAATACAAGAACAATATATTTAGAAAAAGCATTGACCATATAATGGACTCGCGAATGTTAAATTCACTTCAGCAATAGCAAGTTAAGTCTAAAATTATTCCAAGAGAAAAATAAATAACTAGTGCAAGAAACTTGTATATTATTACTTAAAGAGAAGTGTTGTTCTCATACAAGAATTGATATGACTTAACTTGAAAACTACGGATTTGTTGGGCTTCCTCATTTGCCACTTGTCGTTCATATTCCCTCCTTGACTGAAAAGTGGATAAAGCACACAAATTTTATATTAGCAAGAAGAAGAAGCATTGTCACAAACTTCATGTCAACAATTTGTTTAAGCATTTCTTTTCTTCTAACTTACAGTTTCATAACTATCAAGAAACTCAGTCTCATCATCGTCTAAAGCTTTAGGTGGCCCTGTAATAATATATCGAAGGTTTAAACTTCAATCTGGAATGGCAACGAAAGGAAACCATGTAGAAAAAACGTCTAAGGACTATATACAAGAGAAAGGATCACGGTTGTGTTAAATGCTGGTCCAATACTCACTATGCTTGAACCGTTCACTAAATTCTGCATCCTTCTTGTCCTTATTCTCCTTTAGAATCTGCAATTAGGGGGAGAGGGGAAATTGAAAGCTTAATCAGAAAGTCATGTACATGGAATCAATTCTCAGTTCGCAGTTCTCAGCAAACCTCGTAGAGAGGTCTATCCCTCTGGGCAGTGCCGTCTTCAAGCCGTTCACCCCTTGTTCTTTTTGATTCTACTAACTGTTCCAACACAAAAAACCGAACAAAACAACCATGCAAAATCAAGAACCAGTAAAGAAACCCTAATTTACGACTAATTCATGGATTCTATAAAGAGAAAAAAAAAACTAGAAGTTAGAATAGTTTCAGATTAAGTGGGTTTATTTACTTGCTCTTCAGAGACAAAGCTCATAATCCTCATAGGACGATCCGAATCATCCGCCATGGCTTTGCTATTGGTGAACGCCTTCTGCTCTGCTCTGCAACCAAAACTTCAATTCCAGAAGTCGAGATACAGTAACAGTGGGATTCGAATGAAGCTTTTGGGCCGTTCTATTTCTTGTGGGCCTGCAACGTCAACCTTATAGTATTTCCACTGCCGCCTTAAGATTTTTCAATTCTCGGTCCATCCTTCTGTATCGTTTATCCGCATCCAATCCAACTAAAAAAACAGGTTATTAGCATATTGCTATTTGATATTTGTTACTGTTTAATACGGTTTATTTCATTTAATATATATAAAATAATTTCAGTACCTTTTTTTGTGTGAAGATACATGTATTTTTTTATAATTAGTAATTAATATTTAATTACATGATTAAATATTAACCATTAATTACTAGAGATACTGATATCATTACAAAAATAATAAAAAGTACCCAATATATATATATATATATATGAACATCTAAATTCAAAATATCGTCATGTCAACAGTTTGAGAAAAAAGACATTACTGAAAAGCCAGCAATTACGTCATCAAATTTGTTTGGGCACAAAGTTGGATCTTTACTAATCCTAATATTATTATTATTGTAGTTATTATATATATATATATATATATATATATATATATTTGCATTAGAAGTTTTTATTTGATCAGGATCCGATTGTGGTTGGACGAATCCCCTTATACGTGTAATGGGACCTTACTATCTTTTGGAATTAATTAGCCAACCAGGATCTTCAGATCGGATTCTGGGTCTCCTCCTTTCTCGTCTGAGAGGATATAAGTTATGATATCATTCACTGATTCACCTAAAAAGAACATGACATTCTTTATTCCAAATCAGTGCTGACAAGACAAGTGAATAAGGGACCAAATGATGTCACACTAGTGAGGAGAAAGGGACCAAAAGACGATTCAACAATCAAATTTAAAATCAAAACAAAGCCAGCAGGCCCAGCACAATATCTGAACGCTGTATAGTATCTAAAGTCTGCCACAAACTGCGTTCCATGACGAAGAAACAGAAATGCCACCAACGCAATTAAACTAGAAATTTTTTCCCCTCGTGCACTGGAAAGTGGAAACTCCTGAGACTATTTAAGTGCATGGGATATATTCTATTATCTGCTTTACGAATGATTAGTACACTAATACACTACCACATTAAGAAGAATCAGTTGATTTTACATGTTACTCTGCAATACTCATTTCTGAATTCCCCAGGTTGGTCAGTGAACTAAAATGGCCACAATGTCTTAGACCTTCATTGCAAAATTGTTGTCCATTTTTGGCCTACGGTAGCCAAGGCAAGGATTAAAATATGCTTTGCCGTAAACTTATCAAGAAGCAACCCTCAATATACAAACCACATGCCATGGACTGGGTGGCATGTTACAAACAAAAAGTGAAACTCATTTAAAGCCAATTAGAAGAACTAAAGAATGCAGATATTTAACTGCTCATGGTCCCAATAACCAGAAGTAGAAAACATGCCTCATAAACATCAGCGGTGTATCAATTTCAGTATGTAAATGTCAGAATTCCTACTGAGCTCTACCGCAACATCCTGAAAGATCTCCTTTTATTCTTCAATAATTATGAGACCCAGCATACGTAGTTAACATTGTATAGGTTATTTCATGAGGGCTCGTACAGTTCAACATCTTCAGTTACCTGTCAAATCCATAGCACAAAGAGTCAATGGGAAAGCCTTCAAGTACTTTATGTTCATACAAGTATTCTGCTAATGATAAAGCTAATTCAAGGATTCAAAGATAAACCGCCGCTTGGGTAGGACATAATTGCAAGCAGTCATATATTACACCTTTTAGCTTGATATCGACAAGAATTAACCTCCTTCCTTCAAATTAAAAAAAAAGAAAAAAAATGGATAAATTAGACCATCGAAACAACAGAGACAGCTCAGAATCATCTTTGCCGAGGGCTGTAATGCTAGAGTGTCAACAAAAAAGGAACAATCTAGGTTTTGCATGGATATTTATTGCCTCTTTATGAATAAAATTAATACAAAACTTAACAACCTGTTCTGCAACATGTCATATGATATGCCTCAGCCATGGACATCACACTCTACTCACTAAAGCATCATTAGCAATTTGTTTTTTTGACTTTGTTAATAATATATGAACCATCTCCGGTTGATCCATCCAGATCCGGTAAGCTCTGCAGTTGACTATATCCCCAAAGTTCAAATTGTCGGGCTTGCGAAATATCCATTCTCAGTCTCATCTGATTTGGGGCCATGATTGAGGCTAGAAATGTTCAGTTAGAAACGGAAATATGACTGAGAAAGCAATTTTTTCACTCGGGAACTTAAAAGGCATTAGGAAAGAGAATGAATAAACAAAGGGGAAAGAGAAGTTATGGATGGACTTGTCAGTGGGAAGGATATATGTGGGAGAAATCCAATCTCAAAGGACAAACCAAATTTCATATATTCGAAGGTTAAAAACTTCCAATTTTTCTTTTTCCTGGAATAACATCATAAAGGAGTAAAATTGTTTAATGAAACGAAGTAATTATTCCTTGTTCACAATGCTTACAACACTCTCAGCTAAGTGGATAACTAGAATCTATGAACTGAAAGAAACGATTAACAAAGTTGAACACTTGGAAACTTGGAGTCTCAGACTGAAATAAATATGTTGAACTTTGACCATTTAGTTAACAATAGCTTTACACACTCACGATCATCATATATAACAGCCACAGTTCTACATTGTGTAGGTGCGGGCTAGAAGATCCTACAACATTCTTTACACACATAAGTCAACATTTTTACGAAACTGAATAACCTAAGTATCTGGTATGGCTAACACCCAACTATAGTTAATCACAGAACTCCACATTGAACATATATTATTTTCCTAGACATGATAGAGATAAATACTAGATGTTAGATCGCAGAGCAACTAAGAGCAGAAATAACATTTTAAGAATTTCAGAGAAATTATGAGTACCCTTATTTCACAAAAACGTAAGGACGAATAAGAAACATGGGCACAGTCATGAAATGTGCAGCTAGAGCTAATGCCAATTCAAAGGAACATTTCATAAGCAGCCTAGGAGTGAGGAAAACCTATACCTTTGTTTTTCACTCACTAGGAAGCATTTTGCAAGTTTTTCTATCCTCGAGAAGCTGATTAATTGCACCCTTAAGCTTGTGATAATCCTCAACTGTGTTATAAACTTGATGAGAAATGCGAACATAACCAGTTATACAACCATCCATGTCCCTGGGTTCCCTATCACCATTTCTCACAGCCTGGTAATATATAGGAACTTCTATACCATGATATACCCTCAAATGTGACCTTAACCTCAAGGCATCGTCATCACTCATCACACAAAGTCTAGAGGGCAATCCCACCATAATCATACTCGCGCACATTTCGGGAGGCGACCCAAGAATTGTACCCCAAGATTCAGCCAACACACTCCCCATTTTAACAACCCCATCATGGTTCCTCTTCATAATACCCTCAATTCCACCTTCAAACCTATTCACGAAATCCAAAATCGAAGGCACCACAAGCTGGGGGCTATAGTCCCGTGCACCAACCCACGCACTTTCAACGGGTAACCCATTCCCGTATTCATGCGAAACCACAGGGTGGTGCACATCATCACACAAAGACCTCGAATTATTACAGTGTAAAAAAGCGACGGAAGGAGGAGAAAAAAACCACTTATACAAATTACTGACATAAAAATCAGCCCCAATTTCTTTAACGTCAACACGCAAGCTTCCAATAGCGTGAGCACCGTCAACGAAAACCTGGTCCACTCCTTGCTCTCTACAAATTTCGATCAATTCACGCACGGGGAGAACAACACAAGGCATTGACGTAATGTGATCGAGTATCGCTAACCTAACTCTCCCGCCACTAGCTTTACCTCGTTCGAGCCCTTTCTTGAACTCTGCAATGATCTCTTCGTTGGAATGAACCGGAAACGGCAACCGAACCTCGATTACCGAGCCACCAACCGGGGTAACGTGAGCTTGGATGGATTTCTTAACGGCTTGATAAGCGCAGTGAAACATTATAACGGTGTCGTTTTTCTGAAACTCGCCGCGGGCAAAACGACGACCGATCTGTTGGAGAACGATGGCGGCGGCGGTGGTTGCATTGTCGACGAGGGAGACATCGTCGACGTGGTCGGCATTGATGAGGTTTTTTATGACAGACCGTGACTCTAGGATTCCCTTTCGGAGGGTGTTGAAGTAGAAATCATCGGGCTGCTGGAGGAACCGGAGCTGCCAGTTGTTCTGAGCAGCGAGAACGGATCGAGGGCAGCTACCGAAGCTGCCGTTGTTGATTCGGGCCACGCCCGGTTGGTGGTGGGAGAACTCTTCGCGGATTTCGGGTTCGGAAATGGGGCGGGTCAGCAGCCTTTGTTTCTTTGGGGTGGTGCGGTGGTTGTGTTTAGCAGCGGCCTCTGCGACGCCGTTGCGAGGGTCCTCGTCCATGGTTGAATGGAGTGGAAAGTTAGGGTTTTTGGGAAATGTGATCATCGATCAAATTGATTTGGGAAAATTTGAACACTCCAGGGCTCAGGGAAGAGTGAGTGGCGATAGAAACTGGAAAGTAGTGAGATTGGAGAGCGGAGGCCTGTTAGTAGTTACTCGGTTATCCGTTTGTTACTTTAGGTTGGATTGGGGAAGGAATCAAATATTTATCCCATTTTTCTCTTCTCTTATATGTATTCTTTAATTAAATGTTGAAAATTTTAGAAAAACTAATATCTTTTTTAATTAATAATAATTTTTCGTATAATTATCAAAAAAAATGGAGTTGTCAAAATCTAATCAGACTAACATAGAAGAAATAGAGAAAAGAGAAAAGATTACCAAAACATTTTATTAATTCAATTATCAAAAATATAAAGCTTAACAAGGTTGAATTTAAGCATAAGAAAAACATATAAGAAAAATGAGAGGATTGAGGATAATAAAGTTAGGCAAACTCCAATTTTAAATCCTCTACGTGCTAAAACTATAGG
Source organism: Styphnolobium japonicum (assembly GCA_023212625.1). Taxonomy (NCBI): domain Eukaryota; kingdom Viridiplantae; phylum Streptophyta; class Magnoliopsida; order Fabales; family Fabaceae; genus Styphnolobium; species Styphnolobium japonicum. The sequence goes on along the minus strand of JALBWW010000002.1, from coordinate 6,630,431 downwards.
AATGATCAATGCTCGATTCAAATGTCACTTTAACAGAAGAGAAAATAAACAAAACTTCAGTTTAAAGAGAAATCCAAGTACTAGTTTGACTATATTTTGATGGTATTGTTTAACTTTATGTTATATAACATTTTAATACATACTAATATATTTTTCTATTATAGGGAAAAATAAACAAACGAATAATGTGGCCAACCCATGTAAAAAAAAACACAAAAAAAAAGTGAAAAATAACATGGTCAATCAACGCAAAATTAACTAATCTCCCCAGTCATATACATCATCACAAGTAAGATTGCATATATTACTTCTGACTTTTTAAAGAAAAAATATTGAATGTCATATTTGTAATTAATTTTATTGGTTTATAGGGACTTTTTACAAGTTTTGTTTATCCAGCTAGTTGCATGTTCCACCTACAAATATATTACACTAATTTGAGTATTAATGGTTCAAACATCCCTTTTACTAGCATGGTGCAATGAGTGAATTTTTTTAATCATTTTACTCAGTTTTTTTTTACTCATGTTGATTCTTTTTGTTGTTAATTTACTGTAATTTGGTTTTTTTTTTTCTTTGGCAATTAGGAGTGATGCTCAACTGGTTGGAGGCCACCAAACAATCAAAAAATATGCAATGATAAGTTTCCTAAACATGTAGTTTGTTAAATTATGAAAAGAGATTATGTTTTGATCAATTAAGGATTAACATGTTTGTCTTTGCATTAAATTGTTTAGTGAGCAACATTGAGACCTCTATTTCATTTGAGAATTTTGGATATAAAATTGTTGTCCGTTAAATTTGTCTCATCATTATTTTGTTTGATGTTTTTTAATAATTTAACCTATATTAATTCTATATAAATTTAGTAACAAAGTTTAATAATAAAAAAACAATAAAAATGTTGCCAAGGTTTCACCAGTTTGTTTCTCAATCCACATTGTCTAATCAAGACATTGCTTATTAATATTTTACAATTTAATTTTAATTAATATATTTGTTTTTATCACAAAAGTAAAAGAAAGTACCTTGAGCAGCCAATATGGCAAGCTAGTAAGAAATAAAGAAAGTTAATATAAAGAGTAAGAAAATTGATCACTTGATAATTTTATTGGAGTGTCACAAGCTGGTAATTTGAACCTAATCCGCCTCAACCCGTATGAGGCGGATTTAAAACTCATCTTGCAGCAGGGAAGGGTTTAAAATGTGTTGCGGGGCGGGGCACATTTAGGTTTAAAGTCTACCCGTCCTTACCTCACTCGCACACTTTATTCTTTCACAAATAGTGTGTTTCATTCTTGATGTAACTTGAAATTTTTTATACAACGAATAATTTTGTTAGTAATTTATATTATATTGTGTATTAGATGGTATATGTGAGTAGGGTTCGAAATCTATTATTTCGTTGCAAATAGGATGTGAGTTTTCATCTACAAAACTCGTGGGGCAAGTAAAGGAAGGTTGAAGGTTCTTTTAAGAAGCGTGGGGCGGGTTCGAGGTGGGCAAAAACTCACTCCTACCTGCCCCATTGCCAAGCCTACACAAACTAAAGTTTTTCAATTTTTACTTCTACTTTTTATAATTTAATTAATAAAATATATTAATGTTTTACGTGATTATTAATGAGTGAGAGAATTCAAGCTATATAAGTTGTGTGGGGTAAGTAAATGAAGGTTGAAGGTTCTTTTAAGAAGTGCGGGGCGGGTTTGGGGTGGGCAAAAACTCACCTCTACCTTGCCCCATTGCCAAGCTTACACAAACTAAAGTTTTTCAATTTTTACTTCTACTTTTTATAATTTAATTAATAAAATATATTAATGTTTTACTTTATTATTAATAAGTGAGAGAATTCAAGCTATATAAGTTGTGTGACTTTAATGAAAATTTAAAAATATGTGTCTTCACATATTTTTCACATGTTACTTTACACATGTTAATAGATAAATGAAATGCTTAAATAATAATGTATTACGCAATGTTTACCTAAAATTTTCTTTAAAAAATATTAGATTTATTATTATTATATTTTTATGTGTACTTACTTTTTATATGATTTTTAAGAAGATAAGAAACAACGCCATTTATTTTATTTTACTTTTGCTAATATAACGTTGTTTAATTTTAGTTATCTTGTTTCACAGTTCTAAACCCCATATAGGAGCCAATGACCCGACCCATAAAAAGACCACTCAAAAGAAGCTCAAAATTGAATGTCAACCAAAATTTGGAAGTGGGTTTGTAAAAGGCATTCATATTTAAATTAATTTGAATATTATTTTCATATTTTGTATTATTATTATTTTAATAAAATTATGAAATATCTCCGATGTATAAGATTAATTACTACTCAGATGTCAACTTTATCCACAATGTACTTCAAGTTTTGTATTCTATTAATATATAAAAGAAATTATATTTGATATTAATTGAATAGACTACTTAAATATTAATATTTAAATTTTCTTATTTTAAAAAATAGATTAAAATAAATCATTTTTAAATATTTTAAATTTTGTTACATTTGGGCAAATGAGTGAATCTTTGCATCACTCGCCTCTGCACTTAAATTCGAATGACAATAAAATATATTTCTCATACTTGAATTTATATCTGAATAAAAATATTCAAACCTAATTACCTTCTGCTCTTTGTAATCCAAGAAAGAGCAAAGATGTTTGAACCTATAAGACTTCCTCGTAACTAAACTACACGGAAAGTTTAAATTTATAATATCTTACAAATTACTTAATTCTCTTATTACTAATTTATTCCTACTCACTTATATAGTTATATAACCTACACTTGTGGACATGGGGGGAAAAAGTAATAGCACAATTTGTTTTTAAGTTTTACCACACTCATAGGTTTAAAATAATACGATATAATACAATGGGCGCAACCAACCCAAGACCCATGAACAACCTCCCTCGTAATACATTCTCAGAGTTCAAACATAGATCACCATATTCTCAGAGTTCAAACTATAACCTCGCCATATTGCTAATCACTAAGATCAAATGTTTATTTCTCGATTAAAAGTCTAAGGCACAATTACATTTCTATAACTCATCTTACAACAAATGGCATACACAATAATATAGAAATTTACGGATAAAGATTACTCTGATAAAAATTATGTATAATAATCAAATAATTACTCGATATAATCATTTGACTTTTTTGTATGTAAATAATTATTCAAAATCCTTCCTTATCTACAAATTGTTTTAATTAGTATGTCATACACGAGGCTATGCGTCGTAAGATTTTTTTATTAGCTAATAAAATTATAGGACTTGTCACATGTGATTAAGGGTAGATAACAGGTCGGGTCAACTCATAAATTTGCATATTTTTTACCCAATTCAACTTATAAATGATGGGGTAAGTTTGGGTTTATAGGTTGAATTGGATTTAAAATAGTCAAACCCGCGAAATATGAGTTGGGTAACGGGTTGAGACTCTTAATTCATATAAACCCAACCTAACACATTAAATTTTTTTTTATGTGTTATTACTTTTATTGTGACTTTCAAAATTTTATATAAGTTCATAATTTTTTAAATAATTAATTTCTTTAATAAAAATTACACTTATACATTGCACTTAGTACTGGAGGGCGAGTTATGCATCATTTTCGTAGTTCTTTATAATCCACCACTATTGAGATATTGATTTGTGCTCATAAGTGATTATAAATTATTGATAAACACATTAATCTATGAGGTCAAATGAATGAAATTGAAAAGATTGAAGCAAGTAGTGTACTATATAGAATTTAGTTAATTTATTTAGTCAATTATTAATAGTTTAATCGAATGAGATATGAGACGTTAGTTATGGTGTCATTGGTTAATTATGTCACATGTGTCTTTGCTTTTTGTTTGTGTTGATTGTAATTATAATCCTAAAGTTATATGTACTTTAAAACTTATGTTTTATGTTATGTCATTTTGAAACTTATGTTATATTATCTATAATGGATTTCAATATCTATTTTAGCATGTTAATCTTTTTTCAACTTCAAGTTCAACACACGAGTTGAACTCAACCCAATCCACATATGAGCATGTCGAAAGAAAAAAAATATCCAAACCCAACTCAACATATGTCCACCCCTACCTATGATCGTTAAAAAGAATTTTACGTGGTGTTTGATTTGCAGATTATTTTTTCATTTCTAAGATTTTTTACATGGGAATGTTGGACTCTCATATTTGGTACAAGATTTCAAAAAACATTCTTATCTAAAAATGATTATTGGGAATGATTTTTGTCTAACATTCCTATACTTCCATTTCCATATAAGGATGTAGGTTTGTAATATTCTCATGATGTAAGAATATTTTTGTTATCTGAAATATCTAAAATACCTACTTTTCTATCTTTATGTCATCGGCCAACCATTGCCATGTTATTTTGCTAGTAACTACCGTTCGCAGTGGCCAATCACCAAAATTCACCCCTCCGTTGTCGGTGGTCGGCGACTTCGGCCACATAGTCAGTCATCAGAATTTGGCCACGTCTGTTGTCACCAATGATTTTAACCACCACATCAGTCACCAATTTTCAGTAGTGATTGACGTTAGCGAGCGACTTTAACTAATGTGCTAGTCATTGTAAATCACCTACCCCTCACTGTCATTGGCGTTTAACGATAGCCAGTGACTTAGGTCACTGCACTTAGGTCACTGCACTGGTCATCAGAATTCAACTACCTATTGACGACGATGGTAATTAATAGTTGCAAACAACTTTAACCTAAATATTATTTGTTCTTAAAATAAATAAATAAGTAAATAAAAAACTGTGATACCTAATTGGGTCTAAACTAAAATCAATAATAATAGTCCAGATAAGAAAGGAATTCAAAACCCCTTCCCCGAAGATAATATTTTACATGAAATATGAATTAAATTATAAAAATAAAAATAATTAAGATTAATTACATTAATGCTTCATTTATGTTTATATGTCGGATATGATGTAAATTAATTATTTTCTTACAGAACAATCATTATATAATTTGTAAATTTATTATCACTCTTTGTTTATGTGCATAAGATTTGTTTTTTTTAAAAAAAAGGAATAACCATGAGACTTTAGAAAGGGCAGCTGGTAGAGTTAGCATTAACTATCCACAAGTGGTGTCGTTTTATGTGTGTGAACGTTGAGCTCACGTGAGAAAATCATGGTGGCTTTTCTCACTCAATCTGAGGAGCTGTCGTAGGTAGCAACAAGCAAGTGTGCAAGGAAGGGGACTGGAGGAACATGTAAGGTAAGTGCAAAACCGAGGTTGAGGTTTCACTTCACTACGCAGGTGCCATTTTTATTTTATTTTATTTTAGTTTTTGCGTGTAAAAACCTCTCCACCCACATCCAATTACGCAGTTAGAGAGAGTGAGGGACATGACATTATAAACTTAACATAGCGTTTCCCATTTTCCCTAATCCCTAGTCTTATTATATGACTCGGGAATAACAATAGGAGTGAGCGCATATGAGTCAACAATTGTGATACTTGGTCATCGTTGTTTCTTTTTCTTTCTTTAAGAATTCCCCCCCACCTTAGCTGTTTCTCATCTCTCTCAGGTACGTTACGTAAATCCCCATTTTGTTTTATCTGTTCAATTCAAAGAAATCTCGATCTACCCGTTCGATCATTTCTTGAATATACCGATTTTTAAATTTGGTATCGTTTTCTTTTATTTACGCTTTCTTTTTTGACTTGGCTGCTGGATTACTATCTGCAGAGTGAATCTATGAGAAGATTCTACTGTGAAGAGATAGATGGCTGATGATTGGGTTTTTGCCAAATCCAAGAATCAGAATGTATCCACCTGAATTTGTTCAGGGAAGATTCCGATTCTGGGGGTTCTTTTATGATATTGATTGATCGAGTATCTGAGCTTGCGGGGGCTCTCTTGAAGCGGGTTAAGTCAAATTTTGTTGGGGATCATTATTTTCTTTTGGGGTTTATGGTTTTTAGATGTTCGTTTGTTCATTTTCTTCTGCAAATTCTGAGGTGTAAAATAAGACCCTTGATGAGGGTGTATATCTTTTCTTGGTAGTTTTTATTTTTTTCACTTCCCCACTTTCAATTCTACCTGTAATACTGTACATTTTGAAAAGTTTGTTTCTTGGTACTGGGTTTGTTAGTGTTTTACGTTTGTGGCTACTTTGAATATCAATGGCTAACCCAACACAACCTAATGTTGGGTCCTCCATCACTTTCACCCCTTCAAACCCAGACAGACAGAGTCCTAACTCTGAGAAGAGTCCGATTCCGCCACCTCCAAGTTTTGCAGCAGCACCTCGATTTCCTCCACCAAAATTACAACAAGATCCGGCTTCTTCCCCTTCCATTAAAACCCCAAACATTTTATCCCCAGCCAATGGGGTTAAAACCGGCAGTCCTGTTCCTCACTTGAGCACCCCTCCTGGACCTCCTGTTTTTACTTCACCTGTCCGGCCGGCTGCTGTTCCCTTTCGCACATCACCCGCATCGCCTCAGCCACTTGCTTTCTCTTCAGGCTCATCTCTACCGTCGTCATCACCGCCACAATTTTCAAATGGATCTTTTGAGTTGCAGCACCAAGTTTCTAGTAGTATAGAGGACCATGTTCCTGTTGGGGAGTCAACCTTTGTTCTTTTCTCAGCTCATAAGGTATATTCTTGTTTCTTTTAATTCATAATCAAGACATGAATTTTTACATTGAATTATTATTATTATTTGTCAAGTACCTGGATTTGGTGTAACTAATGGAATTTAATGTGTCTTGCAAAAATGATTTATATATCCAAATTTCCAATCATGCATAGGTTTGTATATCACTTATTGGAACATTATTCACATAGTCTTATTATTATTATTATTATTTTAACTATGAAATTCTTTATGCTCAATTCTTTTTTCTTTAATATATAAATCATGTTTTGACCTTCTCCTTTCCATTTAACAAGTAGGTATTGAAACAGAAGAAACAAGCTAATGTACCCAGTTTGGGTTTTGGGGCATTGGTCTCTCCTGGGAGGGAGGTCTCAACAGGTCCTCAAGTAATACAGCGTGATCCCCATCGCTGCCAAAGCTGTGGAGCTTATGCAAATATCTATTGCAACATATTGCTTGGATCAGGCCAGTGGCAGTGTGTTATATGTCGGAAACTGAACATAAGTGATGGTGAGTACATTGCTCATAGCAAGGAAGACCTTCACAGATTTCCAGAACTATCTTCACCCATGGTTGACTATGTTCAAACTGGGAACAAGAGACCTGGTTTTGTTCCAGTTTCAGATTCCAGAATGTCTGCCCCAATTGTTCTTGTTATAGATGAATGTTTAGATGAACCTCACTTATGCCATCTACAGAGCTCTTTGCATGCTTTTGTTGATTCTCTCCCTCCAACGACAAGAGTAGGAATTGTACTATATGGCCGTACTGTATCAGTTTATGACTTTTCAGAGGAGTCAATTGCATCTGCTGATGTGCTTCCTGGGGACAAGTCACCAAGTGAAGAATCTTTGAAAGCATTGATTTATGGTACCGGCATATACTTGTCACCAATGCATGCTTCACTGCCCGTAGCACATTCCATATTTTCATCATTAAGGGCATACACATTGAACAGACCAGAAGCTTCCAGAGATCGGTGCCTAGGAACTGCTATTGAGGTTGCTCTTGCTATAATTCAGGGACCATCTGCTGATCTGTCCCACGGGTTAGTCAAAAGGTCAGGGGGCAATAGTAGAATTATTGTCTGTGCTGGTGGACCGAACACTTTTGGGCCTGGGTCTGTTCCTCATTCTTTTAGTCACCCTAATTATCCTTATATGGAGAAGACAGCATTAAAATGGATGGAGAATCTAGGTCGTGAGGCTCATCGACGCAATACTGTGGTTGATATTTTATGTTCTGGAACATGCCCTGTAAGAGTTCCTATCTTACAGCCTCTTGCAAAAGCATCAGGTGGAGTTTTGATTCTCCATGATGATTTTGGGGAAGCCTTTGGTGTTAATTTGCAAAGGGCGTCTACCAGATCAGCAGGCTCTCATGGTTTGTTAGAATTACGCACGTCAGATGATATTCTCATAACTCAAGTTGTGGGTCCTGGAGAAGAGTCGCATGTAGATACCCATGAAACGTTTAAAAATGACACTGCTCTTTATATTCAAACGCTGAGTGTTGAAGAAACACAGAGCTTCTCTCTCTCCATGGAAACTAAAGGAGATATCAAAAGTGATTGTGTATTTTTCCAATTTGCAATTCAGTATTCAAATGTTTATCAAGCCGATGTGTCTAGGGTCATTACAGTTAGACTGCCAACGGTAGATAGTATTTCAGGATATCTTGAGAGTGTTCAGGATGAAGTGGCTGCTGTTCTCCTTGCAAAGAGAACTCTGTTACGAGCCAAAAACCATTCCGATGCAATTGATATGCGAGCAACCATAGATGAAAGAATCAAGGATATTGCTCTAAAATTTGGTTCCCAATTACCTAAATCAAAACTTCACTGCTTCCCAAAGGAGCTTTCTCTGTTACCGGAGCTCCTTTTCCATCTCAGAAGAGGACCACTATTGGGAAGCATTATTGGCCATGAAGATGAGAGGTCTGTGCTGAGGAACCTGTTTCTGAATGCATCCTTTGATCTATCACTCCGAATGGTGGCTCCTCGTTGTCTTATGCACAGGGAGGGGGGAACTTTTGAAGAGCTACCGGCTTATGATCTTTCTATGCAGTCTGATGCTGCTGTTGTACTTGACCATGGCTCTGATGTCTTCATTTGGTTGGTATGCCTTCTAGTATCTGTTCTAGCATGATATTTTTTTTTTAGTTGGACATGTAGAGAAGTTACTTATAATCTTCTTTATTTATCTTTTACTTTATTTGGGGAATTGTTACGGTACTAACCTAAACCAATTATTATTATTACACTTGCTCTCCTGCCAATGATCATACATGGCGCTTTTGAATTGGCTTCCTGCCATGTGTAACCAATAATAGAACAAAAAAGTAGTTTGCATGGTAATGAACTTGAAAGATCATTGTATTATGAACTGTAGAAAGCCATATTGGGTCTGGTCATGGTTGTTAATGGCGTGCAATAGCATGTGGCGCTGGGCAACAAAACCTCTGTTGTGTTGCAAGATGAGTGTTGCCCAGTGTAGCACATGTAATGTGTTACCATTTTCTGTTGCTTGTGGTGCGTGCCATGGGCAATTTGTGAAGCGCAGGATTTTTAGGAGTTTTAAGTCAAAACTAAACCAAGTAAACCCAGAGCCCTCTGAGAGTTTTGGCTAGCATAGACGGTAGTGCATAGGTAATTTGCCCCTCCTCTCCCCCCCCTTCTTTTTTTTCTTTTCCATTTTCTGTCTTCCTTTCTTCTCTTATGTCTCATTTTTTGAATGGGAAGGCCAGCCAGCAATTTCTGCCACCAGGCCAGTGGCTGCCCTTGCTAGCAGCTGCTGTGGCAGAAGATGATTGGCCAAATTCAGAAAACGTAACTCCGTTAGTCTGTTTTTATTTTTAGTCTTGACTGAGAAGGCACAGAACTGTTGAATTTGTTGTTCCCTAATTCCTAAATGAGTTCTAGAAAGACTAAGAATTCAAATTCCTTACTCCTAATCCCTAAACTCTTCCTTCCAACTTCAAACTTTTTATGGATAAGTTTTTGATGTTGTGTTTGATGTTTAATGCATTTGGCTTTGGATGATTGTTGGAGTTAATGAGACTGTCTAAATAGGAGTGAAGTTTTTCATATAAATTTGTTGTTTTATTTGCAAATTATTGTTATTTTGGGTTATATTAAAAATGCATTGTGTGCCATAAATAACTATGGGTCTGGTGGAGTGGCTTTTTGTGCCGAGAGATATTGCTCTCTTAATATTAATGGAAGGTTTGAGTTATCTGTTTCATTTTACTGTAAGAATGGAGGCAGTAGTCGGCCAGGTCTGTAATTTTTCTTTTTTCTTTTTGGTTGCCAGGATGGGGGTGTTGTTGAAACACTCCTGATATTTAAGGTCTGTCTACAAATCTTTAGTTCAATTTCAAACTTTAGGCTTAATTACGCATTTGGTCTTTAGTTTTACCAAAATTTAATTTTGTTCTCCACAGTTTCAACTGTAACAAATGTTAACCCTATAGTTTTCAAATTGATGCAATTAAGCCTCCTGTCAATTTTTGTTGATATACCTTTTGCTGGCATGACAAAACCTCTTTTGCTTATGCGACGTCAAATTTGATGATGAGACACCTTTTTTTGCTGACTTTGCTGACATGGCCACATCAGCGGAAGTGTCACAACTCACAACAGCAAAAAGTGCGACGGCAATTGCATACTAAGAAATCTATGCAGCCAACGTTGTTGCAATTAAAACTAGGATACTGAAATTGAAATTTGGTAAAATTAATGAGACCAAAATTGTAATTGAGCCTATACTTTGCATTGATGAATATAGTATTCTATTTCTTCTAGCTTGTGGTGCCTTTCCCTGTTTAGAATTTTCTTTTTTGTGTTCTTTTTGTTATCTCCTAATATTTTGTTTTTTTATATTGATGGTTGGATCTTAGGGTGCTGAACTTGCAGCTGATGAAGGAAGAAGTGCTGCTGCTTTAGCTGCTTGCCGGACATTGGCTGAAGAGCTGACTGAATTCCGTTTTCCAGCTCCTCGTATCCTTGCATTTAAGGTTAGTTTTCTTTACTATTCACACTCCGCATGTTTTGCTCTGCATATCTCCCAGTTTCATCTCCTGCTTAGAAGGTAAACTATAACAGACAATTTACATTTCAAACAGGAGGGTAGCTCACAGGCTCGATATTTTGTCTCTCGTCTCATACCAGCACACAAGGATCCTCCTTATGAGCAGGTGAGCAGCACTTTATTCTGTATTGTGAAACTGAAATATGTCGTTTGTCTTAGTGACTGTACTGATGACATGTTCCCTGTATATTGATATTTTTTGAGGCCTGGTCCAAAACAAATGATATTTCAAGATTGCCCTTATTTCAGAAGCTTACATATTGAATGATGCAACTTATGCAGGAGGCAAGATTCCCGCAACTTAGGTCACTGACATCAGAACAGCGGACAAAGCTAAAAAGCAGTTTTCTTCACTTTGATGATCCTAGTTTCTGTGAGTGGATGCGAAGTTTGAAAGTGGTACCACCAGAACCAAGCTGATCAGTCTGCTTTAGGTCATCAGTGGTTGATTTATCCTCACTAAAGGGTCTTGGGTGCTGCATCTTCCAATCAGCAGGGGACTCGTTGCTTATTCTTTATTTAGTTGGTGAAGCGAAGTTTGTTTAGAATCTTTAGATGATTTGTGGAATACAATGATCTTGCAGATGTCCCCTAAAAACTCTCGCGTCAGTGCCTCCTCCTATTGATTTTGTTCACTCCTGAGAAACGTCTATACAATTGCAACTGAAGAAATTTAGTAGGCGTATTTTTTTTTTTTGGTTGGAAAGAATGACTGCGACACGAAAAGAATGCCTCACAATTTACATGACGTCAGTTAAGATGCTACCATTGAGCAATAAAGGATTTCTCTTAATTTATATATATAGCATTTATTGATTGCTAATGATCTTCTTTGATCTCTTCGAGTATTTTAGGAACCACAAATTTGGGGAACTGATCGGATTTATAAATGAAATTAAGTTATAAAATAGGAATTTATTTGATTTTTAAATTTTTTTATTTAAGTTGTGTGCATGAGAAAATTTCCTCCAATTGATTGATTTTACTTTTAATTATTTTTTATAGTTTAGAAATAAAAAAAAAAAAGGAAAAACTGCAGGCAACACCCACGGAATCAGCAAGTAACTAACCACCCAAGTTCATTTTACTTAATAAGTAGTTGTAATATTTTGAATTGATGATTTTGTCTCTATTAGGTTATTAATTTTATTTAATCTAATTAAGAATAAATTAAATTTTATTCATCTTTAAAGTGTTTCAAACATAAAAAAATAATTTTAAAACAATTCAAATCTTATTTTTTATTACTCATTTTAAATTCTTTTGACTGAAAAAAAGTTGCTAGTAGTAACAGTATTATCAATTCATCATTACTATTTAACTACTAGTAATGTGTTCGAAAATATTTTTTTCTTATTTTGGACATTATTCTTATATTTATACTGATATGCGATTTGTAGGTGACCTTATTCTTTGGGAAAAGATCAAAGAGACTCCCTAAACTTTGGGTCATTTGCAAGTAGACACCCTGAACTATAAAACCTTCCGATTTAGTCCCTAAACTAAGTCATTTATCTCAATAGATCCTTCTATCCAGTCTCCGTAAGGTCAGTAACGGAAGTGCGACGTGGCGTGATCCAGACCCTTCAATATCATCAAATCCTAACCATTAATTAAATTATATTTTTGTTATATATTTATGTAATTATATATTTAATTTTTAGAAATTAAAAACTTAAATTAATATTAAAAAAAACAAAAGAGCAACTGCGTGCATGGCACGTGCGCTCTCCACCCCATCATCAACCCAGCATCTGCAGGATACCAATCGAAGGAAAATACGTTGGTTTTATTTGGGAAATTATGAAGTTATGTTTCTAATTTGGGAATTAATGTTTTAATTGTTTGTTTTATGTTGGGAATTTGCAGCATTTTATTTCATTGATGTTGAAATATATCATGGTGGTACTTTGAAGATGTTGCCTGTGTGTGCCTATGAAGGGGGGTCAGTTGAAAGGTGGCTACATATGGACACTGATAAGTTGTCCATGATTGATTTTGTGAGGGAAGTAGAAGAACTTGGGTATAGAAATATTCTTTGTTGGTACTACACTTATGATAATGAGAATTTTGAGGAGATAAAAGGTATGGTAAATGAAGAGCACGTGTTGCAAATTGCAAAAACAATGAAGACAGAGGGAAAGAAAGTGTTGAAAGTGTACATTGAGCATGCTATTGATCCAGTTGAGTTTGTTGATGAAGTTCTGCTTACTCAAGGAGATGAAGCACTCATTAGCCAAGTTGACCAAGGTCCAAGCCAAGTTGATGAAGGTGTTGCTAGCCAAGTTGAACAAGGTTTGCTTGATTTGATAGAGGTGCCAATTGAAGTAGAAGTGAATGAAGATCCAGAAATAGTAGTTGGTAGTGAGTCAAAGGATCCAGATTATGATGATGATGATGTCACAGATAGTGAGAGTGAAGATCTAGATCAGTTTGTAGATAGCTCAGAGGATGAAGGAGAAGATATATATGACACTGTGAGGGATCCAACAATGCTTAGGCAAGTTAATAGTTGGATGTATAAAAATGCTCCAACCAACCGATCTCCTCCAAGACATTCTGAAAACTGATCTCCTCAATTTTCTGACTATGAAAATAGTGATGAGCTTTTGAGTCTTGATGGGAGTGATAACTCAGATGCTGAAATGAGGCCAAAATGGCCCGAATTTAATGAGAAGATAGATTTGAATGAAGATCTTGAGCTTGTAAAGGGAATGAAATTTGACTCCAATGTCACCTTTAGGAAGGCTTTAATTGAATGGACCATAAAAAAAGGCTATGATATCAAGTATATTCATAACGACAAGAGTAGAATCACTGCCATATGCAAGGAAGGATGTGGGTAGAGAATCCATGCTTCTCCAACACAAGACAAATTGAGCTTCCAAATAAAAAGCTTGAACCCAAAACATGAATGTGGAGGGCATTACAAAAATAAGAGGGTGACAACTAAGTGGGTAGCTAGTAAGTACTTGGAAAACTTTAGGGATTTTCCGAATTGGGAGGCCACTAGTTTGAAGTCAGCACTACAAAGGGACCGTAAGGTCTTCATTTCGATATATAAAGCATACAGGCCAAGAGTCTAGCACTCAAAATTATCCATGGTGATGAGGGTAAGCAATATGAGAAGTTGTGGAGATATGCTGCAGCTATTAAGAAAACCAATGATGGAAGCACTGTCACGATTAAGACAGATGGCCATAAATTCCTAAGGTTTTACATGTGTCTGAATGCATGTAAAAGAGGATTTTTGGCTGGGTGCAGAAAATTAATTGGGGTGGATGGATGTCACTTGAAAAGCAAGTATAAAGGACAGTTGTTGTGTGCCATTGGTAGAGATGCCAATGAGAATATGTTTCCTATAGCTTATGCAGTAGTTGAGATAGAGAACAAAGACTCTTGGAGATGGTTTCTAACCCTACTTCTTGAAGACATTGGCAGTGTGGAAGAAATGGTGGACTTTCATGTCGACCAACAAAACGTAAGTGTTAAGTCATATTTAGTTATGTTAACTTACATTTAATACCCAGTTAATTGGTGTTTGTTGATTGTATTTGCAGGGTTTAGTTGAGGTATTCAAAGAAGTTATGCCTGGTGCAGATCACAGATTCTGTGTCAGGCATATGTACAATAACTTTAAGAATGCTGGTTATAAAGGGAAGACACTTAAAGACTTGATGTGGAATGTTGCAAGAGCATATAGACTTTCGGAGCACACTCAGTACATGAATGAAATTCAAAAGATTGATAGAGGGGCATACGAATGGTTAAAGAAATTTGAACCAAAATTGTGGTGCAGGTGAGTTTTATGGTTTAGGTTCTGATTAGTGTTTTGGGTTGTGTTCACTGTTTTATATTTGATAATTAGGTTCTGTTTTATTGTTTATGTCATGATCATGATTATGTTTTATCAGTATTAATTAGGTTCTGTTTTATGGTTTAAGTTGTTGATTATGGTTTTGGTTATTAGTTTTGGAATGATAATTAGGTTCTGTTTTATGGCTTAAGTTGTTGATTATGATTTTGGTTATTAGTTTTGGAATGATAATTAGGTTCTGTTCTATATTGAGTAATTAGGTTCTGTTATATTGTTTATGTGGTTATTATGGTTATGTTTTATAAGTGTTAATTAGGTTCTGTTTTATGGTTTGGGTTGTTGATTATGGTTTTGGTAATTAGTTTTGGAATGGTAATTAGGTTCTATTTTATATTTGGTAATTAGGTTCTATTTTATTGTTTATGTCATGATCATGGTTATGTTTTATAAGTATTAATTAGGTTTGGGGTATGTATTATTTCCATTTGATAATTTCAGGTATGCTCATAATCCAAATTTGAAGTGCAACATGCTGTTAAACAACATCTCTGAGACATTTAATTCATATATAAAGGAGACAAGGGACAAGCCTATAATAACCATGTTGGAGATGATTAGAAGACAGTTAATGAAAAGATTTCATGTGAAAAGGGATGAGATGCTAGCTTACTCACAACAAGTGTGCCCCAGGATACTTGAGAAGTTAGAAGCGTCGAAGAAATATGCAATGAATTGCATAGTATATATTGGGGGACATGGGACATTTGAGGTTAGCCACTGTGTTCACGGGAATAAAGTAGTAAACTTGCTGAACTGGACCTGTACCTGTATGAAGTGGCAAATGACGGGAATACCTTGTAGCCATGCTGTGGCTGTAATTTTTGATGACAACGGAAGGCCAGACAACTATGTGCATCCTATATTCTCCAAAGATACCTTCTTGAGAGCCTATGATTATCAGATACATCCTATGCCTGGGGAAGAAGATTGGCCTGAGTGCAACTATGATGAAATCTTGCCTCCACATATCAAGATAGCACCCGGAAGGCCTGACAAGAGGTTGTCGAGACCTATCAAATAATAAAATAACCGGTTCACAAACTAATTTGTAGTATAGAGAATGAACCGAATCGTCTCTCAAGGATCCAAAAACAAAGATTTAATTAGATCAAGACAATTAGAAAAGGGGTTTGTTGTTGATTAACAAGATTAATAAAAGTATGAGACTTAAAGTTGTAAACAAATCTAAGAAAACAACCAATCCAAGGAAATTTACCGATCTTGAGTTTAACCCGTCATTGATCACAAGGAATTCACTTAATTGCTAATCATGTTCTTGGCCTTAGATCACATTAAGAAGCCTTAACATGATCCAAGAATTCTCTACTAGATAAGCATCTAGGATTTGATTAACCAAGGTTAGATAAAGTAAGCACCATCCAACATAGATTAACTTAAGATCTAGAATTTAATCAAGCTAAACAATCTATCAAAAAGCTTTAATATATGGTTTAATCTTTGTGATCCTCTTTGAATACATGATAATAAAGCTATTATCACATCAACTTCTAAATCAAATTAAGCAATTTAATCTAGATAAAAATCAAAAGAGGAAGAAAAGAAATTTGAATAACAATTAAGCAATATGAACAAGCAAAACAAGATCTCCAAATTAAACAACAAGATGGCTAATCCCTTGGATTGATTATGAGAGCCTAGCCTTCCATGGATGGGAAGGAAGAACTCAGAAATTAAAGAACAAAAACGAAATTGTAAAGAGAATGGAGAAGAAGAGAAAGAAAACTCTCACAAATACTTAAACTTTCTTGAAACTTACTTCCAAATTGAATGCCTCTAATACAAAGAGGTTGGGTCTATTTATACTAATCATAGAAGCCAATTTGTACATGTACATAATCTGAATACAAGCTATAAAAATATGAAAATTGTAAAAAATGGAAGCTTGATGCATGGTTGGTGGGTTGGTGCATGGTAGGTGGGTTGATGTATGGTTGGTGGCTTTTAGTCAACAACTCTTATCCGACTTCTGGCTTCATTTTCATCACCTAGACGGTGCATTTTGGCTTGGATGTCTTCATTAAAGTTGTAGCCAGTTGTCTCCTTGAAAATCTCCAATTTGAATCATGCCATTTGGACTTTTAGAACTCCAGAAATGCCAAAAACACTGCACCTACCTCAAGTTAGGTTGGAAGAACGTGTTTCCAAATTCATACCAACTTGTAGCTTCAAAAGCATGCCTAAAATGACATCTATTGACAAAGTGGTCTTCAGTGAAGTTGGAGATATGGGTCTTATCTTTCAAATGACCAAGTTTCAACCCAATAGGAGGCCTATAACCCACTATATAGTCCAATATGTGCATATTGCCCAGATAGTTCTGTGACAGCAAACTCACTCTGCATTGCAAGGCTATTTTGGGCCCTTAGAAGTCCGATCCAGCTCTTGAGTTCTTTATGAAACTTGTAGATCCTTGTCTTAGCTTTCCAAAGATACCAAGATCACCTCAATTGGATCATCGAGTCCCAAGTTATGGTCTAACCAAGGAAGAAATGTCAAAATGCATCAAAATCCGAAAATTATCCAATATTTACATTAAAACCCAATGAAGCCCAACAACATTAAACTCATCTAAAATACTAATATTGGGCACAATAAACATCTAATAAAGCCTAATACAAAGCTAACATAAGTGTCTCAAATTGATTGATCAAGGCCTAAAAAAAAAAGAATTAGAGAAGAAGGGGAATCTGAAAATCCAAACCGAATTAGCAAAAAGGGTACAAAGATAAAGGTGGGAATTGCTATAAAGAAGGACATAATGCTAGATCTTGCAAAGAACCCATTAATCCAAATAGAAAGACTTACAAGAAGCCGTTGACAAGAGGTTGTCGAGACCCCGTCAAATAATAAAAATTACCGGTTTGCAAACTAATTTGTAGTATAGAGCATGAACCGAATCGTCTCTCAAGGATCCAAAAAGAACAAAGATTTAATCAGATCAAAATAATTAAAGGGGGGTTTTGATGATTTAATAAGATTGAAAAGAAGTATAAGACTTAATGTTGTAAACAAATATAAAGAAACAACCAATCCAAGGAAATTTACCGATCTTGAGTTTAACTCATCATTGATCACAAGGAATTCACTTAATCGCTAACCATGTTCTTAGCCTTAGATCATGTCAAGACGCCTCAACATGATCCAAGAATCCTCTACTAGATAAGCATCTAGGATTTAATTAACCAAGGTTAGATAAAGTAAGTACCATCCAAACATAGATTAACCTAAGATCAAGAATTTAACCAAGCTAAACAATCCATCAAAAAACTTTAATAAATTGTTTAATCTATGTGATCCTCTTGAATACATGATAATAAAGCTAGTATCACATAAACATCCAAATCAAATTAAGCAATTCAATCTAGATCAAAATTAAAAGAGGAAGAAGAGAAACTTGAATAACAATTAAGCAATATGAACAAGTAAAACAAGATCTCCAAATTAAACATCAAGATGGCTAATCCCTTGGATTGATTATGAGAGCCTAGCCTTCCATGGATGGGAAGGAAGAACTCAAAAATAAAAGAACAAAAACGAAATTCTAAAGAGAATGGAGAAGAAGAGAAAGAAAACTTCCACAAATACTCAAACTTTCTTTAAACTTACTTAAAATTGAATGCTTGATAATACAAAGAGATTGGCTCTATTTATACTAATCCTAGAAGCCAATTTGTACATGTACATAATCTGAATACAAGCTATAAGAATATGAAAATTGTCAAAAATGGAAGCTTGATGCATGGTTGGTGGGTTGGTGCATGGTAGGTGGGTTGGTGTATGGTTGGTGTATGGTTGGTGGCTTTTAGTCAACAACTCTTATCCGACTTCTGGCTTCATTTTCATCACCTAGACGGTGCATTTTGGCTTGGATGTCTTCTTGAAAGTTGTATCCAGTTGTCTCCTTGAAAATCTCCAATTTGAATCATGCCATTTGGACTTTTAGAACTCCAGAAATGCCAAAAACACTGCACCTACCTCAAGTTAGGTTGGAAGAACGTGTTTCCAAATTCATACCAACTTGTAGCTTCAGAAGCATGCCTAAAATGACATCTATTGACAAAGTGGTCTTCAGTGAAGTTGGAGATATGAGTCTTATCTTTCAAATGACCAAGTTTCAGCCCAAGAGGAGGCCTATAACTCACTATGTAGTCCAATATGTGCATACTGCCCAGATTTTCCTGACAGCAAACCCACTCTGCATTGCAGCGATGTTTTGGACCCTTAGAAGTCTGATCCAGCTCTTGAGATCTTCATGAAACTTGTAGAGCATTGTCTTAGCTTTCCACAGACACCAAGATCACCTCAATTGGATCACCGAGTCCCAAGTTATGGCCTAACCAAGGAAGAAAGGTCAAAATGCATCAAAATCCAAAAATTATCCAATATTTACATTAAAACTCATTGAAGCCCAACAACATTAAACTCATCTAAAATACTAATATTGGGCACAATAAACATCTAATAATCTGTCTGAAAATTGCGTAACATTATGCCGAATTTGATTGATCGATAGTCAAAGAGACGCCATGAGAATAAAATAATCAAGGGGAGCAAAGTGGGACATAATGGACATAGTGGACCACTTATTAATGTTTTTTAAGTTTTGGACATAGTGGACCACTTTTAATATTTTTTGAGTTTTGGACATAGTGGACATATTGGACATAGTTGACATAGTGGATCACTTTTTGTAGGTATTTTTGGATTTCTGGACCTGGTGGACCACTTTTTGTATTTTGGCGGTGGTTCTTATTTGTATTGGATCATTATTATCAATGAAATATCATATTTTAACAATTACTGAGTTTTATATATCTATTCTTTATAATGCAGATTCGTTGAGTGCAACTTGGTTCTTCTTAATTAGTATATGCATACTGAATGTTCTTCACTGTTTTGACATACTGTTTCTAGTTCTGCACCAGTATATATTGCATTATCATACTATTTTAGCATATTGTTTCAGTATCAGATTCATACAAATCACTGTAATCACTTTCTTCTTATTGCTCCATATACGCATATGTAAAGTATTGATCAAATTCACTTTCTTATTGTTTGTGGTTTTGGCTCCGATATATACACCTTGTTTCATTATGTTTTGGTTACTAGTTTTGAACCAATATCTATTTTTGGCATATTGTTTCGGTTTAGCACCGATATATGCACACTCATTAGTTATGTTTTGGTTTCTCGGTTTGACACTAGTATCTCTATTTTGGCATATTGTTTCGGTTTGGGACCGATTTATGACTGCTTTGTTTGATTATGTTTTGGTTAATGGTTTTACACAGTATCTCTTTTGACATATTGTTTATGGTTTTGTGGTTATGTTTGGCACTCAAAATTTTAGGTTTTGTATTCTCTGTCTATTGTGCATTATGCACAGTGCAACTATGATTTGGACTCTATTTCTAGTTTTGCATTATGCATGCGCATTTGGACTCAATTTCCCATTTTTACGGATAGAAAGTATTGCCTCGAAATTTCCTTCAAATTGGATTCAACAGGATAAGACAAATATGTTGTTCTTGTGTCGGGGTAAAGTGATTTCCATATAAATTTCAAATTAACCACAAAATCCTATTATATGTCATCACAGTATCACAATAAATTTCAGATTGAGCATTTCAAATCAACCATAAGCTATCACAGAATCGTATTATAATTGCAAAAACTAGCATTACAATATAATATGGTAGTACATTCTCCACAACCTAAAGTCAATCGACAACCAAAATATGGAATTACAGACTCATGCCAATACATAAAATCCTAACACCTAAACTTTCCCACACAATACATTACACTTAACATTATAATAACCCCCCCAACCAACCAGGACAAAACTAGCATCATACACATAAATTCCCTTTGTCTTCGAGCAATCTCAGCATCAACCATTAGATTTTTCTCCCTTTCCAAGAGTTTGTCAACTAACTCCCTCATTTGGCCACCATTGTTGAAGGTGGGAATTTCGGATGACTGTGGATTATCTGCCTAGCAAAAAAATCACAAGCATCAGCTTCTTTCCATCTTGCACACCCATAGAAAGGCCGTCCAAAATTTGTGCTTGTCTTTGCCTTTCTGGGTCGAGTGACAATACCACAATTACATAAACGAGCTTCTCTGCCTGTCATGGTGGATGATGAACGGGTTGAGCTCATCTGGTCAACCCACCATTACAAAAAGAAAGGGAGTTACTGAGAAAATTTAATAAAAAAAACCCCAAATCAAAAACACGAAAACTAGGAAATAGCAAGGACACACCTTTCTCTTCGTTCTCTTCGTGCAAGTCGCATAATTAGGGATTTTATGACTCCACCGCTTCTTCGTACAAGTTGCAAAGAAGATTCATGGAGTGGTTATTGAAGGATAGGCATCCTGCAGATGCTGGGTTGATGATGGGGTGGAGAGCGCACATGCCATGCAGGCGGTTGCTCTTTTGTTTTTTTAATATTCATTTAAGTTTTTAATTTCTAAAAATTAAATATATAATTACATAAATATATAACAAAAATATAATTTAATCAATGGTTAGGATTTGATGATATTGAAGAGTCTGGATCACGCCATGTCGCACTTCCGTTACTAACCTTACGGAAACTGGATGGAAAGATCTATTGAGATAAATGACTTAGTTTATGGACTAAATTGAAAGGTTTTATAGTTCAGGGTGTCTACTTGTAAATGGCCCAAAGTTTAGGGGGTCTCTTCACTCTTTTCCCTTATTCTTTTGATATCTTCAACTTCAAGATTTGAAACATCAAACTATTATGTAATTTTTTTTCTCATGCTATTATCTAATTAATATTTTAACAAAATGTGATTTTATGATTTTTAAAATAAAATAAAATAATAAATAATAATTAAAATAAAAAGAGGATTAAAATGAAAAAAATTTACACTTCGTGTCACTTCATCTCACCGACAAGTAACGATGACAGATCAGACATTATGTTACATACATATATATATATATATATATATATTCATTGGTTTTAAGAGAAATAAGTAAGAGAGTTAGAAAAAAGAGAAAGAGAAGAGAAATGATATATCTCTCTTATTTAGTTAGAGAAAAAATAAAAAGGAGAAACAAAAAATTTAGTAGGCCTCGTAACTTATTTATTTTTTTCTAGAATGAAAAAAATAAATAAAGATGAAATACTTATCTATTATATATATTTTTATTATTTTATAAATGAATAACTAAAAATAAGTATGTAATTATAATAAAATTTAATTTTTTTAATTTTATTTTTCTTATAATTTTCTCAATTTAAACAATTTAAAAATCTATTCATCTTTTACTTTATTTTTTATTTTTTATTTTTTTTCCGCTCCACTTATCTCTTCTCTACTTCTTTCCTATTCTAAAGAAACTCGAGGCAAATGACCACAGACAAACAGAGTAACTGAAACTGAAGAGGGTGTCACTTTAAAAAAAATAAAAATAAAAACTAAAAGAAGGAGAAGGGCGCGATTTTTGTGATAACCTAGTAGGAGCTGAAAGCGAAAACCCTAGTCCCCGTGACGCGACAATCGCTATCGCGCGTTTCGTTGACCACCGCGGGGTCCTCCTCCGGCATCTTTGTAATCGGTAACACAGACGGTGCTTCTTCCATTTGAATCCAGAGATAGAGATTGTTCACCACCTATGTTCATTCTTCATTTCGATTCTCTTTTTGGCTCTTTTGTTGTGGCAGGTGGTCGTTCAAGATGGCGGGGCGCGAAGCGAAAAAGCAATCTGGTAAATGGTGTTCTTGTTGTTTCGGTTTGTGTTTGTTATTAACGTTTTTAGGTTCTAACGGCGAAGGTTTGCAGGTGGGAAGAAGAAGGAGGTGAAGAAAGAGACGGGGTTAGGACTTTCGAATCGGAAGGCTGAAAACTTTGGGGAGTGGTATTCCGAGGTATTTTGTTTCTAATTATAATCTATTATTAGTTTGTATTTGTGCTCTTGACCCTGTTGTGTGTTCGGCCAAAATTGCTCGTCCTCGTCCGATCTTGTTTCACTGTGTGGTGCTCAATGACAATCTCAAATTTGTAGTTTAACTCGGGCTTTGGTTTAATTTGACAGGTAGTTGTTAATGGGGAAATGATTGAGTATTATGATATTTCTGGCTGCTATATTCTGAGGCCATGGGCAATGTCAATATGGGAGAACATGCAAGTAAGTTTCTGAATTCTTCTTTAATTAGGTTAGGTGCATATTTTAGTTTGAAGATTGTTTTAGATAGATAGGTGAATGCATTGATGTATGCTAGTTTTTATACTGAAGCTTCTCTCGATAAGTTGTAGTGTCAATACATAAATATCATTCCGCCCCATTATTGGTGTTGCCTTTGAAGAAACTCAGTTTCCTCAAATTTGGAACAGATTTCTTTCTTTTTAAGCTTTACAGAATTCTGAGTTGCTTTAAAATTCTTTTATCGTTTTCAAAAACAATGTGCAGGAATTTTTCGATCCAGAAATAAAGAAAATGAAAATCAAGAACTGCTACTTCCCTTTATTTGTGTCTCCCGGAGTTTTGCAAAAGGAGAAGGATCATGTTGAGGGATTCGCTCCAGAGGTGAGAGTTTGTGAATTTGTTGGACCATGCAATGTTGACTGTTTAATGAGTTGGTTTAAGATTTTTTAATTTTTTGTTTTTAACCGGGGGAACATACATTCTCCTCGAATATCATGGAGATTGGTTTGCTTGTAAAAAATTGGAGACCATTGCATGCTTTAATCTATTGTTTGTTCCATGGTTTGGGGTTTTCTTAATCAGGGACTCGCTGGATGATCTAATGCACAACACAAAATTTAGATAGCAACATTTGTGTCTCATTTAGCTAATGACAGTTTTGTGTGTTAAAATAGTAAATTTTTTATGACTTGCAGTATAATAATCGACACAGCTCCTTTGGTTTCTGGAAGGACATTTGCCTTTGGAAACACTAGTATTTTTCCTCTTATGTCTTGGGCTTTTGTCAGGTTGCTTGGGTGACAAAGTCTGGGGAAACCAATTTAGAAGTTCCTATTGCAATTCGCCCAACTAGTGAGACTGTCATGTATCCCTACTACTCTAAGTGGATAAGGGGACACCGTGACTTGCCTTTGAAACTTAATCAGTGGTGCAATGTTGTTAGATGGGAGTTCAGCAATCCCACACCATTCATCAGGTACTAAGTAGTTTTTTTTATTTCACCTTGCTTTCCTTTCTCCATGATGTAATGATGTGCTGGCTGCTGTGAACATAATGAACATTTTCAAACTTAAATAAGAAGCCTCAAATGTTGGAATGTCCAGCCTTTGTATGTATAAGTCTTATGTAATGCCTTACAATCGTGCATTGCTGCTTGTTTTCTTTATGAGCAGAGGTTTCTCTAGTGGTGATTCTGGTGATTAGGTCATAGTGAAATGGCATTGCAATGCTTTTTTTCATATCTTTTCTTGATCTTATAGTTTCAAGAAATAAAAATTGCGTTATATTTTACATCTTTTTATTATTATTACTTTGGTTTCAGATGTTGTTGCTATTTTGCAGTTTAATTTATATTATTATTTGGGTCAATGAAACTTGTTTATAGTCCATTGTGTGCTGCTTATACATATTTGAATTGCAGGAGTCGTGAGTTTCTTTGGCAGGAAGGACATACTGCTTTTGCAACAAAGGAGGAGGCGGATGCAGAGGTATTGCATCAAATAGTTATTTTAGGAATTTATCTTTTGGTCTCATTTGTATAACCTGACTCAATATTTGATCTTTTGTCTCTGAATGTTTTAAAGAGGTGTTAAATCCCAGTTTTTAAAAATAATTTTCTCTCATCTTGTGCATTGCGAACAATTTTCTTTATTTTTTCAAACCAAAATTATGTATCTACCTTCCCTTTTCTTTGTGGTTAAATAGCACTTTCATTAGCTACGAACTTCCTTTTTGCATCTGGTGCATCCTATCTGTAGACATTAACGAGTTCATATTTTTCAGGAATAGTTTTGGATGAACTCTTATAGTTGTCTTCAAGTAATTGGGATTAGGGCTATATTTTGAGTTCAACAAATTACTTATCATGAAATATGCTGCCAAGTTTTTTTCTGAAAAATAAGCTGCCAAGTTTTGGGCACTGTTTATGCAATTAACCTACTTCTGTTACCTTTTGTTTAAGATTTTTTATTTTTTATGTTTATTTTCTATTGGTATGGTATTCACCTACCCAAGCACACTGATATTCCAATTTCAGGAGCATCTTTTGAAAATTTGTCTTCAAAATATTCTAAACTACTACTGTTTCAGGTTCTTGATATATTGGAATTGTATAGGCGTATATACGAAGAATATTTGGCAATTCCTGTCATAAAGGGCAAGAAAAGTGAGCTTGAGAAGTTTGCTGGTGGACTTTACACTACCAGTGTTGAGGTACATGTCTGACATGCTTGCATGAAGAGTGATCTTTTGTTTGAATGGTGGAAGTTTGTTTTTATAATTGTGAAGTACCTTTTGCTAGGCATTTATTCCAAACACTGGTCGTGGTATACAAGGTGCAACTTCTCATTGTCTGGGCCAAAATTTTGCTAAAATGTTTGAGATAAACTTTGAAAATGAGAAGGGAGAGAAAGCAATGGTCTGGCAGAACTCATGGGCCTATAGTACTCGAACTGTAAGCTTTGATTTCTTGAATATACATGCATATGACTATTCCTCTTCATCAGATTGCATTTATATTTCTGGCTTTTTTGAACAGATTGGGGTGATGGTGATGGTTCATGGTGATGACAAGGGATTGGTGCTGCCACCTAAAGTAGCATCAGTCCAAGTCATTGTGATTCCCGTGCCTTACAAAGATGCTGATACTCAAGGAATCTATGACGCCTGTTCTGCAACTGTGAATACATTGTATGAAGCAGGAATCCGTGCTGAATCAGATTTTAGAGATAACTATTCTCCTGGATGGAAGTATTCACACTGGGAAATGAAAGGTGTTCCTCTAAGGATTGAAATTGGGCCAAAGGATTTAGCAAATAAGCAGGTCATCAACTTTTTCCTATTGTTACATCAATTCTCGAATGTCAATTTTCTTCTACGCCGTCAGTTTTTAAATGAACACCAAGTAAATCTCTTCAGATTATGCACAGGTTCGTGCCGTTCGACGTGATAATGCAGCAAAGATAGACATTGCTAGTGCTGATTTGGTTGAACAAGTCAAAAAGTTGCTGCATAATATTCAACAGAACCTGTTTGATGTTGCAAAACAAAAACGAGATGAATGCATTCAGGTCATACATACTTGGGATGAATTTGTCCAAGCTTTGAACCAAAGAAAAATGATCTTAGCTCCTTGGTGCGATGAGGAGGTATGAATTGTGTGATTTTTGTCCAAATTTCTCGTTGCAGATGTCTTCATGATATGCTTTCCAGGTTTTGATTTTTAAGGCATTTCCTTGTTTTTGCGTAGTCTAAACTTGTTCTATTTAAACTAATCTTGTTTCACTCATAGAGGTCAATCATGATTTAATTAGCAATGATTCATTTTTTTTTTTTATGTCACAACAGAGTTATACAGAAAAACATATCAAAACTGTCCTTACGGTTTGGGAAGCAAACGCTATTTCTATTTCAAAACTTCCAGTCTTTTGGTGCGTGTAGAAGATCTTTATTTTTTATCAGGTTAAAACTTTATTTATAAGGTTGAAAAAAATAAAAATAAAGCATTTGATTGGGCCAGCCCTAAACAATTTACATTTTATAATTTCCTTTCAGCAAGCACTTCATTAGCTATTAATGAATGGCATAAAGTACAAATATAATTGATTTGCTTAATTTATCAATTTTGTCCTCATTCTTGGGGGAAAAAAGTGTCGATCTTTATATTTTGGAAACCCTACTATGTAATATATATTTTTCTCTTGGGACATCACTTAGCTGTCTCATGAGCAATGTTCAATAATGTCTGGCCATGCATGGTGTGGTGTGTTGTTTGGTTGTTTTCTTGGTAACAGTTTGTGATCTATAATGCTTCAGGCGGTGGAAGTAGATGTCAAAGCAAGGACAAAGGGTGAGATGGGAGCAGCTAAGACTCTTTGTAGTCCCTTTGATCAGCCAGAACTCCCAGAAGGTATAATCCTTCTTTATTCAAGTTTGGGTGTTATCATCGTTTGAGCAACTGACCCTTAAATGAATAATCTATTTGCAGTTTTAGCTGCTGTATGAATAACTTGATACTCATTAGTGTTTATATTGCTTATTTAAACCTCATGGTTTTTTTTACTAATGATTAACTTGCTATCACTATTACTATTGATATTGCTTATTAAGACCGTATGTGGATGGTTTTACGTAGGTACCAAGTGCTTTGCGTCGGGAAAGCCTGCGACGAAGTGGACATACTGGGGCAGAAGTTACTAGATTACTGGCTCCTGGTTGTGGTATTTTCTGGTGCTTGATTGGTATTAATGGTGCCTTGTCTGGATATGTAGGGCACAAAATGTTCGTTTGCTTTTGCTTGTGTATCCTCTTTTTCAACTGATAGTTTTACATCGATTTTATATGCCACATTTTTATGTTTTAAGATGAGTATTACACCTGTGATTAATTTATGGTCTGTTGCGATCCAATTATTGTTGGGCGAATATTGGTTTTCGTGGTGACGCTATTCTTTCCCATAAAACAACACTCTCAATTGAACATGGCATCATTTACTGCTTGTTTAGATGGACGAAAGGAATGGAATGGAATGAAAAATGTGATTGGACAATTCAATCCTTGTTTGGATGTATATTTTATAATAGAGGAAGAAAGTCGACGGAAATGAGATTTTTATTCCTGTTCGTATTTAAAACTGGGCTGAAAATGGAGGCTATGGAAAAACAAAATGAAGTTTTATAAATACTTTATTTTATAGAAATTTTTATACGGACGCAAATGTTTATTCTTTGTCCTCCCTGGAGATAAATTATTTTGAAGAATCATTATGAGTGGATTACGGTTTTCTTGAAGTTACCATCCTTAGGATAATATTAAATAAATTTTAGATATGAAAAAATAATAGTGTAAAATTGTTAAATTATTATATGGAGTTCAATTAAAAAATGTGATCATTTTAATTGAAAATAAACTAAAATGTTATCAATTTATTTATCTTTTAAGATGAAACTAGAAGAGAATTCAACTATGAAATATTTATAAACTATTAACTCCAGTCCCATGCCTTTTTTATGCAAAGTAGAAACACGAGGAAGCATTTCGTATAGAATAAACTACGCTATAATAATATCTTAAGTGCATCTCAAACTTGGATTAAGAAAATACAAGTGCATATCTTGATTATATGAGTGCTTTTAAAAAGTTGGAATATGCGATTTATGTTTCAGGTTCATATATTCTCATTAGTTTTGTTTAGTATTATGAGATTGCTAAATTACAGGGACGGATACATGCAGGGGCAAGGGGTGCCTGTTCCTGCGTGTATGCTTAAAATTTTGTCCATTAATATTTTTTACAAATTAATTCAAGAAGTATCAGCGACAGCAAACTCCAAACCGTACCAATCCGCTCATTACACTGATCTAAGAACGTTTTACTCTTAATTAACATGTTAAATTAACTCTAATTCTAAATGTGCAGTGTATGTCCATGTTTCGCATATAGACTTGCCTACAAAGGAGTCTCGTCTTATCTTACCTCCCATCTTGGTTGCCAAGGGTATCAGTCAGAATTCAGAAGCAGAGGACTGCCTTTGTTGGCTGTGTTGCTAACCAAACAGCAGTGAGCGTGAAACATACAACAAAGGAAAGTAAAATTTTTGTGAGAAATCTAACATCAAACATGAAACATAAATTTGATTAACCAAACATGAAATATAAATTGCAAGAAATAAAATTCACCCCCTTAGAAGTTCACCCCTCCTTACTTCCATACCAAACTGACATAAATACGGAACATGTGATACAATTTATGAACAGCAGTTCCACAAGTTCATCCAACTCTGCCAATGCGTGATAAACTCATTAAGGTTACAATTCAATCTCGCAGTCAACTTGAGAAGCTCCGGGTTGAAAAATCTAGCAAAAATTAGACGTTTCTGGACATAAATTTGTCCAGACTTATGACTGCATATCTCTTTTCCTGTCAGGGTCCTGAAAACTGCTTTGCACATCAAACATCACAGCTGAATTTGGCCAATTAGGTTCAAGTTTTAATTTCATCGCCTTGAAGAATATCCTCAAAAAGTTTATTAATGTTGTTTTCTTTAGCCTGCATTCATTGAAAGATGAATAACTAGATTACCCAAAATCCAACAAATATGTATATGTGTATGTGTGTAACTGAAAATAATTTAGGGAAATTATATTGACATTACAAGGCCCTGTTTGTTTCCAATATTATAATAAGCTCCCTTACTACTTATTGTTAAATTACAAAAACTTCCCGGCTATAAAATAGCCGTTAACTTTACTATGCAATTATAGTATAACTCTTATAAGTTACAAGTTTCGATGAGACATGGTCAAATGATAAGAATTTTTCCACTTATTTTCAATTCCTTGAAACAATTGAGGACAGATGTGATTTATGGGAGATCAATGGCACTCATAAATAATTTTTATCTATCATATAGCTTTATTTCTAATATAAATGGCGTAACACCTTATGTGACTTCAATATGAATCTAACAGAAAAAATTAAGGTGAAATTGTTGTACCCAAAATATAGAAAAAAGACCTAATACTGATAAAATTTACTTATATTTGGATAAAAGTTAATGGCGTTTAATAATAAGGGAGGTTTTAATAATGAAGCATTAAACAATATCAGTTTATTGTAATATTGAAAACTAGGAGGGAGATCCCTGGGGGTTATTGTATTTTCCCCAATAATTTATATCATGTGAACAAAAACTTATGGATCTAATAAAAGAGGTCAAAACCTCACCTTAACTCCAATAGCAATGGCAGTTTTCAACTTAACAAGTTCACCTAATCTCAATGAACCCTCTTTATTATCTCTAACAAATATTAGGGGCACCTTCCTTGATGAAGCCAAACTTGGCAGATGTTTTGTCAGCCAACGTGGGTTACAGTCAGAAGCTACAAGTACAGCCTGCATAACATAGAATGCAAATAATGTCTCTTTAGGACTATATTAAACAAAGCCACACCAGAAGAAGGTATTTATTACTTCTGTTAACAGAACAATGGTTGCATATGAGCAATGAATTTATTATTTTAATATGTTATAAACTTGGTCATTGGTTACAAAAGGAAAAATTAATCGAGTTTAACCAATGTGAGAAAGCAACAAGGCTGCCATAAACATTATCAACTACTAGTATTTGCAATAATCAACAAAAACCAACAAATTAACTAGTAGTTTTTGTCTATTTGCAGCATAATGTAAAGGTTAAAACAGCAGAAAAAGAGCAAGTTGGAGGATTTACTTAATGTGATATTAATAAGACAATAGTGCAGGTACTAAACAATTTAAGCAATTAACTAAAGATTTACAGATTCTAGATAGCAGAATAGAGAAGAGCAACCTGAAGTTTAACTGAAGATGCTTTATGATTGCTGCTGAGTATAGGGACGGGTTGAGCAGAGGTTCCCAACTTAGTGCATGGCGTCATGCGCTCAAGGACACGAGTTATGTCATTCACCCCAATAGAGAATTGTTGCTGCAAGGAACCACAAAAAGGTTATATGTCAATATTGGTCTCCTACTCTCCTTCTTAAAATGTCCATATGTTTTTGCAGTTCCCATAAACCAAGTAGAAGTTAAACCTTTAACCATATCTTTTCTGGTAAGGAACTTCCATCTAAACGTCTTGCTGATTCAATATCCCTGTTCACCAGAATAATCATTTTTAAAATCAGGTTAAAAATTTGCATCAAAATTGATTAGTTCTACAACTGAACGCAAGGTAGTTGAGTAGTTCACTCATTAAAAAGTTAATTATTCTTTCAGGCCTAGGCTTCCTTGAACAGCGTTATTTATAGAGCAAATCGTGTTGGAAGATTAATTACAAAAGACAAAAATATAACATTTTAAGACCAACACACAAAGCAACGCGTAGAAATACATGTATTTTACCTCCGGATTGATTGGAGCAGCTTTGTGAGACGTTCTCCTTCATAGCAGCTACATATTGTAACAAAGATTAAATAATAGAGTTTCGTCCACGAAAAAGGTGATAAGATAAGAAAATAACAGTAACAACTAACAACATCAGAATAATGAATAAAAGCCAGAAACAATAAGAAATTCATACAAAGAACGAGACGCATTGCATACTTGTTTTCTAGAGAAGCAAAGGTTGAGTTTGAGTTGTTTCGGTTCTTGTTTGGAGTCTTGGCACCGGTTCTACCTGTGCTAGGCATGGTGAGGCTCCTCCTCCAAGTTGCTGGATTCAGCAGAAGACCTAAGCACATCAGAGCCATAAATTAGAACTTAGAGGTGTGATCATGGTTAAACCATAAGATCAGCATGAAATAATCAATATTCAATAATTAATTTAATATTCAATAATCATGGTTACGGAGGGAGCGAAAATGAGACGAGCATTGCGGATGCAGCACGAGCACCGCATCGTTTTCAAACAGAGCTATGAAAGAAATCAACTATAAAGATACGATTAGAAGTAAGAAGAATAAATTGCAGGCATTGAGTCAAATTCAAATATAGAGGAAGCAGGGGGGGATGAATGAGGTCAAGCAAATACCTCCCAAAGCAGCAGCCAGCAGGTATTTGAATTCTAATTCGTGCCTGAGGAAATTGTTCGTTTGGGGAAGCAAATTAGGGTTTAACTTGTTCTAGCCTACACTACACTAATACTATCTTCTACCTATCTATTTATCTATCTATCTGTGTTTGGTATTCGCTGGGAATGAGATGTAAGTGTTTCTCCCTTTAGGCTATGTTTGGGAGGGTAAGAAGGGAATAGAGAAGGGTGATTCATTTGATGATTAACCTTACCTTTATTTAGATGTTCAAAATAAATAGAGAAAAAAAAGGAAGGTTAGTTAAAAAAGTTATTAATTATAATATGTTTTTATAATTTTATCTTTTATTAAAAAAAATAACATAACATATTTTAGAAACACATTTAACCGTGCCTATATAACAAATTTTCCCCAAACAATTAATTGCTCAATTGCTATAATTATAAAACTAAATTTTATACTTATGCAAATTATCTATGGCAAAATCTTTTTTTGGCCAAAGTACATCGTCATTGGGGGATATAATCACCTTTTACTAAATGGCTTTTTTATAAAATTTATTGTTAGACTAAAAGCTTTTATTATAAAAATAATATTTAAAAAAGTGAGCTTCTTATATTTTATTTATAATATAGAAATTTAAATTTAATTAAAAACAGGTTATAATCAAAGTCAAATAGATATCAGAATAAAATTTGTTTCACACTCAAATAATATAGAAACAACTCATGATTTAAATAATAATAATACTGAAATTTTTTAATTATAATATATGTATATATATATTTGTGAGGATAAATGTAAATTTTTATAAAACATGCATGTGATAAATAATAATAATAATTAAAAAATAAAGATATTATTAATAAAGATTTATTGTTATAACATTTAGTTTTTCTAATAAATATATAACCCCTACACATTATAATGTACTTTTATTAAGAGGTATAATTCTTTTTCCTTACTTATGTTTGAGATCTTATATAAGGATATATTTTATTTAAGAACATATATTAAAAAAGTTTATGGTATAGTTAGTTCTTAAAAATTTAACTTTTAGAATTCTTATTTGTTTTTGTCCTATTCTCTTTTTCTCACTTTATTTTATTTACAACAATAATGATATTATTCTTTCATCCATAAATATTTTTTTATAAGATAACGAATTTATAAAATTTACCGTTAAATAAGAAGAACACTGTACTTGAAATATACCATAATCTACAAAAAATTTCTATTATTTTCTTTGGGTTCAACAAAAAATTTCTTTTAACTTATATTAAAATTAATATAATATAATTTTCTAAATAAAATATACAATAATTACTAAATCTCTACAAAAGTTTATTGGCACAGAATATTTTATTTATTTCTTTTTGCATCACTTTGGTTCGTTTGGCTAATCTTTTGAAAAAATAATTATTTTAAATATTTTTTTAGGATATTTTTATAAAAAAAAATTTACATTTATATATGATGTTTGAGAAGTATTTTTAAGTAATATAAAGAATTTTAATTTTATTTGAATAAAAAAGTAGAAAGACTTATTTATAATAAAATTACTAAAAAATACATCCATAAGCACTCTTCAAACTTGAATGATAATAATTAAAAAATTTCATCACGTAATCTAAAAGATTGAGTATTATGGATATGAAAAATGACCTAAATTATGAGAGATAATATCTTATATTTTTATAAGGTCCTTAGAACCTTTTAAATGTAGTGTAAATAAAATCTCAAACGAAATATTAATCATAAATTAAATCAAATCAAACTAGCAAAAGAAATTTCAAGCAAAGAATAAACAACACAAACTACATCTACCATTATTTCCTAAGATGAGGTGAAGTTGTAAGATGAGATGAAACAATCAACAAGTGAGGCATTCGTAAATCACAAAATAAACGTTCGTGAAACAAAATGAGAGATATTTTTATGAATAGTATTTGCACTAGAAAAAAGATAAGATATGAAATATAATTTTCAATAAAAGGTAAATGATATTTTTGTCAAAAATTATAAAAATAATTTATCTTTCTCCCCCCTCCAAAGTTAGGAAAAATTTGATAAATGAGTATTTTTTAACTTTTAATTTTTTTAACGTTTTATTCAAACATACTTATAGCTTGTTTAGATGAACTTCTAAAAAATAGAGTTTTTTAATATTTTTTTTAGTTGATTTTTTAAAGTTATTTTGTATTTAGATGTAATGCTTAAATAGTATTTTTAAGTAACAAAAAGATTTTTAAGTTTAGAGTAAATATCTATTTTGGTCATCTAAAATTACAAATGATATTAGTTTAGTCTTCTAATAATTAGTGATATCAAATTGGTCTTTCAATGTCAATTTTTGACATCAAATTAGTCATTCAATAACATAAAATAATCATAAAAAAAGACTAATTTGATGTCACATAATTATTAAATGATTAAAATAATGTCACTTATATCTTGGATTAAAATAAGTATTTACTCTTTAAGTTTATACGAATAAAGATACATAAGAACTTTTTTTATCGCAACATCACTTAAATATAGAATATCTAGAATTAGAGAGGCATGATTTGTAAAAGAAAAAAAAAATAACATAAGATGTAATTTTTAATAAAGGCAACATATATTTTTGTCAAAAAATTATATTAAAAATCGATTCTATTTCTCTTTTTTTAATAAGTTGGTAATCATTAATTTTTAAAATAAGTTACAACTAAACTTTTTTTCTAAAAAAATTACATTAAAATATACTTAAAAATTTATAAAAATATTTTCTTAACAAAAAAAAAGCCTATCTAAATGCTGACTTAAAAAACTTATAAAAGTACTATAAAAAAAACTCTTTGCAGAATCACTCCTCTAAGTGAAATGGAGAATTGTTCATGGTCCATCAAAAGTTGTAAAGTCTTCTTGATGAGAGAGCTACCCTATGTGGTAATGTACGAATGAGCATGAGAGCAGCCTGGACCATATATGGATTGGCTGCATTACAGATGAGAGATATAACAGCCATTATGGCTTGAGAAAATAAGCCAGTGTTTCTATCATACTAGTACAGCATTTTTATTTTTATTTTTATTTTTCGTGAATAGATGTTTTTAATATTATTGTTCAGAGCGTTAGTGACACACTTAAAACTTAGAAGGAAAACAGAAACTTAATCCAAAATATTACTTCCCTGGTTCCCATAAGGGAATCTGAGGTTAGTCCCACATAACTCCTGAGTATTAGAGGATTTTCCTGAAAAAGAATGCCCACCTAACAATTAGACTAGCTACTGGAAATTCAAACTCATGTACATAAAAATTCCAGAACCCTTATATAAAATTCGTGACCAACTGAGCCAACCTTGGCTATTAGTATAGCAATTGTCTAAGAAACTTAATTCCAAATGCAGGCGTGGAAACGTATCATTCGTACATAAGCCCACTGACTTGTAATATCAAGTTTAGCATTCCTGGGCCCAGCAGAGTTTTAAGGACAGATATTGGTGTTATGCAACTTCATTGCCTTAGGAATATTAGAGAGCACAGTTGGTCCTGAATGGTGTATTTCTGTCTTTTGATATTTTTGGGCTTCTTGATTGTTGAGTATATATTTATTTTCACATTTTTAATTGTAAAAAAGGTTTATTTTCTTGTAGTGACTATTCTATACGTGTTTGTGTGTTGAGAGCGGAATTTGAATGGATCTTTCCATCCCATAAGGAGTTTATTTTATTCTCAATTTTAAAAAAATATTCTGATATAAAAATAATAATATAAATAATATTTAAAAATAATAACATATTTTTTTAATATAAAATCACCTGGCACTACCCACTCCGCATTTTGCATTGAGCTCATCCTCACCCCCAATGGATGTGATAGGAAATTCCGAAATTGTACCGAATCATAACTAAGAAAAAAGGTGGGGTCCAATAGAAGCAGGCTTCGATTTTGTCAAATCATTGTATCTCAACATTTCACCATTTTCTACTTTCATCCTTATAGTTAATTCTACAAGTTCATCTAGAGACATCCTCGATTTTCTAGATTTAAAAATCTGAGTCCTGAATTCATATCATGTTGATTAGAAAATGAAAATATTCCTAAAATTGTACGAACTTAACAGTAAAATAATGGATGGCAAAAATGTGATATACTTCAAAGCATATCCATGTGCCAAGTGCAACTGCCCCACATTCATTCATTCAACTCTTAAGCAATAAGCAAGACTAATAAACTCCAGACTAATTCTTTCGGTAAAGCACGGACTGATCAGAGTTAGTATTTTTCACAGGGGTCGTATTAATGTATTGATCCTATAAAATCTTACTTGCTGTTGCTGTTATTAGTTAGTGTCTCTCTCTTTAGTCTTTTATGAAGAAAAATATCTTAACAACAAGCATTCTCGTAAGCATGAAGATCTGTCGCTACAATAAATTTATATATATATATATATATATTTAACAGAAGAAAGTGAAAAACATAAATGTATGCTTCCAGTAATTACAAAAAGTAAATACTTTATATATGAGACCAACCATCTGCTAAAAATCCCTTGTTAAATTCAATGCGTTTGAGTGGAGGTAAAATACAAAGTGCACCATGCCAACAAAAAGAAGGAACGACCCTCGTGTGCAATGTTTTTAACCTTCAGAACACTTTGGCACTGCAGAGTATCATCTCCAAATTGAGATGCATATTTATTTATTTTTATCAAGAATTGAGATGCATATTGACTATTGAGTAGTACGTTAGTCGTTTCTTTTTCTTTTTGTTCTTTTGGTGGATGATAGTGAATATATAGTGGTATCTTTAATTCAAGATGTCGAACATTTTATGGAAAACATTGATAAATTATCTCTTCTCTCTCTGTATCTCGAGATAGTGATATTTCCTCAATATTTATGTCAATTATCAATGTACTTGGGGCAAGTTATTGCATTTGCCTTGTCCGATCCTTCGTGTGCAATGTGGTATGGTCCATCAAGCTAGCTGTGAGTCTGTGACTTCCTGAGCAGAGGAAAAAAAGTGAAAATAAATATGAGAGAAGGACAAAAGCCTTTGTATCTACCTAACTAACTAGTCTCCCCTTGGTGTCACTTCCCTTGTATTTAATTACTGGTTTGGATACCTGATTGATACTTCATCTTCGTTTTATTACATATATATAATAATAACAATATCCCGAATTCCCGATAGAGTGCAAATGTTTCTCACTGAAATTACTTGTTTCCCTTCCTTAGTGAATGGGTCTTTCACGTCTTTCATAAGAGAGTGCAAATGTTTCTCACTGAAACTTCTCTATACATACTAAAAAAACTGCAGTTAAACATCACCGTGATGCTAAAATCTTCATTTCTATATACATATATGGAAAATGTTTAACTGCAGGTCTTTTAATTTTTATGATGTTCAAAATTTAATTTTTGTCTCTTTAATTTTATCTATTAGTATGATATTTATTTTTTAGATTAATATATAATTAATTAAGCTCCTCCAATAATTTGTCGTTCAATTGAGGATGACACAGCGACAACTTTTTCGGTTAACATGCCACTATCTTCATTGATGTAATAAAGATGAGGAAGCAAAACTTTACATTAATAAATTATATATAAAAAAAAACTATACATTAATAAAATATAATGTTATATGGCTTAAAAAAAAAGAATGTCGTGATATATAAATTTATCTTTGATTTAATGGTAGACTGACACTTAATTGTATTTGAAAATTATGATGAGCAACTACAAGTGGAATTAAGAAAACCGAATCAAACTTTTAATTAGGAGATCAAAAGAACAATTTAGCTAAATTGATAAGGAAAATATTAATTTTAAATTATTAAATAAATTTTAAAGGTAAATTTTTCTGAAAAATATTGTTCTCTCTGCACCAAACAAATCATACTAAAAAGGTATTATATTATGTATTTCTTTAAATTAACATCCACTGCTAAATTTGAACCAAGATTTAGCCCAGCAGTCATTTTCAAAAGTATATGAATTACTAAGCGTGTATCAGTCAGGGAAATGTACCAAGTGGGAATGATGTAAAGTTTGTTATGTAAAAGCAATATTTGCCGGTTATAGCCAAGAAAGAAGAAAAAAACAACAAAGCAAGATTTGGTTAATGTGCAAATGCCAAATGGATCGTGACAAGTTATTAATGAGTGTCGCTTTAGGAATTCAAGCTTTCTGGGTGAAGGTAGTTCAAAATTTATGTACAAATTACAAGAAAATAACAGTTTTTTAACGGATTTGAATTCGTTGGATAAATAAAGATTTTTGGCGACCAATCTTATTGGAAATTTAAAGGAAAATTAAAAATATAAATAAAAATTTTTCGGCTTCTGAAAATATGGCCTATTTATAAAAAAAAACAAACAATTTTTGTAACAATTAAATTTCTTGCCCAATTTTTTTTTTCTTCTGTTCAGAACATTTTTCTCTCGGCAGGAGGTCGTCGGAAATGTTGTCAGGTTTTTTATTTCAAAAAATGGTTTGTAAATTTTTTTCCGGTGGCATGAAGCCGCTAAAATTTATTAAGAAAATATATTGTCCTTGCTTTTGCTTCTTCCTTCAACCAACAGTAATCCACAACCCCATCCCAGTAGCAACAATCAGCTTTTAAGCTCTCCACCTAGCCTATAATGATACGAACCCAACACCCATAGCATTTGCATCAAGCCATCCATAGCGCACACCTACTCCATGTGCAACACTCTAAACTCCTCAACCTGCAACACTACCACCAAAGCTCATGCACCTGCACATACTCACCCCTGTCTCCATAAGCATCAAACTCAAACAGTCATGCTAAGCCTCACAACACGATACCTCCAACATGCAAGTCCACCAATACAGCAACTTGACTAAACCTAGAAACAATCAAATTCCTAGCCTACTCAACTTTTTAGTTCAAAATCCATGCAAGCCAGATGCACAACACCTACAAATGTACCATAAAACTCCCTGCACCAGCTTTCACCCAGCTCGCGTACCTCACGAACACCAGCATCTTTATGCACAGAGAACCTACACTTCACAAAAACCATCACAGCAGCAACCCAAGTCATGCACCAAGTTCTCCATGGCCTCACCTTCCCATACAACAAGCCCCATCCCGCACTGCATGCCCTCAACCCATCATACCACTACCAAGAGCCTCAACTCCACGCCACCAAATTCTTGGACTCCATAAAAGAAAGGATTTAATTTCTATTTATTGTGTAAAGTTTCTTTACACTGTCATTTAATCATGTATTGATACATCACTAAAATAGTTAGACTTTCTAGATAATGGTGATAGTTAAACTCTTTTAATGATTTGGCAACATATGACTAGATGACAGTGTAAAATTTTTTTACACTCACAACGAATATAAATTAAACTATAAAAGAAAACCCTCCATAATATATATATATATATATATATATATATATATATATATATATATATGGCCACATTGTAGGCGGATGAAGCCATGTGGAAATTTTCTGCAGACAAGGACGTCGATTTTTTTTCCCAACCCTAAGCCATAGATTACACATGGCCGATCATCGAGGCCGTCGAAAACGAGTTTCTATCGAAGTTATTTGAGATTACCTGTGTTTGTCAAAAAATTCATCAAAAATATCATTTTTTGACAAATTTTCTAAAGTTTTTGGCAGTTTTATCGATCATAAAATTAACATTTTCTTGTAGTATAAATCTCAATCTTTAATTTCATAAAATTTCAGCCTAACATATCCCCCTAATTCTCATAGTATTCCTCCAACCTATAAAGAGGGTACAATAAAAAATACCTCATCCTATAAATCTTTCATCAATAAATAATTGTTTATAATGTGAATATCTCACCAAATTTATGGTTAAACTGAAAGTATATATCATATACATAATGCATATAAAATTTTATATTAATTTGTTTTTTATCATCAATTTATATTGAAATTAATGTATAACATGCTTTTGAAACAAATAAAATGTTTATCACTTGATCATATAGTAGTTTTTAAAAATTTAGAATGTAAGGTTGGCATATTAACTAGTTAAATTATATGGGATCAAATTACTTAGAATATTTTTTATATAAAAAATTATTAGATAGTGTAACTATTAATTCTTATACCAATTTAACAAAACCCTCACCACACACACACATATATATATTAATGTTTGTGCAATTTATTGGTTTGTCTTTTCCTAGCCAGTGTTAACCAAAGCAGCTGTCTTTCTCAACTAAAACATAATAAATAATTTTTCTTTAAAAAAAAAACCATAACAAACAAGGCCAATTCATTTCTAAGTTATTCGTGAGTTTCAAGTTCGTGCTAATCATCATTTCTCTTGCTAGACATACAAATAGTTAGATTTCTACTATTTCTGCTCTCTTTTATAAAAAAGTTTAATTTTGATTTATTGTCAGTGTAAAAATAATTTACATTGTTATTCAATTATGTGTTGACACATCATTAAAGGAGTTAGGTTTTTGAAGTAGTTGTTATAATAGTTAAACTCTTTTAATAATATGTTGGTACATGATTAGATAACAGTGTAAATTTTTTTTACACTAACCATAAATTAAAATTAAATCTTTCACAAAAACGTAAATTTGAAGAGCAGTTGATGATCTATCATGATCATTAATTATTAGAATCCTAGGACAATTCACCTTCTCTTCTTATTTCAAGATATATGTTGCGAAAACCCACACACTCGATTTCATGTGTGTTCGGTGTGTCGGGGGTTGGCTAATTCTGTCATTAATTATACTGACAAAACATGAAATGTACACTCATATAACTCATATGCCATAACCTACGCAAAGCATTAATAAATTGATGCTACACAAGCATGTTGAGTGTCATTTTCTCTGCATAATCTAATCACAGCAAAATTAGTGGGGAAGAGTACATAATGAAATAGATAAAATACATAAAATTATGTGATTGTGCTAATAGCCCCTTTTATTATTTTACTTGTGAAATTGTTAACAGATTAATCATGTGACTTTTACATAATTAAAAGTGTAAAATTTATAAAGGTATGTGAATGTCACAGGATATTAGCAATTTAACAGACAAAGTGACCGAAGAGGCTATAAGTATAGTTCACATTATTTAAAGAGTTTATTATTACAATCAATTACTTTAAAGATTTTGTCTACATGAAGCGATGTTGGGATTTGCTGCATTTTGCCGTAATAAAAGTGGGTTAGGTATTGTCCTTGTTTTGTCAAATGTACGTGTACACATCTTGTAAAATGAGGCTTGTCGTCATTTACGACAGTGAAATATTAT
The DNA here is from genome assembly GCA_023212625.1 of Styphnolobium japonicum. NCBI lineage: Eukaryota > Viridiplantae > Streptophyta > Magnoliopsida > Fabales > Fabaceae > Styphnolobium > Styphnolobium japonicum. The sequence goes on along the minus strand of JALBWW010000002.1, from coordinate 6,589,791 downwards.
TTGTTTTATTAATTATTGCTTACGCATAAATACTATCATTATAAATCATGCATGTCAAACAAATTATAAAGTTTTGTTTATAAAGCTAGAAGAGTTTTCACTTAAAAAAAACAAATTACGAACAAGTTGGCATTATAATTAATTGCTCTGAAATTATTACCTCCTAACGTGACAAAGAAACTATTTCAGTCAAATGCTCAGAAAATACGTTAAAATATAACTTAGCAAACCAATAAAATGAAAACTGTAATTAGTTGACTGAAAATAAGACCTAAAATATATTCTTTATTGTCATGGAACGAGGGGTGCTCCTCTCAAGGCTCAAGAGCTCTGCACGAAAATGATATGTAAAATTTTATATAAAATAAATGTTAGTCAATTCATTCATCGAATTTCTTTGCTGTGTGGAATAATATATAGTACTTTAGAGTTTCGCTAGTTACCGTTTGGTTAATTGGACATAGGATACCTGGCTTTGGAAACCTTAACTTTTCACATGCCAGAGAATGAGATTTATGACCTAACTTTGTGTCTCTGATCCTGTCTGTTCTTGGACCCTGTCCCTCTCTTTCTAGACATGTTTTCTCTTAATAAATTGATCCAAATTGATGCTTAGTAACATTGGTTGATGAAATAATTCATTGCAAAATCAAACAATTTTGCCTTTGTTTTTTGTCCTTAATCCATATAAACTGCGTTCCATTCGATCGAAGCAGAGTCTTAAGTATAGGACGTGTCTTTAAGCTTTTTCTTTTTTTTCTTTTTCCTTTTTAGCTTTGTAATTCTGGCGATGGTAAGCTTGTAGCAATTGACTTAATTAGCCCTTTCCTATTTCACTAGGTCTAAGGCAGATATTATAATAATAATAATAATAATAATAAAGCATACTTAATTACCTGTTTAAGTGCATTGTATCTGTTTGAAGCAAATAGCTACTTTGTCTTTATATTTTGATATCTAGAAATTCATACATAAAATAAGAAGATTAGGGCTTGTAAATTATTTAAATTAAGAAGAATAATTACCTAAAAAGTGTTTTAAAATATTGTATATAATGTAACTTCAAACACTCAAGAAATGAAGGAGTTCATATAATTTACAAATCTCCACAAGATATTAGGCTATACATCAAACGCACATTTTTAAATGATATACAAATAAAAGGGACGGGAATTCTATTCTTATGTGCTACTCAAATTATGGTTTGTTTATTTAGGATTTTCCTCAACACAAACGGACATTTGCAGGAAGAAAAAACTTTTTGCTTTAAGTGAACGTGGCTTGGAAAATATGTGAACGCCCGTTTGCGTTGGATGCCATCTGAAACAAACAAGCTCTTAAGTTGACTATTGAAGGAAGAGTTTTTGGTATAGTTATATGTACCCAGTTTTAAAAGTGGAGAAGTTTATAGGGTTTTAAAATCAAAATTTGGTACCCCTTCAACACAGATCTCCATAAGTGTTTTTTTTTTTTTTTGAGTTGCTTGTTTCCTTGTGTGAAGCTCAATGCTGTAACACAAAGAAAAAAGAGGATCAGATGGGTGCCGCTGTCATGAACGGCGAAATGCATATTTGTTTATTATCTTTGGATGGAAAACGACGAACCTCATTATCTTTTTGTTCTGGTTGGCCAATAAACGACCAAGTTCATTTCGGTCCAATCACCCACAAAGCCGAATTTTATATAACCTAACCAAATGAATAAACGCTTTTATCTTGCGCAATGTTTTTTTTCTTCAAATAATTGTCAAGAAAATAATAATATTTTTATAATAAATACACTTACGTTAGAAATTGCCAATATAAAATAATAAATTATTAATAAAATAAATACAAATATCAACTTTTGTTAATTTATCAAATAAAAGAGGTTCGATGATTTTAAATATTTTATTTTAATTTTAAAAAATGATGTGTATGAAACAAAATATATTTAAAAAAATTATCTCTTTACGCGTTTTATGAAATTAATGTCTCTCTTTTTAGATGAAAGAATATCGTAGTTTATAAAAATAAAATAAAATACAAATGAGTATTGATTATAAACATATATAAAATAATGTAATAGAAAGTGACAAAAAAAGTAAAAGTATTCTTATCCTAATTAAAATTACTGTAGTCACTCTTGAATCGAGAGACCAGAGAAGAAACAGACGAAACAAAGGAAAGTCCGTTGGCTTCACTTATGAATCTCAGATGAACGACGACGTTTCAGCATTTCAGCAGGCTTTGCGAATGTGAACTCCATTGCATTGTGGTGACATTGACAAGAGCAGCACTGCTCCGTACTCATAAATCACAATCACGGTCCGGTTTTGCTTTTATGGCTAAAATTTGTCTCTGTCCCATTGTTGCTTTCATCCTTGGCTCCTTGCGCATATGACTATGTTCTCTTCATTTGTTTGTGTGACAACTTACAAATTACAGTTTTCAAATCTATTATGACTATTAAAAGTTATAACCCACTAAAAAACAAAAGGAAAAAACACCTTCTTTTTTTTTTTTTTGGAAGAAATTTAACAATTTATTTTAATGATTTATTATTATGTTGTGTAGGATAAGAGAAACAGAGAGCAAATGATTAGTAGTATGACTATGAAGTGATTAAAGATCGAATATAGATATCATAGGAGTCTTGACTCTTGACTTGACGGAGCTTACGAACTAGATATTGAGGTTGGGAACTTGGGATCAAAGAATGTCACAAGCTATACATACACACAGAAGATAAATAGTGGTGCTCCATGCAAAGCTAAATTACAAGCAATGCAAAAACCTCTTACCTTAGCACTGTTTGAAATTGCGTGTGTGTATTGGAAGTCACTGTCTCCGCTTTAGCAATAGAATCGGTGACAAACGCAAAATCAGACACCATTCCTATGCTAATGAGTTCATAACCAGTAGTCCCATCTTCAAAATCATTGAGTTTCGCTTTCTTCACCCTTGGTAGCTTTCTGGGGACTTTCCATACTTAGAGAGAGAGTATGGAAGAAGATAGATAAAGGGAGGGAGAGACATACTGAAGGAGTTCAAGAAGCAGTGGGGGGTCCTACTGCTTAATTTTTGGCGGGCAGCAACAGTCCCTATCAATGATTTTTACTTGGGTAGTGGTGGTGGTGGCTCTCTCAATGACCCACCCAATTAGTATCACACTTGCTTATTGCTGGGGATTTTGATCAATAAACCGAACTTCCTCCTCTCCTTCTCCTTTGCTCCTTTCAGCCTCTCTTTTACCTCTGGGTCTTTTTCATCACAACGAGGAGGCTCAAAAGCTCTGCCTGTGATAAGGTTCTTGGCCCAAAAGGGAAAGGCGGATCTCAGTCATATGAGGAGACCTTCAACAGTGAGTTGTGTTTGATTATTACTTTCTCTATCCTTCTCCTCATTTTCTGCATTCTCCTTGGTGAGGTTCCAATGTTACTTTTTTTAGTAGTGGAAGGAGTAAGATCTAAAAGCAATTTTTTTTTTCATTTTTAAACAGATCAAGAATAACACCAGTTGGATCATCACTGTTCACCTTAGATAGTATAATTTGAGTTACTTATTTCCACTCATTCTCAAAGAAGTGGTACTTTGGTAGTGGAGAACTGGGTGGTGATATATTTTCTACTTTTGTGATATTGTAAACCTCTTCTTGCACTATTATTTGTATCGCGAAATGTAGCTGATCTGAGTAGATTTTCAACTCCTCAATTTGAAATACTTCAATCGTCCATAGCTCTGTACTCTGAGGCGTACTTGAATTTCAATTATTTCATAAATGATCGTTTTATTTGGTCCATATTGCCGCCCCCTCCGTGAGATCCTGCTCTTGTTACGGTTGAAGAAGCATTTGAACTGCCATTCATGGCTTTATAAAATTGATAAAACTGCAAAATGGGGAAGCTGCTCACAGTCTCACTCGTAGCCCATATTTACTTAGTCTGATAGTAATTGATGGTGAAACGTTGCTCTTGCAGCTCGTGGATGTGCTTCTGGTACTTGCATTGTTCATTTGTAGCCCATGGACAGTGTGGAGCAGCTCACTTTGCAAAAAGACAAACTTGGAGGAAGTTCGACCTCACAGTGTCAGTATTGCAGAATTTGGTGCAGTTGGCGATGGGATCACTCTCAACACAAAAGCATTTCAGAATGCCATCTTCTACCTAAATTCATTTGCAGACAAAGGCGGAGCCAAGCTTTTTGTCCCAGCTGGCCGGTGGTTAACTGGTAGTTTTGATCTCATCAGCCATCTAACTTTGTGGTTGGACAAGGATGCAGTAATTCTTGGATCAACGGTAAGCACTCTTTGTAAATAATTTGGTAAGATGCAGGAAAAAGGAAGTTTGGTATAGCTGCTTCACTGGCTTGTCTGCATTTATTCGAAAGTAGAAGGTCACTTTCAGCATAGCGTTTCTTATTCATATTAATCAATGTGGAAGTGCTTTATTTTAATTTATTAATAACTGATAAGTAGTTTCTGTTAATTTACCATGCAAGGATTATTTTTTGACTGTTAAATTTGGGGCTTAAGTAGTCTATATACCACTTATGTCTGGGCTTAAGTCCTACAAACTTGGTAGTTTAATCTGTTCAGACCTTGCAGTCTCAACTTTGATATGTAGCGTGTGAACCAAATGGCATATTCTGCATGTTACAGAACTCTGACGATTGGCCAGTTGTTGATCCTCTACCATCATATGGGCGAGGTAGGGAGTTGCCGGGGAGAAGGCATAGGAGCCTCATTTTTGGGCGCAATTTGACTGATGTCGTCATAACAGGTTGGTAATATTCAATAAATAATTATCTCTCTCTCTCTCTCTCTCTCTCTCTATATATATATATATATATATATATTTGTATAGGTTTATTGATGCTATCAGTGTCTCAATGAAGGTAATAATGGAACTATCGATGGTCAAGGGAGTATCTGGTGGAGCAGGTTTAGGAACAATACCCTGGATTATACACGTCCCCATTTAGTCGAATTGATGAATTCAACCGGGGTTCTCATTTCAAATTTAACCTTCTTAAATTCACCATTTTGGACTATTCATCCTGTATATTGCAGGTTTGTCCCTTACAGTTTTATGTTTTCTTCCTTATTTGCTGAACTTCAAGTACTTCTATTACCATTTTAGAACTGTGCAATAGTGAAGCTTTCATGATTAGGGGGAGATTTGAGACTGTTTTTGTGGATGAACAGCCAAGTTACAGTTCAGAATGTCACAATCCTTGCTCCTCTTAATTCACCAAACACAGATGGGATTGATCCAGGTGAATTTTCTCCCTTGGGCTGGAATGTCATACACCGTGTAATTGACAATTGACAAGTGTTCTAGATTAATTTTCAAAAACTCTCTTTTTGATGTAGTTTTGGTGCAATATCATCAACTTCTTGTCATAAATTGTTTTAAAAGGGAAATTTTCATTAGAACCAAAAGAAGACAGAATATTCTAGATATGTGCATTATAGCAAGGAAATATCGTAGTTGTAAAGCAATGTATATCTTTAACAGTGTCAATGTCCTTACAGTTATTTTATTTTAAAAGAATCATAAGATTCTCATATATACCTTTCAAATGTGTCCAGACTCTTCTGACGATGTATGCATTGAAGACTGTTATATAAGCACTGGTGATGATCTGATTGCCATCAAAAGTGGGTGGGATGAGTATGGCATTTCATTTGGTCGTCCCAGCACCAACATTATCATCCACAGGCTCATTGGGAAAACTCAAACGAGTGCAGGGATTGCTATTGGAAGTGAGATGTCTGGAGGTGTATCAGAAGTTCATGCAGAGGATATTCACTTCTTCGATTCATATAATGCAATCAGAATAAAGACTTCTCCTGGCAGAGGTGGTTATGTTAGAAACATCTATATCTCTAACATGACCTTGGCTAAAGTTGATATTGCTATTAGGTTCACTGGTTTATATGGGGATCATCCAGATGATGCTTATGACCCAAATGCACTACCTGTAATAGAAAGGATTACAATCAAGGACGTGATTGGAGAAAATATCAAACGTGCAGGCCTTATAGAGGGTATAAAAGGAGACAACTTTGTCAACATCTGCCTATCAAACATCACCTTTAATGTGAGCTCAAGCTTTCCATGGAACTGCTCTTACGTTAAAGGATACTCTGACTTGGTTTTACCAGAAGCTTGTGAGCCTCTCAAGGAGAGAATATTCCCTGAGCATTGTTCAGACTGTTACTATCTATCAAATCACTTACAGAGTTCGAGTAATCAAAACAAAGGTGCTTGGTTGCTGTCTTGGTAAATTATGGAGTTTATAGCATTATGCTACCAAAGTTCACTTATAGCTGAAATTTGATTGGTGCGTTTTTTCAACAGGACAACTTTCAGCTGAAATAAGAAGTTGAGTGGAGTTGCTGATCTATGGTTGGTTGTCCTTCTGCAGAATGATACTGAGAGATGATTGTTTCTTGTAACTTGTGTGCAGTAACAAATAATTGAGTGATTTATCAGAAATAGGAAGTTGAATGATTTCATGTCTTGCTTTTCTAGCTACATATGGCTTTGGAAAAGAAAAATGAAAATTTTGTGTTTCCATTGATTCTAAGGAAAAGAATGTGTTTGGCTGTTGATAGAGCTGAGATTTGGTTACTCTCATAAAATTAATTCCCTTTTGCTACAATGTTTCGGATATTGGAGATTATGCAGAAGCCTAGGGCAGGTGCTTCTTCGCTTTGCAGTGGAATTTGCATCCTTTGATTGAATAAGGAATCCAATACACAAACTTCCCAGAAAGGTGGAATTTAATCAGCAGAATTATTGTTGGTTTGTTTTCATTTTTCTTTTGGGCTTAGATTAAAATGACATTCGATAGCCGATCTCCCGTAAAAGAAACTATTAATGTAGTCCATTGGCTTGCCAAAAAATTTCCCCAATCATTCACCCTCTCCACTCCAAAAAAAGAAGAAAACATCGATAATCGAAAAAGAGAAGTGTTTTCTCTCGAAAACGAAGGAAAAACACGGTAATTAGTTGAAGCCTGTGCCTAGTGGCCTATGGTGGGGGGCACAAAGCTTGAAAGTTGTAGCCGAAGATTTAAAGCTGGGAAAATAACATGATTGCCATTATATGAGAATAAACAGCTCGAATCGATCATACAGGTGTATTAACGGGAACTACTCCAGGTATAAATTATAAAGAAATTCATGTCACATAGAGATGAACCACCCCATGTATAAATTATAAGGAATCAATGTAATATAGAGATGGACATGAACAATGGACAAATCAACAAATCTTTCTCAAGGGTTGAGAACCTCAATTTTCAAAATACAGTGCCTATCTTGGGGATGGTTCACTTGCATCTTTGCTGATAACCTGTGATGTACGGATACTTCAAAATTGGTTACGTATCCGTATCGTACCCGTATCCGATACCGATACGCGTATTATACTTTTGCATCCATATTTTTATTATATCCTTGTGTTTTTTGTTTCTTCACTCTAAAGATACTACTACTTGAAAAATCCTAACTATAAATTCAAGTTTTGTTCTCATCAACTACCTTCCTTAAAACATATTCTTACTCTTGCAATCTTGCCCTCCTCAAAATCAAAGTAAATTGGTGAGAAATTTCACCAAATTTAAAGTTTATTTTTTTACGTATATAAATATAAACTTATTTTATTCAATATGCATTGTCGTACCCGTATTTGAATTTTTTAAAAAATTACCGTATTTACGTATCGTATTGTATCGGATACTCGTACCCGTACCCGTACCCGTGCAACATAGCTGATAACTAAACATAGAACCTTCCTTGAAATATGTGTTTCAAGCTCCCTGGATACACCTGTTAACTTCAAGTCAAAACTGCTTGCGGAGATGCTAGTATGCTAGAGAACACTGTTGGCGAGCCGGAAAATCTCCTTCTTGGGCTTGAAAGCCTTCCTGGTGATCCTGGAAGGCGCCCTTTCGGCCAATATTTCTATCTACATTCATCGATGGTCCACATTTTGTCTCCACTGGAAGAGGTTTTAATGAATTGTGTTCCCCCATCGGCTTTTCTTTCACGAGCCTCTCCTTGGCCTTCTCAGGTGCCAGTAGGGCTTTCTCTCTGGTCAACTTTATGAGTTTCCATGGAACTTCTGTTTCTTGATCAAGGGGGAAGGCTCAGTTTCTCCTTCAATCCTAATAGACAACCTAGGTGAGCTCTGAAACTCATAACAAATTCCCCCGTCAGCCAGAATTACGGCATAAAATGTTGCAGTCTAATACAGACTGCATAGGAACTGCATAAAACCAGTCTTTCCTGGTTTACCCTCTGTCCTTTGCATAGGAACCTTGACACTTGTGTTGGCTTTTCAGGTGAGTCAAAATCAATGCTCTCGTCCGAAGAGAAATCAGAATCATCAAATGAATCCAGTTCCATGGCTTGGTTATCTTCTTTCATTGCCAGAATATATTCATAGGTTCTCATCCCCTGCATTAATAAACACAATAACAAGTCCATAGCAATGAGCATTCTAGTAAAACGGTGACAGGATAATAAGATCAATTCAGCAAATGAAAAGCATAGTATCACGGACCATATGATAGCCAGAAACTGAAGGCTGAAGCACCTTGAGAAACTGATCATTAAAGCATGCACTTGTCTTGTATATTATAACAAATTTATAATTTGTATTATTATCATCATCATTTCATTTGTGAGTTGTAGTTCAAAATACCCATAACATTTAATGAGTTATGAAGCATCATGGGAAAACAAGGACACTAAAATTTAATGTGCAAAATGCTATCAAGATACACCTTAGATGTCTTTCTAAATGGCATAGAATAGAGGATTTAGAAGTTTGTTTTGGGGGTACGTCATGAAGTAACTACAACCTAGGACCTCGACCTAAACCCTCAACAACCAAAGTCACTAGGAGTGGGCCAGTGGTGAAGGGTTTGGGTAGTTTGCAGGAGGCCATAGGTTCAAACTTTGGTGCCGCCATTGTCCCAAAAAAGAAACCCTAGACCACGTGAGCTATGCTAAGCCCGAGTGGAAATTTAAAAGGTCAATTTCATGGATGATTGGATCATCTCAGCATGATTACAAAGATTTGACAGTGAATCACCCCCAAAGTTAAAATTGAGCATCCATTGGAGTGAAAATGGATAAAGTGAGTCTCTCATAACTGTAGCTAAAATAATATGTGTCTTCTTGGTGACCGGAATACAAGGGATATTTTTGGATTCACTCGTGCATGTGTTGTTACACTTGCTGTATAAAAGGAATCCCTAGTAAATGGATAATTGGGGCCCATTATCTGGTAACTCGATATGCAGTTTGACGCTGAATGAAGAGGGATCTCAGGACTCCAGCCAGTGAGAGTAAAACAGCATAGTATATAGTGATTTTTAGCCAAGGGTTCACTTGTATCAACAAAAGCAGATCATGTAGTATGTGATAGTTCATAGTGTTAAAGCAAGAAAGAAAAACACCTTTCGTATCAGAACCACATGAAAGAAGAAAAGCTGTCCCAGTGCTGCTGAACTATAAGCTGTGAATAAAACAAGCAACACCTGTAGCATTCCAGGAAGTTCAAAATAAATCAAAAGGCATGTTAAATTCAAAATTCAAGTCTGGCACAGAATACAGAAATTGCCTGAAAAAATTCAGATAACTATTACACATATGGTGGCAATAAGTCCTCTTGGAAACTCTACATAAAGCTTCCTCTCAAGCTCCTTTTCTATTCCTTTTTTATCCACAAAGCACCTGATAAATATAGCAATTGCAGTCCCTCCTTCAATGATAAGCTGTACATGTAACAGACTGTATTGGGAAAGATTCCACTAATGCAATTGGAACACAATTTTTTTGTCTGAAAGTGAAAGAGACTGTACCACTGACCATTAACAGGACGAAAATCATTAGAAGAAAGAATGTTGTGTAGTTCCTTTTGCCAACACAATTATTCAACCACTGGAACGGAAGAAACCTATTACATCTCAGTAATCAAATTACAAACGCCAGAACAAAGAATATTAGCCTAATACTGACCCTGCAATGGTGGTCAAACCCTTCAACGCAGCGATTGCAGGTCCTGCAGTGCTTACTGTGCTTTTTCACCTGATTCACATCTAGTCTTATTTGGTGGAATGCTCTAAAAGAAAATTGACCGACTCATGGAAACTGAAAGGTCTCAGATCAAGTCATTGAAGAACCTCAAAATCACAAAGTGTGCAAGAGATGTCATCCACTTTTAGATTGGGGGCAATTGCATCATCTTTCATGACAAGGGGAAATGGTAACAAAGGCTCCATTTGGGCACTTGTCTTCCATGGATCCAGGTACTTCCTCTTGATGAATATTCTAAGCATCTTCCTTTTTACCCTTCTAAAAGACCTCACGATATTCTGACCAAGAATAAACCCATAATTTAGCTTGGAAATTGCATTGGATTTGGCTCTTTTCTTCTTCCTGAAGCAGGTTTTTTTGTCTGTGGGGTCAATGGCCGTACACCTTACGAAGAGAAACATAACCGAGATTGCCTGTGCAAAAATTTGGGAGAGAAAATGAGTTGTAACATAGTGAAGTGGTGATTGTAAAAAGAAGGCCAATTTTAATAAATAAAAAAATAACCACAAAGGAAAATGTCACGGTCAGTATTATCTCTGCAGGTCTGTTTCCGAGGAAAAGTCCCAGGAAAGTGTATAAGGACACGACCAGAAAACTGTAAACTGCGATTCCCACAAACTGCCACATTTGCAATCAAAAACAATAACTCAAAGTTCACGATTTGTTACTTGGATGAACATTGGATTATACATCAAGAGGATGTAAGATTACAGGCAAAAAATTATGAACTGATTTGGAACGATAACGGGTGCCTACTTGTAAAGGATGCAGAGGACGTTGCCAGCCATGGCGTCTCATAGTCTATAAAATGTGAAAAAGGGTCAAATAAATGAGATTTTCTTTCTTTCTTTCTTTCTTTTTTGCAGTGATTGTTAAAGCAAATATGGGTTTGAGGTCAGAGCTATTAGAATTAGAATAGCTTCCTTTCAGTTCAGTGAGCTTCCTGTGAAGTTGACCTTGGCTCCTCAATGGTCGACACGACCTCAGTCTTCATCCCTGCGTTTTGAAAATTGAAGTAAATGAAGGGCTTAGATCTTGCCTTTCCTTCCTGATCCAACGGATATCATATCAGTACTCCTAGCTTTGCCTTTGCCTTGGCCTTGCACAAGACAATTATGTGGGACTGGGTGCGACCCGTTCCAATAATGAGCTCACTTCACACGACTTCATTCAAACACTTTTATGTTGGACATGGATCGAGTTAAGGTGGATTTGAAATAATTTTAAACTTAATTTATTCATAAAAGTAATAGATTTAATTGAGTTGGGTTTTAAAAAAAATAAAATTTGACCCAAATAACTAACTTGAGTATCTGAGTAAAGTTAAGTTTAGCCGTGAGTTAAACTTAAATTTGAAAAAAAAAATTAATATGTTAAAATTAAAATTAAAATTAAAATTTATTTTAAATAACATAACATAAGTTTTAAAATGATATAACATAAAACATAAGTTTCAATGTACATATAATTCTAAGATTACAAACAATTATGATTAACATATACAAATAATAAAGACACATGTAACAAATTAAATAATGACATTATAACTAACACTTACTCTCCTTTTTTATTTCTTGCAAGTCAATAATAACATAATCATTAACTACAATCAACACAATTGACAAAATAAAAATAAGTTAAAACCAATAATAAAATAATAAGTTAAAACCAATAATAAAATAACAAGTTAAAAAAATTATAACCCTAATTAGTTAAATGGTAAACATCTAAAATGATTAATTATTATGATTCACAACTTTATCTCTAGCAGCAAACATATCTAACACTCAAAGAAATCATGAAGTATTAGTAAGCATTAATGATTAAACTATTAGTAATTAGTTAAACAAATTAGGCAAATTCTAGATAGTACACTACATGCTTCAATTTTTTCAATTTTAGTCATTTGAGTCCTTAGATCAATATGTTTATTAAGAATTCTTAATTTGTTCTTAACACAAATCAATGCATCAACAATATTGGGTTGAAAAAAAATTATAAAAATGGTCTAAAACTCACACTCCATTACTAAATGTAATATAACTTTAATTTAAAAATTTTTAAAACATTAATTATCAAAAAAAATTATAAAATTATATAAGATTTTAGAAACTCCAATAAAAGAGTGATAACACATCACAAAAAAAAACTTGAGTAAATTTGATTAAGTTTGTGTTAGTTGAGAGATTCTTAACCCATTACTTGACCTATACCTCATGGGTTTAACTATTTTAAACTCAACCTAACTCACATACCTAAACTAAAATATCATTTATAAATTAAGTTAAATAAAAATGTATAGGTTCATAAGTTGATCTAACCCGATATCCACCCCACGCACACTCCGTCGATTGTGCGACGCGCCCCCAAAACCCGGGTTCTCTCCAATTGGGCCTCCAGGTGGAAGGAAACCCCATCATGGGCCGGGACTGGACTCGACTTCATTCTCTATAGGGCTTGGATTCCTTCGAAATCAAAACCTCGCCTGATCTCTTCGCTCTAATCAATTCAAAACAATATTAGAGGAAACTAACTAGTAAGTAAACACTGACAACCAAAATTGGGTAACTCATGCATATTGTTTGTTGACATATATAAAATTGGGTAACATAATTTTTAGAATATTTAAAATAAACTTATAATTGAAGCTAGCTTTTGTTTTCTCAAACCCCAAAGGTTGCCCCATTTTGTTGATTTGTAAGAAGGCTGATCATATCTGCATCAATTTTGATTCGGGCTCTTTCATTTCTTATGTCAATTTTGGACCTTGTCATTGCGGGGCCTTTTCCTCCGTTCGGAAGTGTTATTTGTTCTTAAGAAAAAGAAAAAATAAAACTTATAATTTCTAGCAATCTAACCTCAAAAAATTAATAAATCATATAATTTGACGCGTGACATTTCACTTAATCATAAATCACATACTCACTTTCACCACTTGTTTTGTCAACTTATTTTTATATATGACAGTGTAGATATTAAATTTGAAGCCTGCTGGGGAAACCAGTTGCCAATGCTCACTCTTGCATTTTAGAATACCGGGGGAAAACCAGTCTTCTGGTCTCCAGATCCAATATTTCGGATTTCTACAACTATTTTTTTATATACACATGCAAAAGTGAGTATATGTTTGTTTATAATTCTTGTTCCCGTTCGGCTTTCCTGAGTGACCATAATGCCCAAACTTGAGTTACCTTTGCAGACCCACACATGGTGGATACTCGATATGCTTTCGGGATCTTCAAATTTCGCACACATCATTGAATGAATGAACGTCCATGTTTCCTATGGTTTTAAAAGGCGCAGAATTGAAAAAGTATTTGTTAGTTAAAAAATTAAGATTTTGTTAACCAGTGTCCTCCACTCATTTTATGCATACTGAACAACGCATAATAGCATTGCTTAATAAACATTTAATATACGTTAATAATTTTTTTTAATTATTTAATGAAAAAAGTATTATATACATTTTTTAAAGATATTAAATACTTTATTTTTACATTTAATTTTTTTATTTAATTCCTTAATTAATGCACTGCGCTTAGCAAATGTCAACAAATTAATTAAAGTAATCATAGGATGAAGAAATATCTCATTTAATTAATTTTTAAATCATCCAATCATCATGGTCATGACTATTACTTTAAGGGAAAATTATTATTTAGTGCTAATACATTCACTTTATTTTATTTTAGTGTCTGAAACCTCGTCACTCTATTTTTTAAAATTACTTTTATAATAAAATAATCATATACAATTCAAGATAATAATAATTCTATTGTTTATAGTACTTATTTTATTATTGGTTTAGCTATCTAATTTTTTAATTATAAATTAACCACATTTTATAACAAAATAACTAAGATTTTCTGTTGTTTATATTCAAATGATAATTTTGAAAATAAAAAGCTGCACTTTCTTGTATTTTCCTTTTACCACCCAAAATTTATTAATTTACACAAAGCTTCCTCCCATTTATAAAAAGCAATACTAATCTTAACTCCAAATTATTGTTACCTCTAACAAATTCATTAACTAAACTGTTAGCTAATAGTCAACATAGATGTTTTTATAATCAAATATCAATTTTATCATTCTTGAACCTTATATATTGAGAAAAGAAGAAGAAGGCCTTCGACGGTGCTGCTGAATTAACTTTCAATTTAGTTGTACTAAAATGTATTCTTCTCATTTTTTTAACAGGTAAAACTAAGCATAGTACGAATGGAATTTGGCCACAAAATATTCATAAAATAACGGATCAATTAACTAATATGTTGTCTCTAACAACAATTTGAATTATGTTGTAGTAGTACTTTTTATAAATACAGTAGAGTTTGTGTAAGTTTTTACAATAGATAGGAGAGTTGTGTAATAAGCAATTAAAAGATTCAAGAGAGTAGAAAATAGTTCACTCAAAATAAATATGACACGACTGGACTGGAATGCATCCCACTAAAAAAATACCAAATAATGATTTTCCTTAAATTTAATGATTCATCTACTGCCTATTATTAAGAAATTAATTGTAACTAATCAAAATTTCTCTAAAAAAAGATATTCAAAACGAAAATGACACTCAAATGCATTTAATAAATTTAACAGATGAATAAGTACCACCACATGAATAAAAGCCTAATCAAACCTTGTATAAACAAGTAAGAGAAAAATTATTTTCAATTAAGAGAGATATAACTTCTTTAGTTGAGTTGTTAATATTTAATTAAAAAGACAGAAAATTTAAATAAAAAATTTAAATCACATGCTCGTATAATTCGGAATGAATATATATATATATATATATATATATATATATATCAACATGGTGTGACTTAAGTGGTAGATACTTGGGCCTCTTAAGTATATGTTCATAGATTCGATTCTTGACCCATGTGTATAGAAAAACATCTATTAAGAGAGGTCAACTTCTTAAATTGATTTTCGTACCTCGAGGGATTAGTCCCTGCAGTCGTGCGTGGGGATACCCTAGGAAACCAAATATATATATATATATATATATATATGTGGGGATCCACTTACAACAAGTGTAAGTCTTGACACACTTATACCATTCAATAATTTTTTTTGTAGAATATGAATTTAACAAATCCAACCATGGAATTGAAAGTTCTCATAAGAACTGCATAAAATTTATTACAATTAAAAATTTATTTGATACTTTATCGCATTACTTTATTTTAACGTATAATATGTGCGCTTTTCAAAATATAAGAAATGTCGATTATAAGACTAGATATCCTTTTATTATATATTATATATATCCTTTTATTATATATTATATATATCCTTTTATTATATTATATATTATATTATATTATATATATATATATATAATATCCTTTTATTTCTAACTCATTTATTTTTTATTTTTTTTTATGTACAAGCTCATTTATTTTATGGCATAATTGATTCCAATTTTTTCTACTGAGTCCAAAAGCTTCCACCAAAATCAATACCTGTAAGTTGAACATGACCTTGAAACGATTGTTTAAACTTTATAGTTTGGCACTCAGAGGTGACTTTGTCCTTACATATATATAAATTAAAAAGAGAGGAACCAAAAAAATACTGCTTTCCTAATCTTCTCTTTCTGTACAAAGAGAAACACATGTATAGAGTTGCTCAAAATTCACATACTTGCTAGTTGGTGGAGAATGTAGTGCATGACTGAGGAAGCTGCGGGGACCCGGGCAACACAGATATCCCATTAAGGGGAATAGCACTTCCACCAATATTGTTACTAACATTAGTATTTCCATCACTGCCTCTTGGTGCCCCAATGATTGATGAGATTGCTGCCGCCAAGGCTACAGTGAAGTTTGGATCCGAAGCAATGGCTGCACTCATTGTCTCGACCATAGACGAAGGTTGTCGTTGCCCTAGTTGAACTAGGGGCATAGCTGCAGGTGGTAACTTCTGGGGGAAGAACAAGGGGTGCCCTAGTAGCTGCGGACAAGCAGCTGCATTCGATGGCAGAGGGAGCGTAAACCCAGGGGGCGGCACTCGGTGCAGCTGCATGGCGTTGGGGCTCTGGGTCAGGTCGAGGGTGATAGTGGGGAATGGTGCAGAGGCTGATAGGGTTGCCATTGAGGCGTAGGGCACTGAAGAGAAATATCCTGCATAGTTTGTTACCGCTTCCTTGCTTGGTGTTGAGGCTGAACCTGACAGGAGCATGGCCGCTGCTGCTGATGTGGTATTTGCCATGGCAGTGGCCGCTGGTGGGAGAGGGTGGCTGTGATTGCCTTCGTAAGTAGTTATCAGCACTGTTTTGTCCTGTGCGCATCTTTGCACCTGTTGAACCAAATATACACCATTCATATATACATAAAAAGAAATAATGCATGGCATGATGAAAATCCAACAAAATTAAAACTAATTAAAATTAAACTTAATTACCTGCTTACGAACTGGGCATCCTACAGCCATAGTGCAACGATAGTAGGCACGAGGACAAGGGTTACCCTTGGCCATTTTTTGCCCATATTTCCTCCACTGACATCCATCACTAATCTGAAAGCTCCCAGTACATATATATAAGCTATAATTAATTGTTCATTTAATTTATTTCCACATGCATGCATGCATCCATATTGTTCGCTACCCATAAATTAAAGTAATTAATTAAGAAAATTACACTATTTTTCACTAATTAGCTAGCCGTGGAATTGAAGAACATGTAATAGTATTATTATAAAATAAAGTTAATTACCATGGGAGCTTCTGATCTTGCACGTACGGAAACCCTGGCTTTTCTGAAAGGAAGCTCACCGACAACTTGTTCGCCAGTTTTGGGTTCTTCTAACTTGGGACTCTTGGATGACCCCCAACTCTGAGAGGACGACCGGTCAAGAACATCTTCTGCAGGATCAGGACAAGCCTGCTTTCCAAGATTAAGTTTAGTCAACTGATGGTCATGTTTTTTTGACATTACCTCCGTATTGTTTGAGGGAGAAATCGATACCTCTCGTTCAGTCTTATCATCAGAAACCGATGCATCATTGACGTCTAATTTGGTGCATGGCCGTGGGTCCACAGTTTTTTGACCCGACATTATCCCATTTGCTTCCACCTTATGTTCCACAATATATCAGTTCAGTACTTTGGATATTATGTACAAGAATATTTGTATTTATATAAATTTTGACAGTTATCTAATCTCCCAAGATGCAATAACTGCTATCCGCTAGATACTGTATAAAAGATAAGACTTTCATTCATATGCGACGGCCAAGTCGATTTTGTGGCCTCAGTTTGTATATGTTACAATTAATTGTCGCTTATAAATCGCTTAGTTGAAGTAGGTATTTCATAGTCTGAACATTGAAGGCGGTTTTAGAGATAAACTTAAATATTGAAAGCGAAACCATAATTGTTTGAAAGAATATAGCTTTGTATATAGTAGAAAGAGTTTGAAAAAAGACAGTGAATGAAGAGAGCACGCTTTCTAATTTAAATGAGGCACGTTACCCAGTTTCTTTACCGACGACTAAGAAAGAGAGAGAAAAGAGCAAACAGACACATAAAAGAAACAAATCATGCTTTCGTTATAGGAGTATATATAATTAAAACTAATCTTCAATTTAAATGAGAAAATTAACTGATGATGAAAATACCCCTTAATTTAAAATCTTATTGTGAGGATGAAAAACTTGAAGATCGATCATGTCTCATGTCAGTAAATGTTGGACATATATATAAATCCACCTGATGAGGCTTTTGTTTCTGAAAAGCGATTAACAGCTGAGCTTGTAGCTGGCTATAGCTTTTGGTGATCTGATCCAGCATAATTCTCAAATTGCGATTCTCTTCTTGTAGTCTCCGTAATTCACGTTCAAGTGTACTCAGCTAAGAATACGAAAAAAGAAGGAATCATTTCCAACATATAATATTCTTCAAAAGCTTTTGAAAAACAATCACAGAACTTAATTATGGGTATCTCTATGAAACAAACCTCAGTTTTAGGATTTTCATCATTTTCTGCTCTTGACATTCCAGCACTAGCACACGTTAAATTCAGACCGGTCTGTATACACACAGCATATATCAAAACGAATTTTTAACATTTCACTACATTTAATAAATATTCGCACGTCATGCGGAGAATTGGACAAATTCATATTTGAAAGCTTACGTTTACAGGCCTATCAGTGACGAAAGCTGATGATCCATCGTTAGTGATGCCGCCATGGCGATGACGATCTTCTTGATCCTGATCAACTTGCTGCTGATGATGATTATGATTATGATCATTATTATTGGGTGGTGAACCGGATGAGAAGAAATCCATTTCTTTGATGGGAGGATCTGTGTGGTGTCCGGTGATGTCGGTTGTGCGATCTAGATTCTGGCGGAGGAAGTCGCCGGAGCTTAAGAAGGTCAATTCACGGTGGTGGTGTTGTCGGTTCTCCATATATTTATTTAGAGGGAGAGAGAGAGAGAGAGAGAGAGAGAGAGAGAGGAGGAGGAGGAGGAGGAGGAGGAGGAGGAGGAGGAGGAGGAGTATTATGATTTGTGAGTAGTAACAATGGGGTGCCAATTAGCGTTTTCAATTCAACGCAAAGGTTTAAATGTGGCAGCGCACACCCTCCCCCTTGGACCTTGAGAGAAGGGGTCCTACATAAAATTTAAAAGTTAATTAAAAAAATTTAATGTAAAAGGTCGAAAGAGTGTTCAGCCTGAGCTAGCTGAGATTGAGAGCTGGGAAAAGACAAGCCGTTTTTCTCGCGGTAAATGACGTCGCCATGAAGCCATAAAGGGTACAGGGGTGTATGTGAAATGTGAAGATTATTAGAAATTGAGATGTGAGTTTGAGGCCCTTAACCTAACAAAAATATTATATGAATATGATATTTAGGGTAAATTATTAATTATTAATTATTTTTTAATTTTATAATATTTATTTAAAATTTTATTAAATATAAATAATAATAAATAATTAATTAATAATTTATTCTGTATTAATATTTAAAAGATAATAATGAGTACTGAAATAATAAAAAAGAAAAATCAAATGAGGTTTGCATTGGGATCTCCGTTAAAAGTAACGGGTTTTGGGGATTGCAGAAGGCATGTGGTCGGGCAATCCACGTGGGGGCGTCACCTCAGGTCAACCAAGTTGACGGCATCGGACGGTAGTTAGAGGGTGTGGGGCCCGGGGGATTGGAAAACCTAATCCCACTGACTTTGAAGCCAACAACGACGTCATTGGGATTGGGATCATCCCTCCACCTCAACCAACGCTTATTGAAGACCGAACCGCTGATCCATCCATTTCGATTTTCTAGACACACACCACTCTCTCTCTATGACTGTGAATGGAAACAGTAAGAGGAACGATAATACCTTGCTCTCTTACGGTATGTTTGGTATGCAAATTAGAAGAGAAAGCAAAAGAAAGAAAAGGAAATAAAAAGATGATAAGGATTGTGATCGTATTTTGTTTGGTACGTAATTTAGAAAGAAAGAAAAATGATTTGAATGGATAAAAAATTTATAAGTCTCACTAATATTTCATTATTTTCATTACTTATGGATTAAGAGAAAAAGAAATTGTCATGCTATTTTTTTTATTAGTTTTGTTTCTTTCTCTTTTTTTTTTCTTTAATAAAACTAAATAAAGAAAGAAAAATTTTCTTTTTTTTTATTCGATGATATCAAATAAAATAAGTGATAACTCTTTACTTCTTATTTCCTCTCTTTTCTTATCTTTTCTATTATATCTCTTTATTTTCCTTTACCTCTATGAAATCAAACAAAGCCTTATCCATTTTCAAGGAAACAAATTTTAAAGAAACTTAGAAACACGTACGACAGTGTTCCCTTCCTTCTTTTGTTTTTCTCTTTGTTTTTTTCCCTTTCTTATTGGTTCCCTTCTATTATAAATCTTTTCTTATAAAACAGCTATAAATACTTAGCATATTTTTTTTCTATGAAAAATATATTTAAAAGCAATGCCTTCTATACTTTCTATTTATGGGTGTGTAAAATGTATTTTTATAAAAAAATAATTTTAAAAAAAACGTTTTCTTTTGGTGTAGCAATCAATAAAAATATTTTCCAAATTAATGACTGCAATAAATCAAATACTAAAAAATTATTAGGGGATGCATCATTTTCTATCCAAATACTTTCAGTTGATGAAAGTATTTCTCAGAATGATTTTTCACTATTTTTTCAGTCAAGTTATTTTTCTGTAAAAATAAATGGATTTTAAGAATATATTTATTTGATGTGTTGGTATTTTGAGCCATATTATAAAGATAACACATAAAAAGTTAAAACAAGTTCTGTATCATTAGATTTTTTCTGAATCTGTGCATGGCCATATTAATATTTTTTGTATAGATTTATATGAAGTTGAATAGATTTACACAAAATTGTATTAATATGAAGTTTATACAAATACGAGAGATGTCCCAATGTTTTCCATGCATATAACAGTTAGACTAGCATTTTTATTAAAATACATATATGATGTCTGGAACCCAATATCTTATTATTGTGTATGTGCATAATTATTATTTTAGCAAATATGAAGATCTTGAACCTCATTACTAGGGATGACAAAAAATTCTCAAATATGATAATCTTCATGGGGACTGTCCTATTTGAGAACCCAAATTTAGAGATTTTTTACCCATGAGGATAGAGACGAGGGAAAATTTTTTCCCGATATCAATTTAGGGACAGGGACGAGGATCATATTTCTTGTTCCACCGGGACCTGTCCTCGTTTAATTACAAATTTTTCCTTATTATATATATATATATATTAACAAATTTATCCTTTTTAGTCATTTCACTTTTATTAATATTTATATTTATTTAAAGTAAAAAATAAAAATTAACCCTAAGACCTAAACTAATCTCTCAATTCACCCTTTTTATATTGTCATACTCTTTTAAGTTTTTTTTTCTTATATAAATATTACTAATTTTTTTTGCATTTTTTTTACATTTCAAGTTTCTTGTGAGAATACGGGAAATAGGAACAGGGGGAAAAATTCCCCCATAACAGGGATGGGGACTGGGAGTGGGGGTGTTAGTGGGGACAAGAAGTTGGAGTGTATTCACTGCCCCTGCCCTGCCCTGCGCGAGTGCCATCCCTACCCATTACATCTAAGATACCAAAGTATATTGCACGCACTTCCTAAGATTGAGTCTCTCTCAAATATGTGCTAATAATTTTCCTCACCCTTTGCATCCCTACCCATTACATCTAAGATACCAAAGTATATTGCACGCACTTCCTAAGATTGAGTCTCTCTCAAATATGTGCTAATAATTTTCCTCACCCTTTGCATCAAATTGTGAGTCTAGATATGTGACTAGTACACATACCTACCCTGAAGCAAGGTAATATATTATTCGTATAGTTTGATCTTAACATAATAATCGAATAAATTAGCTTCCCTGAAAATTGCACCCCCTCTTTTCTTGAGTCACTATTTTTTATTGACCGCTTATTGTCAATAAATGTGAAATTTAATCGGTATTGCAGGAAGAAGAGCATGACTATGTCACCTGGCTATTCATCCCGTCAAGCAAATTGAAATAGTCTTTTTTAAGTTGTTCGTATACGGTATTATTTGGCCAAGTTTCGTGTTAATTGAGATTCACTTTTTCTTTCATGATTTTAAAACACATTTCTCACATAGCATTTAGGAAAACTAAATTGATTCTTATAAATATTAACCCAAAATTCAAACCCAAATAATCAAGGTAGGACTACACCTCTTTAATTATTATTTCAATCCTTAGATGGTCTGAAAGACTTGCAAGCTGAAGGAAAATCCATAATAATACGGTACCCAATCAAAGATAATGAACTGCTATGCTTTGTGCGGTAATGTTTGTCGGGTTGTTTAGAATTATCCCAAGAAAAAAGTATATGGTGGCGATTTTAATTAACTTGAAACTTTATCTATTCTAGTTGATTAATTAATATTTAATCAACTTCACATAATTACTTTTAAATAACTATAAATACACAAAATATACTACATATATTGTATTTGTGTAAGCGCTTACAGCAACAAACTAATAAATGCTCTTCTCTTATTTTAATGTATCTGACCAAATTTCAATACCAAGTTGCCCACACAAATTATCATCTGGCATGACTAAGAAACGCCAAGAAAATGGAAATGCAGTGGAGACAGGGGAGCTGTATATATATATATATATATATATATATATATATATATATAAGGTAAAAAAAAAACCTTATTGATATCTAAGCGGAGAACTGAGGAAAAAGAATATGGTGGAGGGATTGAAGCCCCATTTTGAACACCACAAACCTGGTCATTAGGGGAGCTGTAATTCTCTTTTTGAAAACGACAGTCAATTAGGATCTGAATCTTCGTTGGTATATTTTTCAGCAATGGTCTGGTACATTTATGATATAGTTTTCTTTTTCTAAGAGAAATATATTATAGTTTTTAAGTTTTTGGATCCGTGTATGTATATATATGGGTTTATTTATAAATTTAGACCAGCTGAGAGATACGCTAATCATCAAAGTTGTAGAAAAACCCTATAATTAGCTGTACAGTCTTCATTTGCGTTGCGCCCATGCCAGATTAAATTACAGCTTCAATAATTAAAGACCTGCCTATGTGTGTGTAATGTATATATATTGAGGGAGCTGAAAGGAGGGCCGAGGAGCAAAATGCATGGCGCAAAAGCAATTATCTAAGTATTATAATATTTTTGGTCCTTCAAATGTTAATGTTAATTAATAATTACATGTTACTAAATAAACATCAAATTAAAATTGTTTGTATGATAAATAACAAACGGATAAAGGTTTCTTGCAATTGTTATAGCATTCACCATTTTCTGATTTTTTTTTCCTTTGGATTTCCTTTTACTTAATTTTCAAAAGACAGATATAATATTATAATATCTCCCTGGAATTTTTTTCACTTTTAATTTATCTTATTATTGTATTCAGGAATGGAACCCGCGTACAACCAAGCGTGCTCGATACTAAATCTTCTAGAAAGAGGCGAAAAGCATCGCATGCCTCGTTCCAGGTCAGACAGGGATCTCAATATACACATATACACATTAATGGAAAACATAAAATCTCAGTTTAATTGGTCAAGTTGTGGAAAATGAAGTCAATGGTTCTGGATGTGCCACTTGACTTGATAAAAATACCCGGCTGGCTTTTCTTTGGGCAACCCCCTCGTAGACTAGTAAACAAGCATATATACATATAATGCAAGCATGTTATATGATGGCAGAGAACGATCAACCTATTGGCCTTACATCACTTAAGAAATTTAACCCATATCTCACCTTCCATGTCAATAATTGTAGAAGCACATATATACATATGTTTCAAGTCAATGCCAGGTTATATAAGTTTCTTTTAAATTCTTCGTTCTTTGTCGATAACTTTGACAAAGATGGCATTCCATAGACTAGAAGTATACAAGTGATTATCAAGTTGTGACCCCCAGCCAGCAGGCTCAATTTTACTAGGAAAATGTATAAATTATTTATAATTTGAAGCTGAATAACGCACGCCAACTTTTTCCTACCATGAGATATTTAGACAGTAACAGGTTGTGAAATTATTGAACAAATAATGTAGGAAAAGAAAATTAAAGATGCATGGATGATCGGTCTCACAAAAAAAAAAATCTGAAAATCGCAATGGATGGAGTGCCTATAAGGTTTACGGGCGCAATTAATTATTTAGATACGGTTGTTTAATTGATACCATAAGTAAAGGAACCCCATAATTAACAAACATCTCACGAGTTAATTTGGCCAGTATCACATGCAAAGTGGTTTTTTTTAGCCTATATGTTAGAGAGTGAGAAAGTTTTTCTTTCTTTGCAACGAGAGTCAAAAAGGTTAATAAGTTCTAGTAGCTAGAGACGGCGAGTACCAGAACAAATAAAAAAGGTGAAGCCAAAGTAAACAAATGCGGCCATTCTCAGGCATGACTGATGCAGAACGAGTAGTGGCCGCACCCGCATGCACGCAGTCGAGGGAAAAGAGCTGAAGGGCCAAAAGAGAAGGAGAAGATCGGTGTATCGGGGGTTGTTCTCTCCAAGGGGTTTTTTTTACCCCTAACTATATATATATATAATACAAAAATATTTAAAAAATAAATAATATTTTTGTATCTTAAAATTACTTGAAGGTAGAAAAACACTAAATTCCTCCATCTAAACACACCTGTATTAGAAATGTGGTAAGGAGAAATAACATAGCCGCAAATATAGGGCTCACGGGAGAGACCACCCATTCTCCAACTTTGCCCGCACGTTCAATCCAAAATTGAAGTCCCAATTACCCAGGCTTCACGTGTATGTAAGTAGCTCCTATTGGCTTCCTTGTTCCTAATACTTTTACTTGGATTAATTGACGCCTCCTCTATTGATAATAGACTCCTATTAAGCATTAGGTTTAGGACTAACTCAACACATAATTAATTAACAACCATATGTTTCTCTCTTAATTAGCTTTTCTCTCGCTTGTCTATATATAATTATATATAAAACTTGATGTCTGCGTATGCACGACGTGCATGACTGTAGAAAGTAGGGGAGGAGAGAAATAAAAACAAAAAACCAACTAATTAAAAATGTTATTTTCAATTTTTACGTTTGTCAACTCTGTAATCTGAGTAATATATAGAGAGAGAGAGGGGGACTTGTTTTGTTTTCTTATTTAGTATTCAGACTTCAGAGGGTGCGAGACAAGCGGTAGAGTGTGCAAGGGTTTAGGATAATTTAGCATACCTGAAACACGATAAAATAGAATGAAAAATAAAGTTGAATAATTAATCTATCTCAATCTTCATTCAATACATGTCTATTATTGCTAATCTTTATTGTCGTATTTTGATAAATATAATCTTCAGTGGGAGATAAAAAAATTAATTAATAGGACAACAACGATTAGCAAAAATAGTAAGACAATAGCGTTGAAATCAGCTGGTTTCGTGTTTAAACCATCCTCATGGACATAAAAAACTGACAAAGAGATGCTTTTCATTGTCCTTAAAATATAAGATGAATTAAACTGTTTTATCATTTTCTGCCTATTTTTTCTATCTTGTATTGCTTTGCATAGCCAATAGGGCGGCGACTTTTAACCTAAAAGTCACGGTTTGCAGTGGACCAAGTTGTGGGTGTCACCCATCAATAGGGAGGCCAACCCCC
This sequence comes from Styphnolobium japonicum, assembly GCA_023212625.1. Classification (NCBI taxonomy): domain Eukaryota; kingdom Viridiplantae; phylum Streptophyta; class Magnoliopsida; order Fabales; family Fabaceae; genus Styphnolobium; species Styphnolobium japonicum. The sequence continues at coordinate 6,564,491 of JALBWW010000002.1, read as the reverse complement.
ATCTTAAGAATTTGGAAAAGGGAGCGACCTCATCTGTACCCCAACGAGAAAGAGAAAGCTCAGAGGGTAGTGCCCATTTTCAACCATAGAGATGACTTTTTTTCTTCAAAAGTGGTGTCTTATTCTTTGTTTTGAATGCAACTTTGTCCGTTTGCTTTATTGCATGCAATAAAGCCTTACTCGAAGAAAAGGAAGTGAATGACTAGAAATCAACAAACTCACCCACCCTCTTATAATCCTCGCTTGAAAGCCTTCATCCTTGATAATTACTACATATATTATACGTTAAATTAAGTTGAGTACCTATATGCTGGTCTACTTGGTATTCATTTTGACGTGTATATATCAACTAGTAACATGCAAATTTCTCCTAGCCATAATTAATAACTTAAAAAAAATTCTAAAGAGATAGCTCTTATTGATAATAATAATTGAGCATGGCACGTTTTATGTTTGTCGTTGATACACATATGCATTCAGCCACACCCACTTGAAAGGATTGGCTTGCTTTAAAATTAATTGGCTTTCTTTAAAATTATGCCAACCGTCATTCACCACGAGTTAGAATTATTCAACTAATATAATTAAACGTGCTAGGTGTTATCTTTTATATATATTTATATATATATATATATATATATATATATAACAAAATTCCCTTCAATAGTGGAGCTTAATAATAATGTGACACATAAACATGATAATTGATGTTAGATATCACTATAGTCTCTAGAAGCCAACCTTAAATCTATTAAACATAATATGGATTCCAACCATACATAAGGAGATAAATTGTATATTTTCGTTTTAAAACTAATATATATTTTTATAGATATAATGTTTACTTTATTTGATCAGCATCTCTCTTAAAATTTTTAAACTTAACATTCTAATTCGTGACGTCTATAATAAATGCAGGCCTTCAATGCTTAATGTGATTCTGACTTTATAAAATCTCAAAATATCCTATGAAAACAATAAATCATCATAAATTAAAATAATTATAACTGATTATCATTCCTACATACATTACTTCTCTTTCGCCAAATTCATGTTCATGATTTTAAAATCTTCCTTTCTAAATATGAAAAGATACTTCGAATAGTTGAAGGTCTTGAAATTTGTTTTAAAATTTCTCTATTTTATTTGAGGAATCATTGTAAGATTAAAATAAATAATATCACACCAATATAGTATGTCAACTAATTAAATAATTCAAATAATATTTGCAAATTCATTCCAATAAAATTGAAGAAATAATTTCATTTGACATAACAACATATCTTGATTAGCTCTACGATAGGTGAAAACAAAATCATTTAAAATTACATGTTCATAAAATAACTTTGGATTGCTACAAAATGCTCAATTATCTCATTTGTCAAGATTCACAAGATGATGCACACATTCAATTACATAATATTGTCACTTATAAATGTGCATAAATGAATTTATCAATTCAATCAAAATAATTGACAATGAGTAATATTTCATATACATCATAACAGAATTGAGCATACAATTATAATTGAGCTATTATGTCATTGTAATCCCGCCTAAGGGTCCCGAATTACAATGTATAAGCAACTCCCACAACATTAAAAAAATTATGTCCCTAAAGCTAATACCAAAAGGATACTAAAAACTTTAAGAACATAACATTTAATGCATTTAATAAATTATTAGAAATCATATTAATAAAGACAAACCGATAGGGTACGTACATTATTAACATAATCCCCAATGCAAATGTAATCATGTCATTGCCAGATAACACGTTGTCATAATTAGTCCCGCAATAAGGGAGGACACAACTATACAAAATAAATGTCCATAACAGTTTTAAATATCACAAAATAGTGATTCTCAAAATTTAATTTACACAGAAATTGAAAAATATCATATATTTGTTTCAATACATTATGCAATATTATATACACATAACAATCACACAAAAATATATTTATATGTCAAAATTGAGTCACATCTGAGAGTAACATAAAATATAATAAGCGCACGCAACTCATTATAATTGACTTCCACAATAGGTGAGATCGCAATTACAGAAAATTATTATAATAATAATAAAGCTGCTTATGGAGTTTATAAGTTTACATGCCACATCATTTTAGATAATTGTCACACTCTTATATATAATTGCATATTTCAAAATTAGGCATAAAATGGTGCATAACACCTTAAGAATGAACTTATTCGCTTATGCAATTCTGTAATAGACCACCAATTAAAAAAAATTCACAACTAACCTCAGGCAGTGTGTCGTCCATCCTTATATGTAGAGCTAACGTAACCGAATAACTCAATAGTGTGTAACAAAATTAACTCTTTTATATGTCTACTAATAGAAGGCTCATAAAAAAATGTGATAGCACAATTTGTAACAAAATTTACACAAAATGAGTTCTAATTCACATTTATACAGTGTATGAGAAAATACACATAAGTATACCTTAATTATATTTGCTATTGCTTTAAAATTTGTCTAATATCAAAAATATTTTAGCAATATTCTCACAATATAATTATGTAACAAATAATGGGTATATATAATTTATTCAATTTGCAATAGCATAACATAAAATAATGTGCTCATTACCTCCTAATCAATCTTGACAGAATATAACCACGATGCTTTAAGATTGTCAATACTCAAAATTATCCATATTTAAATATAGTATAACTTTATTAAAAAAATTTTACAAAATTCAATAGGCTCAACTAAAAAAAAATTAATAGGACAAACAGGTAACAATGAAGTTAAGAGTGAACAATATAAAATAAATAGTCTTAGTGTGCCCAAGTTTATTTTAAATAAACTTTTATAAAAGTTATGCACAATAACAACAATGACACAATTTACAATTTTTTTTATTGGCATCTAAATAATATTTGCCAAGAAAGTATGATACAATACATTTTTATCAAACAGTAAAATTCTCCAAAACACTAAAACATTCTTAAAACAACATTTAATTAAAATTCTCACATTTTTTTTAAAAGCATACATAATGCACCTAAAAAAAGTCAATAGTTAAGGTACTTCATGAGGAAGAGCACACCATACGAAACAATTCTAAATTATGTGAGAATTACACATAAAAAATTTCATATCAAAATTTTTAGAACATAATATTTATTTAAGGAAACAACAAAATAGTATCCTACATAATCAAAATAAATAAATAAATAAATAAAGCATTATCCCACAAAATTAGAAAATAATATAACAATATCCCACATAATTAGGGAAACAACAAAACAATATTCCACGCAATCAAGAAACTTTTGTTTTAAAAACAATCAAAATCTCATGAGGTTTTGAATTCCAAAATCAAGATTAAACATTATCATGCGATCAAATTTGATCGAATTAAAAAATTCGCATATAAACCCGAATTTGAATTTTGTTAAATTCAACTCCAAAACTCGATTTATTATCCAATTAAATATTTTTCAAACATAAATTTTAGGTCCCAGAAATAATATATCTAGAAATCATGCATCATAAGATGTTGAAAAAATCTCAATTTGAAAATTTGAATTTCTAAATTTTGAACCTAAAACTTCAAAAGTCAAATCCTCTCTCTATAGATCTCTAATTCATGTATACTTTATATCAAAAGATTTATATCGATGAGTACTACAAAAGCCCGAAGGTCCCAAATTGAATTAGAAACATTATCTACATGAAATCATAAAAGTGAAATTTGGGTTTCATGAAAGAAATTAGGTTCAAAGATTATTATCATGCAATTGGATCCTAAATTCATATATGATGGCTCTTATACCACATGTAAGATTAAAATAAATAATATCACACCAATAGGATGTGTCAATGACAAGATGTTGTCGAGACCCCGTCAAATAATAAAAATTACCGGTTCGCAAACTAATTTGTAGTATAGAGCATGAGCCGAATCGTCTCTCAAGGATCCATAAAGAACAAAGATTTAATCAGATCAGGATAATAAAAGGGGGGTTTGTTGTTGATTAATAAGATTAAAAAAAAGTACAAGACTTAAAGTTATAAACAAATCTAAAGAAGCAACCAATCCAAGGAAATTTACCGATCTTGAGTTTAACTCATCATTGATCATAAGGAATTCACTTAATTGTTAACCGTGTTCTTGGCCTTAGATCATATCAAGACGCCTCAACATGATCCAAGAATCCTCTACTAGATAAGCATCTAGGATTTAATTAACCAAGGTTAGATAAAGTAAGCACCATCCAAACATAGATTAACTTAAGATCAAGAATTTAACCAAGCTAAACAATCCATCAAAAAGCTTTAATAAATTGTTTATTCTATGTGATCCTCTTGAATACATGATAATAAAGCTATTATCACATAAACATCCAAATCAAATTAAGAAATTCAATCTAGATCAAAATTAAAAGAGGAAGAATAGAAACTTGAATAACAATTAAGCAATATGAACAAGCGAAACAAGATCTCCAAATTAAACATCAAGATGGCTAATCCCTTGGATTGATTATGAGAGCCTAGCCTTCCATGGATGGGAAGGAAGAACTCAGAAATAAAATAACAAAAACGAAATTCTAAAGAAAATAAAGAAGAGAAAGAAAACTCTCACAAATACTTAAACTTTCTTCAAACTTACTTCAAAATTGAATTCCTTTAATACAAAGAGATTGACTCTATTTATACTAATCCTAGAAGCCAATTTGTACATATACATAATCTGAATACAACCTATAAAAATATGGAAATTGTCAAATATGGAAGCTCGATGCATGGTTGGTGGGTCGGTGCATGGTAGGTGGGTCGGTGCATGGTAGGTGGGTTGGTGTATGGTTGGTGGCTTTTAGTCAACAACTCTTATCCGACTTCTGGCTTCATTTTCATCACCTAGACGATGCATTTTGGCTTGGAGGTCTTATGAAAGTTGTAGCCAGTTGTCTCCTTGAAATTTTACAATTTGAATCATGCCATGTGGACGTCTAGAACACCAGATATGCCAAAAACACTTAACCTACCTCATGTTAGGTTGGCAGAACGTGTTTCCAAATTCAAACCAACTTGTAGCTTCATTATCATGCCTAAAACGACATCTATTGACTAAATGGTCTTAAGTGAAGTTGGAGATATGGGTATTATCTTTCCAATGGCCAAGTTTCAGCCCAAGAGGAGGCTTATAACTCACTATGTAGTCTAATATGTGCACACTGCCCAAATTTTACTGACAGCAAACCTACTCTGCATTGCAGGGATGTTTTGGACCCTTAGAAGTCCGATCCAGCTCTTGAGTTCTTCATGAAACTTGTAGAGCATTGTCTTAGCTTTCCAAAGACACCAAGATCACCTCAATTGGATCATCGAATCCCAAGTTATGGTCTAACTAAGGAAGAAAGGTCAAAATGCATCAAAATCCGAAAATTATCCAATATTTACATTAAAACTCAATGAAGCCCAATAACATTAAACTCATCTAAAACGCTAATATTGGGCACAATAAACATCTAATAAAGCCTAATACAAAGCTAACATGTGTGTTTCAAATTGATTGATCAGTCAACTAATTAAATAACCTAAATAATATTTGCAAATTCATTCCAATGAAATTGAGAAAATAATTTTATTTGACATGACAACATATCATGATTAGCTTCACGATAGGTGAAAGCAAAATCATTCAAAATCACATGTTCACAAAATAACTTTGGATTGCTACAAAATGCTCAATTATCTCATTTGTCAATATTCACAAGATGATGCACACATTCAATTATATAATATTGTCACTTATAAATGTGCATAAATGAATTTATCAATTAAATCAAAAGATATGCTCTGATACCATCTTAGAATTTGAGTTTAGGCCTACCTTAACCCCAAAAGCTAACTTAAAGAGTGAGGGTTGCCCCCCTCTTATAAAGACTATTCAGGTCATATCATTATCTAATGTGAGACTCTCAATACACCCTCTTACGCCCAGATGTCTAGTCCTGGTGCATAGGAGAGAAACTACCGTCTTTCCCTATATGCATTGAAGCTTATAATCTTAATGGGGCAACCATAATACATATAGGATGAGAGTAGGGGCCTCTCCTTGTATTTACAATATGGGTTAACCTACCCATCATAGAAAACTCATACACAAGGCCCACATATCACCACAGCCCATAATAGGTTTAAGTGCTTATAAAAGCTCAATAACAAAAATGATCACAAATGGGCTTAACCAATATATGCTCCACAAATATGACATTCAATTAATCTAAGTCTTTTAGCAAATATGTGACTATGTTAGTCCACATAGGATTAAATAATCCAACAATCTCCCACTTAGACAGCATATACAAAAATTTTAAAATGAACAATATCTCAGATTAATGTGGTCACAAAGAATGTCGATTATGAGCAAACACTCTCAACCATTGGTCCAAAAGGGATTACAAGTACCTTGAAATGCAGAAAATCATATTCGATAGGAATACTGATATCATACATGTAAGATACTCAAATCCTTATGACCTTACATAAAGTGGAATGTAGGCCAAAGGGAAAACACATCAAAATGCATACCAAAAGTGTGATCACGTTTAATTCCAACAAAATGGCCCTAACATTTGTCCAAAATGTCTTCTGAGATTCAACAAAATAATCTTAGCACAACAAAAGACTGGGTCCAAAATGTCTCCAACAATAAGTTATAGGGAAAGCACATCAAAATGCATGCCAAAAAAGTGTGATCATGTGCAATTCCCAACAAAATGGTTCTAGCATCCGCCCAAGATGTATTCTGAGATTCAACAAAATTATCTTAGCACAACAAAATGAGACTGGGTCCAAAATGTCTCTAACAATAAGTCATAGGGAAAGCACATCAAAATGCATGCCAAAAAAGTGTGATCATGTGCAATTCCCAACAAAATGGTTTTAGCATCCACCCAATATACCTTCTGAGATTCAACAAAATTATCTTAGCACAACAAAATAAGACTGGGTCCAAAATGTCTCCAACAATAAGTTATAGGGAAAGTACATCAAAATGCATGCAAAAAATGTGATCATGTGCAATTCCCAACAAAATGGCCCTAGCATCCGCCCAAGATGCCTTCTGAGATTCAACAAAATTATCTTAGTACAACAAAATGAGACTAGGTCCAAAATGTCTCAATAATATGCCATATTATCACAAAAGTGCGCACATAATAACAACATATGACAACAAAAGTTTCAATAAGTCTCAAGACAACATAAAAACAATTGTGCATACTCTCACTAATCCAACATATCAAAACATAGTCAACTTCATTTGAGTCACATAAGTTTCAAAATACTCTAATGGTAAAATATTTATCAGTGGGATAAAACTTAACTCTGTGATAAAATTATTCAAATTGAGTCTGAAACTCACAATATTTATCTCCAACAACACAAGTACAAAACAGAGAGAAATACATTATTGCAGAGTCATCAAAATGTGGTTGTAAATCAAAAACAATATGAAACCTAACCAAAAACAATTAGATAATTACAGAGTCTCACAAAATTGGCTTCATTACCAACCACATATTCTGCCTCCACAATTGAGGAGATTACAAGTATCCATTTGACACTTAACAACAGATCAACTCCTCTTTGTTATAAAAAATATAAATCCTTAAAGGATTTTCTCAAATGGGTAACCTATACCAAAATTCACTTAAAGTGATTTGATCACTTGTGAGTGAGATCAAAATCCATAATACCTTACACGTATTATTGGATTACTTGCAAGTTTACAACAGCTCACTTAGGATCACTCAAGTGTTATAACATAGGCAATAAATAAACAATACACACTTGAGCATATAACTAAGTTACCAATAGCGGAAGCACATAAGATCTATTTTTAACTAGTATTGAGGACATATCAATCATAAAGTCTCTAACTCTCATAATAACAAAAAAGAATTACACATTAATGAGCAACAAGATTACAAATTTAACATATTTCAAATTTTTTTTTTTGAATATGTGTACTTTATAAGACAATCCATTAATAATAATAAAATTTCAAATATCTGTATGCCTTAAAACACAAAATAGGCATCACCAAGACCTTTCACAAAATATAAACGATTGAATATAAGATCTTATCTAACATAAAACAAAAATAACAACACTAGTCGTTAGTAAACAACTAGTATAAAATACATTAACAACAAGGTTTGCTCCCACTTACCTATGACAACATATATTTATAACCATTACAAAGAAACCAATACATTAATCAATATCAAACTACAATGCCTAAGTGCTTGAATCATGTCATATACACACTTTGAGCATGCACTTAAGTATTTATTTACCTTTAATCTTAGGCCTTAAACATTTAATAAGCTTCACCAAAATAGGCATTTCAGCAAACTTAGGCGGGATTGCAAGATACAATGACCTTAGTTCAATTAATTGCCTAGTTAATTGAGCATGAGAAAACCAATGCTTATATAAGCATGCTACAATTTTGGATATGGTTTTCTTTTTTCCTTTTGTGTTTGTCATTGCTTTATTGTTGAGACCTATAGTGAGGATATAGTTAAATCTCTTAAAGTACATTGCAATATAGTGGACTCCCTATAACTATAGTTGTCGTATATTGTTGATGATAAACCTTAATCTTTGATAAGGCAACATGTTAAAGACTTGTTAGCCTAATAAGGTTTTGAAAAAAATAATTTCTTTAACTTTCTAATGTCTTAAATTGTGGTGTTATTGATGTGTAAAATCACCTCTTGAACCTATTTTGTAATGAGTATTTTGTAACAATTTTGGGATATACATATATGTTTTGTATATTATCTGTATATACTTGGCATTACTATTATTTTGTTAATGCTCAAGCATTGTAATAGTTACTACTTTGTGGTAGTAAATTTAACTTAATGTTACTTCTCATTGGTTTTCTATTTGTAAGGAATAATTAAGAAGCAATTATGCTTTTGTATTATTCTAATGTCATGATTCTTAAAACAAATAATCAAATTTGGTTTTGAAATATCATGTGGTAAAATCCTTGGATCAAAATTGTTTTTCTAAGGTTTCTTAAATGTTATGATGGATGTGGTTTGTTATATAAATGATTTGATCGATATCTTTTGTGTGTATTTATTATGAGCTCAAGTCATCATGAAATCACTTCAATTAATAAATACTCCTTTTGTTAACAATGCACAATTTGAAACTAATAATATTTGAATTAAACATATTGTACCTATGACATTATTATTCAACAATTTCTTTATTTGAGAATAAGGTAAAAGTTTATATGCTTATATTATATATAGGTTGAATATATGAAATTTCCTATGGTTAATTGAGTTGAATATTCTTTACTGTTGCTAAGGAGAATATGACTTTTTTTTTTAAATTATTACTCTTTTTTTTTGGAGTAATTAGAATAAATATGTGAAGTTTGTAGGACTAGACATCTGCAGGTGGCCCAATGGATCTCGGATGGATCTCGGATATCCTCTGATACCATCTTAGAATTTGGGGTAGACATCTGGAGCGTGAAGTTTGCAGGACTAGACATCTGCTAGTGGCCCAACGAATCTCGGATATGCTCTGATACCATCTTAGAATTTGGGTTTAGGCATAACTCAATCCCAAAAGCTAGCTCAAAGAGTGAGGGTTGCTCCCTTCTTATAAAGACTATTCAAGCCATATCACTATCTAATGTGGGACTCTCAATACACCATCTTACGCCCAGATGTCCAGTCTTGGTGCAAAGGAGAGACCCCTACTCTCATCCTATATGTATTATGGTTGCCCCATTGAGATCATAAGCTTCAATGCATATAGGGAAATATGGTAGTTTCTCTCCTATGCATCAGGACTAGACATCTGGAGCGTGAAGTTTGCAGGATTAGACATCTGCAGGTGGCCCAACGGATCTCGGATATGCTCTGATACCACATATAAGATTAAAATAAAATTTATATATGAATTTAAAACACCTTTATTATGTAAGGTAGAAAGCGTACCTGTGTTAGCCATTAAGCTTATCGATAAATCTGTATATTGAATAAGAATTCATATCTCCAAGAGAAGCATCATGAGAAGATTATCAGGAATCCTGGTGTATAGGAGAGAAATTACCCTCTTTCCCTATATACATTGAAGCTTATGATCTCAATGGGGTAACCATAGTACATATAGGATGAGAGTAGGGGCCTCTCCTTGTGTTTACAATATGGGTTAACCTACCCATCATAGAAAACCCATACACAAGGCCTACATATCACCACAATTCACAATAGGTTTAAGTGCTTATAAAAGCTCAATAACAAAAATGATCATAAATGGACTTAACTAATATATGTTTTACAAATATGACATTCAATTAATCTAAGTTTTTTAATAAATATGTGACTATGTTAATCCACATAGAATTAAATAATCCAACAATCATGTGATGCGTTCTATGTGAATATGCAATGATTTTGATTGTTCAATAGATAGTTCAATTGAATTTAAAGTCAACAAGTCAATTAATTGATGTCCTCAAATCTTGAGCGTCAATTTTTTCTGAAACTTGATCATGCACATTATCTTGTAACGGTTGGATGATTTCTTGAGGGGTCAATAGAAAACAATTTTATTTCTTGATCGAAATCTGCAAGATACATATTCTGATTTGAATTTCGATCTGTTATAAAATATGTATCTATGACGACGATGCATTCAATTACGATCTCAAATAATACATCATTTATAAAGTACGATCTGTTTAGGGCATAAGAACACCATCCTACTTGCTGTCACTGATAATTGGAGCAAGATATTCTTTAGCATACGACAAATTTACCAAAAATAAAGAGATAAGTTGTATACTTTCGTTTTACACATAACAGACCTTTTTATAGGCATAATACAACTTGCCCAATGCAACAAGAAAAAAATAAAATCGTGACGGAATTTTGTTACGGCATATATACCTATACTCATACAAGTAAAAACCCTTCAAGAATACTCCTAACCCATACAATAATATATTAGGATTTAAATTCTGTTAAAAAGTTATCCTAAAATAACTAAATAGAATCCCTGAAAATAAATATCCAAGAAAATTATAATAATTTACAAATACAAACACATTTATAATTTACTCTTCTTTTATGTCGTATATAAAATATTTTACACAAATATATCATTTTCTATAATTTTATTGATGAAAATTTACAAAAATTATCTTAATACTAATCTCGTTACTATTAAGTATTATTCTTATGATTAATTTAAGAAAATTAGAAAATAATTAAACCGAAGGCATTATTAACAACTAATTATGAATATTAAATTTATTGTGCTCTGTACTTTTATATTATACCGAAGTTTAAAATTAAAATTAAATTATATAACTAATTTTCAAATATTAACAATATAATTTTGATTTATTAAGAAAAACGCAATGTTTGTTGTACTATATAATTGCATTATTTTAACTGGGAATGTATTAAATAATAATTCTTCTCTTTTATATACTAACAAGTGAAAAGCATATATTTAACAGTAAGACAACAATCCACATGTAAAATTGCAAAAGGGTCGTACAAGCTACAAGTTCAGGCTACTGTAATTTCGTTGATATCGGAATTGAGCATCAAAGGGGAACGCATATATCGACCAAAAGTTACGAGATGCGAGTGGTTAAGTTGATAATTATTTATTAATTATTAATTTTATAATAAATATTTAAAAATTTATTAAATATAAATAATAAATAATAAATATTTAATAATTTATTCTAAATAATAATTTTTTATAAAAAAAAAATGAGTTTCAAAATAATGTTTACTGTTCACTAAAATTGGGTTTTGTTGGGGAAGCTCGTGACCTCATGCTAAATTAAAACGGTTTGTTTTTAAGTTTTAAACTTTGAAATAATGATGTATAAATGACCATAATAAGATATTTTTTGGTGAGTATTACTTTGATTTTTTTTAGAACATTAGTTTTTAAAATAAGTTGTTAAATATTATTTATATTTAAAAAAGTTTAAATAATTATTATAAAATTAATAATTAATAATTTATTTTAATGCTATACATAGTTATAAGAACTGGATCGATATAGTCGATTCGGTTAGGGTACTAAGTTAATGGGTCATTGATTCAATCAGTGGGTTACTAGTCGAACTACATAAAATTAAATAAATATTTATATATATATATATATAAATACACACTATATATGATGATATTTATCATTATAAATAACTAAAATATATTTATTTTGAGAAAAAATATGACTTATAAGAAAAGAAAAAGAGTTTAATCCTTAATTTATAAAAAAAAAAACCTTAATATTTTCATTAAAATGCTCATAACTTAAAAAATAAGTTTTTTTTAAAAAAAAATTAGGACTGCCATGGCGTAGATCTCGAAAAGTTATATGAAATGAACATATAATTAGTCTAAATTAAACAAATGCGTTAAAAGTTATGATTTTTCAAAATTAAATTGTTTTTTAATTTAGTGACCTGGCCGATTCCAGTTTAACCGGCTGAGTTACTGGTTTTCATTCAAAATCGGCCGGATCGTACCGGTTCTGAGAAATACCCAATCCAACTAGTCACCTAGACCGGTTACTTAGTTGGTTCACCGATTCACCAACTGGTCCGATCCGATTTTTATAACATGGATGCTATACCATCAAAATATTATAATATTTTTTTTTATATAAATGAAAACGGATCATTAATTGAAGGGCGTTCTCGATCGGATGAATCGAGGTTACTAGCTAAAATATATCAGCATCATAAATTTTAAAAATAAGTTAAAATACACGTTTGGTTGATAATAAAGTTAAAGTCGAGCGCATATGTGCTCAAGCGGTTATTAGCAAAATCTTTTACTTAAAGAAAATGTTCATTCTGCATTGTCAAATAACTAATTATTTTAAAAATTTAAGTTGTTATTCCTTTACATAACAATTTTTTGACCTTGAGGTTTGGACAAAGCATGTAAGTATCAAATTCTGATCACGAAGTGGTCGATCATCTGATACCATACATGTTAAACATCAACTATTTCAAAAATTTAGTTGCTAAATAGAAGCTCATAAATTTTTTTATATCTAACACCCATGATATATGTGAGATATAAAATTATATATATATATATATATAGAGAGAGAGAGAGAGAGAATCAATATTATTGTTAATAGTATGTAAAATATGCGGCATTTTGTTTTACATATTCTACATAATATATTTAATAAATCAATTTTATTTTAGAATTAATTTCATATAAATTTAATTTTTATATTACATGTTATATTTGACTAACTTGATATATTATACAAATTAAGAATACAATAAAAATTCTAAAAAAATATAATATCACCATTTGTTTAAGTAAAATTTATTGAAAAGGGATTATAAATCTAAATATTTATGAAAAATGACTCTAATTAAACTAAGCTTTAATTAATTATTAGTTGGAAATATTATTATATAATCATTTGAGTGTAGTTACTTCAATACAATGGTAATAGTTATACATAATAACTTACTAATTACATTCATAACAAATTATTCAAAAGGGATATTTTTACTAAATTATTCAGGTTCATACAAGAATTTGAATATTTTAAAGTGAGGAGTGTATTTTAAAAAGTAAATTATAAAATTATAATTATTCATTAAAAAAATTTTAAAAAAATTCTTACATATTCATAATTGATATGTTTATATTTTATAAAAATCTGGCAACTTAATTTTTTATAAACGGTTACAACATTACAGTTTATCTTTCAAAGTATCAAAAGGAGTTACAACTCACTTTAAAGTATCAAAATCCGTCCATACATAAACTGGAGGAGCAAAAGGAGTTTCTTTTAATTTAAAAGAAAAAGGAGTAGTTGTTGTTTATTTTATTTTTTTCAATCTTAAGTAAAAGGATTATAAATGCAGAGGTTGCAGCCGTCTCTGACGGGATGGATGTGAGTGGGCCATTTCTATTTTTGTCAAATTCGGCCCAATCACTTTATTTGACTTATTTTAGATGGGACAAGACAAGACTCTCTGACCAAAAAGAAAGTAACATAGTAATGAGTAACAAGGTTTTTAAAATCAAACTCGTGATTAAACTGGTCAAAAAATTAATTTAAGGTAATGATTCAATCGTAAATGAAACATAGTTAAATAGGAGTATAATAAAATAAAATAAATATATATATAATATATTAATTAAATAAATTAAAAATTATAAAAAATAATACAAATGATAAAAAATAGTTTACATTTTATTTTTTGAGAGTCTAAAATATTCTGTAACAGTATTATAGCTTATTTTTGTTTAAAAAAAATTTCAGTTTCAGTTCAATGTAATATATAATCAATTATATATTCAGTTTCTAAGCTTTTATACAATTTAAGTTTAAGTATTTCATATAAAATTCTTTTTAGATTGACTTATATTCAATTTTTAAATCAAAATGACATTATTTGATTTAGCAAATTTTATTTTTTTTTTAAAAAAAGAGGATCAGTTGGACCAATTGGACCAGTCTGGATCAACTGGTTCACTAATTTTTTATCGGTTCACTAGTTTTTAACTAGTTTTTGACCTGATCGATTTTTTGGGGTGGACCGAACTGGTAGAGTGACCGGTTCCCAGTCGAACCGGTCTGACTAGCCGGTCCAATCTAATTTTCAGATCACTGATGAGTAATGATATTTTTATATATAATATTTTCATATATTTTTGTTTCTATTCTCTTATTTTATTATTTTCTTTTTTTAACATTAAAAAATTTAAATAAATAAAAAAATATAAAATATGTTAAAAATATTACCATTTTTCTATTGACATTTTATTGATCATAACATATGTTTCGGCCCTTTTTTTTTCTTTTTTTTTTAAATATTCAAATTTTTAAAAAATATTTGTTATCTATTTAAAAATTTTAACCAATATTTATATTATCTATAAACATCATGAGTATTGAACTATTTAAGATATGACACATGATGCAAAATTTTATCAGAAGTTTGATATAAAATGGAGAAAATCTTGCATACACTGAATAATACTCTCAACTAATCATGAAATAACATATATTATAATAAAATATTAAATAAATAATTTAAAACTAAAATTATAACACATGTCATTTTATAATTGGTTGAGAATATTACTCTCAAACTTTTTAAGAATTTCTCTATAAAATGACTATGTATATGTGTATATGACGAATTGATTGGCAACTGGAATCGATATAAATTAAAATTAAAATTTCACCAATAAATAACTTTTTATTATATCTTTCACACAAAATTTATGGCCAATATTTATATTATCTATTAACGTCGTGAGTCTAGATCTATTCAATATACGACACATGATGCAAATTTTCATCAGAAGTTTGATATAAAATGACTATGTAGATACACATACAACGGATTGATTGGCATTTGGCATCGATATAAATTAGAATTAGTATTTCACTAATAAATAACTTTTTATTATATCTTTCACACAAAATATATCACTTCATTAAAAGTTTACATAGATCTTGTTCAAAAAATTTCACATTATTTTTTTATATCCATTATTATATATTAAAATTAAAATAATATATATATATATATTTAATATAAAAATGAATTGTTTGATTACATATTTTTTGCTTTATTTTTTAAAATTTATCATACAAGATCAACATGATAAATTGTTAATTAGTTAGGGTATGTTGATACTGATGTAAATCAAAATCAATATTACATTAATGAATAACTTTTTATGAGACTAATGTTATATAAAATTCGCCATCAGACTAAATGCATATCATGTAGATAGAATTCACTTCAATCCAAGATTATTTTATATTTCATCAGTTTATATTAAAAATAACATATAATATGGTTTAAAATTTTAAAAAACTATCGCTGGTCACATATTTGTAATTATTTTAATATTGAAAACTTTATATATATATATATATAAGATCAACATATTAATTATATATAAAGAAAAAATTTCTAAATAGAGAAAAAGAGAAAAATAATTGTACACCATAATATTTTCCAAAATTAAATAGACTAAAATAAAAATAGTAGAAACTAGAAGGCCCAAGGTGAGAGACACGTGGAGAGAGTTGTGAAGGGGATCTTTCATAACTGAAGTTTATGCGATTAAATTAGTGCATAATAAACCAAACCCATCGTGACATCCGGTCCACCATAGCCCAATATATAATAGGCCCGGTTTAATTCTAACCAGGCACTAACGAAGGCAAAAACTATGGCAGGCGGTAGCAGAGATTATATTAGTGTGGGCTAAGGCCCTTATCACATATGCCAAATTGGATTAACCAATTACCATTTTATTGTCGTTCCATTTGCGTTACCACCACATGTTCTATAACTCAAGCCGAGTTGTGGGGAATTTTTCATGGCCTACAGCTTGTGAGGTCTTTGAACATAGACCATATATATTATCATTGAGGCTGATTCTGTCTGTGCTATTCGTTTGTTGAAGACTGGTTGTGAAGACTGTCATTTATGTGCTGCTGTGCACCTCTTGTTCAGCAATGTAGCCGTTGATGGAGCACGGTGGAGAGGTTAAATGGCAACATGTTTTTCGTGAAGTCAATGCTTCTGCTGATGGTCTGGCTAGACATGGTCACAGACTAGAGTTAGGTGTGCATCGTTTTCATCAGGTTCCTTCGTTCTTAGCTCTACCTTTTTTTACTGATGTGTCTGGAACTCTCTTTGATAGAGTTGTAACCTAGGTTTGCTTTAGTTTGTTGTTTGCTTTTGAGTCTCTGAGCCCGTTCTTCCAAAAACAAAACAAAACAAAACAAAACAAACGTTACCTAAATATTTGTCAAATTATCAAATATTCAAAATCAAATAGAGATTTTTGGAATTTGCTTTATTTTGTTGGGTGAAGAATTAACATGAGTTAGTCGTGAACGGTTTAGGTAGTTTACAAAAAGTTATTAAATACGCAATTTTGTCCATGAAAATATCTCAATCACAATTTATTCTTTAAATTTATTTACGTATTTCATAAATGATGGAAAAACATAGTATAAACACAAAGTTCTTATTACAAAATCATACAATTTCTCAATCCCAAACAGTAGCATGCACAGATCATATAGATTACCAAGAAGAACGAATTTCAAGGATTACCTGGATAGGAAGATGATGAACAGTCCATGGTGTTCCTGTAGCAGATCAAAGAGAAACAGCAGAATTCTTGATTTGTCAGTTCTTGATGTGTGTGTGAAGAGAAACTACTCCTCTCCTAGGGTGCCGTTTTCTAGTGTGCAGTCTCAATGGGGAAACCACATTGAAACCCTAGCTAGGAATATGGGCCTCTCCCTGTGCATGAAAATGGGCCTGCTTGCCCATCATAGCAGGCCCAATAAAACAGGCCTACCACATTAAACCCACGTAATAAAATGTGCTTAATAGTAACAGGCCCAATAACCATCAGATGATCACATAATTGGGCCAACAACAATAATAACAATATGCTCTAATAGTTTTGACATCAAATTAATCTGAGTTTTAGTAAAATAACACTGATTTATGCAAGTCCAAATTAAAATAATCCAACAATCTCCCACTTGGACAGCATAAGTCAGGTTGTTTGCTTTGATAAAGAAAACAATACTCCAGATTAATTTACAATATGTGGCCACAATAAGATGTCAAAATTGAGCGAGCACCATCAACCATCGGTCCAAAATGAAACTATAAGTAGCTTAGTAATATAGAAAATCATGCCCGATAGGGGCACTGACATCATATATATCAAACACTCATATTTCAGTGACCTGATAAATGTGGGATGTGGAATAAGGAAAAGCATATCAAAATTGTGATTAATCATGCAATTCCAAAACAAACGGCCCTAGCATCCACCCAAGATGCTTGCTAAGATTCAACAAAGTATCTCAGCATAACACAATGAGACTGGGTCCAAAATGTCTCCAAAATATGCCAAAATTATACATGTATAATCATAAACAAAATTGCGCAGAATAATAATATCATATGGCATCAACAACAATAATAATGATAATAGCAACAATTTATTCAAGAGTCTTGAGACATAATAATAATAAAGTTAATGTTGCTATAAATCATAAGATAAAACTCCCACTAACCCAAGGCATTAAAAGATCTCACAAGACCTATATGGGTTACATGATCTACAAAAGTTTTAACAATTAAACCCTTGGTTAGAGGATCTGCCATCATAAGTTCTGTAGGTATATACTCAATACGAGTCTGAAACTCCTAAACTTTCTCTCTAACAAACATATACTTGGTGTCAAAATGCTTTGAACATTTAGAATTTTTATTGTTCTGAGAGAAGCTCACTACAGCAGAGTTATCACAATATATGGTTAGAGGTCTGGAGATGCTCTCCACAACACCAAACTCAGAAATAAAATTCCTCAACCATATTGCCTGGCGAGTGGCTTCAAAGCAAGCCACATACTCTGCCTCCATAGTCGAAGTGACAGTAAGTGTTTGTTTGACACTTTTCCATGAAATAGCTCCTCCTGCCAACATAAAAACATAACCTGATATGGATTTATGGTCATCAGGGCAGCCACCATAATCAGAGTCAGAGTAGCCTATCACCTCAAGATGATCAGACCTTTTAAAAGTGAGCAAATAGTCTTTGGTACCCTGCAGATACCTCATAACTCGTTTAGCAGCTTGCCAATGACCCATACCTGGTTTACTCAAGTATCTCCCAAGTACACTAATAGCAAAGGTTATATCAGGACGTGTACAAACCTGAGCATACATAAGACTGCCTACAGCGGAAGCATATGGGACCTTCTCCATTTCACTTCTTTCTTTTTCTTTCTGAGGACACTGGGTATTAGAGAGTCTCTCACCCTTTTGAATGGGTGCAGTACACGGATTGCAAGATTTCATGTTGAACCTGCTCAAAACTCTTTCAATGTAGTTTTTCTGAGATAAGCCAAGAACCCCACGAGATCTGTCATGAATAATCTCAATGCCCAAAATAAAGGAAGCATCACCAAGATCCTTCATATCAAAATGGGCTGTTAACAACTGCTTAGTCTCAAACAGAAAATTCAAATCATTACTAGCCAGCATAATATCATCAACATACAAGATAAGTATTATAAATCTACTCCCACTATTCTTCAGATAAATGCATTGATCAATTGTATTTTCTCTGAAGCCAAAAGAGCAGACAACCTTATCAAACTTCAGATACCATTGCCTAGAGGCATGTTTTAATCCATAAATGGATCTCTGCAACTTACATACAAGATGCTCTTTGCCCTCTTCCTTGAAACCATCAGACTGGTCCATGTACACATCTTCATATAAGTCACCGTTGAGGAAGGCAGTTTTAACATCCATCTGATGTAGCTCTAAATCAAAATGAGCCACCAAAGCCATCACAACTCGAAAAGAGTCTTTAGTGGAGACCGGAGAAAAGGTCTCCTTGAAATAAATGTCTTCCCTCTAGTTGTAGCCTTTAGCAACAAGTCTGGCCTTATACCTTTCTATTTCACCTCTGGCATCTCTCTTGGTCTTAAAGACCCATTTACACCTAACAGTCTTACCTGCAGCAGGTAACTCCACCAACTCCCAAACATTATTCTTCTTCATAGAAGCCAGTTCATCCTCCATGACTATCAACCACTGCGAACCATGAGAGCCAAAAATAGCCTCTTGAAAATTAACAGGATCAGAGTCCCTACCTGAATTAAATTCATGCTCCTGCAAGTAAACAAAATAATCTCTAAATTTGGTGGGTCCAGTAGGCTTGGGAAGCCTCTCTGATCTTCTGGGTGGAGCCAAGTCTACAGCTTGGTTATGTTCATCATTATCAACCTGTTGCTGAGGAATGTTAACATCATTGATTGGATCAACAATGTCATTATGAGTCACCACTGGTGTCTCTACCTCTGAAAAGGGAATAATGGGTGTAGGAACAACAACACTCTCATCTCTGAAGTCAATAATGCGAGGCTCAAGACTCCCACCATGCTCCATCTCATTATCAAAATAAACAGCTCGATCAGATTCAATAACTCTAGTGGTATGTGAAGGACAATAGAACCTGGATCCCTTGGATCCAGTGCAATACCCAATAAAGAAGTTGCTAATTGTTTTAGGATCAAGTTTCTTCAGCTGTGAATTTTAAGGTCTCACTTCTGCTTTACAGCCCCAAACACGAAAATGCTTCAAACTGGGTTTTCTACCTGTCATCAGCTCAAAAGGAGTCTTGGGAACAGACTTGCTAGGAACATGGTTCAAGATGTATGTAGCTGTTTTTAAAGCATCACCCCATAAGAACTCTGGAAGAGTCGAATGGCTAAGCATACATCTCACCATATCCATAAGGGTGCGATTTCGCCTTTCAGCAACCCCATTTTGTTGAGGAGTGCCAAGCATAGTATATTGTGCCTCTATAACACTATCCTGCAAGAACCTAGCAAAAGGTTCAGGATTTCTTCCAGTCTCATCATATCTGCCATAGTACTCACCACCCCTGTCAGACCTAACACATCTAATCATCTTGCCAAGTTTCAATTCAACAGCGGCCTTGAACGCCTTAAAGGCATCTAAAGATTCAGACTTTTCACAAAGCAAGTCAATCCATCCATGCCTAGAGAAATCATCAATAAAGGTAATGAAATATCTAAAACCACCCATAGCAGTAGGAGTAATGGGTCCACATATATCTGTGTGAATCAATTGCAGAACTTCTTCATTCCTGGCAACCCTACTCTTTCTACTCCTAGCAGTGAGTTTCCCTTTTACACAATCAACACAAGTATCGAAATCTGAAAAATCAAGATTATGCAGAATATTTTCTCTGATCAATCTCTCTATTCTCTCCCTGGAAATGTGCCCCAGACGTTTGTGCCACAACATGGAAGAGTTTTCAACAACTCTACCACGTTTCTTTCCAACAACAGTGTTGACAACTGAATATTGTTGGTCAATAGGAAAGGATCTAGTACCTAACAAATACAAACCATCACACAAATTTCCAGAACCAACAACAACAGAATCATAGGACAAAGAAACCCTTTTATTACTGAAGTGAAAAGAGTAGCCACAATCATCCAAAACGGAAACAGAAATCAAATTCCTTCTCATTGAAGGTACAAAAACAATGTCTTTCAAATTTAAAACATGTCCAGTAGACAACTCTAAGGAAACAACTCCTATGTGCTCCACTTTCACACTAGCTCCATTCCCAACAGTGATCATCAACTCCCCTTCATTTCGCATCCGCCTGCTTCTGAACTCCTGCAAGGAGTTTGTAACATGAATAGTGGCACCAGTATCTAACCACCATGTATGGGAAGGAACATCAACAAGGTTTGATTCAAAACATACTAGAGCCAAGGGGTTACCTTTCTTCTTCTCAAGCGAGTTCTTAAACTTCCAACAATCTGCTTGTTTATGCCCAATCATGTCACAGAACTTGCACTTTTCATTGAACCGAAATCTAGGCTTTGCAGAATTCTCCCCAGAATGTTGCTCAGATTGCTGACTAGAATGTTGCCTCGAATCGCCACTCCCCTTCTTCTTAAACTGAAACTTTCTGCCCTTGTTCTTATAGAACTTCTTCTTGTCTTTACCCTTGTGAGAGGTAAATTGCACACTATGAGACTTGCCCTTCTTCATTGTCTCCTCCCCTTGAGTGAGGATGGAAATCAGCTCATCAATACTCCATTCATTTTGCTGGGCATTATAGGAGGTTCTTAGCACATCAAACTGATAAGGAAGAGACTCAAACACATGCCATATTAGAAAACTCTCTCCCAACTCCATCTTCATAAACTTCAGCTTATTGTACCAGTTCACAAGCTTCATGACATGTTCACGGACACCTCCCACTCCATCATATTTAGTCTTTCCCAATAAGGAAAGGTAATGGGCCTTCTCAGCCTTGTCAAACTTCTTGAACTTCTCACCAACAGCCTGGAGAAATTCTTTGGCATTTTCAATATCGCGGATACTATCATTGATTGTCTTGTCCATGGTGTACTTCATTGTCATCAAACACACTTTGTTGGAGTGTGCCCATTTTTCATATTTGGACTTATCAGCAGCAGGAGACACATCTGTAGGCTTAGGAGGCTCATCCTCAGTGAGAGCCAAGTCAACATTGGACACAGCTAGAAACAATTTCAGAAACTCAACCCAGTCCTCATAATTGGTCCCATTCAGCCTTGTCAAGGCATTCATTTGCATAGACAATGCTGGATAGGAGGAAATACCAAAAGATTTTATATGTATCATCCGCATATCAATATATACATATTAAAGTGAATAGAATCAATTGAGCACTCATGCAATTATAATCCCGCCTAAAGGTCCCGAATTATAATACATAAGTAGACTCCCATATACATCAAGATTATGTCCCTAAAGCTAATACCGATAGGATATTAAAAACTCTAAGGCCATAATATTTAATATACTTCACTAAACACCAGGAATCATATCAACAAAGACAAACTGATAGGGTATGCGCATTATTAACACAATTCCCAATGCAAAAACAATATGGTATAATATTAAAATGACATTTTGTCATAATTGGTCTCGCGATAGGCGAGCTCACAACCACACAAAATGTCCAAAAATAATAATTCTAAATTATAAAATAATTTCCCAGATTTTATTCTTGCACAAAATTATAAAATATAATAACTCGCAAGTGTTGCACAATATTATAATTACATAATAATTACCCAGAAAATTTAACAGTATTCATACAGTGTCACACTTGAGAGTATGAAAAATATAATGTGCCTAATAATGTCACAATTATGTATAAAAAATTTCAAAGCCAAATTCGGTGAGTATCAGATATTTTTCACAAATACAAAACTGGGAAAAATTAAAATAAATATTTAGTGGAAATAAAAAATTACCAAAAAATAAATTCTGAGCGCGTGAAGTCCAGAAATGAAAAAATAAATAAAAACATAATTTTTTTAGAAGTGCCACGCGCCTGCACTCTCCTATGCTGAGAGTGGGCCTTGACCGGGTAGGGAACTTCATCTTCCCTACCCGTTGAGCAACAATCCGGGTCGTATGACCCGGTTTACAGACCCGGTTCTGGGTTGCTCCAATCCTTGGAATTTCGCAACAAAATTTAGGGCTTTTTACATCATTGAAGCCAGAACCTAATGCCCTACAATATACCTAGTCAATTGATCCCATTGTTCACTGTAAAAGTTGGGAAACCGAAAGCCCTAAAGAGGCAAAACCTTCATTGATGGTGGCGGTCCAACCTTGCCAGATCCAACTGATTTGAAGCATAAAAACTTCTTCATTCAAAAACTAGAACGATTGCAAAGCTACAGTGAAACGAAATCAATTCAATTTTTTTTTTATTAGTGGGATTTTATTAACAAGAGGAAAAAAAAACGAAAATTGTGTATAAAAAAAACCCTATATATCAAGGTTCTGGAATTATGCAATTAACAAATATGTGCAGCCACAAATGAGATTAAGACGGCTCTGATACCAATTGATGGAAAAACATAGTATAAACACCGAGTTCTTATTACAAAATCATACAATTTCTCAATCCCAAACAGTAGCATGCATAGATCATATAGATTACCAAGAAGAACGAATTTCAAGGATTACCTGGATAGGAAGATGATGAACAGTCCATGGTGTTCCTGTAGCATATCAAAGAGAAACAACAGAATTCTTGATTCGTCAGTTCTTGGTGTGTGTGTGGAGAGAAACTACTTCTCTCCTAGGATGCCGTTTTCTAGTGTGCAGTCTCAATGGGGCAACCACACTGAAACCCTAGCTAGGAATAGGGGCCTCCCCCTGTACATGAAAATGGGCCTGCTTGCCCATCATAGCAGGCCCAATAAAACAGGCCTACCACATTAAACCCACGTAACAAAATGTGCTCAATAGTAACAGGTCCAATAACCATCAGATGATCACATAATTGGGCCAACAACTATAATTACAATATGCTTTAATAGTTTTGACATCAAATTAATCTGAGTTTTAGTAAAATAACACTGATTTATGCAAGTCCAAATTAAAATAATCCAACAATAAATTTATAAAGTTTGTATTGCATTAATTTTTAGGGATTAAGATAAAAATATAAGAAGAATTAATGTAATATGAGTTTTAAAAATTTAAAGATTAATTTATATACATAAATAAATATAAAAATTAAATTGACAATAATTTTCAAAGACTAAATTATTTATTTACTCTAAATTTAAATATCAGTATTGTTATTATACTCAAAAAGAATCTTAATTGGTGGAAACCAGAACAAAATTGACTCAGTCATCTCGAGTGCCCTTACATATTTGGGTGGGTTCATAATGACAATTAGTAATTTAGATGGTTTATAAGTAGTGTTGAGTATAGATTTTTATATAGTCATTATAAAAAACAATTACTAATTATTGTGATGGATCAAGATAGAAAAATAAAAAAGTTACATTTTATATTATATTTTATAAAAACAATTACATCAATATATTTATATAAAGATTCACAAACAATTTAACAATCTGTTTGTATTTCTTTTTTTTTAATTAACAATCTTTAAATTTGTTAAAGATTTTGCAAGTTAAATGTTGAAGTGGATTACTGTATGGTTAATAGGATAAATAGACTACGTATAATCAAATGGGTTGCTTACCTGACCAAATGCAGCGGTCACAAGTAAGGGTGAAAATAGATCAGATTGCTTAACAAAGACCTATAGCCTAGTTTATTTTTGGCCTAATTTAGCTTAACCTATTTATTAAGAAAGTCAGACTTAGGTTTTTTAAAAGCCTATTTAGCTACATAAATCTAGGCTTAAGCATTAAAAAAATCTATTAAATTTAACAAACTGGCCTCTTTATTTATTATAATAATATATAATTAAAATTTTATAATACTTATATAATTTAATAGTTATATCTTAATATAATTTATTTATTTTATACATAATATAATAATTTTATTAAAGGTTAAGTATACTTGAAACCTATAAAATTTGAGTGTGTTAGCTTATTCGAAAGCTTTATGCAATATAAGCCTTTAAATAAACTTTCAAATCACGTCAGACTTTTTAATTTTCATAAAAAGGTCAAGTCAAACAAAAAAAAAACTTCTAATAAGTAACAAATCAGATTAAAATTAATATTTTTTAAAACAGCCTAAACCTATTTAAAATAAAACCTAACATAACCCACTTATTACCAACCCTTACTACAAGTCAAAAATTAAACGCACGCAGCAAAGGGCGTGGAATGAGAAAACAAAGTTGGTGTTTGTGAATGCATGGTGCGTTGCGTTGCTGAAGTCAAGTCAAGTCAACCCGTGTTTATAATATCATATCATCAATGCTTTTCCTATTCCTTGCCCTGCCCGGCCTTTCATGCGTTCCCTTCCTCTCACTCCTCGTCTTATTAGTTATTAGATATTAAATTATAAGTTTAATAAAATTGTTAGATTATTATGTTGTTATCACGTATCACATTACTAAAATATTTTAATCTCTCATATAGTTTTGATCATAATTTAGTTAATTTAATTATGTGTTAATGCATGATTGAATAATATAATAAATTTTTTAAAATTAAAAGTGGATTAAAATAGCCCAATTCTCTATTTGAAACCAAAGTTCATTTTGTCTATATATATATATATATGCAGACTTAATTAGATGTCAATTCAAACTCTAAAATGGAACATTACAACAAGTATTTGATGGTAGTTACTAGTTACAGCTAAAATAAAATAGAGAAAGCACATTAGCTATTTGTTTAAACAAATATAACGAGTTGTAGATTATTTCTTGTCTTATTCACCTCTACTTATATATTGTATAAGGAAATTATTGACCATTTCATAGAATCGGTGTCACTCGTGGCCAAAACTGCAGGCTGATAATCATATCTTATTCACGTGCCCTGTGGCTTATGTGCACATTCCACCTTAACAAATGCATCATCAACTGCCATGAATTTGTCAACAAACAATTAATTATATATGCAAAGGGACCACAAGTCGCATTGGTGAGTGGTGTGTAGGCCCAACAAAAGCCGGGACCTTTTTTCTTTGTCTAACATACACTTGTAAATAATTGCTGTATTGATTCATCATTTAATATAAGTTATTAATTAATAATAATAACAATTTAAGGGTTGAATTTTAATAAGTAAATCAATTTATGAGGTTAAAATTATTTTACAAGAAAGCCCTCGAATCCAAGATTGATTACAAAAAGGTCCTTAAACCCGAGATTGATCCCTTCAAAAAATACATTCCTTCTAAAGACACCATATGAGATTCATAATCCTAGAAGAAGCCAAAAGTGTAATATAAATTTGTTAAAAAAAATCTTACGGGATTCATAGTCTCAAAAGGGGCCAAAAATATAATATAAAATTTTTTAGGGGAAAAATATAAATAAGTAAAAACATTAAAAATTCTAAATTATCTCTTACATGACTGGTAGTCCTAACAAGGGATGAATATAAAATTTAAAGTTATTTAAAATTTTATGAAAGACCATAATGTAACTACTAATTTTGATAAAGTTTTAAATCTAAAATTAAAATTAAAAATTAGGTTAAACACGCATAAAATTAAAAATTGGACCAATAAAATTATGAAAATATTATAAATTTTCAAGAATGCAATATTATAGTCTAAATTTTCTTAATATAGCAGGAATTTTTCAAAAGAAATCCAAGAATTTCTAAAATAAATAAATAATTCAGTACAACAAATAAATATATAAAAATAAATTACAAATTTGTGATTGACACACCGCATTAATAATATTTGAAAAAAATAAAAAACAAAGAAATAAATTTATGGAAAAATATAAAAATAAAGTTATACATGACAAGAATAAATTAAACACTCATGAGTCAATTTAGACAAAATTCAAATAAATTGAACAAAATTACATAACAAAAAATATAAAAAAAACCATACATATAAAAAAGTTAAATATAAAATTATATATAAGAAAATACCCATAGAGGAATAAAACTAAATATAAAAAATTATTTAGTATCAGTCATGATTAAAAATAAAATATATTAAATTAAATAATGCAAGTCATTTGACTTAAATTCCACCCTATACAAATTTTAACATAAATTATGAAAAGTATATGCGTCATTAATAACTAAGAATTTGATTTAAGATGAAAAAAATATAGGAAAAAAATGTTAAAATTTTCACAAATGTAAAAATTTATACATTTTTAAATACCAATAGAGGAATACAACTAAATATAAAAAAAAAACATTTAATAGCGGTCATAATTTAAAATAAAATGTATTAACTTAAATGAAACTAGATTATATCAAAATTATTTAGCTTCCTCTCTATACAAATTTTAACATAAATTATATACGCCCATCAATAATTAAGAATTTGATTTAATTTGAAAAAAATAGAGAGTAACAATATCTGGAGAGAAAAAATAAAAAGGCTCATGACAAACATTAATCTACAAAAATTACAAATTAAAAAGTATCAACAAAGGAATAAAATTAAATATAAGAAAACTATTTAAGTGGGGTCATGATTAATAATAAAATGTATTAACTTAAAGGAAAAAAAGATTATATCAAAATCATTTAACTTCCGTATATTCAAATTTTGAAATATATTACGAAAATTCCATGCGTCCATCAATATCAAAGAATTTGATTTAAGTTAAAACAAATATAGGAAAAGAGTTATATAGAAAAATCTAAAAAGGTTCATTAGCCAGTCCCACAAATTTCAAACATTAATGTAAAATATTACATACAAACAGCAATAAAAAAAAGTCCAAAAAGGTTTAAATGTAAATATATTGTGCACTAAAAAGTGCCAAAGTATGTTGTAATTGTAATTATTAAAAAAGCTACCAATGGGCAATTATAGTAAGCAATAAATTTGGCCCTTTGCCAATCATTGGCTTCATAAAATAGTGTATTCAACATATTATGTTACACATAAAAGCGTATTTTGAAAACGTTAATTTTAAGACAATTTTTTAAATACAAAACCATCTAAATTAATGTAGAAAAAATTTGTATTAATTTTTATGTTTAAGACTATGTATTTTTCTTTTTCTTTTTATTTAACAACTTTTTAAATATTTAACATGTAATATTTTAAATATTGTATTTATTATTAACCATTGTGTCCTTTTTTACCATTTCATTTAACCATGACTATAAACAAATTATGTTTAATATTTAATAAATTTAATGTTGTATGATGACTTTTCAGTATAATATATTTAGTTTAATATTTTTATTATTTTAAGTACATATTAATGTTATTTTCGTAGCTAAATTAAACATATATTTAAGCTTTATTATATTTAATGCATTTTTACTTTTATATGTGTGTGCGTTGGGGGGGGGGAGGGGAGGGGGTTTGCCTAAAGCCTAATAAGGACTAACATGCCAAAAAACCAATGGGTAAGATTTTAAAAATAATTAAGTCAAAATTACACTTTTTACCTATTGCGATTGAGATTATATAATAGTGAATTTGATTGGTATCGATAAAAAATTCCTTTTTAGTGCACATTGAAGGCCTTTGACCCTCCACCCCTTTTCACTTTTTAATATGCAAAATTCAAACTTTTGCGGTTGAAGTTAGGGGTGTTTACGATTTAAAAAATTCATTTAAATTAAATTAATTAACTTCTTTTATTAAGAACCAATCAATTTTATTTTAATTGAAGAATAAGTTCAACTAAATCAATCGCAATTGGTTTAATTTAATTAGTTTTTCACAAAACACTTTTTATAAAAAAATTCATATACAATTTTACTTTTTTCTTTGTATGACCAAATTAAAAATAATTTCGTATAAAAGTCATAATAAAAACATTATTAATAATTATAAACAATAAATTAGTGTAAACATATTTATAAAAATAACAAAAATTTGAAATATAATCATTTATAAATATATAAATTATAAAAAATATGTAAATAATTATGAGTTTGGTGTAGTTTTATTTCATAAATATAGACTAAAAATCAAATCAAACTAATTGATTTTTATTAAAAAAAAACTAAAAATAGAAATCAACTTTTTTCAATTTTCAATTTTTTGATTTGATTTTTTTAGTTTACATCGATTTGATTCGGTTGTGAAGAATCTTAATACAAGTGTTCTAACATTTCCCTGTTCAGATGTGTCTATAAAAGCCTTCTTGCTTGTTCCTATTTCCAGAACGAAGAACATTTAATTTGAAACCCCTCCCCCCCTCTCTCTCTTTTTTAAGTAAATGGCATTCTCATTCTCGTCTATTATTCTCCTCCTCTCCAGCTTCTTAGTTTGCTTTACTGCTCTTCTCTACTCTGCATCTTTGGGAGCTGAAGCTCGGAGCTTGCCCATTATACCCATTTCTTCTCTCATTAGAAAAAAGCTCTTTGATACCATTTTCCTACACAAAGATGAGAATGCATGCCCTGCAAAAAACTTTTATACCTACAAGTCCTTCATTCATGCATCCAAATGCTTCCCTGGATTTGGTACTACCGGTAGTTTAACCACACGCAAGCGCGAGATTGCTGCATTTCTTGCGCAAATTTCCCATGAAACCACAGGTGGGTGGGCTACTGCACCTGATGGACCATATGCTTGGGGCTTGTGCTACAAGGAAGAAGTTAACCCTCAGAGTGACTACTGTAATTCTACTAACAAAGAATGGCCTTGTTACCCAGGCAAAAGTTACAATGGCAGGGGACCCATTCAACTTTCTTGGTATACACATACAATATTTGCATATTATTATTATTATGGTTATTGGTTTATTACTAACTGGTCTGCCATCCCCTCCATTTCACGGGATTTTTGACTCTATTTTTTTGTTTTGTGTATTTAGTGTAATTTTTTCATTGTATATGTATTTTTATGGTTGTTTCATACTTTTAATAAGATAATATTAATTTGATATTTTATGCATATGTAATTTTAATATATACCTCCGTAAATTTTATAAAATAGTTTTTATTTTAGGCTTTATGTGTTTTTTCATTATTTTTTACACTTTTAATAATGAGTTTAATTTAATTAACTTTCAGTATAAAGTTTTTATAGTATTATCAAATTATGTGTTGACGTATTATTAAAAAAATATTAACTTTTCAAGTAGTTGCTGTCATAGTCTAACTCATTTAATGATGTGATAATATCTCATTAAATGATAATGTAAAAAAGTTTTATATTAACTGTGTATTAAAATTATATCTTTTAATAATACAATTTGAGTTTAATTTTGAATCATTGTTAGTGTAAAAAAATTTACGCTATTGTTCAATTATATGTTAACAAATCATTAAAAAAGTGTGACTTTTTAAATAATTGTTGTCATAATCAATTCTTTTTAATGACGTATCAATATATATTTAAGTGATAGTGTAAAAAAAATTACAATTAGAGTTAATCAAAATTAAATCCATATAATTTTAATTGAATATTTTATATTTATTTATTTTATATCTAGATGATTTTAGTTTTTATTACAAATTTTTATTTTAAGACAAAATCATTCTTAAAAAGAATAATAAAATGGACAACATTAAATTATTTTTATATAACAGTTACAATTTTATTGTGTAACTTTGTAATAATTTAATATCTTATATTTGATAGGTATATTAATTAATTTTGAACAATAAATAAATCTGAAAATAGACGAAACTCATAAAAGTCACGTGACCCACCAGCAATGAGAAAACAAAATGCCCAATAGAATGGGATACTTACAATGTTGGGTGGTAGAGCGGGAGTTGAGAATAATTACA
Organism: Styphnolobium japonicum; assembly: GCA_023212625.1. Taxonomy (NCBI): domain Eukaryota; kingdom Viridiplantae; phylum Streptophyta; class Magnoliopsida; order Fabales; family Fabaceae; genus Styphnolobium; species Styphnolobium japonicum. The sequence continues at coordinate 6,533,656 of JALBWW010000002.1, read as the reverse complement.
ATAGCTTAAAATGAATTGAAAGCAAAGACTGCCACGTGACATTAGAAGGACGTGACATTGGAGGCAATCCCTTTATTATAATATAATTAAAATTAATTCTTGTTTGTTTAATTTGACACACATACACTTATAAAAGAATCAATTGGCTTATTAATTAATTGGAATCAAATTTTCTGCAGGAACTTCAACTATGGACCAGCAGGGAAGGCCCTGGGATTTGATGGGCTGAGGAACCCGGAGATTGTGGCGAACAATTCAATGATTGCCTTCAAAACCGCTCTGTGGTTTTGGATGACAGAGCGAAAGTCAATACCTTCTTGCCACAATGTGATGGTTGGAAAATATGTGCCAACAGAAGCTGACATAGCAGCTAACCGAACCGCTGGGTTTGGCTTTGTGACTAACATAATCAATGGTGGACTGGAATGTGGAATTCCTGATGATGCCAGAGTGAATGATCGGATTGGATTCTTTGAAAGATACGCCAAGTTGTTTAGCGTGGATACTGGACCTAACTTGGATTGTGCATATCAGAAATCCTTCTAACCCTTTCTTAATGTTTTGTGTATTTTTTTCGTTTCTTTTGTCTGGCAAAACTTTCATAATAATGTACTGAAAGCATATCCCAAGTTCGTGGCGCATTTTCCGTTTGTAGTTTACCATTGGAAGTTTATGAATAGAAAGTTTTTTTATTTTTTGTACGCATTTTTTAAAAAAACTTGGTTATGTGGCGTCAATGGTTCAATACCGAGCCTAATGATTTTTTTTTGGGTACACATGAATAGAAAGTTTTATATTTCTCCTGATCCTGACGTGCTACCGTTACTAGAGGATATTAATATTATTATCAAAATCCTAAACAACAAGATGGCAAAAAATAAAATAAAAAAGATAGCAATTAGAAACGACAGGGATGATGTCATTCTACATTATCTATTTTCTATTTTATCTGATTAAATAATTGTCCGCTATATTTGGATCCATACTACCGTCGTTTGTAGTTGTACACAGAAGATATCAGAATTTAAATATATCCGTTACACTATAATCACATTATTGATGTAAGCCATTCGATTATAAATGGAACCGCGATTACTCTGAATGTTACAATGTATGGTGCGGGGATTTGATTCCATGCGATAGCACATCCCTCTCACCTAAGGATGACAATTTCCTCCATCTCCCATGGTTACTTACAGATAATACTTGTTGGGGGATGGGGGTTTAACACCCATTTATTAGACGGGGTGGGGGAGAGGGTTGTTTCCCTCATACCCGTAACCCCGTGAGTACCCGATATATAATTTTAAGTATTTAAAGTTATATTATTGTTATGTATATATATGTTTTTCGAAAAAATTATATTGTTATTTTGATTTTAAGTATCTAAAGTTGTTGAATTAAATTAGTATGTAGTGGATAAATTACAAGAAATTATGATATTAAAATTTATTTAATTTATTATTTTTCTTTTTTTAATTTTTCTCATTTTTTTTAAATTTTAATGATTTTATGGGTATCTACGGATATTCGTGGGTACCCATCTACCCGCAGGAGAATAAAAAACAGGTATCTGCACAAGTACGGGGCGGGGAACGGGGGGCTACAACCCGCCCCCGCCCTGCCCCATTGCCATCCCTACTCTCACCTCTCCTGTGGGCTCCTTTAGGGATATTTTTAAGCCTCATTCTAGTAGTAAGACCTCCACTAATCCCAATGAATCAAGTATAAAAAAAAAGTGCTTGTGCAAATAGTTGATCTAAGATTGGAGGTTATCAGCGTTTTGCTTTTAGGAACAAGCCCCGTTGTAGCAACATTTGAGTGTGTTTATTTGTTTGTTTTTTTAGGAAAGTGTAAGTGAGGAAAAAACATATTCTCATTTCAAAATTAATACAAATCATTAATTTTAGTGATAATTTATAATAAAATTATAAATTATTTATCAACGAACATATCTTATATTTAAATTTAAGTCTTGTCTATCGTGAATAAAAAGTCCAATTAAGTAACTCGTTAATTATATATGAGTTTATTCCGATCGAGTAGGCCAATAACTGTTGACTACATATGAATTTGTTTGCATATCACAATGTCCTAGTTCGAATTTAGTTTTCTGGTTTTCTCTTTCATTCACCTAAAAGAAAGGAATTACAACATTCCCTAAAAAGTCCAGGCGAATATGGTATAACCTTAAAAATTATTATTTGTATAATATGCCTTGAAAAAGTTGTTACTTGAAATTTAAAGGACACATTGTTTTTTTTAATTATTACTTATTAATTTCCTTTCAAATTTTACATAGAGGCCTTTAGTATCAATTTTTTTTGAATGTCATGTCTTACCTTTAATAGTTGTGTTTAAGTTGCTAGGTGCTATGCAATGCTTAGATAAAAATATTGCTTAAGATTTTTTTTAGGCCTTTTTGTTTTTCGATTTGTCCTTTTTTATATTATTTTGCTTAAGAATTTACCTTTATTTGTTTTGGGCTGCCTTGACAATTTGCTAGGCAAGCAACATCTAAATTTCAGATATATTTGGTTAACTGATCCCCTTATTATACCAGGAAAAAAAACCTGACAAACTGTTATATGGGCTCAGGTTTGGGGTTGCCAATTATCAATCTACCGGGATCCATGTCCGATTGAGTCTTACTACGTACATTACGCGCGGGCATTGCAGTTAATGTTTTGTAAGTTACTCAATTTTATTGCAATGACATGCTAGTTAATGAAGCGAAACCAAAGATAATAGGCGTTTGAATAAGGTTGTAGTTTTTTTTTTGTCATCTTTTTTTTTAATATAAAAAAACATATATTATGTTTAGATGTAATATATGAGAAGATCTTCTTTTATGAACAGTTTTTTTATGTTTAAAAAATATTTTTTTTAGAAGCATCAAAATCTAACTTAAAAAAAAGGTAAAAAATGTATTTTTTTAGTGCTTCAGCTTTTTTAAAAAAGTTACTCCAAACACACCAAAATATAACAAAAAAATACTTTTTTTTATTAAGAAAAGATCTTTTTTTGTTTATAAAAAAAATGCACATACAAAGGAGCACAATATCTTATAGTATTTACTTTGAGAAAATACATTTTTAAAATTATATTCATGTTAATATTTGGTTATGATTGCGTGCCTTAAATTGAAACTATAATTTTGTTTATTTTAAATTATAATTATAATTATAATTAATAGATAGAATCATGGATGACATAAAATTCATAACAGTGAAAATATTTTAAGGGTCTTGCTAACCAGTGTACCAAGTGCAATCTTTAAGAAAGTAATACTTCTCAATAAATTCTCTTAATTACTTAATGAAGAAAATATTAATTATTTTTTTAAGTTTCCAAGATATTAAATGTTCTACTTTTACATTTAATATTTCATTTTGATTCTTTTGTGTGTGTAACCCTGGGTATTCCCTCGCCCATAAGACGGGAGACTAATTTCACAGCATACGTCAAGTGTAAAGTAAGGATCTATTTCAATTGTGTTTTCTCTATACATATGCCGCCGTAATGATAGAATCAGGACAAGTTGGTTACTCTATTTTAATATTATTTAACCAATGCATTAAGGGAATTCCTTAGCAAATGTCATATTTTAAGGATTCAAAGCTTCTATCATATTTTTTCTGTTTCTATCCTTGTCTCTCCAATTAAATGTTAATAATTTAGTAAAAATATTTCATTTCTCTTAATTGGTAATAACTTTTTTTTAGTTGTCAATTTTTTTCCTATTAAGTTGTCAACATTAAATTGAGATAACAAAAAAAAAGACAAAATATTTGATTTCATATTTTAAATACCATATTTAGAACTAAAACGTCAACGAGGTGAAAGGCCACCAATTATTAAAATTGTTAATTATATGTTTGGACCAATTATTAAAATTGTTAATTATATGTTTGGACGCACTCGTGTCAATACACATTGCAAGATCCACATCAATAATTAAGAGTATATGAGATGATATAGTTGAAAGAGTCTACTTTAATTAAATGTATATAGATAAATTGTGTAGTTAGAATTCACTTGATTTGTATGTAGCTGGGACCACTCAACTAAAGACAAATAAAATTAAATAATTGTGCAGTTGTAAGTACAAATGGTGTATGGAACTAATAAATTCTTGGCTTCACAAGAGTAAATGTTCTCCCTTCATCCACACTAATAACAAAACGCAACTTATTTTTGTATATTTTCATCTTTACTTAAATTTGTGTATAATTAATTAAATTTGAGTTTCAATTAATCAAATTTTATTTTGAACTAACTACTTAAATTAACTGAACTCAAACTTAGTTAATTATACAAATTTAATTAAAAGGCGTGGTCTTAAAAAGTGAGCTACATGTTTTAATTGGTGTAGGGTAAATGAGGAAGGAAGGAAGCATCCCTCCTATTTAACATTACTCTATTTCATATTTTCATTTGCTCGACATCCTAATTACACCCTAATTTGTGTCCCTTCCTTGGTCCTTGGTCCTTGGTCCTTACTCCTCGTACACCTCCTGTTTCAACCATACTTCCCTGTCTCTTCATATATTTTTGTGGATTTTTCCTTTGGTTAGTTGGTTTTCTTTGTGGGTATGGGGAAGAACTGGGTCTTAACAACTGGGGGAAATTAAGCCAGCAAAGAGAAAAGCTACTGGTTAAAAGTTGGCTTATAGAAAGAAAGTAAAGCCAGAAGAGATGCGAATGTACAACATCGTTCTTTACGATTTGTATTTTCAAAGAAAGGACAGAGTGAGCTATGCATAATATATACATCTATAACTTTCTGCATACTTCACTAAGAGTAGAGTACAATTTTCTGATCAGTGATCAGTGACCACTAATATTGAGTTTCACTATAGAGGACAAAATTTGAAATCACTGGAGGAGGAAGAGGAGGTGTCATATATGCATTTGACGCCCGAATGTGTCGACCCTGGTGATCTTCAACCTCTTTACAGTGGATAAGAACATCCTAAAAGAACAAAAGAGCAAGCACATTAATGCCCAAAAATGGAAGAGAATGTGTACGTCAGAGAAAGCCAGAGTTAACTTACTCCCATGGGACATCCCCAACCATGACCAAATCCCCTTCTTCGTCTTCATAAGTTAGCACATGGCATCTTTCTGGTTGCACTCCGTCCATCTCTGTCCCCCCTGTTGAAAACACACCACATTCCATTGTTATTTTGTTGATGAGGAAAAAAAAATATTACAACTAGTCAGAGCTCACTGTGAGAGGATAGCAATAGACTTTACAGAGAATGGTAGTGTCGAACATGTGTTCAAGAGTCTTTACTAACTCATGGTAGCCGTCATGAGCTAAAAGGTTGAGCTTTCTGCCGATTGGAATGCCTTCCATGTACACCTTCACGAAGAAGCTGGTTTGATCACTGCAATCATTTACTTCAGCAACTTGTGAACTGCTTAGAAGTGGGTGGATTGGTTGCCAATGCCCCCTAATACGAGAATGACACAAATATTTGAGGAAAATGATCGACAAGCTAGCAACAAATTAACACATATGGCATAATTCTTCAAGGTTCATGATTAAATTATGGGTTGGAATACCAACCTTGGAATAGAAGAGCCAACATGTTGAGTGGCGGAAATGCCCAGTCCAAGCCTAAGATCTGTATGAAGTTCTTCTGTGTTGAGCTGTGCGAGAGAGGATGCAGTTGAAATAACTGCGTGGTGGTTGCTGCTGCTGCTAATAGACGAGGAGGAAGAACTAGCTGCTTTGCCCATTGTGGAACTAGCTAGATGACAGACCAAGCCGCCACCTTAAGGCCTTAAATAGACAAAGAAAGAGATCATGACCTATTCTATGAATAAGACTTCCTCAGCTGCTGCGCCACCTCCCCTCTTTTTCCTTCTTCCATGTAATTGGTAGACCTGAAATGTTGTCATGGTAGCCGACAACTACACGTGTCAATTAGTAAAAATTAACTTGGCATCTACATTACTATAACATGTATTTTTTTTATTTATTTTGGTCTTTCAAGATATAAATTTTTTTTAAAAAAAGATTAAAGATACAAATATAATATTATTAATTAGGTTTTCTAACGATAAATACATCAAAATAGTCATTTAATGTCAATTTTAACATTGAATTAGTCCTTCAATGTCATTTTTTAATATCAAATTAGTTCTTTAATGATATATTTTACATCAAATTGGTCAACTAATTTAATATAAAAAATTATTAAAAGACTAAATTGATAATTTTAAAAGACTAAAGTGAGTATTTTATTTTATTTTTTTATTGGAAAATTTAGTTCAAGCGTCTTAATATCCAAATTAATTACACTAGATAATTTCAAACGTTTATTATGATGCATGTAAAATTTGTATTGTTAAAACACTTTTAACTAAGTGCAAATTTGAAGACAATGTTGGCAGTTACTATGGAGACAATTGTTAGACAACGCGTGTAGGCAGAAATATACCGAGTCTGCTTTGAGTTTGAGGGAATGAACCTAGACAGTAGACAATTCATGGGCAAATTCAGGTGGACAAGAGGACATTGATATCTGAAACCTTGTACACTCAGGTAATATCCATTAATCAATGTTCAATGGATATAATCATCGTGTTGCGCATGAGGGACCTTGGTTGCAGAGACCAAATATATAAAGGTATCGGAACTAGTGATGCTACAAATACTGCTGTATACCTAGAAACATATTGGTGTACTTCCTTGAAACGCTCTCTGAACAGAAGAAAAACCATCGAGGACATGAGAACATACTTATGAAGAGAAGTTGTGTGCATTTATTACAGCTACACTGAACCGAATTCACTATGAGACAAGTGTCCTCCCTTTTCCTTTTCAAGAATCAACTAGACTGGACAAAGCTTGCCATCATTTTCTCTTCTTTCCCTTCACGGTCGTGCATGAGCATGAGTAATATTTAGGGTAAAGAAATATCTAAAGCAATTTTACAATAATAAATAAATCAAGAACAGAAAGGAATAATCGCAATCGTCGAACAATGTGACAAGTGTGAATCTTTTAATGGTAAAGTGATACCCGAGCTCCTGTCTTGGAGACATGCAATCAAGTCTATTTAGTAACACAAGGAAAAGAACCAAACATCGAAAAGACACAAAGTCAAGTGCTGCTACTACATATTACATTCTTCGTTTCTTCTCAATTCAACATCTCGCCCCCACGTATACAATTCACGCGTCCAAAGCAATTTTCTTCTCTGGTCACATGCTGAATTTATTATTCACAAGTTGAAGAGGGAACAAGAACGTATTTGCTTGGGTCTAAAGAAATGGCGAATGCTAGCTAGAGAAGGAGGTTTGAGAATAAATATTCAAAGGAGGGAAAAATAAAAAAAGTAAATGTTCCCCACCACCCCAACCGTAAGGTTGCTTCGATTAGCCATCAATCTGTCATTTGGTCTCCAACACAGTACTTGTGTTGAACATTGAAGAGCAGTGTGTAACCCACATCCGTTTTTTGTTCAATAGCCACAGTAAATGTGTCTTGCAATTAAGACCAAATCGTCTATCGTCTTCGTCGTTACTGTTCTTCTACCACCTGATTTTTCATTGCTTGGCATCTCCATCATCATTATCAATCCCTTTGGAATTTTGAGTTTCATTCATTGGTCAAACTTTCTAGATGTAACTTTTGAGATCTCCCACGTAAGAATGTCCCCATACCAAGTCGAGTAGTTGAACAATAACGGGGGCTTGATCCACTCAATTTTTCTAATTTTCTCTCATTGCTTTTATTATTTGCCTCAAGAAAACTTCGCAAAAGTTGCCGCGCAGGAATTATCGTTGCTCCCATTAATTAACCGTATGCAGATATGGGCTCAAACATTTTGATCTCCAAATCTCGGCTCCTAACCCTTCCGATTCAAAGCCACACTGCTTTCGTTTGCAGGTGACTTCATTCCAAAAGTTTTTTTGCATAGGAGAGAGCGGCTTCAGTAAATATGTGCATCTAACAATTAACCACTTGTATGTGTGTCAATACATCTACATGAACTCCAGATTCAGCAGACATCCTGTGTACTCCCCTCTCTCCATCTATCAGTATATCACCACCCCTGGGGCTAGACATAAAAGCCACCTTTATGGCTTAATTTAAATTTGAGTACCGCATGGTAGTTTAGTGGGAGACAATCTCAGGATTAGGGCAGCAAAATAAACTAGAAATCTGCTATCGAAACAAAATATACAGACAAGAGTCAGACACAAAAACCTTATAATCATGTAACTCATGCAATTATTTCAACGTTAGAACATTGCCTGGATTTACATATATAACAGGTCAAACTCCACGAAGCCTATGAGAGGGGGAAAATAGAGTGGCAAGGAGATAGCTTGCTTACTACTTACGTAGTTACATGTGACATAGATAATGAATAAAATATGAAGAGGACTTACGTATATCTGCAAAAGAAGCCACCCACTATCCGCAACAGAAAGATACCCAAAACTTGAAGTAACTAGTTTGAGAAACTTTGTCAACACAAATTCAATGGGACACGAGACCTGTCTTTTTCCTAAAACTCAACAAATTTTGCCACTATTTGTACACACTCTGTGAGAGAAAATCATTTACTTCGGCTGCTACCTCATAGGCTCCATCAACACATCGTCCCAATGCAATGCCAGACACATAATTTCCCCCAAGGAAAAGCCCCTCAATTCCAGTATCTTTGAGAGCAGCTTTAGCAACATCTAGGAGATCAAAATGGCCAATTAAGAACTGAGGAATAGCTTGAGGCCACAGTCTCACACCCAATACAACTGGATCCTTGGCATTTGGGTTTATAAGGATTTTTCTCAAATCTCGATCAACTGCTTCAACAAGTTCACTATCCATCTGCCATTGAACAAGAGGCTTTAGGAGGAACTAGAAGAATAAAGAAACAAATCTAATAATTACAGACAGAAATGAAACTTGTTTCAATATAATAAAGTAATTACATGCAGATATATAAAATTTTATCACAGGTATGGATCCGATCCAAGCATATGAAGTCAAATCATAGATGCCTAAAACCCAGAACCACCAATGATCAAGACATAAACATTTGAAACAAGACTGTGGGACCAGAGTTGTTTCAAACAGTCCAGTGGTGAAGATGATGAATTGTCTTTACACAATCCAACAAGTTTCCCAGAAAAACTAGTTCTTGTTCACCCAATTTGCCACCACAACAGCTCAAACAATTGCATCTATATCAACAAATTTTCATGTTTGTCAAACCTTCGATAAGATTCCAGGATTGGTAGCCCCTCCAATGTAATTCAAGAGTAGAACCCTTCCAGGTGGAGCCCGATTAGGGAAAAGTGATGAGCTGTATATAGTTCCTGTCAAACCCACAAATGTGTTATTTTCTTCATTATCAAACCTGCAAAAACACTGCACTACATTCTACAGTCCCCAACTCAAACTTGGATGGTAATTAAAAAGTATAAGGAAACTTAAAGTGCTATTAGCCTCAGCTTTTGCTTTATAACACTAAATCATTACCTAATGTTTCCACTCCTTGGGTGCGTGGATGCAACTGACCGAACCCCTTCAGCTCACCATCTATCAAGCATTCTGTTCGAATAGCTTCTTTTGGATAGGATACGGAAACTGCAGCAACTGGAGGGTAATAAAACTTTGAAAGTGCATCTGCAGCAGCAGTCTGCAAGAGAGATTAAAAGATTGTCAGGAATAACCTCCCTCAATGTATAAATTGGGGGTAAAACTCAAATTATATACCCCGTTCTAGTGAATCTTTCACACTCAAATTATACTGGTTTTTCCAGCCTTATGGAAAGAAAGATATTTCACTGCTACCCACAACATGTGCGCTGAGCTTGTGTACTGCTCTAATTTCATACTGAAAACAGTCATGTTTGACCAACAGAGAATTTGATAATTAATGAAAACAGCATAAAACTATCCATATTTGTAAAATTTCAAATGAAAATATGTTTTCTGAAATACTTAGACTCTTCTACTATACAAATTGTGGACTAGAAAAATAACATCTGGGCTTGATAGTGTATTTCCACACAAAAAATATAAAAGATTGCATATTATATCAATCATGTTCATATTAAATTCTCACTCGAGAAAGAAACTTACAGATAGAGGACGCAGCAATGTACTAGCAACATAGGAAGGAATGGTCATGACAACAGTTTTGCTCTGCAAAGAAACCACTCGTTCTGGTGTTTCATATGTCAAACTGTACTCTCCGCTTTCCAGTCTACTAATACTTAAAAGCTTCCAAGATAACTTGACTTTGTTACCTAATCTGCCAAAAAGAACACTTCACTAGGATCATCAATCCTGAAAATAGTGGTAAATCAACTAGAACATTATTAAAAGGCAACATAGAGTACCTTGCAGAAATTGCCTCTGGCAACATGGCAAGTCCCTTCCGGAAAGATCCAACAGTTTGACCCTTTGGTTTTGGCAGACGCCTACGTGATTACTTGAATCAGAGAGTCAACCCATAAATTATGAAAAAAAAATTCAACAAGCTCCAGAGTGAAGGTATTATTACGGATCTCGAGGTGGTTTTGAAGCTCCATTTCTCTCCTGTAATGCTTTGAAAGTGCCACCAATAATGCTACCACCATTTTGCTCCAGACTCCAAACTTTCCCAAATGCTGCTTTCATACTTAATTTTGAAGGATCACCTGCATAGACACCTGTATATGACAAAAATCAGGTAAGCCATAGGATTTCCATAGAAAAAGCTTAACATGAACAATAAAAAATTCATAATAGGAGAGATAAGCTAGATGAAGTAAGCTTGTCGCTAATTAAGCGCAAAAGAAAGTATATGATGCACTCAAGTCTTTCACGGGACATTATAGCTGACTCGTAGAACCTTCATAGTAAGTGCATGTCCAATTGTCAATTTGTCCATCTACTTCAATCACATTTAAAAAGGATAAAAAAAGGGAAGAAAAGATAGAAAAATAGTACATTTATTGAGTTGATGTTGAATGTCAAGTTTAAATGTTATAAAACGTCAAAACCACCATATGCTATGAATTGTGATGGACCAATTAGAAAATAACGGACTTGTTTGTTAACAAATGTACTACCTGGGCCCAAGAAACTCACAAACGAGAAAATCATGTATAAAGTTCAGTTTTATGTGGTGGCTTAAAGGATCACTACAAAATAATCACAAAGATAATGAACAGTCTTGAGATGACTGGCTACTAATATTCCAAGAGTCATATGAACAAAGAAACATGGCTAGAAATTAAGAAAAACTTTTCCCAAAATAAAGTTTTCAACTATGCAAATTTTCTATCTCAAGCTTTTCAGAAGATGGGGGAGAGAATGGATTTGAAATATTCTTATGGGAAACTACAAAACATCTTATTCTATAAGGCTAAAAATCAGTTATCATGATGAGTAAATTTGATTGGCCAAAAACTGGATATTCTTGGGTCCAGGAGAATGTAGAAACTCTATCAGCACGTAATAATAGGAGATTGGTGAAAAGGTTGACACTAATAGTACAAAAAGAGAAAAAACCGAAAATGTCATCCACACAAGCTGAAATGTTGTTGACTCTCACCTGAACAAAAAGGCTCTATCAAGCGTTCAAATACCTCGTCACCAAGGTTGCGACGCACAAATTCTTCAACTGATTCCTCACGACCCTGTCACCTTCGTCAATATTATGTTCTATGAGAAAATCAATATAAAAAAACACTCATCTTCGATCCTTCTGGATATTGTATATGACATGCCATAACTAAACAAAGGGATCAAAAGAACAAACTGGAGAAGGAGGCCGAAGTCCTAGTGCACCAAAGCCAGCCCTGAGTTTCCCACCAATGCTCATCAAGTCAAAGAAAGGCAAATCAGTTGGTTTTGATGGTACCGGCCTCAATTTTCCATTCCACAATACGAATCGAGGTGCATTAGGATCACCCAGAACAAGTTCATCCTTCAAACCACTGTCCACCTACGAAATGTAACAAGTAAAAAATAAAATAAAAAAATCAATGAGAATGGCAACAAGAGCTTACATTACACTAACGATTCCAATTTCGAAAAAATAACCCTGAAAGTTAGAAAGGGTCGACAAGGTACATTAGTTACTTACCACCATGGTGAGCATGGAATCAGATGGCTGAAAACTGTTAGGACCCTCTTCCCAAAGATAGCCATCCCTCTCAATAGTGATGATATTACCACCAACACGGTCTCTGGCCTCCGTGACAATCACATTTGCAGCATGCTTGGGCTTGGTGGAAAGGGCCTGGGCGATACAGAGCCCACTGATACCACCGCCAACGACCACGCAGTCCACCGGGGCACAGTCTTTGGCGCTGAAACTGGGCCCGCTAGTTTTTGCCTCGGTAATGGAGCACCTTACATTAGGGTTAGAGCGAATGCAAGCGAATTTTCGATTCGGTGAGGAGAAGAAAGAGGTTCGATAATTAATGGAGGATGAGCAGCAATGGTGGCGGAGAAAGGTTTGGGTTGGTGGGATGTCGTTGAGGAGGGAAACCATGGGGGCCATACCACCCACTTCTTTATCTTCAACTTCAATCGGAACTGCACCTAGTCTGCACGGTACAGTAGCAAAAAAAATAATAAACTAAAAAAAAACAGAGAAAACAGGAACTGGAAAGGTATTGACTATGGACGCGAACTATTTCAAATTATATGCAATATTTGAGTAAGCACCCGATTTTTTTTGAAAATTCGTAAGCACCCGATTATAACCTAAGGAAATATACACTATATTACATTCCTTACCAATTTATCAACATTGTTAAAGTGGGACTAGATAGTAAATTAAAAGAAATTTTAGTTCAATTACAACCGATTTAATTGTTTGATTTAATTGAATGATGTCATAATTATGTATTAAATAAACAAATATATACATATATATATATATGACTCATAATACACATAACTGAAAATAAAATTCATAATAAAGTTTTAGGGTCTCAATTATTAAACCTCATATAACTCTTAATTAAGTAGTTAAGTGATTGAGAAATTAAAAAAAATTAAAAAAAAAAGATTTTCGATTCAAATTAAAACCAATCTATTTATCGATTTTGACTGGTTCAACTCGATCCGACCATGAATATAATTTTAACATTAAATCATAACTGAATGAGGAACCACTTCATGGTCCGACCGGCCGGTCCAATACGGTCCGGACAACACTATTATTTATTATTGATATTAAATTAATTTTTTAAATTATTAATTATTATTGATATTAAATTAGTACTAATGATATCAAAAAATTAATTTAACGTTGTATATATATTTAAAATATTAATTTGATATATTTATAAATTAATAATAAATATAATATTATATATATCTTATTTTTTTGCAAAACTAAAAAAATATTTCTTATGGGTTCAATTTATTTGAACCGTCCATATGATTAATCTCTCTTAGGAACGAAACTCTAAAACCTTCTCATGAAAAGCTCCCAGGTATTACTGATATCTTTGGACTATCAAATTTAATGTTTGCAAGTAATATTTGAAGGATGTTTGCTTAACTTTTCAAAAAATGTATCTACATAAGTAATATGAGAGTTGCTTTTAATTACGTGATAAGACCCATAGTTTTGTTTTTTAAAAAATAATAATCAATACTAAAAAATCAATTTTTTAAAATATTCTTTCAGTTACACTTTAAAAGTGATTATATTTTATAATTTTCATTAAATTCAGGATTTTAAATTAATTATTCTAATATCAACTTTTTTTTTTTACAATTAATTCTTCCTCAGTCTAATCTAAAAGGACTCTTTGTCAAGTTTTTTCTTAGTTTAAACCATTTTAGATTTAACAAAATTAAAGTTCAAGCCCAGCTCTATGATCACTCACAATCTCAAACGAAAGAAAACATCAAGCAGTTAGAAAAAGGAAAAGATAACAAAAGAAAAAAAAAAACAACAAAATAGCTCAAACAAGCACGCAATTTCCAATCAATACAAAAAGAGCAAATTGGTTTGTCTTTTAGAAAAACACGTACAACTTCATATAGGAATGCTTAAAATGCAATATAGCATATGCAATTACACATAAGAAAAGAAGAGTTTCGAACACAATATTTATAGAGTGATTTAGCAAATACATTATACATAGTTACAGACACACATACCTGATAGCTCATGGCTCTCCTCAAAATTAGTTTCGATGTAATGGGGGGTGTTTCGGTCCACACAACGAAAAGTCATGCGCCATGCGCATCATGTTGATTGTATAACTCCAAGGGCTCTGTTTCCCGCCTTTTTTTCAGTTGTTGCTCCACTGAGCCTGAGCTCCGAGCTTTCTCTCCACCACGGTTCGTTCATTTCTAATTTCGTCTCAATTTCGAAAACGGAGATTTACAACTATCAGAGCGGTGCAACGTCGTAAGTGATATTTTCTTCATTTTTTTCTTTCTTTCTTGCAAATCTCTCATCAATCTCGCTATTCCAACCTGGTTTTGATTCAGAGTTGTTCTCTTCTTGTCTGGGATTCTTTTGTATTGTTGAAATCAAATCTATGTCGGTGCCGATTCTTCTTCGTTTTTCTGAATTCTTCAACTCCCCTTTTCTCGAGGGTTTGATCCGCGAGTTCCAATTCTTAATTTGTATGGGCTGCTTCAAGTTAATTTTGGAATTTCGTTTTGATTTTCGTGTTGATGTGATTAGTTTCTTTAAATATCCGTACATTTTCTTTTCCTTTTTAAATTGTTAGGTTGTTATTTGTACACTGTGTGGCTGTTGAGAAAGACAGGGATGATAAGAAACTTCCGAATCTAAAATGGTTTGTGGTTGAATTGATAACTCTGCTAAAATTTAATAGTCCACTGAGAGAAATGATCACGTTAAGCTGAATTGCATGTAGGCATTGCCCCTTTGGGTCACGAGCAATGAATTTCTTGTATCTTTTTTTCTGGGCAATTAAACTGACCTATGTGTGGGTTTGTTGTTTCTTACCTTACCTTTTCTTTATATAAGCTAGTTGTTACTTTTTCAGGCCAGTTAATGGTGCTCGTGCTTGTGTCTCATCGTAGCTGGAACTGCAACAAACAATGGATGTTGAAGCGCATCAAAATTTGCATGGTGTAAGAAGTGGCAACCTTGCTCTGGCCCTCTAGCGACTTTTTTTTTTCTCTTCTGAATCAGACTTAGTTTGATCACTATAAGTTTGCTCTTAGATAGTTCATCTATTATAATCTGAAAATTTGTAGTAACTGATTAAGTTTATTGATTGCTGTGAACAATGTTGCTCCTGTTTACCATGTTTGGCAGATATTTGATATGTGCTTGACAATCATTCTGATCCAAAGGTAATTTGAACATTCATAATATAATTTGAAGCAAATCTAAAATAATTAAGTTAAAATGGATTTTAGTTTCCAGTACCCTTCTCTGATATTGTGGGTTATGATCAATTTGTGATTTGAGTTTCAGTATTTCTATTTTTGAATGAAAAAAATTAAGATATTCATGGATTTGAACTATATATTCAGGAGCAAATGAGTGATTGTCGGAGTTTTGGCAGCAATATTCATCTATCTAGCCAATCAAGGAAAATTTCCATAGGAGTTATGGCAGATTCAAAAGCTAACAGAAGATGTGGAGCCATGAAAGGGGACGGAGCTGTCATTCCAAATACAGAAAGGGTAATCTCTAATGTGGGAAATTTCATAGGAGAAAAGAGCAAGGTTGAAGGAGTGGTAGCTGCCTTTAATATAAAGCAAATTGGAGGTCCAGAAGAAGTGAAGTGTTCTCGGATCTCTAAATCCTTTTTCCAAATAACGCCTACTTCTGAGACCATTCTTCAAGCAAACCAAGCCTCTTATTTACTAGTCTCTACTGTGGGGCGGGACAAGCCTGATGGAGTAGAGTGGGCACCTGCAAAAAATTCGGTTCAGCTTTTCTCAAATCAGACTTCAATTTGTCCTTCCAGTAATTACAACCAGAAGAAGTTTGATGGGGACACCAGCAAAAGGAAGGGAAGGAATGATGGGACCACTGAAAGGGTAGAGGAGTTTACATTCACGACTGCACAAGAAGTCTTCGAGTCTGATAAAGCCAAGCCAGAAGACGAAAGAAATAGAGCAGAAAACAGAACTGAAAATTTGAAGACGAAGCTTTGGCAAATATTGGGGACCACTTCTTACCCTAAGACTCAGCATTCAGGTTCTCAGACTCGTAACATAGATGAGAAAAGTTTGCCACCTGAGCAGCGTTTGAACCAGAAGGACGACAAATTTGTCGAGACCAAACAGAATTCGGATACTATAGAAACTGATTCAGAAAATGCGGATCATACTAATAAGAGGCCTGCAACTCGTTCTTGTCGCAGAAAGAGACCGTCCGCCAAAAAGCAACCAGCAAAAGGTAAAACTGGCTCATCTTCAAAAAACAAAGAGAATCCTAAAGAAAAAAATATCGTCTCTTTTGAAGAAAATTGGTGTGGGAGGCGAGATGCTTTTCTAAACGATGGTTCCTCAATGTCTTTGAGGAAAAAGAGTCAGAGAAAGAATTCCAGAATTGGGTCTCATAAGATCTGCTTCCCTGAAAATGATACCGCAGATAAACTTTGTCCAGACACTTCAGAGATTGATATACCGCCACATGATGAGGCAACATTTTCACTTGGGAATAAAATGGGAGGATTTATTAGTTACTTATCTGATCATCAGACAAAGTGCTCTCAGACAGAGAAAATAAACCAAGAATTTTTTTGTCACCAGTTATCAACAGTAAACAAGACAGATAAGCATGGAGAACTTGAGGGTTCAGAAAATGGAAACCAGCAAGAATATAGAAGTAATCTGGTTGTACAGAATATTGGTAAATCACAGGATAATTTTCAAAGTCCTACGTTTCAACTTAAGATGCCTACTTTAAGTTCTTACCCTAGCTCAACGCCAAAAACAAACCAGAAGGCAAATGATGTTAGCAGTCCAGCATCAACTGAGAGAAGATTTTCTCTGGGAACTATTTGTAATTTAAGGACTTTCAGGCAATCTTCTGTATCCTTGTCACTCCGAGGCTCTCAATTTGATATTCGTGTCTTCTGGTCTTGAACTTGGTGTATTGTATTTCTGCCTTTTGCTATTCCTTATTAGACTTCAGGATATGGAGGAGCTCATGGATTCTATTCCCAGAAAAGCAGCATTTTTTGTGAAAGAGAAAGAAGTGCAGGATGGCTCGTCTGATTCATCATTTGAAGAGGAAAAATTTCAGAGATCTCATGAAGGTTTGTCTTTCATCAAAGAAGGATATATGCAGTCATTTGTAGACTCCTATTCAAGTTTGCAATAGATGCATGCAGAGAATTTGTTGTACTTCTTTTTAACAGCCTGATTTTAGTATAAATTACATCTTAAAACTAAGCCTATTGGTACTTTACTTTTGGCTTTCTCTGCTTCAAACGATAAATGCTTAAAAGCATTTGTGTCCATGGGAAAGTATCATACCGGTAGCTAAAAGAATCCTAATATATACTATCAGTTTAAGCACACATTAGCTGTAAGAATGAATCCAGCCAAAGGAAGTACTGAGTAATGAGCTTGTGGCTTTCCTAGTGATGACTTCTCTCCCATTTTCCTCTGCTTCCATGTCAATCATCTTTTTTATGTGAAATTCTGAATTACTCATTTTACTAGTAAATGTGTTTTCATAGGAAAAATTCCAAAGGATAGAAGATTCTAATAAGTATCACTCATTCTGAAACTGAAGGTGCGATGGTTGGTTCTTTGTGCAATGCATTCTTGGAAATCACTCACTTGGTAGAGGATTAAATTCTTTTGGTAACTGCAAAAGAGGTCTTTATAGTATGTAGCATGTACCTAGTCTCTCATAACCTTTGATCTGAGACTGAGATGTATATAGAACTCTATCAAGACTAGTTACTGGTGTGATTGGTGCACGGCCTTAGAGTAGACCTTCTGAATGTGTCCACTGGTCTCTCTAGGTTAATATGCTTGTTCAGTTTCTTATTTTGAAACTATCATCTTCCAAAACAAAGAAATCCACTGATACAGATAATTAGAGGTATGAAGAGAGATAATGTCTTTCTATTACCAATACTATCTCAGTGTAATTGTTGTATGGCTCCTCCAGTAGATTGATGACATTTGTGATGGATTGAACATACACCATTGAACTTGGTAGGCCAGGAATACTGAAAAATCTTCATATATAATTGTTTTCTTAATAGTAGCGGGGAATATAACATAGCATGCTCTCCCAAAAGCCCCATGTGTTAGTTTTATGATGCATTTGATGGTTTAACTTTACTTGCACTATCTGTATTGTCAGATATTATATGTTTTTTTTCCTTATCTTCTATTGTGTTCTTTCAAGGTAGAATCATTCTCTAAGTTGTATCTAAATTCTGTCAGTGTAGGTTCAAGAGAAAGACATACCGCTGAGAGGAAAAGTTATATGCTTTATCCAACCAAAAGGCTGTGTAGACATGAAGGCATTAAATTTAACAATGGTGCTCCCGCTTCCCTGTCTTCAAAAGGCAGAGCTAAACTTTATACATGATCTTTTATTTTCAAATATGCTATTCTGAGTATGCATTCTTTATACTATAACTTATTCTTGTTTCTACACAAATGATTAGGGACAGGAGATAGTGATTGGATCCATGAAGCTTCTGAGCAGAATCAAGATGGATTTGTAAGGTGTTTTCTCTTTTTTCACTATGAATTGATTGACGAGTCATGCAAAATACGGCATACTACTCATATTCACATAATCTTTTAATTGTATGATTCTTGACAATTTGTTAGGGCTGTTGAACTGTTTGCCTTGGAATTAGGAAAACTTAAGAGCAAGCTGAAGTCAATGACAAGTCAGAAATCCTCAGAAATTCTGAAGTCTGTTGCTGAAGAGATACATCTGCAGCTGGAGAATGTCCATTCTCAGATTCAAACAGACATGTAGGTATATAAGACTGATTAATTTTTAAGCTTAAGATATCCCATTTTTTATGCGTTTCTGAAAAATTGTTTCAGAGGGAAGCTTACAAGTCTCAGTAAATCAAAGAGAAAATGGTTAGAAACAAGATTTGAAGGTAAAAATTGTCCACTGAACTTAGGGTTCAATATGCAATATTTTCCCCTTATTTTCTTTTCTTGATGGCACTTTCTTGTCATATATGATTATGTTCATGCATGACTTCCCCTTTTGTATCTTTTCTCACCTCTTCCTCCTAAAAAATATGTAGACCAGCAGAAACAGTTGAAGTTGATCTACAAAACATTCAAGGAAGAGGTTAATCTGCATCTACAGGATTGCAGAAGCACTGTTGAAAGTCTTGAGACAGACCAGATAGAGATCAAAGGAGCCCTGGAAAAGCAAAGTATGAAAACGTCTGTGTATTTTGGATGTATGTCTATAAAATATGAGTTCGTTGGTGCATTGCTTCTAATTTAGTTTGATTTAACAAGAA
Source organism: Styphnolobium japonicum (assembly GCA_023212625.1). Lineage (NCBI taxonomy): Eukaryota > Viridiplantae > Streptophyta > Magnoliopsida > Fabales > Fabaceae > Styphnolobium > Styphnolobium japonicum. The sequence continues at coordinate 6,514,207 of JALBWW010000002.1, read as the reverse complement.
AACTGATACTCTAAAACTGTTATAATATAATACAATGTTCGAATATAAAAGAATTGATCTTCAATCACTAATGAATTAATAGTTAAGAGGAAGCCTGAATAACCTGTAGAATTTTGTGTTTGTTGGTTCTGTAGTCTCATTTTGGCTTAAGTGGTTTGGGGATCTAAACGCACTTATGGGGGATGCACTTACTATTAGGTAGTAGTTATTTTTGGGTGATGTTATTGCTTGTGCTACAGTTTGTTGGAAGGATTGATGTGTCTTTGGGACTTGAAATAAATCCTTTGCTTTTAAATGATGTTTATTATGTTCCATGACTATCGGAGATGGATGTCGTATATCACTTTAAAGGAAGAGAAGAGAGAGGAAGAGAGTGCAAATGTGCAATTCTATTCTTTCATTAGAAAATACGGGTCTATTGTTTCAAATCTGGAGCCCATGACACAAGTTGCACACATTCATGTCAGCATGTGTATCGTTTCTGTTAATTACATTGTTTTAGAATTTAAATTACTAAAAGATAGTGTCGTGGTAGGCTTGCAATGTATAATGCAGCAAAAAACTTTGACAAAGTCATATATGATGTTAAAATTACTATTAAATTTGTTTCGAAAAGAAAATTCAAGCAGTTTTCTTTGTAAGTTTTGATTAGCAGCCATTTGGTCTTAACTCAAAAAGGGATTAGTGTTGAGTAGAGTTCTTAGGTTTAATCTCTTGTTAAACAAAAGAAAAGATTATCAGACCATTGGCATTATGGGCAAGTATTATGTTGGTTGTGGCCACGTTTTAAATATATCTTTTGTATAATAGGAGTGGCACAGAGGAAGCTTCTATCGCAAGCTGAAGAAGCAGTAGAGATCCAACTCAATGATGCTCAAAGGAAAATCACAGCCACCCAGGAGGCAAGTATTTGTTATACGTACTAGCTGTATGCTTTAGAGCTAGGTTTTCACAGATTTTTATGCTTTATCTCAATCAGTTGGTGGTTAGTCATCAAGCAATTACTTGATTCTGGGATTAGGATTACAAGTGTACTAATATACTGTACCATACTTGAGTCACTGGCCGCAAGACTAACCGCGCACTAGCCTGCTTAATGCATATATTAGATGAGGATAGCCAATCATTTGTAGTGCACTTGTTAGGCGTTGCGAAGACATTCACAAGTCGAGTTTTCTTGGCACTAGCCTCTTTTTGATTCCCTTGCATTGTTCATTGAAGTTAGGGTTCGATATCTTGCTGGTCCAAATGGCAGTAATCGTTCTTCTTCTTGTTTATTTTTTTTTTCTTTTCCCCGTAGATTGTCATTTCTTCATAATATTGAAAAGTATCATTGTAAATAGAGGCAAATCTTTTTTGTATATTGTAATGCTAATTTTATGCTCCTAATTGATCGCAGATGGCGAGGGGGAAATTGCTGCAATTGAAGCACGTTATAGCTATGTGCTTGAAAGAGGGTATTCCAAATTGATGTAATTTCTGCTGATTCCTTGCAAGTTAGGAACTTTGCCCGGAAGTAAGCGGAGGCCTTCAGATATCACTAGATGCTTAGGACTGTATCGTTAGAGTCAAAATCTGTTAATTACTAATTGTTGCTTACCATGACTTGCTAAAATGTCCTGTGACTTTTGATCTGTTGTGTAAATGTGATACACGATGATAAAGCTTTTCTTGTACTTAATATTACCTTCTTTTTTTTTTTTTTTGAGTGATGCTAATTATAAAGGATATTTTTCACAATTTGCGCATAAATTCTCTTTTGTCAAACTCAAATGCTAGGATTATGCGTGAATTGTAGTGGGGAAAATCTAGTGTCACTAGTATTGTTCTTTTTTCTTAATCATTTTTAGATTTTCCAACTTACAATTGGCCGGGGTCACTATCCTGTTTTTTCAGCTGAAAACATTTACTAGCTTATTTTACGATAATAATAAAAAAATAAAATAAAAAACTTTTCAGTTAATCTCTCGAGCATTTTGAAACAAAGCTTTTCTGAGAACAAAAAATGGAGAATGGTTTTTCTGTTTTAAGTTCCCTGGGCTATAAATAGATGTTTGAGTTATACTAAATTAGGTAAATCAACTCTCGTGAAAGGCTAAGGTTGTTGGACGACGGATGACAACCTTAGAAATATTAGTCATCATTACAGATATTTTGTTTGGAACTGAAGAAAAAAAATATCAAGGACAAGTCATCTTAAAAGCTTAAAAAGTGCTAGAATATCAGGTTATCAGTTATTATAAAAGGTTGAATAGGTATACAAATTATTTATATTTCTATATATAAAAACCAAAACAAAACCAAAAAAAGAAAAGCCTTTTTGTTTATCTCATGATGGTGAGACGTGGTTGACGGGTCATTTTGAAATTATTTTAGAATGTGGAAGTGGAAACTGTAGATAGATAATAGATTTATGATATATCCTCACATCACACCCCACAAGTCCAGAGTTATGGTGTCGGGCGCTTTGTCTGTCATTTTCGGTGTGTGGTGTTGCATCGTCCTCGTTTCCTAAGTCCAGCTCGATCACCCTCGTCTACAAATTTCAAAGGACTTATGGTCATGAATACGAAAGTACAGACAAGAAGACCCGGGGGCACGTGAATCCAGTGTGAGCTTCACGTGAAAGTAGGAGACAACTCACACATTTCTCTTCCTAAGATTGAAAATTCTTGTATGATACATGAGGGTGAGGGACAGGGAATGGCTCCCTACCATGACCCCCACTTAAAATTGACCTAGATGCTGGTAGTGGAGGGTCCTCTAAGAAAGCCAACAAACCCCACCACGGGGATTACACTCCACCCAAACCTAAGATTCCTTATAGTGGGGATTTCTTTGGATGTTACTCTGATCAACAGTCCTTCTTTTGTGAAGCCCTCTAGATCTCAGCTTCAACTCTGAATAAGTAAAATCCAGAAATGATAATGTTGGGCATCTTTAGATCTTATCCTTATATCTGTTCATAAAAAAGGTCGGATCGAAGGATACTAGCTAACTTGTGTCCTCGTATAAGAAAAAGAAAAAACTATTTGATATTTGACAAGACTGAGTATGAGAAAGTAATATTTGTGTATTGGAATATCTTCTTTTTTATATCATTTCCATAGAGAAAGACAAACAACTCTAATTTGTGTGATCTCGCAATATGAAAAATGTGGAGAGCAAGGGAGGTTGATGGTCCACCTTCCACCTCCTCTCTTGATACCTAACTCCCATAATATGATAGATAGGACTGCATGAAATTTGTGGACACCTTTGTGAGAATCCCTGAATTTTATTTTGCTGAGTATGACTTGTATGCCATCTGAGCAGTAAGGAAGACCAAATCGATTATTATTTGTTATTAATTTCTAGAATTCATCTTAGTAGGCATACCATCCCTTATCACGTAAGCTTTTGTAAGATTTTGCTTACGTATAAGTAAACATTCCCTCTCCATTTGGGTAGATATAATAATCTGGGACGTCTGCTTTCTGCTTCTGCTTCCTCAAAGAGCTATTTCTTATGTGCACACTGGCAAATTGTGAGCAGAATTTAATGTCAGTTTTAGTACTATATATGTATTAGCTTCAACTGTGTTATAGGCCTCACAAGTGAAACCAGTGGGGGAGGGGGAGACTAGTCACCATATACGTCAAGTAAGTGTCGCACGTACAGAAAGAACATAACATAAAAAGGCACGGAAGCTCAATTGTTTAGCTTCTGTGAGCACCTGGGTTTCTTTTGAAAGTTCATATAATTCCATGGCTGAGAAGATGCTTGACACCCGCCTAGGGATAACAAGAAGCTCCCCCCATCTAGCCTCCATGTAAGTTAGTACTGTATTACAATTTTGTTGGCTTTTCATATTCAAGTGTGTTTCGTTTTGTTCTCTTTTCCTTCTTCTAGTTTCTATTTAAAGTGAGTGATTTTATTGCAGGTATGGCAAGGATTTCCTTGACCTGGTATGGGAAAATCGTCAAATTCTTGTGCAAGGAGGTTCATCAAGTAGAACACGAAAGACTCCCTCGTGCATTGGGTATTCAATAAACCCTTCCCGTAGCAAGGACGCCACTGATAAAGATGCCGGCATTACAAAAAGAGCAAGGTTAAGCACATTATGCTCACTTTTGAACTTCCCAGCTCACAGGGACTCTGGCCTGGACTCTGCACATCAAAATTCTCATCAAAGCAACGACCAAGATTCCTGTCAGATTGATATGCAATTCTCCAAAAGCAAGACTTCCAGTAAGCTTAAAGATGAATGTGCAAACTTAAGACCAGTTAAAGACTCTAAGCTCACTGGGGGAGCTCATCAGCCAGCCACTACTGGGAATAGTCACTTAAGCACATCTTCCTCACAACAGTGCTTACCTTCAGTTCCGCTCAAAAAACCAAGAACGGATTCAAGCCAAACACCAGCAACAAACACACAGAAAAAGGACTTGGGATGTGATCAAAGAACAAGAAAGGTGAATTTCTCCAACTTTTTGATACCTGAAGTGTTTCTTAAATCCACTTATCAGGGAAACAGTGCAACCCGGCCGACAAGCAATCCAGTTTTAGCAAGAGTGGAGGAGATTGAAGCGGGCAAGGTTGAGAAAGCAGCACTTGCTGCTACTAGTAGCAAAGCTCCTGATCATTCCGTAGTGATTGAATCACATGGTCTCAAAGGATTTCGAGAGCAAACATCTTTAACTGCTAAAAGATCGAATCGGGTATCCCTTGTTGCAAGTGAAAAACCACCCCCTGACGAGCACTCTGAAGCTGTTGGTCATAACAGTACCCTTAGGATTCACGGATCCCATGGTCAATATTATAATCAAACCTCAAGCTCAGAAGCACTTAGAGCAAAGGGAAAAGCTAATACTAATTTATGTAATGAACCCTTGCTAGCATCTTCTTCTGCACGCTCGCTTGGAGCATCAAATGACCCAAACTTTTGTGGCAGGAAACATGAGGACACCGATGACTCAACATATTTAAGTGATGTAAGTGGAACCCTAGACTATTTTTTCACCTACTTCCGCCGTTCGTATTTACCATGATTCTCAAGAATTGATTTGATGCAGAATGATGAAGAACCAGAAGATGTAGTAATGGAAAAGCCAGCTCGGGAGGGTAACAGAGTCAAGAGAAGCAGGAATGCAGAGATTCATAATTCATCAGAAAGGGTGAGGAAACATTTAGGAGATGATAAACGAGATTTAAAGAAATGAAGGTCTTGTATATTAATTCCTTCTAACGGATTGTTGTGGATGTTTGCAGAAGCGAAGAGATAAGATCAACAAGAAAATGCGTACACTGAAAGACCTCATACCCAATTGCAATAAGGTGTGTGTCTCAGAGTGTGTGTGTGTGTATTCCCAGATTTTTCATTGTATATCTAATTTTTCTTGTAAGACCTTCTTCCACTTGTTTTAATTCTATGCTTTTGTCTTGTATGTCTCTTAGATAGACAAAGCTTCAATGCTTGACGATGCCATCGAATATCTTAAGGCCCTCAAGCTTCAGTTACAGGTAAAAGTTAGGTCTTTTCTGTTCATCAAATTGTGTTTGTAACTTTGTCTTCTAAATAGTCATTTGGATGTCTTAAGCCTAGTTTTCTGATGCAGATTATGTCAATGGGTAGTGGGCTTTGTATGCCACTTATGATGTTACCTGCTGCCGCGCATCCTATTAACGCACCACAGTTACCTCAGTTAATGGGAGCTGCAATGGGCTTCAGGCCAGGCACAGGCATCCCTTGCAGCCAACCTCAGTTCCCTATTCCACCACTTCCTGGTATCACTGACAACAGACATCAGATGTTTGGTTTCCCCAACCAAGTGCCACCCATGCCAATTTCTCATGCACCTTTCATTCCTATGATTGGAAAGCCTTCTACACAACCACTTGTGGCAACCTGCACAGCTACCAACCTGGCGGAACATCTAGCTAACTCTTCCCAGTTAACAACTCTAGAGGTCCCAGTCCCCAAGAACTCAGATCTTCATGTAAAGACTGAATGTGAAACAAAGCAAGCAACGAATCAGGTTTCCCTTCACCACTAGCTATCCCTTTATTTTCCCACAAAAAAAGAGGAAAAAAGAATAATGGAGAGGAAGGGAAAACTAGAATGATGCAAGAAAGATTACAGATGTCAAAGGTTAGGAAAGTTGATTTACATAAAGATATATTACATCATCTGATTGATAGACGGATTGAATTTCTATCCACTGTCAGTATAAAGTTTCTTTATACTGTCATCCATGTTGCTAAATCATTAAAATAGGTAGACCTTCTAGGTAGTTGTTGTGATAGTAAACTCTTTTACTAATTTGGCAACACATGATTGGATGACAGTGTAAAGAAACTTTACACTGACGGATAAAAATTAAACTCTTGATACACTATCACCATGCTTTACTGTTTTGATGCACTGATGAAAATGATCATTAGAAGCTTAAGACTAATGTTAAATAATTATCATTGTATATCATTATATCATATTAAGAATTACACGAATTAAAAAGGATTTGATTTTAATCTAAAACTTTACACTGTGATCCATAAATAAATCTGTAAAGATATTTAATTATCATAATAATTATTTAAAAAATATTACTCCTTTAATAATGTGTCATCACATTATTAGATGATAATATAATTTTTTTACATTGACAGTAAATCACCTAAAATTAAACTCAATTAAAAATATGTCTTATTAGGCAATGTAGACTTGTAATACTAACATATATAACAGTTAAAACTACTGCCAAGTGCTTCATTCACTTATTACAGTTGTAATGTGCAAGATAAATGTGACAGGGCATCGCTTTGCATCTATTATGATTTTAATTGTAGTGTATTTTTTATATATATGAGTTTGATTCTTGCTTCTTCCTTTTTACTTTTCTCTTTCTAAATTCTGAAAAGCCCCCATTTGTAACTGAAAAACAAAATAACCTGAAAATTTTGCAGTACAAACAGCATTGTATGTTTAAAAAGGTAAAAGGAAAAAAAAAAACTAAGACTCTAATCTTTAAAAAGGGTCAAAATACTCGCTTATTCTTTATTAAATATGTAAAAAAATCTCTGCATCTAATAAACATCCATTTGACTAACAAAAATCATCATGTGAGTGCCACGTGCTCCCATAAAAAGCATGCACATCCCCATGTAAAATACCACCTACACGGAAAGAAAACCGCTAGAACTCGAGATTGCAAGTTGGGTTAAGTGTTGTCGTGTTGGTCTGCTTTGGACGGCCACTGGGTGCTGGCCCAATCTGATGTTGAGTGGTTGTCTTAGCCACTCGCTGATTGGCTACTAAGGATGCTCTTATAGGCAACGTAGTATTGAGTGCATAATTGCTTTTGACTACAACATCAATGTAATGATCATGCATCTATAACTAAAGAAGATTAGGATTAAGATTATTTTAATATTTATATATTTTTTAAAATATTAATATTTGAGATGAGTTGTTGAATATTAATTAATTTTTATTTATATTTAATAAAATTTTTAATATTTATTATAAAATTAATAATTAATAATTTATTTTAATTATTAAATACATGCAAGTACTATCACAATTTCCAAAAAAGATACTACACATATTGGGTAAAAGTCAATCACTACCAACTTTATCATGCACCATTAGCTTCCAATCAGAAAGCAACAAGACAACCACTCCACGTTCGATTGAGCCACACCTAGCCTGCACAGTAGCCCAACATCTATATCTGACAAACAGTGTAGCACCCAACCCGACTTGCAATTTTGTGTTTTGGTAATTTTTTCCCCACGTAGATAGCGTTTTACTTGGGCACATGTGTTTTATTTGAGCATATGATGCTAGCGTGATAATTTCAGTCAGTCATATAGATGTTTGATTGACGGAGAAAATTTTGGCATATTTAGTTTTAAAAAAATAAATGAGTATTTTGATTATTTTTTTAAAAATAAAATACATATTACTTTATTGTACTATAAATTTTTCTTAGCTTACTCTTTGAAAATATATTTTTTGTTGTCTCCCTTGAATTATGATTTTAACTGAAAACGTTTTATGTTTAAAATTAATTAAAAATAGATTTGATTTGAATTGAAATGATTTAATTTAATTTATAAATTAAATTTTATATTTGAAATTTATTATAAAAAATTGAATTTGAATTAATTTAAAAATCAATTCTTATGTTTGAAACTCATTAAAAATGAAATTAATTTGATTTGATTTAATTATTTTATTACTTTAACATTGTATAATTATGAATGATATTGTTAAGTTAGTTAAGTAAAATTAAAAATTTAATAAAGATAAAATAATCAATTAAAATAACTAAATTTAAAATCAAATCAAATCAATTCAAATCCAACCAAATTTGATTGAATTTCTAAATACACACAACTTAAATCAAAAAAATTTCAAAATCAAATCAATTCTTATTTTTTAACATTTCAAACACAAAATTTAATTTATAAATCAATTTAATTTTCATTTTTTAACGTTTGAAAGACACTTTAACAGATTTAAAAGAGCAACCGCAACTAGTCTCGTCCAAACCCACTAACACCCATTAAGACCAAAAAAGTGAAGAACTTGAATAAAAAAAAAAAACCAAACCCAAGAAAGAGACTTACTCCCCAAAATAAAAAAGGTTTTGGTTGAATTAAACGTACTTCGAGGATGGGTTTTATGGGGTTGGTTGAGTAGGTGGAGCTTGGATATAGGTATTCTTGGCGGGAGAGAGGTTTGGGGACGTGGGGGCTCCTTTAATTATGGCTATTCAAAGGTGGACGTGAGGCTGGCGAGGTGTACTGATAATGGCTTCAGGGTGTGAAGGAGGTTTTGTGTTTGGTTTCAACCGTGGCTAGAAGGGAAGGTGTGAGTGGTTCAGTGTTGGTTTTGGCATATTTAGGCTGCTTAGTCAATGGAAGTTAGGTTAGGTGATGGAGTGGTGGGGAACTTGGCTACGTGAATCCATGGTCGTGCTCTGCTTATGGGAGAATGGTGCAGTGGCGCGTTGTGTGACTGGGGTGTTGGGACGAAGAAAGGTAGTGACACGATAGAGGCATGGCTGGGTTCTATGAAGTGATTTTGGTTCCTTAGTTTCATGGTCGTTTCATGGGCTTCGTGGGGAAGGAGGATTAGGCTCGCAGGGAAGCAAAGGCATGAAGGTTCAACGGTGGGGTAAGAGACGTGGGGTTCCTGTGAGTGAAGGCTCTGGTTCACATAAATACTGTGTGGAGCAAGATGGTTGGCTGGTTTAGATGGCTGTTGGAGTGTTGGTCTTGGCTTGGATCTAGCGTAGACACTGTCTTGGGAGTTTAATGGAGCTAATGTCTAGTGTGTTGGCGAGGGAGTTGGGGCATGGTAGAGGGACGAGGCTTTGTGTGTTCAAGTTTGAGAGAGTATTTCCTGGGTTCATGGCCATTTGGTGACTGTTTGTGGTGGTAAAGAGAACAACTAGGATCTGTATTGTTGATTTTCGGTATTGGGCCGTATAGGTGGAAGGTTGTGAAACAAGGTGATTTCAAGGGGTCTTTTGGTGTTGGGTTACGGTGAGTTTAGGAAGCAAGCTATGGTAGGAGTCATTTGCAGAGGTGATGGGTGGTTTTGTTTCATAACAGGTGATTAGAGGTGGTGATCAGGCTTTCAAACCATAAACAGATTCAACCTAGTTCATGTACCGAAATGATTCAAATGAGTTCATGTATCATAACAGGTGAATAGAGGTTGTGTTCTGTTTTTATGATTTGAAAACAGGGGTTCAAAATCATAGAATATTTATTTAACTGAGAATGTTAGTTTTAATTTAGAACTATACTTTAAAGAGATTAACAAAAAAAATAATTCAAAAAAATAAGTTGATAAATGCATATATTATAGGAGAATAATTTATATTTTACCCTTTTTAAAACTTAAGCAAGTCACACATGATTCAAAACTTGAGAGAATCTTTTTATTGATAGGCCTACGAAAGAGAAAGGGGAAAAAAAATACATTGTGTACCTTACACTATAACCATATGGATCACTATGATTAAAAAGTTTATATAGGACAAACAATTATATACCTATTGTCAATTTGTTGATTTCTAATAAGATAAATGCTACACAACTAATATATATATACGAAAGAGAAAGGGAAAAAAAAAATACATTGTGTACCTTTCACTATAACCATATGGATCACTATGATTAAAAAGTTTATATAGGACAAACAATTATATACCTATTGTCAATTTGTTGATTTCTAATAAGATAAATGCTACACAACTAATATCTATATATATATATATATATATTACTTAGAATTTTGACAAAATTTAGTTAAATTTAAGAGTATTTATTTGATAATATGAAGTGATAGAGTCAATTATCCATCCAAAAGTTAATAAATATATTAATTCATTTGATTAAAAATTTTGATTATATAACATTTTTCTTTTTATAATTATTCTATTCGTGGCTAATCAATATGCTTACTGTTATATACTGTTTTGCAGGGAACAAATTAGAAATTTCCATAAAAGAGTTTGGTGCACCAGAAGTTTTACGTGAGGAAGGGTTTAAACTTTGGAGCTTGGACTTGCCCATTTTATTGAGTGACCATCCATAATCGAACAGTCTGATCCGCAAGACTGCCACATTACCAATCTTATTGACTATGGGTCTGTTACCATAGAGCAGCACGAAGGTTTGGTTGCTGTAACAACAACCAGCAATATTCACACACTGATCAGTGTTCAGAATCCTTGTACGCGCATACCTGTGCTGCTGCTTATCATTGCAGTTTAATTTTCTTAGTGGGAAAAATTCAACCCCTTTTTCGTCCTCGCATAACTTCGGATCAGATTTGGGAAGTGAAGAGAAGAACCCGCAAGCTACCTTAAAGCCCATCTAACAACAACCCGAAAAAAACGTTGTTAGACTTTTGTTGGACATGACATGGTCGGGAATAATATTTTTTTCCTATTTTGCTGAACTGTTATATATTTGGATATTTTAATTAACGCACTATTTAGCGACCCCAGTTCAGTGCTACGGTGAATTATGATTAAGAAGATTTTATTAGATGGGTTATGAAACATGGTAGAACCATAAAAGAGATAAAATGAAATAAAAAATGTATTGATGTAATAAAAAAAATTATAAATTACAAGAAATATAATGAGACTTATATAGTTAATGAGAATAACTAATTTCTTAACTAATGTAACTAATCCTTTATATATCTAATAGCCTCGCAAGCTGGAAGTGCTAGAACTTTAAGTTTGGAATGAACAATATATTCGAACTTAAACAAAATTACAAAATAAAAGTAATGTCGTAATTATAACGGCTAAGTAAGAAATAAAAAAACTAAAATGTTGGTGGCGACTGAGGTTCGTATCTCTTCGTTTGCGTCTCCATAGGTCTCGTCCTTAACAAATTGAAATGTATCGGAATGAACATCGGCAAAAAGTATAAAATTTGATAAGAGTCAACTTGCTGAAATTTACATCGATCATAAGTTGCTTAAAGTTAGGATTCTATAAGCCTCCAAATATCTTCAATCTTTTAAAAAATTCCAATTTTGAGAACAACAATTATAAAATGCCAAATAATTGCAAAATGTTACCATAATTTTTTTTTGAACTCTGGAAAGAAGAAAAAGAAAAATAGCAATGGAATTGGGAAGAAACCCGTGCATCACCAATTGAATTGAATTATGTCGTCTTGATTGATGAGGAAAGTTTTGAATGAACAATACCGTGTGACTCATTATGTTGCTATTGTGTAGTTTCAGACGGTAGTACATATCATAGACAGTGCAACGATTCTAACCCAGACCAGGGGAATAAGTTGACGTCCACCAATGAAACTTTGGCAACACATGATGACAAAGAGGATACATCTTCAAGGAGGCAACGCGGCAAGAACCAAAAAATAGGGACATGATGCGCAAAGCCTGAAGATAAGGAGGAAAAACCGGTTTTGTAAATTGTATGTCTGCTGGCTGCCACAAAAGATAAAGAATACCCATTTTCCTTGCTTTTCTCCTCTTCAACTACCACATTTTCAAACTGTGATTTGATACATTCTTTAACTACCACATTGTTCTTCAACAATTGCACTTTCGGAGCCCCAAATACAAGGAAGGGTGCAGATCACCCACGTTGTTTCTTGAATATCATATTGTTCTTGGATCATTTTTGGTTCTGAACCAGCGACGGTGGCAGCAAAAGGAGAAGGACAAGAAAGAAAAAAAGAAGAAAAGTCAAAGTCACGAAGCTGTAACCTTCACTGGAGACATAACCATTATTTGATGAAAAGAATGGAAGAATGGAGAAAAGAGAAAAGAGAGAAAAAAATAGAGTTCCATGGGGAACTCAATGTGGGGAAAAATAAATTAATGGTAGATACTATGAAAGTTCTGATACTATGTTAAGAAACATGGTAGGGCTCATAAAATAGAGAAAATAGATAAACTGAAATAGAAAATGTATTAATGTAATAAGGAAGATTATGAATTACAAGAAATACAATGAGACTTATCTAGCTAATGAGAATAACTAATTTCTTAACTAATGTAACTAATCCTTTATATATCTAATAATATGTGATGTGTGTGTATATATATATATTCGAGTAAGCATTTGATTTAGAATATCTTTACTAAATCACATAATTCTTTTTTTACAAAAGAAATGTTAAGTACATATATTAGAGGCCTAATAAACTAACCTATTATACCAATCCAACGTTTAAAAAGACTTTGACAACATCGAATCCTTATCAAGATTCAACTCTTAAATAATGATCCTTATTAAAATACTTATCCTTATCAGGATTGAACTCCTCTCAAGATATATATCCTTATCAGATGCATCTTTCCTTATTAGCCTATAAATAGGGGACCTAGGCCCTAAGGTACGATCATCCAAATTTACTCTCTTAATTAGTCTGATATAAGTTAGCTACATACTTACTTGAGCGTTGGAGCGTCTTTTTTTTTTTGTTTTACAGGTCCTCCCTCGCCTCAAGATTACTTGATTAAATTTGGATTAAAACATTAGCGTCGTTTGTGGGAATTCAGTAAAACGTTTCCCATCTTCTCAAGTCGTCTATCATGGAAGTAAAAGAGAATAGAAGAAAAGAAAAGCTACCATTGAATTTATCTTGGAGTAAAAAAGAAGAGGAGTACGTCCTAGAAGTCCAACTATGCCGAAAATAAATCCATCATCTCTATCTCTCAGAGACAAAGATCAAGCCTTTACTCACATAAACTAAAATCAAAAGATGAAGATCATACACTCAAAGAAAACCAACGCCTTTCTCCAAGTTGTCGAGTTGGTTCACATCTCCCCTATTACATTAGTGTGAGCCCAGCCATTGATATCATCAACCACTGTCAACTGTGAGCACTGCATTTGAAACCAATTCTGATGGCCACAATCGAGCACAAATCATTAATCTATTTAATTTATTTTCAATTACACTTTATTATTAATGCATTTATATTTTCAAGTTCATTAAAGACCGACACGGTGAATTAATTCAACTTTCAAAATTCACAACCAAGTGTTGTGGACCTGCCAAAACAGCAAGACTCCAGCCTTGACAACCGAGCTAACTTACACTGAGGTCCACACTTCACCAACATAGTTGCAACTACCACATTCAACTGGAACCTCGTTGTCTTGCTTATGTGATTGCAATCAATTCAATCTCGATGTCGATTCACTTAACTATAGTCAATCTTAATCCCATACAACATGAAGACTCGGGAACAGTAGGCTTTCGCCCAGTCATCTAACTCAGGATTGAAGACTCTGAGGACGGTTGATATTAATCCCATCACAAAGTCGGATCAAACGAAGGCTTTGATGACAATTGATCTTAATCTTATCTCAACGTCAAATTGAAAATCAACACCTAAGGACGACTACGGATAGATAGCAACTAAAGCTATCGTGCCAGTAACGATGTGACCAAGGTTGTCAAACTCGCGAGTTTACTTAAACTTGTGGAGCCTTGGTAAACTCAACTCGTAAACTCGTAAGAGTTTACCTACTTAAAAAATAATATTAAAAAATAATATCATAGTACCAAAACATAAAAAATAACATATGCATAATCAACATTCAACATTCTAACTCCATAATAAATAAATAAATAAAAAGTAACAAAGTATGATAGTAAAAATTAAAGCCATACATAAATCAGCAAATCATAAGGGGCACCAACATTTCAGACATGCTGGAATGACATGAAAAAAAAAGCTGAATTATATTACCAAAAAAAAAATTGAATTATTCACCAACAAGCTTAGGTGACAGATATGTACCCACGCACCCACAACAGAATGGAGCTTGCAACATGCACCCACAAAACACACAAGTTCAAAATAGAGACGTACAACAGGAACCGACAATCATGACTAATAGAGACACAATAAAATGGCAGGACTTGCACAACAGACACCCACCCAGAAAGCTAAGAGACGCAACTGACCAAGACACGTGTGGAGCAAATCGACAGTGAGAGGAGTAGTGGCAAGATGAGCAGTTCACCAGTTACGCAATTCGAGCTTCAACGAGACAAGCAGAGCAGAGGTTGCAGTGGTGAGAACTTCGGATGCGATGGAGCATCTTCTACCTAGCTGAAACTGTGAGTTTTGAAAATTGAAACAAAACGCCACCGTTTTGGCCTTTTTGGCTCAAATCAGCATAAGGTCCAAATTCAGTGAACTCGATCTTGAACTTGCGAGTTCACCCGAGTTTACCGAGTTCACTCGAGTTTACCAAGGTCCGAGTTGGAAGGTGAGTTGGCTCGATTTGGTGCCTAAACTCGTAAACTCGGACGAGTTCACGAGTTAACTCGCGATTTTAACAACCATGGATGTGACAACTTATGCATCTCGACACTCAACTCGCCCACTAATTATCAAGTTGGGGGCAATGTTCAGTTTGGATATTAGAGACCCAATAAGTTGGCCCATACACTAGTCCAACATCTAAAAAGACTTTGACAACATCAAATCCTTATCAAGATTTAACTGTTAGATAATGATCCTTATCAAAGTATCTATTCTTATCAGGATTGAACTCCTATCAAGATATCTGTACTTATTAGATGAATCTCTCTTTATCAACCTATAAATAAGGGACTAGCCCTCAAGGTATGATCATCCAAATTTTACTCTCTCAATTACTTTGATATGAGTTAGCCACATACTTACTTGACTGTTAAAATGTCTTTTTTTTTGTTTTGCAAGTCCTCCCTTGCCTCAAGATTACTTGACTATATTCGAACCAGAATAGGAAGTTTACAAACTGGTGTGGTCCCATGATAATCAGGAAAAGACAGCAAAAGAAAAGGAAAAAAGAAAAATCCTGCCTCAATAATCAGCCAAGAAAGGGGAATGTCAATTTCAGCTGTCAATTAATACTATTGGCCTTTGCAATATTACCCCTTTGTCTGAGCATAAGTGATAGAACCCAATTGCTTGGGTAAACTGGCCCACATCAAGCAGACCTCCGAATGATTACAAGCTGTGAACCAAATAATTTATCAGTATAAGCTTGGTGGAAGAAACCATGGACGATTGGAAAAAAAAAAGAAAAAAGAGCGTACAATCTTCTGGCTTCAAGAAGATGGGATGGAGACTTTAGCTGATGGAACAAGGTGGTGGTGGTGGTGGTGGAGAGCGAGCTATAAGGATGAAGTTGTTCTGAATAAGTGAGTTAGGAATAAAAAGTGAGTGTTATAGCTGTGCAAGTCTGATAAGGATAGCATTAACATTAGCATTCCCGTTACTTGGTAGCCTAGTCCGAAAGAGCAAACTCTAGAGCCTGTGCCAAGTTCAAGGACAGGACAACCTTCATACTCATTTCCTGGTTTCAAAAGGAACTGTTGAATGGAAACTAGTGAATGATAGATGATGAAATAAGTCCCTTAACTGATGAATAATTAACTAGTTGCATAACTTAATTAACTACTTGCCATTGCCACCAACAAACTTTCTAGGAGACATTTCCTTACTTTTGAAGAATCCCCCCCCCCCCCCCCTTCTGATGAATGGAAACTAGTGAATGATAGATGATGAATTAAGTCCCTTACCTGATGAATAATTAACTAGTTGCATAACTTAATTAACTACTTGCCATTGCCACCAATAAACTTTCTAGGAGACATTTTGCTTACTTTTGAAGAATCCCCCCCCCCCCCTTCTCTTTCTTTGATATTGCAAATTATGCCTCATTCATTTCAAACTCATAAGGGTTAAAGAATAATTTAGAGAACGATAATAAGAACATATTGCATTATAAGGTCATATGTTTTTTATTATTGGTATGAAAAGTGTAGATATTAAGTTATTAATATAAAATGAATAAATATTTAAAAATAACCATCTTAATTAAGAGAAATTTTTTAAGTTTAAATCATGAAGAAATAAGTGGTATATTTCTGATTGAGCTACTAATCACGGTCTTAAGAATATAATACTTGACCTTATATGTGAAATTTTGAATACATAAATTTCTTTTAAAAAAATTATATGCTTTACAATAAATTAAGAGTCTTTATATAAAATTTGTCCATACTTCAGAGTCTTCAGAAATATAAAAGTTTGGAGATTATGCACAAAACATTAACTGTACACCTTTTGAAATGCACAAACATAGTCATTGCATGTATATTAACTAATCAAACCATGGGTAATTTTGCCAGAAATAAAGCACGACAACCATAATTTTCTGCAAAGTATAAACTGAACTTTCAGGCTTACACAGCTTCCATTTCTACATTTGTTGGTTCTTTGTCTCTCTCTGACACCACCTGAGTGATTCTTAGCTTCCCAGCTGTCGGACCGTCTGAAAGCTTGAGATTTGAGAATGCGTCATTAATATTAAAGTCAGTGGCTTCCAAAGCTGCTCTTCCTTCCGCACTGGTAAACGCCTTTTCGGGTGCAGGAACTTGAGCCTCTTTCCCAACAGCCAGCTCCAACTTCTTGAATTCCTCTTCAATATCTTCATCCTCGATATCTGTGTATGATGGACTTTGTTCTGCAGTTGCCACAAAGCAATATGCTAAAAAAAACCAAATACTAAATATTGACGTCAGACACAACTTAAACGTTAATACCACCCTGAAATCCCCTTAAGTTCAATATCTCAAACAAACCATTTCATCGTATAAAGTGAAAAGGCACAACTCAAATGTGTGCCACAAAAGATAAGACAATATATACCTAGCGCCTTTTCAACTTCCTTCTGTGAATCAATGCTCTCTTGGAGATCTCTTAAACAAAGATCAACATCTTCCACGCTGATCTTATTTTCTTTTATTGCTCGGGCTCCAATCTGCATAGCTTCAGAAACCTGCTAACAAACAATGGATCAACAAATGTAACAAAGACTATCTGCAGTACAATCTTCAGATTTTGGTATAAACTGATCCATTCACAAATTACAAATTCAAAATGTTAGGAGATTATATTTAAAGCTATACCTTTTTCGTAGACTCAGCATCAGAAATAACGCCAAGTACTTCCTCTACTCTGTTCAAAAGTGATGAACATTTTTCTCTACTCTGGGTGACCAACTTCAGCTCCCTTGCATACCTAAGGGCCAATTTTCTGTTCCCAGAATGTAGAGAAGCCAATGCTGATTTTCTTGACCTAATAGAATCAATCTGTGAGGGAACTAAACTTGTTTTAAACAAACATCCCTACACTGATGCAGCATAGCTGCAAACTGGGAAGACAGTGTATGATATGAAAATCCCTTGTACTTTTGATTGTTAACACCATTCCTGTTGTGCATAAATATAGTATAACCAATCAAATTACTTTGTCTTCAAATCCTCTTCAGTTAGTCCATGTTTTAAGAATGGACAACCAACAAACTATCACCAGGGATCCAAATAGGTGAAAAAGTCTATGTTAGTGGTCATGTGACAGTAATAGAAAAGTAGAACGTCATGCGATTAAGGACCAACACATGAAGTTTATCATATCCTGCACATCAAAGATGTTATTTTGTATATCGACTTAGATAAAATATAATAATCTACAGTGGAATAAGAAAGGGAAAAACAGATCGGTATAAGAGGCAAGATTTTCTTTTTATTTTCACTTGAAACTTTGTTTAATATTTAGAAGTCCCTTAAGGATACATATACAAGTATAAAGATTCATTAAAAACTTACAATTCACAGCGCCTGTCAATCACATCTAATTGTTGCTGAAGCTTCTCGGTTGTCCAAACCAAGTACAGGACATCACAATCTAAATTAGAGATATTGGATAATGCTGCTGCTGAGAGAGAAACTTTTACACCCTGTAAAATACAAACTTGAAATAAGGCACATATTTCAGGTATAAAAATCAAATCAGTATTGATAATTTCTAACTCTAGTACGGGAAACAATATTGGCATGCATTAATAATAGCCAGATTTATGATAGCTGCCATGAATTTACCAGAAATGTCAAAAAGTTATTTGATGTCCCATCCAAATCTTATATTTAAAGAAAAAAATTGCCAAGTATAGAATATCAGATGATGCCATAGATCATAGATGGAAAAAAAAAATCTGATTGGAAGAATAACTTAGGTAAGTTTCTGTACCTGTACAAATTCTTTCTTATGGACTGACAGATACTGTGCTGTTCCACACCCTGACAGATACCTCAAGATTGCAGATGCTTCATCAGGCCCTCCACATATGTCCTGGAATTTCTTCATCGTGATGATACATGATGAATTCCAGTGACTTTCAGATAGATGTTTGACAACTTCAGCAGCCTTATCCTACACATCAAGAAACAGAACTATAATTTGAGTTATAGTAATGAAAGCATCTAGCATAATCAAACAGAGCAAAATTTAATCCAACTCCTGCATGACTTAATTGACTTGCTGCTACTGCATTGCATGGAAGCAAACATGAATTGAACAATCACAGATGTCAGACATCAATACACCATGGAAATGAACCTAATGCACACACTTGTGCTGCGGAGGCACTAAATAATTTTGGATGCATCCAACTTAAATAGCAGCAATTTATAAGCAAATAAACTCCCGCGAGAATACATTTGATAAGCACTAACCCTGTGTTTGAAATCTTCAAAATGATAGAATTTATTTGTATGAAATTTGTTCGGAATGATAATAGTTTTAAAAATTCAATTGTTTACAAATCATTGTGTGTAATGTCTTATGATTTGTAAATGATTTCATTTCAAAATAATTCTTTTCAATTCTAAAGTTAAAGTGTTCCAAACATAGGGTAAAGGATGTCATACATAGTTAACAAAAATATCAAGAACATTGATGTTAGAAGTATTTGATATATCCAAATAAAATATCAAAAAATACCAGACTGCCCAGACGTCCCCGTCAAGCATGAAAAAATTGACATGGAACCATTCTTTGATGAAATATTGAAATGTACTTTTTGAGGGTGTCTGTGTCTATGAAATATATGTCGGTCAATCTTAATTACAAAAGCATAAGATAAATCAAACACTCACGGGGTAAAGGAACCAAAATGAAAACAGAAAACAAGAGAAGAAAAGCTCTTGAAATAAAAGGATGGCTAATTACCTTAAGCAGAGAAGTTAAGATGACGCATTCTTCAGACATAATATCTGGAGTTGTTGATCTTGTTATTAAGTTGCTTACTTTTCTGAATAGTTGGGAGAATCGTCCACTAGTTGGATCCACAAGATCCGCAGTTCTTGTGATGTCACCTTCATTATACATTAGAAACTGAAAAATGAAAAAATGTAAAGACAAAAACAAACTTGAAAGCAAACAACTGATTTTAGGTAGCAAATTAAGTTTTTCCAACATAAATTCTTCAAAAGAAATAAGTTCTACACAAACAAAAGAACATGCGGTAGATGTTCCAAGACATATAGGTTGGGAGCATAAATCAGTAAACGCTTTCTACATAGAAAGAATGCAATGCCTACTTGTTACTATATTGATATTCATCTTAAGGATTTAATTTGATCCACTAGAAACGTAAACTATCAGTAAACTATATATTTAAAAAATAATAATATTTTTATTAAAAATAAGAAAAAGATTTTTTGAGTTACTATAGTGACGTGACACCTTAAGGATATGATCATATGAATATGGTATTACTCAAATACTACTCACTCACCAGTACATGGTCCAGACACAAGGGGGTTAACCCTCCTCGATTAAACCAATCATTCTTCACCTGCAAATGCAAATGCAATGGAAACATTTAATAACTAACGAATTAATTGAAAAATGGAATTGGAATTGGAACAAGGTAGAAGAAATAGAACCTAGTAGCAACCTGAGAAGGTCGAAGGAGGAGGATGCCAAAATGGGTGGCGACTTTGATGATCAAATCTCTCCAGAAGAGGAATCTGGGTTGCCAATCAGATCTTTGGCCAGAAAAGTCCTTGAATCGAGCAGCGGTAACCACTTCGTTGTCCCAATCAACAACTTCCTTTGCTATGAAATCCCTCACCCTCCCACTCATCCCCGAATCCATCTTCGCATTGAGTAAGACCACGATTCTTCTATTCTATTATTTATCACTTCCCCTTCCCGTTGCTCTTCGTAAAACCCTATCCACCATATTTTAATTTAAACCTAAATTCGCTTTCCCCCTCTACTGAATTGTTCGTGTTCTTCAAAACAATTTTAGCTACTTTTTTCATTTTAAAAAAATATTCATTGAATCCACAAGTTTGATATATAACCGTTAAAAAAAATTCTCCATCTTTTATTAAAAAAAATTCCCCATTAATTATGGGGTTTAAGTGCAATTATTAACCAACTAGATTAACTCCATGCTAATATAAAAAAAATAACATTATATAATAAATAATAATGAAAATTAATATTTTTAAAATTATTATTTATTTTTTTGTCAAAAAATTATGGTTAACCAAGTGTAGAACAATAATTTGTCAAAATAAGATACAATATCTTCGGTCACATATTGACAATACATTGAAATAATTATTAAAAAAAAATGAAAAGGCTAATATAATGAGGAATTCATTTTGCTCTAATAACCTGAACCCTCATAAGAATTATCCCTGATTTATAAATTATGAAAAATATTAATTGAATCAAGCAAAAATAAATTTCTTTTAAGAAACAATAAAAAACATGTTGTAAATAATCATTCATTTTTCATCAATAGTTATTTATTTAAATTTTATTAACTAAATTGTGTTAAAAAAATTCAATTGTTAATAATTAATTAATTGATATTCTTAACAATATTAAATGATTCATGAAATTGATATTGATTTATTTATTTGCAATTATGACATTATATTTATAAAAGACAATAATGCCATATATAAATAAATAATTAATTAAAAAATAGCATAAAATGAAAACATTAATATCTCATGTAATTGTTCAATTATAAATAGTATGAGAATTTATTAATAAATAATTCACCTTATATTTTAAAATTATAGGATGTATTATATTATAAAAAATAAAAACTCATTTTGGTCCTCAAAAGATATATGCGACATTATATTGGTCATTTATAAAAACATTAAATTAGTCCTCTAAAAATATATACAATATCAAATTGGTCTTGAAATGTTATATTCTTTTATTAAATTGGTCCTTAAAATGACATCAAATTGGTCATTAAAAGACAAAATTGATGACATTAACTATTATTGAATGACCAATTTAATGTCACTGATAAATAGAAGACCAATGTGATGTCGCATATATCTTTAGAAGACTAAAATAAATATTTACTCTATTATTAAATTTTAATATTTAAGCTAATTAAGACAATTGTATTTTCTAAATTATTTAATAACATTTTAAACAATTCTAAAATCTAAGTAATTAAAAAAATAGATTACAAAGAAAAACTAATAATAATAATAATGTAGGTCAAAATCACGAAAATATTATTTAAATATAAAATTTATTGTAATAAAAAATAATATACTAATAACTTAATTATAGGTGATGATATGAATTTAATTTTTTAAATTGAAAATATATATATACTAATAAATTATCCATTGTAAAAAATATATTATAATAAATTAAATAAAAAGTAAGATTACATATATTTTTATTTTCAAAATAACACATTGGCCTATTCTCCACTTATTTTTTTTATATAGTTGAGTGAATATTTTACTATTAATATTTTCAATTTTAAAAAATAAAAAGTAAGTACATTTCTATTAAATGTTACATCAAATCAAATAAATTATAATTAAAATTGAATATTAACTTCATCATTTAAAATAATTATTTATAATTATAATTATAAAAACCTATGAAATTTAATTTCTAATAGTAATTATGTGAGCCATTAAGAATAAGTTGACATGTATATTTTGAAAATAAATTAAATATATAAGAAAAATTACTCACTTATGATTGACATCCAGAGAAGTTGGTAAAAATTTTAGAAGAAAAAAACTTCATATATAAGTTAGAGGTGCCGTTGATAGAATTTGAATGAAGTATCTTTTATAATATTATTATTAAATTACTAGATTAATGCACGTGCAATTCATGCAATAATATCATGTGCGGATCAAGCATAAGGCTTTTAAAGTTCTACAGCCCTTGTTTGAGACCCCAAAATCTAATAAAATTATATTCATAATTTATATAGTTGTTATATTTATTTATAATAAATTAAGATCTTTAACTATTCTAACTTAATGCCTAATAAATTTTATTCTATCATTCATATTATTAAACTATTACCTAACCATTTACACATAATTCTTATTTTTCTCCCCATTTTATTTATTTTAAACCATCCAACAACAACATATATTTATTTCTCGTCTTCCAAAGACATTAACTTTCAATTATTTTTTTATTATTTATAAAATTAATATTTTTTTTATCTTTATCACTCTTATTTTTTTGCCTGTAAAATAATTTGTTTTTTATTGTTCTGTGCTAACTTGCATGCTCTCCTGCCAAATTTTTTGACCATTGTTGTTCTTCATGATTTTTTATACAAGCTCTTTAAGTATTTTGCCATTTTCTTCTACTTCTTTTTCACTTTTATTTTCACTAACACCTAAACTAATAAATTTTTTATTTAAATTAAAAAAAAACGAAATTATTGTGTTTTTTAAGAAACATTAAAGCAATAAAATTTCATTGTGACACTCGATACTTACATGAAATGATCTCAAAAATGCCTCAAGAAAGATTATATGGATTAGTTACATTATTAATTAAAAAAATGTAAGATGAAATTGATTATAAAAATTTAATTAATAACTTTGCATTTAAAAATTCAATTTTCTAAATTTTAAATAATAATTTATAATAATTTTATTGAATAAATTATATGTCTGATATTAAAGTTTGACTTTAAACTATCAATTCTCTTGAGTCGTGATTGGATAATATACAAAATATTGTATAATATATAATAATGAAAATTAATATATATTAAAATCATTATTAAAAAAATTATAGTTAATTAAGTTTAAAACAATAATTTATTTGAGGCGGTACATGAAATAATTATTGAAAAATAAAGTATAAAAAATAAGAAGACTGTTATAATAAGAAATTTCATTTACTTTAATAATAAGAGTCCTCATAATATCCATCATTGATTCATAAATTTTAAAAATATTAATTGAATTTAAAAAAGATAAAAAGAAAATAATAAAAGGAAAATTAAGAAATTGTGATGTAAGCAATTATTATTTTCTTATCATTAGTTATTTATTTAAATTTTATTAATTAAATTGTGTTAAAAATTTGAGATTAGGAAAATTTAATTTTTCATGATTAATTTATTGATATTCATGATGATATTGAGTGATTCATGATATTGATATTGATTTTTTTTATTTACAATTATGACATTTTATTTATGAAAGATATTAATGTTAGTGATAAATAATAAAAATAAAATAAAATATTAGCATAAAAAGAAATCTCATGTAATCACAATTGTGAATAGTAGGAGAATTTATTAATAAGTAATTGACTTTATATTTTTAAATTATGAGATATATCATATTATTAAATTTTAATATTTAAGCTAATTATGATAATTTTATTTATGTTAAATTATTTAATAATATTTTTAAATAACACTAAAGTCTAAGTAATTAAAAGTGAAATAAGTTAAAAAAACAAAAATTAATAATAATAATAATAACATAGTCCAAAATCACAAAGATTATATTTAAATATAGAACTTATGGTAATAAAAGATAATATACTAATAATATAATTACAAATGATAATATGAATTTTATTTTTGAAAATAAAAGGTAAAATATTAATAAATTTTCCATAAAAAAATATGTGAATAAATTAAATGAAAGTAAGATGGTAAAAATTTTTATTTCGAACATTTGAGAAATCTCCATCCAATTTTTATAATTGAGTGAATATTTTATCATTGATAATTTTGATTTTAAAATGTATGAAATAAATACAGTCACAAGTTAAATATAATCAAACCAATTTGTAATTTTAATTTGAATGGAATATTGACTTCATTGTTCAAAATTATTATTTATAATTATTAATAAAAAATATAATTTTATAATAATAATTTTAAGAGTCATTAAAAAAGAGTTGACATACATATTTAGAGAGAAATTAAATATATAAAAAAAACTTCATTTTTTATTAATATCTGTATGAGGTACTAAAATTTTTAAAAGAAAAAAAGTTTAGTGTATGAGTGACATGTGAAGTTGGTAGACCTTTAATGGACTCTTTTTTTATAATATTATATTATATAGAAAGATATAGATTTCTAAAAATAAATTATATACAATACAATGCAAAATTGAATACACCCTTTATTGTTTCTTTTTCTTCTTTTTTTTTTTTTGGTCAACATTGTTCTATTCAGTTATCTTTTGTGGCCACAGCCCATAGGAGTCATGGACTTCAAAACTTTTCTTTAAATTTTTTGGGCCTTTATTGAAAGCCCAATAATTTTGTAACACCTTTTAAAAATTAGTCAAGCAAGCACGTATAATGAAAAAAATAAAATCCAAGCACGTGCATACATATATATACTACTATAATTTATAAGAGTATAGTGTTGATCTACTGTGAGCGTAAAAAAATTATATTATCATTCAATAATATTCTAATATATTATTAAAAAGTTAAACTTCATAAATAGTTATTCTAATAGTTAATTTTTTTTAATAATATGATAATATATAATTAGATAATAATATATATATATTTTACACTAATAATAATTTAAAATTAAATTAAATTTATAAAGTATAAATCATGGAAAGTATAAACCACGGAAAACTCATGCATGAATGCTGCTGATCAAGATAGTTGTATTTTGGACTTATTTTGGTTGATGTCATATGTCGTCTCTAAAATATCTTTGAAATGAAAGAGTTTAAAGATAAAGGAATGGTGGAAGTAATTATTCATTTCTAAATTAAGAATTTAAAAAATGTTTATAAAAATATATAAAAATTTATTAAAGTATTATATAATAATTTCTTATTTTGTTCTTCTTATTTTAAAAAATATTTAGTTAAAATAAAAATTTACTCTTTTTTTTTAAAAGAACAAAACTCCTCTATTTAAATATACCGTACCTAATGCCACTATACGTCTCTACCCACTTACTTGTGCAAGGGACTGTACCCGAAAAGGTGTTTACCAGTAGTGGAACTTTATTTGAAATTGTAATGGCCCTAGAAAGATCAAAATGTCTAATTGGGCATCGATTTCAATACATTTAATTGCTTATTTTAATGTATAAAAATGGAACTTTTTTAACGACACTGTATAAAAATATATGATTAAATAATAATTTAAAAAATTTACGCAGAAAATGATAAAACTAAACATTAATTAATTACGTTTTTAAATTATGTTATCTACTTAATTATCAGTGTCCAAAAAAGTTAACACTGCGTAGTATAAAAGAAAAAAGAATACTTTTTGTGTAATTAACATAAGTTGTCTCACGGATGAATAACAAAGGTGCACATTTTATTTTTTGAGTTTAATTTTGATCTATTGTCGTGTAAAGTTTTTTTATATTGTCATTCAATCATATATTGCCAAGTTATTAAAAAAGTTTGACTATCATAATAACTTCTTCAAAAGTCTAACTCTTTTAATAATGTGCCAGTATATGAGTGGATGAAAGTGTAAATTTTTTTTACACTAACAGTGAATTAAAATTAAATCATTTTGTTTAATGTAAATTTAAAATTATTATGACTATGTGATAATAGTTTAATATTATATATATATTTACATAAAAATAAGCTTTTATTATGTAATAACATAAGTTAACTTTTTAATTTTTTAAATATTAATAATTATTTTATTGAGAAAGACTAATTATTAAATAATTATGATAATTACATAATTTTGGCAAGATTCTACGAAAATATCAACAATACAATTGTGGAAGTTTCATATTTTGAATTATTTTCATATTCTTAGAAGACTTAACCACTTAACTTACATTAATTAAGAAGATTTAAATAGATAAAGAAATCTATGTTCTTCTTATTACCAAAGAGTTGCACATCAACTGAGTTTGTACACAAATGACAAATCCTAAAGGAAAATCTTGTTAGAGTTGTTAGCCAAATAAAATTACTATAAATAGAAGGAGTAGAGGCTACAAGAACCAAGCACCGTAGAAGAAATAGTAAGTAACAAAGAGACTACACAGAAGTTACATAATATGAGAGAATGAAGCAAGGGGCAGTACTGATGTTGTCCTTCAAAGTCAATATGTGTAGTTAAATTTTATGTACTAAGGGAATGATGAAACCTTCATTATTTTAGCATTGACTACGTTGAATTATTATTACCCATCTTTTAGATTTTTAATGCTTATTATTTTTATTTTTCTATCAGTTATTTTGAATAAATTTTTAGATGAGTTCAATCATGTTTTTCTCATACTTTTAGTTAATTTTTGTTATTCATTTGTTACTTATAATCGAATACTAATTGTAATTTCTAAATAAGAATATAGTTGATAATTTAATAAATTACGGCTAATTAGGAAAATAAAACATACAATTGATTATTTTTATTAGCGCATAATTGATAGATTTATTATAAATATATGTTTTATCGCTAGATGTTCATAAGGTAAATTATATGAGAATATTATATTTGACATATTTGATGTTAAAATTAATTTTGGTGGATTATGATGCTTACTCAATTCATATTTTGTTAATTGAGTAAATTTATTATTTGTTTGAGTGGTTTTTAATTTTATTTATTTAATTTTGCATGTTGATTATTTTTGTTTAATTATATTAGAAAATTTTTTCAATACTTAAAATTTTAACTTTGAGTCTTTGTATAAAATCAACCTCATACTTGCCAGATTATATTTACATATGATTCATGCACTTGTAACTATTTTTTAAGTTTATGAAAAGTCATGACACTATGCTTTAATGTCTCGTGAGATTTTCTAAACTTTTTTTATATAGATCATCAATTAAAATAAACAAATATTTAAATAAATTATTACTTTACCTCTCTCTCTCGCTCTCTGTCTCTCTCTCACACACACACACAGAGGTGACAAAACAGAAATACAGAGAAAGATAGGATAAGACTTGGGAAGGGAAAACGAATCGCAAAGCGATTAAAAAACATAACACTAAGGCATTCCAATGGTGTTGAGAAGAGAGACATTAAACCTAAGATTTGACGAAAAGAGGGAGCTTTCAAAGAGATGGGAATGCAGAACGACTAGGCATAAAGAGAAAGAACGAGAGCATAGGAATCATTTGGGGAAAATCCTAATTATTTTTTTTTGTTAATTTCTTTTTATTTTGATTGATGACCCACCACTGAATGGTTGAGAATGTGCATTTTTTCAATTGAGTAATTACATGGTCATGCAAACATAATTATCACCTTATTTGAGACATAAAATTTAGTAAAAATGATGGCTAATATTAGCGTTACTGATTTAGGTTTTGCATTCTTATGCAGAAAATTCATTAACTCTAAAAAAATCCAAAACTCTATCAACATTGCTACACCAATGAGATGGCGATGCATATTATGCGGAGAATCATTAGTTGATGAGACTAAACTCAAGAGTATGTGAACTTAAGCTGCAGCTCATTAAGGGCCCAACTATATCTTCAAAGTTGATATCAGTGATGTAATGTTGATGAGATTAAGTTGACTATCATTTACTCAAAGTTAACGCAGAGTACAAGAGGCACATCACAAACCCATTAATTAATCAAAGTTATAAAACTTAATCCTTGATAGGAATAAAGATGCCCCGTCCTCTTGTAGAGCTTTCTCCCTTCGAATTAAAGTCAATTTGTAATAATGACTGTTTGCTATTCTATCTCTTCTCCTTCATCTTTTCTCTTTATTCTCCTAATTTTCTGTTTTTCCCATCAAACTTGACTAAATACTTACTCATGAAAAGTGTTATGCCTTTCTCTCCTTAAATAGTCGAGCATTCTCCCTTCTCTGTAACATCTTTTACTGTAGTAAATCACAAATCGGATGTGGGAAAAAGAAAATTGTTGACAAGTTGTAAGGATGGCATCACCATGACGAAAAGTAATGAACAGTATTTCACTAATTATGGTGGTAATTGGGTTTTTCTGGTTGATAATTAATCCGATTCGGATTTGATGCATTGAATAAGACCTCGGATTTCTTTTTCTTAATTGCCAATTATGTCTTGTACTATAAGCAGATTGCAGATCTAAACAAAATATCAGTGACATATGCATGTGCTAATGTTACCTTTAACACTAATGGGCCTTCATTAAGTGGGTTACAACAGGGGTCTTCTCGAATAGACCCTTCTAAGTGGTAGAGCTTATTAGTACTCACAGGAACGTGGGGTGCTTCCTAAAATAAAATGTGGGACATGAGTGACGTCGATCTTTTGGACGTTAACATCAAGGAGTTGATAATAGGGAAGGTAATTATGTATTTAATTTATTCATGAAAGTAATGAATTGAGTTGGATTGAATTTAGATATTTTTTATTTGTATTCGATTAACTCGACCTGCTCATATGTAGGTTGGGTTGAGTTTAATTTTTGGGTTGAACTTGAAACGAAAAACTTAACATGCTAAAATATGAATTAAAATTTATTCTGAATAACATAACATAAGTTTTTAAATGATGTAACATAAAATATAAATTTCAAAGTACAGATAACTTTAGAATTATAATTACGATCAACATAAACAAATAACAAAGACACATGTAATACAATTAATTAATGACACTATAATCAATGCATCTTTTTTTTTTTTATTTCTTAGAAGTTAATAACATTATAATATTAACCACAATTAATACAATTATCAAAATAAAGAAAAGTTGAAACCAATAATGAAATAATAAGTTAAGAAAAATTAGAATCCTAACCAGTTAAATGAAAAACATCTAAAAAGATTAATTATTACGATCAACAACTTTATCTCTAGTAGCAGACACATCTAACACATAAAGGAATCATGAAACATTAGCAAGCATTAATGATTAAAGTATTAATAATTTACTAAATAATTTAAGCAAAATTTATATAGTACACTACCTATTTAAATTTTTTCAATTTCATCCATTTGAGCTTGTAAATCAATGTGTTTATCAAGAATTCTTAATTAGTTATGAGCACAAATCAATATTTCAATAGTGATGAGTTGTAAAGTACTACAAAAATAGTTTAAAACTTGCCTTCCAATACTAAATATAGTGTCATTTTAATTTAAAAAATTTCAAGAAACTAATTATCTTAAGAAATTATAAATTTATATAAAATTTTGGAAGCCTCAATAATAAAAAAGTAATAACACATCACAATATATATATATATATATAAATTGAGTGGGTTGGATTAAGTTTGTGCGAGTTGAGAGTCTCAACCCACTACCTAACTCATATTTCATGAGTTTAATTATTTTAAATTTAACCTAACTTACAGACCAAAACTAATCTATCAATTATGAGTTGAGTTGAGTAAAAATATATAAATTCGTGGGCCTATTCAACTCGCTACTCACTCCTAATTCATAATAGAGGCCATAAAATAGCCTGAGTGATGTAAAATGTCCAATAAGGTAATATCATGTAAGAAATTAAAATAATTTTATACTCTCTTAACGAATTAATTTAATAATCTTTTTAATTTTTAATAAAAAATATTAATATTTTTTAAATGTTAAACATATTAAATATTAAATATTTTTATTTTTTATTTAATATTTTTTATTTTAAATAATTGAAAAAATATTAAACGAATATAACTTTATTCAAGAAATTATTAGCAGTATTAATGAGAGCTTATCACAATGTCTAATCCCATTATCCCAAGGTGATGGTTGATATTTCTTGTCAATTGGTTGTCATCCTTTGGGAAAGGGATGGGTTAAACTTTAAAGATAATGAAACGAGACAAATGGAGGAACTTCCCACTCATTTGTGTTCAAGGACACATCAATGATGGCCCCATTAGACTTCAAGTAACCTGTTGATTAGATTCTACAAAATTAACGATTTTGTAACTTCCCTCTACTAATTACCCGTCCCATCACCACCTAAACAGCAGAATCTTTCGTTCTATCTGTGCCTTGATAGTAATTATATAGCCAATATATACTAATATTAATAACAATAACAAGAGAACTCAGAATTACCCACAGGGCAAAAAAAATAACGCTTCTTTATTTTTTACAAGGTGTCAAATTAATATATTGTGTAGAGAGATCCAATAACTTAAGAGGATATGCCAATTTGTAATCCGCTGTTAATTGTATGTCTAGCATTACTTCAATAATAATAATAATAATAATAAATAAAGAATAAATTAAGTACATATTAGTGAATAGGTTTATCTACAAACCAACAGTTACGTACAATTGTCCGAATGCATACAAGCCAAAAATATTAGTAGCTAAAGTCCTAGGGAAGCAAGTTTGTTTAGCATCATGAAATAAAGCCTAACAAGTACAACTAGGAGGCTGTGAATACAAAATAAAGTTTTTATTTTATTTTGCAATGTGTGCGCTTGTTTGGCCAAGGTATCTTGCACAAGTAAACTCTCTGATAAATGTGGCGCAACCCAACATGCTGCAACTAGTGCATTAGCTGCCTGAAAAGTCCAAAAGCGAGTCTTAATGTTATGGTTAGCATCTGAACTCAGAAAGATACAACAAAGGTAGAATATCTTAATTTTTTTTTCCAACCATTCTAATTAGTTCTTTGGATTAAGTGATGTTATATTTTTATAGATTAGGTCTTTTAAGTTTTTATAAGACTAATTCACATTTGACAGCTTAAAATATAAAAATTTTTAGTGCTTTCCAACTATTGTTTTAAAAATCAGTCCGATTTAGATTTTTTATGAGACTAATTCACATTTGACAACTTAAAGTACAAAATTTTTTAGTGCCTTCCAAGTCCAACCAACTCAATTAACTCTTAATTAGTGAATAAAAATCTCAATTATTAAATTAGTTATTCCAAGACCATAAGCCAATTGTAGACCTTCTTTAAGCACTCAAAGCTTAACACGGTAAAAATTATTTCTCAATTCAAAATCAAATTTGCTTATTGCAAAAATTACTTTCGATAAAGTTAAGTATCTGTTAAAAGAATTAAAATCTGTTGTCCTCTTTTTCTTTTCAATTAAATGATGATAACTTAACAAAAATATTTTTTCTTTATTGTCTTTTTTTTCTTTTAATTAAATGATGATAACTTAACAAAAATATTTTTTAAAAAATTGATAATAAATTTTATCTTAATTGTCAATTTTTTTTGTTAAATTATCAGCATTTAATTGAAAAAAAAGAAACAGCAAATTCGATTCCTTATTAAAATTGATTTGTACTCTCAACCAATTTTTTTACTGTGGAAATTAATTCTAATAATTTTAACCAAATATCAAAGTTAATTATAGACTAATAAATAATTTAAAAGTGACGAAAATCTAAAATAAACGGGTCATTAATAACTTCATGTAAGTGTGGCACGCGGCGTGTAACTAGCAGTTGAAATGAAATATTGCACATTTTATTATTTTTTATTTAATTTTTATACATCTTTATTGTAAATGATTTCTCTTTTACATAAAATTACACGTATAATTAATTTTGTGAGCAAAATTAAATTAATTAGAATAATATAAAAATTTATATTACAAAAATAATAATGCATAAATATTATTGTCTATAAGTGGAGAGATTCTTAAGTACTTTCAGAGTATTACATTATTTTATTTAAAATGTAACACGTAATACCACATGATCATACATGCTATTAAATTAAATTTAAAATTTAAATCTGATAATTAAAAAATTATTAAAAATATTACTTACAAAACATATTAGAATTTCTCGCATGAGTGAGTTAAGGTGACCGTGGCATCAACTCTTTTTTTAATATTCAGACCAAGTATATTTATGACAACCACATAATAAACTGCACTATAATATAATGGATTTTGGAGTCTGGGTGTGGATGTAAACATCAATTTCTTTAAAATAATTTAATTATTAGGATACTTATTTTTTTTTTAAATATCAATATTTAGAATGAGTTATCAAATATTTATTAATTATTATTTATATTTAATAAATTATTAAATTTTTATTATAAAAATAAAAATTAATAAATAATTAACATATCAGAATAATAATAAACTCTTTTTCTTCTTTTTTTTTTTTCTATGATGTGAATATCAAGTTGCACAAAGTAATCATGATTTCCTTACGACACAGATCACCCTTTGCCTTCGGGCGTAACCACTTGGGAGTTGGTGTTGGTGTCTCTTTAATGTGGGCCGTTGTGCCCATAAACAAAACACCAATTGTCTCTTCTTAATTTTTTTTTGGTACATAATAATTTGCAAGTATTTGGATATGGAAGAAAAATTAGTGGCCTAATGGACGATGGGGTTTTCGATACATCACAGCTCAATTTTAGAGATTGAGATTGGTGTTAATTAATCTACAAACTTGTTGACAACTTTTATTTTTATCTTTAAGAAATTTCTTTTCCGTTTTTGCACAATGACAAGGAAACGATATTTTAATACAGCATAATATTTCTCACTTTATGCCCCATTTGAGAGCAAGCCTGTGCTTTCATTATCTTGTGTCATTATCTTGTGACGGAAACAACCGTGAACAAAAATTATGACGCAATAGAGAGTAATAATAATAATAATAAGAGTAAATATTTATTTTGGTCATTTAAAAATATAAATGACATCAGTTTGATCATTTAATAAATTTTTACATTAAAATAATCATTTTAAAAGGTCAATTTGATGTAAAAAGTAACGTTAAAAGATTAATTTAATATAAAAAATTAATATTAAATCACTAATTTGACTTTAAAAATTAATATTGAATGATCATTTAGATGTATTATCATTAGAGAATGTAATTGATAACACTTATATGTTTGGAGGACCAAAATGAGTGTTTACTATAATAATAATAAATAATTTTATTGATTTAAAATTATATTAAATTTTGTATGAAAACTTTTAAAGGGTTACTATCTATATGAATCTTAAGACAAGTTCATTGAGATGCACAAAATGTAGAACTTTATTTACATATATACTATTCTACTATAATTAATAACAACTATCTAAACTTCACGATGTGGGAATCATGAAATAAAAGAAAAATAAATATTGACAAATAAATAAAAAAACTAAGAAAATATATTTTATATGAAATATTTTGATTCTTCATAAAAAAATTTAAGAAATTTATGACTTCTCATCAATCTCTGAGAAAAAATCGCCTGAGTTCTTAAGTTATATATGCTTGATTTCTTTTAGTCTACTGGAAAAAAATATTTAGAATATTTCCTCGTACACAAGTTCTTCAGGTAGTACCACACTATAATTTATGCCTTGAAAATTTTTAAAATATTTATTTTTAATTCGTTAATAAGAATGACCAAGTGATGTAGTAACTCTCTAAATCATTAGGTTAATTCTTCAACACACACCAAAAAAAGAAAAGAAAAAAACAACAACAACAATTTCAAATTTCAATTAATCAAGGAGATCTTCTAAAGTTTGGGTTATCGGATCACCACTTAACTCCTGTTGATGACGTCGTACGACTTCACATTATCATCTTCTTGGTTGTTTGATTTTTCCTCTAACTTTGGTCCTTGCTTCCAATATCGATGGATGAAGATAATGTTCACTATAACTTGCCATGTTTGACACAAGTAGATAATAATGTGGACTTGTATTATGAGATTATATCGTAATGATTTGAAGAATACTTTCTAGCTAACATCTTCATTTGCAAATATAAATTGATATTACTTTTGCCTTGATGGCCTATTGGACTGAAGGTGATTCCACCATATTGATGCTCCTCCTTAGTTTTAAGTTTGTGGGTGGCTAACTTCACTCTATTGTCTTGTGGAACATTCATCGTGTTAAAAATGTCTTGACCTCATATATCCAATTCAGAAATGAATTAATGTTGAGATTACCAATAAATTTTGGAAAATCAACCTTCATGTGGTAATCTCAATTATTCTAGTTTATATATTTCTTGGATTGTAGCCTTCACACATTTTGTCTTCAGGAGTTGTTATGATACCCTGATGAGTTTGGTACTCGGAATGAGTTGTCAATTA
The DNA here is from genome assembly GCA_023212625.1 of Styphnolobium japonicum. Classification (NCBI taxonomy): domain Eukaryota; kingdom Viridiplantae; phylum Streptophyta; class Magnoliopsida; order Fabales; family Fabaceae; genus Styphnolobium; species Styphnolobium japonicum. The sequence continues at coordinate 6,479,567 of JALBWW010000002.1, read as the reverse complement.
TTTATTGACTGTTAGTTTCACAATAAATATTTGAAAGTATACTAAATATAAATAATAACTAATGAATGCTTGACAACTTACTTAAAAAAAAATAAGTACCGGAGTAATCCCCTTTGTCTTCATATCCTAAATCTTCATAGAACGTTGAAAGTCTGTGTTGATGATTGTTAAGCGGAATTTGTGATCTAACTTCTTCGTAAACATGGTTGAAATTTGAATAATCGATTCTCCACAAACTCTTATTCAGAATCTTCATATATTGTTGTCTTTGTTGATTTACAGATTGGTTAGAAGCTCCATCTCTTGGCATAGTTGTCTCCATCACCTCCATGAATCATGGTGGTGTCAACCCCAAAGTTGGTGAACATGTTGCAAATCTTTAGGTTTGGAATCACAAATTTTGAAAAATGATTTGATTTATAAATAAAATATTTTGTTTAAAAATTTATAAAATAGGAATTGATTTTATTTTTTAATGATTCCAAAGCATAATATTAAAATTCTTAATCACCACCTCTTCTTGTGCTTCAAATGCCGCCTACAGGGCCTACGGGTTCTTACGATCTAATATTAGCGAATTGGATTAGAATTATTCTAGAAAATACCATTTAATAATTAAATATAACTAAAATTTTGATGCACTAAAAAATAACAATAATTATAACTGTAAATTTTATTAATTGAAAACTAAGTTAAATTGTGTGTGGAACTCACAAAAGGATTACATATTTATATACGTCCTGTAGGACTTTATTTACACACACACATATATATATATATATATATATACAACTCCACTGCGATTGACAGTTACAAAAATCCAATTTGGGATTTAATAAAATAAAATAAAAATTATAATATTGACAAATTAAATAACTAAAAAATTCACTTTTTATTTATTTATAATATATTCTAAAAAAATTCTTAATTAAATTCACTCAAAAAATTTACAATTGAGTATTGCTACACGTCCCGACTTACATAACCTAGATAATGTAGCCTGATTCTACTTAACTGTGATGATTCTTTTTGTTTTAAGAAGAATAGGAAAACATAAAAAAAATTAGAAAGTTAAAAGGTAGGATGTCAATGGTTACCATATATCATTCGAGATCTATCCAGTATTCATATTCATAAGTCGAGTTAAAAAGTGTTTCTTTTTACAATTTCACATCCCGCACTTGACATTGGTTAAAGCCGTGTGCTTCTATAAGTATAGCATTATTTGGATTTTATTAAGTGCTTATTAAGGATGTTTTTCTTTTGAAACGTGGGCTATGTAACCAGGGATAAATATAACTGGTTATTCTTCAATAAACTCCACCCACTGACACGCACCTAATTACAGGGATGTTTTCTTGAGCTGATGATAAAACGGTTGAAGCATAAACATATCGCAGTCTTCATGATCCTGAACTTGATAGTTTGGCGCCTATAACTTCACGGTTTTTCACTTTTTGGGGAGAACAGTTTGTAGCAATACGCTTACTGTTGGATTAGGCATTGTGATAAGATAATGGCAGACAGGCATTGCAAAATGCAAATCCATCCATCCTTGGCCAGAGAGAATATAAATTAATACAGCCTCAATCTCACATCAATTGGTCATTACATTAACAATGCATGAATAAATTAACAAATGGGTCAAAAAGGGATTTGCCGCCAATCTCTGTGTGCTAATCACGTGGCAAGGCATCAACGGCAATTAACCTCATTCACATCAACTCGAACAGAAAATTGCAAAACAAACAATACACATTGAAGAAAACAATAATCACATCCAGAGACCCTTGAGGGGGGTTACAAAAAGTTTCACCTGAGACCATGAGAGATCCAGTCCAGTGCCAGTGTGCATGAATGAATGAATAATAATGATAATGTAATGGGATATTGTTGGAATTAATATTACATTGTAAGTATGGTAATGATGGCTATGCAATAATTAGTTGAAACTTGTACGGTCTCATAAGCCCTATCCATCACGTCGGTACTTACTCATTGAGGAGGGTCCCCCCCTCCCGCCAAAATATGCATAGAGCTTTCTTAAGATTGTGTGAGTTTTAAAGCATTGGGTTCTGCACGAGCTAAGCTATGTCCCAGTCCCTCTCCCTCCATATATCCAATGTCCAATAATTGAATCGAATGGCTTAGATGCCATTTGTTGTATGTATGGCTCAGCTGAGTGCTGCCTCTGCAACTTATCCTCTATTGAAAATGGAAGATATCTCCTTGCACGTGTGTACTCGTCCTGAAGATCTTGACATTACCTTGGATTGCCTGTCTTGGCTTCTCTCCCTTCTGTACCCACAATTGAACTTTTGAAGCTACTTAATGGAAAAAGATATAATAACCGATTTGCAAATTAAGAGTAATGTTACAACCACATTTTTTAAAATAAAAATTCACATGCATTCTTTATTTTTGCACCGGAGATTATTTCTCCGGTTCAATATATATAAGAGTAGCATTAACAGCTTTTTATAAATCTATATACAAATAACAAATTTGAAGCTTTGCAAAGTGTAAAGTTATGCTTTTTGTAACCTCTATTTTTCATTTACAGTTTTATAAATATTTGTATTTACAATTTGAGAGAGAGAGAATGAGAGAGAGAGAGGTCAATTCAAGGGTTTTTTGGCTCATCTACTGTAGCTTTGGAAATAAATTACCCAAATACAGTCTATTTCAAACATATTTTTTGGATGCTGTTATTTTTTACAGCATGTCATTATTATTATTTAATTATTTCACGTGTATTACGCCAACGCGTAAAACGTGATACACGTCATCACGCTAATACTTTAGGCGTGATATACATGATCACGCTAAACACACTGACGTTACAGTACATATCACGCCTTAATAAATGACGTGATAAAATAAGTACCGCCTAACACATTAACGTGACAATGATAATCTGGAAAAAATATAATAAATTAAAGATAAAACTACAAATTAATAAAACAAAAAGTCAAAACTTTGAAAAGTCATAACTTTTGACTCGTTTGTCCGATTTAGACGCATTTTATATCGATTCCATATAACTTTTCGAGGCCAGTGCAACGCAAACAACTAAAGGCGGTTTGGTCCAATGGAATTCCAAAAAACCTCTTATTTTGTGAGTTATGAGGCTTTTATGAAAATTATATGAGTATTTCATGAAATCAAGGTTAAACTCATTTTTTCCTTCCTTTTATAATAATTTTATTTTTTTTGTATTTTATATTTTTATTAAATATTTATATATTTTGTACCCCATACGATATGATTACTTCACATACCCCACCGTATACACATTACTAACACACATATCGAATATTGTTGATTTTACCAATACTGACTGTTAGCATATTTTTTTTTAATGTTCCACGTATGTCACGCCAAAGTGTTAGGCGTGATACGTACAGTAACGTCAGTGTGTTTAACATGATCATGTATATCACGCCTAAAGTGTTGGTATGATGACGTGTATCATGCCTAAAGTGTTGCGCCTTGCGCGTTAGCGTGATACACGTGGAATAATTAAAAAAAAATAATGACATGCTGTAAAAAACGACAGCATCCGGGAAATATGTTTAAAATGAGTTGCATTTAAGTAATTTGTTTCCAAAGCTATAGTAAATGGGCCAAAAAGCCCAATTCAAGAGTTATACTATGGTGCCGGCATCTATAATAGAAGTGCTACAAATATTGAGATTTATATTAGTCAGGTGCAATTTTAACTTGGTACAATAACTAATGTCTTCGACGAGAGATTTAGAATTCTAAATACATCTTAGTGTGGATTATGTGTTGTTAAATGCTAACAGAAGCCTTCATTTTTAAATATTCACATACTAAGTTGTTTGGGTCTAATGGTAAGGATTTGAATACATTAAATTAAGATATGTATTTTAGAGAATAAATTAAAAAACTATAAATGCTAATGAAAAAATTAAGAGAATTGATTACCACATATCAATGATCTGTTATGCATGGTACTTGTATTTTATAAAATCTTTAACTTTTAATTTTATCATTAATTGTTACAATTCTACCTTATACTCTCTAAAGTGCACTTATCACACTTTAAAAGATTCAAATCGAAATCAGCCATAATCGTATTTTTAAAATCAATAGTACAAATGGTAGATAGAATGTACATTGATTTGAAATTATATATAATTTTAATATGTTAATTGTAATAAATTATCTATTAGTAACCATATTGAAAATTGCCCTATTTGTGGAGAATCAAAACAAAAAGAATTACTCCTCCAATTAAATTTCATATTATTAAATTAAATGAAAATTTAAATCAAGAGATTGACGTAATGGTTAAGGAGATATGTTTCTATCTTGACAACTCATGTTTGAATGGTTTGTCCTAGATGCAATGTTCTTCATTGCAATCAAAGTTTATCTCTGAATTTCGGCCAAATCTTTACAACTTCTAAGATTTCCTCATCACAGTTTTCACCTCAAGTCACGTGAGGATAGAATATAGAATAATACAACTGACATAACTGAGCTCAAAGAAAAATATAATTCTACTTCTTTGTATTTGATCTGCGAGACAAATTTTCAAATCAATGTGAACCAAATCAAGAAAATTGTGTGTGTGTGTGTGTGTATTGTGGTTAGTGAGTTTGTGATAAGGGAATGGATTTGAATTAAGTTTTCTGTTTGTGAAAGAAGAAGAAGAAATAAATATATGGCCGCTAGGATTGAAGAGGTGATCAGATCCCAAGTAATATTTGAGCTAATTTTCAACCTAACTCTTCTACAATATATATTTTTTCTTTCGTTTGTTTTAGTATCACTTAGTGAGACTTGTCATACTAGCTATATAAGCAAACAAACTAAACATCCTTTCAAATTATAAGTGGATTATGTGTATCTTACTCTGATATGGATTTTATAGACATATGTAGACATATCATGTGCAGCTATCCGCGTAGCTAAATGTAAAAAGGTTTTCGAGAATGATCATTGATTTGATTAGCCTAGCAGCATTAACTCATACACTAGAGAAATAGTGCTGGACTGCTTTACGATGCATCATCACGAGACGTTGTAACGAACCATACAAAAAGAGAACCGAGCAGTTTGAATTTTAAAGGTAATAGGTAAAGAGGTTGTTGACAAGAGGTTGTCGAGACCCGTCAAATAATAAAAATTTACCGGTTCGCAAACTAATTTGTAGTATAAAGCATGAATCGAATCGTCTCTCAAGGATCCAAAAAGAACAAATATTTAATCAGATCAAGATAATTAAAAGGGGGTTTTGATGATTTATAAAGATAATACACTAGTTGAACTAAAGGAAAGTAATTAACAAATTTAAAGAAACAACCAATCCAAGGAAATTTACCGATCTTGAGTTTAACTCATCATTGATCACAAAGAATTCACTTAATTGCTAACCGTGTTCTTGGCCTTAGATCACATCAAGACGCCTCAACATAATCCAAGAATCCTCTACTAGATAAGCATCTAGGATTTAATTAACCAATGTTAGATAAAGTAAGCACCATCCAAATTAACTTAAGATCCAGAATTTAACCAAGCTAAACAATCCATCAAAAAGCTTTAATAAATTGTTTATTCTATGTGATCCTCTTTGAATACATGATAATAAAGCTATTACCACATCAACATCTAAATCAAATTAAGCAATTCAATCTAGATAAAAATCAAAAGAGGAAGAAGAGAAACTTGAATAACAATTAAGCAATATGAACAAGCGAAACAAGATCTCCAAATTAAACATCAAGATGGCTAATCCCTTGGATTGATTATGAGAGCCTAGCCTTCCATGGATGGGAAAGAAGAACTCAGAAATTAAAGAACAAAAACGAAATTGTAAAGAGAATGGAGAAGAAGAGAAAGAAAACTCTCACAAATACTCAAATTTTCTTCAAACTTACTTAAAATTGAATTCTTCTAATACAAAGAGGTTGGGTCTATTTATACTAATCCTAGAAGCCAATTTGTACATGTACATAATCTGAATACAAGCTATAAGAATATGAAAATTGTCAAAAATGGAAGCTTGATGCATGGTTGGTGGCTTGGTGCATGGTAGGTGGGTTGGTGTATGGTTGGTGGCTTTTAGTCAACAACTCTTATCCGACTTCTGGCTTCAAATTCATCACCTAGACGGTGCATTTTGGGTTGGAGGTCTTCATGAAAGTTGTATCCAGTTGTCTCCTTGAAATTTTGCAATTGGAATCATGTCATTTGGACTTTTAGAACTCCAGAAATGCCAAAAACACTGAACCTACCTCAAGTTAGGTTGGTATAACGTGTTTCCAAATTCAAACCAACTTGTAGCTTCATTATCATGCCTAAAACGACATCTATTGACTAAATGGTCTTCAGTGAAGTTGGAGATATGGGTCTTATATTTCCAATGGCCAAGTTTCAGCCCAAGAAGAGGCCTATAACTCACTATGTAGTCTAATATGTGCACACTGCCCAGATTTTCCTGACAGCAAACCCACTCTGCATTGCATGGATGTTTTGGACCCTTAGAAGTCCGATCCAGCTCTTGAGTTCTTCATAAAACTTGTAGAGCATTGTCTTAGCTTTCCAAAGACACCAAGATCACCTCAATTGGATCACCGAGTCCCAAGTTATGGCCTAACCAAGGAAGAAAGGTCAAAATGCATCAAAATCCGAAAATTATCCAATATTTACATTAAAGCCCAATGAAGCCCAACAATATTAAACTCATCTAAAATACTAATATTGGGCACAATAAACATCTAATAAAGCCTAATACAAAGCTAACATGAGTGTCTCAAATTGATTGATCAGTTGTCTCTCTTTAATTAATTCAGCAACTATTGTTGAATTGACACCAGGTAGTTATCAGTTTATTGGGGATCCAACTTCGCCATAGTTCTTTTTGTCAGAGTATAGTGCTTCCCTTTTTGGCATTACATTGGCGCTAGCCAGAGGATCATTCGATACTTTGGCACCCCAATGATATTTAAGGGAAACGATCCTATATGTATGCAAGAACAAGATGGGGGCCATATTTGACATACATTATTTTATAGGTTTTTTCAATGTTTTAAAACCCAGTTGAATCGGAGAATCAGAAAGGAGAGCAGTTTAATCGCCTAAACTGGCAGTTGAACCGGCATATATATATATATATATATATATAAGAAAAAAACACAAATACACATTAATAAATATATCAATCAACAAGTCAAACTTCATATAAGTCCAATTTTTCATACCAAATTCAAAATTCAAATTGTTCAATAGCAAGGAAACAAGCACACAACATAACAACAAATCCAAGTTACAAAGTTAAACTTTAAAATAAAGTACAACAAATAAGATCTTCATAATAGTAAATTAACAATCCAAGTTACAAATCATTGCTTCTCAAATTGAGGCGGAACTTGATTCAACCAAGCATGTGTATCATCGCGATCAAAATAGCTTTCATCAATGTTATCATTCTCAATAGCAAATGATTGAAGATCAATTCCTCCACTTGGGCCACTTACATCAACTTATTCTACATCATCACCTTAATATTATGAAAATAATTAACAATGAATAGTGAGGAAATAAAAACTTACGATTTATATGATGTAACAAAAGTCAAAATCAAAGTTGGTTTACACTAATTAAATTAGTAATTACTAACCTTTATATAGGTTTTCAGCATTATTCGAAATTGCTTGATCATCATAAAGCATATTCTCCAACTTATCATAATCAAGCAAAGGAGAATCATCTTCTTCCATAACCCAAAATTCATTTTCCTCTATGCTCTCATAGTCAATAGGATCAAATTATCTTTTCTTGTTTATCACTCTTTGGGACATAATAACAATTCAAATATATAAATATTCTTTTAACAAAGATTCAAAGAGAATATATTAAAGTAAAAATTATTAAGATCACGTACTTATTTTGCAAACGCAAATTATAATGCACAAATACAAGGTCATTCAATCTATGATGCTCCAAACTATTCCTCTTTTTTGTGTGAATTCTTTCAAAGACACTCCAATTTCTTTCACAACCAAATGAAGATGCAGTGTGTCTTAGGAGTTGTATTGCCAACTTTTGAACATTTGGAGCACTATATCCAAACATCCGCCACCATGCATCTATTACACACCACAATACATTTACAAATGTTAGCAATATATATAGCAAAGAAGCATAAAATTGATTTAGTTAAAACTTAAAAGCTTAAATACTTACTAGGTTTCATAGTTTTGCAATTTTGAATAGCAATTGGACGACTAAATGAATCTAGCTTATTCAAATACAAACTAGCTTCTTGTACAAATTTAGTTTGATTAAAAGTAACTCTTGCCTTCACAATATCAAGAAAGCCCTTTGAAAACTCTGGCTGATTTGAGAACTCATTGTTATAATAGAAAGCTAGATTCAAATAATAAGCAACAACATGAATCTTTTGACGGAGTTGTCTATCCCACATTGCCTTGATAATCCAAGTATAAGGCTTATATAAGGATTTTTTATTCATCAAGATGTTCTTAATAGATTTCATTGCCTTATACATGCCATCATATACATAGCCAATTGAAGGCCTCTCATCCGCATCAACAATTCTAAGCAAGTGGTGATACAATCCGAACAATAATGCCAACATCATTCAAAAACTTGTTGTTGATAACAACATCCATAACATACTTTGCTTTTGGATCCTTAGAGTATCTACAGTCTGTAAATGTTTTGCTAGTCATCAATGCAGTCAAGTCATGTGACAAGATGTTGTCGAGACCCTTCAAATAAAAATTACCGGTTCACAAACTAATTTGTAATATAGAGAATGAACCGAATCGTCTCTCAAGGATCCAATAAAAACAAAGATTCAATCATATCAAGATAATTAAAATGGGGGGTTTTGTTGTTGATTAACAAGATTGACAAAAGTATAAGATTTAAAGTTGTAAACAAATCTAAAGAAGCAACCAATCCAAGGAATTTACCGATCTTGAGTTTAATCCATTATTGATCACAAGGAATCCACTTAATTGCTAACCATGTTCTTGGCCTTAGATCACATCAAGAAGTCTTAACATGATTCAAGAATCCTCTACTAGATAAGCATCTAGGATTTGATTAACCAAGGTTAGATAAAATAAGCATCATCCAACATAAATTAACTTAAGATCTATAATTTAACCAAGCTAAACAATCCATAAAAAAGCTTTAATATATTGTTTAGTCTTTGTGATCCTCTTTGAATACACGATAATAAAGCTATTATCACATCAACATCTAAATCAAATTAAGCAATTTAATCTAGATAAAAATCAAAAGAGGAAGAAGAGAAACTTGAATAACAATTAAGCAATATGAACAAGCGAAACAAGATCTTCAAATTAAACATCAAGATGGCTAATCCCTTGGATTGATTATAAGAGCCTAGCCTTCCATGGATGGGAAGGAAGAACTCAGAAATAAAAGAACAAAAATGAAATTGTAAAGAGAATGGAGAAGAAGAGAAAGAAAACTCTCACAAATACTCAAACTTTCTTCAAACTTACTTAAAATTGAATGATGTATAATACAAAGAGATTGACTCTATTTATACTAATCTTAGAAGCCAATTTGTAATTGAAAATAATCTGAATGCAAGCTGTAAAAACATGAAAATTGTCAAATATGGAAGCTTGATGCATGGTTGGTGGGTTGGTGCATGGTAGATGGGTTGGTGTATAGTTGGTGGCTTTTAGTCAGCAACTCTTATCCGAATTTTAGCTTGATTTTCATGACCTAGATGGTGCATTTTGGGTTGGAGGTCTTCATGAAAGTTGTAGCCAGTTGTCTCCTTGAAATTTTGGCGTTGGAATCATGTCATTTAGACTTTTAGAATTCCATATATGCCAAAAACACTGTATCTACCTCAAGTTAGGTTGGCATAACATGTTTCCAAATTCAAACCAATTTGTAGCTTCATAATCATACCTAAAACGACATTTATTGATTAATTGGTCTACAGTGAAGTTGGAGATATGGGTCTTATCTTCCCAATGTCCAAGTTTCAGCCCAAGAGGAGGCCTATAGTCCAATATGTGCACACTGCCCATATTTCCGTGACAGCAAACCCACTTTGCATTGCAGGGATATTTTGGACCCTTAGAAGTCTGATCCAGCTCTTGAGTTCTTCATGAAACTTGTAGAGCCTTTCTTAACTTTCCAAAGACACTAAGATCACCTCAAATGGATCACCGAGTCCTTAGTTATGGCCTAACCAAGGAGGAAAGGTCAAAATGCATCAAAATCCAAGAATTATTCATAATTTCCATTAAAGCCCAATGAGGCCCAACAACATTAAACTCATCTAAAATACTAATATTTGACACAATAAACATCTAATAAAGCCTAGTACAAAGCTAACATAAGTGTTTCAAATTGATGATCATCATGCCTATGATGAAGTAAGCTTTTCAATGCAATAAACGTTGTTGCAAAACATGTTGGCCCTGGACGTATGATTTCAGTCCATCATTTCCTTTTCCTTAACCAAGCTAATAGAAATGCATGATTGTAGACGAACTTAGTAACCAAAAATGCCCTCTTTGCTAGGCTACTAACATGTTCCATCTTTCCAATGTCTGCTAATATTAAGTTCAAACAATGTGCAGCACAAGAAGACCAAAAGATAAAGGGATACCTTTCATTATGCTTTCTTCCTACAGCATTATCATTAGCTGCATTATCGGTTACCAAATGAACAACATTGGTGTGTCCAACAAATTCAACAAACTCTTGGAATAAATTACAAAGTGTTTCAACATTTTTAACAATATCAGAAGCATCAACTGACCTAACAAAAGTTATCTCTCTTGGAGAATAGACAAGAAAATTAATGAGTTGTCTATTCTTTTGGTCTTGCCAACCATCAGCCATAATAGTACAACCAATTTCTCCCTAAGTATTTCTACAAGCATCAATTAACAATTGAACTTCTTTTTTCATATCATGCAAAAGCTTGGTTCTCATAGAATGATAATTTGACCCTTTATAACCAGGACCAATTGCTGCAACAACATCTAACATAGGTTGATAGTAAATTGAATTCAAGACATTTATGTGGATGCAAGTACCAAATAAGAACCTAGCAACAGTCAAATCAGCTCTATACACAACTTTTTTACCTGCCAATGCCTTTTTAATTGATGGTTGAGCACCAGGAGTAGTTCAAGGAGTAAAGAAATTAATGGCCCCACTTGCACTAGCCTTTCTTTTTCCCATTTGTGTTGAAGCTAGTAGTTGGTTTCCTTGTTCTTTGGCTTGAGATTGTGGAGTAGCTATCTCTTGTAATAAAGGCCCATCTCCATCAAATTGGATGGTACTAGGCCCATATATATTAGGATCTTCCCATTGATCTTGTACTTGTTTCTTTTCATCAATTGTCTTTAAGTTCTCTTGCATTTAGAAATGAACATCAGGTGGCACACTGGGACAACTTTTTGAATCACCATTTTGTCCAGCAATGTGTTTTTTCATTCTATGTATCCCTCCACCTCTCAATATATGCCCACAATACAAACATACAATAATTGTTTGTTTTATTCTATTTACATCTATCTCTTATTCATTACAATGCTCCCATGCAGGATCTAACTTTTTCCTAACACCTTGTGACTTTAAGGCAACAGTAGATGCAGATTGACTTGCAGATGACGACATATTATCTACAATATAACAATTCAAGTTCATATTTTTAATATCTCAAATTGCAAATTCAATAATGGTCTGCACCTATAATATCATTCGTGGTGTTAGAACTTAAATCTTTCTAGTGTAATTACAAATTTTACATTGCTTGGAATTCACTATGGCTTTAAGTTTGTCCAATTATGTCTTTTATATCTCCTCATCTTTTATTTTGAATTAGAATCAATATGGAGTTTGAAGAAATTAAAAGAAACTTAGATTTGTATTCATGTAAAAGCAGAACCAAAGGTCTGCACCTATAATATCAGTACTCAGTAAGGCGAACTAAAACAAAGGAAAAATCCAATTTCTTTCATTTACCCAAAATTAAACTTTCCTACTTAACACAGATTCATCAATGGGAAAGGAGACAAAAAATTGACAAGAAACACATAGCCAACCAACTACGCAAACACAGCCAAGAAACGAAATCAGAAGGTGACTCACCGTTCACCGCCGTCACTGCTGTGGAGGTGGAGCTTGACCGCGCCGCCACTGCGATGTGGAGGAAAGGTCACCTACATCGCCTCTACTGCGTCGTCAAGTTGAGCTCGCGCCACACTCTTACCTGTCGTCGCTGCTCGGTCGTGGAAGCATGAAGGTGGAGCTTCCGGTTATGGTGGAGGCGTAGAGCTTTAAGGCTTCAAGCAAGGTGTTGCTGCTGGTGCGTGAGTGACTGAAACTAAATCTAGGTTTTTTTTAATATTAATAAAAAATTTAAAACTCAGTTTACCAAAAAAAATTAGTTTAAAGAAAAAAGGTTGAACCAACCGGTTCATGGTTACCGGTTTTGAACCAATTTAACCAGTTTTTATGAAAATTCACTGGTTGAACCGCTTAAGCAATTTTGTGGTTGAACCAAGATTGGAAGAGTGTCCGGTCCACAGTCCAATCGGACCGATTTTTAAAACACTGAATTTTTCTATTCAAAACTTAAGCTTACAAATTCATTTAAATAATAATAAAATAATCAAGCTTACAAACTCTTTTGAGGTTTAATTTTGTTGCTAACTAAATATTTATGAGTTCTATTAACTTTTAAATTAAAATTATTATTATTATTTAATTAATATTTAATAAAAAGTTGGAGTGTTTACTCGTTTTAGTGTTTCTTAACATTACTTTTATTTTATGGGTGTTAACCAATATTCTTAGAAAATTATACTAAAAAATTTAATAAATTTTTTGATTACTTAATAAAAAATATTAAATACTTTTTAAAAGTTTAAAATATTAAATACTTTAATTTTATATTTAATATTTTCTATTACGTGGGCAAGGAAAATTCTATATAATGTGAGAAAGGTGAAAGTTCTATCATTTAATAATTTTTTATTTATAAAAGATCATTTTCATGAATATAATCATAAAAATAAATTTTACATGTAAAATTTTAAATATTTAAATAAAAATAAATATATAATTAAGTAATTAATATTTCATGATCGAAACTAAGATTGTTGCCTTCATGCTGTTTTAGGCGAAATTTTTGTATATATTCATTCTATATTTATTTCATAAACTTAACGATGTTCAGTACAATTATAAGACTCCATATTTTTTTATATAATATCCACTACATATAAGGACACATGAGTTCAAAAAATTAATATAAAGTACAAGCCAGCTTCGCCTTAATTCAGAGTGGACCGGTCAGCAAAAGTGTACGTACCAAAATACCTAAATCTGGAATTGACGATAGGACCCGATCATAAGCACACTCGTGTGATGTGATTTAATCAGTTTAAGCAATGCATATAGGCATAATTGAAAGGTCACACAGCCACATCCATGAACCTCATTAATTTTGATATGTCAGTAGGCCATGGCCTAGCTAATCTTCCACCGCTCGCAACTTCTTGCATAGAGGCCACAGCTGTTACTAGCTCCCATTTCCTCTTTACCTTCGGACTCAGTTTGGAGATCAAGTTCACTCCAATTCTCTTTTTGACCACTTTAGCATATATATTTGATTTTGTTTAAATTTTATTTAAGTTTTTTTAATAATATTTTAATAACTTTTTTATTGCATCTGCTTGATATAACTCTACGTGAACAATCCCCTCCAAGGTATGTATGCGTGGCAGTTATGACCGAGTTACTTAATTTTCAAATAATAATAATAATAATAATAATAATAATAATACTTACATAAATCTACACTCACACACTTCTCTCATATTCTGATGTAAACTTTTTTATAACACTTTAATCTCATTATAATTTTTGAATAATTTAAATTCTGCACATATATATATATAATTCTCTTGATTAACTAATTTATTATTATTATTATTATTATTATTATTGTTATTGTTTATTGTTATTCTTATTGTTATTATTATTATTATTACAAATGTGAAACGAGACATTGCTAAGGTCATGGGTGTACCATAATTGTGTTGCAAACAGACAACTGATTATAATATATAAAGGGAAAGACTTACACTAAGGGAGAGTTTGTTGAGTTGGAAAGTAAGTTTTCTTTCATAGTTTAAATTTTAGTAAAAATTATTCTGATTAAGAAGTAATAAAAAAAAATTGTATTCTAAACTACCAATTTTGAGTTATAATTAATCTTATAGAAAGTTTAAAGAATCTAATATGTGAAAATATCTTGATGTACTATTTAACCAAAAAAACTAATTAAAATGATGCACGGAAAAAGACTCTCATTCCACTTTTATTTGGACGGTTCTTCCAAATCATCTTAGGCGTTTTTCTTTTATTTTACTTTTATATATTTAAACCTTTCTTTTATTTTTTTTTGGAGGAGAAAGAAAGAGATTGGAGATGCCTTTCGCTGTCTGGTTGTAAGCATGCGCAACCTGGGAGAATATTTGCTTCTCTCGATGGCACAAAGAAATTTTATCCCCCCCCCCCCCCCCCCTTTCCCTCTTTCTTTACCAACTTAAAATTGAGTTCTTATATTATTATCTGCTATGCTTAAAAAATGGAGAATCTTTAGTATTTAAACAGATAAATGACTTAGATGCCGCCGCACAGCTCCGACGCCGGAAGGTGGAAAATATAATAGGGAAAATGAACTTTTAGGTCAATTAAATAAAGATAATGTCAATTTAATTTATTTTAAAAATTAATTAAGTATTTAACTACATTAATCAATAATTTATATATAATTAATTAATAATTTATCTTTATTTTAATATTTGATACTTAATACATAATTAATTGTATATAAATTATTAATTAATATAGTTTAATTAATTTAAAATTTCCTTTGCCAAACTGATTTAAAATATCATTTTCCCTATATAATATGTAGTGCAATAGCTCAATCAGTAAATAGCCGCCAAAAAAGACGTTCGCGCTTAGCTGGTTTAAGCACCTGCTTTGTTTCTCTCTTCGTTTGAATTTCAAAAGGGAAATAATGGAGCAACTATTTTTCTTATTGTTTTGGTTCAAAAAGTGAAAGTTGATCCTTCAAGCTACAAATAAGATTAAGGGGTGAGGTATATATAAAAAGTATTTCGATCCTTAAATTAGTTTCTATAAAAAATATATCTTATAAAAAAGAAGAAGAAATATACCTTTGAATGAGTTTTTTGTTGTATATATATTACCAATAAAACTAAAAAAAAAATAAGACTCTTGGTCATTTATGAGCTTGAAATAATGTGCTAATTTAACTGTTACTTGTAAAATAAATTTTATTATTTAATGGAATGAACCATTAAAATTACCGTGCCCAATACACCTATAGATCTCTTTTATATTTATTGATAAGAGTAAAGTTAGATTTTATGTACTTGCAATCACATTAAAGGATTTAATTTAATAAATTTAAAAGAGATATTTTAGTCTTTTCACAAAAAATATAAAATCATTTATATTTTCGTTACTAGAGGGATGTATTTATAGGTTTCGAAAATAAAAGGGTTAAGAATGCGTTTAGATAAAAAAAAGTTTAAATAAAGTATTTTTTTAAAAAAAATATTTTTATAAGTTTTTATATATGTTTAGATGAAACTTTTAAAAAAAGTAAAAGTTAAAAAAAACTTAATTATCATTTTTTTTAGAAGCTAGTGATCTTTAATTTCTAAAAAAAGAGAAAGAGAAATAGTTTTTAATATAATTTATTGACAAAAATATTATTTGTCTTTCTTAAAAATTACATCTCTTGTCCTCTTTCTTTTTCCCCTCATAAACCTTACTTTTTTTTTATTTTGAATACCCTACATTTTTAGTAATTTTGTTATAAAAAATATCTTTTGTTCATTTTTATTCCAACAAACTTACAAATCCTTTTATCATTTAAAAGTTATTCACAAACATTGCATCTAAATGCAAAATAACTTTTTCTTTAAAAAAAAGCTTTACTAAAAAAATGTCTTCAAAAAATTCATTTTTTATAAACTTATCCAAATGAACTCTAAAAGTGTATGTTTAAATAATTACAGTAACAATATTAGACATGTAACTTTGAATTTTGAAAAATATGATTTCATATTTTTGTATTGTGTATATCGATTTATTATACCATATGTTTTAAATTTTTAACATCTAAATAATTATAATAAACATTGTATGGTTATTTGACAATTAGCAATAACATATCTAATTAAAATTTTATTAATGATTGATATTTTATATAAAATCATTTTTTTTATCATTTACAAATTAATGAAAGAGAAAAATTAACAAGCATAGATGTGTTTTTATATAAAATAATGAAATTAATGAGCATGTAATATTGGTAATGTATAAAATATGATTAAGTTTCATATCCAAGCATCTAAGATTCTCATGAATTTGAAAGGGACTCGCGTATATACCCAGACACAATAGACATACGATAATCTTATACTCACTTACTAAATATGTTAAACATCTAGATTAGATGTCCACGAACGTACCAAAACGCCTCCTATATATTTTGATTACATATGTCCCGTATGAAATTTTCATATAAAAGTTGAAGTTTTTTTGTATAAACTCGAATGAGTAATGTTATTAACATAAACTTTCTTTGTCCCAAGCTTTAGACAAATTAACAAGTGATTATATTCTATTTTAGCTTATTCACTTAAATTTAATGTTGTAATAGGAGCAATTGAATTCGGATACAGCCCATGCTAATTTGTGTAGAGCTAGTGATACAAAAAAATCATATAAATACTATTATCATTTACTTCGAAATGATGAGGGGAATATAAAAGTCAAACATGACTGGTTGGGAACTGCCAAAGCCTAGTAATTGGGAGCATCGTAAACTTAACGACCATGCATATAGAAGCATTTGATTGATATGTCAATTCTATCTCTTGCATGTTATATTTTAAATTATGATTCTGCATTGTAGTATGCTGGATTATTTGAGCATGATATCTTTTAGAAAATATATAAAATAAACTTCAATAATTATTTTTAAGAAAAATTATTTTGAAAAACTTCTCTATCATTGAATAATATACCATAAAAACATAGAAAATGCAAAATTTTAATTTTTTATTAATCATTATTTGGATAAATTTACATATTGTTGTTGTTTTTATTTTACGAAGATATAGTTTGCATTTTCAATTTCATTATACACAATTATTTTTCAAAGATAGACTCACATTCCATTTTTATTTCCAACTTGAATGAGATTTAATTCAATAGACTTTTAAATAGGGATTTTCATAATAGAAGTATTGGATATTTAACCTGTTTAGGAGTTATAAACTTCAAGCCATTATCAACCTTAAACCCATATCTGAGATATTCGAAAAATAAGTTCGAATTTAAAAATTTGAACAATATTATTTTATAAACAAATTCATATTCTATTTAAAAATTAAGTGTGTATTTGATTTAAATTTTAAAATAATAATTTGAGCAAAATATTAAGAAATAAATTTTTACTTAAATTATAATTTGAGAGTTTGTAAAACCTAAATTATACTATAAGTCGGGTCGGAGTTACTTTCATAGCTGTAACAAACACGGTTAATATATAGAATTGAATCTCCAATCGAGTGAATGGGACTCTGAGACTGACGCAATGCGTGGAGGTACAATGATAAAACTGTCCTTCGCTAATCGGGACGTAAAAGTTTAAGACAATCTAGGGCCCAAGAAGAAGGCCTACACATCAATCCTTATCTAGAGTGACTCACAAGGACATTTTGTGTGGTGTGCAATAGTATCAGATGAATGGAACCACTCACGGATTGGAGCAAATTTACTTCTATATGGTTCACTAATTTGTGCTATTTTTTTTAAAAAAATAATATTTTATGAATAAAGTAAATGCAAGTATCAGATGAATGGAACCACTCACGGATTGGAGCAAATTTACTTCTAATTTGTGCTATTTTTTAAAAAAATATTATTTTATGAATAAAGTAAATATAAGTACTAAATTTAAATTTATTTATAAAATTTATACAAAATTTGTTACTTTAAAATGTGATAGTGTTTTTCACAACAATAATAATTTTCTTAAATCTTTTTATCTATGTACAAAAATTAGATTGTGCATACTAAAACATTCCAACCAACACAAAATCAACAAATATGTTGTTAATAACCACCATGTTGCATTGAATTAATCATCTTGATATCAGGGTGTATAATCCGTATTTTTCAAAACAATTTTTTTTATATGATTAAGTTGAAAAAAAAATATTGGTGATGATGCTTGAAATGTACTGAAATTTTTTGATTTACAGAAGACAAACAAGAAAACACCACAATGAAATCGGAGGTTTAGGCTTCGATCGTCAATCCTCAAGCAATATGGCATGCTATTGCGCGCGAGCGCGACAATTCTACGAAATGTAGAAAATGGTTGTGCTAATTTGGATTTTTTTTTTTGTTGAGGGATGCTAATTGGGAAGTTATCAATTAAACTACTCCTAAACAATAATTGTATAATAACTTTATAATTAGGCATCTTAAAATATCTTTCTGTCCATGTGAAGCTTAGAACAAGGTTAAATACATCCATATCATCACTTAGCACCACGTGCTATATGTCACATTATTTGTTTTTTTTTCTAACACACAGTTATTTTCCAATTCAGCTATGATTTTATAAGGACTATAAAAAACTCAGAAGATTAAAATAAAACGAATACCAATTATTTGCACAAGTTAAAAAAAAACTACAGAAATTAAAAGGATCAATTGACTTTACTATAAAAAATATTAACGTGAAAATTGCTTCTATGAAAAGCATTTTGAAAAAAAAAAACTACTGTTAAAGGAAAATAATTTTACTAATCTACATTGTTAGCAACAATTTTCAAAACATGTATGTTTTTCACAGAAAAAATAAAAGAATTTGACGGCACATAAATTAAAAGTGATATTAGTTACGGGGCAAGCAATTGAAGATACCAAGAAACAGTTTGGTTATTAAAAGCGTGTTTGTGCTATGCTAGCTACATCTCTACCATCTTGTAGTTTTTGTTTGGAAACATAAAGAGAAGGGAATAACGTAAAAGAGTAAAAATCAGTAATGCATTAATATATGTATATCATGCCTAGATTTATTGATAACTTATGTTTCTTTTCATTTCTTAACAAATTAAAGCTTAAAAGTTTTTAGCTTACTCTACAATTTCTAAATAAATTTTATATCAGATTATGAATTGAAAGATCAAAACTCTCTCTGCTTTAGAATCCAAAAGAACAATTTGATAAGAACTATATGCATCATATAATATTTCCTCATATATTCATTTTGTCCCCTTCCTCCATTTTTTTTGCCCAAAAAATATATATATAATTAAGGTCGATCGAGGTACATGCCACTGCGACGTGTTATCAGAGCACCTTATATATATATATATATATATATATATATATATATATATATATATATATATATATAGCTTTTAGTTTCTTTTTTTTTTTCAAAGGAAAATTTTATTGATGAAAGGTCATAACTTGAAATTTTTGGTGACGATAACTTCGGCATCCGAGCACAAGCAGAAGCAGCTGCAGTGTGGGGAAAATTCAATTTCTAAATAAGGCAACTGCATGGTGGAGATTGATCCAAGTCCCTAAAACGTATAAAATATTACTAATATGTAATTGGTGAAGAGCATTATGATTATGATTAATTTATATAAAATAGTATATAACAGATTTTTCTTTTTTTGCTGATATTGTATATAACAGATTGATGTTGTTGAGTTTATGATCCCACCTTTGATATCTTCAATTTATTTTTGTGATTCTAAAAGGTTCTACAGTTCGATGCGGGCCACAGGCTCGACAACGAATGATATGCAATAATTCATCGAATGCCTCTTCTTTCCTTTTTTTTTTTTTTTAATCTTATGCTTTTCTTTAATATTTTACTATAAAATATAGTATGTTGATGAGTTTTGCATTGCTGATTTGGTTAATGTCATTCCGCTTTCTAATTGTGAATGAGTTCTTAATTTGTTGAGTTGCAGAATATTCTTTAGATGGCTTCTTAATTCCTATCTTGCCTGGGTTTTTTAGTAAAGGAAATAGAAAAGATGCAGAAAGCAGCAATAGGGAGGTCTTAAGCTATAAAGAAAAAGAAAGAAAAGAACACAGGAGAGAGAGGAAGAAAGAGTTGCACCACAACCCATATTTTGTGCTTTAGCTTTATAAAATATAAATATATGCTTCGTGTATTTCTGTATGTATGTACATGATAACCATAGCATGAATAACTTGAAGTATCGTGCTTTGTTCTTTTTCTCTTTTTTTTTTTTTTGTCCTTTTTCCCTTTTCTGTTTTCTCTTTGGCTTTTGATTATTGAAAATAAACAAAGTTAATCAAAACAAATATCTTTCGCATTTAATTAGTTGCCACTTGGCAGTACCATTTAGGTAGACCGTATATATGAGGTTTTCTTGCAAGACACTGTTATTAAAGTGCAAATGTCATAGTTACTTTTTTTTTTCTTCCATAAAATAATAAATACGAAATCTATGAACATTTTCCCACGTTATGGGAAAACCGTAGAAATGTAGGTGCTTGATTGGAAGACTAAAACATTTTCCTTTCAGAACAAGATGAGTAAAACTTTTGTTCTACATTGTCCTTGAAACTTGCATTGAAATCTATGAAACCAAGTTTGAATTTCAAAACTCTTGCCTACATGGTCAAATAAAAAAAATAGTCATTTGAAATAATGAAATAACATGTAAAGTGCCCTTCATAATCCCGGAGATGGAAATTTATAAGAGGAAGGGTGTTAGTACTCACAGCTCCCCTTACTCTTGGATTTTTGCCTCAAAGTTTCCCTTCACCTCGCCCCTTCCACCCAACTCGCCAATGACCTACTTGTTTTGAACTTGCTTATGACCGCCATCAAGCACTCCCAGGCCACCTAGAGGGACCTGATGGAAAATTTCCACCACCACCACCACCACCCTTTCTTCAATTTCCTTCATCAAGGTTGAGTTTTAGCATTTGATCTTGTCCATTCTTGATGGCACGGTCGTGAGTCGAGTAAGTTGGTTTTCGGAGCTTCAAAATCAAGTTCGCTTGCTTTTGCCCTCTTTTGTAGCTCCTCAAGTACTCTCATGTATTCCTCCGTAGCTTATCGAAGTATGCAGGCCAAGCTCGTTGGAGTTTCACTTTCCCGTTTTTAAGGTTATGCGACAAAGAGAAGCAAAATTACAAAAGAATTGGGGAGGTGCTTTGCCAGAGTTTTTTTGTACACCATTGATGGTAACAACTTAGAGAGTGAATGAGCTTACATGCGCCTCATTGGTATTCATCAAAGTTCCCACAATAAGTTACATCCAATTCCCATCAAAGAAAATAAAATTTTCTCATAAACCCAAAGCACAGTAGAATCTTAGAGATAGAAAAAGAGAACATGTAATGGACATCCCTCTGAAAAGAGCAAGAATAAGAGAATGAATAAGTTCTGCTGAGGTGACCCATTTATGTTCAATACCAAATTATTCATTTATTTTTCTCCGGCTGCCGAATGCGAAAAAGCCCCCGTAAGACGTACAAGATTCATTGGCAGAATCCTAATGGGAGGCCAATTCCTTTGTCCACATTAGCACGAGTTTTGGTATTCATAATTTTGCATAAGTGTCATAGCAAATCCCTAAACTTATATTGAATTGACCGGGTGTGATACATTATTGGTGAGTCCCACATAATGAGACCCAAATAGTGAAAGAGGACTTGAGAAGGGAGTTAAATCAAGTTTTACCCAAATAAATATTTTTGCAAAATCAAACTCAAACACAAATTTGATGCAGAGATGAGTTGGCTAGTTAGACAGATGAGCTGGCTAGTCTTTAGAAAACTAGAAAATAGAGTATGATGTGTAGGCAACCAAAATCAAATGCACAACAGAGATTAACATATAAACATGCAAGATAATGTAAATACAAGGATTAGGAAAAGTTTGCAACAAAGATTTATACTAGTTCAACCCCAATGTGGAACCTACGTCCAATCCTCAGCCTTGCTGAGATTTTTCACTATTAACCGAGTGTCTTTTGACCCACCATAGCCTCTCAAAGCTAGATACAAGTAGTTTTGATCCCCCTTAACCTCTCCAAGCTAAAACTGAGTAGTTTTGATCAACCTTAGTATTTTCAAACTATGAAACAATACACCCTCACTGGGATTTACAAGAAAACATATTAGAAACTCTCTCACAAGGAGGTGGATATACAAAAATAAGCTCAACACAGATTTACAAATGATTATAAGAGAAAAGCACAAAAATGATTCTTCTTGCTGTGTTTTTCTTCACTTCTTCCCTTCTCTTCTTCTTCTTGTATATGTAATCCTCTGAAAAATGGTGGTTATAAGTAAGCAAGAGAATTTGAACATTGGTGTACTACAGAAATGCATTTTGGCATTATCTTGGATGTGTAATGTCCTCCATTCACTTTTGCAAAGTGACTCACTACTTTTTCAAGCATGTCTTGTACTATATTGACCAAAGCATAGTATATTCTAACGATTATCAACATTTTGGAGTTATTCACAACCTATTTGGAAGCTTAGGATTCTGAAATCATGACATGAGCTGACTCATCTTTGTTCATGAGTCGGCTCATCTGTGTATTTTTCATAAGCTGATATCTAAGATGGGCAAGCTCATATCCATCATAAGCATGCTCACCTTTTGGTCTTCCACATGCTTCTCCAAAACTGACTTGGGTCTACAATTTTATTTCCTGGATAGCAACGTGAGTCTTCTTACAATTTGACAGTAGCTGGCTCATGCAGGCATGATAGCTAACTCATGCAGGCATGATAGCTAACTCATGCAGGCTTGAGACATCTTGTAATACTTTCTTTGTAACTTTAGTGTTCATGTTTTCTTTGATAAATCTGTAACACTCCATTTTAGCTTTGATCAAGTGCAAATATACAATGATACATATTAGAATAATATTTGAGATCATCATTACAAATTAACCACTTTAGAAACCATAGGCTAAGATATCACATCGGGTCAATTTAGTAAAAGTTTCATCATAACTGTGAAGCAATAACATATATTAATACTTATGCTAATTTTTAACCGATAAATACAGCCACTTGATAATATTATAACAAAAAAAAAAGCAAGAAAAATAAAAGAGTGTTATTTAACAGTTCCAATAAACTTATGGCTAATTAATTAAAGAAGTAAAGGCAAGGAACTTCAGTTTCATTTGTACAGATAAATATTGCACATGTGATGACCATACATGCCGGTGGGATGGTTGTGGAGTTAATGAGATTTTAATGAACCCATTGACAAACGATTATTAAGTGAATCAACTAATGCGCCCGATAGTTAGTTGTCCATAATTAAAGCTTTGCTTAAAAGTGGTAGGTTAATTACTGAGAAAAAGATACTTTGTTAAATAGAGATATAACCCTATAATATTCAAAATGGTGAGCATATAAGATACTAATAGAATATTTTCCAAATTCGTAGCTCTCAGCAATATGTATGCGTCTACGTGACCAACATGGCTATATATAATTTAATTTTATCAGATTTATTATTACTTCGTAGAGTAATTGTCAATATTTTAAATGAATGCAGACAAAAGGAGAACTGAGAGAATTCTATCCTTGAAAATGGAAACTATGATCAGAAGAGTTAATTTGCACAATCAGTGGATTTCAACAAATAAAGGATAACATGCTTTATTTCTGATAAAAAAAACAAAAAACATTGTTCTTTCCACGTAATGATGGAACTTTTCAAAGAAATCATGACATGGATGAATTACACATAAAGCTCAACGAGTAAAGAATATATAGAATCCTATTTTATTTTATTTTGTCAGACACAAGTTTTCCAGTACTAGCCAAAGAGGTATTTCGCATTTCACTTTTCACAGACAGATGGGCAGAAATTGTAGTGTGTGACGAGGAAATTTGCTATGACACTTGTTATATTATATTTATTAGAATTGCTTTCTTTTTCTTGAGGGGGGTCTATCCGGTAATTAATTAATTTTTTTGAATAACGAGGAGTATGTAGGAAGGAAGATAACTTCTGTAGGAACTTCTTCAGAGTGAAATAATCTCAGCCATTTCTTAATTTGTTCATTCCTGCTATAAATCTTCAAGTATCAATTTTTCATGCTTCAGTTACAAGCATGGGTTCTTGTCAGATAATGTCTTCTCTTGATTATAATATCAGTGAAAATGTCCCACCATTCCTACAAGAGACATCCATACTCACACATTCGATAAGACATGCTATACTGTTTACTGACCCCATTTTCTCACCTAGCCAAAATGAACCTTCCCTCTCTCCAACTCCAACCCCTACATACATATAATATATATAAAGAAAAAATGTAAGGAACCTTATTGACTATGACTTCTCTCCCATGGGGCCTGGCTCTTATATTAATTCAACTCCTTTTCTCAGCTGCCACTTCATTTTCCTGCCTTCATATCATCTCTCTCGCTCTCATATTCTCTCTTTCACAGCGCCCCCTACAGCTTTGGTTCAGTGCCACCGCTCTGACACTTCTCCTAGAATTCAACAAACTTTCAGCTAATTGGAAAGGTACACCCCTCACTGGGGGAAAACTACAAATGGGAAGGCACTCTTGCTGTTACAAGCAGAAGCTTCGGAAGGGTCTCTGGTCACCCGAGGAGGATGAAAAACTTCTGAGGCATATTACTAAGTATGGCCATGGATGTTGGAGCTCTGTTCCTAAGCAAGCAGGTAGTCCAACTCTGCCTCCTTTAATCTCCTTTAGCATATAATCAAGGGAAATTGTTGTGCATCTCCTGTCAATGTCGGGTGTTGTCAGGTTTGCAGAGGTGCGGTAAGAGTTGCAGGCTTAGGTGGATCAACTACTTAAGGCCTGATTTAAAGAGAGGTACATTCTCACAAGAAGAAGAAGATCTTATCATTGAACTTCATGCAGTATTGGGGAATAGGTAATCCGATCTTTCTTCCATTGATAAAAGTTCTCCCATTCTTCTTTTCTCCTGTGGTTGGGTCATCCTATCTGGCCGGGCTAACTTTTTTTCTTGACATGCATATCCTGTGCTTTCTCAGATGGTCTCAAATTGCGGCACAATTGCCAGGGAGGACTGACAATGAAATAAAGAATCTCTGGAATTCTTGCTTAAAGAAGAAACTCAGGCAAAGAGGTATAGACCCTGTCACCCATAAACCACTGTCTGAGGTTGAGAATAGCCATGAGAAAGTACCAGAATTATCCAATGAATTGAACCTCCTGAAATCAGAGAGCCCCAAGTCAGATGCAGCTTCCTATGAGCAGAGATCAACCGAGATGGAAGGTTCTTCCAGCTCCAAGATTAACAGCAAAAGCGACAGCAATTTGATAACCAATTGCTCCAGTAAAAACTTGTTCCTAGACAGGTTTATGACGTCCCAGCAGGAGAGCTACACCACCAGTTGCCAACCCTCAGATTTGATGGGGAATTTCCCCCTTCAGATGAGTTATGCATCCACTGACATTCTCCCAACTAATTCAAACCCATGTCATTGGTTCAGCCAAACTGGAAGGCCGTTTGATATGAACTCTGAATTTACTTCCAATGTCATGTCTATTCTTCCACCTTCAACCAGCTCATTTCTCCCTAGTTCTTTTTGCTACAAGCCATCGCTTGCTGTTCCCTCAGAAGATATTTCTACTGCCTCTTTCACTGTGAATGGATCCCATTACTGGGAAGCCAGTGCCTCCAACAATAGCAATAGCAGCAATAGAAGTAATGGCAGCAGAGAGTTGAGAAGTAGTAGCCCCTTACACGTAAAGAACAGTATCTTTTCTTCTTGGGGATTGACAGATTGTAGCGACTCTACTAAAGAGGCTCAAATTCATCTGATGGAAAGCCAGACAGAAGAACCCAAGTGGTCCGAGTACCTTCACAACCCAATCTTAATGCTGGCCGCTGTACAAAATCAAGCTCATGAATCTTTATGCAACGAGATAAAGCCAACCACGCATTTGGTACCTGATACTTTAGGGGCTATATTGCCTCATACCAAGCAGCAAGAACCGTCCCAAACTTCTAGTTTCTTATCCAAGGATATCCAGAAGCTCACAGCAGCCTTTGGACATATATAGCAGACTTTGACATAAACAAAAGTTTTAGAGGGGATTTAAGGGATTGCTGTTCTTAGTACAGGTGTGTTCAACTTCAACCACAGATTTTGCTCTTGTATATAGGGCTGTTACAAAACATTTCTTTCACCCTCTTCATTTTGGTAATGTTGGTGAGCCAAACCATTTGTCTTTACCTTCTTCTCGGGTGTGGGTAGTATTGCAGAATAAGGATTGCTCTGCTTTCTTCTTTCTACTATTTCTTTCTTTACTACACTGTAACTGCATTACAATGGTGCATTTCTATATCTATGCCATCACAGATGTTTATTGGTGCACGGGAAGTTTCAAATTTCTTTTCAATGGCTGGGACAGACCTTAGTTACTTTACCTACAAACAATTTTCCGAATCTCTTCTACACGGTATGATCTTCTCTTCCTACTAACTTTCAGACTACTCAAAATGACACAAAACTTGTGAACCCAGCCCTTTTTCCAATCCAAGATTCCAATGATTGCCCATCATTTTCTCGACAGAAGAATAATTTATTCACTTCCGTAATAGCCTTGACGTTTTTCCATCTATGCAAGTTTCAATTTTACCAGCACAACGAGGCCGTTAGTCTTTGTACTCTCTCAAAAACTACAAGTGAATAATTTGCTTTACTCAACAAGAAAAGGACAGGACCAAAGATTAATATTTTTTTAAAAAAAGAAAAAGAAAAAGAAAAAGATGCCCCTGGATAATCTTTGACATTTGCGAACATCTTGTTTACTTTATTTCAAGACTCGTTTCTCTCTCTCACAAGTCATTGACGCACGGGAAGACTAACAGGGATCATATGCACGTAAGTTAAGTGGCACCACTAGAGGCCACTAATGAATTGAAAGTTACTCACTCACGGACCGTACAACGAGACAAAGACTCCAAGCTAACAAGGGCCATATATATGTATGCCCATGTCTTGTAGTTCCTTTCAAGACACTAGAAATATTATCTGAAACAACCCATTGCAAGGGAGAAACTTCCAAGATGCAGTACAACTTAATTCTATGGTAATTTCAGAAACCGCTTTATGGCTAGCCAGATCCCCGC
Organism: Styphnolobium japonicum; assembly: GCA_023212625.1. Taxonomy (NCBI): domain Eukaryota; kingdom Viridiplantae; phylum Streptophyta; class Magnoliopsida; order Fabales; family Fabaceae; genus Styphnolobium; species Styphnolobium japonicum. Next base: position 6,452,258 of record JALBWW010000002.1, on the reverse strand, counting down.
CACAGGTGGCAACATCAATATCCCCTTCGCTCTCTCGTGTACGAATTCACCCCACGCTACACCCTCCAGCAATTCTGGCATATTGTGGGTGTATTGCGCTCAACAATACGGATAATTTATTAAAGTTAATCTAACAGTTTATATTCAATTATTCTTTCAAATGTCACGATATTATTAGTCTGAATATAATGTACTTCGAGTATATTAAAATTTCGAGTAAAGTTACTTACATACAAAAAATTCTTATAAAATCTTCACAAAAAATCATATAAGTTATTGGATTAAGTTTAGGTCTTATTATTACTTTTTTATTTATTTAATCCAATAGTTTATATAGATTTTTGTGAGAATTTTCTTTTTGTATAAATATGATTACTTTAAAATTCCCCTGAATACCTAGTTAACTTAGAATGTCAGAAAAGGCAACAAGTCTCACAGCAAAATCAAAAAACAGAATTTTATGGATGATACAGTGCAAGTTTAAAACCTCGTTTTTACATTGACTTGAGAATCAAGTTTAAAAGCTATAGGAAGATATGCGTGAGACTGAAATTAACAAGTACTCTATTTTCCTTACCGAGTACTTACTTGGACATGAATTAAGAACTAAAATTTATTCCACATGTTGACTAGTACCGTAATCTCTACGAAGTATCAGGCAAATCCACTAGTACTCTGTCAAGTTGGGTGGTGATTTGTAAGTCATCTTCAACAAATGCATATGTACACACATAGTCTGGATATATGAAAAACATAATTGGGTCATAAATAATACTTGACTTTGCTGATATGCTAAGCAAAAGTAATAGGTGCAGGATTACTGCAATTAAAGTCTACGTTTCCTGCAATAAGCACAGCACCAGAGTGACTTTAACCAGTATATTCAACGTTGGACTTCCAATAAATCATGAAAATCAACTAGTTTAAAGGCAAATAAAATACCTATCTAGTTGGTGAAATGTGAATGCCAGGTGATTAAGGTACCCATCCAGTTGGTGAAATATTTATATTGGTATTTGACATATCATTTTACAGTTCACATTGGCATTGATGATGGATATATTTAACATTCCAATTTCTAGCTTAAATTCTTGGAGAGGTAAACAGTACTGCAAATCAAACCAGAGAATAACTTCAAATTATAGTTAATAGGCTTCAGGTGTGAACTTTCAAAACAACAATGAGCACAAATTCAATTAATTATATACGTTTCAAACTAAACGTGTTGCAAATATTGTTAGATAATTGATATGCATAACAGCCAACAATTCATTATCCAAATACCTCAAGTTACCTGACAATATGTCAAATTACACCATGTCCTCCTCTGCGAGTAGTACTCACGTGAAGTTGGTCCAGTAAAGAAAGCCAAGCTTAGCAAAGGGAAGCATGAAAATGTAACTAACAAAATCCCAAGGCATCCAACAAAATCATGAAACTACAAATGGTACCGTATGAGAAATCATTGAAGAGAGAGAGAGAGAAGAAATGGTACTTTATGTGTGGTTTTGTCTTCTCCGAACTGTTCCGTTAATTCCATATAGGAAATGGATGCTTTCAAGAATAGCGTAGTCAGTGTAACTGACTATCTGTAAAGGAAGGCAAGTAACAAATGAAGCAAGAAGATCAATGAGGAAAAAAAAAGTCAAAAACAGAGAATTTGATCAAAATAACTGCATAGAAACTACAAAACGGAGATGATTCAGTTGAGCGAGATATTGAGTTGGAGTGGCTGTGATGTGAAGAACTCACATTTCATGAATCTTGACTGATTTTGATTTTTGGGTTTGTGAAGGGCTGATTCTTGTAATGCTTATCCGTGAACTGTGATGGATCAGTTCTTCTTGTCTTGAATTGCAGGATCAGCTTCAGATAAATGCGTCCGAGGCCCGAATTAGACGGACCAATGAACAATTACAAAGCCCTCTGCTTTGAACAAAAATGTTGACAATTTTAATTTTTGGGTGAGAAGACTTGGAGACTCTTAGCCAGCTTTCAAAACCCACGTATCTAAGTTAAGTACGATTAGATTTTAAATATAAAAACGTGTGTTTGTGTGTTTTTTATTTTTATTTCTAGTTAGATATATTTTTATTATAATTATAAAAATATTATCTTAATTTTATTTTGTTTCTTGTTTTTAAAATTTTATTTTGTTTCTTGTTTTTAAAATTTTGTGAAAGAAATAATAAAAATAATATTTTGTTATTTTCAGTTGTTTTCATAATTTTTTTTATAAAATTTTAAAAATATAAAATAAAATAAAAATAATGTGATATTTTTATAATTTTAATAAAAATATATCTAACTAAAAATAAAAAGCAAAACAAAACAAACAAGCTCTAAATTGTTTAGTTATCAAGTGAGGCTATTGACATTCTTTATTATCTATTTACATTACCTTTTAATCATTTATAATCTTGATTACCTTAAATACCCTGCATAAAGCAACTTTGTTTTGAGTCAAATTTTAAATATTAAAACTTTACAAATATAATATATTTACTCATTAATGGTTTTTTAATTGAGACAAAAAATAATTTTTATAAAAATCTCATCAACCATTAATTTACTTTTGATATATTATTTTTATTAGAATATGCATAGAAATAAAAAGACAACAATTGATTTTAGTAAAATATTAAAAATAACTACAATAGAAAAAGTTTAAATTTTAAGGTTGTAAATCACATTAATTAATTTTATTTTATATAACTGTTACTTTTCTTATATAACTGATAGTTAAATTTTATTTGATCCATATATAAAAAAATTTAAGTTGAAAAAATTATTTCCATATATAAAAGTATTGAATGTACCTTTGATAAACAAATAGAAAGAAAGATTGAAAATATGAACATTTAAAAATATTCTTTTAGTTATTTTAAGTTCTTTGTAAATTTAATTTTATGAAAGTGATTCGTTTATAACTATTAAGATGGCTATTATTTGTGGAAAGTGAAAAAAAATTAAATTAAATTTTGCTTAAATAAATTAAAAACATAATGGACAAAAGAAAGCCAAACGAAGAGAGAAAAGAATCCATTTTCACTATTTTTTTCATATAATTATAATATTTTTAATAGTACTATGTATTTTTATTTAATATTATATTGATAAAAATTAATTACCAAAATAAATAAATAAATATTTAAAATTTAATTGTGTAAATAATTAAATATGAAGTAATAAAAATTTTGACCTAAAAATAAATTAATTAATGAAGGATATTTTAGGTAATTAAAATTAAAAGTAATTATAATTAGAGAATATGAATAGACAAATAAGATTGCAAATAGTCTGGTTATCACTCAAATCTTTTTAAAAACAAAACTGATTCTTATCTAAACAAAATTTGAGATAAAATTGATTTTTAATAAGTCCAACTTAAAGTTAGTTTTTTTTTCTAGCCCAACTTTTTTTTGTGATTCTCTCTCCCTCCTTTCCTCCTTCTTTCTATCTCATACAATTTATTATATTATAAGAAACTAATAAAAATTTATTATCTCAAATTTTGAACCAATTTTAAATTATTTTTTAGCCAAGCTAAGTTTAATTTTGAACATGTTGATTTTTTTATGAGTTTTTGCAATTGATTCCATCTTATATTATGTTAAAGTAGTTTTGGAAGTTGTCAAACACCCGTTGCATAATTTTTTATATAAAATGATGTGTTATGTATATTGTATTAATTATTTAATCATAATTTTATATTTAAAATGTAATAATTATATATTTTAAATATTTAAAATTATTATATATAATCTTATATTAAAAATAGATCATTTTATAAGAAGTTGTATGAATACGCTAGAATGGACGGTTTAATAGAAATGAAATGAAATGAAACCCATAAATAAAGGCCCAATCCATACTTGTTTCTGAGCCTGCTCGAGACGTGCAAAGCATATAAGCGCACGACAGATTTCTTACTCGCTCTAGGTCGAGTTGAAAGTACAGTTTGAGCGTTGAAACTCAATCATTAATTGATTATTATTTTCTGGGTAAATGTTAAGAAAAACTATCATTAACTTTATTTTATGTACATTTTATCTTTTAATTTTTATTTTGTTTTATACAATTTACCTTATCATAGATCTAATTGTGCAATCCAAGTTTTGTCTCAATAAGACATTAAAATTAATAACAAAAATATAACAATTTATCTAATTATCTTTTTAATTTGTACATCAGTCAAGTATGTATGCTCCCCTACAAAATCTCAAAATTTTAAAAAATAAATAAATTGGCCCTTTGATACTTGGTCAATGATCATTTTACTCCTTATAATTAAATTCATTATCAAACAATCTGTATTATTAATTTTTTTACTTGAAATTCAAACTCGAATTAGGGGAGAGAATACTTATTTATCAACATAAGTTGACCATCAGGCGTGATGACAATTCGTATTAATTTGATTCATTATCGCTTACAATTACAAAACAGATGGATAAATGGGTTGAAATGACAATTAATAAGGTAAAATAACACTTTTCAAAATCATGGGGTGGAAACCTAGGTTTTATTTGATTCCTTAAAAATGAAAAGAGTAGACTACATTGATATTTTATACGATTTTATTTGATTTATATTCACTTTTCTTCTTGTTTTAAAAATTATATAAACTTTCGTTATATATCTTTTTTTTTCAGTATAAATGAATGCATTTGTTTGAAAGAGAGAATATAATCATAAAAGTTATCTTTAGCAAAAAAAAAAAGAAATTATACCAACACGAGTATTTAATTATTGCGTAGGAGTTAGTTTGACCCTAATCATAAAGTATTTTTAGTGAATTTTAAACTTAGTGTTATAAGTAAAGTCTACTCATACGAAACTCAATTTACCAATTGAGTCACACAATACGATTAGCAACTTAATTAGAAGATTAGAATATATAAAATTTAAATAAAGATTAGAAGTTAAAATCGTGATGATAATCACTATACACTGATTGGATTCCGGGATTTTGTTAGGCCATAATACCTAATGGATCTAATCACTAATCTGGCATCGCGGTTGATGATAACAATATCAAGGTTTCATGAATAGGCTACATTGCACCTTAGCACTGCATGTGTGACAAAAATCCAAGTCACCAAACACTACTAAATACTAATACTTAAGTATATATGTAGTATAGTCAAATATTACAATTTTTTTTTTCCATTTCGAAAGAAATTCTTATTGTGACTTCTTTTTTTTTTTGGTAAATTCTTATTGTGACTTTTCGCTTTACGTTACTATGTAAAGCAATTGATTTGATTCGTAGAATGGTGAAAATAAGACAAAAATTAGCAGAAAGACTTGGTCTCCTGGATTGAAATTTTCTTACCACAAAGGGGGACACGAGGACACGCGGGATTATGCATAAATATTGATGTCAGTGTCACCAATGGCATTACCAACTCACCTTTCTTATAATATTTCCCAAAGATGACGTTTGTAATCTGATTTCAAGGTCGCAGAAGCATATGGTTTGCACTTTCCTTCACCGTCCCAAAAGTTTTATAAGCATTTTGATCAAAGTTCAAAAGCCTTAAACTTAGGGTTGTTTATTAGTGGATGGATGTTAAACACTATGTCCCACTTACGGTGGAGAAGAAGATTTGTGTGAGCCTCTTTCTATCATTATTAGATCTTTCTATTATATTTTAAATGCTTAATCATATTACAACAGAAATTTCCCCATCTCGGGTGTTGAAAATAGCCAAGGCTAAGATATCCATTGATAAAAATTGAGGTATTGATATGTAACCAAAAAAAAGGTTTTTGTATCGTGTATGGTACCAACTCAAATAGTAAACTCTATCCTCTAAGTAATAGTTAAGTCATCACACTGCTCAAAACTATGTGAATGTCTCAAAATTCTATTTCTTTTCTTCAGCTTTACTAGCAATATATATATAAGGGAAAACTTCTTCAAAGGGAAGTATCTTCCTTTTCTCTACAAAATACATTTCTTACAAAAACTAATTTAAGCATTAGAGTGTCTTTTGTAAGTACCACACCCCTTAATCTTATTTGTGGCTAGAAGAAATCAAGTTTCACTTTTGGACTAGAACAATTTATATATATATGTTAGTTGACAATAAATTCTCTCGGATAAATTGTAAATAACTACACATTTGGTTATAATTTAAATTTTATAATATTGCTTATAACTGTTCAAATAACTGCATTTGAATTAAATTGGCTTACATTTTTTTTTTGTTTTTTTTTTTTTGTGTGTTATATACAACTTCCTGTTCTTCTAAAAAAAATAAAAAAAATACAACTGCATGTGCAATTTGACACAATTCATTCAATAAAATTTTGCAAGCTTACATGTATATCAATGAATACCCATATTTGCTGTTCCTGTGTTGTCATATATATAGACTAGTAGTTTCAGAAACTGCAAGCTAGGGTCCCATTTGATATAGTAAGCTTAGCAGCGTAGCTTTCCTCTGGATTTAGAAGTTACAAGCCACCACACAAGATATCTTTCACATTTATTTTTGGATGCTACTGATCACAATTTTGATGGTTTTCAGCTCTGACAACTCGATTAACCTATTTGACTTTGCTCAATTTCTTGCTATTGCTCTTTTCTTTTCTTTCTTATCATTGTCTGAGGAAGATGGCAATGCTTTAATTGGATATTCTGTTCATAAGACTATTACTGTTTCGTTATAAAACGAAAATATATGATTATTACTGTCAAAAGCATTCTAAGTTATAATATATCTTCCAATAATTTTTCAGTAATTTTTTTTGGTAAGCAATAATTTCTTGTTATTATAAAAGGGTTCTTTTGTGAGATGAAGGACCAACATCTTTAAGGAAAGAGTCGTCATTTTCTTTCGCTTCAGAATTTTTTTCTTCGGTTACATAAAAACCAATTCTGCTAAATTATAACAAACAACACAAATTTACTTTTTCTTAAATTATCTAAATATCGAAAAAATATCGAAAATGTCACATGACAAAACCAAGTGACACCCAAGGCAAGGGCCCAAAGAAATGTGTATGACCAAAACAGATGACTTTGTTTCGTGATGGCAATACCTATGTTTCCTCCTGGCACGTCAATGCTCTTCTGTTATTGGAGAAAGGGCTTGAGCATGAATAGCATTTCTAGTTGAATAGATATGATTCCCCCTCCCCTGCTCCTCCTCCTCTCTGAGATTTTGACATGTATATTCAACTCAGTGTTAAAATTAAATTATCATTCCCTTGCTATTTTCATTATTTTAAATTTTCTCATAAAAAAGATAATTGTCATAATAGTATAAGAACAATGTTTTACAATTATAACATGAATTTAATTTTAATTTATTGTTACTGTAAAAAACTTTACACTGTTAAACTTCTTTTATTCTTTGGCATGTGAACTTTCTTAAACTCATAGTTGCATTAATACTAAACGAGTTATTTGTATTAAAAATAAAATGTAGGCTAAAATATAAGTAACCTCTTTTAATTATGGGTTAAAGATTAAAAAAGTTCTTATACTTTTCAAACTTATCAACACAATTTCTTAAATTAACAAAATAGTAAATAATAATTTTTTTTATTAATCTTCCATTTAAATTATTGACAAAGTAGTAGTCATGTGACTGTACATATTGATTTTCTTTACTGATCTTACATTAAATTATTAATATGTATTCTTCATATCATCTCTAAGCCTTTTTTATCTATACTCATTAATCTTGTATCACTGTTTGAGTTGTTTATGAAATTCTTAAACGGTAATGTGAGGTTAATAAGTGTTCAGAAAAAAAAGTTTAAAGATGAATTAAGAGATAAATATTAATAATTTAATGTAAGATTAGTAAAAAAGTTAATACATATAGTCACATAATTACTTTTTTATCAGTGATTTAAATGAAAAATTAACAAAATAATTATTATACAACATTTTATTAATTTAGAGAGTTATATTGATATATTTAAAAGATTTAATTTTAATTCATTATCAGTGTAAAATTTTTTACACTATTATCTAATTATGTGCTGACATATCGTTAAAAGAGTTAAACTTTTAAAATAATTTTTAAGATAATCAAATTCTTTTAATAATTTGACAATATATAATTAAATGATAATATAAATTTTTTTATACTTATAATAAATTAAAATTAAAATCATATTTAAAAGCACATATAGTTTTTTTCACTTAATTAATAATTAAAAGAGTTCCTTACACTTTAACATAAAATGAATTTGAATTATACTTTCAGAAATGTTTTCGTGAATCGTGATTTTATCGGTAAAGAACATGAGTCACGGTGAAACTGGTTAACATCCGGATTTGGTGTGCAGCAAATGTTTATTTATTTTTTGAAAAAATGACCAAGAATGTTGGTTTGGTAAAAAAATATTTCTATTTAGTTTATAACAAAATATAATTAAGTATTTAATTAATTTAATTAATAATTTATATATAACTAATTAATAATTTACTTTTTATTTTAATACTTAATACATAATTAACTGTATATATATTATTTATTAAATTAATATAATACTTAATACGTAATTAATTATATACATCGATTTTCCTTTTTTATTGTTTGGGTGAAGAGTGTGTAGCTAGTGGTAACATTGAACATCGATACATCATGTCTTATAGTATGTTTAGATTGAATTTTAAAAAGCCTAAACTTTTGCCTAAAGTATAATTTGAGAGCCAACCAAAGATGCTGTTACTAGACAACGATTCCGACTCATCAAATGGCAAGGGACCTAGCATGTGTAGCAGGTCACTTAACATTGTACAATGACGTTCAAATCCACACAAATTTCGACTATTTTTCAGCGCCACACATTTCTTGTACGACTAATTAATGACTATCAAACAAAACCCCACTTCGTTTAAATTTTTCTATAAAATTTTTAACTAGTTCAGACTTTACACACACACAAAATAATATTATATATATAAAATATTTTTTTGTCTTAATAAAAAATGTTCTCTGATTTTTTTTTTGTTTATAATGTCTAACCAAATAAAAAAAAGGAGCACTTCTAAGTTATAAAACCTACTGCTCAAATGAAAACAACCAAATTTTATGTGGCAAAATTTTGTAAATAGTACTGTTGAGGGGGAATTCTGGACCTAAAATCAATTTCTACAGAATTCAATTCTTCTGTAGTTGAGAACATTACAAAACATAGTTATTATGTTAGTGTACAAAGTCATGATTAAAATTTGGAGGGAGTACATTTTATGCATGTAAATTTAATATAGTAGTACATTTTATTTACAATTTAACATGCTTGATCAGGACGATAAAACGTTGTACATTGAACCAAAGCAAAGTATCCATCATTTTAAATCAATTAAACTCTACTAATTAAATTAAACTGATTCACAAACACTCCTAATTACAAATTACAATCCTACTATAATTTATTTTAAAAATTACAAATTTTCATGAAATATAATCACGTGTTAAATTTATTATTTTAAGATGTATAATTTTATGTTGCATTGTTACCTAGAAAAGAAGAACAGTATTACTCACATAATTATTGGAGACATAGCTGCAACTATAAATGTAACTATATCTAAAATTTAGTATAAAGTAATTTACAAGAGGTCAACTAAAAAAATGAAAGTTGCATTGCTCAACTTAGAAAAATATAATGCTCCATTATATAAGCAATACTACTTCATCACTTCAATGACACTCACAAATGCCGCAAACGGGCTCCAGAGAGTTGGTATGAGTTCATTTAATAAATTTAATAAAATTTTGTTGTTTCAAGTTTCTCAATATAGAATAATTTTATGTTTTGCCTCAAATAAAAAAAATTAAGTGTTATTAAAAATAAAAATGAAAAAAAAGTGAAAGCAAATAACAGATGAAGTAAAAGAATATGATCACAATACTTAGTCAGCTCGTGTTGGAGAGCAAATATATTTATAATATTAACTCTTTTAAGTATTTTGATTAAAAAAATAAGAAATTTTTTACTATTCAATTAAAGATTAATCTTTGTTATTGACAACAATCAAAAAAATAAGAGTAAATTTTTTTTAATAAAAAATACTTAGTTTTATGATAAAAAAAATTTTGAACATTCTTTTGTTAGAAATATGAGAAATAAAAAAAAGTGATTAATTGTAACTGTGTTAAAATAAATAAAATAAAATAAAATAAGAATTATGAGAAAGTGATTAAGATAATTAATTAATTAATATAAATGAAAAAATATAATTTATTAAACATTAACTTAAAATTTTTAAAAATCTTAATTTTTTATAAACAAAAATAATAATTATATAAATTATGAATACAATATTATTAAATTTTGAGACCAAGCATACGGCTTTACAGCACTAGTATTTAGGTATTTGCATTATTTGATTTAAAGATAGTTTCAGTCATAAGTTATAACATTACTCAATTAAACCTCAAAAGTGTTTCTAAATTATGATGTGTAAAAAATCTAATGGCAGAATTGATACACACCAACCATGTCTGCCTGTCTGTCTTTGCTCTCTGAGTATATAAGAAGAATAATTTTATACTCCCTTAATAGATGAGTTAATAAATATTTTAATTATTTAAAGAAGTAAATATACTTTTTTTTAATTTTTAAAATATTAAAATTTTATTTTTATATTTTATATTTTAAATAATCAAAGAAATATTAAAAGATTATAACATTACTCATATCAGAAATTTTCCTTACTCAAAATAAAACGTGGTTTTCGGTAAGAGAGTTGGCAATTAGAACATATCGACGGTCGGTGAGCGTCCCCAGCGTTTATCTCATCAAAAATCATAGAAATGCTTTCAACAATCTATTTAATTAGTCATAAATCTTGTGAAAAATATGTTTTTATTTTGGGGAGAGCTGAAAAACTCAACCCATTATTGACGATGACAATTTCTTTTGAAAAAAAATCGTAAAGAATAAAAATGGGTGGCTGAAGAATTTTTTTAAAAAACGAAGGGAAAATAATTCTTTAAGTTGACTTGGTAAAAAAATATTTTTATTTAATTTTTAGATAAAATTAATTAAATATTTAATTAATAATTTATATATAATTAAATAATAATTTATTTTTATTTAAATATTTAATATTGAATTAATTACATATAAATTATTAATTATATTAATTAAATACTTAATTAATTTTAATTAAAAATTAAATAAAAATATTTTTTCTTAAATCAACCATCATCCTCTCGAAAATAAATATCAGTGGCCTTGCAAGTCTGCCATCTGCAACCGTACAACAACAAGAATGAATGGTAGGGACCCACTTCTCCGATCACTCACACTCACATCTTCCTTCGTGTGCAGAATTCAGCACAATGATTAAGTGTTGGATGCACCGATCGAGAGCCATGTGGTGCAGATTCTAGAAAGGAAGGAGACACAGGTATCTATGGGTGGCTGTTCTGTTTTATTATTATGTGTAATTTTTAGGTAAATACTGTTGATCATAAATATTTTATTTAATAATTAACATAGATAAGATTAATTTTTTTAAAGATAACTATATTTATAAAATTTTAAACATATTTAATATTAAATAAGATATTTATAATAAACTATTCCACTTAAAAATTTCTCGTATTATCGGTTAACTCGGTTATCGCCACGGTGAGCATATCCTTTCAAATGTAGAATTTTTTAAAACAACTAATAAAAATGAAAAGCGTAATAAAACGCGGACAGGTGTCGTGAATCCCTTTGGAACAAACAAGAAAAGTGCGAAATTACATCAGCAGTGCCACACGTGGAGAAAAAAGAGCTTTCTTTCTTTTATGTTCTGGTTCAATTTTTTTTTAAAAAAACCCTGGGTAAGGGTAAGGGTAAGGGTAAGGGTAAGGTAATGGCCAATCCCAATGGGCCCAATAAAAACTCCAGTGTGTTCTTTTGCTGTTGGTTGGATGATGGTAGCCGAAAACCAAACAGTCATCATGTTCATAACATCCCTGTCCTTATCCCCTTGTATATCCTATCCCGGTTAGCATTAAAGATAAAGATATGGATAATGCAGGTATAATTTTTTTTTTGGATTTCATTTTGATTTATTGTATAAAATATTTTTATCTTATCATGTATTATTAAATTATAAAAAGTGTTACTTTGAATAACACAATAATTATTTAAAACATTAAATTTTTAATGATATATTTACACATCATTAAATAATAATTTTTTTATTAATAATAAATCAAATTTAAATTAATTTTGATCAATGATTATTATAAAATTTTATACTATCATCTTTTTACATGTAATTCTATTATTAAAAAAATTTATTTTTCAAATAAATATTATTATAATAAGATACTTTTAATAATATATTAATAAATAAATAAAAGATAGTGTATAAAAATTTTATATTAACAATAAATAAAAATTAAATTCATTTTTTTTGGTTTCAAGTTTATTAAAGTTTTAAACTTTAAACTCGCTACTTTTATTTTATTATGATTATAAAACTAGTTGAACACATAATTATAAGACAGAGAGTTGATTCAACTAATAAAATCAAATAACATTAACAAAAATGTTTTGAATTTAATTTTTATTTATAATATTTCATTAATAAATTATTTATAAATATCACTAAAACTTATAACATACCATAATCTTAAAATCAGACAACAATATTTCTTTTCCTAAACTTTTATTACCAAAAGAAAAAAAATAGCAAAGTGGCCCCTCGGAAGTCTTAGCCTCATATGTTCATTTACTATACTATCTCCTTCCCCAACTCTGCGGCTACGTGGCCTCTCTGCACCAATGACTTTATTCTTTTGGAATTTAGAGCAACAAAGGAGATAAAATTAACGAGCAATATTATATAACTATATGTATATATATTTATCATAAAAAAATTAAAATTTTATATTAATTTTTATGTGTAAATTTATATAGTTTAATCATTTTTATATTTATTATTTTCTTTTAATTTTAGGTATTTATATAACACTATCTAAAATTAATTAATTAATCTCTCTGTAGCACACAAAATTAATTAATAATCTTTTTAATTGTCTGTTTCATCTCTACTCTCCGCGTGAACTGCGCGTTTCTTGAAAGTAGAATTGATATTATTTGTTTAAGCGTAGAATCAATGGTAAATAATATTAAACATTAAAATAACCAATCAAATCGATTCACTTAAAAGTTGATGCCACACACAAACTCTGTTTAATCATCTGGTCAAATTTATCTTTTCCTGTAACTAACCCCAATCTCCTTCACTTCTCTCTCACTTTTCATCCAATTCAAATAATTGTTGACTGTCAGAATGTCACATGCATGTGAGCCAAAATAAGGGTATGATAGAGGATGAATTGTGGTTTTGGAATTAAAAAAAACAAAAAGCAAAAAAAGAAAAGAGAGTAAAGCGTATCAAGTTTTGGCATAAATAGGGTGGTTGATGAAGGTGCCTGTCTACTTCTCTTGTCCACCTTATCGTGAAATGTGAAACGTATGATTCACAATAGCCAACACTAAACGCTGCTCTCTACCTCTTACTCAGCATAATCGTCTTTCTTTCTCTCAAGCACAGGCACAGTTAAGCACCAACACTGTCTCACTCACTCACTCTGCCGCTACCTCGCGTGAATTCTTACTTTCTTCAATTGATCTGTGATCATCCAAAAGAGACTTTTGGTTTGTTTTTTTTTTCCTATATGAAAAAGTGATAATTGGAGGGATAGTGGGATACTATGGCTTCGGATGAGATCATGACCTTTCACTCTTCCTTGCAAGATGAGGACTTTGACGATGATATTGATGATGGGTTTGATCATCATCAGCATCCCCATCCCCACAACTTGTCAAGGCTTTCTGTTTGTACCAGCAGCAGCTTGTGTGGTGCTGATGATGACGATGACGATGTTGATAATGCCATGACCATGTCTTTGTCTCGCTTGTCCATCGAAAGTTTCGAAGGTGATGGAGATGCAGATGGGGAATTTTCAGATGGCAAAGAGATACCTGCTGGGTTGTCCTCTGACTCTGAAACTGAATTGGGTAGCTGTTATTCTTTGCCGACTACGCCCCCACGACGAAGGAATCGGGTTGGAGTGGCGGGTCAGACGCCGATTGGGGTGGTCAAGGACTATGCCAGTGACAATGAGGCTCAAACTCAGAAGGGTGTGTTCATGGGACAGAAAACAAAGAACAATGATCCACGGAGGGGGAGGAATAGGAGAGTTAGAAGGGATGGATGGGTGTTTGACCGAGCTAATAACTGTGACGATTCAGAGAAAAATAGCAGTGAGAAGAAGAAAAAAGAGGAGGACCATCTGATTCAGGGGTTTAGTGGGGAGAGTGATCAGAGTGGAGGTGGTGGTAGCACGGGGGTGATGGTGATAACTAGGCCAAAAGGTGGGAGGAGGTCTCTGTGCATGGACTTGGAGGAAGTTAAGGCTTGCAGAGATCTTGGGTTTGAGTTGGAGCATGAGCGCATGCTGGAGATGCCCTCTCGTCTCTCAGTCTCCAATTCCACACTTGACACTAGCAGTGGTGGCAATTCACCCATCGCCAATTGGCGCATCTCTAGTCCTGGTATGTTTTCTGTATATGTTACTGCCTCTTCCTCTGTTTTCTCTCCCACATACACACTCCTCCGGGGCTGAAATTTGGGTTATAAAAATAAGGGAACGGTGGGGAGATTACCACTACTTTGCTGAGTGATTTATGGTCGTTTCTAAACAAATTTAGTGAGTCTTCCAAGAATATGTACAGTACATTCACGTTGTGGAACATGGAATTTATGTTTCTAACACTGTCTGATAGTAATTGAATGTTGCTCTCATTCTGCTTGTGACTAAAGCCAAATTTAACAATTTTCGATACCAGATAACCGTTTCACTTTTCTTTTTGATGTGTACTTGTATCCCATTGTTCCCTATTGTGAGCAAGAATGACATGACTTATGATTTGTCTGAACAAGCAAGAAGAATGAACTGATCCCTCTAATCAAGTTGTTTCTTCCTAAATTTTGTAATTTAGGTGACGATCCACGACATGTGAAGGCTCGGCTCAAAGTGTGGGCGCAGGCGGTAGCTCTAGCATCTACCTCCAAATATGGCACTTGACCCCTAATTTTCTCGTAACTCATACCCGCTCCCTCTTTTTGGCGATTAATATATATAGTATATAAGCTTTTCTTTCCACTATGAATGGTTATATAATTTTATGGTAGTTTTAAGATTTTCGTTATAAATTTTTCCCCCCCAGGAGTGTTGGGATTTCAGGTTGACGTTCCCTTTTTGAGTGATAGTCACTTTTCCTCTGTACAGTAGTGTTTGAAGATGAAAAAGCCATGATAAATAAGAGAAAGAAGTTCATCATTATAGCAGAAGTGTGAATGGCCAATATATATATATATATATATATGGTAGAAGTTTGTGGAAAGTTTGGATACATATATAGTCATTTACGAATTGGTGTTCTGCTGTACTGCTTGTCGAATGCTGAGTGCTTGCGTAATTGACATTTAGGCAATGTTTAGATGTTTTGGATATAATGGAATAGAATGGTATATAGTGATGGATTAAATTTTGATGCAGTGTAACAAATTTTTTTAATATTATTATTGTTAAATTATAAAATAAAATTGATTATTATAATAATTATTTAAAATTTTAATTTTTTTTAATTATGTGTCAACGTGCTTTATTGAATGATAATATAAAAAATTATATTAACAATCAATTAAATTTAAACTCTATAATCAAATAGAATTCAGTGAGGACATATAAAATGGAATGATATTATTTTTTTTTTATTTAAAATTTGTTTATTAGATGATTAATGAAGAATGATATTAAATAAAAAAAATTACAAATTTAAAACTACGGCATAATCCCCATTTTATAACAGAATGGAGGACGAAATAGTTAAATAGTAACTCCAACGCCGGAAATCCATCCTATACTCCCAATTCAAGCGAGCTCAGTCCCTCCTTTTTTACCAGGGAGGCATTCACCCCTTGATGTGTGCAATAGAACATTAGACAGAGACTTTGTTGAGTAAAGAGTGGAAGTCTTCTTATCTTCTGATTTCAGCACATTATAATAGCAGTTTACAATGTCTCCAATACTGTAATAAAATAATACTAGAAGTAGTTCAAAATTAAATATAATTTTAAAAAGGAAAAAATGTACTTATCTACTATCCTCGTGTATCACAATTGTACGTAATTTCTGTCCTGAATTATTATTTTCGACGCATTCCTTCATAATTTATCATCTTATTATCAATAATTCTTTGTTAATCAAATTGTTTGTAAATTATAATAGTAGCTGTCATCACATAACTTCATGTGACTCTTTTGATTGGAAAAATCATTATATTTACTAATTTGTCTTTGATAATAATTCCTAAATTATATTGAGGTTGATAAATGAGTTTAGTTCTTTTTTGCACAGTCTAAATCTTACATAGCCTGTTCCCCCAAAGAGTCACATTAACTCATGTGATGATAAATTAGAGTGAAATGTGACAAAATTAATAATTTATGGAAAAACACAATTAAAGTAATAGATTAAACAATCAAATTACGCGATAACTCAAGTGCCCTATTATTTCGATTCATTACATATTGTATCAAATTCTCATACACTTACATGTGATTAATAAAATAAAATTAGAAATACTGTCCCTATATACAAATAGATACATAATGTGATTGTGTATAAGATATTAACCATAGTGAATGCCATATTTTGAGCATTATTTTTAAAGTTAGTCGTAGAATTAGATGGTCGGACGCTATTAGAGGCATTGCCAACTAAACTAACAGATTATGAGGTTATAATCAAGAAAATATTTCCACTGCACCAATAGATAATCAGAACAACTACAATCGATCAGGAAAGAAATATGAATTTTTGTGGTGCTATAATAAATTTAATTCTGCGCATGTACTGAGGTTATATTCTCTCTATAGATAAAAAGCAAGTGTTTAAAAGTTACATGTTCTTTTCGTTACATTATAAGATAGGAAAATAGTAATAAACTTTTAAAACTATATAAAATTGTATTTACTATATAAATAAAATGTACATATAAGCTGAGTTTGATGAGTATATTACTTAGATCCGGATCTAAACCTAAGAGAATCCATACCCACTAAATTTAAGTTCAATTGCCATATATATCGACTACATGTTGAACTTGTAACTTGCACATAAACACGTCTCGAACTTGGATGTGCATACGTGCTCCTTGAACATGTGTCAAATATTGATAGAGACGTGTCGACAAAATTAAGAAAAATATGAAACAAAAACAATAAAAAAGACACACGTATGTAAAGCTTTAATGCGTGTTAATGAGGTATTAGGACAAATCTATTGACTAGAATAACAAACTTAGGGCGGTTCATTAATTTGATGGAGTCATTTCATTTATGTTGATGTTAACAAGTCGTGATCTTGCAGCAATACGAATCATTTTAGCTCTTTAGTTCTGTAAAAAGTAGTTGACTGTCCAGTTGGTTAGAATTTGTTAGGAAGTTATAACTGATTTTTCCTCAAAACTCGTATTGATCAAGGGAAAAACGCTTTTGAGAAAAGTAATTGGTAGTTTCAGTATACCATTCCTTCTCTAATTTCTTTTCCCAACAAAGGTTATCTCACATTTAGGATATGCTTGATGGAGTAAATAAATAATTAAATATGTATATATATAGAGGAAGTGAAATTGATTTTCAACTAAATTTCTAACCTATAATGAAAATTGGCAATATTTTTTTTTTTTAAATTAATATGACTGTGAATAACTCTGAGCTAGGGCAAGTGTACCGGCCAAATATGAACGAGCCCAACTCGCCGAATCCGACTGTGGAAGCCCAGTCAGAGCCGGGTCCCTATAGAACCAAGATCCAACATCGACCTACACTACACTCTTACTGCCAGCAACACTATCTAGCAGAACTCCTACCTTTGCAATTGCCTTTGTCCAATATCTGTGTTCTGCGTCAAAACAGGAGATCTTCACAGCTGAAAAGAAAAATTCTCACCACAAGGATGGACATTCTTTCTCCCTTGGTTGGTTTAAATACATTAATGACAACCTTTTGGCTTTTAATGTCCAACGAACTCAAGAGATTACAAAGTGAACCATGCCCTTGGCGATTAATTGATTAGAAGATTGGAGGAATTACCTACAAAGTTACAGGCCATTATATCTGTGCCGTTAAAATTACTTGCACAACTAATTGGACCATTCGAGATCTCAAGTTCTAAAACATATACTGCTGAGTCCGGGTCTTATGTTTGATCAATAGCTGACATAGATTACGGTAAGTGACTTAAATGGAACATGCAATTGGCAATAAAGCACTTAGCATATATAGGCTAGTAAAAGTCAACCTCGTGGACTGGGAGTACATCATTGCAGATGTGTCATCACTGCAAAGGAGGAAGATGAGAATTTCAGTCCCACAGAGGAATTGCAAAGATGGCATTCACAAGAGGGGAGGGATAAAAGTCAACCTTGGGTACTGGGAGTCTACCATGGCAGATCTTCCAACACTGCAAAGCAGGAAGATGTGAATTTTAGTCTAGAGAGAAATTGGAGAAAAGACAAAGGGTGCAATTTTTGGTATACTTAAAAGGGACGAAATAGGAAGACAATCAGAAAGTTGTTCTTTCTCCTAGTTGGAAATTTTCAGTGAATTCTCATGCCGTCAGCAACTTATAAAACTATCCACTGTTGTGCCGAGTGCTGTCCAAATCACCTACGTGGTGTTGGAAAGGACTTAAAAAACCACGGGGTACTCTGGCGAGAATATAGGACTAGTCATGAAGGTTAAGGGATTAAGGGCCTAAGGGGTGAGTTACAACAAGAGGCCTCACAAGCAACGGGAATTCCCCTTTATATCACGATGCTTTTCAGTACACACTGCACAGTAGTTCAAATTCAACTCGAGCCCCAAAAAACACAGGGTATAACTTGTATATAAAAAAAAAAACTGAATTCTATCCAATGGCTCCGAAGTTCTACCAATCAATTGTAATCACTCAGATGATCAATATAATACCTGTAATTGAAGTTCATCGTACATAGAGTCCTATTGGTAAAGAGAAAGTATCAGAACTCAAGTCAGGACCACTTCCGGTGGTGCCTTTTCAGGTGCAAGTTCTATGGTCCTTTCTGATATCATGCTTCAATTTTATTTTTTTTCTTTTTTTACCAATCTATCATTTTCTTGGAAACTTGAAAGGTGTGATTGATTGAAAAATGGCAGCACCCTTAAGGCGTAGATTTGGGGTCCTTTCTCGAAATTAGCAAGGGAAAAAATATAATATCTTCAAAGATAGAAAGGTGGCAGCAGATGCATGAATTCATTTGTCAGTTTTGGATTTTCAAGCCAATGGTAGATAAATGACTCCACAAATTAATCTTATTGGCATGACTTATTAGTGAAAATGATAATAGATCTAATGAATTGCATCCTCAGCCAAGAATGGTATTTCCATAACAATTAATGAAATAATTGAATGTTCAATACACAAATGGCAATCACAAGGATGAAATTGTAAATATCATATTACCATATGAGGAGTCAATAAACGTTCACTCACTTGAAGACCAGATTATGGCAGGTGTTGTCACAGGGGTAAGCACAGTCAATAGCTTTGACAACTTCTCGATCAAAATACCACTTTCCAACAGCAATTGCAACTGGCTGCATGATGAAATATATTAGCTTATCAGATGATTATTTTCTGAGAATAATCAATAGAAAAGGGTGAGGGGATGCAGCTTGAGTAGTGAATATTTCATCGAAGGCATTAAAATCATTTGTCTTCGAATCAGCAAACTAGAGTCTGCAGTCAAAAGAAGGCAAAATATTTTTTGAATGATTCTTCCCCTATGAAAGGGTTGGACTACGATGTATTGAAACCTTGACTGTCCTGAAGCTTGTAGATTTCCTTAAACACCTATAGATTGTAAATGTAATAGGTTTATGTTGTCCACCACATCTGCAATATTTCAACAATATTGAACTACTATGGTAATTAGCCCCATGAAAAACCAACAATCTCTAGCATCCCAGAAGATTTTTCAGCACATAAGTGGTCCTCTTTCCACATTACACATTTTTTCTTTACAGATATGATAGCTGCAAGGATATCGCTCTTATTGAATTGTTGGCATGCCATGTACTTCTTCTTAAGAGCTTTTGTCATAAAAAAGGTTTTTCAGAATCTTTTTCGAGTCTCTATATCCATTTTCTATCTTTCAAAGTATTTCCAATAACCCCCCCCCCCCCAACACACACACAAACAAATCAAAAGAGGAGTTAAGAGTCTAAACAAATCTAATGTGACATTTCACCTACTAATTTCTATAATGCAGTTGCACTGCTTTTAGAACCATAGAAATCTAAATCGGGCATACCATGTTGCTAATAAGGGGAGAGTCATCAGCAAACCATGTATCCTGTCTCTCAGACTGGCAATGAGCAAAACAAGAATTTATGAATAATCCAGTTTGAGATGACCTTGAGAAGTCTTTCACGTCATCTAGCATCTGATTTCTGAAGTCTGATTCAAAGAAGTGATATAAGATATTACAAGGAAATCAGATAATTGCGGACATAGATCAATTGCTAAACATAGATCACATTAGTAGAGATTAAAATCACCTTGGAGGAACTTAATTTGAGATGAGTTACAATGTGCATGATTTGATTTGCATTCATTCCAAGTGCCATGGGGATCAGCTGATGGTGGGGCTAAACTGGCTTGGAGCTGATGAAAACAATTACGAGAGATTTAGTCCATGTCATAAAAAAATCAGTGGTAATCAGGTTGCAGCAGCCATAAAGGGGTCATTATCATTCCTGTTTTGCTTGCCCTAGGGACTTAGACTTAAAACATAAAATCACAAACATTTGAAACTCTAATTTACTAAACGATGGTTGTATTTAATTTGACTGCTGGGCCCAGGCTTTTAATTGGGGGTTGGGGGGTTGTCCAAATTCTATTTATCTTCTTCCTGTACAAAAGGAAAAAGAGAATAAAAGAAAAAAAATGACTACAAGAACCATTTGAGACAAAGGGAAATCCTAGACAATAAATTAGTCAAACTAGAAACTATGGCATCCGTATGATAGCACTTCGAGGACAAATAGATGTAATCCTTGTAAGCATATAATTAGGCACAACATTAACATAAGACTACAGGAGAGACAGTGTATTAATTAATATTACCTGCCATGCGTCATAAGCTGCATTGAGCAGAAATAATGGAGTCTCAACATGTTCGACCAAATTCTGAGGAAAGAAGCACTGAAAAGAAAGTTTACATGTTTAAAATTTGCATGTCTAAGTAATTTCAAGTTATGAATAGCAAGACATCCAGAATAAGAAAATTACCGAAGTTGGGTCCAGTTGGTTGAGACAACTTTTTGGCAGACTTTTTTGTACTTCCTACAATTTCAAAACATCAGCGACATGACATATTTGATTATCTGTGCAGGTTTTCTTAAACTTAAATCAAAGAAGTAAAACCACTAACGGAATAGTTTATTGTTAAGGTTGAAGCAAATGATTCTTCAAAGTTGAGCTCAGAACAACATAAATCTACAAATACTATATTCTATTTAGATTTATTTTTTACTACATTAAATACTACCTGTAAGTGAACTACACCTTCAAACAGATTCCTCAGCGTGTGCCCCCCAGATACATCAATTCTACATGATTGAACAGATAATCAATTATATCTATGTATCTAGGCAAGGGTACAGGCTAGGACTAGAAGAAGCCATATAAAGCAAAATATATCACTTACGCATCAAGAAAAAATCCTGCGTCACTCAAACATTTCACTTTGGTAGATTTTGTAAACAAGCTCCGGAACTCATCACAATGTATTATAGATGCTAGACCACCTGCAGAACATCCAGACAGAAGGGCCTGATATGCAATTTTTTTATTAGCATCCATGCATATTGGAGATTGAATAACAATACATAGAGACATGGGAAACCTGGTTGGCGTTCTGCATTCCATTGGACATTAATTCTTCCATTGCAGCTAGCCATATTTTTTGTCCTCGAAATTGAAGCTGTGCAGCCTGAAAGGAATACCGAATTCACATGTCAATACAGTCATAAATTCCAAAAATGAAGAATCATTCCATAACAACCAACTCACCAGCACTAAAGGATATATAATATGTCCTCCATACCAGAAAAGATTCACGAAAACAAATAAATATGTTGATTTCATGTTTTCTACAGTTTTAGAGGATAACAAAGTTTATGTTGAACTTTGAAAATTTAAATGTCCCCTTTCTGCCATAAAAAGTATATATATTTGAAACTGTGAACCACTATGTCACAAAAGTTGCCTGCAAGAGATGCAAACATGGCATATATGACTAGGAGAACTGTATTTATCACCTTCTTAGGATGGAGTAATGCTAGCACCATCTTTTCTATTAGAAATTATAGTAATAGTTTTACTATGTAGCTGCTGATTGACCGACTGTATCTATAATTATATAGGTAAAGGGGAAAAATATGTGTTGTCATACTCTCAAGTTTGACTGACCTCGTTTTGACTATCTCCACTGAAAGATGCCCCATCACAGTACCGTACTTTGACTCTGTTCCAGTTAAAGAAATCTGGGCACAAAGGATAATGTCCAGAAAAATGACAACACACAGACTTTAGTGTACATATCTTGCAACCTCCAGGAGTGCAGAGTTTGATTTGACTAAGTAACCAATGTATGCATGTGTAGGGTAAAGGGAAAAACCAGGGTTTTCTTCAGCTTTATTGCTCAATATCCCCGTGAATGGTAGTTGCTTTTCCATGTATTTTGAGGAACCACGACGAGTAGTTTTTCTAAAGACACAACTTCTGATGGTATTACACCATCCTCCTCCCTGCAGCAAGGAAAATCTAAAATATTAATGATAGCATGACTAAAAATTAGCATTTTTGTATAAAGGCTTCAAATATTAATTATTCTTTATAGCCTCTCTTCTTAATATGCGCCAATGACAGGCCAGAACAATGTGCAAATTTTTAGAAATTATGAAACCTTGAAAATATTGTTATTGAGACTCATCATCAAAATACTTGGACATTCTTTTACATACCTCTAATTGAATGAGCCAACTATTTGCACCAGATCCAAATCCACGATGCAAATGGTAACCGGGCAATGTTCCATCCAAACAGACTGGCATTATAGGACAAAAATATTAAACTTAATGACGCAATGTGAAAACAAGTAAGAAATTTATGCATTTGAGACAGTGTCTACAACAAAATAGGCTCTGCTATCAATTCTGAAGAATGCAACTAGCTCAAACAAGCATACACATAATGCAATTCGTCCTACAAGTATTGTGTTGCGGTGTTGGTCAGTAAACATATGTAATACAAATATGAAGCATATGCAGTCAGTAAATAAACAAAGCATCCATTGCAGGAGAAACAAACATTTTTTTTCCAGTCTCAAGGGGTTCCTGTGTGAATAATAATTGGGAGAATTTGAGATAGGAACCAACCCACATCATTCTCCCACTATAATATCTCACACATTAGAATTGTTATTGGGAAATAATTACTTAATTAACCATGATCTGTTTTAAAGCCAGCAGCCAACCACTAAAGAATTTGCAGGAGAAAAGCAAAGTAATTCACGAAAACTAGAGAGAGGGGTTAAAGGACCAAGCACTCAAATGTTGGTCACACAGATTGAAAGGAGAATCCAGAAATGGGTGAGCTACAAAATGTGGCATTTTGTGTAACAGCTCAAAGGGTATATGAAGGATTCTCATCTCAGGAAAATGGTACACTAAATTGATGATGATAATTATTAGCCAATAATCCAAACACAACAAACAATCCAGCCAAACAGCTAGTTAATTTCAGTTTTCAGGTTTAACTCAGTTAGTTACTGTTAGTTAGTTTGTTATGCTTGTACAGCTGTAATTGGTTAGATAGTTAGTTAGCTAGCTGAGTCAGATCCTACATGGATCCTACATGTAAGGTCCTATATAACCCTGGATCAGATGAATCTAAGTTAGCAAATCATTTTCACAAAATTATCTTGATATGGTATAAGAGCTCATTTTGAGCTCTGCTTTGCGCTGCACACTCTGAGCTTGCTTCACTCTCCAATGGAGAATCTTGCTTCGAATGCCATGGGAGATCACCTACAGAATCCGTCCAATCCCTATTTTCTGCATCCGAATGAGAATCCGGGACTCATCCTTGTTTCTTCCCTTCTGACGGGACCAAACTACCACTGCTGGTCCAGGGTCATGAGAATGGCTTTGTTCTCTAAGAACAAGATGAAGTTTCTTGATGGAACCATCGCTGTTCCTCCAATCATAGATCCTTTGTTTGGTGCGTGGGAGAGATGTAATACCATGCTCTTGTCATGGATTACACACTCAGTTTCACCTTCCATAGCACAAAGTATATTGTGGCTTGATAAGGCTTTTGATGCCTGGAATGATCTGAAGGAATAATTTGCACAAGGTGATATGTTGAGAATTTCCAACCTTCAAGAAGAAATCTTCTCCTTTAAGCAAGGAGATCTCTCAGTTCAAAGTTATTTCACAGAGTTCAAAATTCCGTGGGACAAATTGGATAATTTCAGGCCAATTCCTTCTTGTTCCTGTTCAGTTCAGTGTAACTGCATTGTTCTTTCCACAGTAAAGAGGTATAGGCAAGATGACTATGTGACCTACTTTCTGAAGGGATTGAATGAGCATTACACACATGTGAAGTCTCAAATTCTACTGATGGAGCCGTTGCCTCCAATCAACAAGGTTTTCTTTGCTGACAACAATTTCACTAGTCACTCAAAGAACTTAAACCAACATGGCAAGAATTGGGGTGGAAAGTCCAGCAACATTCTGTGGCAAGAATGGCCACACAGTTGACATATGTTAGAGGGAACATGGGTTTCCACCAGGTTTTAAGTTCAGGAACCCATCCAGATCTTCTCTTGCTAGTTCAGATCAAGAGGATCAACTTTGCACCAGTCCAGATCAACCACAGGGTGATCAAAAGGACTCAGGTGTATTCTTCACTTCAAAGCAGTATCAGAATTTAATAGCCTTGATCCAGTCTCAAGGTCAATCACACACCTCCAACATGATCAGCACCTTACCTCCTACTACCTCACCAGAAAATTCACATAATTCTGCTCCCTTAGCCAATAACACAGGTAGAGTTCTTTCTTGCATTTCACACACCAATCAGTGGATCCTGGATACAGGAGCCACTGATCATATCTGCTTTAATATCAACATGTTCACGATCTATAAGAAAATAAAACCTATCCATGTCAAACTTCCTAATGGCTATCAAGTAATTGCTTCATATTCTGGTATAGTTCAATTCACAAATTCCTTATCTTTTACTGAAGTTCTCTATATTCCACAATTCACCTTTAACCTCATCTCAGTTACAAAATTAATTGCTTCTTTACATTGTAAACTGATTTTTCATGAATCTCAATGTGTCATTCAGGAAATGGCTACATGCAGGGCGATTGGTTTAGCTGAAACTAGAGGTGGCCTATACTACTTGATACCAATTCTGCTTCTGTTTCTTACTTTGATTTGTGGCATTATAGATTAGGAAAGAGGTACACTAAATTGATGATTACAATCCTCATCACGTAACAAATCAACCATTAACTATGATACTAAGAACTGCAAGTAAAAGCAATGCCCCAAAAGAGAGAGAGAGAGAGAGAGAGAGAGAGAGACCAGCTCCTTTGGAAGCAGCTCCTTGAATAAGAGTGAGGGCGACCATGAGAGGTTGGGGCGAGGAGGAAGGCCTTGCAGCGACTGCAACGGCATCGTTTTCCAAGAAAGAAAGCGGAGAGTGTGTTTGTGTCTCAGATCCAGCGGAGATAACCACAGAAACAATGCAAGCGAAGACAACGTCTATCAGAATCAGCTTCGTTCTCATGTTTCTGATTTCCTCAAGAATCTTCGAGAGGGACTCGCAAAGAATGAACTCAAAAGAAGCTCAAAGCTTAATCACAGCCGCTCACTCTCTCTGTCGAGAGTCTTGAGACTAAGAGTTGTCTTGTGTTGTGTTACTGTTAGCCAATTGACCTCGTAATCTATATACATATATATATATATAATATTGTTTTCGCGTGTTGATTTGCTTTAAATAAGGATCATTGATCTTTTCCCTGTAGTTTGCAGCTAAAAGCCTAAAATTAAACTTTATTTTTATTGCGAGAAAAGCAAATCGGACATGGTATCTAATGTGTCAGGAAAGAGACTCACGAAGTAGACACTTGTCGTTTTTTGTTATTTTGGTGACACCCGTGTCGGTTTTTTTTTTTTTTTCGTTTAATCTCTTCTTTTCACTTTTTTTTTTTGAATGAATGGTTTTTTCATTTTTTTTTTCAATACTGCACTGTTAAACCATGTCCCACTCAAATGAATCAATCCATGTATCTTTTTTCTTCTTCGGTAATTAATAAATGTTAAATTCTCTTAAAATATTAATTTAATATTTCTCTTAATTATTCAAGCAAGAAAAATTACAAAAAAGACATATATGTATTTAATACTTTTAAAACCATTTTTTAGTAATTTTTAAAATAAAATTTGACTGATGTTGGTTGACTGTTAAGAACGGCTGTTCCTGTTCCTATCAATAATAGCTATTAAGGATATTGTTGTGATTTTACATAAATTTAGTAACCAATACTTATGAAAAGAAAGAAAAAAAAAAAAAGAGCTATTGATCACACCAAGGAACTTTTGAGTTGCATTCAATTCTACAAAACTCACAAGTCAGAGGAGTACATTCTCATTACACCTGTTTTCAAATCCAACAGATGTTATCTTTATCTTCTGTGCTTACCACGATATGTTTATCCAATTGTAGACTTGATAACATATTTTTAAAAGAAAATATTGTTCAATCTTTCATAGTATCAGGTCCATGTTAATTTTCTTTGGCAACATTGCAAAAAACTCACAAGAATGAGGGACGTATATATAAATCAGACATAAGACACCCTCAAAACTTCAAAACTGACTCCACAAGTTGTATGAGATCACATAACGGTAGCATGGTTGTCGTGCTCCTTTCTCAAAGCCAATGACGATGATTTCAGATAATCGAACTAGCACAATGCCAAGAGGTTAATTCATGACGATGATGATGCATATTCAGATATCGAATCAGAAAAGCTTACACTATTACTGTATAGACTGTCGAATAAATGAACTTGTCAATAACAAAATGTGAAGTAATGTTGAAATTGACTTACCTCTTTCAAAAGTTAAACATATGGAAAAATTATAAACAAATACTGGTTGAGCAAGGACTCTTAAAACTAAGTTAACCACACTAATGGTTAATGGGTATTTAAATATAATTCTTTCTTAAATAGTTCTCAAAAGTTCCATTAACATCGGGTTCATGTAAACTTTTTTGGGAATAGTCCTACAACTCAAAACATTGAAGAGTGCTGATGTTTATACGCTAACACCAGTGTTTTACACCACTCTTCATTCCTATATAGAAATTGATTTATTTCCTACACATGGGACCACCTACAATGTGCAAATCCTATGCAAGAAACCTATCCAACCTGATTATTTTAAAGAATCAATTAAGTCACAAGCATAAAGACAAGTCAGTACCGGAGCAGGAACAATAGACTCATCCTATATGATTAAAATCTGCCCAATTTTGAGTGCTGCTCCATGCATTCTACGCAGTGCAAGAGCTAAAACGTTCCACATTTAGGTCCACCAAAGACAAGCCTCTTGGTATAATATTCCTGAAGTGTTCCCCATGCAAGACCAGCTCCTAGCCCAGGCCCCAGCAAACCTACAACTTCACAATTATATGCCTAATATTTTTCCTAGAGCCATGTATCAAACAAATGTAAGAGGAATGGAATGCGATGGGATGGGGAAAAATGTTTATTTGCTTTAGTGGTAGAAAGCACATTGGTCACAAGTGTAATTGGAAGTATCCACTTATCTCTGAGGAGTACCTGATAGGGTCCCTAAACCCTAGTCCCTTTGAGAAGTAACTAGAGCATTTGGGAGAAGAGTGACAATCAGATAGTTTAAGAC
The DNA here is from genome assembly GCA_023212625.1 of Styphnolobium japonicum. NCBI lineage: Eukaryota > Viridiplantae > Streptophyta > Magnoliopsida > Fabales > Fabaceae > Styphnolobium > Styphnolobium japonicum. The sequence goes on along the minus strand of JALBWW010000002.1, from coordinate 6,424,165 downwards.
ATTCCTCATAAACATACGAACACTGCTATGTACGTGTTTGGATTAGTTGTAAAAAAAAGAATATGTGAAAAATCGATTATGTGTATAATCAATTTTCAAGAAAATCGATTATGAAAAAAAAAATTATGTTTGGATATATTAATTCATAATCGATTTTATGATAAAAAGTTTTGTTTTGATTGTATAAAAAAAATTACTTTTATGTATTAAATTACCAAAAGATATATAAAATGATTGAAAAAATTATTTGATTAAGGGCAAATAGGTATTTCTTTCTCAAAACTTTTGAAATAATCTGAAGTCAAATAATTAAAAGCTTAAAATAACAGCTTTTTTTAAAAGTTATTTTTAATTATGAAAAAATAATCTTAACTTATAATTAATTTTACATATTTTAAACAAACAAGATAAATTTTAGATAAAATAACTTTATATTAAAAAAAACGATTATTCTAAGAAATTAAACATTACCAAACATACTCTATATACTTGTAACATGCAAGTAGTTAGTTAGTCAATGATTCTGTTTTTCTGGAACATGTAAAATGAAAGGTTTTTATAACTGTAGATGGCATAAGTTTTTCATGTTCATAATTTGCTATATTGATAAACGTGAATTAAAAAAATGTGGAATGGTCCCAGAACAATATCATGGATTAATCAATCCATATGATAATCGATAACCCTGCTATTTAATTTGCTCAGTCAATCGATTTCAAAACATGAACAGTGAAATTGAAAAATGGAGTTGAAGGAACTTTCCTCTCCCCACCCTCGTCTTCGTATCCTCGATGGCGGTACATTGATTGCCAATTACATTAACCGTTTCAGCACAATGCCTGTCTACCCTTTCTGGCGTGGGACAAATATTTCCACCAATGGAGGCATCATAATTTAATTACACCTGTGAAAACGACCCGGCCCGGCCCGATTTATTTATTGGCCCAAATGGACTGGCCCGTCAGGCCCGATAAACAATGTCACACTTTCATGACAGGTTTTAGGTTGAATTCAGATTCATCTTGCTCTTCTGTTGCCTAGCAGCACAAATTTGGTGCTTGAATTGAAATTATTGGTTCCCAGCATGATCATGAACACTTGCGTGGGTTTCGTCCTTTCCATGAAACTAGGAAAGAGAACATAGGAGGAAATAATTTTTCCTTTTAATGAGTTGTAATAATCCATTAATATTTTTTTGACTTCTACATTAAATATTATGAGATTTTTTTAAAAGAATTTCCTTTAATACTAAGCAATAATTTTTTACAGAAATATTTTTCACACTTTAAAATCAGAACATACATAAAATATTTTTTCACGAGCGAAAATTGTAAAAAAATAAAAATAAAGCCTAGACTGCTGATAGGTTTAGACAAAGATTGTAATCAAAGTTAGAACCAAATAAATAAATAAATTGTAATCAAAGAAAAAAATTGTAAGAATATATTTTATCTCATCAACAAATTTGTAAATGTTTTCAATTGAAATAAAACCGCAATATATCTCTGGACTCTGGTAATTTTAAATTCGAGATATGTATAATCAGTTAGAAATTTACAATTCTAGAATTTCTCACGGGTACGTTGCCAACCCGTCATATGAACATTGACGTCATATAAATTGCATGTGGCTAGCTAAAGCTTGATTCCTAAAGTACAATGAATGAAATTTTACCCAACGAATAAGCGTCTTATTTATTCCTTCAAAATAGAAGGAATATGTCATAGTAATGTACTTGTGGATTTTGACGTTAATTGCAGAGAGAGAAAGAGAGCAATTCCACGTTGCCGTGGAATTATAAAGTATAAACCAGCACCCTCAGTGGATGATTATTCGGCTTCCACTAGCAGCAGAGAGGGTATATTTGGACATAGCCCGTCCACACCAAGACTAGCCTTTTGGTATCTGGTTTGGCTGCAAAGGACATCAAATAACATGCATTTCGATGGTCATATGCTTTATTATAATCATAGATAGTAGCGGTGATGCTAATATTCCATTCTAGAAAAAGAATAAACCTCATCTTCACCACCCAATTTCTAGATTATGCCCCCCTTTTTCCTTGATATGAATATTCAAACCAGCGCAAACTGCTCCTATTTCTTTGACAAATTTATATGGATGGAAGATATGTTAGTGGCCCCAGCATTATATCTGCTTTTCTTCAAGTAGTGTTTGTAGAGCTAACACATGGCCAACATGCATGGGAGCATAAAGTTATTATGATTAAATAATAAATCCCACCTCCTAATTAGTGGACTTGATTAATGCGAAAAACAAAGCAGTTATGGGACACAAAATGACCGGCAGCGAAAGTATCCTTAGAACTAGATTACAACATATGATTCAATCCATTTAACTGTAAACTAGATATTTAAATGATTATAATTTAGTCTTATAATTAATTTTACGATCATATTACTTTTTAAGCTAATCTAAATTAATTAAAATTTGATTAAATTATACATATGAATTATCTTAATAACACCATTTAATTTAATCAATTAATTTAAATAATTAAACTTGAATTAAAAGTCTCCTCAATTTATCATTTGCTCTATTTTTAGCAACATTAACGTTAAAGATTGACGACGAATCCTACCAATTGAAAAACAATTATGCTTGCCACCTTAAAAATTTCAAGTGTCACTTCGCATATTCAGCTTAGTGGCGGGTCCTCCTGCAAATTCATATATACGTATAAATAGATGGAAAAATGACTTATAGGGTTGGTTTGGAAATTTTTCTTCTCATTTGGTTTGTTTTAAAAATTAATCAAGTATTTAATTTATTTAATTAATAATTTATTTATAATTAATTAATAACTTATCCAAAACTAATTAAATACTTAGTTAATATATCATGCAGATTCGATTTTATTGAGCTATAAATTACAAGATTTGGTCATTGTATACCTATCCACCTTTCTCTTCTTCATCGGTTCATCAGCCATCAGGTATGTCTTTCTTCTGGTCTTTATACCTATATATACACCTTTTGGTACTCATGCATTGACATAACCCCTTAAATGACTAAATACTTACATGTCTTTTTAATATCAAGAAGATTCGATATTATTGAGCTATAAATTGCAATTCGGTATTATATACCCATACTCCCTTGATCTTCTTCATCGGTTCACCATGTACGTCTTTCTTCTGGTCTTTGTACCTATACACCTCTTGGTACTCTTGCTTTGAAACTAGTTTGTTAGGTTTGTTATAGTTGTATTCCTATTTCAGTTGGCCATATTCTTATGATCAAACTGCAAATATGGTGCCCATTAAGCCACTGCAAGTGATGACACTAGCATTTAAGATTTCAAGATATGCCTCAGAGAGATGGCAAAAGCAAATATAATATACACGGTTTACTGAGCAGGGCTTCTCTAGACATTTTAACTAACAAATTCATTGAACTTTGTTCCAGTTTAGAAATTCTTTAAGATGGATACTTCTCGGAGGATTGCTGGAGTCAAGTATGAGTGCTTGCTTTTCGGTATGCTTGGTGCAACTCAATTTGTGCACTCTTACATGCTTCACAAGATTAGTACAATTTTGGTTTAACTTCCTTACCCACCTGCTACAGAATTGCATATTGAATTTACTATTCTTTAGCCCTAGTTTTGTACGCACTGCAAACATTTCAAGGGTTTTAATCAAGAAGTAGAGAGTGAAGAACAACACTTAAAAAATTTGGATAAGTTTTATGTGATACTGTTTGGGAGTTAGAAGACAAAAGAGAGGAAATAAAGGATAGGAAAAAAGGAATTAAAATGTTTTCCTTTCTATTGTTTAGATTTTAAAAGTAAATGAGAAAAAACTGTCTGTCTTTTTTCTCATTTAGATGTTTAAAATTAATTAATAAAAATAGAAAGAAAGTCAAATTAAAGAAAACGTTTAACGATAATGCATATTGTCCTAAAATTTCTAAATTGAAATAACTTAAGAAGAGGAGCTTAAGTGGTTTTGGGGTCAGGTCTTGACTTTCCTTAAGGAATTCCAAACAAGGGAGAGAATACAATTAAGGAAAAAGATATTTACACAAACTTTTGTGAGGTATGTGCACAATTTGGACCATTTAGAAAAGGTATTTACCCTCCTTCCTCCCCAACGGTCCAACCAAACACATTATTACAATTTTAAAGAGGAGAAGGGGAGTGTAATTTATTTCTGGCTCCAAATGTTTTCCACAGATATGGACGATACTCTCTACCCCTTGAGCTCAGGTCTCAATTTGGCATGTCGAAAGAACATAGAAGGTACAAACATAAAGATGACTGTAACTATAATGGCTCTGGTGTTCGGCTAATATGCCAAACAAGTACTCTTCTCAACCAATATTGTTTACATAGTATATGTTTTCTTTTTGGCCATTTACAGAGCATATGTTGGAACACTTGCATATCGAAGAAGGCGAAGTACCAAAGATGTGCTTGGATTTGTACAGGGAATACGGGACAACTATGGCAGGACTAAAGGTATAAAGAATTGGCAATCAGTTTTCTCTTCATCATTCTTTCTTTCTGAAATCCTGATTCATTATCAATGATAAAATATCAACAAGTTTCAGTCTTTCCTCTCAGGCCCTTGGTTATGAGTTTGACAATGATGAGTTTCATGCTTATGTGCATGGAAGATTGCCATACGAGAAACTGAAGCCTGATCCGTTGTTAAGAAACCTTCTGCTTTCCATGCCTCAGCGTAAAATGGCATGTCAGAAAAAGTTAGCCTTTGATATTAGTTTGATCGGTGAAAGCATTTCAGATAGTTCTAAGACTTGAAAATGGTCTTCGCAGATATTTACCAATGCAGACCAAGCACATGTGGTTGAAGTTCTCAACAGATTGGGCTTGGAAGATTGTTTTGAGGGCATTATATGCTTTGAAACGCTTAATCCTCCTACACAAATTAATTACATGGATGTACCTGCTGATAATCTTGTGCTCACAGGGAGTACTCCGTTTAAAAACGCCTGTGATCTAATAGAGAGTGGATGTTTCAACTCCAAATCACAAATCCTCTGCAAACCCTCTGTGGAAGCCATTGAAGCTGCTATTCGGATTGCTAATGTGGATCCAAGGAAAACGGTAAGATTGATTACTTAACTATAAAGTGAGACGTGAAGATTACTTCTTCATGTGTGTATATATATTTGGCCCTTAGTTCTAAAAGAGGAATCAATTTATTAGAGTTTTTCTTTCTATCCTCTGCAGATGTTTTTTGATGACAGTGCTAGAAATGTTGCAAGCGGAAAAGCAGCTGGACTTGACACAGTTATCGTAAGCTATAATTTGCTATCTATGCATCTTATTAGGAGATCTAAGAAATTAAGTGATTCCACAATTTATGTTCGTATCTAATGCAAGCTAACATACTGATGGCAGGTTGGACGTTCAGATTTGGTGCCTGGTGCTGATCATGCCCTGAATAGCATTCATAATATCAAAGAAGCATTACCCGAAATATGGGAGGTTGAAGGCGTCCAACAGCAAATGATCCAATCCCCAGCTGTTGAAACAATGGTCCTTGCATAGGTTATGCTTCGATCAAAACTAATTTTAGTAAATAACCAAGCAAATCAAGAGTCTCTAGCTTAGCGGAGTTGCTTATCTAAATTTATAATACCTTCGCAATTGTCTCCACAGAAAGGTGATGCTTAAACATGTAAATCGGCATGAAATGGATAACTTGTAAATGCTAGTAGCAAAAGCAGAAATTTACAAGAGGAAAAGACAATACTACATTTATAAGGATTTGGCATGAGTCTAGTAATACAAAATATGGGTGTTGTATCTCTGCCGTGTCTCCAAATGAAAATTCAGCCGCGACCAACGATAATTCAAACACATGAACATGATTAATACGGGACAAGCAGAAGATAGAAAATTGTAATTGACAATCACAAAAATGTGCCGTACTTCAGCGTAAGGATCAACCATCTGTAGGCAGTTCTCCACAATTAACAATTCTGCATGGCTTCCGAGGGCTATCTAACCTGCTTGTCTCCTGAGATTCTAGTGTCCTCACAACATCCAGTCCATCAATGACATTTCCAAACACAACATGGCGATTGTCTAACCATGGAGTCTACATCATAAAATCACGTCATTTACTTAGTTTATAATAGTTGAAAAAGTAAAAGATTAGGATAGTTTAGTTAAATAACTGAGCACTAAAATATGTGAAATAACATTGCCAGCAATATGCTCCAGTTCATTAGCCAAACAAATCAAACTCGAAAAAGGAAGAACATATAATATTCTTAGATAGATTTTAGGCTTAATTACACTTTTGGCCCTTTTACTTTCACTAAAGTTTATATATTAGTAACTTGTAAAAATCAGGAGGACAGTGCAAGTCTCTCACCTTTACAGTGCAAATAAAAAATTGACTACCATTGGTGTTAGGACCGGCGTTTGCCATGCTCAAAACTCCAGGACCGACATGCTTCACTGCAAGGAAGTGTTGAAACTACAAATTTAAAAAGAGTAACTAAACTATTTTAAATTGGAACAACGGCCAAAGCCGAACTTTAAATACCAATCACTACTAAAAATTTAGAACTCAATATTACTACACAGGCAACAACAGAGACATACAGGAAAAACTCTCATCTTCAAAACTAGAACCATAGATACTAACTCCACCGGTTCCCTGCATCCAATAAAAGCATATTTGAAGTGAGAAGAAACAATATCACCCTCAGCACAATGCATATACATGGCGGTGTGAAAGTAAATAAACACATTAGCATATATATTCAGGCATACAAAAAAACACAACAGAGCTCACATCTCCTTCAGTAAAGTCCCCTCCCTGAATCATAAAATCTTTGATTATACGATGAAAGGAGCTTCCTTTGTAACCATATCCTTTCTCTCCTGCACAAAGATTATTCAATTTGATCAATAAAAAGCTGTGTCACACAATCCATTTCACAGTAGTAATCACAACTACAACAAGAACAATGCCATAGAAAAATTTGATCGCTTGCCTGTGCACAAAGCACGAAAATTCTCAACTGTTTTAGGAACAACCTCTCCAAATAGGCCCAAAACAATCCTGCCCTGAGGTTCACCCCCAATTTCTACATCAAAGAAACACTTGGTTGTCACTTTGGCTTGCAGCTCTAGAACCTAAAAGTAACAGAACCATGTAAGATAATAAACCAACATCTTAATCACAGCAAAATTGGCTATTGAGCATTGCCAATATTCTTCCGGTTCAAGCAATGAATATGATTCTAAACATGGACATGGAACAATCAACATTCCAAATACTACTGATTCTAAATGATTCTACAATCTACAATCAACAAGTGGTCTTAATTTCAGGAATCATTTCTAAGATTAAGTTCAATATTAAGTGTTCACCCTTCTCCTAATGCTCAAGTGCAAAAATAAGCACAAAGTAAAAAGTTAGAGATCTTGAAGGTGTTATCCTTCAACTCATCCACTGTTTCACATTGGCTTAGGGTTTTTCTGTAAACAAATTCCCAAACAACGAATTTTAAATGATACACTTACATTTTCTGTAGCATTCGTACATGTCATTCTCCTATAAGTGATTGATTTTGCTACAGATTGTCGTGCGGCAGAAAACCTCAAAGCATAATAAGATCTTGATGCCAATGTCTTACTGTAACCAAATTGTGATTTGATACTGCTACAGACCAGATGTGGCCTTCGAACCTTAGACACACCTTGGCTAAAATTACCCTGCAAATAGTAACAAACTTTTCCCGTTATTAATGTACACAAACAGCTGGCACATTCTATAATTGGCTAATATAAAAATGTTAAAAGCACCACCCACTAAACAATTAGCTGATATGAACATGTGACGGTATACTAAATTGGATAGGTACATTTGCATACACAACCCAAGATTCATTTCTAGCAGAGGTCCAAAGCGTAGACCAGTAGTAGGCAGAGCTGAATTTAGGCAGAATGAGTAATTAATGAGTGAGTAACACAGTGAAAGGGTGAATAGTTTATAAATCGCTGAATGAATTGAGGGATTGAAGATAAAATGTTACGCATACAAATTCTATTATAGAAGACAGCTGTGAAGCACATACATTGGTTGCCTAAACAGAAAACACAAATCATTTAACTATGATTTTTAAACAACGCTCCAGTTCCACACCATCTTCTCAGTTCAGAAGAATCAGAACATGAGCAATGATTAATAGGGGAAGTTTCCAGAGAGGGAGAAAAATACAAGAAAAAGGAAAATTGGAAATTAGTAACCTGGAGATGATAAAGACGTGGAAGTAGGTTCTGACATTGAACCAATTGCGTTGAGAATGAAGACGCCATGGCTAAAGAGGCAATAGGAAAAAAGCTTGGGTTCTCTCACTACAGCCGAAGGGGTTGAATTGTGGCGGACCGGTACATACATGGATAAAGGGTTCTAACTTTTTATCTCCTTTTTTTTAAAAAAAAAACTAACAAACTACTCCCCAATCCCCACATCGATTTCTCAGTCACGACCTGTAAATTTATTTTAGTAAAATATGATGTTAAATAATGGCAAAAAAAAAATGGTCTGCATATTTGAAAAAAAGAGAAATGAATATTTGTTCTCGTGTTCATTTTTAATATTTCTACTTTTTATTTGTCAAAAAATGAAAAAAAAAATATTTTTGTTTCTCCTTTAAACTAAAATCTCAAAAAGAAAAAAAGAACATTTGAAGGAGTTTAGCCCATCAAATTGGGCCAGGCTTTGAATACTTTGACTCGCCAAGTGACTAGGTTGAAAGTACATCCTCTAGAATTTCCTGACCAAATTGGCCCTGATTCCAAAATGAAGACATAAAAACAGTCAAAGAGTCCTTAGCTGATGGTGTGTTGTACATAGAGGTCAAGAAGCTGGAGAAGAACTCCTGCAGAATTCAATCCAGTATTTTTCATTGATGCAACTCTTCCTGCTTTTGAAGCATTTTGACTGATTATGAAAGGTTGCCCGGATTTATTCCCGGGCTTGCTGTCAGTCAATTGCTGGAAAAATGTGACATTGACAAATATGCTCGTCTTTTGCAGGTTGGTCACCACTGTCTATAATCTATATGACGCTACTTAATTTACCCTTCCCCTTATATTAAAGTCTGCATTTTTATGAACTTAGTTGCATTCGCATGTATTTGGCAATATGTAAATCATGTACATGTCTTAGGATGCATTTTGCTAGCTTTCAACAAATATGTTTGGGTTGTTTCGGTCTTAAATAGTGTCAATTCCCTTCCATTTCTGAATCATATTCCCTTTTTTATTAATTGAGGGGGCGGGGGTGGTTTAATAAAGTAAGAAGATTAGAGTAATTAATAATTTGTATTGTCCAATATACAGATTACTTGTATTGGACAGCCCTCATGACAACTTGTGCAATAAGGTAAATCCGGAATATGTGATTCTAGCACTCTCTTGACTACTGAACTGACATAGGGGGTTATGGTGTTATGTAAAATAAACTTTTTGCTGTCATATTGTGTTATTGTCTGAACATTCTATGCTGCAGTAAATCGTGGAACTAAAACATCATAGAATACCCTTGATAACACTGTTTTCAAGCCAATACGATTTTCTTATGCAATATAGTGTGGTGTATATCATTAATTTTCTTGGTATCGTAGTTATTTTCAGCCAATACTGTCAGTCCTTTAGACTGGATTTAAATGATTGATATAGCTAACACATTACTCTCACAGACACGCACAACCACCTCATAGTAGTGTGGATAAGATAAAACCTTCCACTCCAAGAACGTTAAAACACCTAGGTCAACATGATTATATATGTTAGAAAGAATTAGCTATTTGAAAGTTTTGAAGTGCGAATTTTCCAGAAGGACTTTTGTTTTAGAGATATGAAGCATCCGGCTTCATGATGTATGCTCACATTGCATTCGTGGTGACAATTGGATCTATTAATCCATTATCTATTGAGTTCATCTATATTTAAATTTAGTCCAATCTAATCCATCCAATTGTAATAATAGATTTAATGAATTGGATCAATTTTAGTTAATGAACCAAACCAATATATCTATTGAATATTCAATGAATATCCACTGAGCCTTTAAAAACTTCACACGCCATTGAGAGAGAGTAGTTTTTTCTTCTTTCATAAATATGATTTTTAAGTTGGTGGATTGGATATTCACCCATCCATTAGAGGGGTCAAGGATAGATTTGGTGGTTTTAACAAAGTTTTAATGAATCTTAAATATAATGGATAAATAGTTTACTTTTTATCCATGCATTATAATCCAATCCATGATCTATCAATCCATCCATTTGCCACCCCTACATAGCATGTTTAATCAGAGCTGTTTGACTTCCATAGATGACTTGGAAATCATTTAGGCATCAATTTTGGGTGGATGATGATGCATATGTACCTACACCCACAGGTTATGGGTATAATAATGTTACTAAACGATATGTTATGCACACGTTGGTGCAACTTTCAGAAATGAGAGTCAATGTGATGCTTATATTGCTGAGTTTTAGTTTGTGACGATAACTGATTTTGAATTTCAGGGATAAAATTCTTGAATTTTGCAGTATCCCTCAAGTCTATATCGTGGACATTTTATGTAGGATTACATATAGAGCTAGATCAAGCAAGGGAACCTAGTTTACGTACTTCCCCAAAGTTGCAAGCTTTACGATGTTAATACTACAGCATGTTTTATTTTCCTGTGACCGGAACTATAGATTGATTCTTTAATTTGGTAGATTTTTCCTTGTTTATGCATTCAGCTTGAATATTATACTTAATGTTGTTACATTATCTGAACAGATTGGACAGCAGAACTTGGCATTTGGGCTAAAAATTAATGCCAAGTCAGTTTGGTATATCCTAGAAAATGAGGGTGGAAAATTCAGGGATATGAAATTTTTCATATAATTTTCACATAAAACTCATCTCTAAATTTTTCACCTCCATTTTTAAGATACCAAACTGACCCTAAAGGAATTGTAGGTTGTTATGAGAAAGAATTCGAGAGTCTTCCTTCTGTTATGAAGCATGATATTGAATTCAAAATTATTGAAGGAGAATTTCAACTCTTTGAAGGAAAATGGTCTATTTTTCTGGTAAGATTTTTGTTGTTAGAATTCTCCTGGATTCTGCAGAATATATCAAATACATGTGAATAAATCAGAGTTTGAGGCACTCTTCTGTTCTGTATCATAATTCATAAGCATTTTCCATATGCCCATAAGTTCTAGTTTCTAAAATCAACATTTTAAACTTCTTAATGGATCATGGCTAGCCTTTGGTGGTGGCCAACTAGAGGTGAACTGTGTCATTCCTTGGAAAGTCCAATTCATGTAATTAGGGTCTTGGGACTATATGACTTCTGAGAAACTTGACAGCTATATTGTAGTATTGAAAAAAAGGGATCTTGTCGGGTTTTGGTTTGACTTTCTCCACATAGACAGCCCTCTTCAATTTTCAATATGCCCATCGGTTTTGTTTGAATAATGCTGAACAACTATAAGAATGAAAAAATTTTCTTGACTTTGAAACTATATATGCAACGAGGTATGTGAGGATGTCTCATAGGTGCTCTGAAATGTTGGACAAGTCTTGAAAATCAGTTTAGAAGCCGTAGCATAGTCACGTTGCGGCATGGATTAGTGCTCGTTGCGGCATAGAATAATCCACGTCGCGGCGCGCAAGCTTCGGCCAAGTTTGCACTCAGAGGCTCAAAGGTTGAGCGCCGCGGCACGAAGAAACCATGCTGCGATGCAGTGTTCTGTTATATAAATTCTATTTTTTGGTTTAATAAAACAGTAGATTAAACTTTCAAAGGGAGGTAGATGACAAAATAAACTTATGAGAGACATCAAAATAGAGTTATCTTGAGAGGAAAAACCATTGAAAATGTGAGATTGTTAAGGTAGGAAAAGTTCAAGAGAGTGGAGAGATTGTAAAACTTGATGGCAGGTTGTTTCTATTGGTAAGCTTGATCCAAAACACTTGTAATCTTGTTTTAATATTAGTGGATGATCTCTAATGCTGGATGTAGGCTATATTGGTTGAACCAGGATAAGTCTTATATGTTGTTTCTCTTTACTCCTCTTTAATCTTCCTCATTTTGTTATTTTACATTTCTTGATATTAGTTTCTAAATAATATTTTTATTTCCGCATATGCGTCCTTGTTGTGATTGCTTGATATTTACTAAGTGGTATAATCACAACAGGGTAGACCAAACACATACAATGCTAACTTCTTTAACAATGATGGTTTTGCAGTTCAATAGAGGAAGTTGTGAGGAGTCGCAAGTCTGAAAGTTAATACAATTACAACTCTTTCATATATTGTTGATGTAAAGCTGAAGCTGTGGTTGCCTGTTCGTCTCATAGTAGACATATAGATTCTGCATTCTGCAATGAGATAAAAAAGAACCTTGCATCCATTAGGGATGAAGCTCAAAAAGCTACTCACAGGACTCTGCATGCGCATCAATTCGAATGAGTTATGTAATGATTAATGGATCATAGAAAAATGAATACAAGTATATAGTTTACTCGCCAGTTTTTCCTTTGTGAAGCTGCGAGGTTGGGATGTCTTCAAGATCGGGACCACCCTGGATCTTTACGTTGAACCAATGTCCCTTGAGACTTGAGAGAGATGGGGTTTGCATTTTCGCCGAGGACATCAACACCGAGGCATGGGCTTCCGCAATCGAAGGGTGATTGCACCGCACATCGTTTATTATTATTTTTTCTTTTTTTTGCTAAACCTCTGGTTTTAATAATGAAAGAATAATACTATTTATATAATGTTAACGTAGTGTTACAGCTATACATAACCATACACGTAGTTACTTTGGAGTTGAGATAATCTTATTTAAACTATTTTCCGGTTAAACTCGGTGTTTGGTTAGATATTACACCCATACAAATGAAGATAGAGTTAACAACATTAAGATTGGGAAAGCCTATGCTATTATGCTAATGTCTTCCTTTTTTCCTAGAATGCCAACGTGCTAAGAGATTAGTTAAAAAAGCACATTTACCAAAAAAAATTAAAACTAAAAGTAAGAATGAATAATCAAATATGTTAATCGATTGGACTTGTGAGCGAGAGAGGAAGGCAGAAAAGAATAGAGCAAAGCGGAACGAGGGGGTGAAGTTGAAATAGGGAATAGAGCAGTAAGATATATAACTAGTGTGGCCTCGCAAACACTTCCATATTTAAATCGGTCAGATTTCACTTAATTATATCATGAGCTAATCAGCTAATGACAGCTTATTGTTATACTATTTAAAGTGTAAATGAACTAAATTTTCCATATTGATGGGGTTTCATTTTTTTGGTTTAAATTTGTCGAATGCTTTATTTATAAGATTTTTTTTTTGGTACATTTATTTGTGGTACATTTTATTTATAATATTTTGCTAAAATTGTTTGTTAGCGAAGGACTTTATGTACTATTTGGAGGTTTTGATCAAATGGAAGATTAAAGTGCTTAGATAGGTAAACGTCTGCGTCATATATAATATAACGTCAATTACAAGTCACGTCGTACATAAAACAAGGGGTTGAAAGTTGAAACCTGGTTGGAAAAGTGACGTAGATTGTTCCTTCCAATGGCTTTAACCTACTAGTATGGGAGGAACTTGGCAACATTTGAGACTTGAAGTTAAGACTTGAGAGACATAACTCTAATCCTACTTGTTTCAACTTAATTTCAAGCGGTTTTTGCTGTGTTTGTCATACCTCAACACAAAACAAAATTAGATAATTTTGAAGTTTTAAACTACTACTATTATTGGCGACAACATTTCTCTATCTTACCATTTCTCTCTCCGCTCTAATATCAGTTAGTCAACCTCTATTAGAGCACATCATATTAATTTGACAACCAAACTTAAAACCACACCTATCATTTAGCTGCAACCCTATTTTGAAAGTTGTTTCCTTAATTTTCTTTTGCCTGACTATTTTCTTTTTTGATTTTTAAAGTATTTTTCGTGTGCGACTGTGAGAATTAATCTTTCGAGGTACTGAAATCCATTTAAGGAATTGTCCTCTCTCAACAGATATTTTTCTATACACGTGGATCAAGAATCGAACTCCTGACGACATGCTTAAGGGGTCAAAGTATCTACTACTTATGTCATACCATGTTGATTTCTGATTATTTTTCTTTATACCTCATTTTTTTATTTTCAATGGATTAATTTTCAATTTACATGAGAATAATCAAACTTAAGCTGGTACCTTAATTATATACCTCACTTTTACTATTTAAGTCAGTCGGATTAACTTAATATTGCTTTATTTTCTTAAAAGTTGACATGTGAAATTAACATGATAATTACTTTTTTTAAGTAATTATCGTGAATTAAAGTAACATGATAATTACTTTAATTCAATTGTCAAAGTGATCATGATCATAATCACATTATATAACGAGTTATTAAATAATGTAAATAATTTAAATATTACACCCATTTCAATTGATCATTTGCCTATATTGCATAATAAATTTGATATCCTCATCAAGTTTACATGCGGTTATAATAAATATGTTGATACCCTAAACATCATATCACTCTACAAACAGAGATTTTAAAAGCAAGTAAGGTGTCAAATAGTTCAACCGATAAGATTCTTTACAATTAACACAAGTATTTGGGAAGGGAAAGTTTTAAGAAATGAAGACAAGTAACTCACACTAATAAATAAAAAAATATAACAAATCTATACAAAATTTAAGGGTTTTTTTATACAATTGATTGTGCTGCATGATGATGCGATCTACTCATTAATCATTGAGTGAAAGTTAGGGATGGGAATTCATTGAATGGGACAAATTTATCAATATAATAACGGAGTGAGACTTCAGACATAATTAGAGATAATCATCATCACCAGCAACTAAGCCACGTAATTGTCAAAACCTATGAACCTTTGGCAAGTAATGATAAACTAACACAAAGTGGACTTCCCCCTTCCTCGTTCCCTTTCGCACCTTCATAATGAAAAGTCCATTCACCTCAGTAATGCAGGAAAAAGGCAAACAATATTTTAATTTTTTTTTTTAAAAAATACCTCATACATTTAATACTCTAAAATCAAATCTTAGCAAGAATTAGAAAATTAGATTGAGATATATAGATATTACCAAAAAAAAAGGTTGAGATATATAGAGGTATCGGTTAATATGCAGTTACAAACAATTGTACATAATTACGACTTACTACATGTACAATTGCATACACGCGCGCGGATCCGCGACACTACTTTATTGAGGCAGTGTAAATAAACACGAATACTCATCCTAGGAAATGATATCATAGCTTTATTCCAAAAGAAAATTAATATTTGAAATTATTATAAACGAGACAATGGTAAAAGATTTGATTAGTGTATACAAAATCATAGACTCAAACTTCCTTATTATTATTATTGTAAAAAAGAAAACTAATATATTTAAAAGTCATTT
The DNA here is from genome assembly GCA_023212625.1 of Styphnolobium japonicum. Lineage (NCBI taxonomy): Eukaryota > Viridiplantae > Streptophyta > Magnoliopsida > Fabales > Fabaceae > Styphnolobium > Styphnolobium japonicum. Next base: position 6,408,692 of record JALBWW010000002.1, on the reverse strand, counting down.
ATATGTTGTTGTAACTCTCCCACTTCTTTTAACTTCAACTCCTTAGAGGCGTCATTTTTTAACCCATTCTTTTGAAGAGAGGAAAAGTATCTTGTTGATTCATTAATTAGTGAGTGGATTTGGAATTATGGATATCATCAGATGTGTTTTCTTAGCTGCTCCACTTTTTTTATCCTTTTACCTTTATATATATATATATATATATATATATATAACTACACTTTTTTATCCTTTTACCTTTATATATATATATATATATATATATATATATATATATATATATATATTGTATATCCCTAGCTAATGGCTATTCTCACATTGAAAGGATTTGTCTCACATGGCTAATTGTCGGCTTGCCCCTCATCCCTTGATAAATTTAAGATTTTTTCGAGAGAAGACTTTGCCCAAAGATGCCCACTTCAGCTGCCTTTTTCTCAGCCCTTGTATATATAAATCTCTCTGCAGGATATTTATTAATTATTCCCCACACAAATCTTAAGAACTTAATATAAGATATACCAGATGTCGGGGCTTTTTTTTTATTTTACTTTTTTTTAATAGCTTTGAGAAGAGAACAAATGGGGGCCACTGAGTTTGCCTCATCTTCATTATCTGGTGGGTTTGGTTAGTCGACATTGTGGAGGAGTAGGTGCTTGTGGAGAATCAGTTTTGTAGGACTTTTACTTTCATTTCTTTCTCTTTTTTCACTATTATTTTACATTATAAATTACACTGAAATCTAAGACAGGGCATAGTTCAGTTCGATTTGATGAAAAACTAAACCGAATCAGAAATATAATTCTGTTAGGATATAGAATATAAATCTTAAATTGCATCTGTTTATAAGAAAAACAATCAAACCAAAATAATTGATTATGTTGGTTAGGTTAACCAGTTAGCCGGTTAGGTGCTTGTGGAGAATCAGTTTTGTAGGACTTTTACTTTCATTTCTTTCTCTTTTTTCACTATTATTTTACATTATAAATTACACTGAAATCTAAGACAGGGCATAGTTCAGTTCGATTTGATGAAAAACTAAACCGAATCAGAAATATAATTCTGTTAGGATATAGAATATAAATCTTAAATTGTATCTGTTTATAAGAAAAACAATCAAACCAAAATAATTGATTATGTTGGTTAGGTTAACCAGTTAGCCGGTTCTTTAAACTAAAAGAAATCCTTCAATTTAATTTTGATATGTAAATTTTTTTTATATTATTATCTAATTATGTTTTAACATATTATTAAAGAGTTATATTTCTTAAATAGTTAGTATGATAGTCAAACTCTTTAATGATGTGATAATACATGATTGAATGATAATGTAAAAAATGTTTTATACTAACAGTGAAACAAAATTAAACTCTTAAATTTAACCTACTCAATCCTAATTATAGTTATCATTGTCCTTGACGATGACAAAGTACCACATTGCTCATAAGATATTTTTGCCGGTAGCAGTGCCTCACCATTTCTGCACTCGATTTCTGATCTTTTAACACCTCAAAGAATGTAGATGAGCATGCCACCGCGCGCAAAGAAGCAGAACAAAGAAGTTTAGTATTGAGAGCGTACAAAAATCTATAGAACCGCCATGGCTATAGATGAATGAAGCTCCATTCCTAATCCTGAAGCAGAAGAGAAGAGAAGAAAAGTGATAAACGAAATCTGAGAGAGATTTGGGAATGAGATATAAGAAATGGCAATCTTTCTTTATTTGTTTAGTTATTTGTATTTTTAATAAGTAATTATGTTTTTAGTTTAATAATATATATTTCCTTTTTAATGGATAAAGTATTGAATAAGTACTGTATTTATTTTACTTTATTTTAATAATCAGGTTTGGTTTGGTTTATAGTAGTTAACCGAATTGTATTTTTTTTAGAACTAACTGCACCATTTTCATATTAAAAAAAACGGATTGGTATAAAACTGGTTCAAAGATTTTTTTAGTTCAGTTTAGTTTGATTTAACAGTTCAACTTGATTTATGGTTTTGTTTGCACACTCCTAGTAAAATCCAATGACCATGCAGCGTCTGTTTTAGTGGGTAGTGGGAAATCCAACTCTGATTTCTATTCACTCGTGTCCTACTATATTAATCTGGGTTGCACTCCAATTATGTTTATGCAAGTAACCCTTTAGAAAAGAAAGTTAAATATCTCTTAATTTCAACTTTTTTATTCTTCCATTAATGAATAACTACCATGACTAGACAATCCACTTTCACAGGGGATGGCCACGCCAACATTTTCAAATTCTCCAAGGACAAAATCTATGATCCGTGTTGAGGTTTGAACTTTGAATTATGAAGTTGGTAAAATGATATAAATAGTCTATCTATTTATCTATATATATTAACATCATAAAAGAAAGAAAAATACTAAACAACCCGGTAATTGTTGCGCGAATTGTACCGGTGATGTGATAATTTAAAAAAAAATTAATTATGTTAATATTGACATTCTCACTCTTATTCTGATCAACTTCTTGAACTTTTTATTCTTGCACGGTTTCTCTTCTTCCTCACCATTCTTCATTTTCTTTTGCGTTTGAGGGGGCGATCAACAACTTTCAAAGTTTTGTTGATGAGGTTGCAAGCCTGTCTGCAACGAATCTTTACATTAGTAGTTGTGTTCCTCACGATACCATTACCAAGCAATTTTGTTATTGCTTTAACTTTAACTAAGATAGGTTTTATTTATTTATATTCTGTTTAAAATAAAATAAAAAATTATATTGTTTTTACTAGAGTCGAGCTACATCCGGTCATTGTAACTTGAGCATGTTGCAGCTCTCTAAAAGAAATCTTAAGATCTCAAAATTTGATAAGTGTGCTAGTTGAAATCTTCATAGGTGTAAAATAAAATGAACCCAAACATAAAATATCATTAATTAATAATAATAAATATTCCATCTCATTATTGACAATAAAAATTAAGAACATAAAATTATTTATTCATTCTTTTATTTTAAAAATTTTCTAACTTAAAATATAGATGCTGAAATTAACTACATTTAAAAATATAAATATTTATCACAACTAATTTGATAACAAAACTTTAAAATTTACATAATTTAAGTGTATATTATCAATTATTTAAAATTTATAAGATTTTATTTAATTGTACAAATTAAATTCAAATGCTCGATTATTGTGTTATAACTAAGTTAACTTTTTTTTTTCATAATATACAATAATTGTTAAATAATTTCAAAATTTTGTTTATTATAAATAAATCCACATAAATGAAATATTTTATAATCAATCCATTCTAAAGACATATAGAAATTATTATAATTATTGAGGACTTTGTATTATGACAACAAATATGAGATATTTCTTAAGTCACCTTTTTTTAGATGACATTGATGCATGATATATAATTTGATTTCACGGAGCATTAAAGGTTGGGCTATGTATTGCTCTCTCACAAATATGTGCACGTATGCATAAATAATAGGGAAGATTACTTGTTAGAATTATACTAGATGATTCTCTGATTGGTATGGAGAACATTGTTGGAGGAGATTCAATTTCTTCAACAATTGCTATTTTATTAATGAACATTTTAATAAATAATTTATCGTTATATATAATCTTTTCAAATTATGATGGATTTCAAAAATATTAATTGAAACTCATTTACTGCTATTGAAAAATGTGTGATATCACCAATATGGTGTAACACAAGTAGTAGATACTTGAGTTCCTTAAGTATGTGGTCAAGGGTTCGATTCTTGATCAATGTGTATAAAAAAACATCTGTTGGGAGAGGTTAACCCCTTAAATAGATCTCAATACTTCGATAGATTAGTCCCTGCAGTTGCATGTGAGGATACCCTAAGAAACAAAAAGAAAAAATGTGTGATATCATATAATTATTGTAAAAGCTTATGTTCAAATGCAATTCAAAGACTTTGAAAATGTCACTAATATTCAAAACATTTGGATTTTTTTTACTTTTCATGTCACTTTCATTGTAAAATTTATTTAAATATTTATTTCATATTCTCTATCCATTTTATGATTACGAAGACAAATTTTTACCCCAATTGTTATGTTTATTTTAGGTTGAACAATCATCATGAAAGAAAAGCGTAAGAAAATGTCATTACAAGATAAAGCAACGTAAAAAAAAAAAATACATTACAAAATAGAACTAATCTTAGTGTAGAATCTATCAATCTTTCGAATATCTCAAACATTTCAATACATTATCAATATGACAAAGGTATTACCAATCAAATTATTATTAAAACTCCGATGTCTAATCCTGCAAATGGTATTTACTTTTCATATCTTTAAATATAAAAACCCTCCAATTAAATACAACCTAAATACATGAAAATGGCTATGAAAATTCTTCCTTTCTTTTTCAAATACAACATCTCCTATATTAGGGTAGGATTTGATTAATGTATGCCAATTTATAAAGAATACACATTATTTTTCACGAATTATTCATGAATAATTTTAAATTTTATTTTGAAATTAAACATGTAAACAATAGAGAAGTACTTTTCACTTTATTTTTATACATGAATTAATGGAAGATGAAAAATGTAAAAAAAAAATATTATAGTAAATTTCACATATGAAAGGGTTGCCTGTATTTTTAAAGAGAGAAGAGGTTGAGGAAAAAAGAGCAAAAATATATAATTTAAAAATACAAATAATTAGGTTTTACTTTAATTATTTTCTCTTGTTTGGCCTCTTAAATTTAGAGTTTGCAAAAATACTTTGTTAAACACTCAAATTTTATGACATTATATTTTTTATATATACTATGTTATTGTAATTTATTTATTTAAATTTTTCATATTTCGTGCCAGGCACGTTCCTCTCTATCCTCTCTATTAGTAACTATAAAAAGAGAGGAAGTGCACTGAATTAGTTATACATGACTCTTGCAATTGTATACATGCCATGCAACATTACGTTGGATTCTCCTTCTAGCCATGTGTCCTTTACCGGACAGGGATACAGGATCATGGATTCTTGAAAGAAATAAGAAATCAACAAAGTTTAATAAAAATAAATAAATATTTTTTATTTTATTTTAGAAGACAACAAGCTAAAATGTGATTTCTATTATCTTGTTTATTTTTAGGTATATGGACAAGAAAAATGTACTTATGTAAATAGAAGAGTCGCTCAAAAAGAATATTGAATTTTAAAAATTACAATAAGAAATTGAAGGAGTCACTTTTCGTTTTTCTAAAGTTATAAGAAAAAATGAAGGAGCTTAATCCTTATAAAATTATTATGCTCTCTTACAAATAGAAAATTAGTTATACATGTTAGAATTTGGTCATAATAAATGTGGGTTGGATAAATGTTGTATTCTCCTCCCAACTGCATTCCTTTCGATTATTTAAGAGCTATGAGATTGACCATCATCTACTCCCAATAACTTATCGAAATTTTTTTATTTGATAACATGTCAACATATTTTAATTGATATAATTTTATTTTCTATAAAAGCTATATGAATCCCACCATAGGCTTCCCTCAGTTGTAGGCATGGAGGATGAGCCTTGGCATACTTTTTAACTTTAATAAATTTGGTACACGACTTAGTTGAGTTATTGCTAATAAATATGATCTTGTAAATTATAGAATGAAAAGAACAATTCGTTAGATCTGTCAAGTGAAAATTGGCAGGGAGTTTGCAAAGCGTAATAAAGCTGTGGCAAACTTTGGAGACAGATAAATATTACTGTCAACCATTTAAGTTTCATCCATCATTATTAATTCCACGGGGGAGTGCTTGGGAGCATAAAAAGGGCCCCGTAGGCATTATCCATATATGCAAAATCAATGGGAGTGCCGGCGCATAGAATTTTTTGACGTGGTGGTTATTAAAAATATTTTTTAATTGATATAGTAATATATGATTAAATAAATAAATAAATAAAATATTGATAATATATTAATTAAATTTAAATTTTTTATTAAAAATAATTATATTTACATAATTATAAATTTTATTCAGATATTGAATATTATATTTATATTTAAAATAATTAATTTTATTAAATTTAAACATGTATTGATAAAAAAAAGTTTAAGGAGAATGAAGGGTTATCTCATATCAAATTTAAATTCAACCTACATAATGTAACTATTTATTATTATATAAATATATTTAAATTTTATTATTAAAAATTAATAATAATTTGAAGTTAAAATACCACTAAGTACCTATAATATAAATTTTCTCTTTCTATTGTAGAATATTATTAAAGAAAAATACTAAATAAAAATAATATTTTTTAAAATGAATTTACATTTTTATTTACTATTGAATGAATAAGTGGTATCTATTATTTTTTCTTATCAAATAACTACTCTTAAAACTAGTTAAATTTTGTGTTTTTTTAATGCATAGCACTACTCGTACTAAAACTTACCTACACTTTTTGTTTCTCTCTTTTTTTTTATTGTACTTTTATATTAATTGTGTGACTTACTAATCAACAAGGTCTCAAAGACTCAAACAATCAAACTCACCACGAATACATTCTAATTTCAGTAAATGCTCAATTTGATCCCTAAAATAAAACGAAACATTAATTTAGTCCTTTAAAAATTTAGACATCAATTTAGTTCTTAAAAAATTAAAATGGACATCCAAGTAGTCCTTTTATCAACCCCCGTTGTAATACTATTTGAAAACATCATATGTAGCACATTAACTTCCAACCTAGGCCATTTTCTACCCATATGGTCGTCCTACGTGTGAATTTTTTCTTGAGTGATGATTGAGTTATAATTGTCCCTAAATTAAGTAAAACCAAACACCATGGTTGGCAAGCCGACGAGAAAGATTGGCTGCAATGGAGAGGGTAACGAAATGGTGCAGTTTTTGGCAAGGTTTTGAAAATTGAATTGGTGATTGAACCGATTAGAGGACTAATTCAAGGTTTAATGGTTCAACTGTGGTTGAATTGTAATCGAACTGGAATATAATTAAATAATTTAAATATATATATTATATACTAATTAAACAAATTAAAAATTATAAAAAAACAACACAAATGATAAAAAAATAGTTTATAACTTATTTTTTGAAAGTCCAAAGCATTCGGTAACAGTATTATAGCCGATTTTTATCTTTAAAAAAATCCAACTTTTAGTTCAAAGAGATATAGAATCAATTATACATTTAGTTTCCAAGCTTTTATACAGTCTAAGTTTAAGTATTTCATATAAAATTATTTTTAGATTGGCTTACATTCAGTTTTTAAATCAAAATGATATCATTTGAATTAGAAAAATTTTAAAAAAAGAATTTATTGAACCTAATTGGACCGGTCCTAGTCGACTGATTAACTGATTTTTGACCGATTCACCGGTTCTTGACCGATTTTTAAGTTAGGTGATTTTTTAGGTGGACCGAACCGATTGGGTGACCGATTCCCAATCCAACCGGCTGATCCGGTTCAATTTTCTTAACTCCGATTCAATGTTCGAGGGTGGGAAGTTGTTTAGAGGGTTGGAAAGAATGATGACCACCCATATCTCAGGCGAATTGGTTCCTATCCTAAAAGATGTTAGGGCATTGGCCCCTTGTGGCTTTGATTATAATCATTCTCAATTTTGCACATGTTGCTCTTCTCTCTTCCCTCATTTTGTTCTCTTCTTATTCTTTGCTAGCTAGTTCTCCTTCTCAGTGTTTTTTTTAATAGATTTTTACTTCTTATAGCAAAATGTTACTTTTGATCCTCCTTTTTTATTTTATAATCATTTTCTTATCTCTTGAGAAAAAGAAACTACCTTGTTGAAAAGGTAGAAAGATATGAGATTTTGTACATTATGTTCCAATTGATAAAGAGGACTTCATGTTAGATTCACAAAATTACTTTGGAAAAATGATGTGAGGTGATACCAGATTTATGATGTTTTTCATCATTAAAATATCCTTCCAACATTATGCTTGGAAAGTCTTCTCCCTTAAATTAATGGTTTGACAAGATTCAGTGGATTGCACAGTAATTAGTGAGTAAATATTAAAAATGTTCTTCATTTCTTGAATAAAAACTAGGGTTCCAAATGGATTGGGTGTCTACAAATTTATGATTTTCTCCCTTCCACAGCAACATCTTTTATGTTTGGCATCTTCTACAATTGGGGCTTTAGGGTTTATGTGACATTCATTCAAATGTAAGAGACGTTCACCTCAATACCAATAGAAACATAAGAATGACAGGTTGAAAGTTAACGTGCCATATAGGAAGTTTTCAAGCAATGTCATGATAGAGTTGAACAAAAAGACTATTCTGATGTCTATTTTAATCTTATAAGGACTAAATTAATGTTTTTTAAAATTTTTGAAAGGTAAAATTAATGTCATGTATCTCTTTAAAAAAAATCAAATTAAATATTTACTCTTTTAATTCTTACAAAACTTTATAGTCAAATTTATTACTGGCAAATCTGCAAAGTAAATTTTACAGGGTTGTAAGACTTTTTTTTCACTTTATGTGACAAAACGCAATTCCGACATTCGGGGCCAAAGTATTGATGAAAAAGACCGAAAGAGGTAAAGTGTTTAGAAGGAAATTGACAATACTTCAAGCACTCGACGAAATATTCTAACAATAGAAACCAAATATAAATAAAACAGTGAGTGACAATGGACGCAAAATAATGTAAGGATATTATTAATTTATTACAATGGTAGATTCAAGTGCCGAGCAGACAGCAAGTAATGGACAAAATGCATTCTCAACTTGTGTGTGTTCTTTTTAGGATAAAATCACAGTTTGTAATTAAATTGCTGCCAGTAAATTATTTATAAGCGATGTATAAGTAGTACGTATTCTTACTAAGACTTATGTCTCCTTCCGAAAAAACAGGTTGGTTAGGTTAAATTTTACTTTAAATAAATTTAGTTTATTTTATAAATTTTTGCCTTTAATTTAATTTATTACTTATTTTAAGATTTTTTTTCTTTAGATTTAGTTTTTTTGTGAAAATACAAAAGCTTGGTTTGATCTATTTAAATACTTATATTATATAAAAGCCTTCAAATAAATTAATAGATTTAAATTTTATAAGTTTTAAATATACATAATATTTAATAAAAATTATTATATTGTATATAAAATAAATAAATTATATTAATATATAATTAATAAATTATAAATATTATACATTTTTAATTATCTGTATATATAATAAATAAATAAGTTAGTATGTTAGATTAAATAAACTTTTTTTAAATGCTTAAATTTAACTTATTTAAAAAATAAATTAAATTAAAGTAAATCAAAAATAAATTAAGTCATAAGTTTTTATTAAATTGCATGACTTATTTTCACTCAACTTATGACATGTTTTATATTAATTTTTAAAAAAACTTGTGTGCTTTTTTTCTTTTAATTATATGGAGCTATAAGTCAAAGAAATAGGAAATAAGAGTATGATTACATTTTCTTTTCGTTTGTGTCTTTCGATTCCTTCGTTGATGACCATAATTTGCGAACAATTCTGGTATTCTATCAAAAAGTTGATTTATAGAATATTTTTATGCTTCAAAATTGGCAACGATGAGGTGAAAAAATGGTTTGGGGTGGTGCCCCACTGCATCCCACCCATCCAATTTCATAGATGAGAATGATGATGGACGTGGTAGCTTATTTATTGACTTCAACAGCTCCAATCATTCGGAGGGAAAAATTATATAAATAAAGAAGAAAAGGACCAAACCCATATACAACAGTCTCTAATTTTCAACGCAATTATTTTATTAATTTCTATTATATTATATATTCTTTTTTTAAAGTTTTTACCCTCCCAAACCATTTGAAAACCCCAAGAAAGAGGCCCTCCTTGATGAACTCAACTTTTGATTCTTATTTCTTCATCATCAGACCAAATCTTTATTTTTTTTATTTATTTAAACCCCACATTTTCTCTTCTCCCTCGTATTGTCTTCTCGCATTGCTCTCCCCAAGTCCCCATTAGTCAAACACACACTCCTCACTCCTCCATTTCACACCTCTTCTCAAATTGCCTAAAAAAATTTCCACTTATATATATTTTTTGCCCGTCTGTGTTTGTTTCTGATGTGTTTCCGTTCACTGTGTTTGGCGCTCTTAGATCCGTTTGTGGGTGTGCTCGATCCACCACTTTCATTTGTGTTTGAAGCAGTACCCACAAAGGTTAGATCATAACATTTATACGAAATTGCGTGTGATGCTTTACCTCTTTTGGCGCTATTTGAAATATTCATTCGCGGGAGGATTTCGTTGATTCACACCCACTACGCAAGATAGTGTTTTGGCTTCTTTTTATGTTAGTTTTGCTCGAAACAGCATATGGGTTGCATCGCTTTGAGCCTGGGAATTTGACGATGATGCATGGTGACCTGAGTAACCATGGGGTGGTTGAGGAGGGGTTTATTGGGTTTTTGAGGAGCTGGATTTCTCGTTTATATCTGTATTTGCTGATGGTGCTTAGGTATAGAAGCCATATATTGGCATCTCAGTGTCAGGGGTGTTTGCAATAATGGGTAACGGCACTTCTCGTGTTGTTGGCTGTTTGGTGCCATTTAATGGGAAAAGTGGGGTTGATTTGGAATTTTTAGAGCCATTAGACGAAGGTTTAGGCCATTCTTTCTGTTATGTGAGGCCATCTATTTTTGAATCTCCTGCCATTACCCCATCAAACTCTGAGAGGTTTACAGTTGATTCCAGTACCCTTGATTCTGAAACATTGAGTGGTTCCTTTATGCATGATAGCATAGAACCAGGCAAGAACTTCCCTGAAACCACATTCAAAACAATTTCAGGGGCTTCAGTCAGTGCCAATGTTTCAACCGCAAGGACTGGTAACCAGAATGCACTATTTGCTAGTGATGTCCAAGAACCTGCCTCATCATTTGAGGGGACCTCCTCATTTACTGCAATCCCTTTGCAGCCTGTACCCCGTTGTTCTGGACCTTTGAATGGTTTCATGTCTGGACCTTTGGAGAGAGGTTTTGCCTCAGGTCCATTGGATAGGAGTGGTGGTTTCATGTCTGGGCCAATTGAGAAGGGAGTTATGTCAGGTCCTCTTGATGCCACTGACAAATCCAACTTTTCAGCACCTCTCGCACGCAGTCGTCGAAGGCCACACCTCCAACACCTCATGAGAAGTGTAAGTGGACCGATGAAAAACACTTTTGCTAGGACTTTCTCTAAGCATTCTATGGGTGGCAGTTGGATGCAGCGGTTATTCTTTCACCCAGTTACCCAACTAGCCTGGCATTCTAAAGCGGCAAAGTTTCGACCAGAAGTCTCTAGAAACTGTATTGAAGTTGGACCATCTGAATCGGAGTATAAGCATACACAAAATTTGCAGTGGGCTCATGGCAAGGCTGGTGAAGATAGGGTTCATGTAGTGCTTTCTGAAGAACAAGGGTGGTTGTATATTGGGATATATGATGGTTTTAGTGGACCAGATGCACCTGATTTTCTGATGAGCCATCTTTATAGATTTATAGATAAGGAATTGGAAGGGTTGCTTTGGGATTATGAAGATAATCCTGTAGATCCACTTAAACCTGAAGTCCTTAAAACTGGAAATGCTGTGGTTGCTCCAGCATGTGGTAGGAAGGAAATGTCAGATACTCATACTAATTCAAATGAAGGAAGTTCTTGCTGTTTAGAAACTTCTTCTTGTCCAGTAATGGTCAAGGATCAATCATCTAACAGTGAGATAGTTGACGGAAATGCCATGAATGTTGAACAACATAATTGTGGAAGTCCCAGTATCTCACATACTGTTCCTTCTTCTGTTCCACTTGGACAATTGACTGGTCAAGGTAGAAAAAGTGTGCGGCTTTATGAGCTACTTCAGATGGAATCTTGGAATGAACAGGTTTTTTTGTCAGTCTCAGAACAAGGTAAGGATTCTTTAGTCCCTAGGGAAATAACACAAGAGGGTCAGATGAGATCCTGCTCATCTAATCCAAAAGAAGATAGTTCTAGACATCAGGATGAAGGTCCAACTACATCAGGAGAAAATGGAGGCATTGAGTTTAATTTGACTAACCAGGAGCCTGTAGCTTCGTTTTCTGTTTCAGGACAAAGGCAGAATGCAAGAAAGTCATTTATCAGTACAAAGATCAAAAAAATGTACAGGAAGCAGAAGTCCTTGCGTAAAAAACTTTTTCCTTGGAGTTATGATTGGCATAGGGAGGAAACTTGTGTTGACAAGAAAATAGTGGAAGCCTTGGGACCCATTAGAAAATGCAAGTCTGGAGTAGATCATAATGCAGTTTTAAGTGCAATGACTCGAGCTCTTGAAAGAACAGAAGAGGCATACATGGAAATGGTGGAGAATAATCTGGACAAAAATCCAGAGCTTGCCTTAATGGGATCATGCGTTTTAGTGATGCTGATGAAGGATCAAGATGTTTATGTTATGAACCTTGGAGATAGTCGTGTAATTTTGGCTCAAGAAAGACCAAATGATCGTCATCCTAATCCTACTTTCGTCAAGGATGACGTGAGGCATAGAAATCGATCTAGAGAGTCATTAGTAGGCATGGAGCTGGATAGAATTTCGGAGGAATCCCCAATTCACAATCAAAACAGTCAAGGTAGCAAGATGAACAAAAACAGAGAGATATCCATTTGCAGATTAAAAATGAGGGCTGTTCAGCTTTCCACAGATCACAGCACGAGTATTGAAGAGGTCTGTTTCCTCCTTTTTTGTGAATTGATAAACTAAATAGTTTGTGATATCTATTTAGAGAAGTTAATAAATTATGGTCAAATCTTCTAGTTCTAAAATGTGATGAGCTCGGCTGACACGGATTATTGAATTGTGTTCTGCTTCTTGGTGCTTGCATGTGTATGTTGCTTTTCTCTTGTCTCTGCAGCATGCATGTTCTTAACTATTCATTCATATTTACATACCTGAAAATGTTTAAATTTGAATTTTTCGCCCACTGAAATTCATGGTTCTGGAAATGACATTACTTTTATTATGGGTGATAAGATATTGATTAGCACATTTACTATGAGAACAAAAATGTTCTCTTACACAATAAGTTGTATAAATGCATCAGCAAGTATAATCAACAATAATGTGTCATTTTGTTGTTAAATGGATATATTTATATAAGGAATCCAGTTATGCACCGGAACAGTCATTTGGCATTTGCTTAGAGAGTGATTTTTTCTTTATTCACTGGCTTTTTACAAAATGTGGTCCCTAAATGGCAAAATCTATGTTTAGGTCCAGTTCTCTGGATCAGACCAGATTTATTGGCAATTTTGCATGAGGATTTCTCTTATATTCAATGGACAGTTACATTCTCTAACAAAAATTTGGACAAAATATCATTGAACACATTGGTATAAACCATTTACCAGAAAGAAAAGTTGATGGTACAGAATAATTTTCAATTTTTCCTGTTGCCTGCAGGAAGTTTTTAGAATAAGAGCGGAACACCCTGATGACAATCAAGCCATATTAAATGATCGAGTGAAAGGACAATTAAAGGTCACCAGAGCATTTGGTGCTGGATTCCTGAAGAGGGTCAGTTGATCTTCTGACTTTGGCTATCTGAAATTTAGTTTGCTGCAGTCCTTTTGTCTATAGTTTATAGGTAGGGATTCTATTTGCTACATACTTATTCTTTTTTTTCCATAACATTATGGAATAATTAAGGAAAAAGGTAAATAAATTGTGAGTGTCTTCATTACAATTTCAGACTTTGAACCTATCAATTTACATTTTTTTGAGTTCATTTTCTCACCCACTATTTGTGCGTGTGTGTATCCCTCCACCTTGAAAGAAAATTTATAAACAATATGTTTATAAACAATTCTGTTGCAAGAATGGATATCTATTGGTGATGCATTAAGAGGGCTCCCATTGGTTGGCAATCCCACCACTCTCTCTCTCTCTCTCATTCTCTCATTTAATTATCAAAATGATAGATGACATAGTCAATTGTGAATTAGTCACATTTTGACTTCTAAAGTCTAGTCTACTTTAAAGGGAGAGGGTTGAAGAAAGGTTGGAACATTGGATCGGCAGGATGGAATTTGGGAAGTACCGTTACTTTTGTAGCAGGTGAAGCTTCAAGGAGTAGCTGGTTCAGCATGTAGGTTTTGCTATATTATTATTGCGTGAATTAAATGGTCTCAAGTGCATAGGTATGGTTGTGAGGGTTATAACTTGTTCATAGGCTACCCTGAAGTTTAAACTATAGTGCTTGGTTGCTCCTTCATGACTCATTGATTACGAGTTCAATCATTGCCGCTTTCATTCTCATGTACGTGTTAAATTGAAGCCATGTGAGGAGAGTTGATCATATGGAGGATAGCCCAATAAACAGAGGTAGAGGAAGACCAAGGGAGACTCTATGCAGAACCATTAAAAAAGACCTCAACCTAAATGGTCTTTCCGAAATTCTGGTTTTTGACAGAGTACAATGGTGTCATTTGATCCATGTTGCTGACCCCATCTAGTAGGAAAAAGCTTTTGTTGTTGTAGTAGTGGACATATGCTTCAAGCCTAGAAGGCTTTCATGTGGGACAACATGTTAGAGATAAAGCATATTCTTGGACTTAACATTTTAAGCTTTTAGTATGACTGGTTAGCAATGGTCAGTGACAGATTGGTCCCTAAAGCATAAAGTGGAGGTAGCATGTTGAATTTAGTTTTAATACACACTGTAGTACTATACATTTATATGATGGCCAATGAGCCTGGAATGATCAAATTTATTTACTTTATCCATGGAACACATTTGAATATGAAGCCACCGTTGTCCACTATAAAAATGTGGTTCCAAGCTTTGGCACAATCCTTTCACACATTGAATATCTGTAACTGATTTTTGTTATGTTTCATGGAGTGCTTTATGTAGTCAATATTTCCCATGGTAAACAGTTCCTGATAATGCTTTGCATATGGCTGGATTTGAATCTTTCTCCTGTATGATCATACCACTAAACTGTAAAGCTGTTAATTTTTTTTTTCCCGTGGGAGCAAGACCAACTGTTGGGCTTTTTGTAGCATGATATCATGCAATCGAAGTGTAGTTGACTTTGATATTGTGAAGTTTGTGATCAAAGAAGTCATCATGTTTATTTATTTATATTATGAAAATAATATACATATATACTAGTTTTTTTTTTTCCTTTTTCACATATAAACATACACTAGCCAAAATGCAGTTGTATATTATTATTATTATTTCTTTATAAAAAAATAATAATATACAATTGCATTTTGGCTAGTGTATGTTTATAAGTGAGAGAAAAAAAGCTAGTATATATGTATCTATTTGTTGTATTGCAAATTATTTTGGTTGGGACTAATAGTTATTGGCTATGTTAGTTTCCAGTTATTTAAACTCCTCTCAAGGGTATGTTTGGATGGAGGAGTTTCGAGGGAAAGGGATGTGAGGAGGAATTTTTCATTTTAAGTAAACATTACCTTTATTTGAGAATTTTTTAAAATGAGACGAATAAAATAAGAGATTATCATTTATCTTCTTATCGTCCCTTATTCATTTTTATAAACATATAATTATCTCAATTTAGAAATGAAAAATTATCCCTCTCCTCCCTTCCCTTCCAAACGGCTCTATCCTAACATACCCTAATTGTCTCCCCCATCTTAATTTCCTGAGCTAAGAAGCATGAACACAGAAAAATTTAGTGTCTCATTAGAATTTTGTATGTTCTGACATGGACACAGATCTTTTTCTTTTTTAAGTGTTCGTACTTCATAGTTCCTGAGCAAACTTTTTGTCTGCCTCTGCCTCTGACTCAGCGGTACAGCAAAATTTAAAGTTTCCTACAAGAATTTGTGTGTCTTTAGATGGACACAGATAAAAAAAATTTAAGCGTCCATGCTTCATTGTTCCTGAGCGAACTTCCTCCCTCCTCTTCTTCCTAGTAATCCTGACAATCATTAATGAAAAAATATCAGACCTAACAATGACTGAATTATGACTTATGCAGAAGAATAGAAGTTAATCCATGGAAGTATATCTTGGCATGCTCCTGTGTTTTTTTTATTGGGGGCTAGTCTAATCAATGCTTCTTTTAAAAGAGTGTTGTGGTTTGGAGCAATTCGAGGCTTAAAATGATATGCAATTTTAACATACCATGTATTGCAAAATTAGCTGTCATCCACACTACTTGAGATTTTTACTTCAAAATGGATGATAATTTCCCAAAATTTACTTACATCCTTTGATATGGAGGCATAAATAGAAAGCCTCGGACCCTTGGTAAATTTATATGTCCAGTATGTAGCTTTGAGGAATATGCATATTTCTTCATACTATGCAGTTTACTAACTTTTGATGATGAAAATACCTCCTATTATTTTTTTCCCCATCTAATTTGTAATGGTTCAAACCTTTTCTAACTTAAATTGTTTGATTTAGCCATCTTTTAATGAACCTCTACTGGAGATGTTTCAAGTTGATTATGTGGGCAATGCTCCTTACCTAAGTTGCACTTCTTCTGTTCTTCATCACCGACTTTCCTCAAGTGATCGGTTCTTGGTACTCTCCTCTGATGGGCTTTACCAATATTTCAGCAATGAAGAGGTGGTTGCCCATGTCACATGGTTCATGGAAAACGTCCCTGAAGGTGATCCTGCACAATACCTTATTGCAGAGCTTCTTTTCCGTGCTGCTAAAAAGAATGGTCAGTTGCTTCGCCTTCCTAGTCCCTCTGGTATTATTATGGCTGTTGATGATAAAGTTAGGTGGAAAATACTTGCCATTGTGAGAAAAGGAAAAGAAAAGAAAAAGACAAAATACAAGGTTTGGGTTTGAGTGGGCAGGCTTTGGACTTTGGTGGTAAGCGCAGGAAGAGTTAAGCATGATCCTTATGGCGGTTATATGTCACGAACCATATGCTTCTGGTTCTGTGATCTGAGAGTGAACACCTCAATCTGAATAATTTCCATGCAAGCTCTCAACTTGGCTTCCATTTAAGTCTAAGCAAGTCCTTCGAACCCAAACATCTTTCTTAATACAATACAGTTCCTTTAATTTTACTTTGATAGCTCTACAACGTTGTTGATAGAGCAATATGTTTGAAATTTGAATTGTTACTCTTTCATGCTCCTTCATAAAGAGAAAGCTGCCATATGGGATAGATGTCGAGTGTTTCCAACTCCACTCTGCATTGCTGCCTATCATAGTGTAATCCACATCAATATAAATAGCCTTTATTTTTTTATGAACTGGCTACTTCGATGCCTCGTTGTTTAGTATCTTGGAAATAGATGTTATAAGCGGCAATGGAATTTGAAGGTTTTCATGTGCAAAAAATAATACCTAATTTGTCAAATAGGATATTTTTGTGTTGTTGGGGATTGGAGTAGGTGAAGGGGGGTTTTCACGACTTCAGTCAGTAATTGATCAGATCTACCGTAGCGTCTCCAATAGGTTTTTACCTGTACCATGACAATATATTATCTGTTGTGCTGATTTTAGGGTGAGACGGTTTTCTACCTTACATGCTTGATTCTTGGGTTAGTTCTAAATCATTCAAGTTCTTTAAAGAAATGAGGATTTCTTTGTCACATCTTGTGACAAAATCATGAGGGAATTCAATCTTGACACGTGATATTTTGTGTAAAAAACAATTTAATTTTTTAACCTGATAAATATGAATGGATGGTAAATTGGATATTTCGAAATTCTTGCTTATTCTTCTTATATTTCTTTTATTATATATATATATATATATATATATATATTTTGCAGGAATGGATTTTCATGAATTGCTTGATATTCCTCATGGAGATCGACGTAAATATCATGATGATGTTTCTGTTATGGTGGTTTCTTTGGAGGGAAGAAGGATTTGGAGATCATCGGGATAATTATTTTTTTCTTTTAAATGATTCTCTATTTAATTTTTGGCTAGGTGCCATCAAATTTGCATGTTGCCTTGATAATGGAACAATTTTGGGCTAGAAGTAAAATGATTTTAGAAATCAAAATTACTGTTTGAAATATTTTGAAATGAAAGCTTTTTTCCGTTCTTGTCATCAATCGAGAATGTATAGAAAATTCATAAAATAAATTAATGGTTCACTCTAACGATTCGCTGTTTGGAATATTTGTAAAATTTATGGACCGCAAAATATGGTTTAGTTTGAAGTTGACCCCAAACTGAACAAGATTGGACAGAAACCATCCAAACCGGGTTCTTGAAAAACTAAACAATAAGGGATGATGATAGTGAATTCGCTTTGTTTTATGGAGAAGTGGACACATAAATCATTGAAGGGAAAATGACTTTAATTGTATGATTATTTAGTTTGTTTTGAAAATTAATTAAATATTTAATTAATAATTACTTTTTATTTTAATATTTAATATATAATTAATTATATATAAATTATTAATTAATTTAATTAAATAATTAATTAATTTTTAAAATGAATTAAATTGACATTAGTACGAAGAAGCTCATCTTTAAGGTCATTTTTTCAACATTAGAAGCAACGATAGAACTAAAGCGGCTTATCATAAAAAAGAAGAAGAAAAAGAAGAAGAACTGAATCAGGTGGTGTCGCGTCTCGACTCTCAAGGGCCCAATCCTTTCCCGAAGGTTGTTGAGATTTGTTTGGTACTACGTGCCTGTTCATAGTCAGTTTCTTTCTTTTTACTGACCCCAACTCGAAAAATAAAAAACATTATAGGCTTTTGTTGGTGATAATTCTAAAAGTTTATTTAAAAATATATATATATTTAAAAAAAGAATAAATGTTGGCCAGCTCTCTTAGTCATGACTGTGTTTGGGTAAACTTCGGTCCGCCTATCATCTTGCCTCTCTCACCAAAGCCCCCACTTCATTAAACTGTCAATGTTCGCATTTTTCCAGCAGCACCAAACTTATACGTACATTGATTTCGATTCACATGAATATTTTTCTTTTCTAGTAAAGACTTAAAAGAGAATTCCAAGAATGCCTTTTTGACAATTGCTTTGAATTTAAGTTTAAGGATTTTGCCAATGCTTTATCATCACATAAGTTCACATCTACTCTGCCTATAACCATCCTCTGTTTACAAATTATTCATATATATATAAAGCACCTTGCCACTTTCTCACCATCCAACTCGTAAGCTTTCCTCTCTTCTCCCCTTCCCTCAGCTTTACATATATATATATATATATATATATATATCAAACTTCTCTATTTCCATCCATCATTCTAACGTTTTACTCTTACAGTTGTTACAATTATATTCCTAACCATGTCGCCAACAAACATTTTTGCAATTTTGGTCATCTTCAGCAGTGCCATCTCCTTTGCCTTCGCTTCCGATCCTGACACACTTCAAGACCTTTGCGTTGCTCTTCCCTCTTCGGGTACTATATATTACCAACTTGATATATCTGTCTCTCTGCATCCCTATGTTTTAATTCTATATATAGCATTACCAAGCTGTTATCTTTAGGAAAATAATCATAATCAGCGATGTGCTTCATGTGTTACGTGCAGGTGTGAAGGTGAATGGGTTTGCCTGCAAGGACGAGGCAAATGTCACAGCAGCTGATTTCTTCTTTGATGGGCTAGCCAAGCCTGGAGCTATCAACAACACAGTGGGGTCTGTGGTTACTGCAGCCAATGTGGAAAAAATTCCAGGGCTTAACACATTGGGGGTGTCTTTCTCAAGGATAGACTACACAGCTGGGGGGCTTAACCCACCTCACACACACCCTCGTGCCACTGAGATTGTGTTTGTGTTGGAAGGACAACTAGACGTGGGTTTTATCATCACAGCCAACAAGCTCATCTCGAAAACCATAAAGGAAGGTGAAATCTTTGTGTTCCCAAAAGGTTTGGTGCACTTTCAGAAGAACAATGGGGATAAGCCTGCTGCTGTGATTTCTGCCTTCAACAGCCAACTCCCCGGCACATTGTCTATAGCTGCGGCTCTGTTTACTGCAACACCAACCGTGCCTGATGATGTGCTCGCCCAGGCCTTCCAGATTGGTACTAAAGAGGTTGACAAGATCAAGACCAGGCTTTCCCCTAAGAAGACTTAATTAATAGAGCCAAATGATACTCCAGAGGGGAAGATTTGGTCTATGAATCTATTTTTCTTTCTTCTTCTTTTTTCCCCAATAATTCTTGATGGAATATGGTTTTTTATGAATAATTAAAATTTAGTAATAGGAAACTGTCGCCTCTTGCGTGTATGCTGTTCCAGTTCTTCTGTTTCTGTGATTTATTAATTTGTGAACCCTGAACGAAGATTGGGCCTTCCCCACCGCACTTTCTGTTTCATGTTTGTAACTTGTTAAATCTTATGGCAAGATAAGATGAAGATATCTTCAAATTGGAGGGCTCTCAAAGTATCATTTGGTAACAAATGACTTTGAATATTCAAGACTCCATAAATAAAAAGAGAATTTTGGGTGTTTTGGTAACAATCGTGTCATACTTGAATACAAATAACTAACATTGTATGTTTTAAAAGAAAATAGTAAGTTTGTCAAAAAAAAAATAGTGAGAAAAAAATTGAACTCTAATTATTTTTTGAAGAGAAAACAAATGTAAATTTATCGTGACTTGAGTAGTCACTTAGGCATAGTTGAATTAGTTGAGATGTGTGGAGATTTTAGTTAAAAAATGATGAGTTAAAATTATGATGATGATTTTTTTATGCAAAAAAGAAGAAGAAGAAGCAGTTTCTACATTTGTTTATTTTATAAAAAAAGTTTGGTAAAAAAATACTTATGAAAAAAATTATTATATAATACTTGATATAGAATAGATTTGTTTTTATTTTTAAATATATTATAACAATTATTATCAACATTTGTATCCTTTTTAGAAATAAAAATAACTCTTAGTACTTAGGTTTAGTAACAAATTATTTTTTGTAAATAAATAAAATAATATTAAACCATAAAGTAATGTTTGATTGTTTTAAGAAAATATTTTGACTCGTTTTCAATCAGTCATTTTGTACAGAAGATCACAATAGATTCTTTTATACATAACTTGTGTAAATTGAGTCAATAGAAAAATGAGAAATTATGAAATAAGTATAATTATTTATTTAGTAAACTAAAAATTAACTTATCCTTAATCCTTGACTAATAATGTGTAGCTTATTTATTACTTACTCATTCGTAATTTTTGGTGTCAGCAAATAACTTTGGAAAAAGATGACTACTAAAGTGAGATTATAAGTAAAAAATTGGATAAATTTTGAAATTCGTTCTTAAAAGATATAATTAGTTTAATTTATTAATTATTTTTTATATTAAATTAGTCTTTTTAAAAGATTAATTTAATATCAATAAATAATTTTAAATAATTAATTTAATATAAAAAATAATATTTAAAAATTATTTTAATATAAAAAATTATTAAGAGACTAAACTTAACACCCATACCTTTATAATATTTTTATATGATCAATTTGAGTGATTTGTACGAAAAATTTAAACCAGTACTCTTAGACTTAAGAGAGTATATGCCCTTATTCGAAACACTTGAAGGAACACTCGTTTTCACTTTTCTGTTAGCTTAGTCCCGTGCAGACTGTTTTACACAAATTTTTATCCGCAATCAAATTATTTTGCGCCAAAACGGTAGGTTTAGTTGGATGCATATGATGGAAAATTGGAAACAAGAGCAGCAAAAGAAGAACTATAGAAAGAGAAGTGCTCCAATCGAAGACGGAGATGCAGTAAAGAACGATGAAGCCGATGAAGAACGAGAAAGAAGGTTCTCTTTTTGTTTGAAGAAAACAATTATTTATTTATTTATTTCATTCCGGTTCTGAAATTTATGTTTTAGGGCTTCGTTTTATCGATTCAATTGTTCTGATAAACAATGATAATGGACGGAAACAGAATGGCATTGGAAGAGATTAAACTCCTCCAGAAGCAGAGGGAAAGGAAATCTGGAATTCCTGCAAACCCTAGTTTGCAAGCGCAGAGTGGTGGAGTTGGCGGCGGTTTAGCCGCTAAAGCCATCGAGAAGAACGACGGTGATGGAGGCGATAAAGACGATCTTGTTCTCCAGGATACCTTTGCTCAAGAGACCGCTGTTATGGATGAAGACCCCAATATGTGTGTACATTATTTCTTCCATGCCTCTTATCCATATTCTGTCCCTACTTTCATTCTCATAATCACAGTATCTGCTTTTGTATGTTCTAGTCAATAACGTCTATTCCAATTCTTAGATTTTCTTTTTTTTGGTGTTTTTCTCTAAAATTAAACCTTCTATACTTCTGTTCAAATTTAGTCTAATCTTCAGATTCTCCACTCTAGCTGCTTTCTGAATTGTAATCTAGTAATGAAAATTTAAATGAGCAACAGATTTTCCAATTCTTATTGTGTGTTTTATTATGTCATTTTTGGCTAAATTACAGCTTTTCTTCAGCTTCCAATACCTTATTACTCCTAGTCCTAGGGGACTTTTCTTTTTGTATTTATGTTGAATTTAATTTTGATCCAATGTAAAGAAATTTTACACTGTTTCACAAATCATTAAAGAAGTTTGACTATCATGACAACTATCTAGGAAGTCTAACTCTTTTAATGATGTGCCAAAACATTATTAGATGACAGTGTAAAGTTTCTTTTTACACTGACCGTGAATCAAAATTAAACTCATTTATGTTATATATTATGTTGTATATACTGTGGCTTTTGAAGGTAGTTGATCTTAATACAACTTCTTATATGGTTACTTGAACAGGGTCAGGTATATTGAACATGAATTAACAAAGAAGAGGGGCAGCAAAATTGATGCAACAGATCAAGTCGAGAATGAGTTGAAACGTGCCGAAGACGAACTATATAAAATCCCTGAGCATCTTAAAGTGAGTAGCTGGCCTTTTTTATGCAATCCTTCCATTTTATTCTTCTTTGTTTACTTTATAGCAGCTGGCACTATCATAAATATGAATAATATATCTTCCTGTTATTGTCTGATACTGTAGCTCCATCTTGCTCTTCTGATGTGTCTTATCTTTCATCAGCTTCATCTTCTTTTATTTATTTATTTATTTCTTAAAAATATTATGTCCTGTCAGGTAAAAAGGCGTAATTCAGAAGAAAGCTCTACTCAGTGGACTACTGGTATTGCTGAGGTTCAGCTTCCAATCGAGTATGCTTTCTCATATCCATTGGGATGGAGTATGTTTCAATTTAAATTATCTGTTGAAGAAGTATTTAATAATCAAGCAACAGTTTTGCACTTTTCTTTCAAATTATGCATTGTCCATGAGTGATTTATGATTTATCTGGGTGATAAGTTGATATGTATGCCCAAGTCAATCCCTATAGTTGGTAATAAACGACCAAATTTTAAGGACTTTGGCTCTACAGCTGAAGTGAAAATTCCTTTTTCAATGACTTATATTCCAGATGATTCATCTTCCCCTTGGTTCCTTGCTTTTTCAGTTTAATAGTTTATCTTCCTTTTCTTATATGTTGCTAGTACCTGGTGGGGCATTTTTAACATTTCTTTATGAATCTGCTTATTGAGGAAGCTAAACGGATTGTTGTTTCTTAATGGGTTTGGTTTATGTTTGCAGATACAAGTTAAAAAATATTGAAGAAACAGAGGCTGCCAAAAAGCTTCTACAGGAAAAGAGGCTTATGGGTTTGACAAAAACAGAATCCAGCATCCCATCAAGTTATAGTGCTGATTATTTCCAGCGTGGCAGGGATTATGCTGAAAAACTTAGAAGAGGTTGCATTTCCTTGGTTCTTTTATTTTTAAAGTACGAATTTGTGCGTGCTTGTGTGTTGTTAGGTTGCTATGTCAACCTTGATTTAGTTATGAATGAAATCATCTTGCAGCTCTCTCCTATTTTAGATATTGAGGTCTGTCAATTTCTTTTAGAGCCCATAACTCTTGTTTTAAATCCTTGCAGTTACTGACAAAAAATGACTAATTTGCAGAACATCCAGAGTTGTACAAAGATAGAAATCCACAGGACGATAGTTCAGGATCAAAACAAAATGATTCCAGCATTGATGCAGGAGGTCGGAGGCAAGCTGCAACAGATGAATTAATGCTAGAGCGCTTCAGGAAACGAGAACGCCACCGTGTAATGCGTAGGTAAGACACGTGATACTAGCGGCATATTTGGCAACACAAATATGTCAAGGATAGGTAGAAGTCCAACTCCTGTTGAATGACATGCTATCGATCTATGCATCCGTTCCTTGTTTGAATAGCAACACAAAATCGTATAGCTGCTCATGTTCCTTTTTGTTGGTTCTCTTAATTTTTTTATTTAAAAAAACTGTTAAGAGGAAAGAAATTTTTATTAATTTATCCACTGCCAGCATCATGTGTCCGACTTTACAGCGGTCCATGTTAATCGGCTATAAAAGGATTGTGATATATTATTTAGTGCACATCTCTGGTTGGTCATCAATAACTTGCTGTAAGCCTGTAACATAGTACGATATGAGCTTCTGGCAATGACTAGATCGGTGACGCCGTGACGGTGCTAAATGGTTGATGTGCCTTGTTAGGCGATCTTGATGTATTATACTAATCTTCAAAATAAGTAATTTTCCGTTGAAGGGCTACATTTTTAGGACCCTCTATAAGTCGTTCAAAATCACTGCCCTTGGCTAATTGATATGTTTTCTGTTCTCATCCTCGTTAAGCATTGGTTTTTCTTTGCCTCGTGATTCAATCTTAGTGTGCACGTTTCAGGTAAAGAAAAATGTTAGAAAAGGTAATTTTTTGCTTCCGGGAGTTTTTACTGGTGTATCTGAAGAAGAAGACTCTATGAATCAAAAAAATCTGAACATCAAGACTCTTGTGTCTCCAAGGGGTGTCCTGAATAGGTATTGACTAATGTTCATCTTAAAAGAATGGGTGCATTATCATTAATATCTATCATTATTAACAATAATTAAATCATGAAAAAAATTCAACGGTTAAAATTTAAATAGTGAACTGGTTAAATAAGTTAAAATGTATTTTGCAAAGAGTCTTCACATTTTTATTTATTCTCAGCTTTTGTTTTTTTAGTTAACATGATGGGAATAGCAACTTGTTATAGATTAAGTTTAAACAATAATATAAAGTCTTGAATAAATGAAAATAAAAAAAACTTAAGGTGTCTTGCGTTTAATAAAATAAAACATATTTTGATTTAATAAAAAAAATACAACCTAAAAATAAAATAAAATTGATCATGGCATAAGTTTAATTAAATAAAATAATTTATGAATACTTCTAACTAAAAAAATAAAATTACTGAATTAAAAAAGTTAAATCAACATATGAAAGTATAAAAAATTAAATTTCATGGTAGCTTATAAAATAAAATAAAATAATTTAGTGACAATCTTGAAATAAAATATTACAAAAAATAAAACACCTTGCAATGGTATATTAAATTTTAAAAAAAAATTACATAACAAATTACTAATTTTGTCATGGTATAATTTTTTAAGAAAATATTAAAATATTAAATTTTTTCTCATAAAATATCTAAAACAAATTTCTTGCGTATTAATATATATGTTTAAAACTATATATATAAGCTTTGTTATAAGAAATAAAATAAAATATCCATTATATAAAAATAAAAAATAAACATTTTATTAATTATAAATGTATATTTATATTTCATGGAAAATAAATAATACATATAAAAATAAAAATTTTCTTTATATATTAAATTTTATTTTCATAAAAGACATTAAACATAAACTAAAATATCAAGATAGTCATGAAGGAAACAAAATTTAATTAATTTTCATGAAAATTAAATTAAAAATAAATTAATTTTTTCATGACATAATAGAAAGCATTTTATGCAGACAATTTTTAAAAAAAATTTCATGTATTAAACAAAAATAAATGAAAAATTTATTACAATTAATAAATTTATTTTTGGGTCATGCAACAAAAAAAGTAAATAAAAATATCATGAACTAAGGTGCAAAAAATAAAGAGCCAAGCCTTAAACAAAAAATAAGACAAAACTGATTATAATAAATAATTTTGATAAAATATCAATACACCATCCGACTATAAATACATAGGAGAACGCTCCGTTTGAATAAATAGATTTCATTATCCAAATATAACAAGAAGGAAAATACTACGAGGTATGTAGATATTTGCAAGCTGCAAATATTTCAGTCTGTTTCGGCTTACATGAAGTATCACTAAAGTGGGGCTTCATCGCAAAATACTAAAATAGCTGAGCCACAACCACTTGGAACTTGGAAGTCGCATATTTCCTTCGACAAATGGATATAATTTATAAAAGGAAGAAACAGAAGAGTACTCAATAATATTTATATAGTATTCTTCCGCTTAGAACTGCACATTGCTGATGAAAGACTGGCCAAATCTCCAATTGGACGGTGCCACATTATAAGCTGTGCGAGTCCTTCCATTGCTGAGTTGGACTCTGAAGGACAAGCTCTGACCGTTGAGATAGCTCAAGCTTTGCCAGTTGGCGCCCCAATTCCTTGACATGGATTCCCAATTTTTCATTTTGGACCCTTTGATCCAAACTCGGGAAATCTCTCCAGCTCCACCTACGTTGCTTATAAGCACTAGTTCGAAATAGTCTCTCCCATTGATGGTAAATCTGATGCGCCCAGTTCTTTTGCACCCAACTCTGCATAGATACAGCGCAAATATGCACAATATTAGTTAGCTGTATTCATTAGTATGTGTCAAGTTTAAAGAATTTTCACTAGTAGAAAACAAAAAGCAAAAGAGGGTGAGGACATAACATACTTTCTGTACAAAATTGGTACAATTCCAGCCTTGTACTTGGCGATTGTCTCGAACGCAGGTTGAGCCATGTCAAAGTGTGGTCTTGGAGGATTGCACCAACCACCATTGTCATTAGGGAGAGCGTAGTTTGGCGGACAGAAATTTGTGGCAGTAACGGTGATGGAAGTGCCCCTGAGGCACCATTGGGGCACTTGATTCGCGTCACAAACTATCTGATAGCAACCACCGCAAGACTTGCCGTCATTAAACAAAACAGTACTCAAGGCTGCTGTTTTTATACCATAGCCATCCGTGTAGAGATTTCCATAGCCACATGCGCCCCCTACAAGTATAAACAAGTTGCTAATGATCATTTGAGAGTTGCTCTTCATTTGCACGTAAATTTTTGAGTGCTTTACATTCCAAATGAACTACAGAAATGATGAAGAGAGAGAAAAAAAAGTTGCGTTTTACCCATTGTTCCTGAGGCATCACTTCCGCCATAGAAAGTTGCATGAGCTCGCAGCCAAACTGCGGATGCTACTCTTAGTTCTGTGGTGAATAACCCCACAAACAATATAAGACCACTGAAAATGGACATTTCCATCCTCTATAGTCTATATCTCTCTTTATGTCTGAATCTGACCAAGGAGGAGTTGCTTAATTTGCTGCTCAAGATGGCAGACTCCTATGATAATTTATAGCTGCAGTTAGGGTCGTTTAGCCCATAGAAACAACTAATTCAAATTCAACTTATCGAAAGGAAAAAAATAGTGTTGACCAACATGTTCTTCTCTTATAATAAAAAGAAGTATTGTCTGATACATGCATTAAAGAAATAGGCAAGGCAGGTGTGAATGAGACTCAACCCATCCAAATTATAAAACGATGGATGTTAGGTTGATATAAACAAGCCGTCTTGAAACTCAATTGGATTAATATTCATGTTACTTCGGCGTTCCCCGAATGGTTCAATGATTCAATCATTGTGCAGTGAAAGAACATTGCATCAATCTAATTATAAATAAAGGGGTTTCGAATCCCAATTCTTCAACTAATTAAGGAAATCCTTATTACACGTTTTGTCGGTTATAGGATCCGTGGTACGTAAGTGGTACAATCAAATGCAATTTGCACAGCCTGCTTTGCAGTAAACCATGCATTAATATAATGATAATGATAAATCGTATAAATTATAGGCTATCGAACGAACAAATACAAGGTTCTACTCCGTACTTATATATATATATATATATATATATAAGAAAAGTAAATTAATAAAAAAAATTATATAAGAAAAGTCAATTGGTATACGCAAGAGAATGAAAGAAATTATGGGTATTATGTCTAAATATTTGCTTTAATGGTAGGAGTAACATGCAATAACTCACTATCTGTAATGGCCTTATCTTGCTTACCAAGAAATGAATTTTTTTTATATTTGCAACTATCAAAGAAGAGGATTAACGTACATTAATAAGTCAGCTATAAAGATGCTCATGAGTAGATTTCCATATATTATGCCATGTCTCATGGAACTTCCACCCACATGGCACATGGCTGATGGCATCTCCTGCCATGTACAACCAACTACTGTTTCACACATGGGGCCACATTGTTCGTTGTTGAATGGGAACTACAAATATTTTTTCCAATAGCTGAAAATCATCTAAATTTTCTAAGGATATTGAATTAGGATAATTTGTTAAATTAGTATGGTATGGATCAAATTGAAGTTTTGAAGTGCTCAAATTTAATTGGATTGCATGTTTCTTGAGATAGAATCCAAATAAGATAATAACTAAGCTTGAAAATTTACATTATGTTAACTTTTTAATATATATGAGTATTGCCAATAAGAATATTTCAAATGTATTTAAGATTTTATTCAACCTATTACCAAAATTAATAAACTACTTAATTTGTTCCAACATTTTTCAAATTAACTAAACATCACAATCGACCATCATAAATAAATTTCTTATACTATACAGTAAAATACTTAGAGTATTCCTTTTTATAGTTTACTTCAATATATGGTCACATGTCGCACTTAGTTAAAACATAATTATTATTTTTTAAAATTTTAAAATTTATTTTTTAACTAAATATTAGACATTAAGTATTAATAATACTAGTACCTTTATAAAAATAAAGAGTACCGAAGAAATATATATATACACGGTCTCATAATTTTTATGTAAGAGGCCACAATAATTTTTATGCGAGTCTCATAATTGTGAGTGTGCTTACAATAACAGTATGTCCACACACAAATTTCTTCTATACAATGTCATGTAAAAACCAATTACTCATCAAGGAGCTCAGAATCAAAGTCAACATCAATGAGCCAAATGCAAATTAATACAGTTAAACGGCATAAAATTAAATTACAAAGGTTTCACTCATCCACTCAACAGTGATCTCAGCCCGGACAGTAAAAGTTCAGAAGGATCCCTTGTTTTTCTTGATTTATTTTAGTTCAAATAAATGGATGTTCAATGTTTTGCAATTATACCACGAGTCTTTCGCACCAATATGCTCCGCTTTCTCACTTTCCTTTTCTTTGTTGCAACATAAGATCTTTATTAGATCTGGGGATAATAAGAGATATATAGCAACCTCAGCGAGCCAAATAAGATAGTGAAGTATAACTAACCCATAGGATGGATAGTTCCCAATGATCAAGTTTTATATATACGGTATGTCCTAATCACTGATAGCATATTTGATTTAGCTTTTTGAAACTCTCAAATCATGGTTTGGAAAAAAATTTATTTTCTAATACTTTTGCTCAAACCATAATTTTGAAATTTTA
This sequence comes from Styphnolobium japonicum, assembly GCA_023212625.1. NCBI lineage: Eukaryota > Viridiplantae > Streptophyta > Magnoliopsida > Fabales > Fabaceae > Styphnolobium > Styphnolobium japonicum. The sequence goes on along the minus strand of JALBWW010000002.1, from coordinate 6,379,142 downwards.
AAAACTAAAACAAACACACATTGAGTTGTTTTGAAATTTTGATTTACCATATCTACAAGTAATGACAAAACCCAAGATTGTTACTTTTTCTTAGGGCTCGTGATTTGTTCTCCAATTTCCCTACTTCTCTAGATTGTCCTTTTCCACTGGAACTGGTCTTTGAGGTTAAACTATATCCTCAACCAATAATTAAGTGAGGCCATGCCAACAGTTAATTAAGAATTTTGGGTGTAAGGAAAAAGGTAAAATAAACAATATTAATCATTTTATTTTTCCTTTCTCTTCTAAGCAATGAGATAGAAGTGAAGGTGTTGGTGCTTTAGGGTGTACCATAAGATGGTCAAATAAGGAACCGTCTCATTAGACCATAAATTGATAAACTTACTAATTTCATGTACAATCCAATCTTTAATACATTGATCAATGGGTTTCGCAGACTGAATTTATTTGCATCCACTTTAGAACTTTAGCAATTTTGCAAAGCATAATGATTTATAAACACGGAAAGACTGAAATAAAAAGTCAAATTTGACCATTGGAGCAACAACAAACTCAAATCATATAACACAAGGAAACCAAAAACTCTGTTGTCACATTTTGTTACGCGCCCCTTCTATAAATTTTTATCTGATTATGAGACATGATATATGGGACCTTCTAGTTTGATGTCACGTTCAAATGATAGGGATACGGGATACCTAAGTCAAACGATTCTAAACTAACCAACATTCTTTTCACTTTGGCCGGCACAAAGTAAATGATGTGGCTAATTCTTGTGGAGCCAAACAAAAAGGCATTAAATAATTGTGACCTTCAGACCAAATTCGATAGCAGTGTTCACTGACTTATAAAAAATAACTAAAAAAAATAAGCATAATTCAAGAAGCAAAGTCGCAGCACCAAGCTGACATAATTTTGCAGATCATATCGATGCTTCAAAGCTTTTAAAAGTTAGGTAAACTGCTGGACATTCAAGGAGGATGCGCGCTCAAAATTCATTGCAATCAATGAAAATTGATTTAAGAACATGACATGAACAAAGCAGCATGAGTTGCTTCTAGCATGCCACTGATATAATGATTTGAAGAGTACATCAGATACAGTTGTAGGAGAGACCGGCAGAATATCAACTGTAGTAATAATGGGGCATATTCTAGGATTTTAAATAGTAAGCCAAAATTTGAAGTTACAAGAATCAGATCAAGCAAACTAGTTGTTTTTTTGCATTTTAAGCTTGTTAAGAAAGGGAAAAAGAGACTATTTCTAACCATGCAAAAATTGGGTCCAGAAAAGGGGAAAGACAGATTATAAACCTCATGACTTTCAATAAAAGAGATTTTGCATTCTACTTGTGAGATCGATGAAGGTGGAAAATAATAGACATGATATTACCGATTAGGTCCATCGATTGGTCTGATGCTTTTTATTAGAAATATAATCAGTTAGATATTAGTAGTTAGTTTGTTAGCATATATAAAGAGTTGATGTAATCACTTTATATTCACTTCACTTTTATTTCAATCAATATCACTTTTCAATTTTCTCTCAATCATTTTCTCCCCTCTCCTCTGAACCATGATTCCTAACATGGTATCAGAACCATACCACCCACCTTGAAAATTTACTTTCATTTTTGTTGCATGAGTTCACCTTAAACTCTCAATTTTTTTTTCTCTCACGTTTTCTCGTTCATCTTTTCAATAAATTTTTTAGATTTTTCTTTTACTTTTGGTTGAGATAATTTCTCGAACACCTTGTGACCTCTGTTTCTTCTTCATCACATTTTTTTTTGGCTGAAGATTTCAAATTCGAAGATCTTTCTGATGGACGATTTTTCATGTGAGGATTTTCTTATTTGCTCCACATGTGATAATTTTCTAGTTTCTTCCATTGGATCTGCAAAAGCATTTTTCTTCTGCATCTCTTGGCGGAGGCATAGTTGCCGGTGTATCCTCCATAGTCTTATTCTCAGCTTCTATTTCGTTCAAGCAAAGAAAGCAACACTTAATTTGAAGAAGAGAGAGAGACTCATTTCTAGAGAGAGAAAATTGGAGACATTTCTAGAGAAACTAAATTCTTCCTCGCAGATCCACCACCTCCGAGAAGTTCAGATTTGTTGCTTACTCAATCCATGCTCGTTGCCTACAATTTGTGCAATTGGTTCTCATCTTTTCTATTAATGATGATGTCATTTTTCCTTGTTCTTTGATGGAATTTGCTTTTGTTGTTTGACAAAGTGTCGTAACATTGGTTGGACTCATCTACAGGTCATAGCCCAATGTGGTATGATTTCATTGGTCTTGTGTTGTCATGTAGAGTCCTTGGAAGTACAGTTTTGCATCGAAAATGGATTTGTAGTTGCAAGTGTTTGTGTTAAGTTTCTACGGAAACTTATTCATTTTTTGTTTGTTTGCTGGAGTATGGCTTATTGAAGTCTTTGATGTCATGTATTTTTCATTGATTTGTTTCTGATTAGCCTATATTGACTTTATTGTAAGCTTCTGTCCTATGGTGGTTAAGCATTGATATAAGCTTCTGCTATGGATGGTTAAGCATTGATATTTCTTTGATTTTGCTTCTGTCATGAGTGGTTAAGCTTTTAATATAGCTTATGCTCTTGATAGTTAAGCTTTGATAGCTTCTGCCTTATGGTGGTTAAGCAGGCCTTATGACTTTGATGATTTTAACTTCTGCCTTTGTTAGGTAGTTAAGCATGTTTGCTTCTGTTAAGTGGTTAAGCTTTGTTCATATCATTGTTTATATGTTTTTCCGTCGATGTATTCTCGCATTTCTCATTGTATTTTTCTTTTGATTTGATATCCAATTGTATTCATCCCAGGCTGAAAGGGTTGTGAACATCTTCCAACTTGCGAGTAGCTATTAGAAATATAATCAATTAGATAGTAGTAGTTAGTTTGTTAGCCTATATAAAGGCTTGATGTAATCACTTTCTACTCAGTTTACTTTTATTTCAATCAATATCACTTTTCAATTTTCTAAAAAATCATTTTTTCCCCTTCCTCTAAATCATGATTCCTAACACTTTTCTTGTTTGTTGGAGTTAAGCTTCCGTGAGGAATGGATACGACAAAAGATGAGAGATTTTGAAACGGAATGGCTTTATTTCATTTCAAAACGTAAAGAATTAATCCTTTTCGAGATTTTGAAATGCGCGCGTTTTCTCATTGGAGAACTTGGGCTACTAAAACCCAAGCTTGGTCTCGAGGAAATTGGGCCTTCTGCATTTATGGCCCAATCATCTACTACCGCCCCTCGTCATGGCCAATAATTGGGCATATCGTGCTAAAGCAGATAAAGAATTTTAGGGGGAAAACTACAAAGCCCAGGCAAATACTGTGTATTGGATAGGCAAAAATGAAAAATGTGCGGTAGACCCCACTCTCTAATGTGTGTATTCGAAAAACCTCTTATTTATTAACTGCAGTAAAAAAAATAACACATTACAAAAAATATGAATACATGTTATCAAAATATATTTAAAATATTATATAATAAAATTTAGGTAAGATTTGAATTATTGAGAGTATTACTCTTAGTATACTTAAATATTTTTCATATATCCAGTACACACTCAGACTATTGTTTGCTTTGCGTGTGTAGCGGAGCTTAAAAATAAAAGAGATGATAAATAAGGTTAAGTTGCTGGGCATGCGCTAGTTTTTGTTTGCTTTGTTACTTGGGTAATCAGATGCATACAGATATTAAACTGAGGAAATATAGATAACATTTTATTCTTAAAATAAGAAAGTATTTTATTTAATTAGGAGTATCTCGATTAGTTTATTAAAAATCTCAGATTAACTTATTAAAATTCTCGGTTTACAAAATAGAATACAATACAGCTTTTTTTTTTTTACATTTCTCTCCCCTTTTTATCTAACGTTGTGCAAGCAATGAATGATGATTGAATCCTTCATATTCCTTTTTTTTTTCCTTCTAAAAGAAGGGCCTACGCCTACATCCTCTATCTTCTAAGGTAGCATCTTTATCCCAAATAAGACCTCCTATTTTTTTTGGTTAGAAGAGAACAATTTAAATAAGCTAAAGCAACAATAACGTGACATAAAAGAAATACATCCTCTATCTTCTAAGGTAGCATCTTTATCCCAAATAAGACCTCCTCTTTTTTTTGGTTGGAAGAGAACAATTTAAATAAGCTAAAACAACAATAACGTGACATAAAAGAAATACTCGGACCGAATTTGGGTTGTTGATCAATGATTTTTGAAATTATTTTCGGAAATGACCTTTTGAAATTACCTTGTAACTTCTAAGGCAAGGATAACAATGTTTGATATCCCTGCATATGTCAATATTATTATTTATTTATTTTTTAAAATCACATATTAATTGAACAGTATAAAAAAACCTTATTATTTTTTATAGGACCACGATATGTAAAATTAATTTATGTTCAAACAGCAATTTGACCTTGGCCATAAAATATTTCCGGTGTCTAGCTAATTTAATACAAAAGATGTTAAGAAATACGTAGAAGGACTATTTGACATGCATGAAACATCTAATTCAGCAAATTACCTTATAAAATACATTATATATTTATGTGCTTACACCCACATGTAAACGTATTGAAGGAGTACTGTATACTTTATATATTTAATAATTATATAAACCAAACTCAAGAGTATTAAAGTAATAATATTAAATACACTAATCAATATGCAAGGAGATTGAGACTGAAATCGATGCGTTCCAGTATTCCCTGAACCTCGCCAAACCCGATCCATTCCAATACTCCATTCTACCCTGCACAAAACCTAACTGCTAAAATGGTACGTATAAATTACAAGGCTTATCTCCCCTGTCGTTCCTGTGGAGGAATTTTTTTTATTTGTTTCGTCCAATCACCCGCCTTGGCGTGGTGGGACCACCCAGCTATTGCTTGTTTGCAACCTGCATGTTATATTGTGATTTGTGAAGTATTCGCAATCTAATTAAAATACGACTAAACAGTAAATTGGGGAGAATTTGGATTTATGTTTAACTATTTAAATTAGTTGGTTAAACTAGATGCTGTGATAAAAAAATTTATATGTAATAATATAAAATATAAAAAAATTATAAAATGTTTTTATACTGATTTTTTAAAAAAAATTTAATGATTGGTTAATTCATATAACCTGATGAATCAAGTAATTTAACTAGATTTTATTTGGTTTTAACTTATTTAAAATAATTTGACCGTAAATACGATTATAAAATTAAATTTCTATTTAAGTATCTAATTTAAAGTTAAACCAGTGGATCTAATCCAATTGTGACAACAATGCCATATACGAAGTATGAACCAAATACAAAATCCTTCTGGTTGCTCTTCTACCAGTGTCTCTATTTATAAACGCCACAAGAGTTGGCCATTTTCCACATAACCTGAAAGTTAGGAACTTTCTTCCCCTTCTCCGAAGCTTATGCTCCTGTCCTCGTCGCTCTCTTTTGATTTATAATTTTTGGCTTTCTTCTTTCTGTTTGGTTTGGTACGATATTGTTATCAAAATTGGAATCCGTACAGTCACTATTTTAATTAGTCGATTAAAATATCATTTCCATAAATAAGTTAATATGCTTAGTTACTTGTGTTGAATCGAATGAAGTTTCCACTTTCTCTTTTTACTCAAAAAGAGAATATATATATATATATATATATATATATATATATAGAGGGGAGGGATCAACTTACACTAGTGTAAGACTTGATCACTCTTACACCACTCGATAACTTTTTATTGAATAATTTTCTTACAAAATCCACCGTTAGATTGAAAGTTTCTATCATGTAGATCATACTTATAAAATTTTACATTAATCCGAAATTGTTTTGCGACTCATTGATATACATCAAAATTAACGTAAATATAAACTATTGAAATATATGAAAATATAAACTATTTGATTATATTCTTATTGATATTCAATTTTTTCAAAATTTGACACAAATGATCTACATGATAGAAACTTTCAATCTAACGGTAGATTTTATAAGAAAATTATTCAATAAAAAGTTATCGAGTGGTGTAAGAGTGATCAAGTCTTACCGGTGTAAGTTGATCCCTCCTCATATATATATATATATATATATATATATAAGAGATCGTTCAAGGAATTTGGTTGTGATTTTTGTGTGGTTCTCAGGACAAAGAGATATGGGGTGGAATGGATGTCTCAAAAACCTGGTTTTGACCGCTTTTGTGGTGGCCTTGGTTGTTGTTCAACATGGGAAGTGCCAGGAGGGTGATTATATTCATGACTCATCCCGCAGAAGACTTCAGCCTGGTGGCTTCGTTCAACGAAGAGACACCAATTTTATTCTGAATGAGAACCGTTTCTACTTTAGTGGATTCAATGCCTATTGGTTAATGTACATGGCATCTGATCCATCCACAAGGTCCAAGGTCACTACCACTTTACAACAAGCTTCCCACCATGGTTTAAAGGTTGCAAGAACTTGGGCTTTCAGTGATGGTGTTTCCGGAGCCCTTCAGGTTTCTCCCGGTTCCTATGACGAGAAAGTATTCAGGGTATTGCATCTTCAATTAATATTCTTTTTTAATAGATCGATATGACAAAGTTATTTTTTACATAGATATCTATAATACAGACACACATACATATACATAAAATCCCAAAGGTTATTTTCTCAGCCCAGTTAAGCTTGACTCAATGTATTGCATATTTAGTTATTTACGTAGATTAAATTGACTCGTTGTTTTAACCTTTAGTTGTTTAAACTTCAAATGCTATTGGTGATTTTGGTGAAATTGCATGGTAGGGACTGGATTTTGTAATCACAGAAGCAGGAAAATATGGAGTGCGACTGATACTGAGCTTGGTGAACAATTGGAAAGATTATGGTGGGAAAAATCAGTATGTCCAATGGGCAAGGTGTGAACACCGTATTTTGTCCGGGCCACCTAAATTTTTAATTAATTAGTTGATTAATTAATTACAAAATCCAAAAATATACAAAATATAAAAAATACCAAAAATGCAAAAAAATACAAACAAGTATAAAAATATAAAAATACCAAAAAATATTAAAATAAAAAAAATTATACAAAAAAAATAAAAATGCTTAATTAACAGTAGACGAAAATATTAAAATAAGAATCAAATAAATAAATACAAAAAGAAAAAAAAACAAATGAATTGGATCAAGGATCCAAACCAATCCTCCACCATCCAAGCCCAGAACCAACCCATTTCCCATTGGCCCATTAGCTCAGGCCCTAATCCATCACACCCATCAGCCAACCCTTCTCTCCTTCCCCCATTTCCTCATACCTCTGCAAAACCGTAGCAGAGAAAGAAAGCTCTGCGCCGCCCCCATTCCTCGCACACCAATAGCACCCCCTAGCAGGACTCCTGCTGCACCGTGCCCAACAACCAGCCTCATTCCCTCTCCCTCAGAAAGCCGCGAGCCACGCTGAACCCCTGCACCCGCGCACTCGTCAAGCCTCACGCCCTGATCCCCTCCGTGACCACACGCAGCAGCAAGATGCTGTCTTCGCACCCAGGCCACCAGCCGAACAACCATGGAGCCATTCGTGACTCCACGCGCGTGTGAAAAAGGACAACCAGTACAGGCTAGCCGCGGATTATGCGGAGTGGAGGCAAGGCCTCGTCCTTGCTCAAAAAGGATACCTCTCCCCAATGGCCAGAGAAGGACGTGTCCCTGTGCCATGATCCGCAACAGACGGCAAAAGAGGATCTTTTAGTTTTTTATTGTATTTTATTTTATTTTATTTTTATGATTAGGGCCCTGTATAAATAGGACGTGAAGGTCCTATAATAGAGGGGATCTCATTTCTTTTTGAATGGTTTTGAGAGAGAAATTTTCGAGATTTCTTTGAAAGCTATATTCTGAAAGAGAAGAGAGAGGATTTTCTTGGGAGGATTTTCTTGGGAAGATTCTTTTTAGTTGTCATTAATTTCGAAAAGCAATTGATTTCGAGAGCTTAGAAGTTTTGGAGGAATCATAGAGCAACTCTGCTTAGTGTTGTTGGGCTCATTTCGGTAATCTTCTTGCATCACACTTGATAAGTATTTTTTTAACTGATGTTTGGATTATATTATGGTTATCTTATTCTGTTTGCAAGGAGATAGATTGAATGGTGTCCTTGTAGTTTGTCTTACCCACGTGCTTATGGCAGATCATGGGAGTTTTATGTTAATGGTTTGATAAAATTGAATCTGTCGTGGTACTGCTGTTTCCATAAATTATTTTACTTATGGACATACTGGTAGACTCGTGACAAGTCATGGGAGTTCTGTTAATGGTTTGTCCTGTGAGAACCTGTGGTCTTGTTCATTTTTTTGTCTTAGCTTTGAAACTAAAATGCACAGCCTCGGTTAAGTAAGATGACAGTTTATGGCAAGTTAACGCTGCACCTTTTGGTTTAACGTTGCGTTTGAGTCTGTGAAGAGTCTATGAAAAAAAATGTGAAGAGTTTAATATTGCTTAATTATTTTGATCGAGCATGTGGATGTGATTATTTGATCTCTGTGTTCATGACTAGGTGCTTTATCCAACCCTTTTGGGTCTTGGTTTTGTTGTTCGTTATAGTCTGCATCATGATTTCTGGCCCTCTAGGACCTGCTTGAGGACTGCCCTGTACATGAGCTTCTGTTTGTGATTATTCAATATCAAATGTGTTTTGGCTATTAGCCTCCTGTCGCATCTGAATTCATAGTGGTTTCTTGTCTTTTATTGCAATCCTGATTTAATCGTTATCTAGACTGAGTGCAAATAAGATGTTAGGAATAGCTTTCTTTACTCTTACATCGTGAAATAAGTACCGAGGGAATGATTTACTGAAATAAGAAAGGTTCTTTGGGGTTTAGTTCTTTGAGAAGTGGTATGCAATGGTTCTATTAATGAACCATAGTATACCCAGCTTTAAGTCTGAACTGCCGTTGCGTGATGACTAACCAATTTGTCCACAATGCTGCAATACCATTTTTATTCATGAGTCATGAGGAGAATATTGTGGTAATATGCTATTCATGGTCTTGTTTTGAGTCTCTTTGGTATTTGATGAGATTTACCTTGAAATAACCATTTCACCATCCTAATTTGATTGATTAAATTCTGTGAGGCGTTCATTGAATTAACAGTGAGTTCTTTGATGTAGCCAATGAGCCAATCAATGGCTAATTCCCAGTCACAATTTTATTTTAAAAATCCTGTACACGTATTGTGGTTACCAGAACTTGTTCCTATTTATTTAATGAGAGAAAATGGCCTAGTTATGGCACTTGGAAATATTGGCTTGAATACTGTTGCAACCTGATTTTAGGCGTATAGAAAAAAAAGGGATAAGTAAGTAGGATTTTATTTACAATAAACTTTCACATCGTGTAAAAAAAATAAATAAATAAACAAATAAACAAATGAAGTTCCAATAATATAAAAGGGGTATAAGGCTATGAAGATATTTGGTATGAACGTCTTATCATTTTATTTCCAAGTCATTTCATTTTTAGTATACATTGTCATTGTTAATTATGATAAAATGTACGACATTGACATTCTAAAAAAAAGAAAATTCTTTTTTCTTTTTTTTTGCAATTATTGATATTTTATTGTATCATTAACTATGACTTAAGATTCCAATGATGGGATGATTAAAATATGTTGCGACGGCAACATATTTTTTTAAATTTTCCTTGAGGTAAAGAAATTTTTTATGGGTTTTTAGCCACTTCGGGCGCTTATAAATAATTTCCCACAAAATCTTACGCCACGCTAATCTTTACCAACTCCTAACATCTTATTCATGTCAAAATTAATTTGTGGAATAAGGTTCCAATGATGGGATATTTAAAATTAACTGCGATGGCGGTAACATTTTAATTTCCTTGAGGTGAGAAGAATTTTTATAATTTTGCCGGGAGCGCTGGCGGGGTTATAAATAATCTCCAAAAAAATCATATTCCACTATTAATTTTGTCGCATTCAATAAAAGTCATATTTCACTTGATTTTATTGTATGTTTAAATTAATACCTTTCGCGCCATAATTAAAATTGGCCGATGAATCAGGAGATTTAGATGATCGATCCCGATCAACTAAGTTCTTCCCGATATTCTTAAGGCATTTATATCGTATTTTGCCGCCTACGTGGTCCTGATTCTCAAATTAAATAAAATAAAATATTTTTCAAAATTAATAAAAACACAAAATAATCATGTGAACTAATTCACATAGCCCGATGACAATGGTGAACTAAAAATAAATAAAATAATAACCTTTTGCAAAAATCATTTAAAAATGATTTTTTCTAAAGAATTTTTCATTGTGAAATCAAAAATATTTTTCTTTATGAAATCTACTTTCAAGAATCTTCCTATTCGAAAATATACATTTTCTCGAAAATAAGATTTTTTAATTCACTATATTCGCTCTCGATGTTTCAGCGCTTACAATTTGCTTGTTCCTCAATAATGGCTCTTAAGCCACTATTCTTGCCTCACCATTTATCACCCTTGATAATATGCCTGACAAAATGGGACATAAAAAATAAAATTAAAAAAAAAACATTTTCTCCAAATAAATGACCAATCCAATTAACTTAGCAGATAACCTTAGATTAAATAGGTAACCGTTCTCATAACGGACGGTGTAGGGTGCTAATACCTTCCCTATCCGTAATCAAACCCCCGAACTTAAACTCCTGCACGCTGCATCCTTTCTCAGTGTCCAATCACACCATTCCATTTCTAATTAAAATCGATTTCATACGACTCCCAAAATCTTTCATTTCTCTTTAAACCCTTTTTTGTGAAGTAGCCTAATTTCGCAACTTTGTTTTGAATTTTCCCCTCGGGGACGGTTGCGACACAAGGGAACATGGCCAGTATGTGAACAACGAAGATGACTTCTTTACGCACCCCGTTGTTAAGCAATACTACAAGAATCATATTAAGGTGAGCGAATGCGAGCATGGATACCCACAATTACACGCAAGGACCCTTTTGGGTACCTAACTTTTGTGTATTTGTTTCTGACGTTCTGCTAGAGGCATTAATTAGGTTAAATAGGATAACTATTAATCGATAATTTCTATTCCATTTATGCATGTACTAATTAATGGGACAGTCAAACTTAAATCATACACTGCAAATTTAGCCCGGATTAAATGTTACTGTGCTAAAATTAAATAATAATTTTATAAAAAATTCAAATAAATAAGGCAAGTGGCCATCGTTATTTTCATTACTATAATTAGTTATTATCATTATCAATATCAATATTATGAATTCAAATATTCTGTTCTCTTCTACTCCTAATTAAATATCTATAACTCAGTAAAACAAATACATCTCTTTCATAATTAGCAATAGCTTAATTTCTTAATTATGAACTTTTTTTAATGAGTTCTCAGTATTTGATTGGAGAGATAAATTTAAAAAAATGGAAGATTTGAATCCTAATATTATTTCCTTGTTTAACAATTCTTAAATAGAAGTTGGTATTTAGTAAAAAAAAAAAAATTGGAAACGTTGGTAACTTCTGTGATTTAAATGCAGGCTGTGCTGGCAAGAATAAACACAATAACTGGGGTGGCATATAAGGACGATCCAGCCATTTTTGCATGGGAACTTATGAATGAACCTCGTTCCCAACACGACTACTCCGGGAAAGTTATTCAGGTCCTTTTCTCTCATTATCGCAGCAATAGATATTACTCTACCTTCTACAACTGGCCACACATGCAAACACATCGTATATATATGATTGTGCGTGGCTTTCTTTCTTGAGTTTGACAGCAAAAATAGTGTCATAATTACCCATATGATTTCTTCCTTCAATTTAAGATGCATAAAAGAAATAGACCACCCAATTTTTGGAAGAAGAAATAAGAATATCATTGCAGAGATGTTGACATTGATAGTGAGGACAAATCCCAAAAAACTAAAACTTGGTCACTAAATTTTCAAATATAGATGATAATACATGTGTTGGCATTTGCAGGAATGGGTGAATGAGATGGCTGCCCATGTCAAATCCATTGATAGCAATCATTTGCTGGAAGTAGGACTTGAAGGGTTCTATGGTGAAACAATGCCAGAAAGGAAACAGTTCAATCCTGGATACCAAGTTGGTACTGATTTCATTTCTAACAACCAAGTTCCCGAAATCGATTTTGCCACCATTCATCTTTACCCTGATCAATGGTATAATTCTTTCATTTATTGACCTTATGAATCTTATCACAAGCACAAATAGGTTGCTATAAGGTAAATTATGGATACAGGTTGTCAGGCTCAAACGAAGTAGCTCAAGCTGCATTTGTTAACAAATGGTTAGAAGCCCATATTCAAGACTCCAAAAATGTTCTGGGAAAGCCTATTGTTCTTGGTGAATTTGGCAAGTCTTCAAGGTCATCAGGATATACCGTGGAAGAAAGGGACAGTTACTTTAAAAAATTGTACAATGCTATATACAGTAGCGCTAGTAGTGGGGGACCGTGTGCGGGTGGGCTTTTTTGGCAGCTCATGGCCCAAGGAATGGATAGCTTCCGAGATGGCTACGAAATTATCTTCGAGGAGAGCCCTTCAACTGCCAGAGTTATCCATCAACAATCTCAGAAAATGTCAAATCTTGCATAGCAGAGAAGCGTTTCGCCTCAAATACTCAACTTTTTCTTATACCCATTACTAGTTGTGCATAGGAAAATAACGAGGGAAAATGAGAAGAAAGAATATGAAAATAAAATGTACGAGTTTTTTTTTTCTTTTTGTGCTAATCAAATAAAATATACGAGTTGGTTCTGATAAAGATGAAGACAATTTATAAACCTCGTCTCTTTTATTTAATCAGCCAACATTGTTGACATAGGCTCTTCATATATGAAGATAAATGTGCAAAAAATGCTTACTTCTTGATAAATGAGCCAGCAAACCTGCATGCTGACATCTTAGTTTCAACATATCAACACTTCCAACAAATTTAGGATTCCGCGATGCTGTAAATTTTTTTTAAAAAATTCAATAATGCTGAAATTAATTATCAAAGACTCGTAAAACTCTTTACATTGCACAACTTGCAAACTTTAACCAGCATTTTTCCTATTCTGGACTTTTCCCTCCCAAGCTAATACAATCAAACTGAAGTGTCATAAGACTTGCCCGAGCCCGACTAATTACTACTAAAATATCTACACAGTTTTTTTTCTGTACCAAAAAATCTACTCTAGCCTATATTTAACTGAAAAAGTTGACTTCAAACCTTCCTAGCATGCCAATACTAGCACACCAAGTAGATGTCAGCATAGGTGAAATTAGATAAGTTAGGTTACATGTTTGTTTGATCTGAAATTCTTACTCGTGCAAGCTCAATGTTGGTGATGATAGATGCTCATGATCAGTTTGGATTGAACGAATTCATGGCAATTAATGTCACTAAACTTAAAGGAGGACGGCACCCTATGGTAATGGTATCCGTTGGGATGAGGCAACGCAACTTAGTTTCAATTTAGTTTCTCTTTTCCGCCTTATTGTATTATCACCATACCTGCCGAGAAAATATGAAAAGAATATTCTTTTTACTTTGGAAAGAAATTATCCTGTACCCGTTGGCTGTAGCCTGTAGTGCTAATTAATAAGCTGTTTATTTGCATCAAATCAAGTGCTTGATCTGGGTGTGTTTTTATTTAGACTAAATTATTCTATTTTTTACTTAGTTAATGAATTCGTATTTTTTTTAGAATAATTTATTATATTTTTTACTTTAATTAATGAATTCATAAGGTTTGATAACATTTTAGAGTTACTTTAGTGTTTCTTTTTGTAAATATAAACGAAATATATGGGACTATGGGAGCAAAGAGTGATTTATTAATTTATTTGAAAAATATGGTAACTACACTTTGGGATTTTTTCTTCTTTGTGATACGCTTTCAAAAATTATTTTAATTTGTTATTTATTGTCAAAATAGGGACTTGTAAATAAGTTTGGTGCAATTAATGCAATGTCAATATTATTTATAAAAAAGGTGCATTTTTATCTTTTGGATTGATTTTTAAATAATTATATTTTATAATAAAATAATTATATTAAAAATGTAATCATCATGTTTTTAAAAAATATATATTAATTTTGATGAAATATTAATTTCATCACATTTTGTTTTTCCTTCAATCGGCTGGAGAGAAACAAAGTATTAATTAATAAGTGTAATATGGTAATTTCAATATATGAATTCAAATCCAGTGCCACTTTATTTGTAAAAAAAATATATTGGAATTAAATCGGAGTGCATTCAAAAAAAAAATTTTATCTTACAAAATATGACGCAGTAATGTACCAAAAAAAAGAAGAAATAGCAACAAGCAAAATCTAATACGCATCAATAGTTTTCATATAAATTAAATTAGTAAAAGAACAGTGATACTATCTTTTTTTGAATGTGAAAAACACCTAGGTTCGCATTCCCTCAGATTTTAGTTGAATTAATTTTTAAAAAATTGATGTTGAAATAATTAATTTTGTAAGAATTGATGTTGAAATAATTAATTTACGTTTGAGAATGATATTTTAAAAATTAATTTAGAAGAATTAATATTTTGAATAATAAAAATAAAATTAATTTAATATATAATATTATTAAAAAAGAGATAATATTATTTTATATAGGGTACATATTACCCCCTCGAAACATCATGTTATAAAACAAGAGGCTATTTCAGTAATTACATCCATTTCACTTTGCTTCTTTTATAATCGATTCTTTAAAAAGATATTCCTGCTCGGCTGATTACAACATGTAAACGCTCGTTTGAGAAGATAAATCTAAACCAAACATGTTATACTATTTATTGTTTTGTGAAAGGTCTTTTTTTATTTATTTATGGTATTAGGTAAATGTAGACCTTTATAGCTAGTACTTTTTATATTTGGTAAACAAAGAAGCATGAGCCCGTAGACCTAGTTACTTCTAAAAATGCATGGAGGGAATCAAAATTCTTCTCCTTTTTTCTATTCTCAATTTTTTTCCTTAATTAAATGTTGACTATTTCAATAACAAATTAACAATTAAAAAGAGATGTTATTTTAATTAAGAGAGAAATATATTTTTATATTGAGTTCTCAATATTTAGTTAAGAATATATGATTAGGACAATAAAATGTTTAAGAAATAGTTGATGAAAGGTGTACTATACGTATTATAATGGCTATTTTTAGAGAAGGTTCCTAGTAGAAATTACAAGCATTAGTTGACAAGAAACATCAAACTTCAAAAGCTATACCTTCCAATAATTTATAACGTGTTTAATTTATTTTTTATTTTTATTTTTATGATAATAATTTCAACCGTTAAAAATGATTGAAGTTACCAGCTACTATTAACTACCGTTACTATCCGACCCATCTACAAGGTCCAAGGTCACTACAACTTCTCAGGAAGCTTCCCAGCATGGTTTAAACGTAGCAAAAACCTGGACCTTCAGCGACGGAGGTTACAAAGCCATTCAAATTTCTCCTAGTTCTTATGACTCGTCGTCTTCCAGATACTGCATCTTAATTCCTTTTTGTTACATATACAGGGGCTTTGACTACATTATCATTTACAAAATGTACTGTTTAATTTACCGTTAGTTTTAATGGTATTTTTGTCTGTTTAAATGGTATTTTAGTGCTTTTGGTGTATTGCATGCCTAGGGATTGGATTTTGTGATATCAAAAACAGGAAAATATGGGATGCGACTGATAATGAGCTTGGTGAATAACTGGAACGATTATGGTGGTAAAAGTCAGTATCTCCATTGGGCAAGGGAACGTGGCCAGTATGTGAACGATGATGACTTCTTTACACCCCCTGCTGTTGAGCAATACTACAAAGATCATATCAAGGTAAGAATAGCTAGTGAGGAAAGACAAACACGGGCCCTTTTACTTAGGGGTGGACAACGGGTCGGGTAGACCCACGAATCCGCATGGTTTTACCCAACCCAACCCATAATTGACGGGTTGGTTTGGGTCTGTGAGTTGGGTTGGGTTTAAAATAGTCAAACCCACGACATATGGGTCGGGTAGCGGGTTGAGACTCTGTAAATCCGCAAAACCCAACCCAACCCACTGAATTTTTTTTAATAATATTTTAAGATGTGTAATCACTTTTTATTGTGACTTTAAGAATCTTATATAACTTTATAATATTTTTAGATAATTAATTTCTTGAGAATTTTTAAATTAAAATTACACTACATTTTAATTTAAAAATGTAACTTTGATCATGTTTCTGGGTTAATAAACAAGTTTTTTTTTTATTATTTAGAAGATAATATTCTATTCCACTTTGTCCTTAGTTGGCTTTGTGCTGTCAACCTTTAGAATATGGTGATGAACTTGAAAAGTGTTATGATGATATTGTATGAACATTATCAAATCATGCATCCTCTTCCTCCCGATGCTAGTGATTCTAGTTACATGTCATCGGATTTTCCATCCTCTACATTTGAAGACGATGATAGTAGTTGGTCATCCGAATTTAAATTGAAAGTAAAAAAAAAAAAAAAACAGCATGCGGTGCAAAGGAATGAATTTGAGAGGTATATGGAGGATGATGTTGAGGATGATTATGATGGTTTTGATATTTTGAAATGGTGGAAAGGGAAGGCAACAAAGTATTATTTTCTTTCATGCATTACTAAAGATATCTTGGTAATTCCTGTTTCCACAGTTTCATCTGAGTTTGCATTTAGTACTGGATGACGAGTTCTTGACCCTTTTCGTAGTTCTCTGCAACCTTCTACTGTGGAGGCATTGATTTGTGCTCAAAACTGGTTAAAAACTCCTGATAAACAAATTGATCTTCGGGCTCAAATGGATGAAATTGAAAAAATTGAAGCAGGTAGTGCACTATATAGAATTTTCTCAATTTGTTTAGTCAATTATTAATAGTTTAATCATTAATACTTGCTGCTAATGCTTTATGATTTCTTTATTTGTTAGATGTGTCTGCGGCTAGAGATGAACTTATTCGTCGTAATAATTGATCCTTTTGGATATTTGTCATTTAACCTAGGCTTCTAATTCTTTTTAAATTATTATTTCATTTAATTCTTCCAATGTTGACAATTGTATTGATAATGATTGACATTGTGGTTAATGATTATTGATAATGATGTTACTGTCATTGCGTTTTATAATTTATATTATGTCACTTATAAACTTAAGTTATGTTTTTTGGTATGAATTTTGATTTCTATTTTAGCATATTAAATTTTTTTTTAAAGATTCAAGACCCATGGGTTAGACCCAACCCAACCCACGTATGAGCGGGTCGGGTTGGGTCGGGTCGGAGAATTTTTTTTATCAAACCCAACCCAACTCAACCCACTGCTTTTATAAGCGGGTCGGGTCTAAAAGTACCCCAAACCCAACCCAACCCAACCCATGTCCACCCCTACTTTTACTTACACATGCTAACTTTTAAGTTCAATCAATCATCAAACTTAAAAAGTTATCTTTGGCTTTGGAATATAAACAGTCCTATCCAGCATTAACTATTCACTCACAAGATCCTCCACACGTTCAGGACATGCAATCCAAATTTAAAATTTAAACAACACTTTTTTTTAATTTAATTTCAATTTACTGTCAGTGTAAAGTTTTTTTACACTGTCATCCAATCATGTGCTGACTCATTATTAAAAGAGTTAGATTTTCTAAGTGGTTGTTGTGATAGTCAAACTCTTTTAATGATTTGACAACACATGATTGGATGACAGTGTAAATTTTACACTGACGGTGAATCAAAATTAAACTCTTTTTTTCCCTTATAAAACCTCAACACATTCTTTTTGCACCATTGACTTTATCTCTATATATTTGTATAATCACATTAAAATTTATATACAATCTAACATCTCTACACATAATAAAAATGTATACTTTCTTAAGACTAGTTCTCCAAACACACGCAAGGTTCCTTCTTGGATATGCGATTGTTGTTGTGCATTTGTTTCTGGCTTTTTTTCTTTTTTCTTTTTTTTTAGTGGCATTAGGTTAAATTTTGTTCAACTTATTTTCTTCAATAATTCTAAACTTTTAATATGCATTAATGGGTCGCCTGGCCCATTGAATTTTTAAGTAATGGAAAGGTTCATCTCCTTCAACTTGAATTTGAACTGAAATTATGATTAAATCTGACCAAATGAGCTAATACCTCATTGGCAGAGCTTTATATTTATATACGGAGGAACAGTTTCTGTATATATATTTGTATTCTATCATTCATTAAAATTAAGCCAACAAATTAACAGTAAATTAATATGATTTATTTGTTCTCAGCAATTTCAAATCCCATAACCTTTCATAACTTTGGTTGGAATGTAGGCTGTGCTGACGAGAAAGAACACTATAACTGGATTGGCATATAAAGATGACCCAATCATTTTCGCATGGAAGCTTATGAATGAACCTAGGTCCCAATATGACTACTCTGGGAAATCAATTCAGGTCCTTGTTTTTCCCCTACTTGCTTGAATTAAGTGTAAACTATTGCGTTTGTATTTGCCTTTCTTTCTCGAGTTGGACACATACGTAATTACAAAGTGTCATAGTTACATATCTCTCACTTATCATAGAAATGAAGTCGTTATGATACACAACATTTGTTAACTAATACAGGATTGGGTGAGTGAGATGGCTGCCTATGTGAAGTCCATTGATAGCAATCATTTACTGGAAGTAGGGCTTGAAGGGTTTTATGGTGAAGCAATACCAGAAAAGAAGCAGTTCAATCCTGGATACCTAGTTGGAACGGATTTCATTTCCAACCACCAAGTTCCTGAAATCGATTTCGCCACCATACATCTCTACACTGATCAATGGTAAATCCTATATCATTCTTTTCATTTATTGACCTTATAAAATCTTATCACAAGCGATATTAATCAATCGGTGCTATAATCAATGTGAATTACGGTTGCAGGGTATCGGGCTTAGATGAAGCGGCTCAAGCTGCTTTTGTTGACAAATGGGTCCAAGCCCATATTCAGGACTCCAATGATGTTTTAGGAAAGCCCATTCTTCTTAGTGAGTTTGGAAAGTCTTCAAGGTCATCAGGATATATCGTGGATAAAAGGGATAGTTAATTTGGCAAACTATACGATTTCAAGGTCATCAGGATATACCCGTGTGCAGGTGGGCTTTTCTGGCAGCACATGGCCCAAAGAATGGATGGCTTCCGAGATGGCAATGGAGTCATCTTCGAGGAGAGCCCTTCAACTGCCTAGGTCATCACTCAACAATCTAAGAAGTTATCAAATCTTCAATAGCTGAATGTCAGAAAAGTATTCTTCCCCAGTTCTCAAATAATCCAATCTTTTTAGCCATCACAAATGGTGGCATGGAACAATATAATCTCATAATACGGATAGAAATAAAAGGAGAAAGGAAAATGAAAATAAAATTTTGAATCAACAGTGTGCCCTTTCGGTGATGGCACAATTTATCTATGCTTTCTTGAGTGGCCTGATTTATAATTCTTAATTCAGATTACCAGTCATTAGTTAGCTAATAATCACTATTGCGTTGACATTTTCCTCCTTTGATTATAGTTCATGTCTTCAGTGATTCATGACTCATGAACTTAGGAACCTACCTAACACGAGTATAAACCAGAGTGATAAATCATGCATATGCTTTTATTCTTCCGACTAATGGTTATACTTCTCTTATTCCAATATAATATTCAATTGTACAATAATTAACCAATTATTAACCATGTAGGTATATAACAGCGA
Source organism: Styphnolobium japonicum (assembly GCA_023212625.1). Lineage (NCBI taxonomy): Eukaryota > Viridiplantae > Streptophyta > Magnoliopsida > Fabales > Fabaceae > Styphnolobium > Styphnolobium japonicum. Next base: position 6,359,348 of record JALBWW010000002.1, on the reverse strand, counting down.
TACAAATGAAACTAAAGAAGAATTTTAATTGCCTGCAGAATTCTTTAGCCCTCTCTGTTGAATGAACAAATCAAAAAATGCTTTGCCAAATGAATGTGTACATTCTTGGTTTACATGAGTGAAGATTCAAAATTTGATACAGGAGCCCTTATTCCGGGACAGTAGAACTTATTCAGAGCTTGAAGCTGGTATATACCCTCCCGTATGTCTCTTTGATGCTCTGTTATGCCATCACCTCTTAATAACCATCCATCATTAAATGATTGTACCATTGCTTATTACAGAGTCTTTTAACACCACAGTGATTCCTGATCGAATATAGAACCCCTCAGAAGGTCTGTCAGCCTCCTGCACATTCTGCACTTGAAGCACAATTGTCATTTAGTGATCATATAGAACTGCTTTTTTATTTAATGAATCATATAGTACTCATGTGGCAATTACATTAACCAACAAAAGCATAAACTTAATCATCAATAATCTATCGCAGAATTGCATTTTTGTCTATGGTTAAGTCAGGATGAACCTGATTGTAGAAGTGTAAGTCTCAAAAGTATTATATTACCGGCGATAAATGTGTAAATAAGACTAAACATACAATTTGGTCCCTGCATTATACATGATAAGTGGATTTAGTCCTTAGATATATATTGGTGATTAATTTGGTCCTTCAATAATTTAGAAGTCCAACTTGTTAGTCCTTAGCATGTATAATCCAAGGACCAAATTATGTGTACCGAAGGAGTAAGAGGTTGGGCTTTTAAATCATTGAAGACCAACTAATCACCCATATAAAGATACAAAGGCATATGTCAACATGAGACATGATACCCTCGTGTACAGAAGTATAGCTAAACACAAACTACATCCAAGTGCAAGAATTATCCAACAAATAGCTATGCATACATTACTGATCTCAGTGTGACAGAAATCTTCTCATCTCTTCATGACTAACATCTCACTCACCAATTAAAGAAACTGTTTACCTCACTTTTTGAAGAAAAACTTCAAAAAGAAAAAAGCGGGAAAAAGTAGAGAACTTCGACAACTAAATTATTACTTACTTCTTTGTTTGCAATGATCACATTTTTTCCAATTCTTGCATTTTTATCAATTATACAATTCCTGCATATAAGAGTCGTATATTTGTCAAAATATAGACTACCATGTATACATAACCTATAAAAAAGACATAACAGGAGAGAAAACTCCATGCAGAATATATCATATGCATTCCCCTTATTGCATTTCTTCTTTAGAAGAATAATTATGGCAACAATAGTGTTGGTAAAGTTAAACATGCTACAGAATTTGAGCTCCCCCATTTCAATCCCAGCCTAAAGCCAATTGGCTGTTTTTATCATTTTGTGTATGTGCATGCGTGTCTGTGTGCACATATATGTATTGAAGGCCAATAGCGTCAATCTAATGATTAATACACTTCAACTCGGTGTAAATTTGCTCTTGTATTGTGTTGTATAATGTTCCAAATTACGACAAAGCATTTTCAGTTTTACAGGATTCTTACACAATTTTGGTATCTTTCCCAATGCCTATTGGAACATTTCCCTCTGCTAAAAGAGCTACTATTTCAGCTTCTGTTTGGTAATAGTCAGCACCCATCATCATGGTATCCTGTAAAGTGATTGTAAATGTGACTAATATTTCTTCATGTCAGACTAAGAGAATTTGAGCAGACAACACTCGTTCCCATACATTTGACAAATAATAGAGGGTGCAAAAGATGAGGAGGGCACTGGACAAGGAGAATACTTTGCTCCTAATAAAATCATGTTATAATGAAATAGTTCACGACCTCCATTTTATAATAAATAAATAAAAGATGAGGTTTTTTCAAATTAGTATATCAATTAATTTAATTTAATTTATGTTTCTTTACATCCACTGAGCCATGGAATTTGGAGAAAACCATAAACTATCTGGTTGTTACAGGATAAAAATTTATGTCCCAACTTGCAGCCTATAGATGCATATCTCACTATACAAATTCTCTTAAAATTCATTTATGTTGCTTTGCTGCTTGTCTTAAATAAAGTGGTTATCAAAAAAGAAAACAAGAAAGAAAATCAAGAAAGGTTACCTTTAGCTGCACTCCAGAATCAAGCCTTGAGCGAATTCCCACAATGGAACGTTCAATGTTGCACTCTCTTAAAAAGCAACCATCTGAAACCAAAGAATTTATTACCTACAATTAAAGTTATTGCACAATCTCATTAGGCCCCATTAGAATCATAAAAGGTCAGTTATATGGACTAAATTTTTCAGTTCTACCTGGCACTTATCCATTTTAGTTGGTGGTAGGAACCGAGGACATGTAAAAATAGGCTTTGACTGGTCATACAACTGAAACTTGGGCGGCTTTAACATGGAAGAAAAATGAATTTCAGCTTGTATAAACTCGTTGGATGAGGTTTTCTGACTGATGCCTATGACTTTTAAATACTAAAAAACCTACCTGATCCACAAGGGCCAAGTTTGCGTCAAAGAAAGATTTTATAGTCCCAATATCTTCCCAGTAACCGCTGAAAAGACATGCCTGTGATGAAATACAAGGGCCAACCTTGATGATTTACAGTAAAAACAGAATATGATATCTCGATGCATTCATCAAAAACTACATTGACAGAATATTTGGCAAAATACTTCAGTTAAAACAACTAGTATATTTCTTGAGTAGTTTTTACTTTGAGCAACTACCTGGACATTAAAATCTTTTGCAGCCATCGGAATGACCTCAGATCCAAAATCATTTGCATTAGGATAACGGCCCCTGAAAATTTGTCATCAAAGAAAAATGAACATCACGTCATATTTATCTGAGTTAAACATTAAAAACAGTCCTACGTCCATCCAAAGCTTTCTATCTTTGACAGTATAGCTTATGAAACAATACCAAGCCAACCAAGAATAAAAGCATCAACCACAAGTTATTTATTCATATTAATTTGGTTTTTGAAAGAGCCCAATGGCATTGTTTGATCCATGTAGCTGCCCCCTCCTAATGAGATAAGGCTTGGTTGCTGTTGCTATTAATTATAACAGAAGTCACAAGGAAGTGATCAATTATGTTACCTACACTGATAATTCGACAGTGAAAGTAAAGAGTAAATACTAACAGAACTGCATATATCTAGTGCCTTACTATTGTTTCTGAATTTACATTTTCACTTTTATCCCTGTTGTTTCTTTGCCATCTCATCTTTTTTTGTTTGTATCTTCAGCATATACCGGCTGTTTGGCTTTAATCATGTATCATGATGTCAAAGAGTATAGGCATTATAAATATGAATTAACTTTTACTTACCATCTGTTTAGCTTTAATCATGTATCATGATGTCAAAGAGTATAGGAATTATAAATATGAATTAACTCCTAAAATTGTATATGTTCCTAGAAAACAACTTCAAGTAGGAAAACGGTTCTTGTATTAACAATTTTACAAAATTATTCTGGCTACATGGAGTGGTAAGTGGCAACTGAGATATCATGCCTTGAACATCACATTCACCTCATTTCATGGTGTCTCATAAAAAGGGAAAAGATGTGAAGTTGCCACATGTTGCCTTGATAGATTAGGAAATTCTTGATAACTAGTACTATTAGTATGAATAATTTAGCAGCTGCTTTGGGGAGGGAGAGGTTGGAGTGATTCCTTGCCTTGTTTATTCCTCCTGACTTTTGGAACTTCCAAGTTTATATTATCCTATTTACGACCTCTATATGTTCACCAGCACAGTAAATAGGGTCAGGCTGTTGAAGTATGCATTCACTTTGCAGTTTGCACGCAGAATCCCTCATGTTTCAAGTTTTATTTTTATTTTTATTTTTATTTTTTTTCTATCAGATGCCAGATAAAACAGAATCATGGAACTCCATTTATATGAGTAACATCAGAACATCTTTTGCAGTATATTTGTGTGGTTATGCACAATAGATCAATATCTCCCCTATTAATTATTGCACCAAGGGAGGGAGATAGACTGGCACTGCACTACTTTTTACTGAATCACTTCCAAGTTCCAAAACTGATATTTCTACTACAAATTGGGGAATAAGAACCAACAAAAGAAAACACAAACGGCACAAAGAAACTAAATTACCTGAGAAGGTTTAGCAGAACATCTATTTTAAACAGGTATATACCCATTGATGCAATATATGGAAATTTCCTTGCTTCTTGAGCTGATAGTCCAAGAATAGTCGTATCTACATGCTATGAGAACAAGTACTTTCAATCAGAGACAGGTGATTTCAGATTGACAACTGAAGTTACAGAAGATATTTACTCAATCTTTTAAGAGGAAATTGAAAGAGTAACAACCATAGATCTTAACAATTCGCCCTTGGGTTTTTCCAGGAGCTGGCGTATCCGTCCTCTTTCATCAACCTTCAACAATCCAAAATCAGAGGCACGACTGCAGGCAAAAAAGAAGAAAATGTAAATACTTAAGAAACCAAATGTGTACAGTGTAAATGGCCAATCATATGGTCTTAGAGGAAACTTTACTCAAAATACCTGCCATCCACTGGGAGACAAGATACGGATATATCAGCACATGAATTAATGTGCTTCTGCAGATAAGAGATCAGTTGTCAAGTGAATTATTCACATAGTGAAAGTGAATCAGCAAAATTTAATCAAATTGACAGCTAATACCAACCTGCACAAGTTCCATGTAATCCATTCGATAGAGCTGATCACCACACAAAATCAGGATGTTCTCTATGTTTTTATGCTCAGCGTCCTACTCAAGTTTCAGAAACTCAATCAGTGTTGTGAATGTAAGAATGACATAGACATATATCCCTTGCCACTCAAATAATAAACACATGCGTCTGTGGCAATCCTACCTGCTTATTGACAAAAGGACTATCCTGCCAAATCCACAATTTCATGAACAGGAAAAAGAATTATGGCATACCTCAAACAACCATAGAAATTGTCTTACAGCATCGGCTGTACCTTGAAACCACTTATTTCCTGATTCACCAGGTGTTTGAGTTGCTGCCAATACCTACCATAACAAACTTTTAGTCTGTGCATACCATGTCAACAAGTGTCTAGCTTGAGACATGACTCAAAGAAAGGTCACAAAAAAAAGGCGTACCTCAACAAAACCACCCCCAAAGCTGATGCCATTTCCCAAATTATAAGTTCGAGCAATGTGGCGGTTGAGGGACTGGGAATTAAATTGAGTAAGGACGTAAATTTTATTAATTCCACTGTTAATACAATTACTCATTGGTATGTCCACCAGCCTATAGCATCCTCCAATTGGTACCTGAGCATCACATGAAAAACATAAAAAGACACACAGATTAGTGAATTTTAAACCTAGCCTGGAAGAGAGGTAGGTATCTTTAATAGCTTACAGCAGGTTTAGCCCTTCTTTGAGTAAGGGGGAATAGACGAGTTCCAGCACCACCACCTAATATGATAGATGCAACAGTCTTTGGGTTGGATTCTGGTCCTGCAAGTATTGGTGATTGAAGGGCCTGAAATGCAATATTTTCTAGGTAAATTTCATATTCAAGATATAAATCCTCCTGTCCTGGTTAAAAGGAACATAACTTAATTCTGGTAGCTTTCCATGAATACTTATCCTGGTTAAAGGATCGTAGCTTAATTCTGGTAGCTTTCAATGAACACTTTTTTATACTTGAGTAACCAGGTAAGACTAAATCAATAATTAGTGATCAAGTTCAATTAAAGTCAAGACCAGGATAAACAAGTCCAAGACTTTCAATGGAGCAGAACTTGTTAATGGGAAACATGCAATAGATCTTAATAAACACAAACTACGACATCATTTAGGAAGCAGAATAAAAGTGAAGTTACCATAAAATCATTTGCAACATCTGCAAGAGTAGAAGTAGCCAAAAATCTTTTCGTTGTGTTTCTCTGTGCAACACTCAAGAATTTTCCTAAAGTACCAGATGCTGCATTCTTTGAATGCACCACGTTCACTCTGCTACCATAGAATGAGGAAGACAGAAGCCTGTCATGATGGAATGATGACGTCTTTGAACCCATCAACATGGGAAATCCATGTAACTCACTTGCCATCATCATTTCTAAATTGTCATACACCAAGACTATTGTCTTCTTGAGATAAAAACTGGCCCTCAAAAAGACGAATAAAGTTCCAAAAAAAGAGATTTTCTGTTTCTTCTCTTAAGCAGTTGAATAGACAGGTTATTATTTGAAGCCAAAGTTTAGTACGAGAAGGAAGAGCTTACCCAACTAGATTATCCAAAATATAAAAAATAAGTGATTAAACAGCATATCACATCAGAACCTTTGGAAATGCTTTCCAACTATCCAATCATCCATAACAGGTAAGGAAATGTATTTAGATGGAAATAAGAAACAGCACAAGACCGTTCTGTTTAAGCAATCGACAATAAAAGGGGGGGGGGGTGAGAAGAGGAAATTAGCATATGTTGGGTTGTCCATGTTGTTATATGATTATATTTAAAAGAATTAAAGCAAGGTGAGTTTCCCTCAAGGTAGAGCAAGGAATGGCTTAATAGCACAAAACCAACATGCAAACCCACCGACTCTTCCTTTTTTTTCTCTTTTTCATTAGGATCTGAAAATCTCTTACCCAACACAGACCGAGTTAAGTTTCTAAAGATTCTCAGCAGCTTACACTACACTAAAAGCCGGAACAGCATCCTTATTCCTAAATAAGACCTGTCGAAATGTATGCTGTTTCCCTTTCCCTCCTCTTTTGAGGCTCGGGTGGAACCATTAATTAAGGTTTAATTCTTTTACGAATTTATATTATAATAATTTGTTCTCTTCCATAGTTCCAGTTTCTCCCTCTTTAGCAGGCCAGAGAAAGGTTACTGCAACAACAACGCATGGTACTATTTAGTTGTTGAAGTGCCATTATCAATTAGAAGATTTTCCATGTTGCCTCTTCCTAATTTAGCTTCCATTTCCTACAAATGACTCAACAAAAGTTACCCGAGGAAGCGGATTCAAAATTCAACCCCATAGATTCAAACGTTTGCCAATACTTGGCTCCATAATTCTGCCCATAATTATTATGTGGCAGAATGACCAAGACCAATGAAGTGTTAATGCCAAGATATTTCCAATGAATAGGTTTTGAAGAAAAATTAAATAAAAAGGCTCCAACGAAAATGAACTGATATAACAGAATGTGTGAACTGGCAAGAGAGGGAGATACTTTCATGGGAAGGGGCCAAGGGGAGGCAAAATACAATTGGTGTCAGTAAGAGCAATACGGAAAGATAATTATCATTCATAACAAACATGTTTTGTTCCACCTACAGAGAAGGCAACGCTTGTGCTGATCTGACGGCCAAGCATGGACACTCCCATGATGCTGATCTTGTCATAGACTCATAGCAAACCAGGTGCCTTCTTTTCTAGATCTTGCCTTTACAGCTGATGTGGCTGGGGTCCTTTTGATAAAGCAGTTTCTGTTTTGTTTGTTTCCTGTTGTTTGGGTCTCCTGATCCCGGTTTTTTACTAAAAAAAAAACAACGAAGTGATCAAACAAACAAACATGTTCCCTCCGGAAATTCAGGTTTTTTAGGTACGGAAATTTATTACTGAAATACCATTTTTTTATATTAATTATTGAATTATTGATATTTTTTTATCATGTAAGAAAATTTTTTTTTCATGTCACGTAAGATACACTAAACTCGTTGACCCATATATTTAGGATACACCAAATGTACTGGCCTATTCCATATAAGATACGTCAAACGTGTTGGTCCATCTATGTAGGATATGCCAAACACATTGGCGAATCCACGTGAAAAAAATAATATTTTCTTAGGTGAATGTGCCAACGTGTTTGATGTATCCTATCTAAAATGTGCCAACACGTTTGGCATATTTATATGAAAAAAATAATATTTTTTTATATGACAAAAACAACAATAAATAAGTAATATATTTTAAAATAATAATATTTCAATAATAAATTTCAAAACAACAATAACCAAGTTAAAAAGCCGAAAATTCATAACAAACATGTTACCCATAATCTCTCATTTTAAATACCTTTAACAATTAACTGCTATAGTCCAATACCTCGTGGAATTAACCGGCTTGCTCATTCTCCCTAACTATGTTTGGAGAAGGAAAAGTGACCCTAAAGTTTCACTCACCAAATTTTTTTATTTTAATCTGTATAACTTTTAATCAAATGAGAACATAATTTAATTTAAAATATAAAAATAGTTAGCACTGAATGTATTATTTTTATTGAATAATTATAAATAAATTATTAATTAAATTAATTTTATATTTAATTAATCAATATACGAATTAAATGAAATAAATACTCATAAGCCACACCTATAGATCATTTTCCCTTTCAGGAATAACAAGTCCACAATAAGGTAAGCAACATGTCAAGCTACGAGAGAATTAACTACTTCAAAAGAAAAATTATAAATATTTCTCAAAAAGGCACCGTTCTTGGTGCGCTTCTTTTTTAGAAGTTTAATTTCTAATAATTTGATTAATTTCTTTGCGCCATCCAGGTGGCCTCTAAACGATTTGAATTGTTGAAATTCGCAATAGTTTTGGACTTGAGTGAAATAATTCAAGGTTCTTAAGGGCATTAATGGAATTTGGATTTACACAAAAAGGGAACTTTCCTCCCTCCCCTCATTCCACAACCAATCTACGAAGTGATAACTGATAACTCTTCACCATCCCAATCCACTCTGTAATGAAACACTCCATTTGATTCCTTACAAAACTCCCGAACATAACCTTACTGAAATAGGAATACAATATAGAAGAGAGATGTAACATCCCTCATCAGTGTAACCTAATGCCTAGTGGGTCTCCAATGAACACTTTTGTCCGCCAACATCTTCCTTTACACGCTAGACTTCTCAGTTTAGCAATCAGAAATTGTGCTACTTTGAGCAGTTTTTATACCATATTTGTGCCCGACGTCAGAGCCAGCTTCTCATAACATACAAGGTAGAAAACTAACAAGTGTCTACTACATGTAGGTGTAGCTATATAGGGGCTTTGTGAGCAAAAATAAGGTATTGGGCGGGAAGGGGAGAAGATATAGGTGGACAAACTGTAACAGCAGATGCCAACTGTACATTAACATAATTATAAGCATTGCTATATTATTTATCAATTCTAAGATTGTTACATAGATGACCAAGCTCTGGTCTTGCATCCATCCATGCAGCAAATTTCATATTGGCAGGAGAGGTGCAGTAGAGATAGGATCTGAATGTGATAAGGAAAAAATACCGCCTGTAGATGAGGGGAATAACAGAAATGGTTACACAACAAAATAATACATGCCCTAAATGTAATCAATACATCGCTAACACTCACCCGCGATGTAAATCAAAAGCAATTTTACACCATTAAATAATTTTTTATTTTAAGACTTTCTCACAAAATCCACTGATTACATATTGTTCAATTGTTTCAAAATTTGACATGCAAGATAAGATCCAATGATTATGTACTTATGTTGTCCAAAATTTGAAATGAAAAATCAATCTTTTTTTTTGGTTTACAAAAGATTTAGGAAGTGGATAGGTTGTTCCACAACCGAGGCAAGGCACACGGTAATTGGTGGATGCTTACCGATGAGGGATCATTAGCAGGAATCGAACCCAAAACCTTTGCATTAACGCAGCTCAATCATGCCAATTGAGCTAACCCTCATTGGCAAAATTAGTATATGTGTGTGTGTGTGTGTGTGTGTGTGTGTGACATATCAAGTGAGATGAGTGGTTTATTATAAAAGATGAGAGGAATGAATCATGATTGGTAGATCTTATATGAGTGTGTGTGTGTGTGTGTGTGACATATCAAGTGAGATGAGTGGTTTATTATAAAAGATAAGAGGAATGAATCATGATTGTTAGATCTTATATGAGTGGTCAAGATTAAAAGATCAAGTCATGTGACTTTTTTAAATAGTCACATGACTTTTTAAATGATCATGCGATTGTCATGTGACATAAGTGATCTTTTAATCTTGACCATCCATGTAAGATCTAACGGTCATGCTTAATTCCTCTCATCTTTTAAAATAAACCACTCCTCTCACTTGATACGCCTCCATATATATATATATATATATATATATATAGGCACCAGCATCCAAGAGGGCATATTGATCCATTCTCCACATAAATTTTAGAGAAAATATATTGATACCCTTCTGTAGAAACAAGAAAGCATTTCTGCAGGTGAGGCAAGTAAATTTACCTCAAAGCCTTGATACCCATGTCCATAAGATATGCACGTTCCTCGTCATCATCGTCAGTAAACTTCTCAAATTCTTTACTGTAATAAAGAATATCATCTCGTAGATGCCCTGCACCTGCACATCTATTGAACAAATAGACAAATTCAGTACCTTCAGAAAAAAGTCAATAATTAACAACTTGAGCTATGTTGCCAGATCAAAATTTTCCCCAAACGGTAAAATGATGCAAAAGCTATTAATTTCAGAACCACAGAAGAAAACAAAATATAATTGCACAGGTAAAATTGAACACATGAAAGTCCCCTTTCACCCCAAGAAAAGGGAAAGGACATGGAGAATACCATATTTCCAACAATATACATTTCTACATCACAGAGAAACATAATTACTTTATCCACTTTGATGTTGAACACGTTTTCTTAAAGGTAATAATATATGGTTAGTAAAACTTCTAATCAAACTTTGGCTGATAACCTGTCAATAACAATGTCAACATCTGCTTTGCTTTGGGGGCCATGTATGAGGACTCTTGTAAGGCTCAAAATGTCACGATAGTCACCCATCCTGAGTGCTGTTTCATTGGAAGCTCTAGAGGGCAAGTTCTCTTCAGTCACGGCAGATATGTGAGGACCAAACAATGGCTGTGGGACTTTGGATGCAAAGCTAGCCTCTGCATCAAGTCTAATACAGGTGATGGCCATTGCATATGCGACTCCACCAAAACCTGTGTGTGATACAAAAAGGTAACTCCCCGCGGACCTACAATAAAGCAAGAGTTTAGAAGTATATTATTATATTTAAATGAAGAATAACTTGAAAAATTAACATATTGAGATTACAGTCTCTAGACACATCAGATACACAGGGAACATTTTAAGAACGATGCTACTATTGCATGTACTGCCCTTCACATCAGATAGAGCCATGTAGTACTGATAAGCCAAACCGTTACAAGAATCCAATGATTGCATTTTGGAGATAAAGCAAGGCCCCCAAATTATTAGCAATCATAGGTTGATTATGCTTCTATGTACATATATTATAATTATAGATTGACACACAACCAGCACAAGAACAAAAATGTCAGCAAACCTTAAGAGACACATGTTGATACACTGCCAAGTAGGGACACTTACTTATCTTTACAGTACTGTATTGCATCAACGTCAGAGACCAAAGCATCTCTCTCTCTTGTTAAGGGTATCCTCCGATAGACAATATCATATCCATCATCTTTCAGAGCAGAATAAACTTCTGCAGGTGTCTTCACATCATCTGCCAAAATGTTTTCCCAGTATCCAACCACACCAGACTGATTTGTTGAAGGGTTATATTCTTCACGATGTAATAGCATTCGCCCACCAGACTGCCTAATCTCAGTTAGTATATCTTCTTTCATTCGTGCTTCCATGTGTTCCACCTGCATTGTAGTTACCATGAGTTGTGCAACATAAAGAGTTTTGTGCTATGTTCCAATAGACACATTATTGTACAAGATGACATACCACAGGACCAGTGATTCCCACATGCTTGAGTGTATCAACAGGTTTGTTTAACTCCCTCAGGACAAAGGGAGTGCCATTGATATAAACAACTGCTTCCTCTCTCAGATCAGTCAATATAACTTTTCGAGCAGCCAAGGCAGCTTTAGGCTTAGCATCCAAATAGGCTAGCATCTCCTTGGCACCAGAGATGGTTGGAGTTGCCATGCTATACACGGGGTATTCATCAACCTGAAAAAATGAAGTTTTAGGAATAATGATATTCTCAGTCACCATACCACATTATATATCCATTGATAATAACACAAAAAAGCTCTGCACTTATTACGAAGAAGAAAAATAAGAAGCATACAAAAGCACACAGCATAAAAGAATTGGAATATAGTAAAAAGAAATTTCTGCAAGCCCTTCAACACCAAAACAATAAGGCAACCCAGTGTAAGCATATCTTGATTAGATTTTATCATATGGCTTCTTTGCAGGTTCTCACAATCACAGGTATATATATATATATATATATATATATATAGAGAGAGAGAGAGAGAGAGAGAGAGATGTATCTATTATAGATATAGCAAACACAACACTGTACCCCACGGGTTTTGTCATATGCTTTCTCTATATTAGTAATAACCAAATAGATGACTGTTTGTCTCTCTATTCCTTTGAAAAAGTGTATGCAACAAGAATATAGTTTCAAAGGCAAATCACCCCAGCATGAAACAATAAACATAATTGATTCTTCTAAACTATTCCTTTCAGTACTAATCAATGCTCCATCACTCTTTCCAATCATCATATGAATAATGAGTATGACCCACTATAACAAGTACAAAAATAAATGCCAGTTATTTTTAAACATCCATAGGATAAGTTCTTTCTCGCACTCATTAGGTACATTATTAATTAAAACTTGGTTGTGGATATTTTTACAGGTTTATGCCCTATTAACCAAGTATTTCACAAACTGAATATAATTGGAAGATCAATACAAACTAGGTAGGCCATGTTGGATTCAAGCCAGGGGATGATCAAATTAGCACAATTAAATTATAAAAACCATCAAGTAACGGGTTTTAAGTTATCTACTGGATCTAAAACTTCAAATAAACCAAGTTGAAATTACCGAGTCTTTTGTTATTTACTAATGAAACCCAATGTTTTGGACCAAACAGCAAAATAGAAAGGTTGGTGGGTCACAATTGTCAAACTGGATGATGTCATAATTGCATAAAAATAATTTTTTTAAAATATTAAAATTATTGATATAATATAAATCATAATATATTCCTATTTTTAAAAATAAATACATGCTAAAATGAATCATATTACAAATATTGTAATATATAAATATACGAAAAAAGTGTAAAAAGAAAAACTAACAAAAAAAAAAGTGGAAGCAAAATAGACTAAATAGTAAAGTAAATTATTAAATAATAGTTAAATAGTGAAGGTAAATATATCTAATAGCCTTACATTGTTTTAAAGCTTATAAATTTTTAGATCGAAAGAAGAAATAGAAATTAGATACATAAATTTATGTACAATTTATAATGACAAAAATGAATTAATATTATATCAACTTCGCTGCAATCCAGTTTAGATCAATTCTTCACCATTTCCAATTTATGGGTGCTAAAAAGACTAATAACCAGGCCAGTTGACTATTCAACCAGTTAATCCGGCCGGTCCCATCCAAATTTTAAAAACAATGAAACCAGCTTTTGGACACAGAAATCCCTTAGCCATTGCCCTTTATGAATCCAACTGTTTTCATTGCATCAAGGTAAAGCCACCAACCCTGTGCATAACCGTGATACACAGATATAGTTTTCAAACTTATGTGTCCATATAATAACATTCTAATTTACTAAAAGAATAAAGTCTTGCTACTCTATAATCATCAGAAAGAATACTCAATACCAAAACAACCTCTAACATGTCAAATTAAAAAATGAAGGGAAATGTAATATGAAATTGTCCAATTACAAGATAACAAGCTGAATCAAATGTGCAATCTAGTTGTGGAGACAACACTTTTCACCAAATAAACTTACACCATAAAACATATTAAAGATGCTAATTCTACCTACACTTGAATGATCCTGTAGGTCCCCACTGGACGTGTAGCCTTACCCTCTGGCATCACAAATTTGATGATAGTTAGTTTCTTTAGCAGTACTTACATAAGTAAGCATACCTTGTAAACATGTGGTGCACCATGTATTTGTATGCGGCTGGAAGTTCTCTGACCAGGAAAGAAATACATTTTCAGTATGGAGCCCTTCCCCAGAACAGAACCGTTTCGGGCCTTGACAATGGCCTCCATCACTGCATCTCCATGCTGAGACTCTTGTGGTGCTCTCAACTCTTCCTACAATTTAAATTGACATTACGAAAGCAATCCAACTTTGAGTTGGGGGAAAATAATAATTCAAGTAGAAAAATAGTTACAGGGACAGTGAAAAATCGCCCTGGTCTCAATCTGATGCTCCATTTCATAGCCTGCACCTCTGGTCTCTGATGTAACCAATTCTTAAATGTCATTTTGGACTCTCCTTGTCCACAAAACCCATCAAATGCTTCGCTTCCAAGATATGCTGCAAAAGCAATTAGACGGAAGTACCGCTCCAGGTACTCAGCCCCACGATTTAATGCCACCCTCCTTACCCTAGGTTCGACACGCTGTTGATTGAATACTTTTCTATATTGCAGAACAGCTTGACGAATGTTTTGAAGTGCAGAACATCTATCAATAATAGCATCTAAGGCCTCTCGGCATTCAACCCCATTATCAAATAATGTTGTTATCTTCCATAACAAGAGGATGTCATTTATACCAAAAACACGATGTTGTTTCTCATCTGTCTTTATTTGCAAAATATTGGAGGTTAACGGAGTAACATAACCCCCAGCTTCATCTCCACTTGAGGAACCACCATCTGATTCTTCATGGGTCACATCATCACCCAGTATTTTAATGGGCCTCCCATAATCAATTCGAAGTTTCACAAGACAAGCTATGACAGTACCAGTAGTTGTCCTGCCCCTACCCATCTGCGATATCATTATATCAATGAGATATTACCCGTACGAGATGAAAAGGAAAAAAAGATGAGAAGAACAAATAGACAGAAACACAAAATGAACATGTTCATAAAGAACACAGCATAAGAGATAAAAGATTAAGCAATTACCTGACAGTTGAAAACAAAAGCAGTGTCCTTAACGGAAGAAGAAATATTAACTGCCATTGTGTCAATGTCAGAACTTTTAGGAGCTTTTCCATCAGTGATGGGAACACGTGCATACTTAATGGGAAACCCATCAGCTTCTAGGCTTTTAAAAACTTCAAGTGGGGTTTGAATCACGTCAGAGGTGACATGTTCCCAAGCATCAAATATATGCCCATCATTTGTTTCATGAATAACCATTATAGCACTGCCATAGTGTTTAGCTTCCCGTAGGATATCTTCTTTTAATCGAGCTTCCATTTTCTCCACTCTTTCACGGTCAATTCCCTGAAAGAACAAATTACAATTTCCAATTCACCAACAATTAGGGACCAAATTTCCAAATTAACATGAAATTAAAAAAGCATCTAATGGCATCTTAATTTCAACGTATTAGATATGCCTCATACTATATCTACTTCAGCATTTGTATGATCATGTATATATTTTAGCATATCCCTTAACCTGCACTAATTTGGCATGGCTTTATCGAGTCAAATACTATTTGTTGGAGATATAAAACAAGTCCTAGGCCTCCACCTAACAGCTTAAGTTTTAAGAAGAGCTGGTCCTTAACATGGTATTATAGCCTCTATGACCATTGACCAATTGGTTAGGAGTTCCGTCCCCATTCTTTATCATTAAATTAAATTGTGGCATAAGGTAAAGTGGGCATGTGCATTGTCCACTCTCAAAGACCAAAGGGCAATTATGTGAAGGGGCGTGTTAAAAGATATTAAACCATTCTTGGGCGTTTACCTAAAAGCATAAGCTTTTAGGAGATTTAGTCATTGATAGTATTCAACCAATTGTTGTTTCTCTTTATGAAAACACTGAGACCAAAATGTAATCCAAATTATTGCTTTTAAAAATGTAGGTAAGTTTGATTATAGCTAGAGTTCCTTAATACAATCACATATGCGCACACCAAAAAGCAAGGAAATATACCTTGCTTCCATACCATTGAATCTCCTTTCTCTACCATCATTTTCACCTTTTCTAATCAATTATGTCCATGCTTTAATCCTTTTTACTTTTTGGACAGCTGTTTGTCTATTAGTTTTGCCATCCAATTCCAAATAGATTCCTTCGTCCATTAGCCATTACCCATCTCCTTCCCCCCACTATAAATTTCTTCCCTCTAGTTAAAATTTTGATCAGCAATTTGGTTTCTTCTGCAAGAGAAAAGCCAACTGTGTCTTCGCCTCGGAGCCCACCAATGGCCACCACCTATGCTTCCTCAAGCCAAAGCTCGTCCCACAGATTGTTGGCCATGGTGTTGGCTCTAGCCTCGGCAGTGGTGTTATCTTTGTTATATGTCAAGTCAAAGAATGATATAAGGCATTACGAGTCAAAATGGATTTGTGCTGCCTATGGCTGTTGCTGGACTTATAATTGTCATCAAAACAACTTCGACAAAGTCGTCTGTGTCATCTCCAAGGGCTTCACTGCTACCATCTCTTGAGCCTTCGTGGGTGCTCAGAATTGGAAGCACTTCTTGGGGATTAGCTGGGGTTTTGGTTATGCTTATGCTTGTTCTTTATTGGAAAAATTTAGTTCAAGAGTTCTTTTGGAGATAAGAACTAAAGTTGACTTTGTCCTTCTCCTTTTACTTCTAGTTTCTATTTGTACTTCAACCTCATTCATTCTCAATATTGAACTTCACACAATTATTATTATTATTATTATTATTATTATTATTATTATTATTATTATTATTATTATTATATTGTCAAGAACCAACTCTCACAATAGCTTAAGTTGTTAGGTGAAGGCACTTGAATGGTTTTAAAACTCCAACACGCCCCCTCACACAAGAGCCCTTTGAGTTCAAAGCGTGAACAATGCACAGGTCTACCCTACCTTGTGCTGAAATTCAACTTTATTTAGAAGAATGGGGGCGGCAAGCATCGAACTCTTGACCATTTGGTCATAGAGGCTCTGATACCATGTCAAGAACCAACTCTCCCAATAGCTTAAGTTGTTAGGTGAAGGCACTTGAATGGTTTTATAACTCCAACATATATATATATAACTTAAACTTGGCTATGAAGGTCATGTTTCAATCTTTGGGTTTGAAAAGTAAGGGAAAACCATGTATCAGAGGCCTAGAAGACAATATTATAATGAGTAATGAGTAATGACAATCACATATTTTGTGTAAAGAACAAAAAAGTAGCACTGTAAAACACACAAGATCTCCATACTTGTGGCAATCCAGACAAGGATTACAAGCAACTCCAACAATATCCATTAACTCACATCGCTTATCTAGATACGGTATTTCCCACTTAGACTACTAATCACTACATTCTTTTTGGAGGATAGTGCCTGCTACCAATTACAACTAGGTTGCTATATAGACATCCTACTAACATACTACAAGAAAATTTGAGAAAGCCAATTGATGGTATTTGATCTAGTGGATTACAAACAAGAAGCCATTTTTTTTTACATTAACATTTAGTTTGCAATCCCCCTTCCTTAACTTAAAAGTTTATTGAAAAGATATGTGAAAAGTAATGCTTACCGTGTACTCCAGCATGTTTTTGCATGGTCTTTCAACTTCACGAAGAACAAATGGCTTCCCATTTATGTAAATAACAGGTTCTTCTCTCATATTATGCCAAAGTATTGGGCGTCCACCTTTAGAGCTACCAATCCTACGAATGACAGATCGAATACCATCAATAGTCGGATTTGCCACCCCATAAACCGGAAACCCAGGAACTTCTCGGAAATTTGGTGCCCCATCCACTCTCTCAGGTAAACTTGGGTTTTGACATCCAGGACAGTGATCACTTTTTAGAACAGTTTGACTACCAAGAACCTCGCCATTTCTCAAGGCAGCAACCACACCCATCTCAGAAGGGCGGCCATCAGTAGATTCAGCTATCTTCTTTAGAGATGGTTTCAAACGCGAATATCCAAGGGCACCCATTGGATCTCTCCTGAGCAACCTGCAATGCCAATAAGCGGCGTACGAAATAGTTATGATCCATGCCAAATGTTACTAGACTGTAGACATAAGTTCAAGCAAGTTAACAAATCAGATTACAATCAGAAATCAATTGGTAAATAATTGTCCA
Organism: Styphnolobium japonicum; assembly: GCA_023212625.1. Taxonomy (NCBI): domain Eukaryota; kingdom Viridiplantae; phylum Streptophyta; class Magnoliopsida; order Fabales; family Fabaceae; genus Styphnolobium; species Styphnolobium japonicum. Next base: position 6,341,256 of record JALBWW010000002.1, on the reverse strand, counting down.
AATATATGATGGGAAATTTTATTCTAAAAAGTAATTACAAGGGTGAATATTAGATAAGCAAAGATATCTGGCAGCTTTAGGTGAAAATCAGCCAAGAAAACTCTAAACTGTAAGCATAATGGATATCTCACTGGGAGTCAAGTCCCTGGTGTCTCTTTCCAGATAACTGCTCTAAAGCCACACTAAGAACAGGACAAAAGAGACATGCGTTCTCAGGGTAAAAAGGTAGAATGGAAGCAAAGCATAATGTCCAAATCAATAAAAACTCAGCTCAGTGCTGTTTTATTTAGAGCCAACTTAGCTTCGGATGCCTTAAAGAATCTGTCTTGGAGCCAAACAAGAAGCTTTTGTACTTACCCAAGTATCATCATAATTCAAAACAGAGACATTCATTACCAGAATTTAATGCCAATATGAGAACCCAACTAGTACATATATAAACCTTGATGGTAAAGACCTAATTGATCAATTATTTTGAACCTAAAAGCAATAACGCCAAGGATTTGTTTAATACCAGTACCAAGGTACACGGGCAATCAGGACCTCAGACTGTATTAAAAACACGCCTGAAAGTAGAAGCAAGCTCAGTTCAGTAGCATTTATGCATTTAAACTTTTCATTGCTAGCTATACTTAGCCCAAAACAATTCAGTAGTCACAATCAGTTTGACTCGAGATATGGGCCCATACTCCATAGACCTAATGAAGGGAAATTAATAAATAAAACATAGACTTCACACAATTATTAAAATTTTAACCTGCGAATAATGCTGTAGAGTTCTGGCCTAGCTCTCATCCAGTCAGCAAAACCACTGTGATCGGCAGAACTAGAATGGAGTGCAGCCCTTTCTGAATGAATGTATACAGCAAAACATATTAAAAAGTAGTATCTCTCCAAGTATTCCACAAAAAAAGAAAGTGATGCCTCCCTTTTCATCTCATCTGGTTGTCGCAGAATGCTATTGCGATAGGTGGCAATAGCTTCACGCAAGTTCTGAAATACAAGCAAGACAAGGATTAAATTAGGCATTTTTAGATGAAATGTGAAAATTCAACCCACAAGATACAAGGAAAAGAAATTCATAACATCAAAGAATCGGTATAAACAACCAACTTAGAAGTTATTTTTGAGTAACACAAAAGTAGAACCATTGGAAAAGATACCTGCATTGAGGCACACTTGTCAATGACTTTGTCCACTTGTCTTTTCCCCTCAACACCACCCTGAAGCATGTCAACTAATAAGGACATATAGAACATATTTTTCATCTTAGAAAAGAAACATTAAAGTTTATGCCAATACCTCTAACGCCCGAATCAAGCTTCTTATGACTGCATATTCTCCCCTGCGAATTGCCTCCTCTGAGTTAGGCAAATGGTCAGCGACATTGGTCATACATTGAGAAATTCTACCAATTGAATTACTTCTTGGAATCCCTATCGTGTATTAAGATAAATATAACATTTTGTTAATGGCAATTCAACTGGTACACCCTATGACAAACTAGTTGACAAAGGAGTAAGAATAAATTAAAGGAAATTATTAAAGAAATTCAATAATGCTAAGCATCAGTTCAATTTTCTTTCCAAGCAGTGGTACTCACAATAATATTAAACAAATGTTATTCAGTATATACACTAGCAATCCCACATTCATGAAAGTAAAGTACTATGTATGCATGCATATCCTATGAAAGCAGTGATTTATTATAAGAGCTGAAAGAAACTCATCACGGTCATTGGATTAAGTATGGATGGCAAGGATTGAAAACAAATAGTCATGACCTACTATTCTAATTCAGGCCATTAGTCCTCAATCCAATGGGTGTATTGAGCTTCTCTCACTCTCATCATAGGTCAATGCTCTCGGGTCATACGTTAGACTCATTCATACATACATACCCACACACGACATCCCCATGGTCACTAGCTAGACACAAGCAATGTAACCTAGCAGTAATATGAACAAAAATTCATGCTTTGGAGACTAACTAAAGAGCTGTATTTCCCTATATATATATAACCAGCTCCTCTTCCATTAAACTCGTAACTTACATCATAACTGTTGAAATTATAGGGAAGGAGTAAGGGACAAAGGAGACTCTCAATAATATTAATTAGATTGATATGGTGTGTTGAAAAATACAAAGCATTAACTCCTATTTATACTAATAATTATGTTAAGTACTAGTGTAGTACTAGTACAAGACCAAGCCTACTAATAAAATAAGACTCCTAACCCAAATTAAATAAGGAAACAAATTAGGAAACATAATGAAGATATTCTAAAGATAAATAGCCTCCACAATATCTTCTAAGATATTCTAAAATATTGTAAGATACACTGAAGATATTCTAACAATAACCAAGGTAGACACTAACAAGTACATGGCAATAAAAATTGCCACATTTTTAACATTTTATGTTAACTAAATACTGTAATGTGTATTCATATGCTCTAGTATTGGTGTCTTTTTTTTTCATTAAACAGCAAAATAAATAGCTAGAAATCAGATGCTGAATATGCAAGAAATCACTTTCTTGTATTCAAATTTCTAGGATGAATGATGATATAAATGAAAAGAAACAAACAATAAAATCAGAAAAGTTGAATAAATAAGAATAAATAAATAAAAGGAGTACCAGAGGCCCCAATTCGGTTGAGGTAAACCAAAGTTGCAATGACCATTCCAGTTGTAGTTCGTCCACGCCCCATTTGACAATTAAAAATTACATCTGTGTTTACATCAGCTTGAGAAATTTTATGAACCTAAAATCAAAGATGGAGGGCAGCTAAGATACATGAAATCATTGGTTTCAGGAAACTGAATATGAGTTTTCTATGTTAATAACTATTGTACAAAATAAAAGACCCTAGACAATTAAGCATTGTTCATCAGCAGCTCACTGACAAGACAATAAAGAAGGAAATTACATCACCCAACCCCTACCAAAAGAATATATGTCCAGATAGTGGCATCAAAATTGCTTGAGTATAACAAATAGAGTGAAAGCAGGATCAATCATAATTTTCTTGCAAACAAAACTCATTCAGAGACATTTATTAAAATAATACACAAGAACTGACCAAAATATCAAAATCCAGTTCCTTTGGTGATTTTTCATCAGTTATAGGAACTCGTTCATAATCAACAAGGTATCCCTCCACTTGCAATTCCTCGTACACCTACAGCAAAGAAAACAACTTTGACGCATTTTTGTCAGAAAACTGATTGAGCAGTCTCACACTCCCATTGTAAACAAGTTTCACTCATACCTCTAGTGGTGTCTTCACGGAATTACACAACACGGGTTCCCATTGGTCCACCATCTGACCATCTGGCAGTTCATCAGTCACAAGGATCCTATTTCCATATCTGTTATGTCAATGTGCAAATAAGATTGGTTGTCATGCAATGCAGAATATAATAGTAAAAACAACCATTAATTCCATGGGACAAGCTTGTGATAAATACAGAGTGGAACCGCAGAAATACCTTGCAGCTTCCATCAGGATGTCTTCTTTCAAACGAGCTTCCATTTGTTCAACCCTTTCCCTATTAATTCCCTGATTAAGTACAGAATGCCACAGAAGTTAGAAGCCAAAGTCATTTCAGTTGAAACATTAATGCACTCAATTCAACTGAAACAAGTTAATCCCCAAATGATAAACGTTACATTAGGTTGACAGCCAGCATAGAACATAGAGATACCTCGTAAATATGAACCGTAAAGAATCTCGCAATACCAAATTAAAGCAATAAGAATTTCACAATAAGTCAATAACATACCGTATACTCAAGGTTGGAGAATGGTCTCTCCACATCACGCAAAACAAAGGGGCGGCCATTAATGTACACAAGCTGATTTCAACAAAGGAAGAGAATGAAAATTTAGGAGAGATGCTCTGGAGAATCTTATTAGGGCATTAATCATCAGAGTTAGAATAAAAGTTCAAAGAAAGTCAGCCAAAGAATGAGTTCAATGAGACTTGGCCTCAAATATACCTATGATTACTTTGAAAATTTCAATTCAGTCTAGTTATTCCATAGGTTTCCTCAGAATTCTAGAAATCTAAGCAAAGAGAACATCCAATATGCTCTTGTATATATTTAAAACCTAAAATTATAAAAAAGGTCCTCATACCCTCCTTGGTGGGAAAAGATAAGGAATACACAAGAAAAAAAACTCACAACAGAAATAAAACACATAGCTACATCCCAATGAATCAACTAGAGCATAATAGTATTAACATGTATAAATAAGCAAAAACAAAACAAAACAAAAAAAACCGTTAGCCACTAGCAAACCAATATACCGGTTCCTCACGAAGGCTAATCCAAAGAACTTGTGCTCTCTTCCCTTCTATTTGAGCACCAATGTGCTTAAGAACATTTCGGATTCCATCAATTGTTGGGATCGCAACACCATGAACATGTAATGAGTCGGCCTAGCAACAGTAACCATTGAAAGGGGGAAAATTTTGTTAAACAGAGAAAGTAAAAAATAAAAGAAAAATGCAGTGCAAATAAATAAGAAAATGATCAGTAAAACCCACAAAGCACACGGTGCTCCCTCCTTGAGAATGTATTTTGGAAGCCTAAGAGATACTACTACTATAAACCTCACTTTCACTTGTAATGCCGTTCATCACAAACTACTTTCGTAGGGCCCAGAAGAAAACCAAGTTTGAAAAAGCAAAAAGAAGGTGAGACAAGTGTGGCAAAATTCCAACTTGAATCAGAGAGAAATCTGTAATTGCAGACCCAGTAAAAATAAAAAATAAAAAAATTCCTTCTTATTATAAAAGGTTAAAATTTTAAACGGAAAGGTAGAATAGAGTCCAGTTGAGGCCAATGAACAAACATGAAGAAGACAAAGGGAAAGAAAGAGAAAAATGTTAAGAGTTAAGACCTGACGATAATTGGGAGCGCCTTCGATCTGGGGAGACAAGCGCTTGTTCTGGCAACCAGGGAAATGGTCGCTTTTGAGAATGGTCTTCTTTCCCAGCACCGATCCTCCTCTCATCTTCATCACCTGCTCCGGCTCTTTCGGTATCGACATCTTGTACAATTTTTCACTACCCTTAACTCCCACTATGAATGAGTTATGAGTAACTCACACTCACTTCCTTTTCGGTGCCTTCCCAATATAGCACAATTCAGCTTGAGCTCAAAATGCAGAATGCGAAGACAAGTGTTAAATGGTTACTTGCCTTTGCAGAATGAAAGAAAAGAAAAAGAAAAAAGAAATATCTGACTTGTGGTCTGATTTGAAACTATGGGAGGTGAAAGAAAATCTTGGAAAAAGGGCGAGAGGATGACTTCTTATCACTTCATTCCAACGTACAGTTACGGACGGCACAGGTGACTATTATATCTGTTGTCCACTTCCCACAAAGTTCGAATTAGCACTCATCAATTTCCTCTTCTCTTCTTTTTTATTTTTCCCGTCAATTTTCTCGGAAAATTCTGACGATTTCTTAAAAAACTAAGACTAAGATTATCTTCACTATCACAACAACCCAAACCCCCCTTCCACATCACTCGCAACAACGCGAAAGGCGTCAGCCTGAGCCGTGTGATAAACACGAATCTTTATTGGTTTTATATATAGATTTGTTTATGCAGAATTTCGCTTTCTTTCTTTCTTTCTTTAATTAATCACTTTTTTCCGCTTAATTTGAAAGCGCTTATGCTGTAAATATTCTGTTTTCGCCACGCTGGCTTTGGATGCAAGATTGCTAAGTACCCAACCGCCCATGAACAGTCGCCACCATTACCAAGTACCAAACTTGTAGGGAAATTGGACGAAATAGTATGATTTGGTAAAAAAAAATTGTTTATTTTGTTTTAAAAATTAATTAAATATTTAATTATATTAATTAATAATTTATATATAATTAATTATGTATTAAATATTAAAATTAAATTAAATTATTAATCAATTATATATTAATTATTAATTATTATAATTAAATATTTAATTATTTTTAAAATAAATCAAAGAGACGTTATCTTTAACAAGTCACACTATTAGATCATTTTTCTTAGAGAAATTGGATTCATTTATTATTGTATGACCTTTTGCTCCCACAGAATAATGCTCACCACAAAAAATAGTGATATTATAGAAATAAATCAATATTTCTAATATGACTCAAGCTATTCAAAAATACTAACTAAGGAAAATTTCATCCCTTAACTATCATGGATTTGGAGCAATTGCACTTAAATTACATATGCAGTTAGAAAGATAAATACAAGAGATGAAATTTATAATTTTTGAAATTGTGAAACCTACATATTTTATATATATATCTCTTTAAGTGTACCTATAATTGAACTCTAGATGATTTGATTTTAAGTACCATATTAAGCCTCATTAATTTACTTATAATTTTTTATAAAATGCAAGGGAAGAAAAATAATTAAACAAGAGACTCAGCTTATGGATAAGGCTTAAATAAAAAGTAATGCAACTTAATACAATTTATGATAATAATTCTTATATACTTTATATGATTATATAGTATGAGCTATAGCTTTGTTTTATATAATTATATAATACTATTTAAATAATATTAATGGAGATAAAAAAATTAATAAATGTGTGAAACTATTATATATATATATCTTTATATTGAAGGAAAAAATGTGTGTAAATAATATGATCATCCAACAATTGAAAACGTCTCGAGCTATATATAAATATTGACATATTTGTATAATTATTTTTTTGGTGTATCCTTACATCAATTATTGTGTATAATTAGAAAATTTTAGTACATAGAATTCTTATTCAAATAAGTAGGAGAAAAAAAAAAGCAAAGGAAAAACAAACGTGGAAGAAATGACATTTGAATTGGTGGACGGCGACGTGAGTTTATCCAAGGGTCACTGTCTGTATAGGGACCCAACAATAAAGGTGATTAATTCATCACAAAATAATAATAAAATAAAAAAAAATATTGCTGGCTGATTTTTATTTTTGAGTAGCCTGAAGATTACGCATTGCACTTTATAACTCTGCAGGTTAGTTGAATTGATTTTAAAAGAATTAATGTTAATTTTGTTTGAATGATAAAGTATAATTACTTTTGAAATGTAATATAAGTATATTTTTTAAAAAATTATTATGAGTCCCAAACCTATAATCAATTATATTCACCACAAAAGTAAAAAAAAAAACTCTACTTCTATCAAAATTAGTTCTACAACTGAGAATTGGTTTTATAAAACTATCCAAACATGTTAAAAGACACTTAGAATTAATTCTAAATAGCTAGAATTGATTCTGGGTGGTTTAAAATCTAAAAGAACGAAGCACTTAATTGTTATAGAACCATTATGCTTTCAGTGTAAAATAACGCGCTTGTGAAGGATTGGTGGAAGTAACTTGAATAAATGGATTATTTTAGAAACGAACGTGAAAGACATGGTGGGAGAGCAGCTAGTTTTATAATAGTTTTATAATTATTTTGTACTTTTTTTACTATAAAGATTTTTGACTCATGAATGTTTCCACATAAATGACGGCGATTTCATAGCTGGAGTTTGTTTTTCTTGCAATTAATTAATATCATGACAACCCATTTGTGTTCTTTTGAGAAACCGACGAGATATTGATGCTGCATAAGGATTCTTTGACTACCTTTCCATCCTGTACCGTCATTTTCATTCTTTACTTAAAAAAGTAACATTTTTTTTAACTACTCTAATTAATTTTTTAAATTAAATAATTTTTCATAATATTTTTACGGGGTTAAATTTTTGAACTCTCTAATTTACAGTTTATTATTTACAAATATAAGAATTTTTATTAGCTTTCAACTAAAATGATTTTCATTAAGATTTAAATTTACATTATATTCTGTAGAGATGAACTTGTTTATTAATTAAATCAAGCAATATCTTGCTAATAAGATATAATAATAAAAAATCACAGACAAAAATTAGTGCCACGTCACTCTTATTCTTTCGGAAGGTTGCAATATTAATTTATATGCCACCCGATCCATGGCAATTACCAACATAGCTTGTACTTGGTTAGAGTTTACTATGTAGAAATATCTTTCCTTGTTGAAATGATCGGGTTGCGGAACGAGGAAGAACACACCAAGTTTGGTGGGAAAATGTCTCCTTGGAGAGCTTTCTATTAGGTGACCTTTGATACAAGAGTTATTTTTATATTCCTGAGAGTGTTAGTATGGGAATGAAATAATTTTAGGTATAAGATTTTAAAAAATATTCTCATCTATAATATATTCTTAGACATGATTTTAATTGATTATTCCCACAAAATTCTTCCCACGATGAAGTGGTGGGTTGAGAGGATTCCCATGACATAGGAATAGTTTTAGGATTATAAAATTACATTTTTACCTATCCTTATTATTAGCAATCCTATTCCCTCACATTTGTCTCTCGACATTCTTCTCCTTTCTCAATTTTCTTCATAAGCTGCCTGCTTGAAGTTCAGTGGCCTTCAGCAACACCTCGTCGTCTCATCTGCAACTAAGGTATTTTTCTTTTTCCTTTTATGCAAAATCTTCTCTTGTATTTTATTTCTCTATTTTTTCTCTTGTTCTTTATGCTAAATTTTGCTTCTTCATTTGTTCTTCCTCTACTGCAACTCCTAACCCAACCCCACCTACAACCCATCACTAACTCAGCCCCACCGATAACCCATCCAATGCTGTGGCAATCCAATGTTTAGAAAAGGCATGGAAAACCACCCATTCCAAACAAATTCTTCATCGGGATTAGATCTGGATGATTTACTAGATTTTTTAGCTATGACACTTTTCCTTAATGTTACTCATACACCTACTAAACGTGAACTAGAAAATGCACATCAGAATATATCTTTTTTATACTTTACATTAATGAAAACCTCCATTGAAACAAAATGGCAACATCATAATAACTATCAAAGAACAAATAAATAATATGATAATAAACTTCCAAGAAAAGTAAATCTCAACACTGATAATATGATATTTTACTATCATTGTAAGTATATTTGTTGTTTTTCTTGTAAGAAGATTGTTAGTTTGGATATTTTTCTATTTCTTCCTTAATATAATTTTCTAGTTATATTTGCTTGTAATAAATTTTTATTATTTAGCTAGGAAATTTTTTCCTTTCATTTATGTAAAGATGGAAGTAAATAGTCATCCTAAAACAACGCAACCAAAGCATCAATGGTCAGCATTTGAAGACACCAAATTGGTTGAGTGCTTATGTGATCTTCCAACTAGTTGGAGAGGTGATAATGGCACTTTTAAGCCTGACTATAGTAAGCAGTTGCAGAAAATGCTTGAAGAAAAGATCCCTGGTTGTACTTTGAGGGCAAGTCCTCATATTGAATCAAGGGTGAAAGAATTGAAGAAGCATTACAATGCAATTTGTGAAATTATGGGCCCTAGAGGGCCTAACGGCTTTGGCTGGAATGACAATGACAAGATGCTGATATGTGACAAGGACCAATTCAAAGATTGGGTTAAAGTAATAATAATTGTTCATATTTCTATAAGCTATTATATAATCCATTGTTATATTTTAATACTTTTGTTATATTTATTCTATTTTTGCAGTCCCATCCACAATCTGCAGGGCTTTACAACAAGTCATTCCCTCATTTTGATGCATTAGCTGGAGTTTTTGGTAAGGATAGAGCAACTGGAGATGGGGCAGAACATGCAATTGATGCTGTGGAAGCAATGGAGTTTTTGTTTATTTTGCATTTGTTTTTATTAGGGGTATTTATGGAAAATTACCACTCATTCTCGAAAATATTGTCTTTAAACCAAATATAGGAATACAACATTCCTAAGAATATTATCAAACATTTCCAAGAATGTTCAAGGCCAACCAAACATGGGTTTGATAAATTTCCAGAAATACCATTCCCAGGCATCATATTTCCAAGAATGAAAAATCAACTCCCGAACCAAACGCCCCTTAGTGTCCATGTAGACAGAGTTGCAATGCATATTCCCTATTTCAGGACTGGAGTGCACTCTTTTTATGTTGTCAAGTTCATTGAGCTCTGCCTGCACTTCTAATTTTATCACGTTGTGTTCTTAACTTTTTGTCTGTATTATTAATGGAACCTTTTTTCTTTTTAAGACTACTTCCCGTGAGACTAATTACACTTGAGAGTCAACTTTGCCCTTTTTACTAATGGGACCTTTCATTGTTGGGACAGCCACACGTTTTTAACGATTTTTTAACGAGCATTGATTTTTGTGCCCGAGAGAGAGACTAAATATAAGGCTGTTTGATATTTAAATTAGAAGGAAAAAAAAAAGTTAAAAATTATTATGATTCCTTGTTTGATATTTGATTTAGAAAGAAAAGAAAATAATTTGAATAGGTACAATATTCGTAAATCCCACTTAAATCTCATCTCCCTTAACGTGCAAATTGAGAGGAAAAAGAACCCTCCCAGCTGCCATGTTATTTTTTTTTAATTAATTTTATTACTTTTTATTTGTTTTGTTTTTTCTCTTTTTTTTTTCTTTAATAAAATCATACAAAGAAAGAAAAACTTCCTTTTGTTTTCCATTTACTAATATCAAGCAAGATAAGTAATAACTCTTATACTTCTCCTCCTCCTTTTTTCTTTTCTATTATATCTCTTTCTTTTTCTATCCCACCATACCAAACAAAGCCTTAATTTGAAAATCAAGCCTCACCATCAATTCAGCACCATCATCAGCAAATTTAACGAGAGGATATGACTTACTCCTAGTGCTAATTAGTAATTACAGCAGTTATTATTATTTCGTGTGACAGCGTCCATAACCCACAAAAGCTTACAGTCTTTCAACATCATAATATAAATTGTTCCCCTTAAGGCTTAAAATAAGGGCACATCATCTGGTGCAGATTGTTCAATACCCATACAGAACCTAATTGGTTATATATTTACATTAAGAATGAAACATCAGCGTCAGCATCCACATCAGCCACCTCTATTATGAGATTTTTGGTGGAAGGCAAACCAGCAGTAACAGCTTCTTCAATACCACATTCGTTTGTCCCTCTTCTGATCTTGAAGTAACCATCCTGCAATTTAGATTAAATTAAATCATTAGCTAAGGCACATCTTTAGTAACAAGAAATTCGAGCTAAAGAATAATTCGAGAAACATACATCTCCCCAACTTCTATTCCACTGATTTGCGAGAAGCTGAAACAGTGAAAAGTAAACAATCAATATATAATTCCGATAACATGCAAGTCTAGAAAAAAAAAATCGAAGGTCAATCATCAGGAACATGTCAACATACCCAATAGTCCTCCCCATCATCAGTTGTTCCCCACCCAATCAGCTTTACAGCATGACCGCCTAGTTCATAACCTGTGATGTGTTTGTAAACTCCTGATTTGTAGTGAGCAAAATCCTGTAAAAAGGTCAAATGAGTGAAATCCTCATTTTATTTGAAAAACAAACAAACGAAACACATAATATGCTTGCGACTATTCCACACACAAGAAAACAAGATTTTATAAAAATGTAATCATTATGTTTGAGGTCTGAAATTGCATGCAAAAGGACGGGAGAATGGTTCCAGATGTTTTTGTTAATTGAAAGGTCACTGGCAAAGAGGGGCTCTTCTCAGAGCTTAAACAGGAAGGATGTACTACATAATAATCATATAAAGTATTCGTGTATGATAGGGACATGAAAGTGAGATAGAAAGTTGCATATAAGAGACCAAGCAACAAAAACAACAACAACAACAACTGAATCTTAACGTTCATGCTTTTAATAAAGTAAATCCAATGACTCAAAATCTGACTTTGATTAAAAGTTGGGTTGTGACTTGTGACCCATGGAGGACATAATAGGGCCAGGTTGTACAGTAAGGTCTGTTTTTTTTAGGAGTGTTAAATTGTGTCCCCAACAATTCTAACACATACTAATTTCTAATTTGAAATTCTTATTTTCTATCCTAAGGTCAAACAACAACCTCAAAGTACCAAACGTGACAATTGCCCCATTTTTGTTATGATTTGGAAATTAGCACCCAAACCAAGGAAGAAAAATAGCAAGGAAAGGAAAGAAATCAAAGCCCTTGAAGCTCTTTCAAGTGTTGGACCAAATTTTTGTGATTGCCTAAATTACTTTCTCTTCTCATCCACACAGATTTAGTAGACTGACTGCTAAGAATCAATCTTATACTCAAGAACCCAATAAATTTTAATTCCAAATCCCTTCTCAACCAACCCCGAACTCAATGATCCCATGAATGAGCATCATATATATCCTTGCAAAGCCCATTACTACTTTTAGGGTATTAATCAAGTCTTTACCTAGTATTTTGGTCCCAGACTTTTTCCATTTAGAGCTTCGACTACTAGCCCAAGAGTATAGGCTGAGTCCAGGTTTCTCTTTCAGTTGAGTTTTAAATTTCATTGAGATTACTTCATTCGTAGTCTAATCCATCAGTACATCCCAATGCAAGCATATGAAGCTGGAGAATTCAGTTGTAAATGTTGCTTCTCTTGTACAATTCTTAGAGCTTGACTGTTGCCTTCCCAAAGAACATAAAAAAGAAGCAAAATTCGCTGGTTTGTTTGTGTATTGGGGGGGAGGGGGGGTATAAGACTAGCTAATAGCAAGCATTTATGCTGGCTATGAATTCTTAATGAAAATTGAAAACCACTATGTTAGAAGGAAAAAGAAATAAAAAATACTATAAATTTCTCAAGCCTACAGCTTTATCTCCTACTCCAGTCCCATTTATCTAATCCCTATCCCTTTCCCCCTTCAATTATCCCGCTTAAGGTTTTTACCCCTAAACAACCCTTAATCATCCCATCTTCAATTCTCACATTCAGTAGTGGAGCCAACACCCAAGGGTCAGTGGGGCCAATTAACTATAATTAATTGTTTGACATATATCAATTAAAAAGTATTTTAGCATAAATATATCATCAGAGCCATTTTGTTTTGCACAATATTGTTTGAGCAAAATTGTTGACATTAACCAAGATTCGATAGAAGACTCCCTAGATTAGACCTCAAAACCTTGAAATATCATAATCTGATTTGAGCCATTTTGAACATCTTGATTCTACAGTTTTATTAGTTTGTGAGAAAAAATGTTGCTTTAAAATCAGTTTTCTATTTAGATATTTTTCTATAACTATTCCAAGAAATTAGTAACATATATAATTCAGACAAAAAAATTAGAACGTAACAAAAAACTTCAAATATTTAACAATCTAAAAACAATTGAGCAACATGTATAAAATTTTAACGTAATCTTTAAACTACAAACCTAATTTGGATTCTTGGCTCTCTCTCTCTCTCTCTCTCTTAGTGGGTAACATAGTGGCCAAATGCAATGCCTTCTCTTTACCCACTGCTTTGTCTTATTTAGCTGTAATTCTATTATTGATTCAACTTCTCTTGTAGCTAAAATACTGGTTTTTTTAGCATTTTTTGACGTGTCAAACTTGTAAAAATTCCCACTTCTACCAGATTTTAAGAGTTGGAATTCAAAAGATTTCATAAGTTAGTGAATTCCGTAAATCCAACACGTGGCTCCATCACTATTCACATTGCTACCCTAAAATGAATATCCCAACTTCATAATTCATAGTTCCTTGTATTACAACCAAGGTAGTCAAAAGCGAAAGGCGCCCTTAAGGCACTAGGGGGATTTAACGCCTTGAGGCAAGAGGTGCCAAAAAGCACACGCCTTACTGAAGAAATACGTTAACATTAGAAAAAGAAAACAGTAAAATATTTGACTATTTTGCATTGTTTTTCCATAAAAATTAACTACTTGAGCATAACATTCATAGTAAAAATAAACGATTATGATGTTCAATTTACAAAACCCTAAGCTGCTTGTTGTTAATAGTCCCAAAGACCGACAACTAGTTATTCTTTTAATATCCAGACTATTTTACCCCCTTTAGCATCACAGTTAGCAAGTTAGATGACTGGGCTTTCAGAGATTTTTTACTGTTATCCATAAGGGGCTAAAGGTATGCCTCACCTAAACTAGAAATGAGCTCCTAAGGGCCTTTTGGTGCCTTTGACTACATTGATTACAACTTAGATATCTGCACATCCTCATTCTTGCAAACACTATCCCAACATCACATCACATATGACAAGGCAAGTCCCTTCAATATTAAAAAAATAATGAACCTTCCTTTTATTTAACAACAACTCTATGAGAATGAGATACACATTGTTAAATCATTAGCCTAGGCTTGAAGGATGGTTCTTCAAACTCCAATATCCCCCCCATACAGCTTTATCAAACCACTCTTCATTTTCCAACTCTTACCAATACTTCAATACGGGGTTTTGGTCCTCCTTCATGTAAAGTCTTGAAAGACTAATACTCATCTTCAGAATTCCAACATAAAGTCAATCCACAATCTAGTTTTGGAGTACAATATAACCTGCCAAAACAATGCAACATAGATCTTCACCCTAACAGGTTTATAGTTAAGCAGAATGGAAAGCCTCAAATGGTTGAAGTCACTCCTTGGTCTAAGTCTCCTACAATTGAATATTCTCTTCAATTTCCCCACTAATTTTTCTGCTAAACCATTGAAACCTAATAGATATTTCTCATTCCTCTCAATACCTATCCATAAGTTCATGTTTTATAAATATCTTTTGCACGTCACATCACAACATGAAATCCAATCTCAACCATTTCTCTCCATAATAGTTACACATACAGATCCAAGATAAATGTTACAGCACTAAACTATCTTTGAATAGAACAAGAATTTAGCAAATTGCACACAAAGATTCTGCAATAATATAGACTTCATGTCTGGGTGGACTAGTGCAACAAGTTATATTGCAACTGTCAGACAAGCAAAGAACTCCAACTCAGTGAGCATGGAGCTGGAAGAAAATAACTTTTCAATCCATGAACATCTAGACCACCACTTTTTCTTAACCTCTCTGTATGACATATATATATATATATAATAAAATAGCAAGTATTGGAGTTTTCAGTGTTTGTCCACAGAAGTTGCAGTAAATTCAAATATAAAAGTGTTAGTAAGAGCTTTCATTTACCTCGTAAACAGTGAAAGCGACTTCAACTGGCCCGTTCTTATAAACTTCTGCCATGATATCATAGGGATCAGACTTTATACTATATGCACTGACACTATAGTGCTTTGACTTCTTCCAAAGCAGGTTCCCATTTACACACTTTTTAACACACTTGGGAGTCCGATATGAAGGCTCACAACCAGGGTGAGAACAGCCAATTTGATCAAAGTATGGGTCACACTGCCACGTGTAAAAAATGCTGATCATAAGAAAGTCTGAAAGTGAAAAGGATATAGGGATAAATTGGGAAATAATGTATAAGTCTTTCACAAAACATTAGCATCAATTGGAGGCAATATCTAAGTGAAAAAGGAGCCTTGGGTTTTCGTCTCTAACCAATAACCATTTTTATGACTTTGCACCAAGTGGAAACTACCAAGGCAAAATTAAAACTTGATACCTCTTCAGTGACAACACCATGGTGGACTAAGTATCGCCATGCATATAGGGGATACCCCCCATCACAGCCAGATCCACACAAAAAGCCACAGCATGCGAGAAGATCATTAACAGAGAGAGAGATATTCTGCAATTAAACATATAGGATATAAATTCCTCTTCTCAAGAAGGTATGCATATAGAGAGAGAAAGGGGAGACTACAAATTTGTGGAGAATAAAACACACACACAGTCACACACAATAAGCAAGATAAAGTTCAATGTTACATAAGAAGTTTTCATTACCACGTCAAAATGAATGCAAAAACGATCTGATAATGCTTCAACAGCACCAAATGCCCAACAAGAGCCACAATGACCCTGGATCATCAGCACACGGATTAGCTAAGAACTTTTTGAACCTTGAATGTATGGAAAGCTACTAATATCAGAAAATAAGAGAATTACCTGATCTGTAATGAGGAAATTGGTTCACCAATCCATGTTATTTTCAAAAAGAAAAAGAAGAGTCAACAACTCCTTCCAAATGAACCATTTAATTAGCAAAATTCAAGGAGAAAGAGCAAGTAGGTGACCTAGAATTCTTCCAATAGTGCTACACTGCGACCAAGCTGTCCTTGCGTCAAAATTCTTTGGCAATTTCAATGATTTTGGATGCGTTATAACAGGTGTACTTCTCAGTTCCTTTCTAGGTGTTGGTTTGACTCCAAGAAGGCGCTTAAATTGTTCAACCTGTGCATCAAACACAAGATCTTGGAAACTAAAAGCATAATATTATGTAACTAAACATGTGTAAGTGATATGCAGTGATGCACAATAGAGGGTAAATAACAACAATAATAACAAGGTAGGGTAAGTTGAAGTTGAAGGCTAACTGTATAATTGGAGAAACGAGGATTTATAGCAGCCTCCCATCCTGCCTCTGGGCTTTCGTTAATCTGCTTAGCAATAGACTCCTGCATAATAACGTTAAAAAGATTCATCAACACATCGCATGAACCTAAGATCCAAATATCCATCTAAAAAAATATAAGCACCAGCCACTAGCACAGGCTATACTAACACCATTCAAGACTGTAATTATGTTCTTCGCAATTAATTTGGTAATGATATCTCTTGCGAACAAATAAATTAACCCCAGTGGCATGTGCACATGGCAAACGAGGAGATAAATTTATTGCATAGGGTGTAAATTTGAATCACCTGAAGAATACGAGAGTTAAGCTTGAGACTAGCAAGCCGTTCTGGTTCCGCCTCAGTGATCTGTCAACAACGTAGTGATT
The DNA here is from genome assembly GCA_023212625.1 of Styphnolobium japonicum. NCBI lineage: Eukaryota > Viridiplantae > Streptophyta > Magnoliopsida > Fabales > Fabaceae > Styphnolobium > Styphnolobium japonicum. Next base: position 6,324,465 of record JALBWW010000002.1, on the reverse strand, counting down.
TCAGAACTTAAACACTAACTAACACCCGAGGAGTGAACTATAGATTAGACATATAAAAAACAAACCAAATATAGCAAGGACATGTGGATATCTGGAAAGGAGGAGGTGAAAAAAAATATACCTGGAGATAATAGGCGGAGAAAGCTAGAAACAAGATCGCCAGGGGCAGAAGAGTTGAAGCCATTTCCAAGCCTCTCGTTGTTGGGATCGATAAGAATGAAAATGAATTGAAGACTGGTAGCTGATTTTTATAGATAGGTTGCTTTTCTTGTCATACAAGTGGGGTAGTGCTGAACTGCGCGAAAGGGACAGACGAGAAAAAAAAAATCTTACAGAGTGATAATTGGATAACTGATAATAAAGTAATGCGTATGGACAGGAAAATGATACCTTGCTTCATTCGCTTTGTGTTGAAGCCATGGGATGATGGAAGGGGATTTGACAAAAAGCATAAGACGACAAACCAGCTTACCCAACAAAATTAGACTTCCTTGATGCAAATTCCAATAAGGTAATATTTTTACCATTTTTTCTCAAAAGTATCTATCTCCCATGTTACCGTCTTGAATCAATTGGCCATCCTTCGAACAAGTATGGGCTGCCTGCTGCGTGATCCACACACTTCCCAACGGGTTTGGAGCACTTCCATCCATCCAACTATGAAAATTCGTATCGTTATTTTATTTTATTAAAAAAGTTTTTGATAACATGTGTTTAATTAAAAATTATTTATTACCTTTTATTAAAATATTTTAATCATTTAAGGAAAAAATATTAACTTTTACAAAAAAAATTAAGATATTAAATAAAAAAAATACATACAAACTCCACTTTAAAGTGTTTACAAATAGTTATTATAAACTTCTAATTTTATCAATTAAGTCTTCAAATTTAATAAATTTATGTGATTGATCATTTTATTCACTTATTTATCGTTAATTTGCTAACAACATGTGACTAGTAAATGATTATTCAACATATGATTAATTTATGAGTTCAAATAGTAATAATTAAAATTACAAATTAATTTTAACATATGATTATTTAAATATTTTTATTTATTATGTATTTTATTTTATATATTATTTAATTAATTACATGTTAAAATTAAAATTTTAATTTTATTATTATTATTTAAACCCATAAATCAATCATATATTGACACATATTTTAATAATCAAGTGTTAGTCACAAACTATTAGTGACTTAACGGTAAGTAAGTGGGTGAAATGATCAATTCCATAAATTTATCAAGTTTAAGAACCTAATTAGTAAAATGAAAGTTTATATTAGCTATTTGCAAAAGCCTCAAAGTTGAAGGGGTATGCATGTATTTTTCATATTAAATACTTATACCTTTCATTTAATAATTTTAATTTTAATTTATTAACTCTAAAAATTATATCCTTTATTTTTTAACGTATCTAAAATGGCTGGCTCAGCCGACCCTAATTCATATAGGTTAGGGTTTTATGAGTCAAAAAAAAAAAATCACTTTATAAATAGATTATTAAGATTTTTGTCCTAATGCACCTCTACATGGATCATGACCAGCGCATTAGATATAAAATATTTTTAATTCATAAATTTAACAAAGTTATAATTTCTAAATAATAAATGTTTAAAAGACACGTAAACAAACATTAGAGAGTAAAGTAAGTGATATCTCTAAGTGTAAAATAACAAATATAAAGCTAACGCAATCACATTAATGTGTGTGTAATGAAAAATTAAATAAAATAATAATACCTGAGCCAGCCAACTTAACCCTGACTCACTTTATTTTATGTGTTATGTGGACTAGGCCGAAATGTAAACTTATTAAATTGGTTATTTAAATGGTTGTCAAGCTCTTGAGATTTTACAAAATAACACTATCTTAATTTACGGTCAAATAACACTCAGCCTATTGATATCTTATAAATGGTAGAATTTGTTAAACAAGATGAAATATTTTGTTTAACCCAAACAACTAATTATGATTTACTTTTTATAACTTTTGAAACTTTTGTTAAATTTGATGATAAATATATATATATGGCTCATCATTAATTGTTACCCATAACTCGTCACAACAATTATTGCTATATCATCTCTACATTATCCAATGTTCAATGAATATTGCTAAATGTTGAGTGGTAAATGTTATTTTGTGTAACAGGATTTGAAACTCATTATAAAATAGTAGAATATGAATATTTGATTCAGAGTCATTAGGTGCAACCCCAAGGGTTATGACCCTTACAAAGTTGTCAATGACAACCCCAATGCTATTTATGTGTCACTTCTTATGAGTTTGCACGTGTCACGATTACAAGAATTATTGTTAATAATCATGAACAAGGTTTGGCGATGACTTTTCTTTAGATTTTATTGTAAAGTTTGGTACAAATTACAAAGTTATCAAAAATTAAATCATAATTAATTGTTGTGACTAAACATGATATTTCATTCCATTTCAAAGTAAATATTTCTATAACATTACTTATGTTACATTTTAATTGTAATTATAATCCAATTATTTTAAATGTCAATTTGAAAATCAGAATTTTCCAAGACATGGCAGTAAAAGTTATGAAACTAAATATTTTAAGAAATTTTTAAAACTTTCATATAATATATACATGTGATATGAAATGGAGTTTCAAATATTTAAAATTGTGAAATTATAGTACTACCATCACACAATATAACTTTATTTTTTATACTAACAGGCCAGGCCTGAACCTAAATCTAAAAGTAAAATATCAAGCCCGAATAGTGGCTTGGCCTAAATCCAAGCTAACCCTCATGGCGACCCCCAGAACCCACTCTCATTTGGGCTAATCTTGGGCTGGTAAGTGATAATGGCTTATTTTAGCATCCACTTTCAAGTCAGTTAAGTTTTTATTTTCAATCCCCTCGGCCTCAACTTGACCGTACTGGACTGAGGCCACTGCTGTATCCCAAGAAAAATAAAAATAAAAAGGAAGAAAACCTCGATGCCCGATTCCTTACACCAAATAATGGTTGTCCGACCATCCAAAATTTTATTAGAAAACAAAAATTCAACCCACGAATTAAGTTGGTTAGAGTGGAATGAGTTTCATCATTTTAAACATTAGATTTAATTTTAATTTACAGTGTAAAATTTTTTTATATTGTTATTTAATTATGTATTGGCACATCATTAAAAGTGTTAGATTTTTGAGGTAGTTGTTATAAAAGTCAAACTCTTTTAATGAGTTGGTAATATATGATTAAATAACAGTATAAAATTTACACAAACTTTACACTAACAGTAAATTAAAATTAAACTCTTAAACATTTTATATTTGATTTAATTCTTAATAGTGTATACGGAGAAAACGTTAAAAAAGTTCTCATTCATATACTTCTTAACCTCTTACATTTCGAGGGGTTCAGAAAAAAAAAAAACTTACATTTCGGGTGACATTGGTTTAAAAAGAAAAAAAAAAATTCAAAAGGAAGTGGATGGAAAAAAGAGGAAAGTGAAAAAAAGAAAAAAAAAGAAAAAGAAGAAGAACGAACGAGGAGAAGTTTGAAGGCATAACAAAGCAAAGTCACCAGAGATTTTCGTTTAGCTTCTTTCCTCAAGCGCAAAGACAATTCGAGCATCGGAGGCGGAGGCTAACCACTCTGAATTCGCGTCAAATATTTGTGAAAGAAATCCTCTCATATAGAGCGAGGTTTTGCTTAGTTTAAGAAACAGAAAGGAAAGGAAAGGAGCATGGTTGTTGAGGAGGGAAGAAATTTATAAGTTGATGTGCGTTCATCATCAAGGAACGCACATTCCTCAAATCTACATGGAAAGTTTGAATTCCAGAAAGATTTAAACTAAATCTGCTGGACCGAGTCCGATCGGAAGCTATTGTCTCGGTCATCGCTGATTTCCAAAACTGTATTTAGCTATCAAAACAGAAAAAAGATGCTGCGCTTGAAAGCGTTCCGGCCGTCCAATGATAAAATCGTTAAGATCCAATTGCATCCGACGCATCCATGGATGGTCACAGCCGATGATTCAGATCGAGTCTCTGTTTGGAACTGGGAACACCGCCAGGTACACTGTTTTCTTGCTTCTTCTTTAATTTCTTGCCTATAATCTAGTTGCCTCCTTTTATTGTATTTTAATTTTAACAGAAACCTCCTTCAGGTGATATATGAGCTAAAAGCTGGGGGAGTAGATGAGCGACGTTTGGTCGGCGCCAAGTTGGAGAAGCTAGCAGAGGGAGAAACAGGTTAAACACTTGTTGGCTTCACTTAAATAGTAATTGTTGTTCTATTATAGAGCTGCTGCATTTGATTTTATTGCATGGATTTGGAAACGTAAATCTCATTATCGGTAAAAATTACTGTACTAATGGACTTGTGTAACAACAATTGTCAACAGAAATTTGTTATTTTTTATTTCTTTTTTGGCATTATTCCATTTTGTGGCAAGGGAAACTTATAATCGTCATAGTTTAGCTTTATTTGGTCCTAATTTGTATGAAGGTTCACAGGTTCCGAAATGAATTTTGTAATGAGTAGAATTGTTGGTGACTCTTATATCGAATGTCACTATAAGGTCCTAAATTTTGAGGCATTAACTAACTATCACTGGTTGCCAAATTGTTTTATTCTCAGTAGTGTAAAATCTTCAATCAGGTACATTTGCTTTGTGAGCATGAATGCTATGTTCTTGTTTGGCAAAATGCTCCTAGAATGCAAGTTTTGTTATTGTTTTAAGCTCTGACAGCGACGATTGTTTAAATTTTCCTTAATGTTGCTGGTTAGTTTTGGCGACATACTTATCTTGAGTGGTTGAATTTGTTACTTATTAGTATTATTGTGTCTTGGAAATTGTAACAAGTGAGTTTCATTTTATGCAAAAAGAAAAACAGCATGATAAACTGTTTCTTAAACATTATTGGTGTCCTTCAACATTTCTGAACTGATCTAGTACCAAAACTTTATAATGATTTTCTTTTTTTTGTTTGGTAGAGTCCAAAGGGAAACCCACAGAAGCCATTCGCGGAGGAAGGTAATATACCCACGCTTTATGTTTTTGTATCTTTTTCTGACTTTTATGGTTCATTTATTTATCATGACTCTATACCTGCCTTAAAGTGTTAAGCAGGTGAATTTTTATGATGATGATGTACGCTTTTGGCAACTTTGGCATAATCGCTCTGCAGCTGCAGAGGCTCCGTCAGCTGTCCATCATCTGACGTCAGCTTTTAGTTCTCCTGCCCCATCAACAAAAGGGAGGCATTTTCTTGTCATATGTTGTTTAAACAAAGCTATATTTTTGGACTTGGTGACAATGCGTGGCCGTGATGTACCAAAGCAGGAGCTTGATAACAAATCCCTTCTCTGGTAAAATTTTATTACATTATTCAATTTTCTGCAGCTCCTTCTGTCATTGATATTAAAATTGCTACAAACTATCTATTAAGGCAAGACATGTTAGCTATCTGATAGCTTCTGGTACTTTTGTGGCACTGCTTATCCAGATCATCCTTTTTCTACTTTTTATTCTGTGAAGTTGTCATTGATATAATTTGATGTACTCCAACAGTCCAACTTAAGCAATGCTTTTATGTTGTATCAAACTATGCCAATATTTATTTGTTTGCAGCATTCTTGCCTGGTTCATCTGGGATCATGACAACTTTATATGACTCTGAATAAAACAATGAGAATAGTTGCATTCTGGTGGAGTCATCTGACAAATACAGTAGGATTCCTTAAATTTAATTATTTCAAAGGCTATGGTAATTTTTTCAGTAAAATAATTTACTTGTAAATTAAAATTTAGTTCTCCTTAAATGGTTTGTGTTAGAGATATAAAACCATTCATGTGCCTTCACCTAAAAAGCTTAAGCTATTGGGATAGTTGGTTCTTGACATGATATCAGAGCCTCTGTGACCTAATGGTTAGGAGTTTGATCCTTACCTTCCCCATTCTTCTAAAATAAAAGTTGAAGTTCAGCACAAGGTAGAGTGGGCCTGTGCATTGTCCATGCTTTGAGCTCAAAGGGCTCTTGCGTGAGGGGGCGTGTTAGAGATATAAAACCTTCATGTGCCTTCACCTAAAAAGCTTAAGCTATTGGGATAGTTGGTTCTTGAAAGTTTGTAATGTGTAGTGTTGTTATTGGCTTCCCCACTGCCAGATACGTCTCTTTCACAGATATGTGCACACACAATCATTGAGACATACATATACGTACTGAATGGGTGGGCATTTGCATGTATAAATTGCTGAATTCCCAATGGTGATTTGTCTATATGCAATTCTTTGCTTGCCTTGTTCTTTGCTGTTATTCTAATAATTTTGTACTGATTCCAGTCCTTAGTGTGAAAAATCATCACCTTCTCATTTAAATGTATCAAACTTCAGCTTTATTCTTTGTCTTGATTCTTGACGTAATTTTAGCATCACATATGATTAATCCCCTGTGCTTCATATGACATATAATTTTGTATTATAGTCCTAAATTAATTGCCAAGAGCACATATAGTTATTTACCATATTTTATTTTTATTTTGCGATCTTTATGCACACTGTATAAGTTGTTTCCGTCTTCCATTTTTATCTGCTGTTGCAGCATGGAGTTCCTTTATAGATCTGGCGTTGGTGATGGCCCTCTTGTTGCTTTTGGAGCATCTGATGGTGTCATTAGAGTTCTCTCAATGATTACTTGGAAAGTGGGTACCTAAAATATTCTTATAATTACAACTATTAGCATGTTATCATGTTATGTGATTCTATTGTTCCTTGCAGCTTGTGCGAAGGTACACTGGAGGTCATAAAGGATCAATCTCTTGCTTGATGTCCTTCATGGCTGCTTCTGGTGAGGTAAATCTTGATTCCCCATTGAAGAACTTATGCTACTTTATGATACTATACTGGCATTATTGTTAGGATTCTGTTGCACTCCTCATCTATGCTTTAGCAAAGAGTAATGTTACTTTACACCCTCACACTTTTCCTATATTCTGTATGGGTAGACATTGGATCAGACTTGTGTAGGTGTTGATGTGACTGCTCTGCACATATCTAATGGCTACCTGTGCAGAGTGTGACTGTGTAGGAGTAAAATTACTCATTAGAAAAACCTGGTTTTGTGAATGTGAATGGACCTATTGTCATTGTTTATTTTGTCAAAACTTGCAAACTTAGTATTTAATTCCATGCTCTCTTGGATACTACATCTCTTCAAGTGGAGATAATTTCATTTGAAGGGAACATTTATAAAATTCTATTATTTTTCTTTTATTTATTTTCTGATAGAAGAATAATTCATTAAGGTAGGAAGAGTACAACACTGAAGGATTAGGAATCCTCCTAAAACAGGAAAGAAAATGACAAAGAAAGGAAAACAAAGAAGGAAATTTCCTATTCACAAGAGCAATTCAGTCCCTTTGAATATCATAATCAGACAGGAAACTCCCATGAAAAACCCATTCGCTGAAATCCAGAGGCTAACAACACAAGCCCCTATCCACCAAAGATGAGGAATAAGAGACCACTAGTTCAAGATTCTTCCATCACTCTGACTAACTACACCACACTCTCCTACCAAAAAGAGAAAAACATCAAAATGCCTTATTCTCTTTTCTACTCCCAAAATTTCTAAAATTGATAGAAAAAAGGCCTCCAAGTTAGGCAGACATATGCACTGTTCCCCAAACAACCCAAACAACTTACTTGTCAGCTGCCAAGCTATCTCATGCTGCAAGATGAGATTGATTTTCGTCTTGGAGCTTTTATGGATCATAACAAAATGTCAGGAGAGGGTGTTGTGAGGTCTACACACCTGCAAGTAACATATCATTAGTGCTAAACTGCTAATCATATTGAGTTTCACAGACCAAACAATACCCTTAACCTTAGGGGGAGCATTAGCATTCCAAAAAGTCGTCAAAGGTGGCAATTTTTTATTTGTACATATTGTGATTGTAAGCTCAATGTTTTGAGGTTGGTGTGTTTGCGAGGTACTTCTGGATTATTGGATGCTACTGCTGCCTAGCTGTGAAGACTCTTTTATCAGCTTGTTCTAATTTCTATGGGTTATATTTATATTTGTACTAGCATTACTAGTTCCAATATTATTTGCAGAAGTTGCATTTTGCAGTAGCATTGTGCCGAACAGGATAATTTATTGGGAAATTGCAATTGCTAGTTAATCTTGTTAAATCAAATGCATGTGCAGGTTTTGCATGATTGATTATCTCTATGTATTGTTTTTATGCTTGGAAGTTGTTGTACTTTGGTGTGAAGTTTCAATTATTTTTTTGGGTTCTGTTTGACTTTCAGGCTCTTCTGGTTTCGGGTGCTAGTGATGGATTGCTTATACTTTGGAGTGCTGACCATGGACAAGATTCACGAGAACTTGTACCCAAGCTAAGTTTAAAAGTACCATCCTTTTCCTCTTGTTAACTCCATTTTGTCAGTTAGTTCAATAATTGGTGAAAGATGAATCAAATTATTGCTTAGTATGGCTACAAAACAGGGGTACATCATCATTAGTGGTGGCTTAACTATGGTTGCTATTTCCTCTCTGGTTAAGTAAGTGCATTGATATTTGGTTGAGTTTAATATGGATATGAGATTTGTAATAGAAAAAGAAGGCCTAAAGTCCAGGCACAAAGTGAAATGCAGAATCAAATTGAGGAGAATAAAGTTAAATTCTGATATTTTTCTTCTTAATATGCTTCCAGCTTATTTTTCTTTTTCCTTTTCTTTTTCTACCCTATTATTCTTTTCTGTATGACTTGTAATTTCATTGGTTTATGATACCGTGTGATGCATCTAGGCACATGATGGCGGGGTTGTAGCAGTTGAGCTTTCTAGGGTGATGGGAGGTGCTCCTCAGCTAATTACAATTGGTGCAGATAAGACATTAGCTATATGGGACACAGTCTCCTTTAAGGTGTGGTAGTGGTACTAACACCTGGATATTTTTAATTCTGTGAAAATTCTCCTGGTGACTAGAAAGACTTGGCATGAATTATTAATTTTATTATTATCGCCTGCTTTTAATTCTCAGGAACTGAGGCGTATAAAGCCTGTTCCGAAATTGGCTTGCCACAGTGTGGCTTCGTGGTGCCATCCTCGAGCTCCAAACCTTGATATTCTAACTTGCGTCAAAGATTCTCACATATGGTATGTAGTTGTCTTTCTCCTTTGGTGGCTTTAAGTTTCTTATTTGTTGATATGATGATGAAATATATTCATTATACATTTGAATAATTTTTTTTAAAACTTTTGTTAGGGCTATCGAACATCCCACTTATTCTGCTCTCACAAGGCCATTGTGTGAATTGACCTCAGTTATTCCTCCACAAGCTCTTGCTCCTAATAAGAAACTGAGGGTATGTGGCTATCATTTAGCATTTTGTTTGATTTGGTTTAGTATATCTTTTGTTGCTTGTATAACTTTTTATTAAGCTATACGTTCAAAGCATCCAAATACTTTGAGAATGATCATTTTGAACAGAGGTAAGGATAGATCAACATTGAGTGAAACAAAATCTGTGGAAAGCAACTCTTGTAGGGAAATTACTGAAAATTACAATATATGTCTTGCAGCATATGACAATAATATTTTTATACAGTTAGTGAACTTTTATTTTTAAAATGCTCTTTTTGTTGACTCTACCTGGTTTATTAGGGTTTGGTCAAACTTAAATTTACCACTGATTTGTGCTGCAGGTGTATTGTATGGTTGCACATACTTTGCAGCCACATCTTGTTGCTACTGGAACCAATATTGGTGTTATTATCTGTGAGTTTGATGCTAGATCTCTTCCACCTGTAGCTCCCCTACCAACACCATCAGACAGCAGAGAGCATTCTGCCATATTCGTAATTGAAAGGGAACTAAAGCTATTAAATTTTCAGTTAAACAACTCAGCAAATCCATCTCTTGGAATTAATAGCTCCTTGTCGGAGACAGGAAGATCTAGGGGAGATTTTTTTGAACCATTACCTGTCAAGCAGGGGAAGAAGCACATTAGTACACCTGTTCCACATGATTCATACTCAGTTCTTTCTGTGAGCAGTTCAGGAAAGTAAGTTGCCTCTGACTTTTGCTACAGTTTTATTGGTGTTACTTTTTTATTTTTCCTTCTATAAATCAAGTTTGTAATTAAAGAGTGAATAATATTCTTCTTCAATATAATTTAATGGTCTTGTTTTTCACTACAGAATATACAACGCATAAAATTCTAACTTTTGGTATTCCACATATAACAGTCACAACACACAATGACTTTATTTTATTTACTATATTTGTGGTTTATATGTTGTAGTCTTTCTATGGTTAAGCTACCTCCTCTTCTAGCCTTTAGTTTGTTAAATTTTAGTGCCTTTTCTGTGTACTATGGTTGCTTTCTTACTGCATCATATATTTGCAGGTACCTTGCAATCGTTTGGCCAGATATTCCTTATTTCTCTGTCTACAAGGTTAGTGATTGGTCAATTGTTGACTCCGGCAGTGCAAGGCTTCTCGCTTGGGATACATGTCGTGACAGATTTGCTATATTGGAATCAACATTGCCTCCTAGAATTCCTGTAATTCCCAAGGGTAGTTCATCAAGAAGAGCGAAAGAAGCTGCTGCAGCACAAGCAGCAGCAGCTGCAGCTGCAGCTGCTTCCACAGCTTCTGTTCAAGTCCGCATCTTGTTAGATGATGGAACATCAAATATACTAATGAGGTCTGTAGGTGCACGCAGTGAACCAGTAAGACTCTTTCTCAATCTGAAATTATCCTTATAAAAATTTCTCGTAATAATCTAGTCTTTTATGATTTCTGGCTTTTCTGGTGGCAATGCTTCTGGTCTTATTTATAAGACTAAGACTTCTGCAATTTTTTTAAGTAAATGACAATAATTAAGATGTCATTTATCTCAGCTTGCATTTGTTTTTGTTGATATCTACTACAAATACAGATGTCAATTACTTTCTTAGAAATTGTATATATAAAAAAGAAGAGGGGGGCTGAGAACTTTTAGATAGATTAATGCTAGCTTTGATAAATTGTGTATATTAATTGATTAATGACTAGCACAAGGTTGTCCATGGGTTGGTAGGGAATTATTGCTATTTTTATGCAATTGCCAATTTGGTGCTATAGAAACTAACTTATAAGATAATTTGCTGGTGGAAGGATTTCGTGTTTACTGTTTCAAGCAAAATATCATATTGAAGGTTCACCTCCTCTGTCTGTATGAAATTGGCTGCAGTAGTGTTTTCCTAGATGTATTAAACATATTTAAGATTTTAGAAATCTTTAGAATAAATCCACTTCTGTATTGCCAACAGTGAGAAGACTGTGTTCTTTTCTATATAAGGATAGTGTAACCTTCTGTGCATGTTATTCTTCAAAGGGTACTCCTTGAACACAGGAACAATAATTTGAATGTTGGTGCCTTTCTAACTCATGTATCTCTTTTAGGTCATTGGTTTGCATGGAGGGGCACTACTTGGCGTTGCCTATCGAACATCTAGGAGAGTCAGTCCTATTGCTGCTACAGCTATTTCAACAATCCAGTCCATGCCCTTATCAGGTTATGGAAGCAGTGGTCTTTCTTCTTTTACTACTTTTGATGATGGATTTTCTTCACATAGATCTCCAGCTGAGGCGGCACCTCAAAACTTCCAGCTATACAGGTGAAACTTATAATTGTTGTACTATAAAAGAAAATTATAATTAGTTATTCGACATAGTTCATCAAGTTTCCTTATGATTCACATCCTTCATTCCTTGAAGTTATTTTTTTTGGCCTACCAAATAACAAAGTGTTGCCTTTTTAAGAGCAGAATGCTCACGTATATAAGGGTGCTATGCTCATGGCTGTTTTGAGGAAGTTTCCATTTCTGATATGCAGAGATATGGGCAGCCTTGCTGCAATCTTGTTTTTCTCTATTTCCTTTTTATTTTCATTTTCTGTTTTGGAGTGTATTTTATCGGCCTACTAGTTGTACTTTCCCTCTTTTCTATCTAATATTATTTCTTTTTGTATTAAAAATAATAAAAAAAGTGGTTCCTATGATGTTCATACTGACACTATTTGAAGGATGGGATGCTCGAAGGAGCAAATGAATGTTAGGTGTGTAGTTAGTATGCAACCTTCCTCTGCCTACTGGAATGTCTTTTGAGAATGGTTGCTAAAGTCTAAGGTAGTTCATTTTGTATGCATTGATATTTTTTGTCACAATCATATAGTTTGAGGCAGAATTGGGAAGCTTTGAACTAACAAAGTCCCTTCATTTTTTTTCTTTACAAAGCTTAAACTATCTCTTCCTGTCCTTGCCCTCTCTCGCCCACCCCTGTTTGGATATTTTTTGTATGTATGCGTTTCCTATTTGATTTATAAGTTATTCACAGTTCTTTTCAAGTGAGCATGCCCCAATGTTCATGTGAATATTTAAACGGAATGATGATGTTTAATGAACTGTTACCTTTGGGTACATACTGTTTCAATTTTGCATCTAGCCCTATATCTGATTTTTACATTTTACAAGTTCCTCTCCTTTCTTGAAATTCCACTGTTTTAGAAAACTGATGAAACATAGGATGCTGACCTTATTTGTTATTGGGTAAAAGCTTAAATCTTTCTGTGGTTCTACTTTGTTTGCTAGAAGGATATAGTCTTTGTATTCCTCTGGTTCCTTTACATGTAAATCCTTTTTCCAGTTCTTTATTTGAAACACAACTATTCAAAACTTCTCTTTCTCCAAGTCTCTCTCTTTGGAAGGTTAAGGCTGAGCTCCCTCTAAGGTGAAGAATTCTTTTTGGATAATGATACTCAATAGAATTAATACGAAGGATCTTTTACAGACTCGTATACCTCACAAGGCTATTTCTACTGATGATTTTGTTACATGTTATTGGAGTTCATAGACAACAGTCATCTTCTTTTACAGAGGTTGCTTGGCAGCTACGAAATAGGGCATTTGATATTTCTGATTAGCAGTGGGTTTATCTGGCCACTTCAGACCATTTTTTAATCATCCATTTAGAGGCTGTGTAGAATTGTTTGGCAATGTGTTGTCTTCACGGGCTTGTGGTGTTTATGGTTGGAGTGAAATGCCAGAGTTCGTAGCCATGGATTTCTTCCTTCACACTAATATGGGATAGATAGTTGTTTTGGCTTTCCTGTAGTTTCGGTTCGTTGTTTTTCAGGGGTTTCTCTAATGGTTTCATGGACTAGATAGTTCTTTGAGCTAATGTATTTTTTTTCATCTCCTTTTGTTTTGTTTTGTTTTTTTAATGGTTCTAGGAGGTTTTCTTATCTTCCTTCATTGTACTTCTCTTCTTTATGTTAATAAATTCTTTGTCAAATAAAAGATACATCATATCTTAGCTGCCCGTACAAGCTGTGAGTTTGTGACTTGTATATTCGCAGCAAGTTACATGTTTTGACACAGACACTTTGTATGTGAACTGAATAATGTTAGCCATGTAAATGTGTCAATATTTAGCTAGAAGTGAAGATACGTATGGGCATTTCATTGAATATATGTAGACTCTCCAAATAATTGCTAAGTTGCTTGAGAAAAATGAATTTGATTGCATAACTATGATGCTTGAGCAAATTGGAGTTTGCTCATGGGTGTCAACTTGAGCGTGTGCTAAATTCTTGTCATTAAGTGTTTGAAACTAAGTTTATACTATCTTACAGACGTGATCTGATATACAAATGCACAAATAAATCTTTCTGGGCTTTATATAATGAAATCAGGTAAATAAATCTGATATACTAAGTTCACTGTGCATTCTTAGATTTAAATAAATTGACCAAGCTCAGACTAGCCTTTCCCAGTGATGTCTTACCTTGTTTGTCACTCTAGGATGCTTATGTGATGCGTCACCCTCAAATACCAGTTGAGGATTTTGCCTAAATCATGTGGCTGAAAATCTTGTTATATTTGTTGCAATTCTATATGGCCTGTAAACTCCTGATTCACATTTATATCAAGTTGAAGGCCAGTATTGCTTTAATCTATATTAGTTTTAGTGAGGATACAAATTTTGAGGTTTTCTTTAGATTTAATATTGCATTTGATTTTGTTTGTGATTCAGTTGGGAGACTTTCCAGCCAGTCGGTGGTCTACTTCCTCAACCAGAATGGACTGCTTGGGACCAAACTGTTGAGTACTGTGCATTTGCATACCAGCAATACATAGTCATATCTTGTTTGCGCCCACAATATAGATACCTGGGAGATGTTGCAATCCCATATGCTACTAGTGCTGTTTGGCACCGGAGGCAACTGTTTGTGGCTACACCAACTACTATAGAGTACGCTATGGGCATTGTCTACAATTTATTTATCATTAATTTTATTCAGTCCTTTTTGCATTTTTTGGCTTATTGGTCCATCATTTTTCATAAGTTTGCATTAGTTGTTTAGAAGGTGGAACTGGAAATGACAAACTACACCTCTACATTGTTAATTCCTTGTCTATCTGCTAATAGGCAAAAAATATTATCTATTCATCATGTCCAACGAAAAAAAGGGAGACTTATGATTTAGGAAATCTTGACGAACATATATCCAGTTTAGGAAGTCACCAATAATGGTTAATCCATGTTCAAAGAATGGTCAATGGTTAACTAAACATTAACTGGATTAACCATAAATCTCAACAGTGGTTAATTTTTTCCCTAATTGGAAATTTGTTTGCTAGGACTTCCTAAATTGGACTTATCTTAACTACAACAATAGCCAAGCCTTATTCCCACTAATTGGAGTCGACTACATGGATTCTAGTAGGCCATTGTGTTTGATCCTATGGGTCATTGGTCTCCCTCTACCTTTCTTTGAAAGGGCATCATCTGTAATGTCAGATCTTCTTACCGGGACCTGTGTAGGCCATTGTCTTACATGCCCAAACCATCTTAAATGGTTTTCCATAATTTTTTACTCTATATGGAGTTGCTCCAATCTCGGTATGCCCACTCAACCATCGCAACATCTTTATTTCCATTATCTTCATCTTTTGCTCATCATTGCTATTACCGCCCAATGTTTTTATCCATACAACATTTCAGGTCTAACTGCAGTTCAATAAAGCTTTCCTTTCAGTTTTATAAGCATTCTACGATCACACAAAATACCCAAGACACTTCTCAACTTCATCCCTCCTGCTTGGATATGATGTGTGACATCATTATCAATCCATCTGTCCTTTTGTAGAATAGACCCCAAGTATATGAAGCTCTCAATTTTGGGTACTTTTTTATTCTCAATTCTTACTATCCCATCATCCTCACTCCTTTGTTGATTGAACTTAAATTCCATATATTCTATCTTTGATCTACTCAAATGGAACCCATTGTTCTCCAAAGCATCTCTCCAACAATTCCAACTTAGCATTTACTCTCTTGTCTCATCCACGAAAATGATATCATTAGCAAAAAGCATGCACCAAGGCACTTCATCTTGACTATGCCTAATCAGTTTGTCCATTACGAGTGCATGCAAATAAGGTATGGGCTTAATGTCAAACCTTGAGGCAAATTATTTTTACTAGAAACTCTTAACTTACATACTAGATGTTTGAACACTTGTCACCGCTTCCTCATGCATATCCTTGGTCACTTGAATGTATGCTATACAAACTCCTTTGTCTCCCCCTCTCTGCAAAAAAAAGAAAAAAAATAAGCTATTAATCTATCTGTTTTTCTGCCAATCATTTATACGGTATCTGTCTTTCTATATGTTACTATGGTAGGGCACTTGCATCACTTGCAATACTTCCATGTGTTATTCAAAGTTTTAGTAATTAAATAAACATATTAGAGTAATTGGTGTCTATGAACCAACTATACCAACCGCTTAAACTGTTAGGTGAAGTTTCATGAATGATTTTTTATTAATATCTCCAATAGCGTAAATTAATAATCTATTTTACCTTTACCGCTTATATGTTTCGATTTTCAGAGTTGTTTTTGTGGATGCTGGGGTTGCACAAATTGACATAGAAACTAAGAAGATGAAAGAAGAGCAGAAAATGAAAGATGCACAAGCAAGAGCAGTAGCAGAGCATGGAGAGTTAGCACTAATTGCAGTTGATGGTCCCCAGGATACTACAGAAGAAAGAATATCATTGAGGCCACCAATGCTACAGGTTAAAGAAAACTCTCAACTTTTATCATCTATGGAATTGATTGCAAACAGTCAGTGTGTATTTTGTCTTTCCTCAAAGATTTAATATTTTCTTTTGTATCTAGATATGATTGATGGATGTTGCTGTTCATTCAAGTTTCATGGAAAGTTTCTCTCTTTACCTTAGTATCTGAGAATTTTTGTCTGTCTATGGCTGAAATGCTATTCAATTCTATCAAGCTTTTAGGCGAAGACTCATGAATGACTTTATATCTTTAACACCCCCCTCACACAAGAGCCCTTTGGGCTTGAAGTGCAGACAATGCATAGGCCCACTCTATCTTGTGTTGAAATTCAACTTTATTTTAAAAAAATGGGGACGCCACTGATCGAACTCATGACCACTTGGTCATGGAAGCTTTGATACCATGTCATGAACCAACTCTCCTAAAAGCTTAAGCTTTTAGGTGAAGACTGATGAATGACTTTATATCTCTAACAAATTCAAATGAATATTTTAGGTGGAAGTGTGTCTAGTCAGAATTTTTTATTTCTGTTAAACCTGCTCAGAATACTTTGGAAACTACAGTTTGGGGGTATGTTTGTGAACAATTTTGGTCTACTTTGCATCTTGGATTAGCTATTAGGTTACTTCAGTTGTAAGGGTTGTAATGAATATGATTCTTGCTTGATTTTTGCGTAGATGAAGACAATTAAATGCAATTCAAATGTATGATTCTGGTTTTATATTCAATTATCTCTAAAGCATTCAACATAATGGCTTGTGAGAAATTTGATTGCAGAGGAAAGTTACTTTCTTGTTGGTTATATATCTGGTGTCTGCTTTTTGATCCTTCTTTGAAAATTAAAATTTCTGTTTTTAATCCTCTGTACCTGCTGCACTTATTTTTCTCCACAGCTTCCTTGTTACCCTATAAGAGAAACTGCTCATTAGACTGCCCATTAACCTTGTAAGAATTACTTGTCTTAATTGGCAGTATTTCAATTTCATCATTACCCGTTGGACAAGCAGAAGACATCATTGGATATTTCATATTTTTTTGCATGTGTGCATACTCATCCTTTTATGGCCTTAAGTATATTGAACTTGTATACTAGTCACTTTGTCATCTCATCTGATAAAAGTAAACATATTTCTGGTTTCTTAACTTTCTTTTTGGAGGATAGCTTATCCTCTGCTCTTGTACTTTTTTCTTGGTCTTGTCTAATAAAATTTCTATTTTTTTTTAATAAAAATATTAAGATATTTCTTTCTTTTTGCTGCTCTAGGTGGTTCGATTGGCTTCATTTCAGCATGCTCCTTCTGTGCCACCTTTCGTAACATTGCCGAAACAATCTAAAGTTGACGGTGATGACTCTTGGATCGCAAAAGAAGCAGAAGAGAGAAAGGCCAGTGAGGTGGCTGTTGGTGGTGGGGGTGTGTCTGTGGCAGTTACTCGTTTTCCAATGGAGCAGAAACGTCCAGTTGGACCTCTTGTTATGGTAGGTGTCAGAGATGGAGTTCTTTGGCTAATTGACAGGTAATTAGGACTTCTAATTTTCAATTGAATTTTTAATCTGTCCAAGCCTGTACATATGTGCAGTTATATGTGATCTAATTTTCTGTTATTTGAGTTGTGTTCTTTGTCCTTCCCTTTAATGCATAAACGTATTATGTAACTTGGATGCTTGAACATATAATCCTTGCGTGCATCTTATTTTGGTGTATCTGTGTTTTGACATTTATTCTTATGGTCATTCACGGCAGAGAGTTTGTGTTGAAGTTGATTGTGATAGTTGTGTGCAATACCTTAAACACGGGGATATGTCTATAGTTTAGATTATAAACTACATAGCACGCAATGGCTTTTACATTAGGGTAAATTATGCTGATCTCCCTTGAGGTTTGATGAAAGTTTACTGACCCCTACCTATAGTTTCAAAAATTACACCAACCTTCCTTACTTTGAATTTATAATCTATATAGTCTAGATTATAAACTATATAGCATGCAATGGCTTTTACATTAGGGTAAATAATGCTGATCTCCCTTGAGGTCTGATGAAATTATACTGACTTCCCCTCAAGTTTCAGAAATTACACTAACCGCCCTTTGAATTTTCACCAAACAAATACCTCTTGTATACATACACCCCTTTTGTACAGATGAAAAATAAACAGAAGGAGGGTTAACTGTCCAATACTAGAGAGGGGTCAATGCAATTTTGTCAAACCTTGAGAGAGGTCAATGTAATTATTATGGGGTTACGTCCTTAGGGGAGAATGTTGCGGTGGATGAGTGGATATACAAGAAAAGACGAGATTAGGAACAAATGTATTCAAGAGAAAGTTGGAGTAGCACTTATTGAAGAAAAGATGACAGAACTGCCTAAGATGGTTTGGTCATATGAGGAGAAGACCAACAGAGGCCCCAGTGAGAAAAGTTGATCAAATGAAAGATAATCCAATTAAAAGAGGTAGAGGAAGACCAAAGAATACTTTAGGAAAAACCATTAAAAAAGACATTGATCTAAATGGTTTTTCTGAAAAATTGGTTTTTTGATCTGAATGGTTGACTTTTCTTTGTGTTAGCTCTGGATAACTTTTAATTGACATAGGTAACATGGTCATGTCTTATTTATAGATGGAGGTCAAATTTAAGGTTATTCATTTGTATTAGATACTGGTTTCAAGAGTGATGTTAATGATACCTGGGTTGTGGTAGGTACATGTGTGCTCATGCCTTATCCTTGAGCCATCCTGGTATTCGTTGCCGATGTCTTGCTGCTTATGGTGATGCTGTTAGTGCAGTAAAATGGTATTGATTTTCTTCTCTCTTGTTTTAATTGCCTACTAATTCAGATATATCTGTATATCTCACATTATACTTTTTAAAACAGGGCAAGTAGGCTTGGGAGGGAACACCATGATGATTTAGCACAGTTTATGCTGGGAATGGGCTATGCTACTGAAGCACTTCATTTGCCTGGAATATCTAAGAGGTATGCTGTATGCTTATAGCCAAGAGCTGGCAATTTTTATTGACATTCGTATGATTTTCCTTTACTCGTCCTTATGTCAGGGCATGCTTAAACTTAAAACATATTGCCGTTTTATGTTCTGCAGGTTGGAGTTTGATCTGGCAATGAAGAGCAATGATTTGAAGAGAGCTCTTCAGTGTCTTCTTACCATGAGTAACAGCAGGGATATAGGACATGATAATACCGGGCTTGGTTTGAATGACATTCTTAATTTACCAGATAAAAAACAAGATCTGGTTGAAGCTGTTCAGGGTATAGTGAAATTCGCAAAAGAGTTCTTGGATCTTATTGATGCTGCAGATGCTACTGCACAGGGAGAAATTGCTCGTGAAGCTCTCAAGAGGTTAGCTGCAGCGGGTTCAGTGAAAGGTGCTTTACAAGGTCATGAGTTGAGAGGATTAGCGTTACGCCTTGCAAATCATGGAGAGTTGACTCGGCTAAGTGTACGCAGTCTTTCTTAATCCTGCTTTTCCAATCCACTAATTTTTGGTTGTTTGATGCATGTTGGTATAACAATCAAAGCTTGCATGTTAATTCATTTGGCGCATCTTTTTTTATAAATAAATGTGGCAATTAATTTTGTGTTCTCATTCTGACTATTTTAAGCTTAGTGATGCTAAGATAACAATTAGATGTTACAGACATAGTATTTATGCTGGTTCTTCTACTAGTATACTACAGATACTAAGAAGTGATTTTGCATATATCTTGAGGCATGTATTAGTAGCACAAATTAATCTTGTATTCTTTTGTGGCAAATAAAGTCAAGTTAATTAATTTTTTATTCTTATAGTTATAGAAGTGTGTGTATGTGAGCATGCGTTTGTGTGTGGGAGAGATGGAGAGGATTATGATTACAGATAAAAGAGACTTAAGTGAAGAACTGGCATTTTATTAGGTGTAATAGAAAAAGAAACACTGATGGTATAAAGTATGACCAATAAAAAAAAAGGATGGGGGTAGAAGGAACTATGCTTGTAGTTTATGTGGTCTCATGGTTGAATGTATGAAAGAGAAACTTTGCAAAACAGGGACTGAAAATTAAAACACAGTGATCAAACCCAGGTTCTAAATGTAGAAGGAAATTTTTGTTAGTCTGAATGGTGGCGGCTTGTGCTTGCAACAGAAACTTGGCTAAACTAGGGATTCAATTTTTTCTGATATAAAAAGATATTTTTTCTAGAGAAGAGACGAGTTATAATCTGGTGTGCAAACTGAAAATAGGGAGAAGAAAAATAGACATGGAATTTACTGCAGTTAGACCTACAGCGAACTATAGGCTTACATCCATGGGTGATACAGAAAGAAAATTCACTATGATCAATGAAGATTACAAGTTGTTGTTGCTCAACACTCAAACCCTAAATCCCAATACACCCAATTCGTCACTATTTTTTAGATTGGCTACAGTCTTAAAATTTCCTTGTCGGATCGCATGGGTCACATGTCAGGTCATGCACATAATTAAATACAAGCCACTTTATAACAAGAAGAAAGTATTTACAGCGGGGTGAGGATAAGGTTTCCTTTACAAGAAAACAAAACAAAAAGGGGGGAAACCTAAGAAAAGAGAAAACTAATAATGCAGCAGGACCAACCTTGGGCTGAACACCAAAGATGGAAACACCCTTAAAACAACCTTGGCTGAACACCAAAGAGAAGCTAAGTACACAATCTTGTCCCAAAGTAGATTCAGTGACAAAGACACACCCTTAATAGGGACTTAATTATGAAACAGTGACTATGGCCAAAATAGAAATTGCAAAACTGTGATCAAGTGTAGGTTCTCTTAAGTAGGTAATGGTCTATTAACAGTAAGAATTTAACTGTAACATTATAGTCGTTCAAGTAATGCAACGAGTTTAGATCAGAAGCTGATAATACCAAACAAAGTCCCCCCTTGTCAATGACCAAATGTTACGGTTAAGTAATAAAACATTTTAGGAATTCAAACTACCAAGAGTTGAAAATGGCTGAGCTGCTTGTAATATTAATCAGGTTAGGCCAAGTGTAAATTAAGCTCCTTGCAGTCTGTTATAGAACCAAGTATGAGAGGTTTTAATTATCAACCAGATTTGTTGAGGATTGCAAGAGGGTGAATAGGTGGATGCAGATTGAAAAGGCTTAACCTATACCTAGGAGGTCTTAAAATGGTTACCAGGTGAGATTGAAAAACATTCAGGCCTTACTCTTTTATACATTAGAATTATGGCTGAGTGCAAATGTTGCGAGAGAATGATAGTAGTTTTTTACTAGAGTGAACATGGTATGAAAGGAGTAGTTTCTCTGGCAATATTCAATACTCTTTGGAAAGTTAAAGCTAGATCCATTGTCCAGACTAGATTATTTAGATTGAATTTTATTCTCATGGGTCTATGATTTGAATATCTGATTAATTGACAAGATCTTTAACTAGAAATCATTCATAGTCTCCATTTTAACCATAATTTTGTATCACTGCTGGGTAAATTTAGTATTCAATTACAATGAAGTTGGACTCTAGTTATTTGTTGTACAGTTTGAAGATTGAAAATCTATCTTTCTTCGACTAGGATTCTTCCCCAATAGATTGCTTCGCTGTATTCAGTTCCTTATAGTGAATGGACAATATGGCCCATGTTCAAAATGGAATTTTGTAAGGATTGTGCATGTCATTTATGCTAGTACTTAATATGCCTGTACTTTTTGGCCATGATTATCTACTACTGTTGGTTTAAAAGCAGCATATAGTTTGCGGAAAAGGAAAGGACTAGTGTTTGTCTCTAATATTCTAAATTTTCCAATTTTTTATTTAACTTAAGATGTGATATTTATTTTAAAATAACTGTTTGAGATGGCATGCGTTCTTCTTCCTTTTGGTTACTTTTGGGATTAACCAGTCGTCTTTAGCTCTTTAATTTTAATAGTGTTTTTTGTTTTTATCATAAACAAAGGTGTACGTTCATGCACTGCAGGGTTTGGTGAACAACTTAGTCACTCTTGGCTTGGGACGGGAAGCTGCATTTGCTGCTGCTGTTTTGGGAGACAATGCTCTAATGGAGAAAGCATGGCAGGATACTGGAATGCTGGCAGAGGCTGTGCTTCATGCTCATGTATGATTTGTTATGTACAACTAACTAGTTGATCCCTCAATTTAGTACATGTAGTCTGACCTAGTTATTTCAGGCACATGGACGTCCAACTTTGAAGAACTTGGTTCAGGCCTGGAACCAAATGCTACAAAGAGAGGTTGAGCCTACTCCATCACAGAAGACAGATGCTACAGCTGCATTTCTAGCTTCTCTTGAGGAGCCTAAGCTTACAAGTTTGGCAGAAGCAGGGAGGAAACCGCCGATTGAAATCCTACCTCCAGGAATGATGTCTCTTAATGCTCCTATCTCCATCCAGAAAAAACCAGCTTCCGCTGCTCTGAATTCACAACAACCACCAGGAAAGCCATTGGCACTGGAAGCACCTCCTACAACCACAGCAGCGCCAGTGAGTGCTACACAGCAGCCTGAATCCACCCCTGCACCAGTTAGTGACCCACTTCCATCAGAGTCTACCTCAGACTCCACCCCAGTTTCAGTGGCTGCTCCACCTCAACCAGAGTCAGGTGAAGCCATTGTAGATAATGGAGGTCCTTCCTCTGCCTCAGTAAATGACGGAGATCCAATTGTTAGTGGGGAAACCGTTCAAGCAGTGTCTACGAGCAATCCAGCACCACCCGAGGTCCCATCACAAGTAGCAGGGGTTCCGGAGACTAGTGTTCCAACTACAGTACCTGTTAGTGACCCCCTTGTATGATTGGTATTCCTACCACACTGTTGGCATCAGCAATTGGAAAATGATTTTATTTACAATTCAAGTTTTATTTACATTTGTAAAGAAATCATTCTAGAGATGAAGGAAATGTAGTAAATTAGTTTGTAATAAGTCTAGACCCCAAACATTCAATTGTACCGAGCAGCTGCTGTGTTTTCTTCTTTTTTCTCTCAATTTTTGTAGACAACTGTACTGAGCTGAAGTGTTGTCTCGTATTCTTGTGATATTTCCAGACACATATAAGAGTTGTTTTCTTTTCTTCCTTTTTTGAATTTTTGTTAACTGAATTTAAACTTTTGCTGTTTTAAAATTTTTCAAGCTCAATGCTAGTCTCCTCTCTGCCCCTCTAGTTGGTAACAAGTTTATGGACTCCAATACTATACAATTATACCAATCAGCTGCAGTGCAACAATCTTTTCTACTCAATTTTTGCCCACGGTTGTTCCAAACCGAAGTGTTGTCGCTTGGATTATCATGATATATACTGGGTATCTGAGAGCAATTGTCTGTAAGAATTAAGATAGGGAGTTGTTATGGTACCCTCTTTAGTTTTCAAGGTGAATTGTTAATCATTTATTGACTGTTAATTTCATAATAAATGTTTAAAAATTTATTAAATATAAATAATAATTAATAAATATTTAATAACTGACTTTAGATATCAATACTTTAAAAATATATATATAAATACCAAAATAATCTTCGGTAAGATGATATCTTGGCTGCCTCATTTCTTCTTCAATATGTCGCATTCAAAAGACCACTTTTTCTGAATTTAGTTAGATATTCTAGATGGTATATCTATTTGTCTAACCAAGAGGATGGTATTTTATTTGTTCACAAATAAAATAAAATAATGTGTCAAATAATATGTGGTCGAAATTTTATTTTAGATCATGTATGATATTAACTCGGTAGTTTTATGTGTGAAATTTCTGTTTAAATACTTATATCATTATATAAACACTTAGTAATAAGATAAAAATAAAATATTATTTATCTAAATTTTTAATCTTTATATTTTAAAACTATTTTTTTAATTGTTTGATTAAGTTTCTTAATTTGTTATTTATATTTCGTATAATTTATAATATTAATTGTTAATTTAATTAAACTGTTAAGTGCTTATTGAGTTTTACTATACAAATTGGAATAATCTAATTTAACTGAATATAACCGAGACATATAATTAATGTAGTAGATAGTGTTTGGGAGGCAACTGGCCTAGTATTATCTTTTACATCTTGCACAAAAAACCTGGTGTTCCAGAGAGTTGTCAGGAGTACCAATATGGCTCTTCCACTACCACAAGGGCCCTCCATATCGCTTCTTAAGATACTTCTGACGCTACTTGTTAAGTCAATGTACATGTTTCGATAATTTTCTTTAAACAAACAAGATCCACAAAGGTTTGTGAACGTACGTACTTACCATTAGGCATAGGTTGCCCTGAAATTGCTTAAAGCAACAATACAGAGTGCTTTACATGACAGCAAGCGATCAGCAATGAGTCAATGACACTCGAATTCCTTAATATCACCTTAGCACAGGTTAGTAAAATTGAACACATTACAATCTATCAGGGACATAGAAAGCAGGGTGCCTGGTACAGTAACAGGAAGCACCGTCTACTTACTACTAAGCATGACGCTAATTAACATAAGAACTTCTATTCTGGGCCTAAGGCAAGATCATGCCAAGCATCCACATTAACTTGGTGAGTCTCCTGATCTGATCAATAGCAAAGCACAAGGTGTTAAAAGTCACGAAGAAGAAAACTAGAAACAAGTCTTCAATAAAAGTCCATCTTGTTAACAAAAATCATGTCAGTAGTCTAAGCACACAAGTCCGAACATATGTTTCTTTTTCATAACTATTTTAGCACAGCAACTTCATTCTTTCCAATAATTTTGCAACTTCTCAAGATATATTAATGAACAAATGTGGAGTTACCTTCCAAACAAACGAAATCAATATACACGTTTAATTGAACAATTTTTTTTAACTAAGCAGAAGAAAGAGATTATCCACAGAATATCATTTAAATGAACCACATTAGTCAATAAAGAGACATACTAGAGTCTTCGGTATCATCTGTCTGAACAACCAGTGTTGGGGGCAGTGGAAGATCTGTAATAGCATCAAGGTAAAGGCACGTGGATATCAAGCTGAAAAGACTTCAGGAGATTCAACTTATGTGAGCAACTACTGCCTATCCATGGGGAGGGAAGGAAACTATAACCATACCATCATCAGGGAGCGTGTCTCTCATCCATTCCTCATCAACAATATCAATAAGAATTCCCAAACTCAGTTCTGCCATATTTGACCTTTTCCACAGAGTTCCTATTGAGTGTCAACATAAGCATTATAATTGTTAAAAAAATTACATAATTCTCATGTTATGGAATATCAGTTGAACAGCTGATCAAAACTGAACACACACACACACACACGTATAAAAATGGAGTATTCTTATGCAATGCCAAATGTCTATCAAGCTAGGAAGCACCGATACTTCCAAATATCTGTCGTACCCGTGTCGGACACATACCCGTATCAGATACCAGTATCCGATACCAGATACTCCAAATACACTACTAAAGCCTATTTCCTATAATTTTTATTTTTGAATTTTGAATTTTGTGCCAATATGGGTGGGATATCATAAGAATTTGATAAATTATAGTCTTCTATTATGTTTGTAGTGACTAATGCTGAAAATAAAAAGTATTTTATCCACTTTTCTCCCTTAATCATGGAATGACCCAACTATTTTCTTCATCTTTAATATATATGTTATGTCGGATCATGCCGTACCCGTATCTTAATTTTTTAAGAAATGACGTATCCCCGTGTCGTACCGGTGTCGTATCCAATACCCGTACCCGTATCCGTGCATCATAGCTATCAAGAGAAAAATTTACATGTTTTAATTGTTAATTTCCTTCAACAGAAATCTGTCCATAATTTCCTAAAATCTCTCATGAATAAATTGTTCTCCATCATGATTGATGTAGGAAAGCTCTTTCCCAAACATCAATGTCTTAATTTTTAACATTGCAGTTTCTTTTTTCTGTTACAAAACGGGATAAAGCCCAAACTAGCTCTAAGACAGACTCTAGGAACACTCACAGCTGAGCTGTCTTGGTGAAAGGGACAAGGAGGGGGCAAGTGTAAAGGATGAAAGCCGTGGAGGAGATCATGGGCATAAATTGGCTAGAAAGTCCGCACTTCTATTCCAGTCTCTTGAAAAGAAACTGCAGATTTCCTTCACCAAAGAAGCATAACATAACAGACTTAAGAAACAAGGTTACCTAATTTTCCCTCCATATTAACTATTAACTGTTTCAAATAAATTATTATAACAAAAAAAATCCTAATTTATCTCCCTCTATGCCTTCAATTTGAAATTTTTCATAATTCTCAGGTCTCTCTACACTTTCTCACTCATCTTAACAGTTTCCTCTTCCTCAATGACAAGCTAACCTCTACTATTATTTGTTAGGGGCAGTAAGAGAGAATATCATTGAATGAAAATCCAATATGAACCACGGACATGGATTGCTAATTCGAGGAAATTGGAACCAGATATAGATAAGAGGGTTTCAAATCCAAAAAAATCATGAATAATCTAGGTAACCAATCCTAAAATTAAAAATGGCGGAAATTCGATTTTAAATGATAAATATGTCAGGAAATTGTAAACAGATTGGATATTTGACTTCGTACTTCAAATGTAAATTGTTGATCCCAGATCTGTTCGTGTCGCCGCCGGCGAGCTTATTGCCGGAGACAAGGAGGAAACCACCACAGCAAGCTTACCGGCGGCGAACATGCACAAATCCGGTATCAGCACTAATGATTTCAAGTATTCAACAATTCTAGAAATCTCGAAATGAAAATGGATTCTGAGAAGAACGAATCGATCTGAACAGTTTTGGAGAAAACGAGAGAAACGAACCTGAGAGGAACAGAACCCAAAAGAAATGCTTCAATTTGAGACCGCTGCCAGCGACAGTGGGAGGAGCGGAACGGAGGGAACTCAAAAGGAAGGGCTTTTTGTTGTCTTTTTTTTTTTTCGGTTTACCGATACCTTTTTATAATTATGGTTAATATTTATGATTTAATTTTAATCTAATGTCAGTGTAAAAAAAATTTACACTATCATCCAATCATATACTGACACATTATTAAAAGAGTAACAATTGTTGTGATAGTTAAACTCTTTTAATAATTTGACAATACATGATTAGGGAATGCTATGGCACCCATGCTCCATGCAAAATCATGGGTGCCAGTACCCATGCTCGACAAATTAAATAGACTTCTCTTGTTAAAAAGAAAATTGCAAGTAGAAAATAGGAGGAACGAAAATGAGCCTGCAATCTGCAATCTGATTAATTTTTATCACTTCCAAAAATGGAATTCAAACTCTTAACTCACTTTTCTTCAACCTCAGTAGGAACCCCACTCACTATCCCACCTTCACCCTGACTTTTCCAGACTAGTCTTGTTCATCCTCGAATCACTCCCCTATTCACCCACCAACCCCAATCACCATTGCCGATTCTAGTGACGAAGCATTTTGTGTCTACATTGCAGAAATGTTAGCTGAGGAAAGTGTAGATTTTCTAAAATGAAAGCAAATGGAATTGTTTCACTCAAAATGCCCCATCTCCCAAATAGCACTACTTTTTTCAGCAACTCAAGCTTGAATGAGTTTTGTCGCAATTTTGAAAGGAACCCCAAAGTCATAATATTGTCGAAGCCAGATCTTATCAGCTTTCACTCATGGCATCCAAGAAGTCTGTTTCATGCACAAGGTTGGATGAATAGTATAAAAGGAAAGGATTTTTTTTTAATATTAGGTTCATCTGAAAACGATGAATAGTATAACAACGACCAAGAACGACAATGCAAATTTCATGTTTTAAGGATTATTCTGCAAAATCATTTAACATGTCATTTACTTACTTGTCATCTATTATTTTCATGTGGCTATTTTTAATTTCTACACATCAGCACGGGTTTTAGAACCCAAAGTTCTGTTTGGGTTTCATAGAAATGCTCATACATGATTAGATGACAGTGTAAAAAAAATTTATATTGAAAGTGGATCAAAATTAAACTCTAATATTTAATAATGTATCATATTTAATTTAAATATTATTATTTTATCTTTTGAGCTTAACTCACTTAATAAGGAACATTTTATGTTAGTGCCAGATGTGGGGTTCGATTCTTAAGTGCACCCTCGTTTCTTTCTTCTCTTTTTCCCTCTTCCCCTCTTCCCTCCCCCTCCCTAGGAACCCCATGCACGGGTTGCTCCTAGGTCCTACCCTAGTGGTGAGACTTTCACTAGCCCCAATAAGGCCAGGTAAAAAATAATAATTATTTTATTTATATTTAAACAATTAAGATATGTAGTTAAATATTAATTACTAATTATTAAGAATAAACATATAACTAAATATTAGTCATTAATTATTAGAGATACCAATACCCTTATAAAAACAAATGATAACAAAGAAATCTTTATGTTTTTATAATTGTAGGGGGAAATAAAGTAGTCCTCCAAAGATATAATATGATATCTCATTGGTCCTTCATTTATAAATAAATCAAATTGATTATCTAAAAATATATGCGACATCAAATTAATTTTTAAATGTTTATTTTTACCATTAAATTAGTTTTTAAAATAACATCAAATTGGTCATTGAAAGACGAAGCTGATGACATTAATTATCGTTTAAGGACTAATTTAATGTCATTGATAAATAGATAATAGAGGACTAATGTGATATCGCATATATTTTTGAAAAACTAAAATGAGTGCTTACTTTAAAAAAGTTAAAGTTTCTCTAGTAATTTTTTTGTAAAGGTATTGATATCTTTTTATAATTAATGGTCAATTTATGACCATGTATCCAACTTAGTTAAAACTTAATTATTTTATTTATATTTTAATAAGGTGAGATATATATTTAAATATTAACCACTAATTACTAAATATATTAATACCTTCTAAAAATAAATGGTACAGTAAGAATCCGCTTATTTTTATCATAATTACTATGAAAATTTCAACTTATGACATATACCAACAACTTCAACTAAGCATAGTGACTTTGTTCTACTTCTTAATCAATGTTAGTTAAAAGTAATAATAGACAAAGATAAACATCAATGTTCTCAGTTAAAACTAAAAATAAAAGAAAAAAAAGGCAAGTTTCTTTTAAATGATTCTTTATGTTGAAATGTTATCATTTAATCAAAATTTATAAGGATGTTTTGGTATTAAAAATCAATTAAATAGGATTTGCTTTTTGCATGGAGACATTAGGAGAATTTACTTTTTTTTTAAAAATAAAGACAACAAGATACGGCGTCTTAAAATACTTAATGATAATAATATTGTAAGCAGTGAAAGAAAGATATAAATATGTCAAAATAGAATATAGTATTTAAGGTTATTTTGCATGTATTATTATTTACACTTGAGCTAATTAGTCTTCACAAAAGTTGTTACTTCTGGCTAGAATGAATTTGGGATCCTAATTTTTTGTGGAGGTTCGATAATTTGACACACAAAAAACAACATTAAAACAATATTTTAAATTTCTTTCATGTTTCTTTTTAATGAATTTACACCCATTTTTATAAACATTCTCAAACATAAAACTCATTATTTCAAAATTTTCACAATTAAGGTTTTCAAAATATAATTTCCTTATAACTAATTTGCCAAGCAATATTTCAGATAATAGACTTCTGCCTTTAAAGATAAAAGCCAACAAAACATTGAACAAAAATTGGAATTTATATATATTGAGGAAAAAAACAGAGCAAAAGCCATTCAAAATTTCTTGTCTACCGTAGTCACAAGACCATTCAGTGCTAAACCTGGAAAGCTACAAGTCTACAACATGCTACCCATCCTCGGGACAAGAACTTACGAGACCAAGTGATATTCATTGAAGTGCTGCTCAAGAAAAAAATGGCACACATAGCTGGTTGCGCTCATGACCCAGTCCTTGTAATTGAACTGCAGTGCCAGCCCTCCAGTTACATTTTTCATACATTTCTGGAGCAGAATCTGGTTCTACATATTTTCTAGAGCTGATGGTTTCAAAACTTTTTGAGCACTGTTTGGAGTTATAGTTGTCTGAACTCAATTCTCTCTGTTATTTGTTCCCATCCATCTTAAAGTCTGTCAATGAAAGAATTATAAGCAAAAAAGAACAATATGTATGCTTATAAGTGAATTTGCTCCCTAGCATCCAAGCTTCACCAGCAATTATGCTGTCAATATCATCCTTAAAAAAAACCATGATTTAAAAAGGAGAGACAAAATGATGGACTCATCTTAATCCACTTCTGACAAAACTAGAGCCCCTATCCTTTATCACATGTTCATTACGCATCAATTTCCTCAACCTTTCGGCCTCTTCCCACTTCTCACCCATAACATACAAATCACAAATAAGGCTATAAACCCCTCCATCATTTTCTGGTTTTACCATCTTCAAGACCTGCTCAATCACCCTCTCAGCCATCTCAAATAGCTTGTGCTCCTTACAAGCCGACAAGAAGGAACTCCAGAGAACAATATTTGGTTCCAGTTTCATTGTGTTGATAACCTCATAAGCTTCCTCCAGCATCCCTGCTTTTCCAAGCAAATCAACCATGCATCCATAATGTTGAATTCTTGGTTCCAGGCCATTCTCTTCAATCATCTTGAAATACTTACATCCCTCCTTCACTAACCCAGTGTGAGCACAAGCACTGAGTACCCCTGTGAAAGTCAATTCATTGGCCTTGACTCCTTCTACCTGCATCTTCTCAAATAAAGCTAGTGCTTCTTCACTGAAGCCACGTTGTGCTGCCCCACAAATCAGTGCCGTCCAAGACATGACATTTCTTTCAGTCATCAACTCAAAAACCTGTGCAGCATATCTCAAAAGTCCACATTTAGCGTACATGTTGACCAAAAGGGTACCTAATTCCACATTCAATTCCCACCCATTTTTCACGATGAAACCATGAATTGATTTTCCAAACAATAATCCAAGAGAGCCCATGTGGGCACATCCCGATAGAACTGAACCTGCAGTTATTTGATCTGGTTTTGTTCCCTCATCCAACAACATACGTCGAAAGAGTGACAAACCTTGGTCATAACTTCCAACATTGGTATTAGCAGCAATCATGGTAGACCACGATACCGCATCTCTATGGGGCATTTCCTCAAAAACTGAACGTGCTCTTTGGATATTCCCTGACCTTGAATATCCCGCAATCATCGTATTCCACGTAACGGTGTTTTTGTCGGGCATTTCGTCGAACAAGAGACAAGCATCATCAAAAAAAGAAAGCACAACGTAGGCATTCAGAAGAGAAGTTGCAACATAAACGTGAGAGGTAAAGCCAAGTTTGATGATATGGGCATGGAGGTGTCGAATGATGGCGAGGTTGTGAAAATGGGTACAAGATTTTAAGGTGAAGAGAATGCAGAAGCTATCAAAAGGAACCCCATTGCGATGCATTTTAGAGTAGAGATACATGGCTTTCCGAGGAGAAGAGGCATTTCTCAAAGCTAAAGCCCATGAACTGAAGCTTCTCACAAAAGAACACACTGCGCGGTTCATAGGTTTCGCTCTAAGCTCTACCTCTATTTGGGTTGAATTGAATAAATGATTTTGAAGTTATAATTACGGAAGCTTGTTCGGTACTTTTCTTTCTTTCATTTTTAGGATAACAGTATTTTCTTAATATTAGTAATTAATATCTAATCACACGTTTTATTTATTTAAAATATAATTATTTTATTTATATTTCATATTTATATTTTAATAGATACATGATTGATTAAATATTAATTAATAATTAATAAAAATATCAATACTCTTATAAAAATAAAAGATATTAAAAAAACAGCATTGCTATTGCTATTTTATACAAAGGAAAATCTACGAAAATTATTACGAATGATGTGGCAGAACCGTCTCACACTTTCACTTGTTTTTAATAAATAAAAATAAAAAAGAAAAAAGAAAAAGACTCATGATAAATTATTGAAATAGTTCGTAAAACCTTTCGTGTAAAAAGCTTCCGTAATGTTTAGCATTTTTGTTCAAAAACTAGTGTCCGTTATCTAGACATTACATTATGAGATGATAGCATTGAACTGAAAGGTAGGGATGACAATTATAAACATTGCAAGAACTGTCTAAACATAAAGTATTTACAGGGGAAAAAATTATATGAAACAAACTCATTTATTTCAGAATTAATATGATAACAATTTAAAGGGTCAAATACACTTCACTTCCTTAATTTAGGAGTCTTGTTGCACTTTCTATTTTGATTTATATAATTGAACACATTGCACCCAAATTTAACATTATTTATTACAATTTTTCTTTTTCTATTAAATTTAAAAGTAATTAACATTAATTATCAAAAATAATTCTCTCCTATCTTTTTCTTCCTCCCCTCACGCTCATTGTCATTTTTGTGCTGCCTAAGGCTCCCAATGCACTATTTCTAATCTCCAACGTGCCAGACCTGGTCCCAAACTCTCCATTGAAGCTTGCTCTAAGCGAATGCTGAAATTTATTAGTATTAGTGTATTACCAAGTTCATGAGTCCAAAAACCCAGGATTGAACTATGCCCTCTATGGATGCAGAAATGTAGTATCATACAGTCCCAACATTGAAGTTTGTTGTCCCTGGATGCCTTAATGTCCTCTCTTTTTGTGTGTATAAAATGATAGTAAGGATATGTTACTTCAGCAGCACTATTGATCAGGATACTAGTGACATGTCTGGAAACTTGAAGGACAAATTAGAAATCCAAAAGTGATTGTCATGGTAGTTCTTAAACGCCAGAGAATTTTCGTGAAAAAAGATGACCACCTAGGTAGGATTACTATCCGATGAGAGATTCAAAGCCGTACACTTAAGAAGTAGAAAGCCTTATCGGAAATCATTAAGCAAGATGAATCAACTTACTTTAACATGCCTAAATGTCTAGTCCATCATATTGAAGGTCATAATGTAAATAGGAACCTTTATCCCATTTATAGCTATCCTTGCACCTATTTTCATGAAAATAATTTTGATTGAAGTATATAACTATTCTTCACTTAAAAATCAAAATCAAAATTCAGTCAAACTTTGGTTCTTCCAAAATCTCTCAGTGTCACTTCTCTTTGTCTGCCATACAATTGGGGCTTTGCTTGGCGTGTTGACAGAGTATAGTTCCAAAGAACATGAAGAAAATAGGAGAGGGGTATTTTTTATAATCTGTTATACAACAACAACAACAACAACAACAACAAAGTCTTTTCTTACTAGGTGGGATCGGCTACATGAATCAAACGACGTCATTGTATTCTGTCATAAACCATACTTTTAGATATACCATTTATTTTAAGATCTTTTTTAATGATATCTTTTTTAAGATTTTTTATATTCTGTTATAAATTAAATTAATTTTAACAGAACATGAAAGATGAGAGTGCAATGTGCCCACTGCCCTGTCGTATAAATGAAGGTGAAAAATACAATGAAACGAATACTTTAAGAATATAAAGTGCTTGACCCTAATTTTAATATTTAATTAATTGAAGTGAGGCGTAATTTTAAACAGATTACACCGAACTCGCCACTCCTTTACAAATTCCCTATGACATATTTACATAGTTCATTATCTCCTTTTTTTTTTTTTTTACCAATGTATGCTTTTATAACCGAGATTCACTCGTCATATCTAACTCTGGAAATAGTAAATTATCAAAAGTCAACAATATTAACGACTTCTAATGAATTTTATGTTCTGCTGCGTGTATCTAAAATATAGGAGCTCTCACCAAGACTAGTTCCAACCCAAAAATGAAAACAGGAGTCCAATATCAACTATAATGACATCAAATCCTATAACTTAAATGCCAGCCATTCTGACATCAAGAGCAGGAACTTGGGGAAAAAAGAACATCCACCATGTGCATTGGCAGCTTAGAAGCATCTTCTGCACTCGGCATTTCATCTTCCATTCATTTTCAGCTATTCCTTCTGTTTACGAACCATTAAGGTTCAAACAGATCAAAAACAAGATGGTTAAGCAGACAATACACGACCATACACTTAACTGTTATTGCCGAAGCCCCATACAAATGATATATTTTACATCAAGACAAATCCAAGACCAAAAAACGGAGACCTCTATGGAGATTACGCCAACAAGAGAAACGCATAAACATTGATTCTGTAATTCTTTCGGGAAGCCTGAACCCATTAGGCCAACAACAGTGGAGCAGCTAACGTCTTGGATGAGGTGGTGCCAAAAAATAAAGATGTGGAAACTAAAAAGAGCCTCGCTTGTTTGGACAATCTGATGCCCGATGCCCAGATTGCCCACAATTAAAACAGGACCCTCCAAAGCTTCTGCAATGCACATTCAGATGTCATATCAGTTATACATAGACTTGAATATCACACAGATGAAGCATATTATAGCTACAACTTGTATTAGGAATAAATTACCAAACAAAAATAAAAAATGAGTTACTATAACTTGCATACTATAACCTGTCTGATGATGAAAACCTGCTTGATCTGTCTGATGGTGAAAACCTGCTTGATCTGTCTGATGGTGAAAACCTGCTTGATCTGTCTGATGGTGAAAACCTGCTTGATCTGTCTGATGATGAAGACCTGCTTGATTGTCTACCTCCAATTAGCCAATCATCCCCACTGCTTTTTCCTGTTCGAGACCAGCTGTTGCCAGTTCTATAACTTCTACCACCTCTCCTATCTGGATCACCAAACTCATCATTAGAGTATCGGTCCCCTTCCCATCCCCGTGAGGATTTAAAACCTCTTCGATCCCTAGAACCTTTTCGGTTACTTCGATCTCTGTCAGAAAACTTCCCATAGAAATCACTTGGAGGCCCATCATCTTGCAAAGGAGGTAACTGCCAATACAAAGTAAAATGCAATGCATTTGTATAATCAGTAATGCAATAAGCTGATACCAATTATCAAAATATGAAGTTTTAGTTGGAGAAGAAAACAGGCAAAGACACACATAATCCACAAAGAATTATAAAACAAAAATATTAACCAAATATTGTAATTTACCTTGGTGATCTTGGAAATAGTGTTTCCAGGTGGTATGTCCTTATTAAGTAACTCTTTAGCAATGTCCTCTGGAAGATCAAAAACGGCTCCTTGAACCTGATATTAAGTATTGCCAACGTCAAACAATTTGAACAGTATGGGTGCATTCCCAATAGGACTGAAGTTCCAAACAAGACAAGCATAGAAAAGAATTAAAGAATATAATTCAGATACAAACCCTTTCATCTGCAATTAAATGTATTTTTCCAACTTCATCAGCAGCTGGAGAATAAACATCAGAAAGAAACCCAGTGACTGATCTTGCAGAAAAAAATCTCCTAGAATTATCTGAATCTCGAGTCAGTTGCAACGTAACCCGTCCCTGCAATACCAAACAGAGTTTTAATGAGCTAACCATATAACAAACCACAAGGGTGCAAAAACAGCATACATATGTAAGATCAATTGAAATATTATGCAGCACATTGGGCTTGTTCACTCTAAAAACTATGTACATAATAGTTGAACAAATAACACAACATGAAATATCTACAGGCCATGCTTTGTAACCTCCATGGACTGGAAATGGTCCTGAAACTAGTTTTCCATGCATTAAAGATATAGCTCATCACACTGGTTTGGACCACAGATTAAGATCATCTTTATCGGAAAGCCAGTCTGAGAAGTCTAAGAAGCAGTTTGGTAAAACAAAAAAACTGGTTCAATAGCAAGTATTGTTCACTTAAAACAAAGGCAACAACTAGAAAATTGTTAGACTTGATAACTTCAATTGGAAATATAAGCTTCCCAATACCTGTTCATGGTTGATAAGAGACCGGGATGACGGAGGTCGAGAGAATCCACTCAGATGTGCTAGTGCAGCGGCAAGGGCACCTGTTCCTTGTTCTTCAATCAGTTTTTGTGCAGTTGGAGTGAAAAACGAAACAGACTCAGGATGAACTCTATTAAGTGTGGCAACAACTTGCTCCGCAGATGACTCCAAAATCTCTTCTACAGCCGGTGGACTGATAAATTCAAATTTGCAGCCTACATCACGCTCAAGGGATCTAACTGTTCTCCTCTGGCTACTGGTGTACATCAGAATGGCATTACCTTCTTTTCCTGCACGCCCAGTTCGACCAGAGCGATGTACAAAAGTCTCAGGATCATTGGGAAGCTCATAATGGATAATCTGAAGGAAACAGATAAAGCCAATAAGCTTTTCAATATGATGAGAACAGACAGCATTTTAGTACTAGACCAAGGCATACATAAGAACCTTCTAATTCAAATATAGATCTTAAACTTCTCTAGTGGTAAACAGATTTGAGACTGGGAAGAAATAATAAAACAACAAAACTAAAATGAATGTGTACTGTTTACGCAAACACAAATACACATTTTATCAATTCTCACTCAAACCACGAGGTGTGCCTCAGTTGGCAAACTAAGATCCATAATATGAGCGGACTTTACCTACAGTGCAGGAGTTCGAATCTCACTGGAAGCACCTTGTGGCCAGGGTTAAGCCAACACCAGAGAGAGGATTAGTCCCACACCCACACCTCGTGGTCTTACCCAAGTCAGATGAAAAAGTGAACAGTGAAAAAGATTGAAGAAAAGGTCAGATGCTGTGGAAATCATCTCCTTAATAAAACAGGCAACCCCAATTCTACTAAGGCAAGCAACCCAAACTTAAGACTCAATAAATCCTACTTCAAATTAGGCAATAAAGCCATAATCCAATCTGGGGATAAGATATCCCAAGACCCAAACTACTAGACCCTAAATTCCCAAAAATTGACTGTTAGACCCTGAATCGCCAATTTAAAACCCTAATCCCCAAATTACAATTATCCAAAGTGGATCGGCTTACTACTTCAGTCTCAGTTGGCATTAAATCTAAACTAACAAAAAAAAGACTGCCGGAATTTGGGCAGATTCATACAGAACCAAGATCAGAGATAGGATTGTTAGATGTGAACCACAAAGCATCCTTTGAACTTACCAAATCAACATTGGGAATATCAAGTCCACGAGCTGCTACATCAGTGGCAACAAGCACTGTGAATTTCCCTTGCCGAAAACCATTCAATGTTCTCTCTCTCTGATGTTGAGATATATCGCCATGCAGTGCTTCAGAAACTATACTATTTGTTAATGCCAATGACACTTCATCAGCATCTCTTTTTGTCTGCGTAAAAACAATAGTCTTCCCACCCTTTGCATAAACCTAAAAGACATAGTAGCATTTAGTGAAATTATTGATCCACCCCTCTTATCTTCGAGAGTAACTTAAAGCAAATGGTACAATGACACCGCTACAGAAAATAATAGCTTGTAATACATCAGAAATAGAAAATTAACTGATTTAATATATTTTAAATTTGCAACAGCTAAATAAATTTATAGAAGAATACACAGCCATAAGTTGGTGTCTAGGGGTGTGTGTGTGTGTGTGTGTGTGTGTGTAATCTAAAAGTTAGACAACTAGAAGTTTACTTAAGAACGCATTTGATAATTTTAAAAACAAACGCAACATGAAAATGACAGATTTGTTTATTACAGTCAACAAGAAGACATTAGATCATCTGTGTAAATAAGCAGATATTGCACGAAACAGTAACATTGTATCTTATTTGAAATAATCATTGGTTACCAAAACTATTAAATAGTAATGACGGTAATATTACTCAATGTAATGACTAAACAAAACCCTCAGAATGCAAACTGCAGAGTTTACTCAACATCAAGCTAAGATAGAAAAATTTAACAACTGGAAACTTACGGTTATAAGATCAGAAAGAATTGTCCGCTTTGACGTGGCAGTGGCTGATATAGCATAAAGTTTTATCCCTTCGGCAAGCTTTTCTTCTTCTTCACCAACCTTGTTTAAAGAAAAAGATAAAGCATCATAATCATGATTTATTGTTTTTGGAATAAAATGCATCATATTCATGATTTAATTTTCATTCTACAATAACTTAAACATTAGTATGCACAATTATGGCCTCAATTTGATGATAGGGTCTGGAAATCTACAAGCAATTATGGCTATGTTAGGTAGAAAGAATTTGAAGAGAAAAGAAGCAAAAGCAGATGCATCTAGACTAGGATGTAGTCCAAAGTCAACCCTGGAACAGCATTAGATGATGTCTTTTATGATTAACATCCAAGCAGGTCACATAGAACTACACAAACAGCATATGCAGATATATTAACCAAAAACACATACATATATTGAAATGTACTAAGAACAAAAAATTCCTTATGAAGAGAATATTGCTGACATGATTATATGCTGTAATCTATGCTTGTACTCTATAAATGAACAAGTATCAATTGACCATATTATATGTATATTTACAGGATAAGAGAAGCCAAAAGTAACAAAATTTACCAAATCAATTGTCAATGGATTGTCCAAATATTTTCTTGCTAATTTCTTCACCCAACCCGGCATGGTTGCAGAAAAAAGCATGCTCTGCCTCTCAGATGGGAGCTTTTCTAAAATTAATTCCACATCCTCCTCAAACCCAACGGCAAGCATCTGATCAGCTTCATCAAGGACCAAATACTGAACTTCACTCAGTTTAAGGCTGTTCCCATTTATTAGGTCAATTATTCTACCAGGTGTTCCAACCACTACATCAACGCCGCGTGAAAGTGCACTTTGCTGAATAACATAAGAAACACCCCCATAAACACAAACTGTGCTTAGATAAGGTGCAGATTCTTTTATCTCTTTCTCTACTTGCTTTGCTAACTCCCTGGTTGGTGCAAGGACCAATGCTTTAGGAAGACGACCAGACCGCCTGCAATAAAGAAACAAATGCATGATATATATCAAGAAAACCTGAAATTAATAGGGTGTATTGGGCATGAATGATGATTACCTCTGAGGACTTCCTTGTTCGTCTTCAGCAACACCTTTAATAATTGGAATCCCAAATGCTAATGTCTTCCCAGTCCCAGTCTTTGCCCGAGCAATGAGATCTCTACCTTCAAGCGCAGGTATTAACACGGCTCTCTGATCACAAAACGGAAACAACAACAACAAAAAATAGCGGGTAAATTTGAAGGGAGAAAATTATATTAAAATTCCACAACAAGGTTTTGGTACAAGTCAGACAATTAAACATCAACAATAGTTGCCACAGTGAACGCATTGTGCCTAACCGTAGAATAAGTGGTAATTCAAGCCCATAATTATAAGAATGAAGTTGAAATAACACAAGCAAGGGAAGCAAGTTTCTGCATTACAAATTTACCAGAATCAACGAGAATATGCAAGAGATAAGTAATTTCACAGTTCACCCATAACCATATGTAAATATAAGAAACCATTGAAAGCATAAAAACCATATCCTCAAGCAACTAATACGACTAATTGGACCTGAATGCAGAAACTTCATGATTTAGGAAATTAGGGCAAAAATAAGCTATCAAAATCATATTGGCATCTTCAGCATTTTGTGATATTAGAGTATTTAGGTATATCTTATCTACACTTCAAAAAATAATAATATTCAGAATAACGAAAGTCACCGGTGATATTAAACAACAAAGGAAAAGAAAAAAAGCAAACGATAAAAATAGAAAACGATTGAGAGAAAAATGGAGACCTGAATGGGGAAAAGATGAGTAATCCCACGCTTCTGGAGTGAATCGACAAGGCGCGAGGGCAAACCCAGCTTTGAAATGTCGAGCTCCTCCCCGTTGGCAGCAAAAGATGCCTCAGTTTCAGAGTCATAGCCAAAGTCATCGTTTTCGGTAACATCGTCTTCTTTGTCGGAGAAGCCACGGTCTAAACCCTTGAATGCTTCTTCGCTGAGGATGGAAGAATTGGGCGTGGCAATCGCAGAAGGAACAAAACTAACTCTGGGCTTCAACCCGCTCTTGAAGTTGGCGCTACCATTATTATTACTACTAAGGTGAGCTCTGAAAACGTTGTTAAAGTGGGACTTGCTGTCTAACGATTGCAACGAAACGGAGGAAGTAGAACCCGTTGTTGTTGTTGTTGGCCTCTTATATAGTTCTATAGATGGAGTTTGATATATGGAGGAAACAACTATGATAGAAGCCATTTTCTCTCTGGGCGAGAGCAGCAGAGCTCACTTTTCAAAGGTCCTCAACCACAATGAGAGAGAGAGAGAGAGAGAGCGAGAGAGAGATTTGGGTGTGAATAAATGAAATGAACAGAGGAAGGAGCGGCGAGAGCTGCAAAGCCAAGCGGGGTTTGTAGTTCGTAGTTCCCAGGGGAAGAGATAGGGTCCCTGGAAGGGAAGGAATAGATACGATAAGGCCACGCACCTGTTTGGGAATGTATGGCCTTTCCAACATCCACCTTGCTCCGTTTGTGAATATATATGTTGGATATTTGATATTAGGTTAGAGGAGATGATGGATAATTTCAGCTCGGGTCTTTCCGGGTCCCGGAACGCTTCAGATAAATTATAATAGTTTAGGATTAGTTGCGAAAAAAAATTATTTGTATGATTAATTTTTAAAATTATTAATTTATAATTATTTTTATATTTTTTAAATAAATAAGATAAAATTTAAATAAAAAAATTTTTAATTGAAAAAAATTATTTTAAAATAATTAATTTTTTTTAAACATGATTTAAGTATATGATATTTTGACACGGGTCATTATCTAACGAATATATAATTAAATAAATTGATAAAGAAATAAAAATAAAAAATATTTAAATACAAAGTAAAATATTTAATATATTAAGAATTTAAATAATATTTAATACTTTTTAATAAATAATTTATAAAATTTAATAAAGAGTACTAAATATTTCTTAAACTATTAGGTATTTTTAAGAAACTAGTTAACAAGACCTTTAAAATATTTACGAAAAATGACCCAAAAATTTAATTTTATTAATAGTAATGATTATTTGGTTTGGTTTAAAAATTAATCAAGTACTCAATTACATTAACTAATAATTTACGTACGGTTAACTAATAGTTTATCTTTATTTTGATACTTGATACGTAATTAACCGTATGTAAATTATTAATTAATATAATTAAATACTTGACTAATTTTCAAAACAAATCAAATAATCATAACTTTCATCAAAGTGACCATTTAGGTCATTCTTCCATAGATTTAACGGGGCATTTGGTTCAATATTTGAAAAAATATTCCTAGGAATAGCATGCCTAGGAATGATATTCCCATGAATGGTATTCCCAAGAATGATGATTACTACGTTTGGTTAACTAAAACCTTTCCTAGGAATGACTACAACACAATGACAGTGCTTAATGTCATCTAGAATCAACCTCCTGAAGCGGCGATCGTGGGCTGGATTCGATGGCTAGAGGCGATGGCTTAAGTTGTTGAATTCCGGTGATCGGTATGATGACTAAAGTCGTCGGTCATTGTTAACCGCCGCCAGCTTGCGGTGGCTAAATTCTGGTGACTATCATGGAGGCCGAAGTTTTCGCCATCACAATTGGAGCGGTGACGAGGTAGCCGATGCAGTGATTGGCGTGGACGGTGGTCGATGGTGGCGATAATACCGGAATGATATGACGATTATTGGTTAATGACATGTCAATAGAATGGTAGATATTTTGGACATTTCATATGGCAAAAATATTCCCATGCTATGGGAATGTTGCAAACTCACCTCCCCCATAGGAATAAAATTATAGAAATGTCGGTTAAAAATCATTTTCGGGAATCATTTTATGATGAGAATATTTTTTCAAAACTTGTACCAAACATAGAAATTCAACATTCCCATGTAAAAATTTCAAGAAATGAAAAAATAATCCGCGAACTAATCGTCCTTTAAGTGTTAGATTTGGCAATTTATTTTTGTGCCGTTTGGGTAAATATTGGTATCGTGTCATCATGTAATCATTATTTTGAAGAACTTATAAAATTAATTTTGTTAGCATGAATTAATTTTAGGGTCTTGCCAGCATGCAAGAGTACTGTTTTAAAATCATTTAATGTTGTTGAATAAATATTTTGAATTATTAAAAAATATTAAATACTTTTAACATTTTAAATTATAAAATGTTTTATTCTTATATTTTTATTTTGTATTTTTTATTCATTAACTAATGTCCTACCTAAAAGATATTCGTTAGCAAATGGATTAATTTTATTAATCTTTCTTTTTAGTGTTCTAAGGGTATTATTTAATAAATATTTAATATTCTTTAATAAATTCTCTTAATTACTTAATAAAAAATAAAAAATATTTTTTAATTTTTTAATATATTAAATGCTCTAATTTTATATTTAATAATTTTATATTTTAATTTTTTTAACAAATACTTTAATAACACTTGTTAACAAAAGCTTAATTTTACTTGTACAAATTTTTTCGTCATTAATTAAGTAAACATGAAATTGCATGTTATCATTTTGTTAAATCGATATAGTAATAGACACTTCTATTATATAGTATTTAGATTATTTCAACGTTGGAATAAAAATAATATTTGTTTGGGTTATAGGTAAAAATATTTTACATCAATTGTCACGACACAAATCAAGGGGCCTAACGGTATAAAAAGGATTAGCCAACCTAGCAAGCCTAACAGACCATTGATCAAAATATAACAACACGCTAAATCTATTGAAAATTCAACAAAGTAACTTCTAAAAGTTGGACATCCCAATTTAACAATTCACAACCTATTCAATCACAAGCATAAATAAACAGAATCTCAACCACTATATATCGTATGACCAGATAAAGATACAATGGAAGCTAAATCCTGCCTGTGAATAATGGAGCATATTTAAAATAATTACATATCCAAAATGTACAAGA
The DNA here is from genome assembly GCA_023212625.1 of Styphnolobium japonicum. Classification (NCBI taxonomy): domain Eukaryota; kingdom Viridiplantae; phylum Streptophyta; class Magnoliopsida; order Fabales; family Fabaceae; genus Styphnolobium; species Styphnolobium japonicum. The sequence continues at coordinate 6,281,573 of JALBWW010000002.1, read as the reverse complement.
AAAACAAAAGATAAGAAACACAAGGGACATGCCCACACGAACAAAATTTTGGGCTCACTAAAAAGAACCACTTCTAGCTAACTGAAGAATCTGGACCCGCCTCAGTATTTGTATTTGAAATACATATAAGATAAAGGAGTGAGTCATAAGACCCGGTGAGAGATAACATAATCTATAATAAAATTAGGATAATTGTAAGCACAAGTTTTTCACTGAAATTACATCCATATATCGAAACATATGCGTTATTTCAAATAATCATAACAAAAACTAATAAGTAAGTAAATCATGAAATACCAAATCCAATATATCAATAGTGAAATATTAAATATCCAATTGTTAAATATCGTATGAGAGGTTTCTAATCCATAATTAAACAGAAATTTCACTGACGAACACATAGTTTGAAGGTTCGATAAACGCCCACCAACAGGGCACATGGGTCAAATCCACTTGTCAAGTCAAACAGATTCGATCGTGTAGGCCAACACGTCGGGCTAGCAACACTCCTACTACCTGAGGTTCGGACCAAGGTGCATCAAGGCTAACGTCTACTGTCGTTAGTTACAGTATTCTGTCAAAGTTTCCTCCCAACAAAACAGAGTTATATAAATCTAAATATACATATATTCATAATCCAAAACAATGTATCAGAAACACAACGATAGATATTCAGAATCATGAAAAAGTGCTTGTCCCAAGCTCTCTTATACTTTAACAACAAAGAAAAGTAATTGATTTTGTGAAATCCATCAATAAAGAACATTTAAAAAAAATGTACAAAAACATGTTATAGATCATGTTATCAACTCACTCAAAACTCAAAGAAGGAAACTTCACGAGTCCAAAAGCTATATATTTTCACAGACCAACCGAACGATCCTCTAAAGAATTTAGGATCACAACAACATAATCAAGATAACAATCAATATTTAAAATTAAAGATTCATCCACGTGTGAGATAAGGAGTTCTTGAAGAATCTATAAAACATTCAAGTTAGTTTAGAAAGATGACATTTGTTTGACAGAAATTCTGTACTGATTCAGAGACTAATAAATTGCAAATAATATATGGAATTGAAGCCCTATGTGTCTAGTTTCTAACGCAATTGAAATCACCTCAATACGATATCCCAATCAAGAGTAATGATCAAATTACTACACATTGTCCAGTTTACACGGGAATATAATTTTTTTTTTCCATCTAAGCATTTTATTAAACACTTAATGATCAATCATTTCTTTCCAAAGTTAGTACGAAAATTCTATGTTCTAACACCATTCTTATCAGTATCACTTCTCCATAACAACATTAAAACTCATCAAATTCATTCCATATACTATCAATTTTCAAGAACTCAAAAATTTCCAAATCAAACCCTAGGTTCAATATCCATTATGCATATTACAATCCAATCTACAATTCACCATAATCTAACCACTAACAACATATTTGAGTTAAGAGATTACCTAGATGAGTCACAAAGGATGGAAAGATGAAGTGAATAACTTGGTTGTTCCACCAAACCGTGCAACCCAACGCTTGGAAGATGAGGAAAATAAGTTACAACAGCTTGAAACGACCAAGAATGGTGAAATCCGATGAATGGAAGAAGAAGAGAAGGAGGAAGATGACGGAGTAGAGAAGAAATGAGAGAAGGCAGAGAATGAGAGAGAGCAGAGACGAAGTGAAATGTGCTCTCTGCCACTGCTCGAACAGAAATATCAGGGAGTGAGGGGAGGATGTGTTTGGTAGTGGGGATAGGGGTGTTTGGTAGTAAGGATAGAGTATACTATCCTATTTCGATGCAATCTTATTTACATTTGTCTTCTTTAATTTTACTCTCTGTTAACTTTAAAATATAAATGTAAATAAGGGAATACCCCCCATTTGTAGTCAATAAAAATATCAAGAAAATTAAAATCCTTATAAATAAAAAGTCAAATCTTGAGTTTTAATTCAAATTCCTGAAATCCGAAACTTTCAAAGATGTTTTCTTTTAAAACGAGTGGGTCAAAGGTTTCTAAAAATTCATTAAAAATCATTTTGTAACTCTTTGATATCCAATTATTAATTACCGCTAATTTTGATTTCAAGAAAATACATATTTACTATAGCTCTTCATATAGGTGCCACTTCCCTGACTTAGCCAAATTTCAAGACCCGTATTAACAGGTAATCATCTAATACACCCAAAATGGCTCTAAACAACTTTTATAAGGTAAGTTTAATTCTAAGAATCCTACTAATGAAGTAAAATGACTCAAAAGGTTAATCCTTTAAACTCAAATTCATAAGAAAAAGACTATATATAATACGACTATCATACGTAAAAATTTCGAGTCATCACATCAATCAAGATCAATTTTTTTCGTGAACAATCTTAATAGCATATCAGCCTAGTGTATTTAGAAAAAATAATTATTCTCCTACATGAACCTCAATAATCACAGCAGGAAAAACACTTTATTAACTACTATATCAACTCCTTATGTTAATAATAATATTTTTCATTTAATACATCTTTAGATGCATTTTATTTTGTATCTTATTAAACTATTCTTTTAATTAAATATTTAAAAAGTTGAAGTTATTAGATTACAAATTTATGCTGTACTTTTGTAAAAAATAAATAAATAATTATGCTTTACTCCTAACCTCGCTTATTAAGCTTAAAAAGACTCAATAATTAGTGCAAAATTTGAACTTGACTCATTAAACTCAAGCACAAGTAATATGTGAACTTAAAACTAAGTCAAGGTTGAGTTAAACTTGGCTCGACTTATTGCCCTTCCTTTAGTTTAGTTGAGCTTGGCTAACTAGATAAAAGATGAGAAAATGACCCAAAATGTTGACTTAGTATAAAGTATCCTTATTTGGTTTTCAGATAAAATTAACCAAGTTTCCTTGTTTTTGTGTTTCTTGATAGTTATTTTGATTGGTTTCTTTGATCCTTTATTTTCATATCGTAGTCCCCTTGACATTCCACTGGGGCTAATACCAGTTTTTATTCTGTAACATGTCTTTTGATTCATTTTAATCTGTTTAAATTTAATTTTCTCTGATAAGTTTATGCATTTATGTCATTCTTGTCCCTTGTTGTACCTGAGAGTTCAATCTATTTTAATTCCATTCGGGAAGTGTAAGTTCATCTGTGTTTCTATATTTTGGTCATTGCTGATATTAAGTCTGAATACTTTTTTGTATGATTTTTGTTCATTCCTGTTTCCTGGTTCACATATTTTCCCCCCTGTTGTTGTTTGTATGATTTGGGAGATTAACTTGTTGCCAGGAATGGCTAATTTTATGGGTATATGAATTATATATTATTATTCTGCACAAGTCTTGATTTAATGAAGACTCAGAAGTAGTTGTGGGTGTCTCACTGTTCAGAGGGCCCTTGAAGTTGCTACATTGAACTCACTGGTTTGATATCCTACTCTAGATAGAGTCCAAATTCCTAGGATAAAAATTTGTGTCTAGTCTCTTTAATAGATTGATTTATCTTTGGAGCATGTCTGAAGACATGTCATTGGGGTATGTAATTTTTCTTTTACTTTGTTAGCCAGTAACTGCTAAACAATGCTTAAGAAAAGTGATATTCTTCCATTGATGATGTGACTGGGATGGTGTACTTGTAGGTGATTGCTGCTGCTGCAGCAGCAGTGCTTACATATGCAGTCCACAAAAGTGGAAATGCACTGCCTTTTTTTTCCTATTTATTGTGATTTCATTCTCTTGTACCTTCTTTAGTTCCTCCACTAACTTTTAGTTTCGTAATTTAAGTTCTCCCTTCAAAATGTTTTTGTTTGTTCTAAAATTATAATGATTTTTACATATCAATGTATATTAGCTTGGACCAATTTATTTATTCTACTGTTTCAGGTATGAAGCTTGGGTCATTTATAATTTCTTGTCACTGTGTCTGGCATGGGTTGATGGTCCTGGAGCAGTTGTCCTAAGTTTGTGCGGTCAGGTTCTGAAGCCATCATTGTGTCTGATGACTTGTTGCTTTCCTCCTATACCTCTGCTATACTGCTGGATGGGTGGGTTTGTATCTGATGCATATTTTTGGATTAAAAGCTTTTGTGCCTGAAAATAGTTATATGTATTTCTTGAAAACTGATCCCTTGAATTTCCATGGAGGTTTTTTGAATTACCTAACCTTTGAAAGTGATGACGTATGTGGCACAAATTTGAAAATTTGTTTTTATAGATTATTGGAAAACGATTGGAAAACGATCTAGACATTCCAGAGAAGCAAGGAATTTTGATACAGACTTGTAACATGGCGGCATGATCATTCTATCATAATTTATTTTCATCTCTCTCTTCTGAAACTTTTATTGCAGGCGTTTTATACGTAAATGCAAGCAAGGGTGTTTGCAGTTTGTGATTTTGAAGCCCATTTTAGTTGCTGTTACACTTATACTTTATGCGAAGGGGAAATATAAGGATGGAAATTTCAGTCCAAAGCAGTCCTACTTGTATCTTACGATCATATATACATTCTCATGTACAATGGCTCTCTATGCTCTTGCTTTGTTTTATTTGGCATGCAAGGATCTGCTTCAGCCATTAAATCCAGTCCCAAAGTTTATTATAATAAAATCTGTTGTATTCAAGACTTATTGGCAGGTAATTTTCATACCTCTTTCATTTTTATGGACTATTATTTTCTCTTATTCATAACTCTATCTCGTTGCCGATTGTATAGTAATGCAGGAAGAACAGAAACAAGACTGGCAATTTTGTTTACGTTTTTTGTGACCATGAAAAAGGATGTGAATGTTATATAAGAAGAATACTCCTCTTGAATAAGGATGCGTTATTTGATCTTAAGATGATCATTAATTTGTTTTGACCAAATTTTTTTTAACCCCCCCTCCAAGAAAAAGGAAAATAACAATTTTGCAGCTTAAATTCTGGGATATAATAATCTTTCCTTATTGAATCTACACTGGATATATCCTGAAATCAAGTGTTTTGTTTGTGATTTTGAAAATTGAGGAAGCAAAAATTTATATAATATCTCTGCTAATATATATGCCAGAAGCTGGATTTGGTGTCTGTGTTTTCTTCTCAGACACCAACATAGTTTAAATTTTAGGAATTTATTATTTTGCGAAGGTCATCAGGTACCTATAATTTTAAACTTCCCTCCTCGTCTTTGTTTCTCAAGGTTTATTATTTTCCTAATTTTACTTAAAAGTCTAAACTTATTTAAAATCACTATTAACAGCATATTTCAGAATCAATTATAGTAAATAATAAAAAAAATAAAAAATAAAATTGACACCCATGTTTCTGTGTGTTAAGTTAAGACGTTAGTTTTCTATACTGCCAAGAATTTTCTTTTATGGCTTTATCTTACGTTGTTTTTTGTTGAATGCACATTGTTTGCTATGCTATGGGATCTAATTTAGAATTTGAAGATGACTCTCTGTTATTTGGTGTTTCTTGGTACTTCTACTGTATTTACTCTAGAGGTTTGAAGCAGGGTGACTTTTTGTTATTCAGTTCTTAGGGGGTCTTAGCCTTCCTTGCTGCAAAGTCAGGCTTCATTAAGGATGCAGATGAAGCTGCTCTACTTCAAAATTTTATCATTTGTGTTGAGATGCTTGTTGCTGCTGTGGGCCACTTTTATGCATTTCCGTACAAAGAATATGCTGGTGCTAATATAGGTGGATCCTGTGGTGTGGCAGCTAACCTTGGGCATGCTTTGAAGTTAAATGACTTTTACCACGATACAGTCCTCCAGATGAGTCTCGCTTTGTATATTCTGCCTATAGTTTAAACATTGCTAGCATATGGTTTTGCATCAGGCTTAATGCCTGGATTAGCAACTGTTATGCTGCAATTCTACTTCCCTGGGTTCTTGTTGAAATTTCTGGCCCTCCTTTGTTCATCTTTTCTCTGTGCTGATAGTCTGATACTGCTTATGGCAGTTTGCACCAAAGTATCATGATTATGTTCTCTATAACCACAGTGTAGGTGAAGAGGGAACTTTTGTTCCAATTGGCCCAGAGATTGACACTGAGAAGAAATAAGCATATGTTTAGAAACAAGTTAGATGACATACAGCTATCAAGTTTGTCTTCTTCTAATAGTAGCACTCCCTCAAATTCTGGTCCCATGTCTGATGCTTCAAATTCTGATGCAATGAAATCTTCCTTGCTTGTGGAGATGTCCAATTCTGTATCAGTACCATACGATTTGACACTTACTTGAATTGGATGTATCCAGTTACCCTGAAAAAGTTCCTGCAGCTGATAAAGCTGGCACTAGGTGATCATGAGGAACATTCAAAGCTAGGTTGGTGGGAAAATTGTCTTTGCTAGTGAGAGGAGATTAGGACGGGCATCTAACATTGTTTCTGTTTTAGGAGAGAACTATGATCCAAGTGTGGTTTCTTAAATTCCAGGAAAGGGTTGAAGCATATCCCGCGCGAAGGATTTGTGTCAATCTACCTTAAGAAGCCCTTAGGCAGCCTCACTCCCAAGCAAAACAGTCCTTGATATTGGTCTGAGTCTTCATACTGTAATTGTCTTCAATGATTGTGTCCTGTGTGCACATTGTAGATGCAGAACTTGTTGACATACTTCAAACATGACAGATACATACTTCAAACATGACAGATACTCAGCGAATTATAATTAGAATTAATTGATTGATTCTTTTCTCTCATACACCTTGAAGATACTGATTCCTATTAATTTCATAGAATGCCATTGCCGTCATGTAAACCGTTTTTTTTGCATCTCGTTGTATTTATTGTGTTTGATAATTTACAGAGATTATAGATGATGAGGATCTTCGCAGATGCGATCAGTACCATTTCCAGATGGCAACTTTGATGCATTTTATCCCTGTGTTGCCTCTTAAGCACCCATGTCCACCGCTAATTTATTCCTAATTTTTGTGGGTAAATTACTGAAGCAAATTAAGATTTTTACTTCATATTTTAGTAACTTCCTGCTCCTGGAAAATTGTGTCTAAGCACCATACACTACTCAGACAACGTCATTTTCGGCATCGTCTGAACAAAATGTGTCTCTGTTGCTTTAGCGGTTACAATTAAATTTAAACTTTTAAATTATATTTTACAACAAATTATTTTTAACAAAATTTCTTATAATCTTACCTAATTAGATACTTAAAAATCAACACTGGTCAAAATCTCTATTTATAGATAACTGACTAAATTTTGTCAACGACGCCATATTAAAACATTAAAACAGAGAAGAGTCGAAAACTATCAAACAATTGGTTTCATATTACTCGTTTTAGCTTATGCCATATTCAAGATTGTTTTCTTCATCTTATAATACATTAGTGAAGGATGAATTAAAATAAATCGACTGAGGAAACTGATGCTTTCTAAATTTGGAAGAAAGTGTAGAATGCAGATCCACGAAGGAATGTATAAACTTGCAAAAGGTAGCAAGATGCCAAATTTAAGGGTTGGTTGCACCTATCCAAGTAAGCCCGTCTTGATTGGTAAGAATCCAAGAGAACTGAGCTCAAATTGCTTATCTAACTCTTTGAACAAGCACAAACACTGTTACATTGCTACGTCAGCCTCATTGCGTACCATGTTGGTATAGTTCTCATTTTTACAATTCTTATTACTAAAACTGATCGCCCTCTCTTCGATTGGTAAGGAAACTCAGTTCAAAATTCCAAATTGTTTATATCTAATTCTTTGAACAAGTACAACAACGTTACCTCAACCCAATTGCTTATGCTGCTTGAATTGCTCACATTTCCAATTCACAAAACCAATTATTGCTATCTCTATTACGTAGTGATCATCATCATTATCAAAATCGTTTTATTTTAGAGCCATTTATTCGGATTCCGTTAGGTGGTGTACCGCTGTTGTCACTTGTTTGTAACGATTAGTGGTAGTCCTGCTTGCATTTATTTGTACACGCCAAGGGTTATGTTTTAGACTCTGAAAACATCACCAAACCTTTTGGCCCCATGGGAATGGGAAGCGATGCTCCTCCCCTACTGGACAAGCTGCGGAAGTGGACGGCTCTGATTTAACCCTACCAAACCATCCCTGGAGACCACAAGAAGAGGATGTTATCGGGTAAACTAATGCTGACTCACATATGCAACCATAGTTGTGCATGGAAAAAGAACGAATAGCTATCATAGATAAAAAATAAAAGCGTCTTTTGATAAGCGTGATGTTTAAGAAATATTTAATTTTTTTTAATTACTTGAAAAAGAAAACATTAAATTTTTTTTTTGGGGAAAAAAACTCACTCAAAAAGGACAAACATATAAGGGGAAACACAAAAGGCACATGATCGTCCATTTAAAAGAACAAGAACTCATCCGACTGTCCACGTGTTAAAGTGCTTACAATAATATTTTAAGACACCCAATTGTATAAGACAGAAGAAGGGTACCGCGGGAAGGAAGAGGAAGAATAAAAAAGGACTTGTCATTAGCTTCTGCGGCGGCGCACCGGTCGGCTCGCAAAGCAAACAAAGCGAAGCAACGCGTGGATTTTCTTCAGTTCAGACCCCCTTCTCCTCTTCTCTTCTCTGTCACATACTTGTCATTATCTTTCACGAAACCGTTTCTTTGTACTGCTATTTAATGGCACTCACTTTAAGGAGAAGGAGCTAACTATTTGGTTCTATCTGCCTTTTCTGTTTATGTTTTTTCTCCCCTCTTTTCAGGGACCCACTGCCTAGGCCATGACTCTGATTGATCATGACCGTAGTGAGAATCAAGTTCAAGTCATGGGTAGCCTGAACCCATTATTTAGGAGTGAATCCTTTGGGTATTACTACCCTGACCAGAACTACACCATGATGGAGAAGAGGCAGCTGTTCCTGAGAAGCTACCAGTTCTGTCGAAAGAAGAGCCTCACAGAGAGAATCAAAGGGTCTTTGGTCCGTGTGAAGAAAGTCGTATGTCTAAGGCTAAGATCTGCTCGGAGACTGAGGAGGTTGGTCTTTTCCAGGTTCAAAATCAAATGTGGCTTTTATTACCGGAGGAGAAGGTTTTCCCGGCTTTTAAACGGCCACAACTGCAAAAGCGACTCTTCCTCATGTTTCTGGTAGACCACTATTCATCACTCAACTTCCTCATGTTTCTGCTATTTATTTCCTTTTATTTCATGATTTTTCCATTCCCATCGGTTATTGTCCTTGAAAAATTAACTTACGATGATGGCAATTTGGAAGTGATATTATTAATAATGCAATATAATTTTATTCGTGGTTAATCTCAAAAGGGTAGCTCTCTCTGCCTCTGTTTTTTTTCTCTTCCTTCTCTTTATCTCATTTAATCGTTTTCATATTTTCAGTTATATATATAAAATGACTTGAAAGTAGTAGTAGTAGAACTAGAAGAGAGCTGCGTGAGGAGCGAGGACATATTTGCTCTTGCTCATAGCCTCGTTAACTCATATCTTTAACCGCTCTCTGCTCTTGTCTTTTCCGGTTTTCCCTAATGGTGTTGGCAGAATTTTTGTTATATTGTGGCTCTCAGGAAGTCTGAAAGCTTATCGTATTTTGTTTTTCCTTATCAATCTCATTTTTCACCAAAAGCCAGTCTTTGCTTCCTGTTAATTATTGAGAAACGAAGTGCAGGAATAGGAAAAACAAAAAAAGGTTAATTCTGAAGCGGGGACTTCATACATATTATTAAAGTTAGAATCCCAATATAATATATAATGAAGGCCATGTTCTCTGGGAATGGTAACTAGTAACTTAAGTTTGTTATTCATACGAAGTACTGCAAAATGCGAGGTCGTCTTTGCTCCGGCAAAGCTGCTAGGGATGAGGATTGGGGGGGCAACATTTTGAATTCACAAGGATGGGGCGAAGCACAAAAAAATCAAGTGTTTCGAAGTACAAGGTTTGAATAATAGATTGGAGAGTCACTGGGGCAACAGAGACTGTTTTCTACTTTCCCCGAGAGTGTGACTTGCATTTGCCATTAAAATGGTCAGAAGCACCGTACCCTTTCTTTTCGTTTTCTAAGTGCCATCATTATCAATTGTATTATTAGAATAATACAAGCCTATTAATCTTATTTTTTATTTAATATTTTATTTTAATTAAGAGAATGTTAAGAAGATTTATTAAAAAATATACTGTGAGTCGTATTATTATTACTACTTTCCAGTTTCCAATTTAAGGGGCTTAGTTTCTGAACCATTCACGATTCCTCTCCTATATCTGATTCAATGGACTTTAATATTCACGGGCAACTCTCTGTGTGGTGGTTGCTACTGCTAGTTTCTAGTCTCTTAACCATTAATTTTATTGATGAAAATGGGGGATAAAATGATAAAAGTAAAAACAGGTAAGCACTCAACTGAAAAAGTTGTTCAAATTCCGGTCCAATTTATTCACTGTCCAAAAAAGGCACACCAGGAACTTCTGACCTTTTCCACCAGAAACTAGTTGGCAATTAAATTCTCATGGCTTGATTTGTGGGATATGCAATGCACTAATGCTACGAATTTATGATGCCCGAAATAAAAATGCTACACTCAAATGAGATGCTAAGTAAAGATTTTTGTGCCCCCGGAGTACATAGCTTTTTTGTATATGCCAATTAAAACGCAGGGATATTGCTATTTTTTTTTTTAAGAAAAAATGTTATTGTTCATTTTTGTTCTGGGTAATACCATCGAAAAAAATTACATTCTATATATTTTTTATTTTTTGGGTAAGCTTTTGTTATTATTATTTTCCAGTAAGCTATCTTATAATTTTTTTTATAGTAGTAAACATAGTATTTTTTTTCAGTCAACAAAATAAATTGTGAAAGATCAGCTAGAAAGAAAAAAAAAACTCTTGAAAGGTGAAATTGACTTCTTCTTCTCTAAGTTGAAGCAATTTTTATTCTTAACTCATCACTTACCAAAAATAAACCCATATATTCACTTATTAACTCATCATTATTTTACTGGCTCTGTTTTGGGATTCAACTACATTAACTACTTACCCTTTGGGCTTTGGCTTGAATTCCTTTTATTATTAATAACATGGACTGGTTCTTCGGGAAATCCTGGTGACTATTTTCTAGTGGTCGAATTGAATCTGAGTTACTGACTGGTCAATTATTTAAATATCTTTATTTTTTTGCTGACGAATGTGAAGCAGCTCCTTTGAAAAGCATCTCCCCATTCTAAAATCCTGACATATCCATGGCATAAAAATACAGAGGAATTAATGGCAAAAAAAAACAAAGAGAAATTCATAGAAAAAATACTATTTTTATGTACAGCTCATGAACTCAGCACTAAGTTTACAATAGCAGCAAATAAAAGGAAACCAATAGATGTGAAGCATGCATTTCTTCTAGTAGAAGGAAATGAGTGCTCGTGAAGAAAATTGACTAAGGAAAGAAACAAGCAGAACTGCTCTGTGGATTGTAACTTGAAAGCTAATTTATTATGTGAAAAGGTGGGATCATCAATATTTATTGCTTAAATGTTCAAAAATGTCAACAGCTTTTGCATTAAGTCGCCAACGGTAACATACATGCCAAGCAAATGGAACATGCAATTTATTTCAGAGGTTCTGTTGATCCTGAAGGCCATTTAATAAGTAGTCACTAACGGATAGATGCCATTGTCAGACTAACATGAAATAACCTGCATATAATATAAGTAAAGAATAGTTTTATATCTTCCTAATAAATCAGCTTAATAATTTTTTTAATTACTTAAAAAAGTAAGTATTAAATATTTTTTAAGTTTTCAAGATATTAAATATTTTTATTTTTTCATTTAATATTTTTTAATTTAAATAATTAAAATATTAGGAGAATATATCATTGCTCATAAACAAAACATATACGATAACAAGTAAATGTAACTCAAAAAATGCGTGTGATTTCGCTGGTGCAACCTATAGATGTTCTTTTCCAGAATCTATGATGAGTGTTTGTGAATTGTGATAGAAATTTGGAAAGCTAAATCCTTGTAATGAATGTAATACTTTTCTTAATTACTTAAAAAGGAAAAAATATTAAAAGAGAAGTTTTAGAATTCTAAAAATTATTAAATGCATATATTTTTTTGTTTTTTATTTCTTTTGTAAGTAATTTAGATGATTATTAGATTAATATTTTAATATTTAGCATTTTCCTTTTTCAAATTCACTATAATCAAACAACAATGACACCTAATTCATAGACACACAATTTGCTCTCACATTCACACGAACTGTGATTTTGTTTGATTGTTTCTCACCATTATTGCTCAAATCAAACAAGCAAAATAATTATGCTTGCAAGTTTGAGAAAAAACAACCTTTAAAGAAAGGTTTTCTGTGGTTTTCCATGGTATAATATACCATTGCTTATTATGTGACTACAGTTCTATATACGGTTTTATGCCTAAGATTATTGATATAAGATGATATTGATATGGACATGTGCTTGTGATTTTGTGACGGTAGGATAAAGCACATGGAAAGTATTAACCGCAGTTATGGGACCTAATCTCTTACAGAGTAACGTATGTTACCTCTTTATCAGAAGACCATCCACCAGATAGCAGAAAAATTTACATTAGACTCACGGTACCACTCCTAATGTACTATGCAGGCGCAGAACATATATGCAGTCGGAGGTTCGTAGTTTCACACAAGGGTTTGATCGTAATAAATGATTGAGTGTTACTATCCAATCAAAAGAAATTGCCCGATTTTGATTTGATAGAATGAGGTAGCATGACACTTAAGTGAGAGAGTGTTGCTGCTTAACTAGAAATGTGATAACATGTAAATCCCACTTAAGATGGCAAATAATTTGGACATCAAGAGTGGGCAAACCTTCTGGCTAAATAGTATACTATTTTCATTGAAAGGCTAATGGGCGAGTTTAGAATTACGTTCTGAAAGGTTAGGTATTTGGGTTGCTGGCATGTGGGTATAGCCTTGATTCTTCTCAAGCTCATACTGATGCTGAGGTGTTTGTGCTGAGGATCCAGGACATAAAGTAGGAACTTCTTTTTTTGTTTTTGGTTCCAAAAGTAGGCCAATTCAAACAACGATGACAGTTACCCATGTGGGTATTGAGCATTCAGACTGGAGTATGGGCTCTGAAGCATGGACTTTCTTGAAGCAGACTATAAACAATGGGTTGGTCCATATAATTAGCCAAGTTCACAGTATGGCATACTAACCCTTCCCCCTTCCCCTTTACAAATAAAATATTGAAAAGTAAATAAAACGAAAAAAGGCTGGTTAAGTCAGTCAAAGAACAAGACTTGGACCTTAGACTAAACACGTAGTAGATACTATTTTCTGCTATAAAAGGACAAATTAGACGAACAGTTGATAGGCTTGATTTTGTGCCATTTTCTATCAAACAAACATAGAAGGAATTAAGTATCAAAAAAATATAGAAAGAATTAGATATTTCTTTGTAAGTAAAGATCACAGCCACATACATTCCATAGTTAAACAAATGATTGGTTTTGGCATATATTTTTAACAGGGACATCAATCATTGCACATGCATCCAATATTCCTTTAATCACCACCAACTAATTTGTTGGATTTCTATATTTAACTGAGAATGTAAAAGAATAACTTATAGACTCTAAAGTGGCAATGCAAGTGATTTGTACCCATGTGTTTAAAAGTTGAAAAATGAGGTAATCTTGTCTCTATCTGCCTCAAGGCAGTCTAAATTGTGTTGAAGTATGATGGCAGCCATGTGTTATATAAGATATCTAGTACAGACCATCTCCATCTCTGTTATTTTTATTTGTATATGTGTTGTTTGAACTTGAAGGAGCTTTAGAACCAGATTCCCAATATACTTAAATCTTAGACCTCCTGCTCTGCAACACTTTACCTGCTATCTCTCTCTTTTTATATATATTTGAATTCATTGTCTTGCATAATCTCGCCTAGGCCTCAATGCTGCAGATGGGTTTCCAACATTTGGCTAGCAGACGCATGAGATGTGGATATGAAAAGCTAACAAGTCCGAGACAAAAGATGATGAGGCTCGGAAGACGTTGTTGGGTGAAGTCTATGAATGGGCGTTTACGAGGCCTTCGGTTATCACGGTGTAGGAAGCTTTCCTTAAGGGCTTTTTCTACAGTTCTATTGCCAAGCAGAGTTGTAAGAATATACACCAACGTTGTCAACCGAATAAGCCTCGAAAACCTATATCCCGCTACTGTTCTATCCACCCAATGGGGTCTACCTGTTCTTTCTCATCCCTCTCTTGTATGTAGAAGGAATGTTCTCCCTCTTGACCGAAAAGTGACTCGCTATTAGTAACATTTTGCTGTTTGTTCTTTTTTTTTCCTGAGCAGTAAAATTCTTTGCTCCACAATGTTCTGGTTGACAGTTATTCTGCTTCCAATCTATGGTAAATTAAATTGAATAATTGGTAATCAACCTCATGCATAAACCAACATTTAAATTAGCATTTATACAACAACAAAAAATGAGAACTTTGCCTTAAGCATTTTCCAGCAAAAAATATTGGCAAAAAATTGCATTATATTCTTGTAGGCAAACGTTTCAGAGGGTTCGTTGCTTATTTGCTCTATGCAACTTTGTTCTAGCTTTATTCGAAACCTAGTTAAATATATAGATTCATAGAAGCCTCGAAATTTCCCTCAAGTTTACAATGATTGAGCAGATGCAAAACTTTTATGTACATAACATTAGAGAGTTTAAAGGATAATCTGACTGTCTGGACACTTTATATTTCATATTAGAATATTCAATGTTCTTTTTAGTTTCTTAGGATATCTCCACATGCTACTATTATTATGAGATTAATCCCCTTTAGGCCTTATCGCAACTAAGAGAGCCCTCCCAACCATAGTTATAAAAACTGGACCGGTAGTTGACTCGGTCAGGATACTGGGTTAGTGAGTCACTGGTCGAATCGCATAAAATTAAATAAATATTTAAATACATATATATATATATATATATAAATACACACTACATATGATGATATTTATCATTATAAATAGCTAAAATATATTTATTTTGAAAAAAATATGACTACTATGGTGTAGATCTCGAAAAGTTATATAAAATGGACATATAATTAGTCTAAATCGGACAAACGAGTCAAAAGTTATGATTTTTCAAAGTTTAAAAGTTTTTTTTTAATTTAGTGACCCGACCGATTCCGGTTCAACCAACCGGGTCACCGGTTTTCATTCAAAACCGGCCAGGTCGGACTGGTTCTGAGATATACCTGATCCAACTAGTCACCCGAACCGGTCACTTGACCGGTTTACCGGTCCACCAGCCAGTCCGGTCCGATTTTAATATCACTGCTCTCAACAATTGCCTGCTTTAAGGATTGAACTTGTATATATTTAATGATTTTTTAAGTTGCAAGTGAGGAGATCTTTTTTTTTTTTTCATATAAGGGTTTATTCTGCACAGTTGCTACATGTTAACTAAATCCATACGTGATTTGAGTGAAATAGGTAGATAAACATCTTCAGGATACATAACATGCAAGTCATTGAAAATTTGAAATAATAGTCGACAAACTACACTGCCAGAATTACTGCACCCTTGGCCTTGTCTGAATGAAAATTCTTTATAAGCTATAGGGTTCTATATTCTTAGTTCTTCCACGCTTCATTGAATTATATGTATATTGAATTTTTATTATTTCTGAGACATTTGTTATTCAGAAAGCACAAAATCTACGACAACAGAGAGGACATTATCCACCGTGTAGTGTCATAATTATTTTCATAAAATTTTATGCAACCCGTTATCCCGAAAAATATTAGGCCAAGAGGGGATAAAGAAGGCAGCACGAGATTACATACCAATGTTCAGAAATTTTATATTGCGGGAAGGAAATAGACCGTGCATACAATAGAATAGTTGAGGATTACCGAACATGTTACATCATAAATTGAAATTGGCCCACCATGCAATCACTTTTTTCAGGTCTTTGCCAAGAAGAGACTTCTTTGTGTTCTTATTGGGAGAGAGAGTAGAGGTTCAAGTCAGTTTTGAAGAAACCCACGCAATAGAATAGTTAAGGATTACTGAACATGTTACATCATAAATTGAAATTGGCCCACCATGCAATCACTTTTTTCAGGTCTTTGCCAAGAAGAGACTTCTTTGTGTTCTTATTGGGAGAGAGAGTAGAGGTTCAAGTCAGTTTTGAAGAAACCCACCAAAAGTGCCTTTGGAGGCAAACCCAGTAAGAAATAGAACATAAGCTATGTTCCACGGGTATGGGTATGAGTATCCGATACGATACGTAAATACGGTAGTTTTAAAAAAAATTAAAATACGAGTACGATAACGCATATTGAATGAAATAAGTTTATATTTATATACGTAAAAAAAATAAACTTTAAATTTAGTGAAATTCCTCACCAATTTACTTTGATTTTGAGGAGGGCATGATTGTAAGAGTAAGAATATAATTTAAGAAAAGTAATTGATGAGAACGGGGCTTGAATTTAGAGCTAGAATTTTTTGAGTAGCAGTATCTTTAGGGCGGTAGGTAATCAAGAAACAAAAAACACAAGAATATAATAAAAATATAAATGCAGGAGTATAATACACGTATCGGTATCAGATACGGGTACGATACGAATACGTCACCAATTTTGAAGTATCCGTGCATCACAGAACATAAGTCTGCTTCAGGTTGGCATGTGGTCTAAACAGCGTCCTGTCTTATCTTTTGCTTGAATCTTCTTTACCAGCTTCTTGGCCATCCACATATGTCTTGGTGGTCTTAGGTTCTCTGTCATACAATTCTGGCTCTTCCTTGATAGTTGAAAGCTTAGTCCTCAGTATTTCCTCCATATTCTTCCTAGAGTCAGTTTGCAAACTTTTCCTGCTTGTGCAAGGCACTGACCTCCATATTTCCCGGCATGCCCTCCTCATTTTTTCCTGTATCTTCAGCAATGGATTATGGACCTCTCCTCACATTAAAATAACCATGACTGATGATACCTTGAGTGACCTTACTCTTCCTTACGTGACATAGATGAGTTATCTGCTAAAATTGGAGTATAGTTTGACATCAAACTACAAGGTGAAATTCCCAAATCAATTAACCTTAAATCATAGCATGTTAAATCATAGCATGTATAGATAATAGATTAGGATTTATGATTAACTGGATTAGAATATAATGATGACTCCATAGTCATTCTAAGATCAAATCATTGATAATTGTAAGAAATATCATAGCCCTTTTGTCAATTTTCTGTATGTGGGTGAGGAGAGAAATTAGGATGCATTTTCTTTGTACAATCTTATGAGACAACTACACAACATAATGGTTAGGAACAGGGGCCTCTCATTGTGTTATAAAGAGACAAGTTAACCTAGCCATTATAATAAACTCATACACAAGGCCCACCACAATAGTGTACAATAAAATTAAATGCTTATAAAAGCCTAATTAACAAGAGTGATCATAAATGAATTTAACTAATATATACTCCACAAATATAATATTCAATTAATCTGAATCTTTTAGCAAATATATGGCTATGCTAGTCCATATAGAATTAAATAATCCAACATTATCGGCTCTTAGTGCTAACTCTTCTCTATATATATTACTCAGAAAAGGGAGGGGGTAGTACAAGATCAAGGAAATTACCATGAGTAATTGCCTAATTGGACTAGTTGGAAAGGGGCCACAAGAAGCACTGACTGCCTACAACAGCTATTGTGTTCACTCCTTTACAGCGATGGTTCAATTATAATGAGCTTATACTAGTACTCATTTGAAATCATGTAAAGGATTAAGTCCAGATTCCATACATTATCTTTTAGATCGGGTACTAATAAAGTAATAATCAATAAATAACCTTTCTCTGTTCCAGTTCCAACCACAAATTTTCAAAATGAACGTTCACTAATAAACAAAGGAAAAAAATGTCTGCTACAAAATTCCCAGTGCTTGGTTGTCATTGTCGTTTGCTGCCTTTGCCCTTTATCAATCTGTTATTATTCCAGATTCATTACTCCCTGCATTCCTCTGCTTGTTCCTCTTATTCCTTGTTACTCACACGTCTCTGCATATTCAAATAACTCAACTCTCACTCCCAAGCTCGAACCAGATTAATCTCGCACTAAAAAAATACAAGAATACTAGTGATTTAAACACAAAATAAGGCAACTCTCACTCATTCAATAATTGGCAAATACAAATAATATTTTAGTCCGTTCCGCTCATTTTTGTGGGCTGAGCCCAATTTTTTTAATGTCACCCTTTTGTCCAGTGGCCGGGCCCGACATTCCAAATGCATTTTCGACTTAGCCCGACGGGTCGACCCGTACTGGATCAGTAACTTGATCGGGCCAGGGCGGAATGGCCTGATTGTTTTTGAGATAACTAAAAGCATCTTCAAATAATAATCGCGAAATTTTCGATCCGACCCATCTTGGACCCATTATGTTTTTGTGTGTAGAGGGTTTGAGAGGTCTAACTTATAAGCCCATTTATCTAATGTAAGCCCATGAGTGTATCCCTGTGGGCTGTGGCTATGGCGGTGGTAATGGTCCCTTCCCTCGCCGTCGTCGTCTCTTAGCTTAAGAGGTAAAGCCAGAAACAGAGAATGAGAAATCGCGAAGTTCAGTCCCCTCTCCTCGTGATCTTCTTTATCAACTTCCAACGCCACAGGTTTCTTCCTCTTTATTTAACTTAGCATTTGTTGCTTTTTAATTTTATGTTTACTCTGCAATCCATGAAGTTTCTCGTACCAGGTAAGTTGTTTGCTCTGTTTTGTTGTGTGTTTGCTGTTGAATCTGTGCGAGTCTTGTTATCTGTTGCTTCTATGATCTTTTTGATTGTTGTATATTTGTTATTTGAATCTGGGTGTTTTGGTGCCCACCAAGTGCTTGTGAATTTGCGAACTCTCAGCAGCATTACTGGCACTGTAATTTCGGTCGCCGGAGGGCGGTGGCATATCCGTATCATAAATCAGCTATCATATTTTTGGACTTATGTATATATATTTTTGGCGGATACACTAGAATGTTCAGCTATTATATTTTTCAAGCTGCGCAAGGAGGGGCATTTCAAGTGGAGAGGGGGAGAGGGAATTTCAAGGGAGAAAAAAATGATGATTAACTATATTTTACTGATTCTGAATTGTGACATTAGTAATGATTATGGATTATGTAATATTTTTTTTTACATATTTAAGTATTATTTTAACTATTTTATATACATTGACGTAGCCGTATCTTAAATTTTTTAAAAATATCATATTGACATATCATACCGTATTGGATATGATACTCAAACCTGTATTCATGCAACATAGCTTACATGACTCTCCTATGCACAATTTTTGGTGTTCAATATTCTGTCTTTTCTTAGAATTTACACTTTTTTTGTAACTTAAATGATAGGGAATTTTATGAATTGGAGTCTCTTTTGGGTATCCATGACTCTGTTCATTTGTCTTCTTACCCAGATACTAGGATTTGGTCTCTTGACCCCTATAGGGAGTTCTCTTGCAAATCTTTTTTCTAATTCCTAACTCATTCTTTGAATAAAGTCACTTTCCATCTTGATAAACCTATTTGGAAATCCAAAGCTCCCTCAAAGGTCAAGTCTTTTATTTGAACTGCAGTGCTTAATAGACTTAATACTAATGACATGCTGCAAGCGTAGGCTGCACAAGGTGCTTTCCCCTGATATGTGTGTTATGTGTGGTGCTTGCTTAGAATCGGTTCCCCACGTGTTTTTACATTGTCCTATTGTTGTTTCTCTTTGGACTTCTCTGTTCAACCTTTTTGGAGAACGTTGGGTGTGCCCTAGGTCCTTGGACCAATTTTTGATGATTAGCTATTATGGCTTGGGTAGAAATAAGAAGGCTAAATGTTTGTGGCAATGTGCAATCTTTGCTACACTTTGGTGTATTTGGTTGAAGCATAACTCTCATATTTTTAAGGAGGTTTTTTCGGCACAACAACTAAATTGGGATAAGATTCGACATCTGGCCTCTATTTGGTGTGAAGCACATGGTCTTTTTAAGGGACTCTCCCTAACAACTATGACTAGGGATTTGATAGCTTTACTCTTTTGATGTTTTCCTTTTTCTCTGTTGTCTTGTGTCTTGCTCTTTTGTCATTAAGGATTCCTTATCCTCCAATCTTTTTGTAATTTCTTCTCTTCGTCTCAATGAAAATCTTTTTTTTTTATCAATATATATATATATATATATATATACGGAAGCATTTAGGGATTGTGATCGATGTTGAAATTGCCATTTTTGAGAAGAAAGAATGTGTAAATTATGTACTGTTTATTGTTTACCCCTCGTGATTTGATTCTATTGAATTTGATTTATGCTGTTGAAGAGTTGTGTTTTCTATTTCAGAACAGGGTATTTTATGCCTTTTGTTAGCTGTGAGAATTTATTTAGTATTTCAGTTTCTTTGAACATTGCAATCTGCATTTACCATTTTGATACTATCCTATGGTAAAGTTGATTCTTTATAAATATATGTGTGTATTAAGCTTGCTTAGTAAATTGTAGATTTGAACATTATGTTTTGTAGTGCATGCCTTGTAAATTCAGTTATTATGAACATTGTAATCTGCATTCACCATTTTGATACTATCTTATGGGAAAGATTGATTCTATATAAAAGATATGTTTATATTTAGCTTGTCTAGTAATTTGTGCAGTGTTTTGAACATGTTCATTCTAGGGAACAGCTTGCGTGCAAATAAATGTTTTTTTTTTCATTGGACGCCTAACTCTAGATCTATGGTTATTAATTATTGTAGATATTTTGCTACCACTTAATAAGTACTCCAAAACCAAAAGGAAGGACAATTACTCACTAGTTAATTAAAGATTTGAGATTGTTCATTTGAGGTTTTAGATTTCTTTAATCAACCTTGAATAAGGATTCTAATTCTTCTTCTTTTTTATTTCTATTTTGTCACTCATTTATGATGTAGGAATGCACATTAGGGTATAGTTTGGGTTTCAGGGTCATTTTTATATAATTCATATCAAATGTCAAGGAGAAAGCACCAATTAGGTAGTAGCGCTGATTGCAAAGAAAGATGGGAGATGAAAACTTTTAATCTCATCCAATTGACGCTGAATTATTTGAATATTAGCAATCTACAGAGAGAGGGAGTTTTTTTTTGTAGAGATAGAGAGTTTTTTCTAAAGAGGGTTTTTTTCTAGAGAGAGATTTTTTTTCTAGAGAGAGATAGAGGTTTTCTAGAGAGAGAAAGTTTTTATAGAGAGAGAGAATTTTTCTAGAGAGAGAAATAATTAGTTTTTTAGAGAGAGAGAGAATTAATTTTGTTTAAAAAAATATCTATCTTTTCAAATGGATGGGCTGGATATCCATCCATCCTATCCATTAAAATGGATGGATTGGATATCCATCCATTAAAATGGGTCATCAATGGATTGGATGGTTTCAATAATTTTTTAATGGATCCTACATAGATTAGTGGTTTATTTTTTTCCCATCCATTATCATCCAATCCGAAATCCATCCAATCCATCCATTTGCCACCCCTAGCTCTCACTCACCCAAGCTCAAGCTTCTTCAGGTATGTGGTCTTGATGGTGAGTTTGTCTCTTACAAGTTACAATGGATAAAATACTGGCTCCCCTTAATTCTTCTACTCATGTCACAGTGTCTGAGGTGTTGCAAAGGATACTAGAATATGTTATATTACTTCCCTAGAATCGGAAGGATATTCTTCTGGTAAAATTGACCAAATGCAATATGCTCATTTCGGCAATGATTGTCATTTCAGAAAGTGTAGTGATCTTGAGTAATTGAACACTCTCATCAAATTCTTGATTTCCCAAGTCACATGTAGAAACTGTGAATATTACAGCTACATGAAAAATCTCCAATGCGTGGTGGTATTTGGGCCTCTCTTGTATTTATATTATTATAATTGGGTCTTCTCTGGCCATCATCATGACACCTTTGCTGGCGGGAACTTGAGAGGCCAAGGGATATCTTCCACTCACACAATATGAAATATTGGTCTGCATTTTGTGTTATTGCTGACAGATGAATAAATCCACCATTAATGAGCTGCAGACTGCTTCCATCATTTTGTAAATAATTTGCATTTGGCCTAATTTTGCAGAGTTATATGCTTATGAATGGCGTGGCGGGAGCTTGGAAAGAAGGTGAGTTGACTTTTACAAGTCTATGTTCTTTTCATTAAAAAATTTGGCCAGAGTTTTTCTTCCATACAACTTTACTGGAGCCTATTTTTTGTGAAGGAGGGTGAGGTGATTTATCTGGGTGCTATTTATTTATATTATTGGAAATGTATCACTATGATAATTATGCAGCTTGCAGGTGACAAGACTTTTCTTGTCAAAAATATTATGTCATATAGCTCATTGACTTTGGCTCAATTACTGATAATGTCCTTTTTATTACCTGAATGCAGAGAATATATATGAATTTTTCTAGAGCTTTGACTACAACGCCATCTAGGCATGTGGTACGGTCAAGTTTTGCATCTATCTTTGCTTCACAATCTGTTTATGCATCAGCAAGATGCGTGCCAGGTAATTGATATGTTTTGTGCTTTTAATATTGTATTTCCTGCAATGGTACGTTACAAACTCCCAAATTCTTTGAACTACATGGTACAGGTTTCATCAGCCACTCATCTATTGGAGTATCTGGTTTTTGCAATGGTACTAAAGAATGTGGAATAAGGTAAGATAGTATTCAAATTTCAAAATGAAACATTGATAACATCATAGTTTAGGTAGTATAAGGATGATAGCATCTGAGGGCCTATGCTTGGTGTATGGGAGTGGGTTCAACTTCCAAATGTATGCATAGGATTGTGCACAGAGGGATGAGGGCATAATTAAGAAGCCTAAATTTATCAGAACTATTCTGTGAGTTGATAGGTAGTGCTGCATTGGTGATAGGATAGGCTGATTCCTATGTGGTACCATGGTATATAGGTATTGCAACAACAATAAATGATTTCATGAATTGTGATGTCTGCTAGATTGAATAGAGATGGATAATTTTACTTCATTGATCTTTGATTGTGAGATCTGACATAATTAGTAGTAATTCTTGTTAGAAAAAAACTTCTTGTTGTGGTTGAGGTTATGACTGTCACTTATGATGGTTATACAATGTAGTTTGACAATTCAGTCCAACCACACCCAAGAAAAGTGGAGTTTGAAGATTCAGTCCAACCACACCCAAGAAAAGTGGGGGTGAATTGGATGTAGGAAGGTTTTCAATTTCAACTCAAGAAAAATTTTCAGTTTGATGGTTTCATCGTCTTGATCATTTCTCTTTGGAACATTACTAGCTTTCTAACTCTTTGGAGGTGAGTTCTTCCCAATGGGGGGAATGATGCAGAGTTGGGATGATTTCAAGTAGGGTTTTGATTGTCAATTGGGTTTCGAATTTGGGGACTTTTCCATTTAACAGAGAGGATTTTATCCATTTTTTGGATAGGGATATTACCTGTTTGGTTATTACTTTATATTTTGGTCTTGTTTGTGTAGAGGGCTATAAATTCTTCTCTCTTCATAACTTGAGGACCTTTTGCTTGATTACTGGCAATAAAGAATTTTGAGAATTGTCTGTGTTTGTTTTGGATACTGGTTTTACATGAGAGGATTTCCTATCCTCTATACTTCTTTCTTTTTATCATCTAATAATATTTCTTCTACTATAGAAAATGTTATGTTTCCATTTAACTTAATAAATTTTGTCCCAGGCAGCATATATTTGATTGTACTCGGAAGAAAGAATTGGCATTAGTTGAAAATTAGAATTGCATGAAGTATTAGTACTTATATGCTAAAAGCTGCTTAACTGAAAAAGAAAAGGTATAGAGGTAATGAGATTTTTTTATGTTGGTAGGTGCTTCCATGCTAGTCCAGAAGTCTGGGCAAGAAGAAGTGATGAGGCATTTGGTTTGAAGACCCCAAAGAAGGAAAAGTATGTGAGAAGGGACAGTAGAAATCAGCCACCTGTTGAAGCTCGATATGTCCCTTGTAACATCAAAGCTACCAAATCTAATCCTGATAAAACAATAGAAATATTTGAAGGGATGACCCTTGTTGAACTGGCAAAGCGTACTGGAAAATCAGTATCTTCTTTGCAGGATATCCTCACAAATGTTGGTGAAAAGGTTGAATCAGAGTTCGACCCTCTCAGCATTGATATTGCAGAACTTGTTGCAATGGTATTTCCACCTTCTTAGTCACAGATAATGTTAAACCGGTGACTATTGGAAACTAGTACCCTCTCTTGACCCCATTACTTGGTTGTCAGTCCTTGCCATTTGTGAATGGCGAACTATTTAGGCACAAATTAAATAGCTCATATGTTACTTATTCTTCGCATGCAGTGTATTGGATTTGAAGTTAGCTTTAATAGTTTTTTAGTGGTTTGAGATAAAGTCTACAAGGCTTCCTTATTGTGAATTATTGATGGATCTGATGGGGATCAATGGAGATTGATGAAGTGTTTTTCCGAAATTAGTTGGCATTAGGCAGTCTTGTGCATCCCCCTCCCCCCTTTTAAAGGATACAATATGCATAGAAAAAAGAAAGAAAGAAAAAGAAACAGATAAGAGTAGGCCTAAAGTATTGGTAGGTAGGTTTTGGACATTTATTTATTTTATTCTAAAACCATGATTGAAGCATTATGCTTAGGTATCCTTACAAGTTTTAATTTGTTTGCTTCATTCTGGGGTCATTGCCTCAAAAGCTTACCACCCCCACTTCTCTCTTTTTTCTCTGAATTTGATAGGTGATGCATTTTATATTTCTGTTTCTTGATATTTTCTACTTAATTAGTTTGTTGCTGCTGCAGGAGGTTGGCATCAATGTTAAGAGGCTACATTCAGCTGAAGGTGCAGAGATTTTATCACGTCCTGCAGTTGTAACGGTGATGGGTCATGTTGATCATGGTAAAACTTCTCTTCTCGATGCCTTGCGTCAAACATCAGTGGCAGCCAAGGAGGCTGGCGGCATAACTCAGCATCTAGGTGCCTTTGTGGTGCTCATGCCATCAGGAGCATCGATCACATTTCTTGACACCCCTGGTCATGCTGCATTTAGTGCAATGCGGGCAAGAGGTGCAGCAGTCACAGATATAGTAGTGTTAGTTGTTGCTGCAGATGATGGAGTCATGCCTCAAACACTTGAAGCCATGTCCCATGCAAAAGCAGCTAATGTACCGATTGTAGTTGCAATTAATAAATGTGATAAACCAGGTGCAAATCCTGAAAGAGTAAAACTGCAGCTTGCTTCAGAGGGCTTGCTGCTGGAGGAGATGGGTGGGGATGTTCAGGTTGTTGAAGTTTCAGCTACTGAAAAAACCGGACTGGATAACCTAGAAGAAGCTTTGCTCCTTCAGGCTGAAATGATGGATCTGAAAGCACGAATTGATGGGCCTGCTCAGGCTTATGTGGTGGAAGCAAGACTTGACAAAGGACGGGGTCCATTGGTAACTACTATAGTGAAGGCAGGGACTCTAGTTTGTGGTCAGCATGTAGTTGTAGGCTCAGAGTGGGGCAGAATAAGGGCTATGAAAGATCCAGTGGGGAGGTTAACTCAGCGAGCAACACCTGCAATGCCTGTTGAGATTGAAGGGCTTCGAGGGTTGGCTATGGCTGGTGATGATGTCATTGTTGTTCATTCTGAGGAGCGAGCTAGAATGCTTAGTTCTGGTAGGAAAAGGAAATCTGAGGAGGACAGGCTTAGGAAGAGGATGATCCAGGACAAGCCATCTGCTTTGGAATCATCCGGGGAGGTTCCTCAGAGGGTTGAAATGCCAGTAATAGTAAAAGCAGATGTTCAGGGAACTGTTCAAGCCGTCACAGATGCATTGAGAACTTTAAATAGTTCTCAGGTACGTGAAGTCATCTTTATAGTAATATGGTAAACTTTTCTTTGTGCAGGCACGTGCATGCTCACCCACACACAAGAATTAGCATAAGCCAATTGGAAGGCCTTATCACCAGATTTCATATCAATTGGAAATCAGTACTTCATTTATGAGTAAAAATAAAACAGTTTAGGTTCTATGATATGATAGGTACTCTCTGTTATATTGATGAAACTCTGGTTGATATCAAGTTGATATCAGTACCAGTAATTGCTGTAATCAGCTTCTGGGAATTCAAAGAAACAAAAGAAAGACGATGAGCAAATTAGAGAGTGCTCAATTCTCTCCCAGCCTTAGCCAAAGTCCAGCCTCCTTACTCTCTTGCCTTCACCCCTCTGATATACCCCCCCTCCCCTAACCGAATCACAAGGGATCACCCTTCCCTCCACTATCACTGCCACATCATCAGCAGTTAGTTACAAGCATTGGGGTTCCCTCTTCCTCACCCTCTCGGCCCAAACCCATCCTACCTTGGGCCTTCTTCCTCACGTAGGCTTTAGTGACTTTAGGAGGAGCTCTATCATGATACAAGTGTTAGAGGTATATAAATAAAAGCCATTGATGTGCTTGAATCTAAGAGCTTAACCTTTTGGTATTAGAGCCTCTTTGATAAAGTGATTAGGAGTTTAATTCTTGCTATCTCCGTTCTCCCAATAATTTAAATTTTAGCACAAGGTAATGTGGGTTTGTGCTTTGTCCATGTTTCAAGCTTAAAAGGCTTTCAAGTGAATAGTGATTAGAGATATAAATAAAAACCATTCATGGGCATGCATCTAACGGATTAAGCTTTTGAGTGGAATGGTTTCTTGGCAACAAGAAATCTTTGACTATTTGATATAATAGTTGTTGATGCTTTCGTATAATCAGTTTAATAAAGATTTATAATGGTGGCTTGATGAAAATGACATGTGAAAAGTTAGTTGATGGTGTAATCAGTATAAAAAATAATTGCAATTAGTTCCAGTTGATCATATCCTATAGATCTAGGACAATTGGGAATGGTTTGCTTGTAATGATTACTGGGCATGGCGTACAGTGTGGTGTGAGCCAGCTTCGTGACACCTGACATTAGAGTTATCAACTTATCATGAACGTAATTTACAGTGTTGCTTTACTAATATTTACTATCTGTTGCTAAACATTCTGAAATTTTATTGCTAGGTTTTTGTGAATGTTGTCCATGTTGGTGTAGGGCCTATTTCTCAATCTGACGTGGACCTAGCACAGGCTTGTGGTGCATGCATAGTTGGATTCAATGTCAAGAGTCCGCCTAGTTCTCTTAGTCAGGAAGCAACTCGTGCCAGTATCAAGGTATTAAGCTTATGCTCATATTTAATTATAGAGTAAACACATATTTTAGTCCTTTAAAGATATAGGCGACATCACATTGGTCCTCCATTTATAAATACATCAAATTAATCCTTAAATGTTATATTTTTGCCATCAAATTGGTCTTTGAAGGACAAAATTGATGATATTAATTATTATTGAATGACCAATGTGATGTCATTGATAATTAGAAGGCTAACGTGATGTCGCCTATATCTTTGGAGGACCAAAATAAGTGTTTACTCTTAATTGTATTGTGATTATGGTTAAGATTCTGTGATAAGAAAATTTTGATTTCTTTTTTTATATCATTATCGTTTGGTATGGTTGTAGGTAATTCTGCAAAGTGTGATTTACCACCTTTTGGAGGACATAGGCAATTTGATAATAGAGAAGGCCCCTGGGACTTCCGAGACCCAGGTAGCTGGGCAGGCAGAGGTTCTGAATATCTTTGAAGTCAAAGGGAGCAAGTCCAAAGGACCTGATGTGAAGATAGCTGGTTGTCGAGTTATTGATGGTTCTGTGACCAGGTCAGCAACCATGAGGCTTCTGAGGAGTGGGGAAGTCGTGTTTGAAGGACTTTGTGCATCTCTTAAGCGGGAGAAGCAGGATGTGGATGCTGTGAAGAAGGGAAATGAGTGTGGACTAGTAATCAGTGATTGGCATGATTTCCAGGTTGGAGACGTCATCCAGTGCTTGGAACAAGTCGTGAGGAAGCCCAAGTTCATTAAGTCAGAGAGTGGTGCTGTTCGAATTGAGTGCTGATGAAGTTGATAATTCTTTCAACGCACATTTTGGTGATAAAATTACGGTGAGCCAGCAAAGTAATAAAATGTGGATTGTTTGATTAATTAATTAATTTTTGAAGTATAATTTGGATAGCTTTATTTAGTATACTAGTTTTTTTTTACATGTGCGTTGCACGTGTACTAACCTATGTTTAGGAATTATGCATTAGAATCACAGCTCTATAAAGTCCTCAGAAAGAATAGAAATGTGTTAATTGTACCGTTTTCATAACCCTCAAAGTAATTGCAATCATCTTTTCTCATGTAAATTACAATTATACATCAAGTAAGAATCTTATAAAATGTAATTAATACCCATAAAAAAAAGTACTTGTCAATTAAAATAAATGTTTAATTTTTGGTCGTTATATGGTTTACTCATCAGTTTTTCATGAGATCACTACATATTGTTAAGCTAATATTATAATCTTGTTTGGTTGTACCAAAAGTAAATAAATGAAATAAACCAACTGTAATAAGAATCTTTAATTAAGAAAAAAATAATTTCTGAAGTTAATAATTACAGAAGTGCAAGACGATAAGATGGCCTCTTTCTACAAGATAGAGATTCAAATATAAAAAAGAATAAATTGATACCATGGCAAAATAATATATCTAAATTGTACACCGAAACGTTATGCTTTTGCCATTCCCTTTCTATTAGTCCAAAAAACAAACATGGATCCTCTAGGGTATCAGAAAGGTTAACGGATGTTACCAAACCTTGAAGTATCTGCAACTTGGCTCACCTTTTGTTCTCTGTCTATAATCTGATATGAAACCGCCAAGAATCACTCTAGATGTCATTATACACTGGACGATGCCTGAAATATTCTTCTAGTATTCGAATAATGAATTTGCCCAATCTGCCTATGATAATGGCAAATATAATACTTCACTCGGAACAATGATGCACTATTTGTCATTGACTTTTGAGCCACGGAGAAGAATGAGAGGGCTTTGGTGATTGATGAATCTGATTTTGCCACTTATGGCCGCATATAGAGTAAATCATTGCTTATGTAATATATTTAGTAATTTAAATTTTATTATAAAAATAATTTAATGAAATAAAGTTAATTTTTAATTATATAAAAAGATTCGATTAGTACCTTTTACTTTTATAAGAATATGATATTATTAAGAATTATTAATTAATATTTTATTACATATTTTATTTAATTAAAATATAAATAAATTAATTATACTTTAACTAAGTAAAACGCGTTACGAAATTAAATTACTAATTATAAAAAAATACCGTAATCTTAAAAAAAATCTCATGTAAGAATAAGTTTATTATTCTTAAAAAAAATACTAATTATATACTGTTTATTATAAGAATAAGATTATCAACCCAGGAAAAAAAATAAAAAATGGATAGACCAACCTGCCACCATGGACAAATACAAATATGACACGTAGTATATAATGTGTGATAATAATACTGTACGAAGAAGGGCACCACATATAAAGATGAATTCCAAATATATTTTAGTTACGAGGATAGACCACAACCGAATACTTTTGCGAGGTTGGCGAGAACCCCCAACTTCACTCTCTTTCTCTCAGGTCTCAACTGTTCGTTGGGGACATTGAAAATTGAATTGAAAAACCTAATTTCCGTGAAATTGTTTGTCTGAGGAATCGTCGCCAGCGTATGTTCCCTTGAATCAAAGTTAAACTCGAACCCTCTTCAATAATACATTACTGTTCCGTCAGAAACAAATACACTTTGATTTGATGTCTGCTTCTGATGAGGAGATCTCAAATGTTATTGGTGGCACTGATCGTCGTGGTGGCCAAGGAGGTAGCGATGGCGATGACGATGACGATGACGATGATGACGACGCTGCTGCTGGGGACCATGGGATTGGAAAGAATCACAGAAGAAAGGGTTGTGGGTTTGGAAAGGATATCGCGAAGGCAAAGCAAGTGGTCCTGCATCAATTCACAAGAGCCAGTAAGAAATTACACAGGAGCAGAAACAAAAGGGATCTTATTCGTTCATCATCTTCTAGAAATGCTAGATCATTTTCGGGTAAGATGATTCGCGATGATGGTACTCGAACTGGATGCAAGTTTTGTTTTTCGCGCCCTCAAGTGTTGGAATCGCCTAATGGGTCTCCCACGAGTGACCCCAATGATCCAAATTTTAGTTATGTAATGTTGAAAAATTTGATAGAGAAGAATGATTTTCGTTCAAAAGAATGCAATCCCCACTTAGGTTAGTACTTCCGTGTCTACAAGCGATACACAGTTGGAGATTCTTTGCGTTTAGTTCCCTGATAAACATACTGTTGATTTTTGGTGAATTGTGTTGTTGTGATTGTTTGAGAATGATCTTAAAGCTCTGTGTTTGATGAACTCTCAAAATCAATGATGGTATGCAAAATGATGAATTTACAAGAATGTAGCAAATTTTCACTCAATGTTTGGCTGTTCAATACTAGTGAGAGATATACATGGTAGAGCTGAGAGGCGAGAACAGCATGGGGAACATTTTGAGCAACGGTCCAACAAGTTGTAGCTTGCTGCCATTCAATTATTACAGATTGAAGATTTAGAACAGGTTATTATGCATTGGAAATGAACAGGTTTTATAGCACAGCAGGTTGCTTGATCAACTGCTGGTGTGGAAGAGGTTAATGAAAACTTGATTCTTTGACATTCTGGAATCTCCACTTTTCCTCAACCAGAGAAAGCTGTGTACGTAGTAATACTGAAAATTTTGAACCCTGCTATTTTCATAACCTCTTTCTTGCTGTTAGGACCTTTGATTGGTCCTGTGAGAGGTTTTAGAGGTGATTGTCATTTAGAGATTTTTTTCAACATAGCAACTTATACACAAATCGTTCTTGTTGGATTTTTACTGACATAATATGATTTTTTTTTTTATATTACATATGTTTGATGATCTTTACCAATGCCTCCCATATTTGAGTCTCCTTACAATTGGAAAAGCTTAGAGAACTTAGCAAGCAGATAATATATTACTCTGGCATATCTTTTTTGACACTTCACATGGTTGTCATGCATTTGCTTAGGCTGCCAACATCAATGGGTTTCTGTGATATAGATATATAGATAGCATTGAATCTTCCTCTGCCAAATGTTTGTATCATCATAGATATTCAAGTTCTAGAATTCTCTTTGGTTCCCTGCAAGATCTTTTCTACATCCAAATTTTTTTTAGTTCTCTTCAGTGCATTTGGATACTAAAATCCAACTTCAAGAGATTTTACATTGTGAAATTTTCTAATTAATGTGCTCAATTTACAGAACTTTTTATACTTTTAAGTCTACAAGAGAAAAGTAGTGATGACTGGATTCAGATGATATTTCCAATCTATTGTTGTTTCAATTGATTTCAAATGTATATTTAGAAGGTTATTACAGACTTTTGCTATCAATAAAAGTGATTATCTTAAGAAATTTAATCCAGTTTTTGCCAGACAACTTTCTATGACCCAATTATTCCACCCAAAAGCAAGCTTATAGAAGATTTTATGGCATTTGGCAGGATGGTGTCTCCCATCCCTTTGATTGTACGTGTAGCAGCTCATGTCATTTGCGTGTTGACTAAAGAAATTAAAAGCGAGATTTACTTTAACTGTGGAGGTTTGTAAGGCCTTTGTGGTTATGATCTAGTGGCTTCTCTATGAAACCTGAGTTCTTCAAGTTACTCATATTACCATAGTAAAGCAGTTGAGTTATTCTGTTGTTAGAGATGTGATCTACTAATTGGTTCCAAACTTGATGATGGAAACCATGAGAGGTACATATTGGTGTTGGTCAAGACTTATATTGCTGACTTACAGGAAAGTTTCAGATTTTAATAGATTTGGCTAGATTCTTGTAAATGGTTTTTATATTTTAATTTGGAAGCATCAGATGCTTCCTTTATGATGTTTGATTTAGTCATTTAAGATAAGATATTTCCATTCTTTTAAGTTCTTAAAAAATTTGGGTTGTACAGAATTTGATAGGTTTGCAAACTTTGTTGCCCATGCTTTCAAATTAGATGGCTGCCGATGGGTAGCATTTGGCCAGATTGCTTTTGCTGCACTGTCCCCTTGTTTACTTGATTTAGAGGACTTCTTTGTGTCCTGTTGTGCTTTGTCTCTTCTACGATGGGGTACATTCTAGATGAAATAGAAAACAAGAAAACCAGAATAAAAAAAGAAGAATAAGATGGTTTTGTTTGTTGATATCTAGAGCTAGCTACTTGAGAAATGAAATATTCGAAGAATGGCCACTGAAAGTTGTTTCACTTTCTTATCTTTGGTTTCTGGCATATATTACATTCTCAGCACAATAATTCATAGGTTGCTGCGGCATATTGGAGACATTTTTTTTTGGCGATTCAGCTTACTATTGCTTTTCTAATTTCTCTTTATTGAAATTTTGATTGTCTAACTTTTGATTTTCTTGATCATAGAATGATTAATGTATTGGATGCAAGAAAATAGGTGGATTATTTGGCAAAAACGGGACAAAAAAGGATGTGGGTTGCCAAGCGGGAGGTGTCTTGTTTGAAAATATAATTTGTGATTGATGATTTGGTTACTACCTTGTACTTTGTAACAGATGGTAAAAGGAAAACATTATGCGCTTCTATTATATGTATTTAGTCGTTTTGAAGGGAAGAATTGCCTTAATGTGGAGATGAAATCAAATCAATTTGTTTTACACTTATCCTATGATTATTCTTAAATTTGGTACAATTTTTGAGTGGGAAATGTGAGTTGGCTCAAATGATCTCATAAGTTGAGTTCATCTATGTCTTCTCCCTGACAAAGAAAAACAGTCACAACATACTATTACTTAGTTCTGATTCTCAGACAAAGCTTGCAGGTTTTGACTAACAGATAAAAAAAATGGTATCCCTATCCCATCCATTGAGAATTTATACCTATGAGATTCTTTTATCCGAAAAGCTTTTACTTTTGGTTACTAACAGTGGAATCCCAAAAGCAAAAGCTTTTTATTCCAATTGATGATTACCAGACTGGAATACAATGCTGTAAATAGATAATTACAAAGTCAGTATACCATGTTGTAAGAGAAAAAGTTCAAGTTTTCGTAAAAAATATCTCGAATTGTGGGGGGCCAAAAATTCCGAATCAAATGTGATAATTATTAGAGAAAATAGTAGTGGTGAGATGGCCACCACCATCAATAGAAGATCGATTCATTTGATTGGCCTATGGTTGAGTGATTTCTTCTATGAAATGTTTTGTGCTGTTTAGCTTGTCCGTAATTAATGATTAACCGGTTTAGATTAGGGTGAATTTATAGCTTTTGACTTTTTGAGCGAGTTATGATTGAATTTGGATGATAATTTTTGTCAGCATATTATTTTTAAAATTTAAATGATATAAAAAAATAAACAATATAATTAAAATTTTGACATTATAATATAAATAGATAAATAAATTTTGAATTTAATTTCTATTCATTTTTAGTGTAAAAATTTTTTCTACTGTAATTTAATTATATATTGACACATAATTAAATAGTTAGACTTTCTAAGTAGTAATTGTGATAGTTAAATTATTTTAATAATTTAATAATATATAATTAAATGACAATATAAAAAAAATTTATACTAAAAATAAATATAAATTAAATCCATAAATTTTTTAATGACAGACATAATATGTGCAGGAATGGAGATACTTCATCTCTCTATTAATATCCCGGTTTATACTTCAAGGGATTCAAAAGCCAGGAACAGGTTGTGTTAGTTGACTAGAAAGCCTTTCAAAGCCTTCTAAATTCTAAGTAAGTACCAGCTTGCAGCTTGTTTTTTATGACAGCAACCCAACGTGCACATTACGCTATCAATGAATAAAACCAGGTTCCGATAAAAGATATACTTTGCTGATGAAAAATAATAATAAATAAAATAAATAAATAAGAGAAAGGTAAGAAACTGTTTAAATAATAGATGACTGCAATACCCTTCAGAGGCATTCCATGTGTGAAGTCTTCAAGATTACAGTGTTACACAGCACGGGCTAATTTGGTGGTTTGTGTCAGTTATGAGTTGTGATCGAAAACTCGGATCCTGATCCTGAACGCAACAAGGCATATGATATGGCAAGCTGTGTTGTTGTTACTTACAGTTAGAAGGTTGTCCCCTGCTCCAAGCCGTAAGACACTGGTTTGAGGGCTGCACGTGACACCCTTAACTCACTTTCTTGTTGGTATTCACTATTCTTCCCCTTCTCCAATTCCAACTCCAACTCCAAGGCATGGGGCGACTATCCAATGAAAACAAGTGACCCAGAAAAAAGCCTCTTGCCTCTCTCTTTTTGAAGTTAGTATCTGTTTATTGTTATCAATCATTAATCTTTAACTATTAGAAAATATTTATTAAATTAAATTAAATTGAAAATAATTATTAATTAGGATGGAACCCAGTTTGTAGCTTGGATAATTAGGCGACATGGTTTGGATATTTTATCCTTTTAAATTGGTAGCCGACATCAATCCAAAAAGGAAAGTCGGTGTTGAAGTTGAACTCGAAGGAGGTGATGAAGTTCCCAGAGACAGGCAGTTAAGTGTAGTAAAGTCTGCATGTAGCTATTTATGGGTGTGAATGTGATCATCAACTGTCCGTATTTTCCGATTTAGAAACCAACGCTACCCACTTGCCCAATTGAGTCATTCCCTTTCTCCACTGTGTCCTTTCTTTAATTTAATTTAATGGTCTGCCATGATTGAATAGTAATGCTAAAATAATAATCAAGCATCAGAGAGAGACAGTGAGTTTAACTGTGTTTGATGATGATTGTCATTCACTCCCTTCCACATCCACATGATAGTGATACTATTAAATTTATTATTATTACATGGCATGACTGTCTCTACCCTGTCCTAGTCCTAACTCCTAACTGCTGAGCGTTGCTGAGCTTGGAGGGGTTCCCTCCAACTTTCCACTTAATTACCAGTTCCCAGAGACAAAGGGCGGTGATTGAGATTCAGCTTGTTTTTCTGCTTAACAGCAGCAGGGTATGGCGGGCACAGCTTAGCTAGCTGGGATTTTTAATTAATCCCTAGCTGCTTCTGCTTCTGCTTCTATTCAAGGTTTTCTCCTCATTGGTTGGGCCCAGTGCCAATCTGGTTTTTTTCCTTGCAAGGTAGGTAGGTAGGTAGGTAGGTTTGTCTTTCTTCTTTTTCTGCATTTTCTTTGTGCTCCACTCTCTTAATTCAGCTGATTCTTACTTCTTCTGGGTAGGTTGGTTATTAGCCCTCATCCTCATGAATTTTGCTTCTTTAAAGTATGTGATGTATATATGTGTTTTTGGAAAGGGAATTCTTGTTTACCGTACTCTTGCAATTGTTTCTGTCGTTTCCGGGGTCATCCTTGTTCACTGGGTTAACGTTTCGTACCCATTACTGTTCTTGAAAATTTAAGGGGAAAAAAATAAATAACGACCAAATTTTATGCCTGAAGCATGTATAGTTGCGTGCGTGCTCATGAGTTACCTCTGGGTTGGGTGGGTTGTCATCCTTATTCAGAATTGACAGCCTGCTTACAATATGCATCAGAGAACAGCTGAAGATTAATATATAGATTATATTTTCTTTTCTACTCATGGGAGGAATAGACATGTATTTTTTTAACTTGGGATATGAACAGTGTTGGTTCTCTATGATTGGGTCATAAATTGTCATTACTTACTGAAGCCTTCCAAAATTTTGTCATCTTGAAAAAGTGCTGAAAAATTCTCTCTCTCTCTCTCTCTCTCTCTCTTCTTGAATTGTTACAAATACAGTGAGCAGGATAACAAGGATTGTGATTCGAATAAGTCTGTAATAGCTCTGTATCTGTAGTAGAACAGATTCCATTCTTCCTTGTAAGAGGTTCTTCTTATCATCCAGATTAACTTAGGTCACCTTATGTTTATGGTTCCAAGTGCAGTTCAGGTGACAATGTCATCCTCAAGGCCTAGCCAATCATCTAGCAATTCAGGCAGATCAAGACATAGTGCTAGGATTATTGCTCAGACCACTGTAGATGCAAAACTCCAAGCAAGTTATGAGGAGTCTGGTAGTTCCTTTGACTACTACAATTCAGTGCGATTTTCTTCTGGTACAGTTAGTGGAGACCATCAACCAAGGTCTGAGTCTGAGTTGTCTGGCAGAGTAACAACAGCTTACCTCCATCAGATGCAGAAGGGCAAGCTGATCCAGCCTTTTGGGTGCTTGCTAGCTTTAGATGAGAAAACATGCAAGGTCATTGCATACAGTGAGAATGCACCTGAAATGCTGACCATGGTTAGTCATGCTGTCCCCAGTGTTGGTGACCACCCTGCTCTTAGCATTGGCACTGACATAAGAACTATTTTCACCGCCCCAAGTGCTTCTGCACTGCAGAAGGCACTAGGATTTGGGGAGGTTTCACTTCTTAACCCCATCCTAGTCCATTGCAAAACTTCTGGGAAGCCCTTTTATGCAATTATCCATCGTGTGACTGGTAGTTTGATCTTTGATTTTGAGCCAGTCAAGCCTCACGAAGTTCCCATGACTGCAGCAGGTGCCCTGCAATCTTACAAGCTTGCAGCAAAAGCAATAACAAGATTGCAATCTTTGCCTAGCGGAAGCATGGAAAGGCTCTGTGAAACAATGGTTCAAGAAGTTTTTGAACTCACAGGTTATGACAGGGTGATGGCTTATAAATTTCATGAGGATGACCATGGAGAAGTGATCTCTGAGGTCACCAAGCCAGGCCTAGAGCCATATCTGGGTTTGCACTATCCAGCCACTGATATTCCCCAGGCTTCTCGCTTTTTATTTATGAAGAACAAGGTCCGTATGATAGTTGATTGTCGTGCAAAGCATGTGAAGGTGCTTCAAGACAAAAAAATTCCATTTGATTTAACTTTGTGTGGTTCAACCTTAAGGGCTCCTCATAGTTGCCATTTCCAATACATGGAGAACATGAATTCAATTGCTTCCCTGGTTATGGCAGTTGTGATCAATGACAGCGATGAAGATGGGGATAGCTCTGATACTGTTCAGCCACAAAAGAGAAAGAGACTCTGGGGTTTAGTAGTTTGCCATAACACTACTCCCAGGTTTGTTCCCTTTCCTCTTAGGTATGCTTGTGAATTTCTGGCTCAAGTATTTGCCATCCATGTGAACAGAGAATTGGAGTTAGAATATCAGATTATTGAGAAGAATATCCTGCGCACCCAAACACTCTTGTGTGATATGTTGATGCGACATGCACCCCTAGGTATTGTATCACAGAGCCCTAATATAATGGATCTTGTGAAATGTGATGGAGCAGCCCTCTTGTATAAAAACAAGGTATGGAGATTAGGGGTAACGCCAAGTGAATCCCAGATACGAGAGATAGCTTTGTGGCTCTCTGAGTGCCATATGGATTCCACAGGTTTGAGTACAGATAGCTTGTCTGATGCAGGGTTTCCAGGGGCTCTTGATCTTGGTGATATTGTATGTGGAATGGCAGCCGTGAGAATAGCTTCCAATGACATAGTTTTCTGGTTTCGGTCACACACTGCTGCAGAAATCCGATGGGGTGGTGCAAAGCATGAACCTGGTGAAAAGGATGATGGTAGGAAGATGCATCCAAGATCATCATTCAAGGCTTTCCTTGAAGTTGTGAAGACAAGGAGCTTACCATGGAAGGACTATGAAATGGATGCTATTCATTCATTGCAGCTAATACTGAGAAATGCATTCAAAGATACAGAGAGTATGGATATCAACACAAATGTTATTAATACAAGACGAAATGATATGAAGATAGAAGGGATCCAAGAACTGGAAGCAGTGACCAGTGAGATGGTTAGGTTAATTGAAACAGCAACAGTGCCAATTTTGGCGGTTGATGTTGATGGAATGGTCAATGGGTGGAATACAAAAATTGCTGAGTTGACAGGTCTTCCAGTTGATGAAGCTATTGGAAAGCATTTACTCACGCTTGTTGAGGATTTTTCAACTGATAGAGTCAAGAAGATGCTGGACATGGCTCTGCAGGGTATGTCTTTTTTGGTTTTTCCTTTCCCCATCTTATCCTTTCATAAGCTCTTCTCTTCTGTTTTTTCGTTTTTTAGTCTTGGCATTCATGAGCAAATATAAGAAGTATAGTATGATTTATTTCTAAATAATTTATTTGTTCTGTTGCTATAATGTAATTAGGTGAAGAAGAGAAGAATGTCCAATTTGAGATCAAAACACATGGTTTGAAGATTGATTCTGGTCCTATCAGCTTGGTAGTTAATGCTTGTGCAAGCAGGGATCTTCAAGATAATGTCGTGGGGGTTTGTTTTGTGGCTCAAGATATAACTGCTCAGAAGACAGTCATGGACAAATTCACCCGAATTGAAGGTGATTACAAGGCAATTGTACAGAACCGAAACCCATTGATCCCCCCAATATTTGGCATAGATGAATTTGGCTGGTGTTGTGAATGGAACCCAGCTATGGCAAAATTAACTGGATGGAAGCGAGAGGAGGTGATGGATAAAATGCTTTTAGGAGAGGTTTTTGGGAAACAGATGGCTTGTTGTCGTCTAAAGAATCAAGAAGCTGTTGTTAATTTTGGTGTTGTACTTAATAAAGCCATGACCGGTTTGGAAACAGAGAAGGTTGCTTTTGGCTTCTTTGCTCGGAATGGGAAGTATGTAGAATGCCTCCTTTCTGTGAGTAAGAAATTGGACATAGAGGGTGTTGTTACTGGGGTCTTCTGCTTCTTGCAGCTAGCTAGCCCAGAGCTGCAACAAGCATTACATATTCAGCGCCTATCTGAACAAACTGCCTTGAAGAGACTGAAAGCTTTAACTTATATGAAAAGGCAGATCCGGAATCCTTTATGTGGGATTGTGTTCTCCCAAAAATTGTTGGAGGGTACTGAGTTGGGAACTGAACAAAAACAACTTCTGCACACTGGCGCTCGGTGCCAACGCCAGCTTAGCAAAATTCTTGACGACTCAGATCTTGACAACATCATTGATGGGTATGATATCAGTGCTTCTAATTATTTTTTTTCCCTTGCCATTTGTGTGGTGTTAAGCATTTATCAATTAGAGCTCCTATTAAAGCATAGAACTACCTATTTCCCAACTTCATTGAAGCTCAAGATTAGAAAGTTCCCAACCTCACACTTGGCTCTTTCCCGCAAAAATGAATAAATTAAATAAATGAGGGACAAGTAAAATTCACCTAATATTGAGTGTCCTTAGAAATTATAGTCCAAGATTTTAGCGGGCCATAATTTTGTCAAGAAATTTGAGTGTGCTTTAGCAATTATAATTTGACTTTTGTTTGTGTTCTCTTATCAAGCAAGAAAGGGGTCAGGATTTCGACTGTGTCCTATTCTGATGAGTGAATACTTTGCTGAGTTTATCTCCTGAATTTCGGGAATCAGATTCTTACAACTAATAAATTTTTCCAGTTAAAGCTAGACCTCGCTACCCTTTTGTCTGGCATACTTCTGATTTAGTTTTCGCAACAAGTAGTTTTTTTCCCCTGACTATGAGGTTTAGCTTGCATCCAAAGCATGTGTTCACTTTAAGGCTCTGTTTGTTAAAGACCATGTATGTTTTCATGATCTGATGGTTCTTACTATTTAGTTTCTGCATCATGCTTTGGTATGGTATACCAATCAAGTACATCAGACAATTAACATCTTTGAAACAAGGTTTACAATGTGGATGCCTAATTTTCATTTACAAAAAGTGCTTTTGGAGGCAGTCTGTAGTGCTTGATGAGTTTGAGTGTGTGAAACTATCAAGATAAGCCCAAAAATACAAAACAATTTCTGCCATTATTTGTCTTGGTGTTGTTTGTAACAATTTCTTTCCTGTATGTTCAACAGCTACTTGGATTTGGAGATGGTTGAATTCACTCTACATGACGTTTTCGTTGCCTCCCTAAGTCAAGTCATGACAAAGAGTAATGCAGAGGGTATCCAAATAGTCAATGATGTTGCAGAGCAGATCATGACAGAAACCTTATATGGTGATAGCCTTAGGCTTCAGCAGGTCGTAACTGACTTTTTGTTGATTTCCATCAATTTTACCCCAACTGGAGGTCAGGTTGTTGTTGCAGCCTCTTTAACCAAAGATCAGATAGGGAAATCAGTCCATCTTGCTAATTTGGAGCTCAGGTAACTGTTCCAAACTCAGACGGGCATTTGAAACTCTCTTGTTAACTTAATGTGGGTCTGCTATTAGTATTCCTGCTGCATATGTGATTTAAATGCAGAGAGAATAAATGTGGCATGAACCGATGCATGTTTTCACATTATTCTCTTGTGCTTAGGCACAACCTTACGAGGAAAAGAGACTTGCATTATTTTTGTCCAAAAAAAAGAAGAAGAAAGAAACTTACAATATTGCCTGTGATTATATACCTAATTCCTAAATTCTTAAATCACTGACTCTTTACTTTTGTTATTTTTGCAGTATAACACATGCTGGTATTGGGGTGCCAGAAGCATTGCTGAACCAGATGTTTGGACGTGATGGACATGAATCCGAGGAGGGTATTAGCCTGCTCATCAGCAGAAAGCTGCTAAAGCTCATGAATGGAGATGTACGTTATGTAAGGGAAACAGGCAAATCATCTTTTATCTTATCTGTTGAACTTGCCGCAGCCCAGAATAAGTCAAGGGCTTAAAATTTTGGAAATAAAATGATAATATCTGTTTTGTACATCAGAAAGTGAAGGGAGCAAGAAATTGCATTCCTTGTCCAATGTAACTCTAATTTGTTTCATGTTTTTTCTCCCGGGCACATTTCTGTAACTTCTTCTAAAGTACGATGTAGATATGTATTAATCATCAGATTCTTGACCTATTCTCATCCGAGTTTTATTATTTATTATTCCGTTGAATGGCATTGTTTTCTTCATCAGTAATTATATCATTGCGTTTAGCTCACGGAATTTCATGCGGTGTGCATTTATCCATGTCATTGCAGCTTAACTTTTCGACTTGGACTCGTATCACTTGCGCTTCAATTTATTGATCCCCATTCATGTCTGGTTAGGTCAAGTTGGGATGAGTAGATGCTATTTGCACCTTACATTTTTTATTCCATTTAACTTTTAACGAACAGTACATTGTAATTTTAATTTTGACAATTAATTACAAAATCACATGAGGTTATTTGTTATTATATATTAAAAATTTAAGTGGATTAATTATCAAAATTTAAATAAAAGAAAATTATTTGTCAAAGAGTCAAAATTAAAGGAATAATTTATACTTGAACCTTTTTTGAACACTCGTTTTATTACCGTTAATTCTTTTGTTGTTGTTTTTTTCTTTGTTTAATTCTTTTTCTGTTACTATAAATTTAGTACACAAATGAATAATGTATGTGATATTTAACAAACTCATCAAATAATTATAATACATTTGAGAGGAAGTATAAAAGTAGTGTACATATTGTATTACTCGTGATTCAAATTATTCTCAAAAAGCTCAACTTTATCCGATTATTCATGTCACTCTTATCCTCTCCCGTCACGCGCAGCCTTAAGTACGAGCATTCAAGATTATGCAACTAGCATTCTGCAAACAAAAAATAAAAAAGGAAAAGGAAATAAACATGTAGACTAAGGTCAGTTGTAATGTGATATTTGACTTGCATGATAAAATAAATAAATTATAGAAAATATATGATGAATCTTACAATACATTACATACGTATTTAAAAGTGGCATGAAGTTAATATAAAATAAAAAATTATTATTTCAGTCATGATACGTGACAAAAGAAAGAAAAAAAAAGGAGATGCAGCTCAGAAGCTGATGAAATTTTCTCCTTTTTTCATCTAAAAAAAATTATACTGAGCTGAAATGGGCCAAGCCTTTGAACCATTTAGACCATGGGCTTCTGTTAAAAAACGAAGCCCAACAAAATCGCAAAACAATAAATATGTTAGCATCGGTCGCATTGCATTTGCATATGACATCACAACACAAATGGGTATATTCTATATTGGGCTCGTTGCCCTTGCCATCTCCATTTTATTTTACAACAATATTTTTTGCACATCATTTTTTTACACTACTTTTATATTTGGTTAACGATGAGTAAATTTTTAGTTAATACACTATATTATTTGATTAATGAATTTAAGTAACCAATCACTCACAAGCTAATAAAATTCAGTAACCAAATGATATGCTGTATTAACCAAACATTTACTCATTATTAACCAAGTGTAAAAATAGTGTGCACATATCATTACTCTTTATTTTATGTGATTATTTCCGAAAACATGAACTAAAGTTTTCATTCCCCCCCCCCCCCAACAAAAAGTTCATTTGTCAGTGTAGATACACATGATTAAATATTGATACCACAAAACCAACCAAGAGTCATTGTTAGTTAATGTATGCATTTTACTTTGCAGGCTAAAATTGCATGGAGTGGAACATATATTCTTCTATGATATGTTGGGCGAGTTGCCAGTATTCCTAATTTCTACGGGCAAAATGCATTTGAAACTGGCTAGGACATTTTCCTGATGTAACCTCTATTCTTCATAACGAATGCAGACCCCTAAAAGATGTTTTAGTGAACTGAAGCATTGAAGAGATTTCATGACAAATAAATTAATGTTGCTTAAGAACGAAAAAGTTTAAATTTTCTTCCAAATAGTTGTTGCTGTTTGGTTCTAGTTGCTAATTCTTGCCCTGCCCTCATCCTTTTTCGTCCATTTCCCTTCTGCTTTGCAGATTGTTGAATGGCTGGAGTATGCCCCTGTCCTCTCATCAGGCTCAGCTCTTGAGAATGCATGCAGATATATGAATGAGAACTTGGAGAAGTGTACATTTTTGTTGGTCACTCATTTTCAATTGCTGACGTAGCAATCTGGTCAGGTCTTGCAGGCAAAGGTTTTCACTTTTCAATAATACCTATTCAACAACTTCAATTGTGACACTGCTAGGTAGGTCTCTTTTGAACAACCTGCCTATGGAAGAACAAATTAGTACGATCATGATTGAACTTTGAGGTCATTTCTTGGTTTATGGTTACCTTATCTGGCATTTAGCTGACAATCTATGCGGGATCCACTGGGTTTAATGTGTAGCTTAATTTCCTTGTTTAGACAAAGGATCTCTATTGTGGTTGATAATTTTATATATAATGCTGTCTTAGTTTGTGCAACAAAAATAATCTACCTTTCGTTTCTCTCTTCTATTTATAATGTTACTTAGCTGTCAACATGTTCTTCAAGTTTTATTCTGTGTAACTTGATGATCCATCGTTATTAGCCCACAGTCTGGATAGATTCTATGTATGGTGTGCTTTTGCAGGAACTGGACAGAGATGGGAAAGTCTAAGGAAATCAAAGAAATATCCAAATCTTGTACGTTGGTTCAATTCAATAGTGACAGAACATGGCAATGCCTTAAATGAAGTTACGGCAACGTATGTTGGCAAAAGAGGA
Organism: Styphnolobium japonicum; assembly: GCA_023212625.1. Lineage (NCBI taxonomy): Eukaryota > Viridiplantae > Streptophyta > Magnoliopsida > Fabales > Fabaceae > Styphnolobium > Styphnolobium japonicum. The sequence continues at coordinate 6,238,093 of JALBWW010000002.1, read as the reverse complement.
CTGGGAAAGCCATTAGTAACCAAGTCAAGAGACCAGCCAGTGGTCACTGATCATGTGAAGAATGTGAATAGGGATGTATCTGAAAAGATTAAAGGAGGAAGCAAACCTTTAGTGGAAATGACGTATCTCCATCTTTGATATATATGTTATGTCAAATCCTACCATACTTGTATCTTAATTTTTTAAGAAATGAAATATCCCCGTGTCATACCGGTATCCTATTCGATACCTGTACCCGTATCCATGGATCATAGTATACGTCAGATTACTTCCCTGAGTTGATGAAAATGGCTGAAAATTTAATTCGCCAGGGTAAAGCATCTGTTGATGGTACTTCATGAGAACAAATGCGGAAAGAGAGAATGGATGGCATATAATCTAAATGGAGAAGCCATAATGTAGAGGAGAATATGAAATTATGGAAGGAAATGATTGCAGGATCAGAGAGGGGCTTGCAGTGCTGTCTCCGTGGGAAGTTGGATACGCAGGACCTAAACAAATCTCTTGGAGATCCAGTTTATTATCGTTGAAATCCAATTCCTCATCATAGAATTTGATCAAAGTATAAAGTGTACCCAACTTATGATTTTGCATGTCCATATGTTGATGCTACAGAAGCTATCACAATTCACACATGCCCTTCGATCTAGTGAATACCATGATCGCAATGCTTAGTATTACCGGATCCAAGAGGACATGGGAGTTAGAAAAGTTAACATCTATGAATTCAGCAGGTTGAATATGGTCTATACTCTTCTCAGCAAAAGAAAGCTTCCGTGGTTTGTCCAAAATGGGAAAGTTGATGGATGTGGGATGATCCAAGATGTCCAACAGTTCAAGGAATTGTGTGTAGAGGTTTGAAAACCGAAGCATTGATACAGTTTATTGTTGAGCAAGTACGTAAAAGATTTTGCTTTCATTTATATATGGAAAAGAAAAAGACATGATATTTAACAAATTGGAAATGACACAGTAAAATATGTTTATCATGCTTCTTAAATTCTTTTTTCCTTTGTGCATTCTTGTTGTATTACTCATATGCTTGGAGTTTTGATGACCGTTCTCTGATACTTGTATAGGGTGCGTCAAAAAATCTCAATCTCATGGAATGGGACAAGCTCTGGACCTTTAATAAGAAGATTATTGACCCCCTCTGTTCCATCCAAAAGTACCTTGTTGAGAATACTTTTTTGACAACGTTCACTCCTTTGTATCGCTCCTCGGTTGACTCCTTCCACGATCAAGCTGGGGGTGTTACCTGCGAAGACACTCTGATGCCCAAGTCAGGAAGTAATCAATATAATAAGAGTGATTAACTGAAGTTGAAAATCCTTACTTGTGTAGTATAACCCAATTATATAGATATTAGATATAACTATGTTTCCTATAAATTAGTTAATCCTTGTGCGGAGATTGTGGGTGTTATCCCCTATTTCTTAGGGCTTTCATCTATTTTGTGTTGGAAAGACTTGAAATTGTTGGTGATATTGTGGAAGATGTTGCAGCACTTGAAAGATGAATAAGATGATGATTGTTGCACAAATAATCCAAAGCGTGTGGATACACTAAGCTTTAGGTTCGATTCGCCCCCACTAATCTTGATATATTGGATGCAATAGAGTTCTTGGCGAATCCCCTTCAGAATATTTTGGATTCCTTAAAGTGGTTTGCACACACACTCCAAGTGTATCAATCAATGGTATTTTACAAAATAAAGTTCCCTCACTCACTCTCGTGCACTAGAAAAGAAAGGAAATGATTCAGATAAATTTAGGAGAGAATTTGATAATACATAAGCACTTCAAATTTTCGGTATTTTTTTTCTGCATGCAGAGTACCTCTATTTATAGAGCAATTCACACCACTTGGTGAAGGGAAACAACTTTTCAAAATTTTAACAATAACAAAACTGAAGCCTTTAAGTAATAGTCGCGTTCATATTATGACAGATGTGATGGTTCAACCTGATGATAAAGAGGCACGCCTTATCTCCATAAGGCACCGGTTCAAATCCTAGTGCATTGTCCTAGTGCATTGTTCTGCCATATATTTCCGTTTTTTTCGTTTTATTCAAGACGGTCATAAAACACCCAAAAGTTGGGTATTTGAACCATGTCCCAAATGGCCACCATCCTGAAATCCAACCATTGAACCAAGGTAATGTTTGATAAAAATTGTTAACTGTAAAATATATATCATACAACGTATTAATTTTTTTTAAGCAAATTTTCAACTTGTATTTTGAAAATCTCTCACATTTTGAATATTCTAAGATTAAATATTATTCCTCGTTTATAGGGGTAAAGATAAGATATCACCCTTGATATGGCGATTGATGTCATCCCATTTAGCCGGGATTCCCATCCTCGGCTTCTTTGTGAGAGATACTGCCGAGATATTAATGCTCGGCTTCCTTATGAGCAGTTTGACCGAGTTGTGACATTGGTAGGCTAAGTGATCTCCTTGATCCTTGGCGATATAAGCTGATAACCGAAGTTTGGGATTAGGTTGATCATCCTTCTTCAGACTCTCGGTGGGTACACCCTCTGTCCCAGACATACTGCTGTCATTGCAGACAGACGTGAGCTGTTGACCCTCACTGATGGTCCTGAGAAATCATTTGTCCGCATCATACCTAGACACAAGAAATATGAAGATGCTGGAGAAGAAGCTACAACATATACTAATAGGATATGATAGACCATGCTGATGCAGAGTCCATATCAGCGGGTGAGGAAGTAACCTTGATGGATTAGGGAAAAGCCATAGTGAAGGAAACAGAGAAGAATCAAAATGGGAATGTCACAGGGTTGACTGCTGTTTTGCATCTTGAAGGATCTGTGAAGACCACAAAATTGAAACTCACTTGGCTACCTGACAACATAGATGAACTAGTTAACCTGACATTGGTGGAGTTTGATTATCTAATTACAAAGAAAAAGGTACGTGCTTGTTCACTGTAGTTAATCCTATTGCTGTCTATCATTAAGAAATATAAAAATGTCAAGTAAAATATAAAAATATAATTATGTAAACTCTGTTTTGTTTATATCACTATTCTCTCCTCTTCAGTTGAAGCCAATGCAGTGGTTAGAAGATTTCTGTTAACATCGTGCTAAAACATTGCTGCTTCTAAAAGTCTTCCATGAAAATAATTCTTAAATTTATGGCTATGGTTTACAGAAATGGACTTGGTGTCAACCTATCATATGCATCTTCAATTTTCTAAAGCCTTAGTTCAATTTTCTTTTCATCTCTTACTTTGGTTTTGAAAACTTTGAACCCGTCTGCTTCCCAATGAAACACAACTCAGGAGGTGTTTTAGTATTAACCCAATTTTATTTGTAATCATGATTGTCCAATAGAATTAGTATCAGTAGCAGTTTATGTTTCTTTGGTTGCAGCTTGAAGAAGGGGAGCATTTCCTTGATGTGATTAATCCATGTACAAAAAAGGAGACTGCAGCATATGGAGACTAACATGCGAAATCTAAAGCGCGGAGAGATATTGCAGCTGGAGAGAAAGGGATATATTTCAGATGTGTTGTACCCTTCATTCGGTCCTCAAAACCTATCTCGTGCTATTTGCAATCCCCGATGGCAGGCAGCAGACATGTTTGAAGTTATCTTTTTTCTTTTAAACTGTTTTGGGACATCTCCCATATTCACGCTCAGCGGTTGATAATGGGAATAAGAAGTTTGTGGAATTATTGTCATGTTCACCATCACTATCTTCTGTTTATATGCAAACCATTATAATTGAGCTCTTGACTAGCAATGGGAATTTTTTTTGTTTTTTTGGAGCAAATTGGAATAGTCTTTGGAGAAACGCTACTGAGGTTAAGATGTTTGCCCATGAGTCCATGACCATGAGGGAATATACCAGATGAATTTGGGTAGGTAGTAGTCTTACATCAGTTAATTTATTTTGTAATTTGTACCATTCCAGAGGGATGTAGAAGGCCAGTTTAGCTATATAATTAAGATTGGCCCATATTTTGGTTGCCAGCTTTGTTGCCTTTTTAAAGATGATTGAAGTAGTGAAAGCGATAAGAAATCTTTAACAATAAATTGGACAGTACATTGACATGGAAAATCAGCTTCCAGTATGGCATTATGTCATTTTATTTGCTGCCACTACATAAAATATAAATAAACAACCCTCATAATTAGTTTAAATAGCAAATCCGGATTGCAAGCAAATCATACTTTACCTATTCTATAATGAAATAAGGACATATGTAAAGTTGCCAACAGTAATTTAAAAAACAAGAAAGAAAAAGTTATCTTCTTTAAGTTTCTTTTTGGGGTGATATTCCTTACAACGAAAAAGTAGTTGAGTTATTTGGGCCAACAAGTCATGGCAGGATCCATCTACCCAGGTGAAAGGAGCTATGATAATATGTATTAAAAAGTTACCCACCATCCTAATTCCTACACATATGGGACATTCAATTCAATGGTTCTGGTAGGAAGCCTCAGTAATTTCAAATTCGCCTAGTAGATGGAAAATTATATAGGAAAGATAAAAGGAAAGAGGGAAAGAAGAAGAAAGTGAGAGAGGAAGGGGTGCAGTAACTTCTACTATTCCTTCACAGAAGAACAAATATAAGGCAGGAATAAGAAGTCAACAGAACCACTGATAGTGCATTTGATTAACAAGCATGCAAACTTCTTTCAAATTTCAATTATCAAAGAAATGAATATGCCCCATTTTGCTCTCATTCTTCCTTTATGAGTTCCAAACATGAATTGTAATAAAGCGACAAAGATTAAAGGGGAAGGTAAAAGAACAATGACAGAGACAAGAACCACATTCTACTTCTTGGGTGCAAGCCTAGACTTGATTTTCTCAACCTCCTTAGTACCCACCTGGAATGCCTTGGTCAACACATTGTCAGGAACCGGCGGCGTGGCGGCAAACAAGGTGACAGCAATGGATTGTGTGCCAGGCAATTGACTATTGAAGGCTGCAATCACAGCAGCAGGGTACTTGCCATTGTTCTTTTGGAAGTGAACTAAGCCTTTTGGGAACACAAATATCTCACCCTTGTTTATGGTCTTCGATATGAGCACATTCTCTGTGGTTATGAACCCCACATCTAGTTGCCCTTCAAGCACAAACACTATCTCGGTGGCACGTGGGTGGGTGTGAGGTGGGTTGAGGCCACCAGGGGCGTAGTCAATGCGTGACAGAGAGACACCGAGTGTGTTGAGTCCTGGGATTTTCTGCACGTTGGCTCCGGTCACCAGGGAGCCAAAGGTGGTGTTGGTGGCACCTGGTTTGGCTAGTATGTCCGAGAAGAAATCAGAGGCATTTACCTTGGAAGAGTCCTTGCAGGTGAATCCATTGACTTTAACCACTGTTTTTCATCGCAGCCCTTCAAGAATCAGAATTGCAAGAAAAGAAAAACTCACGCCTACTAATAAATCATTGAAGTATAGGATAAGAAAAGTTTAGGACTACATAATTCCTCTTGCCAATCATGCTGGAAAAATATGCAATGATTTCTGAGCTTTGGTAAAAAAAAAATTTTTTTAAGAAACTTCTCATCTGATGGTGTTGACAAATACCGTGAAGGGACAAAGAAAACTTAATCATATTCATATCAGTGGGAATACTATACTATAAATAACATGATTAAACATTGGGGTCAGAAAAAAGCAAAATTAAAGTAGTTGGTAGGTCTCAGAGAGTGAGGTGGAGTTAACGTGGTTCAAAGAAAACCAAAAGGAAAGGGGAAAAATAATGAAAGAAAAAGGATCAAATGTAATGATTGAGAGGAAAGGTATTAAAAACAAAAAGGTAATTTTTCCAGCTTACTCTTCCTGGGTACAATACAATATCAAAGGAAAAGAGATTAGATTAGACATTAGACTATAGAGTAATGTAAAAGTAGTACCGGAGGCAAGGTCGGCGACACAGAGGTCTTGAATAGGGTCAGGATCTGATGCAGTGGCGGTGGCTAACACCAGAGCAAGAGTCACCAGTAGCAGCGAGCCTGCGAACTTCATAATTAGCTATATGATATGTGTGAAAAAGCAAAGTAGGCAATCCAAGTGGCCAAATGCTAAGAAGGCAGAGACTTTTGAAGCCAATAAGTGGACAAATTGGAGAGGACAAGAAAAAGGTGGGTTGGATTGTTTGGATGAGTTTGAAAGAACGGGTGGAGTTTGGTGTATTTATAGGAAGCCTCATATAGAGTAGAAGACTTAGAAGAGAGACAGAAGAACATATCATATGCTGTGTGTGAATTTAAAGCATGCAACATGCCAGTTCTTGAACTTAAAAGAAAAGCCATTCGCGTCATCCCAAACCCAAGGCAAAGGCCTCTGTTTTGGTTTGGGCCCTTTTTCAAGCTATGACCCTGTCTTCCGTTGCGTCCCTTGCGCGTCCAGCACATCTCACCTGACCCACATGGGTATCTCTCTGATTAATTTATAACTATATTTAGTGGTAAAGAGTGTTCCAATTTTGTAATTGCATCTAGCCCAGTTCGTGTCCAAATTATAGTTCTGATGAAGCTTCCTTTAAATTAAATGCTTATATTATTACTTTTTTGACTATTCCCTGTCTTTATTTTAGTTCGTGTCTTCTACGGCATGAGTCTGCTCCACATGGGTTCGTATTTCATTTTCACTTCTAGTATATGTAGTTGTCTTCATATGGATGACGTTGATATTCCTGCAAATGAAAATGCTGGGTTTAGAGGTACTTTCTTTAATTTCATTTGATAAATAACTGTCATTTAATTATTGAAAGCTTATCCAAAATGGAAAAGAATCTTAAGAAAGACACAAAGCGTCGATGAACAGACTATTGGTTTTGGTGATGACTTGTGTTGCTTTCTTTTCTGGGTTTGGTCCCTCAAATAAAATAACAGGCCTGGGGCATGCCGATGATCTCTTGCATGGAAAGAGAAGAGTGTTACACGTTAGGTGTTGTGGGGACGGAGGAATGCTTGAATCTCTGCAAAGGAAAGATAGAGAGACACAGGCCATCCTCCAAATTCAGACCTACTCCTCTAGTTATAGGATTATCGTCTTTTGGCTCACTTTCAATTGCTGTATTCACGCATTGGCTTTTCCCTCATTGGTTTGCTTAATAGTTAATAGTAAGACCATTTCCGCAAGACTGCTACTGATCAAGCTATAATTCATTAGGGTCACCATGCTAATCGATCAAATTCACCGACATTATTATTAGGAAGAAATTTGCAAAATTATTCAGCTTCATCTTCATCTTGTAAAAATGTATGCTCTTTGTTCTTACCATACCTACTAGTTCTGATACAAGTAAGGATCAATTTTCTAGAAACTCCTACATTTTTGGGTTGGCACAGAACAGTCCAACATTTATATATTTGTGTTTACTTAATTTAATATTTATTATTCCTTCCGTTTCTTTATATATCATTTTAAGGGGGGAAATTATTTCATTTTATCTGTCATATCTTTCGTTTTAAAAAATCAACGAGACATTAATTATTTTTTTCAGCTTTGTATTTGAATATTTTAATGAAATGGGAGAGAATTAGTCGAGTAATACCTGGCAGTGACATTCTAACTTAATTCAATAATCATGTACATGTGAACTCCTACGTCATTGCTTTCCTCATTATTCTGAAGTTCGCGTTCAAGGTGCGAGTAACGATGACCACGTGTATTTACAGAATGGGACATCTAAATTTAATCCATGAGAAAAATTTACTTTTCCTTCCCGTCCATGTTAAGTACATTATCATTCTAAAATTGCCTGTCTTCAATTGTAACCGAAACCTGATCTTATACTTCTTCCTAATTTTTCTTTTATGTATATGGATTCCCTTAAATTTCTCTCAAAATGAATAATATAAATTTTAGAGAAAGAGACATATATAATACTTTTCATAGAACATAGCCTAATATTCTTATAAAGAAATTCACAAATTTGGCATATAATCTTTATGTGTATATATCTATTTGAAATTTATACTAGGAGAACTTGAAACAAATATATATATGGCATATTTAGTGAGAGAAGTGGTTTATTGTGAGAGTGAGAGGAATAAATTTTTATCATTAGATCATCCATATATGGTTAAGATTAGAAGTTACTTAAAGGTCATATAACCACTTAAAAAGGTCACATGACTTTATGTTCTAATCTTGATCATACATTGATGATTCAATAGTAAAGATTTGCTCTTCTCATTAGATATGTTCCATACACACACACACACAAATTCAAATGTGACATCATAATTGTAAATTCAAGTGTGACATCAAATACTTAAAAGAATGTAGTCTTGTAATTTTTGACAGAATGTGTCAATGAATATGTAGTTTTAATTATTTTATCTTATTTAACAGTTATTTTGAATCTAATTAAATTTTATTAAAATTCTAACTAAGTCAGAAGTTCGATTTCTGACTTATGTGTATGAAAAAATATATATTAAGAGAGGTCAATCCCTTAAATAAATATTAATACCTTAATAGATTAATACCTTAATAGATTAATCCCCTCATATACCTGAGAAACCAAAAGAAAAAATTTTAACTAATTTCTTTTAATCATGTAACATTACTCATAGTCAATTATTGCCCACATCCTATCCGGCTTGATAGTAACTCCAAAATTTTAAAGTTTTTTTGAATTTAACTCCATTATAAAGATTGTTATGACAATAATTTGCTTGTTTTGTTGATTATTGGAAAGCTCACGACTTTTGGTTTACGTCATTGCACTCACGAATCGCCAATCCCCATCAATAATGCAATTTGTCAAAAGCAAATACTAGGTAAGTATCCAAGTATAGGCCTAACTTGTTTTTGCATTAAGGCATATGCATCATTCTTCGTCCGATTTTGTCATAGTGGCATCATTCTTTCTCGTGGAGTATTTTTCTAGTTTCTTTCTTTTAAAGGAAAAAAAAATTCGAACCTAGGAGGAGTGACTACATTTAGGGAAATTTAGAACCAAACCAACTCCAGCAAAATAACCCAACCGAAATTTCTGTTTTGGTTGAGTTTACTACAAATTTGGACCCATTATAAACCAAACCAACCCAACCCATCTCATATGCTAAATTATGATATGAATAACAGGGAAGGTTTTTGACATTGTAGAACCGATATTCCGGTGACACTTTCAAATAAAATTGCATGCGTGCAAATATCCAAAAGACTAACAAGATAGTCAAGTAGTCACTTGGAACAGCAGGAAGGGAAACCATAAATCCAATCAGCCCAATCCTAGATAACTCACGTTGTCTGGAATCATTAAAAAATGAAATTGATTTTATTTGATTTAGAAATCAAATGTGATCAAAATTAATCAATTCCTATTTTATAACTTTCCAAACAAAAGTTTTTATTTATAAATCAAATCAATTATCAAACTATGTGATTCCAAACCGACTATAGAGGATTTAGAGCATCTCAATCAAATGAAGTACCATATCTAAAATTGTCATTGTATGAAAGAAGAAGAAAATTCTGGCTTGAATGAGTCAAACTCCATAAACCTACATCACAAATATTCTACAATTTGGAAGACCGCGCATCAGTATTGCAAATTGATCTACCTTCATGCAAATTGCAACAAAGATGTCATTGTGAACTAGTAACCACATCAAGATAGTAACTAACAAAAGATTATATAATAAAACCTAACTGACATAAAAAGAGTCAAAGATCCTTCCTAAGCCTGCCATTCCAGCAACCAATACATTCAAAGATATATAAAACATCCCAAAGAATTTGTCGAATTAACTTTCAACTTTCTGAGCATTTCCTAACAATAGCAGCAGACAACCTTAGAAAGAAGTCACTATGACATAGTATGAAATCCAGCGAAGTATTGAAAAGGTTTTTCTCCTAAGATCTAAGACTTTCTGCATCATCTGTTACCATAAGAATTCCAGAGCATAAGCTGTGGGGATAAAACCTTTAATCACAAAGCCAACTATTTCTTCTTCTTACCACCACCGGCCTTAGTCTTTTTGCTAGTCTCTTTGGCAATATTCTCTGTTGTTTCCTGTCAAAATGAAAAAAGACTAACTTGTCAAAGCATGGACCTTTCAAGCCAGATTAGTAACTTGTCTGGGGATTCAGGGTTAGAAAAGGATGAATTTTAGTTTATGGCATTACTTTTAATCGGCTGCTTTATCGTCAACTTTACAAGCAGTATTTTGTTTGTTTAGTTAAACCATCAGAACTCAGAAGATATTTTGAAACAGCCGGTGCTTTCATCATGGTGCTTCTAAAGCATATCAAGGGCAGCTTTACAAGCTGCTTAATTTTTCTTTTAAAAAAATAATAAATCCAGAATTACCATAAAATCATAATAATCGATGTCAATTGATCTTTACTACACACTATTATGCCATTTCTTCAATTAATCCTGGATGAATAAATAGTGGAGATGTTGGTGGATCTATACCTTTCGTTTGATAGGTGTAGATGCATTCGTTACTGGCTTAAAAAATGATTCCAACCTGTTGTTTTAGAAAGAGGGAAAGAGGAGGAGTTAGGTATCAAGATAAGAGAAAAGTTTAACACACATGTTGAATGAGTTAAGAATCACTTACCGGCCTTGTGATGACTCGTTCTTTGCCACTTTAGTTTTTTTCTATTGCCTAACATGGATATAGAAATCATAAGAAAGATGTATTCAGAGAAGCAATAAAATCACTTTGAGACCATACTCAAACTGTCCATAATAATAATGTTTAAAGCTAAACACCTTTGTCACCCTATCACTGTTGAACCCACTCTTATTAACCAGAAATGTTATTAACCCCTGTAAGAAAGGCTACATATCGCAACCTAGTTATCTTGCCAACGAACTCAAATTCAATATATACATAGAACAAACATATGTATGTGTATTCATGTGTATCTTAAAGCATATTTAGCTTCTCAAGTTCTCAACCAGTATAGTTATTACATCTTCATCTGGAGCAGTCCAATTAAGATCAAGTTCCTCTTCTTCAGTTAAGACCATTGATTCTTTAAAAAGCTGTCGAGCCTCCTGATATGGCCAATCATCTGGTATCTGGTACTTGAATTAATGCACTGTATGTATTACCATTAATGAAAGATCAACAGCATAAGTAAATAATTAAACATCAAGATCCTTGCAATTCAAAGGAAGGAGCATCTAGACAGTATGCTTGAGTTTGTAAGCTACACTACACTTCTCTAGTAATAATAGACAGCACTGATCTGATATTAAATTAATAATCACTAGATAAATCACCCAAATGCCTAACAGGCTCCATTAAGATATAAATAATTGATATAATAATGAAGTCTAACCATGGCAGAAACACATTACAAAGGCGAGTAGATGAGATGCATGAGGTCATATAAGTGAACTCATCAGTAAACTTAGAATGGGCAAAATATCTGACCCAGACACCAGATTGGTGGTAGTGCAGCATAAATATAACAGAGAGAAACAAGTAACCCTAATTTCACAAGCTTTCAACATGTGACTAATAATTATTCCCAGCATATCATCAAAAGCTAGATCTAGAAGTAAGCTAATTAATCATGTAGAATCAATAAACAGTCTACATACATAAATTAAATTGCATATAATGGAAATGGTTGTTTTTTAAAATGAAAAATAAGATAAAAACCTCTCTTTGTTTATGTTCTCCAGTATATTCTCAATAGAGCCAAGTTGACATATAAGCTTCAAAGCAGTCTTTCCCCCAATCCCTGCAGCACAAATCATTTATATTATACATATGCATACTGAGCTCAAACATGGGACAAAAAATACCCCGAATGCTTTCACAATAATCACAACCAGAAAGAGTGCATAAGTCAGTAAATTGATCCATGGTCAGATTTAGCTCCTCCAAAATCTGAAACAAGAGAAATATCAAAATGAGCAGATCAAACAGTGAACATCTCATAGGTGCCTAAAGCTGTAAGGAAGGACCTTTGCAACTTCAAATTCCATCACTGGAACTTTCTTTGAGTAAATTTGAAGGCATGAATTGAAAAATTGATATGAAGGATTTCAATTCATGCTGGCGTCAATGGCAATCTTGCGGCCAAAATAACTCTCGAATCTGTGCTCCTTCACGGATTTTGGGGCATTGTCCGCTAAAAGCTTTGTTAAACCCTACAAAAACCCTCACCAATTAAATTAATCTCAGAAATTACATAGCACAGCGATTATGAACATATTCATTTATTCAATACCTTTATACCCATTTTGTTTGTGTATCTATAATAACAGAGAAAATAGCACAACTCCAATCCATGAAGTTGAACAACAACAGAATGCCATTCTGTTTCAGGAGAGGAGAGAAGAACCACTCCCCAGTCCCCGCCCACTCTCCGGTATTATATTTTCAATTACCAAAAACAGTTGTCATTTTATTTTTGAAGTTTGCGTTAATAAAAAAAATTATAAAATTCAGGTCCTTAATTGATAGGATTTAATTTCTATCAACTGTAAATGTAAAGTTTATTTACACTGTCATTTAATCATGTGCTGACACATATAGACTTTTTATGTGATTATTGTGATAATCAAAAAATTTTAATGATTTGACAATTTAAAATTTTTTTACATTAACAATAAATCAAAATTAAAATTTAATTGATAATAATAAAAGTTTAATTCCTTAATTAATTATCATAAAAAGTTTTAATCCTCACATAACAAAAAATCTAATGATTTAATGTTGACAGTTAACCCAAACTTATTTTGGTAACAAAAGAATCTAGGGGAATTAACCCAAACATTTAATAATTATCCTTATAATTTCAAATAATTCATGGTTAATTGACAAAATAAAAGTAAACGGGTATTATTTCATACGGGCCTCAATCCAAATGGGCCTCATAAATTGAGCCATCAATGTTTCGTTGAGTGTCACCGAATCAATTTTTATCATAGAATCCAGTGTTAACGATTTGAAGGTCATTTCACCAATTAAAAAAAGAATTTTATTTTGATTTAGTGTGAGTATAAAAAAAATTTACATTGTTATCTAATAATATTTTAATATATCATTAAAGGGTTATATTTCTTATATAGTTGCTATGATAGTCAAACTTCTTTAATGATATAGCAATACATAATTGAGTGACAGTATAAATAAACTCTATACTAATAGTGGATCAAAATTAAACTCTAAAAAAAATTAAAATCTAAAAAAATTGGACAAATTATACTCACAATACTTGACGTTAGTACTTATTACACATGATACCTTTTTTGTTTGAGAAGTGATACCGGTCTCCTTTAATTCAAACGAAAGTTAACGATGTTTAAAAAATTTATGAAATATCACGTTTACCTTTATAGGAAAATTAAACTCATCTTTCATAATACTAACGCTTATTATACACGATACCTCTATTGTTTGAGACGTGATACTGACCTCCATTAATTTGAAGAGAAGTTAATGATGTTTAAAAGTTTTATGAAATATCATGTTATATATATATATATATATTCTACTTATTTTAATCCACTGTCAATGTAAAAAAAAATTACACTGTCATTTAATAATGTGCTAGCACATCATTAAAGAAGTTAGATTTCCTAGGTAGTTATTAAAATAACCAAACACATTTAATAATGTGTCAACACATTATTGGATGACGGTATAAAGTTTATTTACTCTAATAATGGATCAAAATTAAATACAATCAAATATTGCATTACATTGACACAATATTGAATACTTTCATTTTATCCAAAGAGTTAAAGGAGAATTTAAATAAATAAATAACATAAATCTATAACATGTACAATACGTGCATTTTGCACTTTTGCTGTGCTGGTTGCAAAAAAGGTGTCTTGTTGGGTGTGCCACTCCAAACATTGTTGTTCATATACAAATTTTTATTAATTTTAATTTTGAAAAACTTAATTTTATTATAATGTGATTAAAAAAAGAGATTTACTAGCATTTAATAAGTGAAAAGATATATTGACTTTTCATTAATTATCTTTACTTTTGCATATTTTTAATATAAATTTTAGAAATAAGAGAAATAGTGTTAAGAATTAATAGAAATGTGAGAAGTGAGAGGAAATAAAGACTTACTAGGCACTTAATTAAGGAAGATAAAATATGTAGATATTTTATTAATTATCTTGATTTTCATATTTTTAATAATTTAATAAATATATTATTATAAAATTATAAGACCTATGAAATAATGAGAGCCAAAATGGAGAAATTGATGACTTATTGCCAAGAAAAATAATGAAAAGTCACGTATCAAACAAGATGGATATCTTGTGTAATAAACACTAACCTCAAGAGAAGTAGATGCAGTTTTCTCTATTATTTTAATAATAGGGACAAAAATTTCATTATGTATAATATGTATTAACAGTTTATTTTTAAAAATGACGTTAGTTATATGAGAGGCCGATGTAACAATAACACATAAATTAAGGGAAGTTAGTGTTTTTTTCCAAACAAGAAGAGTGTCGTGTATAATAAGCGTTAACCTCAAGAAAGGTGAATGTAATTTTCTCAAAAAAAAATTGATTGATGTGATACAAATTTTGTGAATTTAAAAATTAATTCATACATATAAATAAATTGAGAAGGAGGGATCATTTCAGAATTAAGTTTTATATATATCCAATACTATAAAATCAATTTGAATACGTTTAACACTAATTTTTTTAAAAAAATATCCCTGTAATTGTAATTTGATTTTTTTATATTCTAGAATGCCTAAATAGACTAAAATTTTAATTATTTTTTTTATTTTTTATAACAAATTCCTTTTTTTTAAAAAAAAAAAATTGGGTCAATGGCCACTTATTCTTATAGGCCCGATGCACAAAACCAAATGTATATTATGTGTACATAAGATTAAAGCTATGCACCCCCACACTCATAGACATGGATGATGGTCCTTGGATATCAACCATTGTGTAACGAGCCAATTTCGATTACAATCGCACTTATACTTTTGAGAAGGAATGTCGTTATTCTAACACCACTTTTGTGGTGTAATTATACTTTTAATTTCTGCGAAGAGATTGATTCAATCTCTGCGCGAGGAATTCACCCTGTGCGGAACTCATGAATCAGTCCTTATATAAAAAAATGACGTATGAAGAAAAGGTACGAGGGAAAAATCATTTCTCTTTGGAAAGTGAACTCATGCAATGAACCAATTGTATTGAAAGCAAGGGGGGGGGGGGCGGGGGATATTTCATATACCAAAAAAAGGAATTTTTTTTTAAAGCAAATAATTGGTAAACAATACAACCTACTATAATTTCATTTATATTTTAATTAAAAATCAAATTTTACTAAAATAGCTGGTTGAGTGGATCAAACCATCCCAACTTTTGACGTTAACGCCTCTTCCCTCTATTTTGCTCCTTAGAAATAATTAGCAGTAACATAGTCATCTTTTCGACTTTGGCAGCAACTAGACAGTTTATGTTGTTTACAAAAACATGAGGCCTCAAACACAGAAAGGCCCGGTTCGGGTCCCTGGTTCCCTACCTCCTAGAGGATCCAATAAACAAAAAGATGAAGATTTTATGATAAGTTTTTAAGCAACACGTACACAGTATACACCAATGACTAACTATATTTGCTTTAGTGAAATATTAGCTAGAGGAAGTTTCCCTTCCCGTCATTTATAGTTTAAATTAACACGTTTCTCCTAATATTCTCTTGTTTAGTTGTCACATTCAGCAAAAATTCTCTTAATTATTGAACCACTTGCACACGCACACAGAGAAAAAAAAACTCATTCTGTCATTAACACACAGCTACACTAGAAAGCAATAGTATGTCGTAGGCAACAAGAAATACCAATAATAGAACTGCTAAGGTTGAGAACAACTGGTACACGGTGTATGTTTAGAGGCAGAGGGACAACCAGAAGATATCGAGAGAACTCAATCACTCAAGCACTTTGGAAAAGCACGAACTAATTTGTGGGGAAAGTGATAAGAATGGGTGTTATTGAAAAAGCATATAGCATGGAAGGTGGGGTTAATAAATCAAGCTTTATGAAAAAGAACATTTATGAATTAAGGACCATAACATTATGTCTTTGAGAATTGAGATAGAGAAGCATCGGCAGCCTTTATTCCCAGAATTCCGCCCACACGCAAAAGGGTGCATGATACAGACTCAAATTGATAGGACCAAAATTTTGGGGGGTACTAAAAACTTCTCTTAGCAGTGGTTATTGATTAGTACCCACCAGGGCAATAAATTGCTTTGTTTCTTTTGTTTGTAGCTGCCGCTGATGAGTGATGAGTAACTCCCTTGCTTTGTACCTAATAATTTATCTTCCATCAAAAGTGAAAACTTGAAAGCGACCACAATTCATTTATGAGGTAATAATTCGTCGAACCAAAAGAGAATTTGTTTCTGACTATGATCCTACCCTATGCTTTTGGGAGTGGGATGTGGGCAACAATTTGACTTTTCAATTCCATTTCCCCCATCTATAATTCTATATTTTGGTCACTTACTGCCTTCTGAAGTTGAAAATTGGAATTTGTTAGCACTAAAGCTTCTAGTTTCATTGAGGTTGGCAATTAAAAAAATTGTTGGACACTTGCTCTATTCTTAACTCTGAAGTTTAAACTTAGAAGTTAGAATGATCCCGGGTTATTTTAATTGTATAAATATCTTGTATTTTCATCTCAAATGCAGGACATAGATCGTATCAGATGTTTTGACATTTTCCTCGAATGTAACGAACATGATTTGCATTATCTTGTGCATTTTCTTGTTGACATGCAGCAACTTGAATACAGATATTGATGGGCTTATTTATTCTGATGTCTTTGTTTCTCAGGAACTAGCTAGACTAAGAAAATTACCACGCGTGATAACTGGTACACATACTGCAGGTGCAGGACAGGACAGAAATATGCAGGTTAGGTTTTACCGCCCATGCTTTCAAAGTGATTCACTTGAAAGTTGAAAAGTCCTTGGGGAAGGGATGATACCAACACGTCTTTGCTTCACCCACCAATCAAACAGGATGGAACACTCAAAAAGTGTTTTCAGTTGATAGTGATTTTCAAATAAAAAAGATTTAGCATGATTGAGATACTAGAAGTTAGACTGCTATTTTGAAAGAGACAGTTCAAATGAAAAATGGATTTTATCAGTAGAATGAGATCACATGGCAAAAGCAGAAGGCAAAACTCTGAGTTTCTGTGAGATGGTAAGAGGGGGAAAGTGACATTCATGGACTTTTTATCAAAACAATGGAGCTCCAAAGGGGACACCATCTGAGCTGTACCATGTGACCCATAGCTTGAACTTTGAATATTTGACCTAGGATTTTCGGTTCTTTTATACATTTTTTACAGCCCTGGGGAATAGAAGGTCGGCTTTGGCGAAATACGTGGCTTTATGTGTTGCCTTCATGGGCGTGGAAATTCTTGGGCTACATGTGGTCTTTTTCCTTAGTAATGAAAATATAAGATCCTTTTCCGTCTGACAAAGCTGTCTAACCAGGGACAAGTTTCAACCTCAGTCCTCTCCTCAGTATCATGAAAATTAATAATATAAGCTTTGACTCAAGGTTGTTGACAGCTTTAACTAGCAATAAGAAGAGTTCACACACTAAACTTCTTTGGATTACGAACAATTAAATTTAAAGATATTCGTTAGGGCCTATTGAGGTGATTCTTATGATATAATTAAGAGCAAAATGATTAGGAAACCACGTGATATATGTATGATGCAGCTTTAAAGTTTATAAATAGTTGATGAATTTGATATATGTGATATGACCACTTAATCACATAATGCTAGTATCAAGCAGGGAAAAGTCTACCCAATTTCTGTAAGCAGTCTTTTCCTTTCAATTTGACCCATGAGCTTTACTGAAAGCTTCTCTGGTTTAGGAAATTGATACAAAGCCAGCAACGGATTGTTCAGCGAAGACAAGCATATATATCAAGTCGAGTGGGACATCTATGTTGGGTTGATTAAGATAATTGATTGATTAAGCATCCATAATTAGCACCCTTAAACCACTTGTGCTTCCATATCAATTTGTGATGCTGTGTCAATAATACAACCCGAAATTTTATTTATGTTTTGGATTTGAAAATGCCAAACTGGTGAGCAAAGAGACCGAGAAAGAGGAGAGACAGAGCATGATAAATAGCATGGAGGACAATTACTGAAGGATAGAGGCAATCAATTTAAGGCCATGGACATCATAAATTAGACCCTCTTGTGCATTTTAATGCTCAAAGTTGCTCTCTTTACCATCGCTGTCTGAGCTATATCTTTTCTCGAAAGCTTCCTTTTTGGGCTATATGTTCACCAACACCATTTCCTCTGAACTGCCCATTCTTGTCTAAAACTCTCCAATCTCCATATCTCGAGGATGGTAAGCCTAATCATTCAATTCAGCCCATCCTTCTCCATCTCTTTATTTTCTCTGTATATAGTTGATGAGTTTGAAATCTGGTCATGCAGGAAGACCAAGAGGTAAAAGAAGAACAGAAGCTCCTCACCCAATGGAAGAGACGAAAAGGTGGATTCAGAGCATCCATGTTTATTTTCGGTAAGCGAAAGTATTGACCCAGAAACTTTTACTTGTTATGTGCTTAGCTAGCAAACTATCTTAATCTTTTTCTTGCTTCTCTTCCTTCTTCCTGTAGTCTTGTCAGCATTGGACAACATGGGTTTTGTGGCAAACATGGTGAGCCTAGTACTATACTTTTATGGGGTGATGCACTTTGATCTGTCCAGTTCTGCCAACACTCTCACAAACTTTATGGGTTCGACTTTCTTGCTCTCCCTTGTTGGAGGCTTCATCTCAGATACTTACTTAAACAGATTCACCACATGCTTGCTTTTTGGATCACTCGAAGTACTGGTAAGTGGTAAACAATAATATCTTTGAAAAATTCCAAATCCCAATGGCCTGCCCAAATAGAGAAATCAATTGGTTTAGAAAGATTTAGTTTGTATCTGATTTAACACCCACCTGTAGGCTTTGGCACTGCTCACTGTTCAGGCTGCTTCAAATCATTTACACCCAGATGCCTGTGGCAAGTCAAGCTGTGTCAAAGGTGGCATAGCAGTCATGTTTTACACATCACTTTGTTTGTTGGCATTGGGTATGGGAGGAGTCAGAGGATCTATGACTGCATTTGGTGCTGACCAATTTGATGAAAAGGATCCAATTGAAGCAAAAGCTCTTGCAAGCTTTTTCAATTGGCTTTTGCTCAGTTCAACTCTGGGAGCAATTACAGGAGTTACGGGTGTTGTGTGGGTTAGCACCGAAAGAGCTTGGCATTGGGGCTTTTTCATAATAACCATAGCTGCCTCTGTTGGCTTTGTGACCCTTGCTCTTGGTAAGCCATTCTACCGCATCAAAACTCCTGGAGATAGCCCCATTTTGAGGATTGCTCAGGTCTGTATCTCTATTTGGCTTCCCTCCTTGATAAGCACATACAATCTACAATGAGCAGAAAACTATTTTTGTTAACTACAGGTTATTGTTGTGGCTTTCAAAAACCGAAAGCTATCACCGCCAGAGTCTCATGAAGAATTGTATGAGATCAGTGATAAAGATGCTACAGTAGAGAAGATTGCGCACACCAACCAAATAAGGTGACTCTCCTCTCCATGCTCAAAATTCATAATTAACAACTTGCATACGCAAATCAAGGCTAATAATTTTCTGCAAATGATAAGACAATTAAACAAAAACATGGTCCAGCAAATTGGCATGTTAGGATTCCTTTTCACGTACGTCGTAGTAGGTAACGCCAAGGACTTTGGGCCCACTATCTCCTCTGCACGTTTATGGAGCAGCAGAGATATGGAGAATGATCATGGAAAAAATATCTATGCCGTGTGTAAACTGCAAAACACAAGATAAAAGTATCCTGACAAAACTAAGAGGAAGGTCTTCAAAGAACAGTACTGGGCGCAATCAATTTTTTTTTTTAAAAAAATATCATCAAACTCATGAAAAGCAGTATTTATTTTATTTAATTTTTAATTTTTTGGTTATTTTGGGGTACTCCACTTCTTTACTGGGAGAAAATGAAAAGCAGTGGGTCATCAGTTTCCTTCCAAGCTGAATGATTTCTTCTTTTATCTATATTTATCTTGTTACTAAAATCAAAATCAAAGCCTTCACATGTACAATAATTGGAAAATAATTGATGACGGGTTGGGACATTCATTTCCCCTCTCATTTTTTTCTTCATTTACATACATGCATGTTAAAAAGTTCTGGTTTGTTGAATCAGGTTTCTAGATAAAGCGGCCATTCTTCAAGAAAACTTAAAACCCCAACCATGGAAGGTCTGCACAGTGACACAAGTTGAAGAAGTCAAGATCCTAACCAGAATGTTACCCATAGTAGCCAGTACCATTATAATGAACACTTGTTTGGCACAGCTTCAAACATTCTCAGTCCAGCAAGGGAATGTGATGAACCTGAAACTTGGTTCTCTTACAGTACCTGCACCATCCATTCCTGTTATCCCCCTTCTTTTCATAAGCATCCTGGTTCCCTTGTATGAATTCTTCTTTGTGCCATTCGCACGAAAGATCACTCACCACCCTTCAGGCATTACACAACTTCAACGAGTTGGTGTGGGGCTGGTACTCTCTGTCATTTCAATGGCAATTGCGGGGATTGTAGAAGTAAAAAGAAGGGACCAAGGCAAGAAAGACCCATTGAACCCCATAAGTCTATTTTGGCTGTCCTTCCAATATGGAATATTTGGAATTGCAGATATGTTCACTCTTGTAGGACTCTTGGAATTTTTTTACAGGGAATCACCTGCAAGCATGAAATCACTGTCAACTTCTTTCACGTGGTTATCCATGTCTCTTGGTTACTTCTTGAGTACCGTCTTTGTCAATGTCATAAATGCTGTTACCAAAAGGATCACTCCAAGCAAACAAGGATGGTTGCATGGGTTCGACTTGAATCAAAACAATCTGAACCTGTTCTATTGGTTCTTAGCCACCCTTAGCTGCCTTAATTTTTTGAACTACCTTTACTGGGCCTCCCGGTACAAGTACAAATGTCAAGACCGCAATTCAAACCCAAATTTGAAGTCTTTAGCCGAAATGCCTATCAAAATGGTTGAGAGAAAACAAGATTGGGATGCCAAGAGTGATGGAAGCTCCCAAGACTGAGGGACCCTTTTCCTCTGATGGCAAAGCAAAAGAAGCAAATTAATGGAAGCACAGACAAGGGCAGGAGGCTCAGGACAGGAGATTGGATTGGATGTTCAGGACTGAATAGAATAATCAGGAGGCTGCTAAGTACTGAGCTTGGGATGTGGAAATAGGTAGTGGTTGAAATCTCTCTTATCGTACATGTGTGTGCTTGTATGATTTTGAGTGGTATTGTTGGCTCTGGCACGATCTGTGTGTCCGTGTGTGTGTCCAGAGTTTAAAGGTTTTCTTTTTTAACCTGTTCTGTTTCATGTAAGTTTATTGACCTGGACTCGTAATTTGGCTGTTAAGCAATGTTAATTACTTGTTGAATTTAATTTTGATAATGGATTGACACGTTATTAAGAGTATATTTGGAATATAAAAAATATAATTTGATTTCATTTATAAATTAAATTTTATGTTTAGAGTATTATAAAATAAAAAATAATTTAATTTTTAAAATCCATTTCAATGGTTTAAATTTAAAAGTTATAATAATATTGTAAGATTTGTTATGATTTTTAATTTAATTAATTAAATTAATTATTTTATCCTTATCAATTTTTAATTTTTTGCAATATCATTTCTACTGATATTATGGTAAAAAAATAAAATAATTAAATTAAATTAAATCAATTCTTTTTTAATAAGTTACAAACATAAAATTTAATTTTTAAATCAAATTAATTTAATTATATTTTTAGTTGATTTCAAACACAACTTAAAAAAATTAAACTTTTTAAATAATTATTATAATTTATTAGTATATAATTAAATAATAATATAACTTATACAGACAATAAATTAAAATTAAATTCTTAATTAATAATTAAAAGTTTATCAAATGAAAGAACCTAAGTTGGTAGCTAACAATGTATAAACAGTAGAATGGATAGATGAATAATGAGCAATAACGTTAATGCCAGTTTTGCACTGACAAAAAAAACAACTATATTTTTTTAATAAATAATTTACTAAAATTAATGACAGAAAATAAGAAGTGGGTGCGTCATGCGTGTCTTGCTTTTTATAGCTGGTTCCTTTTCCCATCGTGTAATGTCAACTTCCCTTTGTAGAACCACCGCTGATAATAATGTATTAATGTTTGAAGATGAAAAAGAGAAAAAGGAAACACTAAAAAGGTGTTTCGTCGTGGGGTGGGGTGATGGAGGGCAGAACTGGTGGTGACTGGGGCGAGTGACAAGCCGTTCCACCAGCAAGGATAGGAAACGAAAATCCATTGACATTTGGTTTAGGAATAGGACCACGAAGTGACCGAGCTCGTCGTATCGGTTCCCAGCCCAGTGAGTCAGTGACGCTACGCTAGAGTCATCACTCATCACCAGTCGCCACCTAGTTAAAGGGCAGTGTTCACGTCACCTACATGAGCTCACCTATGAACAAAACTCGAACTGGCCGAATGGATAGCCTGGTCCACGATGGAAGTACTTATCAATGCAATTCGATGCTTAAATTAAAATGTGAATAAAGATGGTATGGTGTTTAATCTAGAATGATAAGTGCATTTCTGAAAAAGTATCCTCTCCTCTTATATACCTTGATTGTTATCGCATCCAATGAGAGTAGATGTGAGAGAGGAAGTTAGAGATGCCTTAATTCGTTATGAAATGTGAAATGCATATTTTGAAGTAAGTCTCAACTATCACGTTTTAGGTCTTTTAGCTTTTTTATAAAATGTTTAGATTGAAGTTTGAAAATTTTTAAATTATAATTTGGATAAAAATTTATTTCTTGATATTTTTATTCAAATTATAATCTTAAATTTTCAAACTCCACGTACTTAACCACATGTGTGAGTATAGGTTAGGAGATGTTGTATCAATTAAAAAGGGTAGAGGGCTTACGTTGGATTTGATCATGCCAAGCCCAAGAAGTTAGTATATATAAAGAGGAGAATAATATATCTAGAATATTTTCATATGAAAATTATTTCTTAGGTTTGTAGTAAGTCCTACTTTGAACTAGGGGAATCTTCCTCTCAACTTAATTTTTTCTTATAAAATAAAATAAAATAAAAAAGCAGAGAATGATAACATTTACACATTAATTTTAGGTCATATTATTCACATTTATATTTTATGTATCTGTCGTTTTCTTTCTTTGTCATTTTCTTTATTTGAGAGAAGTGTAATTTTTTTATTCATATAACAAATAATAAAATGGCATATATGTAATTATAAACAAAGTCTCACCCAAATCAAATTATCTGTCTCTACTCTAATCCCATTTCATTAATAAAATATTGTAAATCTGTCTTCGATTGTAATATCTAAATTAATACTTTAAAATTAATATCATTTTTAATAAACTTATTTTAAAAATAAATTTACTCAACATTATGGAAACAATTACTTTAAACTAAATATTTTCAAACATAAAATTCATTGTTCTAAAAAATATATTTTACAAATTTTAGATTTTTTAAAACTAATTTATCTTAAAAGTAAATTTTCACCAATTATTCAAACACAACCGTAGTTTATATTTTTTTTTCTACTATAGGTTGAAATTAAAATTGGCTGAGGTGGCAACCATCTTTTTGCTTTGGTCATCCCATTTTTTAAAGTTGAATTTGGATTCTTTAAAATAAGAGATGTATTGTAGAAAGTAAAATATAAAACAATAATTGTTGATAAAAAATTAATGACTTAAATTTTTATAAAATACAAGCATATGTATAATAAATTATACATATGCGATAATCTATTCATTTAATTTTTTTATCAATAATTATCATTTTACACTTTATTCTCTAAAATACACTTCTTACTTCAGAGGATTTAAATCATTTAAAGTTAGAAATCTACATGCGCGAGGTTGGCAGTCTCACCTATATCATAATTGTTAGCTTGAGTATATGGATTGGACTGACTCGTTTGACAAAGAACCGGTGATATAAGTAGCTCAAGCCTAGCCCTTCTAAGTGTGCACTGTGGCAATGTGTTTTTATTGCTGACCTTATTTTTATTTTTAATTTTAATGATTTAAATAAAAGAAAATTGTGTGTATAAGTATAATATGAGCCTTTTAGTTGATTTTGTTTTAACTCCTTTTTTAAGAAGAGTTGCTATAGGAGTTTGTTTGAACTCCTTTTTTAAGAAGAGTTGTTATAGTATCCTTATAAGTTTGGTAACTAAGGTGAGTTATCAAATATTTATTGACTGATAATATTATAATAAATACTTGTAAGTCTATTAAATATAATTAGTAACCAATAAATACTTAAGAAATTACCCTGGAGTATTAGTACCTAAGAAAAAAAAAAGTATCAAAATAATATCCTTTTTTAAGCCTTTAGTTGGTCTTAAGATTAAATAAGTTAGACACTTGAGTTAGGCTATTTAATTGAGAATATTTTTGTGAGAATTATTTTATTTTATTTTTTTAAAAAAAATACGCGGTCACATGTCAAATTGTTTACCTAACGGGTTAAACATCAAGCTTGTAAACTTACATTTAAATAAGCTTAACATTTGGCTCATGGGCCTTGATACGTTCATTTTAACTCTATCTCTAACATTATGGTTCACCAAAAAACCTTATTCAGATCAGGCTGAAATGTGAAATAGCTGAAAGGAGAAGACAATATGTATTGGAGCTCATTTAATATGAACATCCCGCTCTACTCTCATAAAATAATAATAAAATAAATTAAAATAAAAGAGCTCTCATTATGGCTAAAAAAGAAAGAAAGAAGAAGTTAGAGGTGATGATCGACTCATTAGAGCAAATAACCACCACAGAAAGTTAGAAACAGATTGCCACAATGCACATCAATAATAGTCTATTTATATTCTTTATTAATTATCCTCAATGAAATTTAAATAAGTAAGAAAGCATAATTAATTAAAAAAAATTTATGAATAAAAATTATTTAATTAAGAATAATTTAAAATTTAATAAAGAGTCTATTAGATATATTAACATCATCGTCATCATTAATTTAGTGTTGAGATAACAAATAGGAAACCGATGGGACAACTCATTTTGCATGTGTGAATAATAGTGTTCAAATCAATTCATTTTTTTTATAAGGATTAACTAAAGTGATAGAATAAATGTTGACTTAACTAGTTAGATCAAACTAAATTAGTTTAGAGAATTCTTGCTAATGATCTTTAATTGAAATGTCATCTGTAAATATTAATATTAAACTTTTATTGAAACTTGTGCCATGTCTTGATTTTGAAGTGAAATAATCTTCTATCTCCTTTAAACTTTAATGTACTAAAAAAAAATCAATCCATCCAAACACTATCTTATGGTTGTGTTTTGGGAGAAAAAATCACGTGCTATTTTTTTTTTTTAAAAAAAATGAGTTACTTTGGTTACCCTCTAATTCATATATAGATAAAATCAGTTGTCTCATTTACATACCATTAGCATAAATTAATAGATGTCTAATATTTGGTCACCGTAGAAACTCAATTAAATGTATTTGATAATCTAAAAATTCTATTAATTTTTTATTTTTGGGTTTTAATAAAGAAGTTATATTAAATTTTAAGGAAGAATAAAGAGATGAAGATGTAGAAAGTTGAACTCTTATCATAAAATTACAAACTTCTAGTAAAGACTAGAGGAAAAACTAGTTGAACAATAAAAAAACAACAATAAAAATCATAGGACCAACAATAATTTAAAAAAATTACTCATAAAAAAATAAATAAAAAAGCAAAAACGTTTGGAAATACTCAAAAACTGGGAAATTATATGTTTCATTGTTAAAGTACTTACGAAATAGAAAAAAAAAAAAAAGTACTTACGAAATAGAAATGTTAAATTCATACATAATCAACAAAACACTGACGTAAAAGACTAACGTAGAGAATTCAAATACCATCACCGACGCGACGTATCCCGACGGATTGTCATTTGCCACACTGAACTGAAACAAAGTACTCTTAGTATGTTATCTTAATTTGCTCTGTGGGGCTGTAAGCCACCGAGAACAAATAATAAATTTCGTGTATTTGTGCATCTGCAATGCGGTGAGAACAAGGTTTGGGTTATGTACACAAAGACTATGTTTTGCTAGATGCAGGCCAGACCTAGATTTGACCCTTCTATTTTGCTGCTGCTTCTGCCTTTTAGCTTGCCTTTTTCTCAAATTTCACAGTTCACATCAGCACCTTAATTAGGGCCTGCTCAATTGTTTGTGCATGACAGCAAACTGGTGGGATAGCTAGCTGTGTGTGCCCTTCGCCATTTGCCAACTATCCTAAAAGATGCATCGCGCATGTGATTACGGGACATGAAGCTCTCACATGCACCCCCTCTATCTTACCTGTTCTTTTTTATTAGTGATAGTGAGGATCATGATTCGGGACCATGAATTGGGGTTCTCCATTAATCTTTGTGTCTATTGCACGTGATCACAGACAACATTATGATTTATAATATGACCATCTCGCTTCACTTTGATGATACAATTATTATTATTATTATCATTTAAAAATGAAATGGGTCATTTGGGGTCATTTTCGTACTTATAAACACTCCACTTTGCCATAAAAATTACGTAACTTCAATAATTAATACATAGATCAACACGAACAAGTAACTTGAGTACATGGCCCTCACATGTGGTTTCCTCGCCTACATGCAAATGGATGGAATTAATTAATCTTGGAGAAGGGTGCTAGTTGAGTGAATGTATGTTTAGGTGTAGAGCACAACACATAAACTGATAGGCACAAATGGATATGGGAGAGAAGCGGTGGCGTAGATACGGATAAGTTGCGTAAACGCAACAGAGATGCTAGCTTGGGAGGCGCAGGTGGTGGCTGGAGGCTATTGCTGCACTTCAAGACTCAAGTCACTGTTGTGCCTGTGGTGCCGTTGTAATCACTCAACCACTTACTTAACTTTGGTGTGGGCAATGGCCATAAAAATGAAACGCATATTTGTCCCGCTAAGCAAAAGTTTGGTAACCATTGCCGAAAGAAAATAAAAATAAAAATAGAAAGCAATTTGTTCATTTCCAAGATTCCACACTTGGCTTTTGCATCTAACTTAGAAAAAGTGATAAAACGGACCCATAGATTAAATTCGAGCTTCAATTTTCTTTCTTTCTTTCTTTGATTTTGTCGGCAGCTCTGAACTGGGTACCACGTCTTATTCTTGTCTGTTGTTTTGATAATTATATTACTCAAATTGTGGCTCAATTAACCGATAATTCAACCTAAATCTGGAACTTTTTTGGGTTGAAATTGTGGAAATATAAGTTTGGCGTTAGTTGTACGCCAAAGACTACAATATTAGTTCTGAATTAAATTTAGTTAGGGCAATTGAACTCATATTACATATTTGTTTTCCTCCAATTTTAAAACAGTTGATTTATGTCTTTCTAGATATACAGAAAGGTGAAAAATTCACGGTATTGAAAAAGATAATTTTGACAATTAGCGATATGCCGATTCGGTAGGGGTAGAAGCAATAACCGGGTGGGAAGGAAAGAGAAAAAATAACAGAGTCATTAGACTATTCTAAAAATAAATGCTTTTAATTATCACAAAATTTTATTTCAAAATAAAAAGTATATAAATAAATGATTGTAGTTGTAACAAGCAAGAATCTTTTTATGCTTATTTCTTATTTTTAAGAGTGACGAGTCGATTCGGTTTTGGAATATCTCCCCAATGTGCTATTAAAATAAATCGTCCATGTCTAAATTTAGTTATTTGCCTAAAATTTGTGTCCATTTTGACGTTGATAAGATATTGGCATTGTTTGGTAATATTCATCATTAAAAGTATTTGGTGTTATTTGCAACTATATAAAAGCCGATATTTTCAAAGATTGAAAATAGAAGATTTTAAGCGAGTGGGTGAGCTACTTTTATTGTGTGGAATTTTCTTCAATTAAAAAATGCAATGTGTGTTTTTTAATAAGAAATGTGTGGAGTAACCGAGTAAATGATAATGAAAAAGTCAATAATTTTAATTTTTATAAAATTTTAAATAAATGAATAACAATTTATATATTCATAAAAAACTATTTTTTTTTTAATTTTCTCAGCCTAATGAGCAAAGAAATTAGAAAATAGAAAATAAAACAATAGAACAGGCCAAACGGAAAATCAATTATTGGCAATTAAGAAGAGAACAAAGGAGAACTGGAGAAGGGAAGAAGAAGGACACAACAGTCCATACAACGACCGCTCACCGCTTGTCCCGTGCCCTTAGTAAAGCCAGAGTGCACTTTTAGGTTGTTTTTTACTTTTCTTTTCTTTTCTTTCGCTAAACAAACCAAAATGTATAATTACTTCCTATCATTAACCCACTCGATATGGTATGTTATCCCATGAATATGATGATACCTTATATTAAATAACTTCACTTCATTAAATAATAAGGGTGGATCAAAATTAATGTAAAAACATGTGTAAAGAGCGCGCGTCTGTGACACGTACGGTTACACAAGCTGTTTATTGGGCTTTCCCTTCTAAAATCTTAAACTTCAATAGATTCGAAACGTGCCCGCTGTTATAAAAACCTTAAAAAAAGCCCGGCAAACACTGTTCTCTGAATAAATCACCCACCTCTTCTTCCTTCCTGCATTCCATTTATCTCTATTATTACCTCATAACTCCGAAACTTTAGAGGGGCAAAATATTTTGAATAAAATGACTTTCTTTTGTTGCTAATGGCAGATTTGGCCGTGCATTGTTTGCTCCATTAGCCAAAGTACAGAACCTTCTGCTCAGCCAACTGTGGAGCTTTGTGTTGTTGTTTTTTTTACAGATACAGAGCGGCGGAGCCAGAAGAGTCATGGCGAATCTTTTCTGGGTTGGCATTGTAATAGGACTTGTTTTTAGCAACTGGGTTGATGGGCTTGTAGTAGGATATCACTTCAATGAAACTGAGCTGTCTTTGTTGGAGGCTCATGAAGCATCCTTATCCTTGGTTGGGAGCAATCCTCTGCTGGTAGGACTCACCCTTATTCAAAGCGCTGGTGCTAAAGGAGCTGGTACAATCTAATTGCAACCTTCCTTATTTCAATTCCTGTCAACTTTTTACTTTCTCCATCTTTCTCTTTACTTTATATTCTTCATCTGATTATTAGCAAAATAACTTCTGAAACAGGTTGACATATAATTGATTAATTGTTTTCCTGTCCCAATATCGAAACCGTGCCTTCTTCTCATTTTAATAATCGATTGGTTGTTACTTAGAATGAACTCTATCTAATTGAAAATTGATTTTTTCATTTGTTTTTAATTTAATTTCTTAAAAGTTTTGTTTCTGAAAAAAAATTTGTACTCAATTTTTTCCTCTTTTCCTTCTTTCTTTCTTTCTTTCTTTTTTTTTTCGGTAATCCCTCTTTTCTTTCTATGTAGGTTATAAAATGTTGCATGTTATTTGGTTTATTTGACCTATTTGCCAACCTCTTCTATTTATCTTTGTTTTCCTCATTTGGATGCAGCGGAGGCGTATACATGTATGTGGCCTTACTGGCCTTCAAGGCTACATTAGCCTTGTGTATGTCAGTCAATTGTTAATTAACTATAAATATGAACGTCTCTACATAAAGAAACTACAATATAGTTATGGAAAATATGGCATAGAGCCTCAGTTCTTAACAATATTTTAAAAATTGTGCCTTTAATTTGGCTAAATATACTTCCTGTCTTTCGCTCTGGCAGTCTGCTTGGATGGAACATTACCTGGTTATCATTTGCATCGGGGATACGGATCAGGATCAAACAGCTGGCTTATTAATTTAGAGGTGTCACTTGACCTTTCTATAACACATGCTTCATTTTATTTGCTGCGATAGATTTTTATACCAAATAAAATATCTTTGCAACTTTAAAGAACATAGTATTAATTAAGGTTGGTCAGTCTTTCTTTTGGCACTTCAGAAGCATTTCTTGTGAATGTGTTGTCGGAATCCAATTTTTGTGACAGAATATGACTGAAAATCCTTGAGTCCTTTTTAAAGTATTATCTGTTGATCAAGCTACTTCCCTGCTGACTGCTTTGCTGTAAAAAAATTTATTGATAATGCGAGTGAAAATCCTGTGGCAGGGAGGTGGATGGTGTAATAATATTAGAACATGTGTTTATCGCAAGAAAACGCGGCGAGGATCATCAGCATTCATGGAAAAGGAGATACCTTTTACAGGAATACTAAGCAATAAAGCTGAAGAAAATCCAGGTTTCCATTCAATTGAACTACCTGGACCATTCAAATTCTGCTCTTCTCTTTTTGTTTGCAGGCTTTAGCCGTTTTGCTCATGTTATTGTTCCTCATGTTTGCAGATTTTTTCAACTGGAACAGAGTAAAGCTTCGTTATTGTGATGGTGCCTCATTTACTGGGGATAGTGAAGATAAGGTAGAGTTTGATATCTTGGTGTTCTTGAATGATCTTTAATTCTTCTGTGGTTGCAACAAGATGAAATAACTAAAAGTGGTTTCCTTACAAATGAAGTATAATGTGTCACTTGTGACCTGTTCACTTTAGAGGCTCAAGTGAACAAACATGAAGGAGTTTAAATTTGATTTACTGTGCATGTAAAACATTTTACAATATGAGTAAATGAGAGAGTGCCACTTCATTGTTGTAACTACGGTTTTACATATGCAGTAAAAGTTTTTAACAATTTTTCAAACAGATGGCATCATATGGTTTACTAGTAGTGTAAGACTCTTTACACCGTTAGTGGACCAAAGTAAAATCCAACATGAAGTACAAGGAAAAAGTTTAAGTGGACAGTGGACATCATTGCAGCATATAGATTCCATAACTCTTAAGGGCGTGCTTGGTTGAGTAGGCGGAAAGTGGGAAAGTATAAAATTGAGAACAGGTTGAAAACAATTTTCAATCACGAGTGAAAAATGAAGTTCATTTTATTCTCCACCTTCTCATGTTTTTGTTGTACCAAGCAAGTGTAAAGTGATTTTCATTGCAAAATTTCTACCTTCATACTTTCCACGGTTCCACCTACTCAACCAAGCACACCCTTAAGGAGAATACAGGATACCTCTACTTAACTCTTTTTTCTTTCCCAGATAAATTTTTAATTTTGGCTGGCTTCTTCGAGATTTCGATGAATATGTTTGCAAGATTTTGATTTAAACAAGGCCTTATTTTCCTTTTGTTTAACTGTATACAGTATACTTTCTGTCTAAATGAACTTTGCCAACTTTCTTCTTTTAGTTTTCCTAAATTTTACATCCTCTGTTAGTGTTAGCTGTAGACACATCTTTTTTGCATAAAAGCTAGCTGTAGATATCTATTCACAATTTTGTAGTAAAAAACTGTATGAGTGAGGCATGAGAAAGAGAAAATAACTCTATTGACACACATAACTTGAATTCACTTGACATTCATATGATCAAATGAGGGTTATTCCACAAGACTTATTGTGTATGTTGTCTGAGATAGACTGCACAACTGCAATTTAGAGGACAGCGTATTTGGTCGGCTGCAATGGAAGATTTGATGTCAAAGGGAATGCGTTTTGCCAAGCAGGTTGTACACACACATTTACACACACATATAATGCTACATTACTCATATTTCTTCTCATGTTATGTGCAACTAATTTTGCTTCAGGCTCTTCTTTCGGGATGCTCTGCGGGTGGCCTGGCTACTATTATACACTGTGATGAATTTCGAAGTCTATTTCCAATGACTACCAAAGTGAAGTGTCTAAGTGATGCTGGGTTATTTCTTGATGCGTAAGTGGCTAACGGCAGTACTTCATGCTTTCAATGCCATTTTACCATAGGATTTTGTCCCTAAAGCGGTTGTTAATTGTTGTTCCCTTTGGAATTATAGGATTGATGTATCTGGCGGGCATACCCTCAGGAACTTATACAGTGGTGTCATAGGGTTGCAGGTACCACACTGGTTATGAGGCCACCAATTTATTACAGTATGAAAGCAAAATGTATTAAGAAAGCACTTCTTCATATTTCATGGTCATCTTGACAATTGACTTACAGAATGCGGTTCAACAACTTCAGAACCATAAGCTAATGTGAAATCAAATGTCAATTTTACTCAAACATCATGTTGGATGTATCCTCTTTTGGTCATGGATCTTTCACATGGTTTTTGGCTGAACCTGAGCAGGAACTCATTGATAGTAGTTAAATTGAATTTTGAAAGCCTTTCTTTAATGAAAACAGGATCTATCGCATGCCAAATAGTTTGTATGGTTTGAAAACTTGGTCATTTGACATGGTTATAACCTATAAGGCATGCTGATATTAAATGTTTTGTTTCCTCATTGCAGGGAGCGCAGAAGAATCTGCCTCACATTTGTACTAATCACCTTGATCCCACTTCGGTAATCATTTATTTCTCTTGTGCCAAAATTAGAAATATCACTTTCATTTTAACGAATATGCAGAAAATGGATCTACCATTGTTGCTTGCTCTTAATTGAACTTTCAGTGATGTGTTTTTTACCTCCCTTTCAGTGCTTCTTCCCTCAGAACTTGATTGCCAGTGTTAGAACCCCGCTATTTATTCTTAATGCTGCTTATGATTCATGGCAGGTAAATTGTCTGATTTTATCATTTGGTAGTCTTAACTCCTGATAAATCATATTATATGATCTCTGGCAGTAGTGATGCATTAAATTAATTGTTGACATATTAGACTAAACAAATACATTTTCCTGCTTGTCTTCAGATCCAGTCCAGCTTAGCGCCTCCATCAGCAGATCCCCATGGCTACTGGCATGATTGCAGATTAAACCATGCTAAATGTACTGGATCACAAATCCAATTTCTACAAGGTGATTTGATGTATGAGAAATAGCATTATTTAGAAGTGGAGAGAGGTCTTCAATAAATTATTCAGTTAATTAAGACATTTCACCGTCTCTTTAATACAGGATTCAGGAATCACATGCTGAATGCTATTAGAGACTTCTCAAGATCAAATCGGCATGGATTGTTTATTAATTCATGTTTTGCTCACTGCCAGACCGAGAGGCAGGATACATGGTTTGCTGACAATTCTCCTGTCATTAGGAGCAAGGTGAGCCTGGCTCTTTACTAATGCAGTTTCAGTTGAAAATGTGACATGTTGGTATCCGCTTGTTTTCCAAAAGAAAATTCTAGTCATCAAAAAACAAAGAAATAAAAGAGGATAAATATTAGATGGAGCTTATAATTATGAATGCTATGATGTTCGCTACAGAATATTCACCTGTAGAAAAGTTCTAGGGAATTGTAGATGCTTGCTTTGTTTTTTGGCCATATATATGCTTGGTTTTGGAATCTGCTTTTTAATGGTGATTGCTTGCTATTATAACTTATTTATGGTCAGTCTTTGTAATTTCCCTCTGATAATACTGTTTAATTTTAAGATGTTTATGTATCTAATATATATACATTGACAAATGCAGGCAATTGCTCTGGCTGTTGGAGACTGGTATTTCGACCGAGCAGGTGTTAAGGCCATTGATTGTCCTTACCCTTGTGATAATACGTGCCACCATCTGATTTTCAGATGAGCCAAATTTCATCCATCGTCTCAATTTCACTCATCTCATTCATTTTTACGCCGTTTCTCATCTGCAATGGATGGTTATGTTATGCTATTCAATTTAAGTTGTAGAAAACAATAAAAGAAAAAGGTTGCTGAAAAGTGAAAATTTAATCAGCCAACCTTTTCCATGATTAGTAGTTGGTGAAAGTACTTTTTATATATTGATTAACTATTTGGAATGCTGAGGCAAATCCTTTTTATTCTGTGATTGAATGTGATCATTTCATATTTCCCTTTTAGCTGGAATCAAAAGGATATGAGATTATTTGTTCAGATTTTTCTTTTCTCTCTGTTGCGGTGCTGCACCGAGTGTTAAAACTTAATAGTGGTGGATATATATCTCCTTCACTTCCATATCACCAAATTTTAACTAGCCGGGTGCTTCTAAATTGAAGCTTAAATCGTTTCAAGTAAATAAAACTAATTTTTCAATGTCATTTAATCCCGTGAAGTTTTTATGGCATTGGTGATTTACAGTGAATATATGTAAAGTAAGATTAATTGTTATTATTTTAATTTATGACAATTGACAGAGTTATATAAACGGTATAAATTTTATCATTTTGTTTTTTAAAAAGTTAAACTTATACCGTCGAGAAGCTTAAACTAGTTATATAATGAAATTATACATTTCAACGAAAGCTATATTTTAATTTTAAAATGTGTTTTTTAATATGAAATATAAAATGTAAAATTCAATGGTACGGATTGATTGTTAATAATATTTTATTTTAATTATTTTTATTTAAATTTAATATTGATTAGATTAGCACCAAGATGATTTTTTGGAACTTTTATAAACAAAATTATAAAAATAAAGCATCTATTATCTGTTTAAAATATTAAAATTCTAATAGTAGTGTATAAAAATAATATAAAAATAATTGATTTTAATTTTGAACAAATATTTGTTTTGTTATATTTAGTTTTTTTTTTTTTTTAGGTTTTCAAAGATCTTCCTTTTTAATGTAATCTTACTTATAGAGAAAAAGTAAATAATGCTGTAAAATTTAACCAATTTTTATGTGTCGGTTTTGTAAACCATAAGAGAGACATTGGTATAATTTTAAATTAGAAGTTTAATTTGTACGTTGCTCTAAATTTTAAAAGGTGTCATGATGGGGTTATTTTGGGGGAAAGTATATATATTTGATGTAAGGCAATATCAGCTTTATAGAAAAGTTTATATCTTTTTCTTTGAACATATTACGTTGATAAGGAAAGTGAGAAAATTCAAATTCATTGATTCTTTATAATTTATAAAGATGAGACCTTAACCACGAAGTGTATGGGTGCACTTTACTTATATTGTAAGAAATTTTTATAATTGGAATTGAAAAATTGAAAACAAAAAGATATTAATTAATTTTAATTTTGTTTAGTTTACATTTTATGAAAATTGATCGGTTCTGTTTAATTTTTTAATTTTATTTATAAAATCAAATTAAACTAAACTCATATAATTATATATATATATATATATTTCTATGTTTTTAGATGATTAGATATTAATTTGTTGTTATTTATATGAAAACTTTTAAGTCAATTTGTTATTTATATCTATTTAATGATATTTTTATTAGAAATTTTAGGCTAATTTGTTGTTAATTGAGCTATGAAGAGAAAAATAAAATTATATATAAATTTGTTTGTTATAAAAAAATATATTTTATTAAAAATTGATTGGATTGAACTGAACCTAACTGATTGTGATTGGTTTGGTTTGATTTAATTTTTAAATCAAAATTAAACCGATCGATTCTCATTATAAAAAAATTAATTGGTTTGATACAAATGCCTTTTTTTCCCCTCAAAGCTGAATAAATATAAACTATAAACATTCTTAATTGTAAGGGTTTAAATATCACTGAAAGCACCTTATGATAAGAGTAAAACCAAATATTTGAACAGAGATTAATCACACACTCAAAAAATTTGTGAACACATCATGATCTTACCAAAAAAGAAAATCTTCAATAAAAGAAAAAGATAATTACCACGTACCTGTGCATTTTCTTTTCTTTAAGATGCACATACCGTTAAACAAATAAGAGAGATGCTACACATCTTGGCTAATATAGACCGGATGGGAGCGCAACTCTCATATAGATAATACAACTTTTTATTTAAAATAGAATAAAAATAAATACATAAAACCTATCTTAGTTAAAACAATAATAGAATTTTTCATCCAGTACAATCTGGGCAAGAATAACTGGGATGTATAGTGTTTTTCATAAAATAATTAGACTTGGCTCTTCGAATGATAATGATATTCGATGATATGCATTAATTAAAATAAAAAAGGCTTCAATTCAAATTCTCTGTCCCATTCTTCTCAATCTTTTTCCCCAACTTTGTCAACAAAAAAAATCTTTTTTCCAAAGACAAAGAAATAAGACGGAAGATTTGAATTCGGCTACCCAACGCCATGATCACAACTAATTTCCAATCACAAGGATTCAATTCCATCAACTATGCATTAGGGCCATGTATTCTGTATAAGCACGGAGATAATATAGATAT
This sequence comes from Styphnolobium japonicum, assembly GCA_023212625.1. Taxonomy (NCBI): domain Eukaryota; kingdom Viridiplantae; phylum Streptophyta; class Magnoliopsida; order Fabales; family Fabaceae; genus Styphnolobium; species Styphnolobium japonicum. The sequence goes on along the minus strand of JALBWW010000002.1, from coordinate 6,201,860 downwards.
ATGGGATAACATTATTCTAACCCTGATTTCTTGAGACGGAACAACTCTTGCAGAGTCATAATTTTGCTGCTTTCACCAGCAATATATATATATATATATTATATTTTGTATACCATTGGTATTCTCACACAATGTGAGATTAATTCTTTCGAACCCTTGAACGATTATATATATTAACCCTCCGTACAATCACATCTCCCTGCTAGGATTCAACCTTACCTTCACCGGCAATATTCTGTATAATAACAACCTTGCCTGGGACGAACTCGTCAATTATCAATGAGTATGTGACATTGACATTTGTGCTGTGCATTAAACTTGTGCCTTGCTTCCTATGTATACACTATGCCTTCATAGTTGATAGTTCATTGTGCTGTGCATTAAACTTGTGCCTTGGTCTTATGATTATTTGCCTTCACTTTCTTAAAACTATGCATAAATTATTCGTCACCCAGAACAAATCTTCTGATAAGGCTATTTTATATACCTTCATCGACACCGTCATTGTTAGGTCAATCATTATCATCATCATTTTATTCATCTTTATCATAATCAACAATTTGTTTATTAGTTTCTTGTCCTTGCCCTTATATTATATAGATACAGACACATATTTTGTCCCTCACAATTATATGAATGCAAAGAATTCAAAACAAACAACTTTCTGAGGTTTATATAACAGCAATATTAATATTTTACTGGGGATCAAACTTGAGATTGCTTAGCCACCACCCCATCATCCTTCCCGGGTTTTTTTTTTCTGTTCCTGTACACTCTGATGATTGTAGGGCCCCGGAAAATAGACCGAATAATTTGTTTCACATGCATGGAGATTTTAAACATATAATCAATATCGCCTGCAAATTAAACAATAAATAAACTTGGAAATATTTAATGACTAAGAAGACGTATTGAATCTGTGTGCACATGGACAATAATATAACGGGTGTGAGTACGAGCAAATGGTGCTCGAAAGAAATGAAGAGGATGACTTAGTACCTATGGCTCCAGAATTTTATCCTTATGTATGAATAAGCAAATCCTAATGTTTAAAAATATTAGGTTTTCTGCATAAAAGGGACATCTCTGATTAAAATGACATACGAAGTTTAATTTTCTTCATATTGGCAAGATGGCTTGTAAAATTTGAATCTTTTGTCATGTAATTGGAGAAATGATATGTTGAAAGGGAATAGGTATCACTGTCGAGCAGCTGCATGCTTTCAAACAGTTTGACTTAAGCTTCTTTGCCGATACCAAATGAAAAATAATACTGTGTGTAATTTTTGACTTGTACACTAGTTTTCACTTTTCATATTTGCAGGTAGGTCGGTAGGCAGGGACGATTTATATTGTAGGTTGTGGGGCACATGCCCTTACACTAAAAAAGGCTTTCATTTTATATTTAGCTTTATTATTTTTAATTTTTTACTTACAGTTTATAGAGGTTTATATCTATTATAAAATAAAATAAAATAAAATATTGATAAGATATTTAAGATATTAAAAATATTTTAAATTATGCCTTTTAATTTTATAATAAATAAATGATTGAATAATTATTTGATTATGTATATAAAAAAGAAATATTTGATAGTATTAAAAATCAAAAAATCATTAGGTGTTTTTAAAATATAAAATTCCTTAAAAAACAATTGAATTTTTTTGTTATCTTATATTATTACAATTTCATATGAAAATATACATTTGATTTTATTTTTTATGTATATATTATTATTTTCTTTTCTTCATTACTCAAAATTTCTACATCCGTTACTGCATAGGTGAATATGAACTCTCCGATTGTGTTTCTGTATACTTAATTCTCCTGTTTCTGGGTTTCCAGCAATTCCAATCCTCAACTGTTTCACTACTTTCGAAAGCAGTGTAAATCAATGTCCCTATCAAGTGAGAAATTCTAACATCATGGCAAAGTAATACTCTCAATAATTTTTTAACTACTAAATTTAAAATTTAAATTTAATCTAATAATATATATAATTATACAATATCACGTGTTACATTTTAAATGAAATAGTGTAATAAAATCTCTCCTATCAAGGCCACACAAAGAGGGGAAAAAAAAACTTCTCCCTGTGGTGGGGGATGCTCCTTCAATCTTCAGAACAAGCTCAACTTGAAGGATGCTTTCTTTCATTTTCAGAATTCTCTCTCGGTCATTTCTGTCATGTCTGTGAAAAGAAAACACCCCAAACCGCTCTCTTTTTTATCTTGCTATTACAGCATCAGCAGATGCAGATGCCGACTGAGGGACCCATTCTCTGACGCAAAAGTTGTAGAGGCCTAGGCCCACGCTAAGGACGGGTAATTGATTAATTGGATGTAATTTTAAAAATTATTTATTAATTTAGTATTGTCATATATAATAATAATAATTAATTGATATTTAATTATTTAATGATTTATTGTAATTATTAAATAATTATCTAAGTTTTTTTATATTCTTATATAGTAAGATAACTATAATAAATGATTATTTAAAATTAAAAATTATATATAATGAAATGATTATATTAAATGGTCACCTAAATTAGTATAATCATTTAATAATTAATTAATATCATTAAATGATTAAATATTATTTAATAATAATTAATATAATATAATTTACATTATAACTTCAAAAAATCATTTGATTTATAGATTAAAAAGTATATATCATTGAAATTAAATTCGAGTTCATCTAGGTTATTTTTAAAATAAATAATAAAAATACAAAAAAAAGTATTTAATTGCAATTTTGGCAAAAAACCGAAGTTAAACGTTGCCACGTGAAAACTAGAGAACACTTGTGTTACTCACATAACGACTAGTGCAAGTGATACGTAATAAAAAAAAAAACTGCCGCCATAAAAATTACCCTTACTAGTTTGAAAACTACACCAAACTAATAAATAAGAAGGGAACATCTAAAATGAGGGGAACGAATTCTCCCCCGCGCGCGGTCCTTACCATAACGTTAGCTGAAGAAAGCTGTGGCCTTTATTGAACTGAACTGAATTTCTTAACTAGTCGGTGGTGTGTCATAAATTTGCTGAGTGGTTTTTGCCTCTCTTTCTACAATTGTTCAGTTGGAAATTAAAACCATGCCTGGCAACAGGTTTTGATTGTGGACAGTACCTGATGGCCTTTTGAAAGAGGTAAATCAAAGGAAGACAAGTATACTTTCTTGTCTTCAGTCATTGAGGGGGAAGGGAAGTGAGTTCTGGTTGTCCAAAAAGTGAAAACAATCTCTATCTATAGGAGACAGTGATAGACACCCATTTAAGAAAAATGGTCCCTTGAGCTTTGACACAGAGAAAAAATAAGTTCACTGGATTCTCAATTTGAAAAGGATCAAGTGAAAAGCTGACTGTGTAAAAAAAGAGAGAGAACAAATCCCGGACATCCAAAAGATATTAGGATTTGAAACTATTGGTATTGAAGCACATGCACGCTCTATGAACTTAAAGACAACTGTTATAGTTTAGGTACAAAACCCTTATTGAAACTTAAAAGGTAGACAAATGTAAAGAATGCTCAATTGTATACAGATAAACTTCACAAGCTAAAGATCCATAATAACTGAAGAATGTAAGAAGGGAAGATCTGGAACACGCCTTATTCTGCAGTTATGCCTCTGTGTTTGATGAACAAAATCATGAGAAGAAGCATGAATCAATCACAAATATTATATCAGACACATTTACAATATCAAAAGAAGAAAATAAAACTTTTTTGCAGCACACCTGTGGTCAGAACTCACGACAAATTTCTGACCTAATATCTTGTTGGAAATGTCGGCATATTTCTCTTTGGTTGAATCGAAGTTTCCACATGTCAATTACAGGCTACAGGGTTTGTCCAAAAGCCATTGCAAATCTCTGTAGATCCTTGGTATATATATCTGAAGGTTGAAAAGCTGGTGGGTGCTGGCTATGGTGCCAACTAGTACTTGACTCGTCTGTTATGAAGCCTGTTTCTGGTTTAACCTCATCACTGTAGATAGACTGAGAGGTTTGATTTTGCACTGTGTTTCCCAGGAAAAACGGGGTGTTAAGATACTCAGACCATTTAATGTCTTCCTGTTCAGCTTGTAAGGGTACATGAGCATCTTTGTCAGCCTTCGCAGACTCTGCCAGCCCCCAAGTTAGAGCACTGTTCTCAAGGAAGTTAGTGCTGCTTTGTAATTGGATACTGCTACTGCGCCCATTGCTTTTGTTTCCGTTGTTACTGAAGGTACTGGCTTCCCAGTTCTGAACCCCATCGATGTCGCCAGAGGATATGGAAGGATTATTAGATTGGAGACTAACAGTGGGCTTTACATGCGTTGGAGTTGGGAAAATTGAGCTTGACACGGAATGGAGCATAGCGGAAGTTATACTAGAATTAAGCTCTGACATCATCTGGGAAGAAGTGGAACTTGGTATGAAGCAAAGAGAGCTGTTGAGATTTGCAGTGAGCCCCATATTTCCATAGTTCAACTGCTGGAAAGAGAAATATCCCACCATATCAGACGGTCTGCAACTAGTCATGGAGCTGTCATGACAGGTACGAAACCTATCTAGGAATAATTCCTGGGTAGGTGGGGTGCTGGTCAAATTGCTGCTGCTACTGTTGCTATTATTGATCTTAGAGCTAGAAGAAACTTCAAGGGGGTATCGCTCCGCAGGCATAGAAGTTGGCTTTGGTTTTGCTGGCTCAATCAGACTCACCTCATTGGATCCCACTGAGGCTTTCTGATTGCTCTTGTCGGCTGTGAGTGGCTTGTCCTTGTCGTTCTCAACCTCAGAGAGCGGTTGGTGAGTGTTTGGGTCAATGCCTCTTTGCCTAAGCTTCTTCTTGAGGCAGGAATTCCATAGATTTTTTATCTCATTGTCTGTTCTTCCCGGTAACTGAGCTGCAATTTGAGACCACCTGATAAAGCAACAAAGCACACATAAAACCATAGAACAAGAACAATAATCTGAAAGCCAGAAGTAACAACTACTTTAAAAAAGGTCTTGTGAAATAGTTATTTCATCGACTGAACTATAAACTACCTGTTGCCAAGGACAGCATGGAGTTCAATTATCAAATTCTCTTCCTGCTGTGAGAATGCTCCTCTCTTCAAATCAGGCCTCAGGTAATTTATCCACCTCAATCTGCAGCTCTTCCCACACCTCTGCAAACCTGGCATATATAAAATACACACAGAGATTGAGAGAAGGAAGGTTAAAATGACTCTTGTCCTTTATTGTGCACTTACAGTGATATACTGATATCGATAAAGTGTTGAAACAATATAGCACTACCAGATAGTTTGGGAACTGAGCTCCAACATCCATGGCCATGCTTGGTGATGTAACTCAAAAGCTTCTCGTCTTCCTCTGGAGACCAGAGGCCTTTCCGCAGCTTCTGCTTGTAACAGCAAGAGTGCCTTCCCATGTGCTCTTCAACTCACCTTCAATGCTTTGAAATGTTTCTTTAAAGCCACAAACTCGTGTCTAAACCTACGTGGATTGTCAGGAAGAAGACTCTTCGATATGAATTCGATTCTAGGAAACGAGAAGATGTGTTATCAAGTTCAAGAGGTTTTGACAAGCAAGTTGAGAAAATAAAATGGCAGCTTCATAGAGAATCAAAGAAATAGGAGCCTTATGGAAGAGAAAGTTGTACTCAAGAGGGTGATTGGACAGTGCGATTTTGAATTTATATCTGACTTTCCTCAACTGGACTCATCTCCCTTCTTCACGGGACAATCCACGTAATCGTCTGGGTCCCATTAGGCGAGTCATTTACCTTTAATTTGAACGTTCCTGATGCAATTGTTCCCATCCATCGGATAGATTAGATAGGACCACATAAGATCATATGGTTTGACTTATATATGAATGTCCCACTAGCAAGGGCAGGGCATTTTCTTGAGAGTTCTCAAATTTTGATAGAAAAAAGTTCTCATCATCCTCATAAGACAGTGAATCAATTCGTATTATAGGTACATGCCAATTTTTGGAAGTGATTGCGGCAAAGCTAGCTAGGAAGGTTTTCACTTTTCACCGACCTTGGTGGTTATGTATGCTGCTTAAACCAGATAGTTCTTATCTCGTGTGTTTAAAACTTCTCTAGTGTGACGAAATGTCTCCATTCCCATATGACTTAGTTAGTTAGAGAGAAAGAGAGAGAGAGAGAGATCCAGGAAAATATAAGAACTTTGTATGGAATTTCAAGGAGTGGTTTGGCCTAGGCGAAGCCCACTCCAAGATTAGTAATATGAAGTACAAATAATCCACAATATTTGAGAAGGGCAAATTTCTGGTGGAGAAGTAAAGCCTGAGAGTGGCAAGGTGTGCAAACAAAGTATATTGCATTAAATTGACGATAACAGAACCTTCTCTAGGTTCTTTTGTTCCCTTTGGTGATAATACTTAAAATTTTGAAAACTCTATAGCCCTTTTCTTTTCTTGACTAACTTTTCTGCCAGGTACTCTTTGGTAGGAAACTGACCTTCTCTTCTTTTTGCCATTTTGGGATGATTTTTCAAAATCATGATCGTTTGGAAAAGTTTCATCATTTGGGTACAAATACAAAATTACTTTTGACATCTGAGCAAGTTAAGGTCATATTTCTTCCCTTAGAAATTGCTGGGAATTCAACCAACTATCCAAATGATTCAGCATTTTTGCACCTTGAAAATTACGTATCTTCTTTTTTGGTGGGGAATTACTTATTTTTTTAATTAAGAGAAATGTGGATTTCTTCAATTTCAATTTTCTGACTTCATACAAATTATGTGTTCGTGTGGAAAGATATTAAAACCGTCGTTTTTATAGGTAGAGTACTAAAACTTTAATTAATAATAGAAATAAACAACTGTACTTTCTATATGCAAATGCGACAATCACAATAATGCAACTGTCCCTTGTTTATTGAAGCCTGCATTTCTGAAAAATATATTAAAGTAGATAATTTTGGATGATTGATTAATATTTATTGAGCACAGATATTCTAAGAATCTATATATCTATATATATTAGTAAAATGAAATAAAAAGAAAGAATAAAAGTTATATAATTTTTCTTTGAGTTTAATTTTGATCTATTGTCGGTATAAAATTTTTTTACACTATTATTAATCATGTATTGTTATATCAGGAGTTTGACTATCATAGCAACTACTTAAGAAGTCTAATTTTTTAGTGAGGTATTAAAACATCATTGAATGACAATGTAATTTTTTTTTACACTAAATCAAAATTAAATTCTTTTTCTATGCTGTAAATAAAATCACTTAAATTATTATTATTTAAAAAAAAGTTACAGAACTTAGATTGACTTCTTAAAAAAAAATAGTCTATTTACACAACTTACATGAAAGTATTAAATTATGTATATAAACTCAAATAAGAAGTGCACTCAAATATTGTCACAAGTAAAACAAAACAAAATTAAATCATATAATTATTAAATTTTCAATATGAGTATCTCTATAGCTTTATAAGAAGTATGTTTGAATTAATTTATTTTGCACTTAAAAAAAATTCAGTCAAAAACTTTTATTGAAATAATTTGATTATAAGTTTTTCTAAAAGTAAAATAAGCTTAGTCATAGTTATAAATATGAAATTTAAAATAACCCGTGTAAGACACAAATAAAATAACTATTGCCTTGCATTTGTATTAGACGACACTTTAAACTAGGTATAAATACATTAAATTTTGTTGTGTTACTATATCTGTATTCTTATTGTATGTAGTATCTATATCAGTATATACATTTTAGATTATCACATTCAGATGAACTTAACCTTTTTTGCAGCCTGATATTGATCAATATTTGAGCTCTTGTATGTATAGTTTGCTCAAAAATATTCTCTTACTAGGCATTAGCTTATCCTAAATGAAAGGAAAAAAAAAAAGCCTACTGATCAAGATACACAAAATCCTAATAACCATGAGAAAATGTTAGAATAAGGGTTGTGCCACTTAAAAAATCCTACAGAATTGGAGACCAAAAAAGACTAGAAATTATTCATCTATGTGGTAGCCATTGCATAGACATACAAGATAAAATAAGCAAATGATTATGAGACAAAGATAAAAGATTTTGTGTTTGGGGAAGAAAATGTTCAACGATTTGGGCTAACAGTACCTTTTTCCCTCTCTAGGACAAATCACAAAAGCAGAGCAGAGAAGATCACAGGTCAAAAAAGCTCACTGTAGTCTGTATATGTGTCATTTCATGAGCTTTCTGACTTTCGCTAGCTAAAGTCAATTTTAAATGGCCTTCCTTTAAACTACGAGATTCGTGTCATCAATGGAGGATTCCTCAATATGTAATAATAATGGGGGGAGGGGGTTGAATTCAATTCTCTAAACTCGAGCCTTTCACCCTTTTGAGTTTGGCTGCTTGAGAAATCCAAAAATCAATAGAAAAACAAAAATGCCCTCACCAGTTAGTTATATCAGGAACTAGTTACCGTGCATGCTAACAGAAGGACACGGTCATCAAGTAGTAAAATAATCAATTCCTAGGCATAATTAAGCTTCAAATCATTTCAAAACAGGAAAACTTAGAAGACAACAATAAGGGTCTCAGCATGTCTAAAGTAATGTAAATTGAAATTAGATTGAAAGGGTGAGAGCTAATTTTTTTATAGAAAAATAATAATTACATATCTTGGAATAGAAGTAATTAAAGGACATTTGTATGCATAAATAAAATGAACATTTCTCTCGTCTTAGATGGCACAAATTGTCAAATTATACAATATTCTCTGCAAGTTATTCATGGCACGGAAACAGCCAAACTAGTAATTTGTCTTCAAATGCTTATTTTTTTCATGAACACGTTCTGAACTCGAAAAAGTATCTTCACCACTCAATAATAAAAAATTATATTAGTGATATTAATATTGATATCTTCCTGTGATAGCCTGTCTCTTTGTTCTGACATTGTGAGCTTCCATGTCCTAAGCGATGTCCTAATTCAGCCATTCAATAGGGCATTTTAATTATAAATAAGTCCTCCATGGGAAGATGCTTGTAATCTCCATACCTCATCATGCGCTTGTAAGCTTATCTTATATTTCCCATATGAGCTGTTCAGCGAAGTCAAACTCCAAACATTGTAATATGTTTATACGCTCCATTACTCTTGCTGCCTCTATACGTTAATAATATATGTCGGCTTCGTGGTCCTTTGGATATTCACAGCAAAATAATCAATTGGGTCATTTAATTAGTGACATAAATGAAGTTGGTCAGCTACATAATTGAACCAATGTTTTCTAGTCGTCTTCTTCCTCTTTTTTCTTCCCTGAAATCAAACATTGATGTCTCTGTTTATGGGAATCAATCTCTGACTGCAAATGATTGAAACAAATGAAACAGGAATATTTTAACTAAAAAAAATGTAAACTTGCTTTCTTATGATCAACGTTTAGCCTGTAGAGGCAAATATTCGCTGCCAGGACAGAGGGTAGGGTAGCACACCAGCACCTTGATTCTTGTTAGAATAAAATTGTTCAAGAAACACGCATGTATGGAAGGACTGGTTCATGGTATCATTTTATTTTATTTTATTTTATTTATTTTAACTGAGCCTTAGTTTAGTCACAGAAGGTAAGAGCCAACAGGTATGTCAAGTTCTCTTGATCCATTCTGATAATCAGAGGCAGATAGTGGTTGCGACAAATCTAATCCAAAATCACTTGTACACTTCGCTGTGTATTTGTCTCACAAGTTGCTGAGCTGGGATTCCTTTGGAAAGGTTGAATATGTATGGAAATTTTAGTAAATGGAGCCCCCGGTCCCTCAGTTTTTCTGCAGCAAAGGAGGACTGCATAAGAAAAGAATTGTGTGGCATTATTGTCAATGGGAATAGGTGATATTAATCTTGGTAGGCCATACCTAAAATTAAGCTTATTATTTAGGTCCAATGCATAGTGCCACAAATGAAAGAATAAAGAAGGACTAAAGCCCCCTTTTTTAAAAAAGAAAAATTGTTTTCAATTTTGCTTCAAATTTGTCCAGAAAATCATTGATTACTAATGTTGAAATAGATAGAACAGCAATAATCTTTTGTCCTTGCTAGGAGCCCTCCCTTGCATCAACACGGTCCTAGCAATTATTCATAAACGCCCTTCGTACTGACATATTGAAAGCCATCGAGTCTTAGGTCCAACTTTGTTCTAAACACCTCAGAGTGCTTTCCAAATTCAGAAGTTAAAGACATAGCCAACAAATCTAAAGAAAACGTCCAGTTCAGTGTTTTTATTGAAAATTAAGAGCTGAAATTTCCAGGCACTAACCAAAGTACAGGCAGTATAGAACAAATGGTAACAAGTAACAACCATACCACTTGAATTGGTATTCCATTGCTTCAGTGACACGATATGATTGTAACAGGTTCAGTGATAAAATGTCTCTCTGGTCTTCTCATTCTTTGTTGACTACATAAAACTTGGTTTTACAAATTATCTTCTTTATTGAAACTTTCCTGGAACGGCTGCCAACTTGAGGCATATATTCTGCAAAGCCTATCTTATCATGTGGGAGGGTTTGATAACAGTTAGTACAACAAACATTTTCATCATTTTAACAATTGTAAACGATGGCATCCAAGTAAAGCAAAAGGTGTGATTTGAAAAGTTTAAAGGCTTATAACTATAATGTTGATGGGAAATTTGTGAAGTGAAATTCATGAAGAGAAAGATTTGGAAGATCATAATGGGCATTTGAAATAGAGGGAGACATAATCCACATGCCCTTGAAAAATGGAGATGCCTCTGAATTATCCTTAAAACCAGCTTTTCCTAATCTGATTCTACAACAGACAACTAATTGACAAGAAAGCGCAATTGATATATTTTATTATTTATAATATGAGATAACCTTTCTTTGCTTAGTGTAGCTGCAATAGTTATCTATTTGGAAATATTTGATTAAAATAAGCAACATGGAACTGTAGAAATAGTTGTAACCACTTTCAAGTTAAGTTTACTTTGCAAAATTTGGTCTCTGTCAAAGTTCCCACCAAAACTATTATTTTGCCTAGGCCCTAAAGTGAGTGTCTTTCTTGAGTAAGGCCCCAGTAAACCAGGCGATTTTTTTTTTTTAATATTGTAAACCAGGAGATTATACCAGAAATGTATTATTCTTAACATTGCAAATTAAGCAGAGCAAACCTTCTTTCACAACTTTATGAATAAATTCAGGATTTCAATAGTTTGTGTGGTTGTTCCTTAAGATTAAGAATAGAATATCTTCCTTAGTTAAGTAATTAGGAAACTCCTATGAGTAGGAGTATCAGTAGTACAACTATGATGGAACAGAATTTGTGGCCGGCCAGCTCCCACCTTGATTTGTTGGATAACTGAAGCTAGTAAGGTTCACAAAAGTTCCAATCTGAGAAGACCTTAAGTTATCCTGCTAACTTGGCCCATAAGGCCGGTTGGAAACACAAGCACATGCATATTTCATGTGTTTTAGTTAACAGCAACTTAATTATCTTTTGTCTTGTCAAAGCACTAAGCGATGATGACAGAAACATGAGTGTCTCTTTCAAGACGTTGCTTTCCATATATGGAAGATTAAGATCCAACTAATAATCATTATTAAGTTAGTGTATGTTAGTGTATGTTTGGGTTATATGTGAAAAAAATATTACATTTAAAATTGATTATGTGTATAATTGATTTTTAAGAAATCAATTATAAGAAAATTACTTTATGTTTAGATATGTTAATTCATAATTAATTTTAAGATAATGAGTTTTCTTTAAATTGTATAAAAAAATTATTTTTATATATTAAATTACCAAAAGATATATGAAATGATTTAAAAAGTTATTTAGTTAATGGCAAATAAGTATTTATCTCCTAAAGCTTTAAAAATAATCTAAAATCAAATAATTCAAAATTCAAAATAAAATTTTTTTTAAAAAAAATATTTTTAGTTAATGAAAAATTGATCTTAACTTATAATAAATTTTACACACTTTAAACAAATAAGATAAATTTTAAATAAAAATAACTTTTAATTGAAAAAATTTGTTTTGTGAAATAATTAATCTTTTCCAAACATGATCTTAAATTCTAGAATTCATTTCCTATTAATCATTAGGATTATTTATTTTATGGTAAAATATACTTTACTACCCCTGTTATTTAAGTTTTTTCCAAATAATTCCTCTCAACATTTTTTTTAATCACTTAACACTCTTCTTGGATTATGTTGAAAACATTTGATTTTTTGTAAAATGTAACGATAGTTAAATTATGTAAGAAGCACGTAACCTTTGGTTATAAGAAAAGTGACGTTCCTCATTCATTATTATATCAAACAATTCCTTCATAATTCAGTTGATTGGTTATTATGTTAAGTGATATTTTCATCAATACAATAACCAAGCAAATTATGAATGAGTTGTTTTATGTGATAGTGAATAAGGAACGTCATATTTCTTATAATTAAAGGTCACGTAGGTTAACCATCATTACATTATGATTTAAACAAGATGAGGATTAAGTAATAAAAAAATTATTAAAAAAGATTATTTGAGAAAGAGCTAAATAACATAATAAGGAAATGTATTTTAACTTTTATTTTATTAAGTGTAGAACATGTAAACATCTAGAAAGTGTTTTAGAGTACCCTTTATTTGATTAAGTGTAGAACATGTAAGCATCTAGAAAGTGTTTTAGAGTGTGAGAGAGGAAAAACCAATAAACAAAGGAAATTAACTTCAATAACAAGGCGAAATTATAAGAGTTTTTGATGGCATATAAGCCCATCAGAAAAGCCCTAACCCCCATCAATTATCAAAAGCTTTGTCTGGTTGAAATGTTCCTTTGTACCCCATCCTTGAATAATTACATTTTCACTTTTGCTTTGTAGTGGGAAATGATAGTCAACTTTATTGCTACATTTACATCATTACTTTTGATTTTGGGAGAGAGCTTATGCCTCTACATGTACTATTTGAGATTCTAATAGACATTTGCTCCAGGAATTGAGTCTTCTCAATCAATCTGATTTCAGAACTTGTGTTGAGCTCGGGGACTACTTAACAGATTTTGATTACAGGGGTCTAATCAAACTCAAAAAGAAGATCTTTAAGGAGAACTAGTGCCAGACACGAGACAACCCAATATCTAATTCATCATCCTTGGACCTAGTAGATGGATACTTTACAATACAACTTCATACATCTGAGCCAACCATAATTTTTATGTCTCAACATGCCTTTGTACCTTTCTACGCATAATGTCATCATCTTCTTGTTCACATTGCCAGCTTTCAGATTGACTTACGGTTAGATATTTATGGTTATATCCATGCCTTTTTTTTTTTTTTTACAATCTTTATATATCTTAGATTTACAAATTACCCATTTACAAGTTTTACCTACATATTACAGTTACTTGTATTTGCATTATATATATATATATATATGGTTATATCCATGCCTTTCTTTTTTTTACAATCTTTATATATCTTAGATTTACAAATTACCCATTATATATATATATATTTTATATATCTTAGATTTACAAATTACCCATTATATATATATATATATATATATATATATATATATATATATATATATATATATGTATATAAGAAGGCTTAAGATCTGGTGTGAGTGTAGGAAGCGAGGCTAAAATGTAAGTAAAGCAATGTAAGTGAAATTTGACTCCAAAATCATGCAGCTGGTGGTAACACTTGAGCAACGGCTCTAGGACTTGTATTATTACTTACAACAATGATATTTGTACATTAAATTGTTATATTATTTTTACATTTAATTAACGATAAGTAAATTTTTGATTAGTATAATATATTATTTAACTAATGAATTTTGACAACCAATTACTTTCAAGCTAGTAATTTATTAACTAAATAAGATACTCAATTAACTAAGAATTTGTTTTATCGTTAACCAAGTTTGTATATCATTTGGTAAGTAATTCTTGGTTAGTATAGTATATCATTTGGTTAATGAGTTTTTGATAACCAATCACTTTTAAACTGGTAATCTATTAACTAAAATATATTCAATTAACTAAGAACTTGTTATATCATTATCCAAACTTATAAGTAATTGATTACCAAAATACTAGATAAAATGGAATTTCATCATAGTGCCTGCCTTCTTTGTTGATTCAGATAGTGTCAAGCTATTTTTTTTAATTACTAGATGTCCATTTTACTCATCAACGAGACCCGTCGTCTGGAATAACTTCTTGAACAAATTTAAGTATCCGATTACTAAATTGGTCGACCAACAATAACTCCCTTAACAATGAAACTAAACAACGACTCTATTTTTTTTTTTCTTGGGAAGTGATTTCAATTGTTAGTCCGAAATAGAACAGGGTGCTGAAATTCCATGCCCGTTGACGGTCAAATTCACTAGATTTTGCAATATTCTTGTGCTGTACTTCACATAGAGATACAGTGGATCCAAATCAACAACAAAAAAAGAGTTAAAAAACAGAGAACCAGCGGAAAGTTTTCACTACAAATAGAATAGATTATTAGAAAAAAGGAACACTTGTGCGACAAATAAAAAATGACCCTAGAAACCTAGTACCAGAAGAAGTGAAGGGAGTAGGTAAATCAAGTACACTTGCCTCATAGCCCATTTTAATTCTAGCCCATTTTGAGGAAGCATCATATTCATGTACACTTGCACCATATTGTTTTCTCACATTTCTGGCAGACCTCAAAACTTGCCCTTACTCAAACTACAGGGAGCTTGATAGAGCGCGCACAACTACGCTATTAGAAAGAAACTGGAAAGTGGTAACCTACTACTTATAAGCGAGCATCAACTCAGGAAAATGATCTCAGCTATGGCAATATTATAATGATATTTATACAATTTTATATTCACAATTAAGCACAATCGTATATTCTATTTAAATTTAAATATGATTATAAGATTTATGTCATCTCATTTTTTTAAAATATGATAGTATTATATTATGATAAAGACGTTTTTTATATATATAACTACTCTCCAATTCTTATGTATGAGCTCACAAGTCTTTAAATAAGAGTAATTTGTATATTTTTTTTCTGAAAATATGACACTCTAAATTTCAAGAAAAATAAAATCTAAATTGGAAGTCGCAGAATTTAAAAAGCACGACTAATACACTTATGCAAAATTTCAATATACAAGAATTATATTATATGGATACATAAATGACAAATTATGAATATATTTAATTTTCTCATCAATAATTACTATTTATAATTTACTCTCCAAAATATACTGTCAACTTTAAACTATTACAATCGCTCTTTAACATTACTTATAGAGTTTCGCTTTTTCTTTTTTTCTTTTTAATTTCATCTCATGAGATGAGGTGCGTGTAGCTTGATGCACAACATCCAAAGACTGGTAAGGGCTCAAAGACTGGGTTTTTATTCTTTTGTTGGGTCTACATAGATTTTCAACCAATCAAGGCCTTCCAAGCCTGCAAGTTCAAGCCCATATGTCTATCTACAGGAAAGTACGAAACAAGTGGAATTTCGTTGGGCTTAACAATTTCATTCACTTTGACATTAACACAAACAGTATCCTTCACCATTACGTTATCTACGATTCATGAAAACAGGCTCAAATAGTCACTCCAAACGTGGGTGTGCACGAAAAGACAGATTAAAAAAAAAAGGGCTTTCATTGATAGTTTTTCACCAAACGCAAAGGCCTCTGCTCTCTACACTCTACAGCTGTCGTGATACTTGATAATCATATTTCCTTTTTGCAACCGAGGGGTTATAAATATGATGAAAAAAAGGCAAAAAAAAAAAAAAAACAGAAAAAGAAAAGAACAAGAAAGAAAGGCAGATGACTAGAGTGATTTCCCTCTAGGTTGGCCAAAAGTTTTAAAATGTTAAATGGAAAACAACATGGAAAAAGGAAAACTATAGTGAAATGATCGTTTTCACTGCATAGATCAATCAATTAGATAAGAATAATGATACTTACACAAAAAATCTCTTCACAAAACTCTTACAAAAGCCCATACAAGCCATTGGATAAAGTTTAAGTCCCACTATAACTTTTTTTTGACTTAATCCAAGAACTTGTATGGACTTTTGTGAGAATTTTGTGAGGATATTTTTTGTGTAGTATCATTACTCATTAGATAAAGTATTACATTGTTAAATGGAAAACAAAATGTGTAGTTTTAAATACACTATCCTACGCATTTAACATAAGCATATGGGCTTCTCAATGCTTTTGTTTTGTTCTTTTTTGTTTTCTTATTAGTCCTCAAATTTCTTGTGATATTGTTGAATCTTGATTTATTCATGACAACAAATAATTACATAGTAAATAATCACCGTAACATCACGCACAGAAAGTTCATCAAAATTACTTATTTCACAAAAGAAAAAATAAACGGTGTGGAGGGAAGACACAGTAATGTTTTCATGTGACAGGAAGCAGTGTCGTTTTCGTTAAAAGCGACATGTCTTAATGCAAGTTTGAAAATCAAAGCAAATTCTAGCATCTGATCATGGAACAGACACGACCTTCAAATTGTTCAGAAATGAATTGATCTATTCTAATTCCATAACACTTTAAATGAATTATGCTAATTTTCTTTAACCCTTGATGCTTGATAGATATTCCAGACAGGATCATACTTCTACAGATAGCAACCTCAACTTTCTGATAACGTCCTACTCATAATCATGACATTAGTGAACACAACTATTTGTTAAGTATCCTGATATTTTTGTATATTATACCTGTTCATGTCACTCCAATTACTAGATCGGATTAGTCTATCTCTTGCACAAAAAATTTACAGGTGTGTGGGTCTTGAATAAAAATCGATTTTTGTATTAGATTTCCATATAAAAAAGTGATGTATAAAAATATTTTTTCAAATGTTAATTATGGTAGCTTTCAGACTTATTGGTAGCAACGATTAACAATGATGTAACTTAGAGAATTAGAAATAACAAATTGGTTCAACAAAACTGAACTTAATATTTTCATTAAAAACAAGTTGAATAAGATTACCAAATATTATAGGAAGTTTCCTTTTGTTTTTGTCTAAATATAACAATTAGTATTCACTTTATCATTTTCATAATTTAGAGCTAAACTTTAATTAGGATTAGAAGTTTAGTGACGTATGGCCACAAGCATATCAAGATATTTTCGACGTTAAATGGCGGAGTCTCTTGCTGTCCCTCCAATAAAGTTTGTCACTTTGCCACAGCCCACAGCTATATGATCAGCTTTTCTATTTTATACTTTTATTTCTTGTTTTTAATGGGAAAACTTTAGTGGCAGCATAATCCTAATCCTCCTAAATCATTGAGACCATACCAGCTCATGTGATACAGTCTGTCAAAAATCCCTGTTTCTGCTTTTTTCTGTGGAAAATTAAGTGTTCTTCCTAAAGTTGAACTGGCTTTCCTTCTTTTTTCCTGGAGTTGTTATCAACCATATTATTCCTCTAACTTTCTTTGTTTCTCCACCAGAAGTTCTCAACGACTTAGAAGGTTCACTTTGCTCTTGGGTTTCCCATCATGGCTACTGAGACTGTTGCATCTGACCATACTTCTACTACTGATGAGGTTTGTTCCTTTTCCAAGTGTTAGAGCTCATATGATCCTGAACTTCTTCCAATAGTATCTGTGCTCAAGTTTAAGCAGAAGCCACATTTATGAAGCTTACATATCATTTTTTATGTTTTCTAGGGAATCAAGCTTACATATCTTTACTCAGTGGATACCTATGAGAAAATTTTGCTGATGATTTTCCTTGTTACTTTTTCTTTTCTGGCAAAGACCCAGTTAGACATATAATCAATTACTGTAAAAATGAAAAAGAAAATGGAGAATAGGATCGACATCTGTCCTGATTCAAGAAAGATATACCTACACTAGATAGTTATGTAAGATATACCCTTTTGATAAGGAGATAACAGTACAAGGTACCAATTTTGTAAATTTGGAAGATGCACTCAGCATATGTATGTTCATATTTATGAGAGAAAAAGCTATGTTCTATAGATATGGATTTGGTGCAGAATCAAGGTCCAGGAAATAACTTAATGAAAAGCCGAAAGGAAAAATTCTACTATGCTATCAATGACACCCTTCCTTTCAGAAGGTTCTTTTGTACATAAGTGTTAGACAAGTTAGAATTATGCAGTATGCGATATTTTCCAGAGTATATTCTGAAAACTTGTAAATTATAAATAAATTAAAGAGCGGAACAGTAGTAGACCAAGGATATGCCAAAGATTCACTATCAAGCTTTCTCCTATATTGGAACTCTGGCGGTTTTTATTCCATAAGCCTTCTACAGATGCATTCATCTGCCTTTTTGTTTATTGAATAAGCATATACTTTCATGCCAACTTTCATTTAAAATTTAAATTGTTCTATGGAAGATGATTTCATTTGAGATGATGATGAACTGTGATCTCTGTGCTGTATTCTGGTCGTGTGCTTCTTACATCCTCCGCTAGTTTCAACTTTTACGACGTTCATAAAAAGTTTCCTAGTTTGATTTTATATACTTCCATTCTTTGTTAATGCCTAAAATGTTGAAGTGAGTATCTTCAGTGGGCACTCTTGATTTGATTATCAATGCTTTTACTTCTTTATTATATAGCAGTTTGAGAAGAAGGTAAACGAAGAAGCTATTGGACAAAAGAGCGTTTCTTTATCCAATGAAAATGGAGGTAAACATGACAAGACTGAGGATGCACAAGGTCTAGCTACCCCTTCGTCCAAGACAGAAGGAGATGGGAAGGAGGCTGAGCTTGCTGTAGTTGAGGTTGAGAAGTCTGAAGATTCTCCAGCATTAGAGGCTTCTGCTGAAGATACTGTGAAACATGACAAGGTTGAGGATGCACAAGTTCCAACTGCCCCTTTCTCTAAGACAGAAGGAGATGCTGAAGGAGATGAGAAGAAGGCTGAGCCTGCTATTGTTGTTGTAGAAAAGATTGACGATTCTCCGTCATCAGAGGCATCTGTTGCAGATGCAAACAATCTGAAGGAGGAGAAGGAACTGATTCCTGATTCACAGACTATCAGTGTCACCGAACCAGCACCTGATGGAGCCAAAAGCCAGCCAGAAGAGCCACCACCGCCTACAGAACCCTTTGAATCTACAGAAACAAAGGAAGAGAAGCAACCAAAGACAGCCAACATTCCCGAAGCATCAGCTGAAACAGTCGAAAAATCAAGCAACACAGTCGAGGCTAATCCTCTGATAGAATCAGAAGCAGAGGGAGTGAAAGAGACTGAATATTTGGAAATAAGTTCCCAAAAAGTAGAGAAGCCTGAGCCCGTGGTTACAGAAGTGCAGGAAGAACCAGAAGAAGCACAAGAGGCTGAGCAACCAATTACAGTTGCAACTCCTGACCTCTTAGCTGAAACCAATGAGAAACCGAGTGATGCCACAGAGAAGCCTGAGCCCCTAGTTACAGAAGTGCATGAAAAATCAGAAGAACCAAAAAAGGAATCCCAAGAAAAGCCACAAGAAACTGAACAACCAAACACAGTTGCAGTTTCTGAACCATCAGTTGAAACCAATGAGAAATCGACTGATGCCATAGAGAAGCCTGAGCCCCTAGTTACAGAAGTGCAGGAAAAATCAGAAGAACCAAAAATGGAATCCCAAGAAAAGCCACAAGAGGCTGAACAACCAAACACAGTTGCAGTTTCTGAACCATCAATTGAAACCAATGAGAAATCGAGTGATGCCATAGAGAAGCCTGAGCCCCTAGTTACGGAAGTGCATGGAAAATCAGAAGAACCAAAAAAAGAATCCCAAGAAAAGCCACGAGAGGCTGAACAACCAAACAAATTTGCAGTTTCTGAACCATCAGCTGAAACCAATGAGAAATCAAGTGATGCCATAGAGAAGCCTGAGCCCCTAGTTACAGAAGTGCATGAAAAATCAGAAGAAACAGAAAAGGAATATCAAGAACGAGAGGCTGAACAACCAAACACAGTTGCAATTCCTGACCCCTCAGCTGAAACCAATGAGAAGCCGAGTGATGCCAATCATGTCGTAGAAGAAAAAACAAGGGAACCAGAATTTGATGCAGAGGTATCGAAAGAGACTAACAACTACAAAGCAGGGCCTACAGAAACAGAGAAAGCAGAACCTGTGGTTACTGAAATTGAGGAAAATCCAAGTGAACCAGAAAAGCAATCATTCGAAAAAGAGGAGGATCAGCGGAAGACAGTTATCCATCAAGCAGAAGCTGAAAGTGCAGAGAAACCACGTGAAATAATTGAGGTTCACACTCCCCAAGAGTCAGATATTGAGGTAGTGAAAGAGACTGGCAACTCAAAGTCAGAAGCAGTGCCTGTGAAAGCAGAGACACTAGAACATGAGTCTACTAAAGTGGAGGAAAAGCTTGGAGAACAATTAGAAGTAGCTGAAGAAGTTGGGGAAACAAGTAAAAATGTGGAGAGCCTGGAGACTATGCAAGAAATTGTGCGTCAAACTGCTAAGAGTAAGGGGACTTCAGATGACACAGTCAAGGAGCCAATATCATTAAAGGAAGAGAAAACTCACAGAGAGGAGGAAACTAGTGTAAGGGGAAATAGTACACCAGTTTCATTCAATGAGGAAGCTCAAGCGGCCCCTGCAAATCTGGTGGAATCTTCTCCTGCAATTGCAGAAAAGAATGTTGAAGAGGATGGCAAGAAAGAATCAAACAGCACCGATGAGATTGAAGGGGTATCAAAAGAAGTGGTTGGCGTTTTAAAAAATCCTGAACAAGCTTCCATTAATCAGGAAGCTAAAACTGACCTTAAAGAAGAAAGAGACTATTCTCCTCCTACCAGTGTTGAGGAAAAGGTCGCTGCAAATGATGAGAAGCAACCAGGCACACCTGATGCTGTTGAAGGATCCTCGAGAGAGGCACAGGTGGAAATGAAAAAGGATGAGGTGCAGAATGAGGCCAAGACAGCTACAACTGAAGCAGGGGATGTGAAGGTAGATAGAGTAAAAGATGATGGACCTGCTGTTGATAACGAGAGACAAGGACACCCTGAGCCTGACACAAAGTTGGATGAAGTAAGTGAACACTTTAGAGAGACATTGGCATCTAAATTGGAAGAAAAAAAAGAGGAATCTATTAAAACTGGTGTGAATAATCTGGAGAAAGAACAAATTGAGGAGCCTGTGAAAACTAACGTTCAAATTCCAGAGCCACCCAACAAGGAAAGTGATGCAACAAAAACATCCAAGGACCTTCCTAAAGAAACTCCAGCCAAGCCAGCTCAAAAGCAGTCAAATAACATTATATCAAAGGTAAAACAGTCACTAGTGAGAGCAAAGAAAGCTATCACTGGGAAATCTCCAACCTCCAAAACCATCTCGACCGAGGCCAAAGGTGATATTAAAGTAAAATAATTGGATGAAGTGAAGAAGTTTGCAGAATTTACTCAGATGCTTTCTTTCTCATTGAGTCATTGTCGTAGTGCGTAGCATACTTGTTGGTTTCTATACACTACGACTTTCTCTTGATTTTGTTTGAATACAAAAGGGTGTGCAGAGTGCATTGTACATAGAATATCTAGACCATGCTTCAGGCAGTATGGTAATATTTGATAATTTTTTTTCTTCTTCTTCGCTCATTTGGGTATATGCGTTGTGCTCTTGATTGTTGTTTAAAAAAATATAAATGATAGGAGCGATTTTAACTTTGTGGTGTGTCCTGTAACAGCCGTGAGCATATATGACATCAAAGTGATCTACTATTTGATTGTTTATTGCATAACTGCTTGAATCCTTATTTGCGTCCATATTTCTTACTGGCTAAAAGAAAATGAGGACTTACTAGCCTTCGCCAATCACAACCTGATTCTCTTTCACTACGATAAATGATAATTGATACATTTACTTTTTATGTGGCTAATCTAACCCCAGAAAATGAGGACTTATTAGCTAGTTGGATAACAGGACATAGGTGATAGGTAGAGAAGGAACGGGGAAAAATGGGAAACGGAAAAAGAAAATAATATCCAGGAACTTCTTGCTAATCATGTCGTGATTGTGAAAAAAAATACATAATTACTCCCACTAGGTAATACTTCAGGAGCACTATGATGACCTGCACAAGTTCATCTCACTTGCAATGGTGTCTGCATCTTAGTGCTCCTGGAATATTACTCAAGATGCATGTTAAGGATTTCTCCCATTATCAAGCATACGTGTCACCACTTTTCTGTTTCTAATTTTGCAGGTCGGGGAGGGGGACACAAGATATTGCTGCCTAATGTCTCTGAAGGAAAAAAAAAAACTATTATTTCATTTATCCAAAGAATCACTATGAAATATCTTAATCAAACATTTGAATGCATTTTTATAAGATACTTATGTTTCTGACGCCAATTGATTGAATAGGTCACTAAGTGAATGTACAAAATAAGTGTCGTCTCCAACGATACCAAAATCTGTGCAATTTCGTAAGTCCAAAAATTAGGATCCCAATGATTTATTGTGACGGGTCAACCTCAATGATTCTCTAGTATCCTCTGTGGTACTCTAGATTGAACTTGCAAAGATGAGAAACAAGAGAAGTTGGACTCACATTTCTGAAAACCTACATTCTTTTATTAGCCTCAGTCAATGCGAAGGGAGTATCAATCATAACCTGCAAGTCCAACTGAACAGTAAGTTGTTCGTTCCATTATGACACAACTTAATGGAAAGAGATACTTGCACAAACTTTTATCAGGATCGTGTACAATCTAGACCATTCAGAAAATGTTATAGTGGGACCGTGACATTATCCAATAGCCTGCATGGGAGTATGTGAGGAGTGTGTAAGTATCATTACTCTAACAGTCTAACTTAAAATATTAATGTAAAAAGTCAAAATGAACATGTATTTGTGAACACATGCATATAGTGATACTTACTCGCAAGATTTACCAATCACAGGGTTATCTTCTTTGCCAGGATTAACAGCTCCACTGTCATTAACCTCAGAGGCATGACCTCTATTATGTACCAAAGCTGACTGTTCAAATCCAACAGTTGCCGCTTCACACTGGCATAACAAAAAGAACACAAGCATCAGAAAGTGTATGACTTGCAGAAAATGATTGTGGAAACAAAATGTTTTAATTAGAAGTTCATCACACTGAAAATGTGTAGACAGAAGATAATTTGGGGGAAGGAAGGGTTGAAAAGTGCATATTTATCAACTACTATTATCTGACAATTCTATTGTCTTCCATGTGATAAAATATTGTCAAGAATTTTTTTTACAAGTTTCAATCTTCATATTAATGGGTAATTACCCAGTCTTATGAACATGGTGGGTAATCTTTAAGCATCTTTTTTAACATCCCTTGTTTTTTGGTAAATTTAACCTTCCTTTTTGTTCCAACATATTTTTTTCAGTCTCAAAAATCAAATGCTCTTAAAGTTGTTGTTTTTTGTTAGATTCCGCTTGCCTAAAGATGAATTTTAGCAGTTATGCAATAACAAATTGGCAGCCAACAATCATAAGGAAAAACACTTACAAAATTACACATACGCTCATGTAGTAATAACAGTTAAATAACTAGAATAATTCAGTAATTGAGAATGGTGACTTCAGGATACCTAGATTGACAGGTAACACGGATAAATCCACAAGAGCAGAAATGGAGAGCAATGTGCTTTCACTTTCTAACTTTGGGGGGTAGGGGATGAATAAGAAGATGAAGCACAGATCATTCAGCATACTTTGAGGCTATTTGGAATTACATATATAACTGAATACCATGTCTGGGTATATCCTTCCACATTTGTTGTAAAAAATCCACTTACTAACATGATTGTGCTGAACCTATATCTCAAAAAAAAAATATTTCAATAAAAACATCAAGAAATCTGTCAGTAAACAGACCTGGGTAGACATCGGACTTGTTGAGTTACAGCCACTGGTGCTTTGCATAACTTGTGAGTTCACATTTGGCATTGGATCCTTTAAGCCAGAGGCTGAAGCCGAATCCACAGTTTCCGTAAGTCCTGCTGTTCCACAGCCATTCACAACAGGCTCTCCTGAAAAAGAAAATACGGGAGCACGTGGCATTGGCATGGGAAGTCCCTGACCAGGAAGCCCAAACAATTGAGGATTTGATCTTGCCATCCCATGTAAAGCAGTGGGTCCAGACATATGTGCAACAGGGAGATTAATTCCTTGCATTTGGGGCACCTGAACCACTGGGAATCTAGAAGATACACCATTAATGTCAGGCATTCCCATCCCATAACCCATTCCCAACCCCATTTGCAAGCCAAAACACATAGGTGAAAAAGGAGCCATATGTGGTGCATGCATGTACTGCATTCCTGCAGGTAACATCATCGGAGGCATATATAAACCAGCTCCCATTGACATAATCTGCGTAAAAAGATAGAAAACAATCTCACGCTATAACTGGATCATTTATAATCTGAGAAGTTAAAATTCAATGGATGAATGGAAGAGGGAGAAGGGGAGAGAGAGAGTACTTGAACTTGGAGCTGAAGTGTTTTAAGATACTCAATTGCCTCATCTAGCATTGAAGCTTTATCCACCTTATACATAAGAAGTCAGAAAAACCAAAATAAATGAGGAATCAGGTATAAGATTAGGATTTAATTTTGATCCACTAACAGTGTAAAAAGTTTTACACTATCAGTTAACCATATGATGCCACCTATTTAAAACATAATTAAAAGCTTTTAATGTAAGTGAAAAACCTTAGTTACTGCAATGATGTGACGCGCGCACACACACACACACATATATATCAAGTATTTTAATAGTTTATGTTCAAAGTATTGAGCTTCTTCTATTTTTATTACGAATTTACTTAATGAAAGATCATGTTTCATATTCAAGTTGAGGATTGAAACCCTGCAAACAAAAGCCGAGCTTCAGGTTTGACATCTACTGCTGTAAGCTCCAGTAATTTGATAAAACCTTCCACATTCCACCAGAACAAACTTTAATATATCTGATTGAAGTTTAAATCCTTAGTCCTAGTGATAATCAACATTCCATAATGTTATGAAGTTTCTCAGGTGTACCTAGCAAAAGTGAAAACAGAAAAAGCCAACCTTATTGCAATTTGGTATGAGTTCTTGTAACGCACGCATCTTCTCATTAATCCTATCTCTTCGCCTCTGTATACATAAATCTCAAATATCACCACTTATAATCATATAAATCAGAAACAACATAACATACACTTAAGAGCGAAAATGGGTTGTTTTATATTTAACACAACACAAATAGCAGATGGCTTTGCTCACCCTTTCAGATAGATTATGCACTTCAGCTGCACGGCTTCTCTTGGAGCCCATACCTCCTCGTGCAGGAGCTGCCTTTTTAACACCCACTGATTCTTCCTCAACATCCTGCAAGTAAAAATGTTTTCTTGGTTTATAGAGGAAAATAATTGAACATATAAGGCAGAGTAATTCTAAGACATTAACTTCACTGTGGCACTCGGAATCCTCAGTATCTTGACTTTTTCGCTTCAAATTTTGATTTAGGTCGTCTGAACCTCTCTCTGCGCCATTGCCAGAGCATACAGAGGAAGAGGCTACAGCTGGCTCCATACTTTTTTCAACAGCTTCCTGTCCTTTACTGCCACTTTCACCAAGAACTTGATTGAAAGTTTGATCAATCTTAGACGCATCTACTTTGCAAGCAGGGTCAGACTGTTTAGAAGCAGCAGCATTCTGTTCCAGATATTTTGGCTCCAACGGTTTCAAATCAGCCTTGGATGGATCCATAACCTGCTGACTGTGCATGGTTGATTCCTTTGGACATTCGCCACTTGAGTCAACAAAAGTTGATTCTGGAGGATTGCTTCTAGTTGCAGCAGCACCTTTAATCTTATTTCCCATACTTTCTGATCTTGCAGAAGACAAACCAGACATCAAGCCAATGCTCCTAAGATTAGCTTCCACAATAGCAGCAGGTCTTGCAAAATGAGAGAAATTCAGTATGGTGGAACTATTGCTGGACATAATTGGATCTTGCTTCTCCATCTTTAAGCTCGAAAAACCAACCGAGGCAGATGGAATCTGAGTGATTTCCCCACAAGGTGCAAGGTGGGTTGCACTATTTGTATTATTTTCAGTTATATCTGATACTCTGGATCTAAAAGGTGCAAATGATGTTTGACATTGATGTGATAATGGCGGGTATAACTGACTGGTGCTAGCTTTCAGTCCAGCGGTTTCAACTACTCCAGCTGAAGAGCCCTTGGAAACGATCCCTTGTTCTGAACTCGAAACATGATGCGCAGAGTTTTTATAAGAGGCCCTAAATACCTGATTAGAATTACTTCTTTTATCCAGTAGAGAAAAATTATTTGAGGCAGGGAGCTCATTCATGGTGACCCCAGATAGGTCATTTAAGAAATCAGAACTATATTCATGTTGCAAAGAGTCATCCATCGTATAATTCAACCAAGGTATCACGTCTTCATCTTGACTCAAATCCACTTCATCCGATGGGACCGGCATTGGAATTACATTCAAACCAGTATCTAAATCTCCAAACTTTCCCATCCTTGTATTGGTAGCATATCCTACATCTTTATCTCTACCCCTGGGACTGTGAGATGGTAAGCAGTGAGATGGCAAACTCTTACAAGTTGGACTCTTTCTAGCTCTGCTGGACTGGCCCTGCATCGAAATCTGACCATTTTCCCAAACCAGCTCAAAAAAATCATTCTCGGGTCTGCATTCAAACCCACAAAGACAGGGTTAAAACTAAAAGGGAAACAGTATGAGAAAGACAACAAAGATCAAATCAAATGGAATAAACAAAAGAATGCAATTCAAACAAACATAAAAGACATGAATATATTACAACAGCGGATGCTATTGAACTTACGCGGAAGATTGATCAACTGCACATGTGCTGTTCATCTCTTTAGAATCGAGTTTCTCTTTAGCCAGCCGATATAACTCATAGAGAGGCATGATATGATGAATCAATGGATGAAAGCACTGCTAAAACTCAAAATTGTTGCTTCCGACATGACATACTACTATGTTAACTGGGAACCACCTTTGAAAGCCCAAATAAGGTTTAAAGACATGGAAACCTGACGCAAGCCCCACAACACTATGGGACAAATGTTATTTGATTTTAGTAGGAGAAGAAAGAGAGAAAAACTAATAATTTAGGAAAAATAAAATCTTTCTTTTAATAATTAATAATAGACAAGTCCTTATCAGGAAACAAAACTACAATTCAAAATTGAAGTAATAATAGAAGCATCAGTCAAACAAATTCTTTAATGGCCATATCATGCACACAAACCTTGCAAAGTAAAGTAACTTCTTTTGGTTTTCTAATCAGCATTCAGTTCTGCAGAATACAAGTTGTATGGACAACAGTAAGTCACTGATTCTCAGCTTGAGATCAAGGGAAAGCCATGTAACTCCGATCACAGCTCAAGTTTTTGAATACCCAGTAACCAGCAAGAGGGCATCCAAAAAGAAACAAGATTTCGCGAAAACCTGAGAGTCACTCGTGACCGACAAATTTTCCTAATCCAAATGCATGAGTGATCATTCATTCACAATTCACACACACTGCGAGTTATCAAAAGTAAACTTCAGAACTCGAACAAAGAGAAACCCAAAATTTCATTAATCGGAAACGAAGACGCAGAAAGCGGCGCAAGAGTTGCAGTATTGCAGAATACCAATGCAGGAAAGGAAGCAGTGAGAGACACGCACAAAGGGGACAGAAAGAACATAGTCAGATAGAGAAATAGAATTGATTCAGGTTCAGGGGTTTTTTTAAACCATGGTTAATAAAGTACTTGTGGTGGTTAAGTTCCCAGCAGCTTTGTCTGGGACCCACTCGTCACTAGGCCAAATCTTACACAAATCCAACGTTCACATGTATGTCAATAGAGGCCCACCCTCCTCTCGAGCGAGTGAGTCACACGCATCTGTTTATGGGTTATTTGCTCGTGCTAAAAATGAGACAAGCTAAGATTTGGCTTAATAAAAATTGTTAGGAGAAATGACTTAAATGGTCGGTTTGAAAAAATAATTTTTATTTAATTTATTTAAAAAATTAATTAAATATTTAATCAATTTAATTAATAATTTAAATATAATTAATTATGTATTAAGTATTAAAATAAAAATAAATTATTAATTAATATTATATAAATTATTAATTAAATTAATTAAATATTTAATTAATTTTTAAAACAAATCAAATGACAATTATCTTTCACTCTTTGGGTCATTTTCTCAAATTGTTATATATATTTTTAACTCAAGTTCAATTTATAATAAGTTCACAAACTATTCAAATTTAATGAATTAATATTTAACTTTGTATTGATTAATACTTTTAGGCTCAATAAATTAGTTATATTTGAATTTATAATTTAATAAAATTATTATTTTACATATATTTAATTAAAATTTTCTTTACATTAAAAATAAAATAATATATATATATATATATTTAAGGCTCATAGATTAATGAGTAAAATATATGAAAAGTCAAGCTTTATTTATTTAATAAACGATTCAAAAATTTTAACGTATTGAGTTATTAACAAATTATATCATGAGAAGGCTCACACTCTAGCCCAACTCATTTTCATCCTTAATTTTGCCATAAATGGGTGGGTAGGTTTGCCATAGTGAGTGAGACCATAACAACGAATAAGATGACTAGATGCGCTGCGTCTGTGTCCCTACTCTGTGTACTTGGAAGAAGAGGATCATATTCATGTTTCACTCACTGTCTATATTATCCTTGCAAATTCGGGTAAGGGTTGGCGTTAATAGTTGTGGTGGGTGCGGGGTTTTGTGCATGAGTGCATCCATAATGCAACGCCACAAAATGATACCGGTATCCTTATAACTTGTTTGGACAGTGACCCTCTTTGTATGGATAAGCTTAAATGATAATCAAATTTGTGGTTTAAAAATTGGGGATTGAGGGACTAATAAATTCATTGACTTGTGCGTCATTATTTTTATAAAAAAAATTCTTACTCGACCGAAAGAAGGAAAAGAGCTATCGTCTTCCCTTCCTTGTTGGAGAGATTTTGTGTTATTGAGTGGTAGGTTTTGATCTTGGCATTTTGGCATTGCAATCAAGCGAGCCCCAGGAGTGGTGTCCTTTTCCTGGTTTTCTCTGTTTCCCATTTTGTGAGTTTTGGATTAGTTATAAGAGGGGTTTGAAATGATTATTTAAATTTTAAATAAAGGATTAAAGGCAACTGCTTAACTAACAACAGTTCTGTTTTCAAGACCCTTTGTTATCAGGTAGAATCCAAGAGATTGCTTACCATATCATAATGGATTATACCCTCGATCTCCTTAATTAAAGGTCAACTATAATGTCCCTGCTGCCCTTTGTTTTAAGCAAAGATGATATCACGACAAAGTTTTTTTGTTTTTAGGAGATATCGCTTGCAAAGGTTACCGTGCCTTTTTCCAAGGATGCATTTCACTATTAGATTAGTAATCTAGACACCCTGAACAGTGACCATCAACTTTCAAAAAATTATATAGAGGGTAGGGACCACCTAAACAGTTATAAAAATCTGTTGAGATTTAGAAATTTTAAAGAAGATGAATAAACAAATCAGGGAACCTGCAAAAAGTGATTAAATAGAGAACTGAATTAGGGGACAGATTAGATATGGGTCAATGAGATAATCAGCAAGGTATTGGATGTCTGTCCTTTATAAA
Organism: Styphnolobium japonicum; assembly: GCA_023212625.1. Taxonomy (NCBI): domain Eukaryota; kingdom Viridiplantae; phylum Streptophyta; class Magnoliopsida; order Fabales; family Fabaceae; genus Styphnolobium; species Styphnolobium japonicum. Next base: position 6,172,133 of record JALBWW010000002.1, on the reverse strand, counting down.
GAGAGCAAATAGTTTTCTATTTTTATAAATATAACTTGCACCCCAATTTTTTTAAAGTAATAATCTCATAGAAACAATTTTTCACATGTTTATTATATTTTCTAGAAAACTGAATAATAACTAAATTTTACTTTATAATTTTTTTAACGCTTCTTATTCATTTAAACGATTCAAAAAAAAAAACTGATGATATTTGTGAAGAGTTTACGAGAAAAAAATTGTATATATATCATCAATGTTGCAAAATCAAAATGGGATAAGAGCTCCGGGTGGACCCCATCATCCCAGACATGGGAAATGAGCAACGTCCACTTGGACCCTTCCTGACCCTGTAAGGGATTTTGATCCATTCTTGTGGACCCACATTTTGTAGGGCATCCATCTCTTTCTGGTGCATGTACCATTTATGTCAGTGAGAAGATCATGAGGAGTTTAATGTGCAGAGAAACTTTGGGGGTCCTAAAATTGACCAAACAAAGTGATTGTCATGAAGAAGAACTGATATTATCAAAAAAAGAAATCAAGAAGAACTGATCAGTGGGCGTGGATTTGACGTGCATGGATGAATTTCACGTGACTCATTGTTTCTTTCTTGTTTTGGTCAGATGTGACTCATTGTTTTGTTTGTGTTAGACTTGACGTCCCAAAACACATCCTTCGGGCCTGCATTGCATGAGCCCGCTGGCGCTGACGCTCTGGGTAGTGAATTTCATCTCATGTGTCATTACAACTTGTATTTCCACTTCCAAGCAGAGAGACAATTTCCCCTTCAGCTCTGGCTGGAAGAAGATTGTGCAAATTATCATGCAGATTTTTTGAGTTATTATGCCCACATAAAAAATGGGGGGAAATTGTAGTCACGGTTGTGGCACACAATCAAACTAATAACTTGATGAGTTTGATAAAAAAAAATTAAAATAAATTACATAGGTTTTGGGAAGTTTAATAAATTTCATAATTCTCTATATATTTTTAAAAGTCTATTGACTCTTTTGAGGGATTTTTATGTAAAACATTTATTTTTTTATAATTTTGATAATAAAAATCAGTTTATGTTACATTTAAAATAAGACAAGTATGAGTTTTTGACCTAATAAGAAATTTTTGTAATTTCATTAAATTTAAGAAAACATTTTATGTAAGTGTTCTTCATTAACAATGTGATATAAATATTAAAAACTTACATAATTATTTAGGAGTAACTTAAATGACTGGGTGAAAATTTAAATAGAAATCATAAATTTAAGTTGTAATAATAATTCATTGATAAATATAAAAGAAAAACTAAGAACTTATACTAACATCCGTTTATATTTATTAAAAAAAGAAAGAAAAAAAACTTCGGCTGTCTAAATAACTAGCTTCATGCCACTGTTCATATAGCAGAAAAAAATTAATACTTCTTTACTTAAAAAAATCAATATATTCCTTTCATTTATAACATTTTTAATTAAGTTTATATGTTCTAATTTGTTTCAATTTCACTCTACCATACATTTCAAATGCTTCAAAAACAAGTTTAAAAGGATCAAAACTAAAACAAATTAATTAATTAAATAAAAACTAAAGCAAATAAAAACTTGCAATGATTCGATTGAAAAGCATTATATCTTTATAAAGACTCAAACATTTCCTGAAACAAAAATTTGTTTTGCCAACAACTTTCTTTCATCATTATCCCAACCTGCTACAACAGCTTGCATCTTCATTATGCGACTTACCATGGATGCGACTGATATTAGAAAAATTAATGGAAAAATTATATCGAAGAAATAAAATATAATAAAGATTTAATTTTAATTTATTATCAGTGTAAAGTTTGTTTATATTGTTATCCAATTATGTACTGACATATCTTTAAAAGTATTATACTTTTGAAATAGTTGTTGTGATAGTCAAACTTTTTTAATGATTTGACAATACATAATTAAATGAAAATTTAAATTTTTTTTCCACTTACACTAAATCAAAATTATAAGAATATATACTAAAATAAATGGAGATATTTAAATTTATAATTATTATAATTAGAACAAAATTGCATTCCACCTAATGCCTGCTACTACCAAACAAAAAGGGTAGACTTTTATTCTTTATCCTTATTCCATATTTATATTTAAAAAAACAAAAAAAGCGAAGATTACATGAGAAGCAATAAATTATTCTATTCTTTCACTTTTTATTTTTTTTATTTTCTTATTTTTACTTACTAAAGTGTTTGTTCCTCTAGCTTTCTATTGGATACTACGAAGGACAGCTTCCATTACGAACACATATTTGTAAGGATCACCCATATATTCCATAAATCTAAGACAGAGCACAGAAACAACCATCAAAATCTGATGAGGCGTGGAAATTACTAATCTAATACACAGCGCACAAGATAGCTAAGAGCATACCTTATATGAAAATAATCCACCATGCCGCTCAACGTCTAGGGAAAACATAAAATAAATTCATTTTCAAGCATTTTTCTCAAAGATCCCAAGCAAAAACCTAAGAGATACAAATTAGAAACAAAGAAATTCAATTGTTGATACGGGAGGTAACCAAAACAGAGAATAATGTGAATAAATGGCTACCTAAATAATTAAAGGCGATGGCGAACCTGATAATTTATTGTAGTCTTCCACGTGGAGCTTAATAAATTGGACCCAAATACAAAGCATGCTTTCTCACTACTAATCATTTATGCAGACAGTTGTGGCTGTTAGGAAAACATGGGTTTCTATAGGCATCATATTTAATGTAATTATATTAGTTATTTAATTAAATGGTTCAATTTTAAGTGATATAATTTTGATAAACCCAAAGACTACCAAACTAATATGAACTTAATGTGTGGATACCAGTATTCCAGTATTGACCCATTAAGAGATTATGAGAATTATAATGGAATAATATATTAGTGACTGATGGTTATGATCCCCAATATACTAAATCAGAAAACAATTTCCCTTCTCCCCATCTAGAAGAGAGACAAAAGTCTCATTGAGGAACTAAGGCGATTCAGTTGAGGAAGATCACAAACCACACCCATTCGTATTTGATTGTTGAAGTAATTTCACAAAAGACGACGATCAATTGTTATAGATCTAGATATTTCTACCATATTCTCAAATCCTTGATAATCTGACATGATATAATAACTAGGTCTTTCGATGTTTTGTTATAGGATGATTGCATCTAGAATTGTGACATTCTGTTTAGTATGATTTTTCTAACAATGGCTGCTTCTTTGAACACTGCACACGACCACTAGACCCATCGCATGTGCAGGAACACATAGAAGCAGGGTGCTGTGAACAACAAACCAGCCTATTCTTATCACTAATCTAATCGACGGTGCTATGAACAATTTATAGTAAATACTTATTTTAATCCTCTAAAGATATAAGTGACATCAATTTAATCCTCTAATAATTTTTTACATCAAATTGGTCCTTTTGGATGACTAATTTAACGTAAAAAATGACATTGAATGATCAATTTGATGTCAAAAAATAATATTAAAAGATTAATTTGATGTCAAAAATTGACATTTAAAAACTATTTTTATGTATTTATCAAAGACTTAACTAATGTCATATGTATTTTTGAAGTACCAAAATGAGTATTTATTCAACAATTTAATAATGTTCCAGCCATAATAAACATGAGCTTCTACATCATGTGCGTTAATAAAAACAAAATTACAGATAATATTACAATATGTAGAATTAATTATGTTGATAAGACAATATCTAGTTCTGTATCTACAGTAAATCACCTAAGAATGTCTAGAGCAGCAGCACTTTAGAAAATTGCAATATATTACTTTCTTTATAATCGTTGTACTTTTGTGCATGAATATGTGCTTCAAAGAAAACAGCATAGCATGCATTAGAGAAAAGAGCAACAGCAGCAGCAGCAGCCGTCATGTTAACGAAATGCTCTAAACTTGTCATTTTTCGAAGGATGTGACGCGCCCACCAACTCTTGCTATATTATCCTGCCCATGATGCTTTGAAGTTAGAGATTAAAAGTAAAATTAACTCAACTCAGATGACAGAGCTCACCAAGACAACTGGAAAGCATCAAGATGAAAAAGGTACTATGTCACAGTATCAATCTTTTCGAAAGATAAAAAGTGTGTTCTGAATTAATCTATAGAAAAAATATCAAACAACAAAATCTGAAGGGATGTTTGAGTTGTCACTCTCAAAACAGTCAAGACTAGTGGTCGTTAATCCAAAACCGACACCACATGTATAAAATAAAAAATCAAGCATAGCAAGAAGAATAACAAAATTTTGCTTCTGTACAGACATATACCTATTGTTTGCATGTCTTTCAGCACAGAAAGTCATTCTTCTCTTCAGCAGAAAGGTTTCATATCAGTTGCACTTCTATGTACAGACAGCTATATGTTGCTCTACAGATGTGACTCATTCAGATACTGCAACCAATCCAAGGGAAAGCCCATTTGATTTGCTGGTCACCTGTCAAGTCTCAGATATATTTTCAATAGAAAGAGACAAGTTGAGGATACATGAGATCTAGCAATGCAACTTGATCACATGACGTAAAGCAGATCAGATAAGCATAATAAATCATAGTTTGTTCAAGAGAGGGACTTCATTAATTTTTTAAATATATTCTTCGAAGCATGTAGAAAGGAATATAAAGTGCATAATATTGACAGCATATAGTTGATATTCACAAGTCTCACCGTTATAATATTAGGTAATAGTAGTGACCTCCTGTCTTTTTGGATCTTATTTCCAACTATAAAAAAAATCCCTTCAATGGTGGTTCTCCCTGACATCAACTGGGTTGATTAAAATGAAAATTTAGAGAGAGAATCAACAAGTTGTTTCCAACTTCAGGAAAAATTTTCTTCAATATTGAATCTTAAGTCCCTGGCATCACCTGGACTGATTGAAGAGGAAAGATATAGGAAGAGGAGACAAGAAAATCAACAAGGAAATTTCTTGGAGGATCTAGAACAATTATCACCCCAAATAACTATTTTACAAAATGGTTTAAAATGTTCTCTTACATTTCGTTACACCCACCTAAATTTGCTAATATCTTAATTTTGTTGATTGTTCACCACTCCAAGTATATAATTAACCAGAGAAAAATTAAAATGGGAAAAATAAATAAATTCATTGAACAGCAAGGAAATGCTAGTAGTTGCAAAGAAGCAAGGAGAAACCCTAATAGAACAAGAGTCTAAAAGTTATTAGTGATTATTTTCTACTATAGGTAAAGAAAAAGAAAGTGATTAGCATCTATAAACTTTGTGGCTCATCAAACAATAAAAAATAGCATGACTGCATGAGTACCTTTAGCCTTTGTTTGGTATAAGAGAAATGGAGAAGAGAGAATTAAAGAAGAGAGAAATAGAAGAGAAATTGAGAAATTATCTTGTTTGGTTAGAAGAGAAATAGAGAAGAAAGAAAAAAAAAAGTAGTGGGTCCCACACCTTTTTCATTTCTCTCCTAAAGTGAGAAGAAATGAGTAGAGATAAAAATTTGACTAATATACCCTTCTTTTGTTATTTTATAAATAAATAAATAAGGAAAAATATGTATTTACAACAAAATTTAATTTTCTTTCTTTCCTATTTCTCTCCTAATTCTCTTAATCCAAACAACTTAAAAATCTACTCATTTTCTACTCTATTTCTCTTCTCCCTATTTCTTTCTACTCTATTTCTTTCCACTCTATTTCTCTCATAATCCAAACAAAGCCTTACTGAGCAACGCAAGCTGTTTTGTTGATTGGCATATATAAGGCTCTCCACAGGTTGCAGTACTGCTAAATTGATCCTATGCAAGCCTTTCATTTTCATATAGGTTGCCAGCCTGGTACTAACCGCCTTAAAAGTACATCTTTGATTCAGAAAACTTCATATTCTCCGAGCTCCAGTGTTAAAAACCTGTAGAAATCAAGCAATGGTTTTTTTGGGAGCAGGGAGGAAGTGAGGTTTTGCTTGCAAAATTGCAAAAAATACTTTCTACGAATTTTCAACATTGTTCATATGTTTATATGTGAAAATGATTTCTGATATTCAATGCTCCCATATATAATTATCATTTCATTCCAGATACCCTGGAAACAACGACACATCTTCTATAAATTCTGCAACAACAAAGAATAAACCACAATCGGATTTGAATTACAAGAATATAGTGGGAGGAAGTACTCTTAAATGAATAATGAAAAAGGCCTCAAAATAATTAAATCAGTTAACCTTGTTGTATTAAATCGAATCTTTTCTTATAAGAATATATACCTTTGAATTAAGGGAGAAAAAGAAGATCACGTGGTCTTACACTCTTACATATCTCCCAGAAAATGATGGTTGCCAAAAACACATGAAGAACTGCAAATAATACATTATAACTTCAGTTTTATTCTTGACACTGAAAAAGGAAGCTTAGTGGCAGCCTCCAAAATTACGCAGTTGTGTTTGTTTTGTTACATGTGTTTCAATCACCAATAATCTCTACAAGAGCACAAGCCATTTTTGAATCGGTGAAACCTGTTGATATCTCTTACAATAATCTCTCTATCAAAAATCTCTGAAGCAAGCTTCATAACAGTATGACAATCACCACAAGTTCTCAAATTCTTCTTTATCCTTACTGGAGATCCAGCTGGGAGGACCAGAAGACCAAATGCAAGAGCTAATTTCTCACTGTGATACCACAAACTCTGTTCTTCAGAACCTTCTACACTGTTAGTTACAAACTGGGTCTCAGCCACATATCCTCTCTTCTTTACCAACTCCTTCAACTTTTGCAACATTTCATTAATCTCATTTGTCCTTGAATGTGACCTATCGTTCACAGTGAATACAAAGGTTTTGTTCTTAACATCAATCCAGCTACATCCAGTCTGTTTCCTTACCCCATTGATCCCCATCAATTGCCTGATCTCATCAGCTTTTTCCAACATCCCATGTCGTGTATAGATATTAGAAAGCAGCACATAGTTTCCTGGATTATCTGGTTCCAACTTGAAAAGCCTCTCCGCGACCTCTCTGCCCATTTCAACATTGCCATACTTTCCGCATGCCCCAAGCAAAGCACCCCAAACTGATGAGTCAGGCTTGATTGGCATTGATTCAATAAAGTTCCATGCTTCATCCAACCGGCCAACACGACCAAGCAAGTCAACCATGCAAGCATAATGTTCAGGACCGGGTTTAATATTATGGATGTTAGCCATGGAATTGAAGTACTTAAAACCATCTTCAACCTGTCCGGTATGGCTGCAAGCTGAAAGCACGGAAACAAAAGTAATGTATTCTGGCACAATCCCCTCTTTGAGCATCTCCTCAAATAATTCAATTGCTTCATTTGCGCAGCCATGTTGGTGGCAAACTGCTATCATAGCTGTCCAACAAACCACATTACGATCCTCAGTTTCTTCAAAGACCTGATAAGCATCAAACAAGTTCCCACATTTGCCATACATTGTTATCAACGAACTCAAAACACATGCGTTTTTCATATGCCCAGTTTTTAAGATCTGGTCATGGATCAAGGTGCCCTGAGTCAATGCAGCAATACTTGCAGAAGCATGAAGAACGGAGGAGTATGAAGCCTCATCAGGTACCATGCCTTGTCTTTTCATGGCCTGAAAATAACTGCAAGCTTGTTCAAAGTTTTCATTATGGACACATCCCATGATCATCACATTCCAGGTAACAACATCTCTATCTCCAGCGGTATAAAACAACTCAGTTGCATCATCAAACAACCTACATTTACAGTACATATCCACCAGTGCGTTCTTCACATAAAACAACGTTATCAAACCACGCTTCACAATGTTTCCATGCACTTGTTTCCCAAAATCTAAATCAACCACATTAGCACAAGCACTCAACACACTCGAAAAACTCACTTGATCGGGAGCAAGCGACGTCTCCCGAAGAACCTCCCTAAAAATCCCAATCGCACGATCATATAAGTTGTTTTTCAGAAACCCCACAATCATTGAATTCCAAGAAACAAGACTTGTCTGGGGCATTTCGTCGAACACCCTCTCAGCCAAAAACATATCCGAACACTTGGCATACATGTCAACTAACGCGCTAGCTACAAACGTATCAGTTTCAAAGCCATGTTTCCAAATCAAACAATGCATCTGTTCACCGTGAGCGACAAGCATTGTATCCGCACAGGCAGGTAAAATGGCTGAGAAGGTGAATTGGTTTGGGTATATACCGGTGCACCTCATGTGGTTAAAATAAGTTAAGGCTCGGAACGGCTTCTTAAAACGTGAGAGTTGGGTAATAAGAGTGGTCCAAGTGACGACGTTCTTTGATTCGTCGCGGGTTGTTTTGAACAAGAGGAGGCAGTGGTTGATGGAGGCGCATTTAGCATACAAGAGGAGGAGATTGTTGAAGAGAAAAGGGAGGCATGCGTGATTCGTTGTGATGATTTGGGTGTGGATTTGGGTGGCATGTTTGAGGTTCTTGAATTGGGAGGCATTGCTGAGGAGATAGTTGAGGTGAGCGGGTGACGACACTTGGTGGTGGTATTGATGGAAAGGAACTGAAATTGGAATTAGATAGCTTCTTCTTCTCCTTCTCCTTCTGCCAAACTTTATTAGCGGGAGGAAGGGAAGTTTCATAATACTCCTAGTCCTATGGGGTAGACTCCACTCCACACCCTGTCTCTGGTGAAAAGGAAATGCAAATTTCACAACTCACATAAGTGGCTCGGCCTAGTACGTGGCATAAGTAGATCGGTCAAAACGACCTCCAAGAGTTGGTGGTTAAATAAATAAAAAATGTAACACTGGCTGCGCTGCACTTTCTCAGTGAAATGATTACTCTATAAAAACAAACAGAATATGACATTCACTGTAAGAAGTTTTTGTATGCATTGAATGCAGCAATTGGGATTACATTTTAAAATTTATCTAAAATTTGTGCTTAATTATGCTATCATTATATATCATTGTTTATTTTATGGATTTAATTTCAATTCATTGTCAATGTAAAATTTATCTAAAATTTTTTTACATTGTCATTCAATCATGTGCTGACACATCATTAAAAGAGTTAGACTTTTTAGGTGGTTGTTGTGATAGTCAAACTCTTTTAATGATTTGGAAACACATGATTGGATGACAGTGTAAAGAAAATTTACATTAACGGTGGATTAAAATTAAACTCTTATTTGATTCAGTGTAGTACGTTAAATGTACATTAGAATTTCCATGTAGAGAGTTCGCTCACTTGAATGGCCAAGCGAGTCATCCCAAATTCAAAGTCCCACTCCCGTCCCAAGTCCCCACGACTAAAAAAATAAAGAAGAAAAAGGAAAACAAAAGAGATTAATTATTGTATGAGTGATTAAATGCGGAGTATGATACGAGGCTGTTGTGAAAATTTGATATTTCAAAAGAATGAAGTCTCACATTACTTGAAACAAAGGTTTTAAAAGGCTTTATATATTGATTTGTGAGATAACTTTCCTAACAAGCAAATTAAGGGATGGGCCTCGCACGCTCGAAAGTGATTATAAGAATGTTGAGCTAGTTTAAATCTTTGATTTGCCCCCTGCGCCTAATATATAGATATATAGAGTGAACCAATTTTTTGTGAATCTATTTTTAATATTTGAATTTTGAAGCTTATCTGAAAATCAAGATTTTTTAGAAGACTTTTTCAAAGATGGTCGTTTCAGATTTTTTGGGGTTGTTTTAGATAGTTTGACATGTTCAAATTGTTGGTAACTAACCCATTATTTCCGTAATTTGTTCCCTGATTTTTTGCACATTTTCTCCTCCATCTTCTCCTACTTCTACTGATTTTGATTTTTGAATTTACTACTTATCACTTCTTCTACTCATCATACATCCTACTTCACTGCATTTCCTCTGAGGGTTACTAGAAAACAAAAAATATTGTTTGTTGTGCTTGAGACGTCGATCAATCGGGAAGAGCCTGCTGTATCCTGGGAGATTTTCGACCACGCAGGAATAATCCTTGAGGGCAGTGCTTTGCACGCCTCAAGTTGACACATTTTATTCACGTGTTTTCTGTTTTCCAGGCTCAATTATTTCAACAATCTCAAGGATTATGGCTAAACCCGAATCAGTACACGTAGAAATCAACAATTGTGACGCTGTCGTTCCCACCCTGCCTCCAACTGCACTGATCTCCTACGCCAAACCCTTTCTAGATGTCTCCAAGATCAAGATGTTTGGTGGTCAGAACTTTAAACGATGGCAAGAACAAATCTTCTCAACCATCGACATGCATGGCATTGCTTTTGCTCTCACTGATCCTTTGCTAGACGTCTCTACCCCGCAGAAAAAAAAATTGATGACTAGACCTATACAAATAAAGTTTATAGGCATGCAATTCTTACTACTATGTCTAATGAATTATTTGATGTTTACTGTTCTTATAAGGTACGCTACCAAAATCTGGGAGTCCATGAACTTGAAGTACGCTGCTGAGTCCTTCGGAAGACAAAAATTTGTCATTAGAAACTATTAGAAATGGGAAATGCCTGATGCCAAGGATATCAAGGCCCAAATCAATGAATACCATAAGCTGTTGGAAGAACTCAAATATGAAAATATCACTATACTTAATGAATTTGTTGCAGGAATTTTGATCAAAAAATTACCAGAAACTTAGAGTGACTACAAGCAACAACTCAAACACAAGAATAAGTCCCTGTCACTTGTAGATATGATTACACACATCGTCATTGAGGACACCAACATGAAGGAAATCAAAGAAGCGAGAGCAAAGGCATTGGTCTTAAGGGCGAACATGGTTCAGGTTCATAACAAAAGGTACAATAATAAGCCAAAAAAAAACCTGATTTCAATAAGCCAAATTATGTGCCAAAAGTGAATAATCCCACTTTCAAAATTAGTGGAAACTGTTATATGTGTGGTAAGGCAAGTCATAAGGTAGTCTTTTGCATACACAGGAATAAGGAAAATGACAATCATTCAAAGCCAAAGGCAAGCTTGGTTGAAGGAGATGACATAATTGCTGTGGTCATTTCTCAAGCTTTACTCATGGCTAGTGTGAATGATTGGGTGATAGACTCTGGGGCTACTAGGCATATTTGTGCTAATAAGAGTATGTTTACCTCATACACTCTTGTGGGGGTGGAGAAGAATGTGTGTATCTTGGTGACTCCCAGACTACTAAAGTAATTGGAAAAGGAAAAAATCTTCTAAAACTCACATCTGATAAGACCTTAGCACTCAATGATATGCTTCATGTACCCAGCATTAAGGCAAATTTAATTTATGTGGCTTTGCTGGGAAAAGTTAGGGTAAAGGTGTCCCTTGAGTCTGACAAAATTGTGATGACCAAAAATAATGTATTTGTGATAAAAGGCTATTGTAATCAAGGATTGTTTGTACTCAATGTTGCTCAAATTATTAATGGAAATGCATCATCTTCTACTTATTTGATTGACTCTATGGATATGTTGCATGCTAGATTAGGACATGTTAATATTTCCTATATTGAGAAAATGCAACATCTTGGATTAATTTATGGTTTTAGTAATATGTGCTCGAATAAATGTGAAATATGTGTAAAATCAAAGTTGACCAAAAAATATTGTCATTCTGTGCATAAGAAAACTGAACTACTTGAATTAATTCACTCAGACTTAGGAGATTTGAAACAAACTGTGACTAGAGGTGGTAAAAAATATTATGTAACCTTTATTGATGATTTCTCTAGATATACTAAGGTACTTTTACTTAGAAATATAGATGAAACATTTGACATGATTTTATTATATAAAGCAGAAGTAGAAAATCAATTAAACAAGAAAATTAAAAGGGTTAGATCAGATAGAGGTGGTGAGTATATTTTATTTAATGACTTTTGTGAAAAAGAATGTATAATTCATGAAATAATTCATCCTTACTCACCCCAATCTAATGGAGTAGCTAAAAGGAAAAATATGACATTAAAAGAAATGATGAATGCTTTGCTAATTAGCTTAAATGCACCAGATAACCTTTGGGTGAAACCTTATTAACAACATGTCATTTACAAAATAGAATTTCCTATAAGAAAACAGGAAAGACACCTTATGAGCTTTGGAAATGTTAGAAGCCAAGCTTAAAATATTTGAAAGTGTGGGGGTGTTTAGCTAAAGTTATGTTGCTTGAACTCAAAAGAAAGAAAATAGGTTCTAAAACATCTGATTGCATGTTTATTGGGTATGTTAAACATAGTGCTACATATAGATTCTTGTTTTTGAAAAGTGAAGTGCTTGATTGCAACACTATTGTTTAGACAAAAAAATGTTGAATTTTTTAATATAATTTTCCTTTAAAATATGAAAATATTTTTGAAGTTTCAACTCAAATTTTTTTAAATGATTCAAATAAGGATTTGAGAATGGGTAAAAGGCAAAGAAAAGAAACTTCTTTTGAAAGTTATTTTTATACATATCTTGTTGATAATGATCCTATTACTATTTCTGAAGCTTTTGCATCACTCGAAGCATCTTTTTGGAAAGAAGTTGTTAAATCAGAATTTGATTCAATTTCTAATTGCAATACTTGGGTTTTAGTATATTTATCTCCTGGTGCGAAAGCAATAGGTTGCAAATAAATTTTCAAAAGAAAATATAACCCTGATGAATCAATTTAAAAATATAAGGCTAGATTGGTGACAAAAAGTTTTTCACAAAAACAAAATATTGATTATTTTGATACTTTTGTTCTTGTAACTAAAATTTCTTCTATTCGAATGTTAATTGCTTTAGCATTTGCATATAAATTATTTATTCACCAAATGGATGTTAAAACAACTTTTTTGAATAGTGACTTAGAAGAAGAAATTTATATGATTCAACCTCAAGGTTGTGTAGTTCGAAGGCAAGAAAATAAAGTATGTAAACTCCTCAAATCTTTGTATGGTTTAAAACAAGCATCCAAACAATGATATGAGAAATTTGACCAAACTTTTATTAATGATGATTTTTCTTCTGTTGAAGTTGATAAATACGTGTATACAAAGTCGGTTAATGATGAATGTGTGATTATTTGCTTCTATGTGGATGATATGCTTATTTTTTGGTACTAGCTTAGATATAGTGCATGATACAAAACGTTTTCTTGTATCCAGATTTGTCATGAAAGACATGGGTGAAGCTAGTGTAATATTGGGTGTTAAAGCCATAAGAAAGTGTGATAGTATAATATTGTCACAAGAACATTATATTGAGAAAATGTTAAAGAAATTTGAACATTTTGATGTCAAACTTGTGAGTACCCCTTATGATGCTAACACTCAGTTAAAGAAAAATAAAGGTGATCTTGTTGTTCAATCTGAGTATTCGCAGAAAATTGGAAGTCTGCTACACTTAATGAATTTCACCCGGCCTGACATAGCATATGTTGTGTGGAGATTAAGTAGATCATATACACATAATCCAAATAATGATCATTGGTAGCTTTGGCTAGACTAATGAAATATTTGATAGGTACCATGAATTATGGTATTTGGTATAGTAGATTACCCATTGTATTTGAAGGATACAGTGATGCTAACTGGATTTCAAATTCAGATGAGATTAAATCCATTAGTGGATATGTGTTTACCATTGGTAATGGAACTGTTACTTGGAAATCAAGTAAAGAAACAGTAATTGCAAAATCCACCATGGAGTCAGAGTTCATAGCTCTGAAGAAAGCCTATAATGAGGCCGAATGGTTGAAAAAATTCTTAGAGAATATTCCATTGGGAATAAAACTAAATCCTTCTATATCTGTTCATTGTGATACTAAAGCGACAATAACCATTGCGAATAATAAAACCTATAATGGTAAGAACAGACACATTAGGTTGAGATATGAGGTAATAAAGCAGCTGCTGAAAGATAGAATTGTGTCCATTGATTATGTGAAGTCAGAACTAAATTTGGCCGATCCTCTAACTAAATCTTTGGAAAGAAATTTAATAAGTGCCACATCAAGGGGAATGAGACATAAATTCAATCTGATATTAACAATGATAGTAACCCAACCTTATGAGTGGAGATCCCATGAAAAAGTTCACATGGGTAATAACAAGTCATTTGTTAATTACGCTAGCACTACTTTCGTTCCTTCCTATGGTGTGAGAAATATAAGAAGTGTTAGACTGCATTTAATGTGAAGATAAACTTAATGTTTTTTAATGTTTTTCATATCCCTTATGGGTGGTGTATAAAATGTAGTATACACTTGATGAAATCACCTATATGAGTGTGGAGTGGAGGCTGCTCCTATGAGACGATGACATAGTCCCTAAAACACTCATGACCACTAGGCACGTGCATGGCTGAAAAGCGCAAACGACATTAATAATAAGAGTAAAGTGAGAGTGTGAATGTGATCAAATGGGATTCTAACTTATGTAAAAGCTGTTTTGGTTCATAGAAGTTTAACTTTACTAATAACATCGTAAGTTAAAGTCTTATTTATCTAGATATGGTTTATAGTCTAAAAGATACTAGATTTAATGCATTTACACACGATGTAACCTAGATTTGTGTTTCTTATTTGTTTTATCCTTGTTTAAATTCTTTTGAAATATGTGAGGGATTATTGTGGAAGTTTAATATTTCAAAAGAATGAAGTCTTTCATTACTTGAAATAAATATTTTAAAAGGCTTTATATATTAATTTGTAAAATGACTTAATAATAAATAAATTCAAAAATAAGCATCACGCGCTTGAAAGTTAGCCCAAAAAGCATTGGGCTAATTTAAATCTTTGATATGTCCTCCTCTGCATAATATACAAAGTGATCCTATTTTTTATAAATTTATTTTTAATATTTAAATTTTGAAACTTATCTAAAAATCGAGATTTTTAAAAAAACTTTTTCAAAGATGACCTGTTCATGATTGTTGGTAACTGGCCCATTATGTCCGTAATTTGTTCCCTGGTTTTCTGCACCTGCTCTCCTCCATCTTTGAATTTACTACTTATCACTTCTGCTCATCATACATCCTACTTCACTGCATTTCCTCTGAGAGTTACTAGAAAACAAAAAATACCGCTTATTATACTTGAGACCTCGACCAATGGAGAAGAGCCTGTTGTATCCTGAAAATTTTTTAGCCACGCCAAAATAATCTTTGAGAACAATGCTCTGCACACCTCAAACTGACACGTTTTATTCACGTGTTTTCTATTTTCCAGGTTCAACTATTTCAACTGCTGGATAGCTATGACTGGTTGACAAGTAATAACCCTCCAGACGTGCGTCGGTCCACTATAAGCACCACCTTTCTATGGTCATGGGCTTTTGTCCCTGGCCTGGTTTTCCAGCTCGAATCAAAGTTACACATGCCAGGTAGATTGACAAGGTCCATAACGTTGTTACTTGTGTCATGTCATGTATACCTTCTTATTTATTTTCTTTGCAATAGCCGTAGAGCCATACTTAAATGAAAGGATTCTTTTGCAGCACGTGGCATCCGTGGATTTGAAATTGACTTGTCGGCCGCATCCTACTGGCATATCATTATTTTGATATTTATTTCCTTTTTTAAATATTAATATTTAAAATGAGGATTATATTTAATAAATTTTTAAATTTTTAATATTCATCCATTACATTTGCAAGTCGGCATTCAGTTCTGCTAACTACGGCCACTCAAGTCAAACCCGTGTTGAGTTGCGTCTCTCAAGTATCTTAACAGATGGATGACTGTTCTTCATTGGATACTTTTTTATTGAATTTTTTTAAAAATTAATTGTTACATTGAAAATTTTTATCACATTAATTATATTTATAAAATTTTATATTAATTTAAAATTATTTTAAGACTTATTAATATATATAAAAATTAATATAATATAATTTATTAAAATATATGAAAATATAAATTATTTAATTATATTCTTGTTGATATTTAAATTTTTTAAAAAATTTAACACAAATAATTAATATAATAAATAGTTATAATTTAATGATTCGATCGATAAAAATTATATTTAATAAAAAATTATTAAATAATATAAATAAATTAAATCTTACACTAATATAAATTAATCTATTTCTTATATATATAATTTTTTCGATAAAGGCTATTAATATTTTTTCATAATTAATAATTAATATTTAATTATATTTCTTATTTATTTAAAATATAATTATTTTATTAATATTTTAATATTTATATTTTAACTAAATAAAATAATTAATTAAATATTAATTACTAATTACTACATCTACTAAATAAAGACAAAAGATATCAAAATAATATATATATATATATATATATATGCACATTCGTATATATATAATTTATCAACCTTCTTTTAAATGTATTTATAACATTTTTTAGTTTTATTATTGCGCAGTCGTTTAAACTTTGAACCATAAAAATTTGTCTTTCTTTCTGATTATCTAATTGACGCATAAACTATCTTTCTTTCTAATTCTTCTATTGAACCATGAAGCTTCTTCTTCTCCGATTCTATGATGGAACTTGAACATGTTTTTGAAAACATTTAAGTATTACGAAACTCCAAAAACAAAGAAGACAACAGTTCCTTGCTTTGATCCCATGTATTTACGAGTTAAAATTAAAACCCATTGTATCTCACATGGAAGTAGGAAACAAATGGATGAATTAGATAAATTTTAAATTGACTCATAATAGATAGATAAAAAACTAATTATTAATTCATTTGAGATTCATTAAAAAATTATTTAAACTATCAAACTTATTCATGACTTATTTTAATAGATAAATATTTAATCTATCTATTAATTTATCTTAATAGATAAGATGAATGAGTATTTGACTTAATTATTTAAAATTATTATTATTTTAAATAAAATTTTATTTTTTAAAAAAATCAATTCTTTCTCTCTCTAGACAAAATATATTTCTGCCTCTTAGAAAAATTTAATTTCTTCTCTCTAAAAAAATTTATTTTTCTCTCTTTAAAAAAATAATTCTATCTCTTTAGGAAAAACAATTATTTCTCTTTCTCTAAAAAATAAATGGATTAGGGTTTTAATTAAGTTATGTGTTAATTAAATATCAAATGAGTCAGAAATAAGTTAATAATTAAATATTTAATAAATATTAGACTTTATTTATTAATAATTTATTAACTAATCTGATTTATTTTATTTTATTTATTTATTATTATTAAATGAATTAGATTAAATTTAAATATAAATAAACTAAATAGATGGTGCGACGTGAGCACCATTCCCCTTAATTACTCCATACGAGTTTGCCATTTTGGTGCTGAAACAAGAGAATAAGATGCACGAGATGGCACACGTGATGGGTCGATCGTAACATGTATGGGAAGGTTGGTTAGCTTAACCAGAAGAAAGAAGAAAAGAGATTTTATTCGAAGTTAGAAACCCCATAAAGCATGCCTCCATCCCCGCCGTTGTTTCATATTGCTACAACCGGTAGATCTTTCGACACTCTTATAGCATTCATTTCTTACATTTAATTGCTCACGGGCTCTCCCACCATCCTCCTCTCCCACCTGTGACATTTTCTTTTCTTTTTTCTTTCTTTACGGTTTATATATTTAAGATTTAAGTGTAATGTTAATATTAATTATTTAATTTTTATTAAATTATATAATTTTCTAAATACTTAATGTAATTTAAAATAAATTATACATTTTTTTTTACAAATTATGTTCTTTCTGAATTAATAATAAATTTTTATTTAATTAACAAAATTTAATTAAAAGACAAAATTAATAAAAGAGAGATGAAACAAATGATATGGATTCATCTTATATATTATTTTATTTTATTTTTTAAAATCTCAATTTATTTGACTTAATAAAGTGAACAGTTTAGTGGTTTGCATTTTAGTTTTCAAAATAATTTAAAATAATTTAAGATTAACAAGTGAGACATATAAATTTGACACTATGGATGGATAAATTTAAATATATAAAATTATGAGATTTTTTTAAATGAGGTGTGGAGAGAGATATATTACACTAAAATACAAGTAAAGTTACTTGACTGGAATTCAATTTCACAATCAAATAGTCTTTTAAGAAATTTGAATATTATTAGACTTGATAATGAGGTGAGAAAGGGTGAATTTTTGTTCACCTCTAATCTGTCCTCACTTTTAAAAATAATCTTCAACCCGTCTCTATCTATCGTGTGAGTTTTATAATAAAAACTAACATCTTATCCTGTAAGAAAATAATAGAACTTAAATCCTACTCACATTTTATCTGCATATATTATATAATACACAATATAATATAAATTATTAAAAAAATTACTCATTGTATAAAATTTATTAAGTTACATCATGTAAGAAACACACTTTTTATAAAATAATAAGGGTATAAGTAAAGTAAGAATAGACTTTAAACCTCAACCTACCTTATCTTATAATGCAGTTTAAACTTACCCTTATTGCGGGACTAATTATAAACTCACTTCATATGAATTAGGACATAGTAGATACCACAAGTTGAGTTTAAATTACCATCCTTAAATACTACTTTAGCCATGACTGTTGAATAAAATTAATATAATTACACAAATTTTAAAATAATTCTAATGATGAAAATTAACTTGAATAAAATAAAGCGCGTGGTGAGAGCCAGGTTTGAAGTAGATATTACCCTAAACAGAAAGAAATTAAAAAGAAAAATGACGAAGCTCCCACGTGCCAGTTGCCACCATGAGTTCTCACTTCTCACTCAATCTTCCTCGTAACCATACCTGAGCTGTCCCTTGATTCCATTCCAAACGCTAACCTTACATTTTATTTTCAATTATTTTTAATTTTTTAATAAAAAAATGATTCCACAATATCAATGATCGTGACGCACACACAATTTAGAAGGTTAAGGAACCGCGTCCTCGTTAGTCGTTACTATTACTATTACTATGTATGTCTGCTAGACATAGATGCCACGTGGGTCCCCAGATGTTCTACACTTGTACTAGTTCCATCTATGGCGGCTATAAATAAGCACCCATCGCGTACCTCTTTTTTTCACATCACGTTCTGCAGTTAGCACTTAGCAGAAGCTAATTCGAGAAGTGCCTCTTGCAAAATTGATCTGTTGCAGCTTTAATTGAAAGATAAAAGGTCAGAGAAAATGGCCGGCACAGCCACCTGCATAGACATCATCCTAGCCATCATCCTCCCTCCTGTTGGGGTCTTCCTCAAGTATGGCTGCCAGGTATATATATTATGTTTGTGTTACTGAAGTGAACCTCTTCCTTTTTCTTCGTCTTTCTTTTTTTGTTTGGTTACTTACTTCTGTTTTTCTGCGTAATCAATACACGGTTGGTTTTTTGTGTTATGCAGGCGGAGTTCTGGATCTGCTTGGTGTTGACCATTCTTGGATATATCCCTGGAATTATTTATGCTATCTATGTTATCACCAAGTGATCGTCTTCAGCTTTTGTAAGTAACCCTTTTTCTCTCTATTTGTCCGAATGGTTTTTTCCTTTTTTTTTGTTTTTTATTATATAGAATTGGGCTATTAAAAAGTTATTCGATATTTTAAGATCTAAGTACAAGGTTTTAATTTCAATGAGTGATAACGGTCATAGATAAGAGTTAGAAAACTACAATTAATTTATTAATTTGCCCGGCCATGTTTTCTTGTGTGGATATTTATTAAAGGGGTTGATTTTTGTAGATTATTATTTGTTAATTATTTTTATACCAATTTAATATTTATACAAAGTGTGCTGAGTCCTCTATAAAAATCAAGTTTTACACGGGATTCTGATATATACAAATGATGTTAAGATTTGTGGAAGTGTGATTTTTGAAAGACTTGATGGTTGGGGTTGGGGGCGGGGGGAGGGGTTGGCTGTTGGGATTTTTCTCAAATTCGTAGTTAGTAAGCAGTAAGCTATGGCCGCAGGCATTCTTTGCCCTGCTCAACCGCAGTAAAATAATGAAAGTCACAATCTCATTTTCAGTAGAACACTAGTTAAGACAATTTTGTGGAGATACTTATGATCTTCTGTCAACTTCGTTATTTGGACAAAGAAGGTATGTGAATGGAAGAAGACATGTGGTCTCACTCCCACTAATTTGATGCTCTCTTCTTGCTAATAATTGTGATTTGGTGGTACTTGCTTTGCTTTGCCTTGCTTTGCTTTCAAATTTCCTTCAACAATAGCGACGTGGACCTCCTACTTACTTGTGAATTGAATGCTGTTGTTGACAGGTGGACAATGAACAGTGTCAAGGGCGTTTATGTCTTTCAACTCAGATATTGGTGCTCGTTTATAGCCGTCTGATCTTGATGGACAATATTGATTCTTTTTTTGTTCTCCCGGTATATCAGTGTCAATATTTCATTTTTATGTTTTTTTTTTCTTTACTGTTAATGTTCTGTTTTTAACTTCTCTGTTTTTGTCTGATGTGAGAACGAAAATGTGGACCTTGTAGTATCTACTTAGATATGTATGGTTATATAATTGGAAGACAACTTGGTCGGTGTCAATAATCTTGTTCATGTATCTTAGACCTTAATATTCATTTTATGTCAAATGTCCTACTTATTAACTTCAAAATAATAAATTTGATTTATTCTTATTATATTCCGTTTTGATTTTTGAGAGCGTTTTTGTTAAGCATTGAAAGATTCTCTATGGACTTCGTTCATGGGCACAGGGTTCTTGTGGCTTTTCCACAGATTCTTTCTTATCTTCACTAATGAACTTGCCAATAATCGTATCTTTTATTATTATTATTAGTAGTTTTCGTTCAAACGTACCTATTGGTGCTTTTAATACACTGCTATTTAAGTTTAATCTATAAAATTTATTTTTTCAACTGAAACACTTGTGATTGCCAATAATATTTTCTAATAGAATTAACAAGCGAGGTATACCAAAAAAAAAAAAAAAAGAATTAACTAGTGGGTTTAATTGGACCATGAAAACGAGCAAGATGGCTATACCCCGTATCGGAGCTGGCATATTGCCTCTGTTTTTTTTTTCTTTTTTTTAAGAAATATTTCTATAGGATTAATTTCTTAAAAGTTTAAAAATTTATTTAAGGAGTTGATTTTTCTTAACAGATATTTTTTCATACACATGAATTAGGAATTGAATCTCTGACCACATGCTTAAAGGGTCAAATATTTACTACTTGAACTGTTAAACTATTGGTCACAATGTTTCCTTTTCACAAAAACTTAAAAAAGGAATTTAAATTTATTATACTATAGAGTGAAATATTACTAATAAGGCATTACATCATTAAATAACTATAATATTATTTTTAGTCAAAAAAATTAAATATTTTTAACAAAATTAATTTATTAATAAAAAAATTAATAATTTAAAATGAAAATTAAATTAAATAAATAAATATTATAGTGATAATAAATTATAGGGGCTTCACTGAGTTGGGGAAGGAGTTCGAGTGCTTGTCGTAGACGTTAAGCAGGCAAAAAACGATTAAAGAAAATTTCTAATGGCTTTACTTCTTTTGTATAAGATAACTATATATTATTAATTTTCAAAAAATAACTATTAATTTGCAATTTACCCTTTGTAGCCCCACCGTGGTTTTTGTTTTTGGTTATTCCCCACCATGGTTCAGCCTCCGCTATAATAGAAAAGCTACTTGCCAATGGCTCTGATATTGTCACCTACCAGCAAAGATGTTAACAAGGTGGGCCATAACATGATAACAACAATACCATGGTTTGTAGTTTTCTGTACAAAGTCACTTATCCAAAAGAAGCCTGGAGTGCAAACTAGAAGATGTGAATGTCCAGATTGCATAACAACATCAGCATGGTCAATATTTTACCTAATATAATTAGGGCGTCAATCAGATCTAAATTCATTCAATCCATTCAATAATAATAATAAAAATAAATTAAATAAATTAGGTGGATTAAACCAGATTGAGTTTATTTATTTATGACCCATTTTAGATTCAATTAACTCATAACTCATTAGAAACCTTAACCTATTTATTTTTTAGAAAAAAAAATTATTTTTTCTAGAGAGAAACTTACTTTCCTACAAAGAGAAAATTATTTTTTTAAAAAGAATTAATTTTCCTACAAAGAGAGAGAAAATCAATCACATTTTTTAGAGAGAAAATTAATTTTTCTAAAGAAATTAACTTACTTTTTCTGTAGAGAAAATTATTATTTTTTCTAGAAAGATAATCAGTTTTTAGCGAAAATTATTTTTTGAGAGGAAATTAAATTTTTTAGAAAAAACTTATTTTTTTTTAGAGATAGAAAATTATTATTTTTTTAAAGAGAGAAAGTTACTTTTTCTAAAAAGAAAATTGTTTATTTTTTAGAGAGAGAGAGAGAAAGAATGTTTTTAGAGAGAATTTTTTTTTAAATTTTTTTTAAAATTAGTTTAAATATCCATTCATCCTATCCTATTTATTAAAATAGATTAATAGATAAATTGATTAAAATAGGTCAAGGATGATTGGGATGATTTTGATAATTTTTTAATAAATCTCCAATAGATTAGTAGTTGATTTTTTTACCCATACATTGTAATCAAATCTAAAATCCACCAAATCCATCCATTTTCCACCCCTAAATATAATTAAGAAAAATGCCCACGAGACAGCTGCCAGAAGTTAGGTACCGTATCAAACTTATATTTCCATATTTTATGATAAATTTTTTCTTTCATAAAATGTTCGTGAAAGCCCTTACACGTTACTAACGTTTGAGAGACTTGTACAGATCGACCACCATCACATTTGCGTGCACTGGCAAGTGGCAAACAATATCTTCAATGATGGAACCATAACTAGTAAAAATTTATATCTTCAATGACATGGAATGGAAGCATAATTTCAATACACATCTGCCCGGTAAGGCATCAGCATACAACTATTGGATCAGCCAAAAAAATTAACAAAACAAAAACAAAAAACCATCGGATCAGAGAAAATTAGAAGAAAGTACATTATTAGCAACAAAAATATACTTGCACAAAAATTTAGAAAGTATTTTTTGTTGTTACAAAATCTGGGAATAGATAGATTGCTCCAATCCCGGAACCACGGCAGCATATGCGTCTTAGAAAGTTTCATAGATTGCATTAAAAAACAACACTAACAGAAGGGCACGAGATTCGAACTCATAAATGAACTCGCCATTGAGCCAACTTTCCTTAGCAAAATTTGGAAACTTTGGTTCCAATCCCTCTAACCGCAAACAGCAAAAGACAAATTAAAGTACATTAATCAATAAAAAAGTAATACATCTTATACGCATGGAAAAACCCCAGATGAGAGTCTTCAAATAGACTTGATCAATTTACATTGCTCTCAAAGGCCCTAAACAAAATTGAAATGCTCTCATTCTTTAAACTGCCATTCCCGACGGCACATGGGGCAATGTGCTTGTGAAGACTGAGAATTCACCCATTTCAAGATACAGTGCAAATGATATGCGTGATTGCATGCACCCCAAACTGAAAGATGTGAGAAAAATAAGTTAAGACCAGTTACTGATAAATATTTACCGACTCCTACAACTTGATCATTTATGTATTGTTTGGATATGGGTAAGGAGACGAAAGGGAGGGGAAAGGAAGGGAAAAATGACCACAACTCTTGTTTGGATAATTTTTAATGAGAAGAAATGAAGGGGAATGAGGGGTAAGTGTTCCCTCTCCTTCCCCCTCAAAGTTCAAAAATGGTTCCCCCTCAAATTGGAGGGTAAGGAGGGGAAAAGGATCTAATTATAAATAAATACGTATTAAATTACAATTATACCCTTTAATTGTGTTAGAAGGTTAGCAACATAAAGACTATATTAGAAATTTAATTCTAAAACTTATCAATTTCCCCTACTTCAATTATAACATCCAAACAAGGGGAAGAGACTTCCTCTTATTTTATTTACTTAAACATCCAAACAAGGGGAAGGGCATCCCCTTCCATCCCTTCCCTTTCCTTTCCACAATTTTCTCTCTCCCAAACATAGCATTAGGCATTTAAGAAAGACAGATTATCAACACAATGCAACAACTACACTTTGGGGAACTCCCCAGGGGGGAGAAAAAAAGGAGGGGGGATTGTGTGTTTGGAAAATTCTCACTTCTGCAGGATTTGCTTTGGATCATTAAGCATAAAGCACTATACAGTCACCAAATATACTTTACCCAACTGAATATCTATAGGATTATAAGTCACAGCCAGACGATGATAAGATTCACACAAGTAAAACATAGAGCTTCTATTCTTGCTTCCCCTGGAAGTTTGGGATAAATGGACGACCCTTTTTTGGTACATAAAAGTTTAGGGGGAGGGGAACCTGGAGAACTTTAATAGATTCAAAAAAGCACTGAAATACATAACGATCTACCTGAGGCCAATAGCATGTTTGCAGCTTCAATCAGAGGAACTACATCAACTTAAACCTAGATCATTATAGGATGTAGTACACTAGTACTACAAATGATGTTTTGAGGTGCGTCTAATCTATCTGCACTTGGATATCCCAAGACTATGTCACTGTAATCTCAGTCTCTACCCAGTACGAGAGAGACAACGTGATTCTGTTAGGCATACCACGGTTACTAAAGTGAGTAATATGTGAGTGAGGGGCAGAAGAGGGCTTTGGGCTGTAACAGCCTTGCCTATGTGGCAAGGGGTGTGGGAACCAAGGGGAAAACAGTTAGGAGCAAGGATAAAAGGGAGGAGGCATCCAGTGATAGAGTGAGAATTTGGGGCCATTTGGAAGGGAGGAAGCAGACCCCTCGA
Organism: Styphnolobium japonicum; assembly: GCA_023212625.1. Lineage (NCBI taxonomy): Eukaryota > Viridiplantae > Streptophyta > Magnoliopsida > Fabales > Fabaceae > Styphnolobium > Styphnolobium japonicum. The sequence continues at coordinate 6,147,390 of JALBWW010000002.1, read as the reverse complement.
AGTCTCTTGTAGTGTAAATTTTCTTTCTTACTCATTTTCTGTAATCTCTGGATACTGAAATTCATCAATTCAGTACCAGTTTCTCATAGTTAAGAGTAGATTCATTGTTTGTTTGGTTTGGGTTCCTAACAAATTGGTATCAGAGCTCCCGACCTAGGGAGCCTTGGGTAGAGCTCTCAAATAGCCCGATTTTAAATACATGGGTTGGGCCAACAAAATGTTGGTCTGCATAACCTGGCCCAATTTTAAGACCCACAAGCCCAACACAAGTATTGATTTTAATAATATAATAGCAACACATTAAGTTTATCCTTTCACGTTTACTCAAATGTTATTTCAAAACAAACATCCATCCATTTTTAGTAACAATTAATTTGAAATCTTTCAATACGAGTTAAGTTTATAATACAAGTTAATCAAATAAATTATTTGACATTGCATTTTTTTTACTCTAAATTATAAAAATAAGCAAAGGACATATGGGCCAGTAGGCCTGAATAGCATGCAGCCCGCATAGGGTTAGGCTAGGGCCGCTGGGCTAACAATTTGGTAGCCCAAACCAAAATTGGTCGCTGCCCGGCCCAACCCCTAGCCTTTGGGGTTTCACACAAAAAAACAAGGATGAGATGGAGATCCCTTACTTCACCAGAGAGTATCCATATGACTGGATTTACAAGGTTGAGAGATAGTGTTTCATCAACCAAATTCCAGACTCTGAGAAGCCTTAGGCTTGGAAGGAAAGGCCCTCAACAAGCTCTATGGGTGGGGATTTAGAACCTTAGATCTCATGGGACACCTTTCGTGAGGCGTTTCTGCAACAACAATTCCAACAGACGAAGGAGAAAGAGATGAAGAAAGAGATCATTGGTCAAGGGAGCATGAAGAATCCATGGTCCCGGCCCAAGGGATCCAACCAACGCTTGAAAACAGAGATGGAAAAGCTATGGTGATTTTTGAAGACTGCGTTACAGATGTTGTGGTAGTGGAGTATGCACCAGACGAAACCAAAGGCCTAACAACTAGAGAAGAAATCAGAAAAGGCGATCAAAGCCAAAGTTAGGCTCCATTGCACGATGGAATTAGGCAATGTGGTGTCTCCAGCTAAGAATATAAGAGAGGGACCTCCTAATGGGCCAAAACCACCATCCCTTGCTTGCATGCACTGGGCCCAATGGGTCACCCACACCCATCTCTCCCATGCGAATTGGACTAACAGAGGATTCTTATCTGGGGACTTGAAACCCACCCGACAACCTTTGGGACCTAAATGGAGACACCTTCAATGGGAACAAGGTGGTCGACTAGAGGAGGAGTGGGTGCCGTCGAAAATACCAGGAAGGGAGGGGTGAGTCACCAGCGACTGATTGATGACGAGAGGCAGGACAAATTGTAGAAGGATAGAACAAAGGAACACTGATTTGATGAGGGAAGGATGAGAAGACCACACTATGATGGACCGAGTGAATGGGTCAAGTGACCCACTACCACCGATTGGAAGATCCTTAAAAAACAACTGCAAAACCACCGGTTGGAAGATCATTGTGTGGCTTCGATTGACCAGAATTCAGCGGAATCTCTACGAAGCATTTTTGAAGAGTGAGATTGTTCTCTTAGCATTCATGGCTCATCACTGGCCACCCTTACAATTTTGAAGAAAATATGTGATCATCCACTTATGTTGACAAAGCGAGCAATTGAGGATGCATTGAAAGGGATAGACTCAATGCTAAAGCCAAAAAAGGTTAATGTTGTGGAAAAATTGGTGATGCACATAGCAGATATTGCAGACACAGATGCGTTTAAAGATGAGTATGATGTATCATGCAAAATATCTTTCATCATGTCATTATTGGAAAATTTGATCCCAAAAGGGCATAGAGTGCTTATCTTTTCTCAGACTAGCAAGATGCTTAATCTTATTCAGGAATGCCTAGTATCCAAAGGTTATGACTTTTTACGAATTGATGGTACAACAAAAGCTAGTGATAGAATAGGGATTGTTAATGATTTCCAAGAAGATGTTAGAGCTCCTATATTTCTCTTGACATCTCAGGTTGGTGGCTTAGGAATGACGCTTACAAGAGCAAATCGTGTGAATTTAGTTGATCCTACTTGGAACCCAAGTATTCTAGTCACAGGATGTGTTTGCATTTTGATGCTGACAAATGGAGTATAAAAGGAAATGAAACTAAGAGCATAACTGATAAGTCAACTGGAAGCAAGAAGAAAGGCAAAGGCATCAAGCAACTACAAAAGTCAATTTCTAGCAAACATGAATCATGAACTGAGGACACCTATGGCAGCAATGATCGGTTTGCTTGACATTCATAAATTGGATGACTGTCTCACAAATGAACATGCAACAGTTACTCAAATTAGAGAATGCTCAACTGCCCTGCTCCATCTGCTCAACATCTTGGATCCGAGCAAGGTGGAATCTGGAAAACTGGTCCTATAAGATGCAGAATTTGACTTTGACCTAGGAACTAGATCATTATGCTTCAAGCAATGGGGCCCCCGAGGAGGGTTCCTTGAGCTGTTACAGGATACATCCCTGGCCCTTCACCTTGAGGACATGGTGAATCTTTTGGAGGGGAGTATTATTACGCATACCACGGATACTAAAGGGAGAAAATGTGAGTGAGGGGCAGAAGAGGGATTTGGGCTGTAACAGCATTGCCTATTACAGCGGACACAAGGGAAAAAAGGTTAGGAGCAAGGATAAAAGGGAGGGAGGGATCCTGGATGGAGCATCCAGTGATTGAGTGAGAATTTGGGGTGGGCCATTTGGTAGGGAGGAAGCAGACCCCTCGAAGTGTCTATGGTGTAGATTTTCTTTCTTGTTCATTGAGTGAGAATTTGGGCCCATTTGGCAGGGAGGAAGCAGACCCCTTGAAGTGTCTGTACTGTAGATTTTCTTTCTTGTTCATTTTCTGTAATCTCTGTATACTGAAATTCATCAATTCAGTACCAGTTCTCATAGTTAATAGTTGATTCATTGTTTGTTTGGTTTGGATTCCTAACAGATTCCCTGCCTTACATGCTGGGACTTCAAAACAATAAGAATAAAGCAGTAAAAGGGAACCCTTTGTATATCAAGTTAGAAACATACAAACTTAAAAACAAAGCTTGAAATCCGCTTCTACGTGACATTGATTGTTAGTTGAATAAGGACCATGTTGTGGTAGCTGCATTGTACTAACTACTTATGAAAATCTGTTTTCTGAAGCTTTCCTAAGACCCCATATTAGGCCCACACAAATTAATGTAGTTCATAGAAGCAATTATGAAATATTAGATTAAATGCAATCACAAGCATTTAGACGCTATGCCATTGAGTTTATAGCATGGGACTACTGCTTCAGTGGAAAATCACTCCCAAAACTCAAAGATTTGAAGTAAGAAATTTAACTAAAGCAATTGGGCGAAAATATTAATAAAAAATGATGAAAAGCTCCATATAATATTATCAGTAACTTACTCAGTGGGCAGTCATCCCCAGGAAGTTTACAGTCAGGACAACACCCATCAAAGGCCATCCTACAAATCCCGCATGTTTCATCCTGGGCATCCCAGGTCCATGAAGCAACAGCATGCCATCTATATTTGACACAACGGACGTTATTGTAAGTATCCACACACGGGAAAATCAACGACAGTTAGGAATGAGGACATTTAAGGTGTGCTTGGTTGAGTTGAAAATGAGTAGGTAGAAATTAGGGAGGTGAAAGTGCAATGCAACTCAATTCTACTCCCCTCTCTATTTTCCACCTTTATTTGACAGATGAAATAATAAAAATACCAAAAAAGTTTCAACCTAGGAGTTATTTGAAAGACAAACTGACCACAAATAGATAACAAACCAAAATGCAGTAAGTTGTTCACACCCACAGGTAAATAGCAAACATCATCATTACGTGGGGCTAATAAAAGGTTCATCAGTGTATAATCTTATGTTGAAGTTATAAAGAGAACATACTCTTTTGAGAAGATCAGCAGATATCCAGACAGAGAACTGTGTCAAGAAAAACATTGTTTTTCCCTGCAAATATCCAATACTTGATATATTGACAACAAAAAAGGTTGAAAACTTAAAAGCAGCTAGCATGGAAGCATGAAAACAATATCTCTGTGAAACAAAGACACAAACGTGGGAGGAGGAATACTTTTACTTTGGATCCTTTCTAAGATTTGACCCAACGCAAGAAGTTTAAAACTAAAATAACTAGGATCAACATACTTGCGGCTATTTGTGATGGATCGGGAAAATTTTCAAAAAAAATTGTGTCGGATTCAGCATGTAATCATTTCCCCGTCTCATAATATAATATAATCGCAAAAAAAAAGGGGGATAATACTAGGGATTGAAAGACGAAAAAGGAAAATGAAGAAGAAGAAGAATAGCAAACCGAATAAAGCGTAATAACAAGAATAGCATTTTGAGAAGGATACGCAAGAGCTTGACCTTCATCTCCGTCCCCGCAGCGCTCCAAGTTGGAGGCGAGTGAGGGCAGGGTAGGGCAGTTGCAAATTGTAATAAAAAAAAGTTAAAAATTAAAAAGATGAGGGCTCGTTTTGTGCCAATTCAATGCAATAAACAAAGACTGCACTGCCAGAAGAATTGACCCACCGTGTTCACATTTTTCCTTTTTTTTTTTTTTGGTACTTTTTTTTTCCTTTTTCTTTATTCTCGGCGTTTTGGGGCAGAATGAAATATCACAGCGAAAATTTTTTTTAAAAAAAATCTTAATTTATTTTTCAGGTTTCAATTTGACCTTTTTTTTCCTTTAAAGAAAGGGGCAAATGCTCAAAGAAAATACAAACTATAGAAACCCCAGCTTAATCCAAAAAAAACTATAGAAACCCCAGCAAAAACTAGTCTAGCCAAGTCCCTAGGAGGGGAAGCAATTTCTTGAAAGCCAAAATCTTGAGCAAGATTCTAATTTGCCAACCAATCAGTAAAAGAATTTCCCTCACAGAATGTGAACAAAACAGACACTTCAGTTTAAGCTTTAGAAAGAATTAGTCTATAACATAATATCAAAAAATTTATAATCAAATAGTGAGAAATTTAATAATTGTTATTCTCGTTCTTTTAAATAAAATTAAATTTCAACATAATATAAAATTTAAAAATTAAATCATTCATCAATATGTTAAGGAAGAGATTTTTATATAATCTGATGATACAACTACAACACTCTTCAAATTGTGTTTAAATTTGATTACATATTAATATTATAAATTTAGTCTAATGACATATGTTCACTATTTTATGCCATGTGATACGTTTTTATTAAATCAATATAATACTCTCAAAGTTCATAAGACTATACGAGTTTATCGAGTTAAGGGGAGAAATTGCTGCAGCGGAATCACTCTCCACCACCACGTTTATCTAAACTAACATCGATAACAAAAATAGTACCGTATAAATATTTACTAGCGAAGTGATAAATAATAATTTCATATACTTTATCGATCCCAATATCATGTCACAGAAAACTATTCTTTTTTTATTTTGGCGGAGGGGGTGCGAGGGGGTTTGGTTCGGTGGATGTTCTGACTTCTGGGTATATGGATAGGTTAAACGGAATCAAATGAACATTAAGATAAATAACAATCTAACCTTAATCCATTATAATCTTACTTTTTCTACCGAGAGAGAGAGAGAGAGAGATTTCCTGCCTTACGTGAAACAATAGTAAAGCATTAATAAGGAATTACTTATGTATACATCACAAACACAACGGACCATGCTCGAAAAATTAATAGTAAACCTATTAACTTAAAAACAAACTATTGAAACCTCAGCCTCATACAAGGATCACTGAAAGTTGAAAAAAGGTCCATCTTGGGGTAGCTGAATAGTGTATACAGTATCCTACTATCACTTATAAATAGTTGTTTTCAGAAGCTTGCTTGAGATCCCATGTTAGGTCGACACATATTCATGTGGTCAATGAAGCAATTAGGCAGATAAATGGATGCACAAGCATTTAGACCCTGAAGAAGTTGAGTTTACAGGGTGATCTCCATGAGCATAAAATACCTGATCACCTGGGTTACCGCCTGAGGCAACAAACTGCTGAAATTCGAAGATTCAAATGGTGGATATCCAACTAGTGAGTTTATGTAAATGTATGCAGGTCTGAACTCTTAACTTGTAAACTGGTAAGTTTATGAGTAGAGTTTAGTAAAATAGCAAATGAAAACTCATTTATGCACCAACAAAGAATCCTTTCAGCAAAGAGTACATGTGAAAGGGAGAGAGTGAGGGGGTTATGTGTTATAATGTGAAAAAATAGAGCGATAATGGAGTGAGACATCAACAACAGAATTGGTCAACTATTAAAGGTGAAGCTGTGCAGTGAGAAAGCCAAATGAACTTGCCTATTTCTTCAGGTACCCAAATGCTATCATAGGCTTCCCGTCCCTTCGCTTTTGTACCCTAGGCATCTCCACAGCCCAAGGAGCAAAAGCTTGCCATCTACAATTGACACGGGCAACAACAAAACCAACAGTAGTAAAAATAATGAGAACATTTAGTAATTCAACAGATATGAAAGTAGAAATATACAACCAGCACATTTTAGTGTTAATTTAAAAGATAAATTAACCAAATCCATAGTAAGTTAATATATTGTAGTTGTTCATTCACGTGTTAATTCCACCATTAGATGACTAATAACAAGTTCATCACTGTATATAACAGATGTTCACGATAAAAAGAGAACATACTCTTTTTAGAAGCTGATGAATATCCAAATAGATAACTGTTAGACCCTCAGTAACCGTAGGAACTAACCAACCAGTCAGCTGGCAGAAGGTGAGTGAAGAAAGAATGTTCTGGAACCATACTAGAATTCGGAGGAGCACGAGATAAAAGAGGAAGGGAAAGAAGTGGTGAGGCAGAGATGATTTTGGTTAAGGATTGGGAGAGGATTTTCCTCTAGAGGGCTCAAGGCAATCTATCTTGAGAGTTAGCTTAGGATTTCAGTGCTTTCTTTGTATCTTTCTCTGTTTCTTCTTGTTTTACTTCTCTGTTGTAAGGAGCTAGCTTCCATTTTCCTTATCAATAAACAAGGTTCCTAACAATAACTAAGCCTAGAAAAACAACTTTTGCAAAATACCTGATATATCAACAACAAAAGTAGTTGAAACTTGGACCAATATGGAAGCACGACAACATATTACACTACAAAGCAAAGACAAACATATAACAATATAAAACATGGGCACAGGAATATTGACTTCCAGTCCTCTTCTAACATTTTTACCGAAAACAATAAAAGAATACTAAACTAACTACATTAAAATACTTGGTGGCAATTTGTGACAGCTGGTGAACGTCATGTTAAAAAATAAATGCCAAATTCAGCTTGTAATTATTCTTCTCTAATAATTAGATTTAAATGCCACTTGACATTTTTGCCAAACATTCATAAACTGATTGTCGATGTAAAAAAATCCCCCCATTTGGTCTCTTCAAAGCTTCTACTATAAGCTCCTGATTGTGCATACTGTCTTTCGATATTTTGAGGGAAAAATCATCTTCAAAGTGTCCCATATTTCCCTTCACGGATAATATTCAAATGACCAATTTACATGCAAAATCACCAAAAGAAAACAAGATATATAATCCTGGATTGGAATTTGGATCAGGTCTTAAAGATGAATAGGCAACTCCAAACAGAACCATTTTTTGTGACGTAAATATTATGCTTAAAAATTAGAGTACAGTGACCTTCACACCTACTAAACACCCCCCAGGCCCCCACGAAAAAGGCAAGATATTCACAATAAGAAGATAATAATAAAAACAAAAACAACAGACAATATAAATTGTAATAGCAAAACTAGCAATTTGAGAAGGATATCCAAGGGCTTGACTTTCATTAAATGTTTCCATCCCTATAGAATTCATTTAATGCCTCATAAAAAAAAAAATTCATTTAATGCTCAGATATAAAAATTATGTAATGTCCATTTAATGCAAATTAAAATATTCATTTGAATACCAAAAAAAAAAAGAATATTCATTTGATGTGTATATCATCCATTATAATTTTGATCTACTATCAGCGTAAAACAAAATTTGATTCACTGTCAGTGTAAAATTTCTTTACACTATCGTTCAATCATGTATTGCCAAATCATTAAAAAAGTTTGAATCATAACAACTACCTAGGAGGCAAACTTTTTTTTAATGATGTACTAACACACCACTAGAAGATAGTGTAAAAATCTTTACACCGACAATTGATCAAATTTAAACTCTAATGTAATCATGTTATTAATACATGAGTGAGACACAAAAAATATATGAAGTCAAGACAAAATCTTACTTATACAAACAGTTACAATTTTAGAGTCTATCTATAATTCGAATGATAGGTCATCCCTCACGAATCCACACCCTGACCCTGACAACTCATAAATATAAAAGTCCCAGATTTCACATATCCTCCAATAATGGTAGTGCATTAAGATGTGACATTGAATTGAGCGCCCTTTTTATGGCAACAGATTTCATTTCCTTTTTAATATAATACACCAACTCAAACATGTAAGAAAATGGGGATCAGATATGCCCATATAAATTCCTTATCAATATATCCAAACAAGGACTTGCTATAATTCAATTTGGGTAGGTGTGATAGCTCTTTATAAATTCCAGACTGTACAGGAGTAATAATGCATAAAAAAAATTGTCTCCTTATTGCTTTCTTTCTGATTGCATCCATGACTAGACAGAAGGTGGAACTTGCGTATATCTCCAATGACTCTGTAAGGAAAGCAACATTCAAGAAAAGGAAGAAGGGTATCTTGAAGAAGGTGAGTGAACTAACCATCCTTTGTGGGATTGAGGCCTGTGCTATAATTTTCAATCCCTTTGATTCTCAGCCAGAGGTTTGGCCAGACCCACAGGGAGCCCAGCAGGTGATTGAGAGGTATCAGAATACGATTGTGACAGATGAAAGCAGGAATGTGAACCAACAGAGCTTCATCATGCAGAGGATTTCCAAAGCCAAGGACCAGCTAAAGAAGCAGCGTAAGGAGAACCGTGAGAAGGAGATGACCCTAGCTATGTTCCAGTGTATGGAAAGGAGAAGTCTTCCAGAAAACCTGACAGTGGCAGATCTAAATGATATCAAATTGCTGATCGAGCTGAATATGGAGGACATAGGAAGGAAGATGACTGCACTTCTTTGATCAGCTGTTGTTTACATCATAATCCTGTTTAGAGGCATAGGCAGCATAACCTATGAAAACTGGGAAATTTAAAATCTAAATCATTTTAACCTGTTTTCCACCTAGTGAGAGACAAAGAGATACCACACCTTACATTTTGGTACTCGAAAGCAATAAGGCTCTATTAGGAGATTAGAATCAGAATTGAAACAGAGAATCATAAAGCCATACAATTGAAATTGAGTTAAAAATTACAATTCTAATATTTGAATTACATAAATGAATCATAATGTAGAAATATAATTTTTAACCCAATTTTGGTGTCAATGCTTGGATATATTCGTTAGAGGCTAATAATTATTGGTAAAATTTTACCAATAAAAAATATTATTTGGATATGTTCCTTAGAGACCCTATATTGGGCCAAGTGGTTAGACTCCCCTAATCAGCCCCTGTTTAACATTTAAGACTCTTTTTAACTTCTAACAATGACATTTTGTTGCCAGCGACCAGGTTAGTTGGAACTAACCAAACAAAGTCCTTAAGAAAAGGGTCCAGATAGAGAATGTGGATTTTGGACAGCCTTTCTTTGACCACGTTCTTTGTGATTGTGAATAGAGAATCTAAATCTTGGTTCTCAAGTAAGAGGGAAGTTAGGCAAGGAGACCCTCTATTCCCTTTCTTTTTTAACCTTAGTTGTGGATGTTTTGAGTAGGATTATCTCCAGGGTTGCAAAATATTAAGTTGGGCTCAGATGATGGTGTCTTACTTGCAGTTTGCAGATGACATGATCTTACTCCTAGAGGACAATCGGAGCAGCTTCACTAAATGTTCTTTCAATTCTTTAAATTTTTTAAATGATTTAAAGGTTAATTTGGTCAAATGTGGCATTGTGAGCATTACTATAGAGACTAAGGGCCTGTTTGTATTAGCTTTTTTAGGAGTAGAAGTGCTTTTTTGAAGTAATAAAAGTGTTTTTTTAAAAAGCTTGAACTCTTTAGCTTCTAAAAAAAGCACTTTTATTACTTTAAAAAAGCATTTTTTTTCTCCTAAAAAAGCTAATACAAACGGGCCCTAATTGTCTATGGCACCTGAAGGAGTAATATGGTTTACACCAGAATAGGTGGGATGCCAACTCTGACCTCTACAAATCATTCCAGCCTTCAAAATTTATTATTCAGTGTTTTGTCTCTTTATAGGCCTTTGGTCTCTCTAAAGGTGGGAAATGGTTCTTCATCCAATTTTGAGAGGACCATGTGTATCTGAATTCCCCCCAACACCCACTGAAAACTTCCATGTAAATATCGTGCCTTTTTGTGGGGTTGGTGAAGGGAATTCAGATATGCCACTGTAATTTGGATCATAAGCATTCTTCGTAATGTAAAAATTACACTCTGAAATAGGACTACAATGACTTCACAGCTAGGAATCAATTCCTTTAGATAAAAACATGCTATTTTCAATTAAGAATGAACAAATAAATAATACAATAAACTCAATAACATAAACTGAAGACAATCAAATAGAGAAGAATATTGCAAAAGCTTGATTTTCATTTAATATCCCTATGTCTATAAGATACATTTAATGCTTTATATATATAAAAAAAAAAAAAAATCCATTCAATTCCATTTAATGCAAATAAATACATTCAATGAGTATCATCTGTTATCATGTAATCAAGCTACAAATGTGTGAGTGAGATGCAGCATGTCGAGATTTATTATTATTATTATTATATATCTGTACTTCAGTAGTAATATTGTACAAACTACTTGTACTTCCCTTTTATTCCAAGGCTGCATGGTTTTGTTCATAACCGGACCTGCACCACCCTCACTCTCTCTCTAATATAAATAGGACCTCTCTGTGCAGTGCTAGATACTGACTTTTACGGGTTTCTCCTCTCTCTTCTCTCTCTCTACACATCACATGTGGAAAAGTGAAATGAGACCCACACAAAGTCTTGCTTATACCAACATTTACAATTTAGACTCTTATCTGTAAATCAAACGAGGATATGTCAGTCATCCTACACAAACAATCCTACCTTGCAAACTTGGCCCATTTAATTCCTTCACTCAGATTACAAGTTTTACACCATGGATGTCAAAGTTTCAGATTTCACACATCCTACAATAATGACAGCACATTTGACCTTGACATTGTATAGAGAACCTTTTTTTTAACACAGATTTCATTTTTTTAAAAATAACATGGCAACACAAACATGAGGAAAAGTGGTCTTCAGGGGTGCCCAGATAGGCTCCTATATGGAGCTTGAGACCCCTCATTAATGTGTCCAAACAAAGAGTTACTGTAATTTGAATTTTGGCATGTGACTTTATGGGGTAATAATGAAAAAAAAAGTGTAGTTTTTCCATAATGCTTTCTTTCTAATTGCCATGACTCAAAAGAGGGGGAATCTCACGTATATCTCCAATGACTCTGCAAGAAAAGCAACATTTAATAAAAGGAATAAGGATCTCATGAAAAAGGTAAGTGAAGTCAGCCCCCTTGTGGGATTAAGGCCTGTGCTATAGTTTTCAGTCCATATGATTCTCAGCCAGAGCTTTGGCCAGACCCACTGGAAGCAGCCCAGTAGGTGATAGCAAGGTTTCAAAATATGGGTGAGATGGGCCAAACTAAGAAGAAGGTGAACAAAGAGAGATTCACCATGCAGAGGACCAGCAAAGAGCTGTAGACAAAAATGACGATGGTGTACTTAAATGATATCACAAGGCTAGTCAAGTACAATATGAAGGAAATCAGTACAAGGATAGATTTACTTTTTTTATCTGATGTTGTTTACATTGTCTTTTGGGATCTTCATGTTGTTTTCATCAATTGATACAGAAGCAATTTTTGTTTAGAGGCATGCAGGACCCTTCAAATCTAAATCTTTGAGAGAGAGAGGGGGGGGGAGGGGGGAAGATATTCCCTGCCTTGCATTCTGGGACTCTAAATTCTAAAACAATAATAACGAATTACCTAACAATAATGAAGAAAATCTTTGCCAAACTAGGAAGATAAATGAATGTGCAAGCAATTCCTAAAAGTCACAAATTAAAAAAACTAAGAAACTTAATCATAACAATTTGGCATAAACCCAGAAGAAAAAAAATGAGGAAAGGTTGAATGCAATATCGTCAGCAACTCACTCTTTGGGAAGCCATCCCCAGGAAGCTTGCAATCCTGACAATATCCATCAAAGGCAATCTTTCAAATCCCGCATGTTTCATCCTCATCCTGGGCATCCCAAGCCCATGAAGCAACAACATGCTATCTATATTTAAAATGAGAACAAGAATTGTTAATATCCACAAACAGCAAAATCAAATGGAGACGTCAATTGATTCAAGTAACAAATATGGTAGTATATGTACAAAAAAATTTCAACCATGGTGTTATTCTGAGAGTTAATTTTAAAGATAAGTTAAGCAAATGCATAATAACTAAACAAGTAGTACATTGCAATTGATCACATGCACATATTAAGACCACCATTCCATGGCTAATAAGAAGTTTAACATTGAATGTAACAGATGTTGGAGGACAAAAGCGAACATATGCTGTTCTAAGAAGCAGAGGGGAAATTAATTCAAAATTAGTGCAAAGCAAAAGCACGAAAGCAAACGAAATAAATAATACTGGAAGGAAATTCAAACATGTTGCTGTAATATCTGTAGCACTGTAGCAGTATGATGACCTAGCTAGAACTAGAACGGGAAAACTCGGCATTCTTCGGATGTTAATCATTAGGGTTTGTAGAATGCCAGGAGTTCGTCACAGACACCGGGAGAATTTCAAATGGAGAGGGAAAGAGCGAGCAAGAGCTTGAACTTGAACCTAAAGCTACGGAAACCAGGGTGCTGCCGGTGTTCCCCATTTCTATTTTTTTCTGTCAATTCGATTCTTACAATATATTACTTTAACTATTATAATAATTATTTATAAATACAATCTCTTTCCATTTTATTTTTTTTGAGAACTAAGCGTATCATTTAGTTAATAGTCAGATACTAATTCATTTCAAAATGAAGAAATTATCTAAATGGACACAGCATCTCCCAATAAAATCTTTTTTACACACAACTTGATTTAAACTCAAAACAACATAACCAACTATGTCAAATCTTGATAGTAATACAAACTTTTTTAATTATATTAACATATTATATGATAATATAAAAAGTTTATTTTGACATTAAATCAAATTGAAATTCAAATAATTACTTAGTCAGGTAATACTTTCATTCGTTCATATATAATTTTAATTTTATTATAATGTCATGTGATGATATGTATTTTTATTTTATGACGTGTTATATTTTTAGCTTATATGCATGTTTGCTTGCGATTTTTTAAATTATAAACGTGGGTTTGAACAAAGTGAGAGTATAAAACTTCATCTAAATACTCTTAATTTTCGTCCAGCCTCTGAAATTTTTGACATTTACGTTTAATAGAATCTCAAACAAACAGGCAGAGAAAAATTATAATTTCATAATAATCAATTTTTATTTTTCTTGTGGATTCATAATAATCACTTAAGATCCTTATAACTAAAGTATATCAATTAATTTATCATTTACTAGTTTCAACTACATTGATGCACATGCTAATTGCAATAATCTACCAATAATTATAAATATGATTTTCATAATTACTTAAGCCTTAAGTGGAGTCTTCACTGGATGGGTCACCATTGCGAATTTGAGTCTGATGACATCAGTAGACACATCATAATTCATATGCTGCCAAACACTTGCTACATTATATGAATCCTGCGGTTAGATTTTACTTCTACCTTATATTTTATTTGTTCCAACACATTAGTGTCTATTGTGAAGTGCATTCTGTGTAGACGCTATGCAAATTGCCGAGAAGGAAGGTTTCTTGCAGTTTAAAAAATGTGACTCAAAATCTATTGACTATATGCTGCTTCTGTGAAAATTTGAAGTCTTCCTTTCTGGCAGGCTTGAATTAAGGGCAAAAGTTCCCCACTTGGGATCACATTCAACATTATTCTTATATAGTGAAAGCTGCTTATTTTCTTCCTACTGATTCCTACATCAAATGTCATTTTACTTTCCCCTTTAACATTTTGAATATAGGATAGTGCTCGTAAAAGACTGACATGCTCTTGCCTTCTACTGTACAGGCTGATTCTGTAAGATTTAGCCAGTTGATTCTTCTTCAGCATTGACCGCCAGCAGTTCAGTCTTTGGTCAATTGTGACTTTTACAAACTCTAACTGCAGCAATTACAGTGATCTTCTAAGATGCTCATTTAAGATTACTTTGATTTGCAATTCTCAATGCAATTCTTTAAATTTCTTATTTTGTATATAATATTAAACATATCTTCAAATGCCTTGTTCAGAATCTCCTCCTATTTAGCTGACACAAACTTATTGCTTGATTCGAATTAATGGATATAGAAAAATCGAAGCTAAGTCTAAAATAATGTGTTGATCATATCGCTTATGTACATAAGAGATTTTGAGTTCCTTTGCAGGAAAAAGAGAAATTTTCTTACCCAATTATGCTTAGAGAGCAGTTAGCCTAAAGATTTTAAATAAGTTTCTGCATAATGTAATTTTTTTACATGAAAAGTTGGGTTTTCTGCTGTAAAATATTCATATTTCTACAGAACAAGAAGGTAGCTAGGCATGATTGTACCAAAACATCTCGACTGGGGGAATTATTGATTATTCTCTTATTTTTATCATTATTATAATCCTTTGAAGGTTTGATATAATAAATTCTCTGTATTGAGATCTCAGATCGGACAAAAGAGCAATAGTCAAGAAAAGTACTATGGGAACCATTAGAGAAGTCGAAAAGGAGGATTTAAAGGTCTAAAAGCCATCGATTGGGCAACACGAGAACCATCAAAAGGAACTCCTCTGGTAGCTTAGAAAAGTGGAACCTTTACTTATATAGATGGTCGCCATTCCATCCTTAATACAAAAGGTGTACAACACTCGATGTATCATTAACTTTTAGCCTGGCATCACTGACTGACTAATTTTGCTTTTTACTTTTTTAGGTTCAGAATCCATATGAAAGAAGGAAACCAATTAGTGAGAAAAAGAAGACAAGACAAGGAAAGAATTTCCAGAAACTGCTGGCTACTACATGGGATTTTTTCTTTTTTCAAATTCTGTGATGTTTACTTAGGAGGGTACTTGGAAGTTGGAACATGTCGTGCCCTGAAGATTGAGGAGGCCATGGAAGGGACGTAAAGAGAGAGCTTAAACACCCCACACAAAAAGGTGGGGATAATTAGTGCAAATGCTAAAGCCACTGTCTTTCTCACTCATTCAATAATGTTCTCTGTTAATGGTTATAATAGTAATCTTCTTTCGTTTTTATGTTCCACCATCACTTTTACATGTCCCCGTTGTTACATGGTTATATTATTAAAGGAATCTATATAAACCCCATATGTTTTATATTTTACATACTATTTAGATACAATTATACAAATACCTAAAATTTTATATAATAACGTGTCAGAACCTAAATTTTGTGTTATGAAATTTATATCAATATGATGCTTTGAATAAAACATTTTCACATCAATGTGAAAACTTGATTTAAACCTTCAGGACATAAATGAGGGCATTAACGAATCTATATCAGTTTAGCTATATATTTGATGACACATTATATTTTGCTATGCAAGTGTACAATTAGCAGTTTAGCTGCTGCTTACACATTAGTACGTAAGTTTTGGGTAGACGTACATTGCAATGGCATTAGAAAAGAAATTCTTGATCTTAACTAGACAAAGGTTCAAATATCTATTTCAGTTTTTTTTATTCTGATTAAATATTTTAGAAAGAAACATTGGAAAATATGGCATGATGTTTTTCTTTTTTCTTTTTTTTCCTCCGTTATTTATTATTGTATATGTGTGTGTATATATATAACCAACATAGTGTATGGCATAAGTGGTAGATACGCCTCTTTAAGCATGTGATCAGGAGTTCGATTCCTAACCTATGTGTATAGAAAAACATATGTTGGGAGAGGTCAATCTCTTAAATAGATCTCAGTACCTCAAGGAATTAATCTCCACAATCACGTCTAGGGATATCTTGAGAAACCAAATATATATATATATATATATAGGGGGCATATCTAGTGAGAGGAGTGGTTTATTGTGAGAGTGAGAGGAGCAAATCTTGACCATTGGATCATCCATATATGGTCAAGATTAAAACATAAAGTCATGTGACTTTTTTAAGTGGTCATGTGACATTTAAGTAACATCTAATCTTGACCATTCATGAATGATTTAATGGTCAAGATTTACTCCTCTCACTCTCATAACAAACCACTCATCTCATTAGATATGCTCCCTATATATATATAGATAGATAGATAGATAGATATAGATATACATATACATATAACATTATTGGCTTTGATCCTGAACTTTGCAGATTCCATTGTAAGGCACCTGAATTGATTTGCTTATAAGATGGCACCCTGTACAGTCTTTTCCCCACTGTTATTCTATTACTGACTAGTTCTCAGAAGACTTATTGTTTTATTAGGAAAGAATAAAGACGGGCTGAAAGGAAAAGAAAGAAAGGGGCTTTTAGGAACTCAAACCATAAAGGCGAAGCGTGCAAGACAGATAAATGTACAACGTACGATATTGTGCCTTGAAAAATCACAACCCCCTCCCCGTGGGAACATGTAGGATTTCACGAGCTGGCATTCACTTAATTCGTCCATAAGATCAGTTTTTCCATGAAGGAATTGAAGAACTTATAAGCCATAGAAAAATGTGTCGTGCATTTGTCTTTCGTCACCCGGGTTTGGAATACTTCAATTATAGAGTTGAAAAGAAAAAAATTTAAAAATGACTTCTAAATGAATTCTTTTATTTGAGATTCTTTTGAAACAAGTTTGGTACAGGAATTCATTTGTAACATGAAATGAATTTCTTTAATTTGAGATTCCAAACACAGTTTCTTTCAAATTTAGTTTCCTATGTTCCTTTAGCTTGTGTTTGGAATTTTTAAAATGAAAGAATTCATTTCATTTGTAAGAAACTTGCTTGAAATTATCTTAGTTTAAGAATTTAATTCGTTTACAAACAATTTTGTGTGTAATATCTCATAATTTGTAAATCCTATATATCACTTTTAACGGGAATTTATAAATCATTTTATTTCAAATGAATTCTTGTTCAATTCTAATGTTGAAGTGTTCAAACACAGGATGAGACTGTGTACTACACAAATCTCATATTACTTGGAGTAGACTCTAAAGGTAAGAAGTACTGACACTTTAAAATAGTTATCGTGTAGGTATCATTGTTATGTCGGTGTTAGATACTTCTTCAATACTTTTGGATATTCCTATTTCACATCTTTCAATTTTTCACGTTTCTTTTTTTGAATTTTTTTACCAATAGAAATGAGATACCACAATAATTAAATATATGATAGTATTTTATTTTATCTATAATGACTAATATTGACTTTTGAAATAGTAATGTTTTTATTTTAATTTAAAATTTATATTTTTATATAATCTTACATTAATTTTAAATATTATATTTAGCGAAGTCGTATTCTATAATTTTTAAATTTTGCTATATCACCATGTTTGTATCATATCATATTCATATCTCATGCGGTATCTATGCTTCCTAACTCTAAAGTAACTTGAGGACCCAAACCTATCTCTGTTTATTTACTCTCCTTTAATCATAAATTACAAACAAAACCAATCCCAATGTTCTCTCTCTCTTTTTCCGTGCTACAAATGAGACCAAACTAATGACAAGAATGGTGCACTGGTAATTATCAGAAAGATACTCCAAAGCTTGTGAAGGAGGCTAGGGCAAGTTCAAAACCAGTGAAAGCATGTTAGTATATTACATAAAGCATGAAGAGTAAAATGGAGCAGGGAGACCAGGCAAGATACTCGGTGATCAGTATGAACAACAAAACAAATCGTTGAACTTATACAGATATTTATATTAACATTATATCATGCAACAACAAACTAGAAGCAGTATTTGTGTATTTGACAGTCCAGAAAAATAAAATAAAAATAGTGATATACATATATGGCTTCATATACATATTATGCTGTTCCCGCAGTTGAATCAAGTTGAAGGTCCGAAACACGTTTCTTATTCTGTTCAATGAATTCTGCAGCTTTCTTGTCAATACCGGGATCAGCTACCCCCCAAAGACCTTTGTCTGCATCGCTGGGCCACACTCTCCCCCTTACATCACAGGCATCACAGGCATCACAGTGCCCTCCTTTGGCCTTCTTAGATTTGAAGAGGTTGAAAACAAAGAAGAAACTGAAAGAAGACTTCCTCTGCCTATTGTTACCTGCCATGACTCTTCTTGGCTGATGACAACGCTGGCTCTCTTTTGTTTTTGGCTAACAATTAATGGCTACACTCTACCTTGATGATAATGTTCAATTCACAAGGTAATATCTCAATTTATAGTCGAGGAGGCTCCCATTGTAAAACTGGTAAATAGGGAAGAATCTGATAAAGGAACAGTAAGACCAACATAAAGGGTTCAAATAATGCTGACATGGCGTGGTAATAAACGACGATTTAATGGTACCAACTTTGGCTCGGGCACATTTGCTGTGGTCCGCTAGTTTCGTACTTGACCGAAAACAAGCTTTTGTGAAGAGTACTGTCAATAATGCACGATTGTTGGCTCTGCTTTTGTACTTTCTTCTCCTCTGAAGATTCACGTTATTATTGGCACTTTTGGGCTTTAAGCACATAATTAGACATAATGAGTAGGAGAATGTTTGAATTTGATTATTTTTTAAAATAAAATTTATTTTATTTATTTAAAGTGTGTACAATTAATTATAAATTAAAAATAATTTTTTTAAAAATATATATTTTAAGTGTGTATAAATTAATTGTGAAAAAAGATTATGTTAAAAATTAATTATATATATAATTGATTTTTAAAAAAATTAATTATAAAAAAATTAATTTATGTTTGAATGTATTAGTTTATAATTAATTTTAAGATAAAAAATTTTATTTAAATTATATAAAAAAATCACTTTTATATATTAAATTATTAAAAATATATAAAAAAAATTAATAATTTTATTTAATTGAGAGAAAAATAATATTTATCTATCAAAATTTTTAAAATAATTTAAAATTACATAATTAAAAATTTCAAATACAAATTTCTTTTACAATAAATCCAAACACACACTACACGTGCATCGTGCAATCTGTACTACCAATAATCGATCTACCTGATCTGTATTTCTTTCACACGTGGAATCAATTCTTATACCAAACTGTTCAAGCCATTTCTAAAATTTAACCTTCCAGCTCGCATTTCACATCTCAGAATCTATTTGGTCTAACGTAATGCACTAGGTGCAATTTAGAATTTCCTCACAAATGGAGTTTTCAATTTTTTTTCTCTTTCCTTTATTTTACATTTCAGTGCCCAATACTATAGTATTAAAAACAGCTGGAGATCCGAAAATTTTCTCTTTTGTAGAAGATTTACCGGAGTAGTTTTGTGTTCATAGTGGCTTTACCTAACATCTCATAATCTTTATTATGGGACCGTGGTTATGACGTTATGTAGTAGAAGTTTAATTCTCATATTCTTATTTCTCATTTCCCTGAAATTTAACAGTATCTCCTGATTAAAAAAAAAAATTTGTTTTACCTAACAGCCAAGTGTTGATGTAAATTAATTGGCTGGCACACTTGTGAGCGTAGAGCCTCTTAGCTTAACCCACTAGTAAAAGCCTTTTTCAATTTTATCATTTTTACCCAATTGGAGATTTTTATCTTCCACAATCCACATCTCTTTCAATGTATTAGATTGTATTTTATTAGGTTGGCTCAACTAGCTAAAGTGTTTTAAATAAGGTTTTGTATTTTTCAAGTGTATAGTTTAAATTCCCTTGATTAGTTATCTTGTTTTGATGGTCATTCCTTCTTAAGAAAATCATCAAGTGCTCAAGGGCTACAATATAAGTAGTTTTCGTGTGAAGAAAGCCTATGAGTGAGTAGTTTTTCATATAGAAAAAGCTTATGAGTGAGTACCTTATAAACACCCCTTTGAGTGGACAACAATCTATCTTTACTATCATTTTGGTCAATTAAAAAAAATTATTAAAACTCGTCTTTACCAATCATGTACTTTTGCAAAGATTTTATAAGCGCAAAAATGTTAGACCAAATCATAAGATTATGAGAACTAGTTTATTCAATACGTAAATAACTCATTTGGTAACGTCTAACATGTTCCATTAGATAATAGGAGCATGGATGCATCATTAAATCTTGTCCTTCCATTAGTAATAAAATGACTAATGAATAAATCAAACGGTTCACAATTCACCTGATAACCGGTTATATAGGTTTATTAATAATTACATGCTAAGATCTCTATAAATATAAAATTGCATTCAAATCATTTGCAAAATAACCCTCATCCTTTATACTATTTTTTTTGTGTGCAAGAAACACAAAACAATTTTTTAAAAAATTAGGTTTTAACAGGAAAAAATATATTTATGATGAAATAAGTAAATATTTTTAAAAAATTATTTCATGAAATCCCATAATTAATTTTTTTAATTTTTTTATTTCATGATGATCATGATGTATTAAAATATGTATTAAAATTTTCTTCTAAATATCACAATTCTTAAAAATATTTTTATACAAAATTAATTCATATTAAAAAATTTTAAATAAAATTAAATGGGTGACAGGACTACTAGTCCGCCATTGTATTGCAAACATTATTAAAATATATGCCTAATCCTTGTTGGCATCACCAACATCATGCACCATGGAAGCATGAACCATAGGTCGGAAGGATGCTTACTCCATGCTTTTGGTCCTCTCGTGGCTTAAGGTGTGGTGAAACCTACACTAGTTGGAGAGCAGAGGCAATTAGTCTTGGTTATACTTGTGTGAACTATATGTTCAACAATGGTCAATCTACAGGGTATAGAAGAGTTTTTCATGATGTAATAGGTTCTTGGAAAGTTCAGGGGAGCAAAAGAAATTTCATTCTATGCACATGATTAGTATATGGTGAGGAGGTAAAGTGAGGGTGGTCAGGTGGGGCATGTAATTCTTTATATATATATTTAAAAAAAAAAAAGCATGGTGGGACTATCAGTCCTGCCATCCATTAGAAAAAAGTAAAAAAATATTAAAAGCAAAAATTTTCAAAAAAATATTAAAAACAAATGTTTAAAAAAATATTAAATTTAAAATTAATGAAAAAATAATATATATAAATTAAAAAAATATATTATATATTAAATTTTATTTTAATGAAATAAATTAAATAAAAGAATAAAATATTATGATAGTTTTAGAAATAAAAAGACAATATTTAATTTAATTTTCATGAAAAATAAATTAAAATTAAAAAATTTCCACGAAAGTAGTAGAAAAAATTAAAAATATATATTTCATGAAGGAAAAAAATTAAATTTAATATTCATGAATTCAAAATAAATAAATAAATTCTTTTATTATAATTAATAAATTCATTTTAAGGTCATGCAACAAAAAAATATAACATTGGCATATTATTCTTTTTATAAAAAACAAAAAAAATTATTAACATGGCAGTGGGACTGTGAGTCCCGCCAACTATTAAAAAATATTTAAAATAAACTCAAATCAATATAACAACAAACATTTTCAAAAGTATTAAATTTATAATTGATGAAAAAATAATATATATAAATAAAAAAAATTATTTATATATTAAAATATATTTTTATGAAATACATTAAATATAAAATACAATATCATGAAAGTTTAGTTATAAAGAAAACAAAATTTAATTTAATTTCAATAAAAATAAACAAAAAAAATAAAAAAAAATTCATGAAGACAAAAAATAAATTTTATTTTCATGTCATATAACAAAATAAAAAAATAAAAAAAACATGACTATTTTGTAAAAAATGAAGAGTTAAGCTTTAAAAAAAATAAGAAAAAACCAATTATAATAAATAATTTTAATGGAGTATGATACTCCCTCCCACTACATGTACTTGGGGTAAGTTCTTTTAAAGTTCAATGTTTACTTGGTGGAAAGTCCTTGGCTCCATTTGCATATAATTTACCAATGTTTCCAAGTTTGTTCTTTGGAAAAAGGTAATGTTTAATATACACCTAAAAAGAAGAAGAGCATCCATGTATCATTCAATATCAATCATAGATTATTACTAATAAAACTAATAAATTAATCTAACGGTAGTTAATTGTTGAAAGAACCGGTTGAGAAGGTTATTGATAATTTGCAAAAAATTCCCTCTAATGTTATTTTCATTTTTAGCCTTCTTATTATGTTTTTTTTCCTTTTTCATTTTTCTCCTTTTTTTACGACTTCATTTTTTATAATAAGAAAAAAATGAATAAATAATTGTATTCACAACTTATATAGTAACTATTTAAATTTAGATAAATTTTATATTAAAAATATTTAAGTGAATATATTCTACATTTTTTTATATGATGATAATATGAACATCTGAATGGTTGGCGGGAGTGAGTCCTGCCATGCTACTGAATTTTATTTTAGTTTTATTTATTTCATGAAAATTAAATTTATTTTGTCTTTATAATTTTTTGATTTCAACAAATTTTTTTATAAATTCTCATATATATATTTTTCACATGAAATTTTTTTTCCTCACAAAATAACAACGGTGTTCCTGTCAAATAAATTATATATATTTTACTGATAATTATATATATTTTATTTGAAAAATAGGAGTGCAAAAAAATTTATATAAATTTTTTTAACATTAATTGGGCCATGTAATTATTTTAATTTAAAAGTAATATTAAAATTCGGGAATAGGATGGCGGGACTACCAGTTTCGCCATATAATTAATTTTATTTAAAATTATATGTAATTATTTTTAATATTTTTATTAAAATTATTGTAATAATATTTACACTATTTTTAATAATTTTTTTTTAATTTTATGAACATTTTATTTAAGAAGCAAGAAAATATATATATATATATATAAACTATTAATTTTTACTAAGAAAAAAAATTTTAAAAAAATTTCGTTGTGCTTTAAATTATATATATATATAGTTATATATATATATATAATTTTAAAAATATTTATTAATACATAAAAAATTTGTTTTAGTTATTTTATGAAAAAAATTTATTTTTTTAAAATTATAGCATGACAATTAGTAATATATTATGTAATTTCTTTTTTTTAATAATTTTTTTAATATACCATCACAATTGTAATATTTTACTTTAAGATTGTCATTGAATTATTTTTTAAATTATTTTGATATGCTACCATGAAATTTAATATTTTTATTTACTTTTATATGTTAATTTTATTGTCATAAATTTTTTTATTACTTCCATTAAAATATTATTTTATTTTTTATAAAAATTTTATTTTATTTTATTTTATGTGTAAAGATGTACAAAATATGATATTTTATTTTTATTTTTAATATTTTTCATGAAAATAAAATAAAATTTATTTCTTTACAATAATGTTATTTTTTTATTTTATGAAAATTTAATTTAATTTTTTGAGAGTGTGTATGTGTGCTCTTAGATGTCAATAATTTTTTTTAAAAAATGTTGATGTCACTACATTATCTTATTATATCCTATAAATAAGTTTAATGACATACAAACAAAACTAAAATTCAATGGCAGGACTGTCAGTCCCGCCATGCATTAGAATATTAAAAGAAAAAAAAGTGTAATGAAGTCCTACCCATACATATATATGATATGTCTTGTTAATTATAAAATATTATTATTAGAAAAAAAATTTAATTACTGCAATGTTTGAAAATTAAAATAATGTTGACAGTTATAATTATAAATAAAAAAATATGAAGAAAAATTAAATAAATATCAAATTTATATTTCATGAAAAATAAATAATATATATAAAAAATAAGAATTAAATATAACGGTGATTTAAATAAATTATTACAATTAATAAAATTATTTTTTGGTCATGCAAAAAAAAAAATTAAGATAAAAATGCAAAATTGAAAATGAATTAAAGTGTAAAATTGAAGAGTTAAGGTTCCAATAAAAAAATAATATAAAACTGATTATAATAAATTATTTTGATAGAGTATGAATTCTAAAGCTCTTCTAAAAAAAAAAGGTAAAAAGTTAAGAGTAACTGGTAAGGAAGGAATAAAATGAGGGCTAAAATGAAGGAAGAGAAAAGAGCTCTTTGAAAACTCAAGCCTCAAAAAGGTTGACAAGAAACATGTACAACTTACGGTATTGACACTGTTTGTTCCTTAAAGAAACCACAAACCCACTTCGTGGAAGTCCGTAGGATTCCAAGAGCTGGCACTCATGTTGGTGATCTGCCCAAGTGTCACATCATAGATATAGGCATATAGCAAGGGATGCATTGGTTGAAGGATCTAACCACCAGGGGTGCTTAGGATCGACTCGATCGAAAATTTTCAGTTTGATTTGAAGTGTTGGGGCTGAAATTTTATCTTTCTTTTAAATTTGATATATTTTTTTTATTTTAGATTGAATCATTCCTTTTCATAATTATTATGTCATTCACTTGTGTAGTTATTAATTAGATTAAATTTTGATATAAATAAAAATTAATAAATATAAATAAATGTATATAAATAAATAAATAATAATTAAAATATTTTATAAAAAATTATTTTATATATTTAAATTAAGTTAATTCAATCAAATCCAAATTTTATTATAATTGAGTCTAAATTATGAAAATTAACTTTGTCCAAACTTGAGATCACAATCCGAGTAAGTTCAACCCGGCCATGCACACCCTGCAAACCACTGTTACTGAAGTTTTAACGTTTACCAGTTAACATTGCTTGGAAAAGGGATAAACAAAAGACCACGCCTAGTCATGAAAACGGTGAAGCGCCTTAGCTCACTGATTCTCGTTATTGAAGCCCTTAAGTAAAATGAGTAACTTAACAATGAATATTTCCTCTGAGTACTCTGCTATGTTCTTTATATTGGCAGTTGTGTAAACTAAGAGCAGCTTTTTACCCTTCTAACAGTGAGCGTACACTGATGAGAACAATGATGTAATGTATAAGGAGACTCTAGAACTGTGAAAAACTTATGTTGTTGAAAGCAGAAGATGAGAAGAGAGAATAAAATTGAAAGACTACATGTACTAGTCTACTAGATAATCTGCTCTGCTTCAACAACAAAGACAAAAACTTCGAAATCACAAAGTTATTCATATCAACTATATTTATTGTGGTTGATAAATTATAATCAATAGCTAATTACAATAGAGACACAATAATAATAATAAATAAATAAAACCGTATTATAAAATTTACTACTGCTGGGCTTGAGCTTGGCAGTGAATTTCAGACTCTGAAACCTGTTTCTTGTATTTGGCAATGTAAGCTGTAGCTCTCATGTCAATGACAGGATCAGCTACCCCCCAGCGACCTCTGTCCTCGTCACTAGGCCAGACTTTGGTCCATGGCTTTGGTCCTTCCTCATAAGCATTGTAATTCCCTTCCCCTCTATTGCTCTTAGATTTGAATATGTTGAAAACAGACATGAAAGAGGAAGACTTCCTTTGCCTGTTGTTGCCTCCCATGGTTCTTGGCTATGAAAGACACTAGTGACTCTTTGGCTAATGAGAAGAATACTAGCCTTAGTGACCAGGAAGGAACTTGAAGGAGTTGTCTTGGGTTCCATCTTTCAGGCTAGGCGTCTCAATTTATAGTACCAGGCCACCTTTGTTAAACTGAGACAAGGGTGGAGAATCTGATTCAACTACCGTAAGACCAATATTCATGGTCATAATAAGCTGATATGGAACAGTAAACAATGTTCCAACTTTTGGGAAAGGCACATTTTCTGTGGTCCGCTGGTTTCTTTCATGACTTGAGCAGTCATGGGGTTGGTGTTGGTTCTGTTCCCCGTTCAATGATGCACAATTGTTGGGCTTCTATTCGCCTCTGAATTTTAGATTCACGTTAATGTGGCACTGTTTTCTCTTTCGCAAGAAACATCTTACTGGATCTGTATGACTTTGTGTACATGTTGTACTAGACAGATACTTATGTACATGCACTAGTATTCGATATGATACATAAATATATTAATTTTATAAAAATTTAAAATATGAATATGATAATGTATATAAAATAAAATATATTTATATTTATAAATATATAAAAAATAATTTTTAAAATTAATGAAATTTTTTATCAATTTATTATAATTTTGAAAAGAAAAAAATTACAAAAATAAAAATATATTTTAAAAAAAATAACTTATAAAAATGAGATTTGAATACATATCTTAAATTTTCATGTAGTAGTAATAAATATAAATACAATAATATTATACAAATATCAATATCAAATACGATATGAATATGTCATTATTTTTGAAATATCCCATCATAATTACATATTTACTTTTTCACTAATCGGGGCAATCAAAATTCTCCTTTCTCTGTTCCGTACGTAATTTACCAATTGGGTATTGACAAGTATTGAAAATGTCACTTTTTTACTAGATTTACCAAATTAAATAGATCTGTGATCATACTAATTTTAACTAACCTACAAATTCTAGAACTACAAATTCTGGTAAGGTCTAGATTGATCTTTCAACATGTAAGATTTCACTAGACATCAGTTTTAATTATAACCTCAGAAGAACATTCTCACAGCTAGATATAAGATCGTACAATTTATAATTGTTATGGCAAAAAATAAGATTACAATAACTTGCTTATATTGTACGAATGACATATTAACTGTTCATTATGGAAGTGCCAAGATAAAATGAACGGTGGAACGCGTTTATTTCAGTCAGTTACTTGTTTACATTAACAAATAACATGCCAGAACAACATATATTAATTCAGTGTTAAGAATAAGAGTAATAGGTTATTAAGTAAGTGAAGAATGAAGAACGGAGAAAAGTAGTCAAAAAAATAGCTTTATTGATTTGGTTCATGCACTGCACTGGGGCGTAAGGTTTAAGTGTTCTTGAAATATTTTAAAACAAAAGGAGAGTAAGGTTTAGGTGTTTTTAAAAACAAAGTTGATTCTCCTTTTCTTCTAAGCTATTCTCTTCAACCGTAGAAAGTCCTTAGTGGCTTTAAACCAGTGGCGCCCAGCTACGAGAGAGAGGTTCACGCTGATATATACCAAATTGACAAAAACCACCATTGCAAGTTTTAACATACGGAGTACTAAACCCAAAATATCTGTGATTAGCAGTAAACAAGGGTATTGCTGTTGCAGGGAAATATACTTTCCTTTCCCTTTTCTTCTATCATTGCCTGCAAGCTGTCAAGTTTGGGGAATCTGCAAAATATCTCAATTAAAATATTTTGAAGGGCCAGAGTTTGGCATACCCAACTTGTACTGTTAGACACGGACCCCTATTATATTCATTCTTTGCATTAGAACTGCTATTTTAAGTTTTGTGATTATGTTTCCTTGCTGTAATCACATTTAAGCTTTAAAAGTTATGCTGAACAGAAGAATAATGAGAGTTCTGTGTTTAATACTTAAGTCACGCGCTACACTAAAACAACAATATTATCAAATGATGTCTTTACATTTTCATTCAATCATTTGTTATTGCATTATTAAAGGCCTGTTTGTTCAAGTAACACGTTGAGGTTGCAAACCAGCGTTGGGCAAAATGAACATTTTTTTCCTTTCAGTAAAAGTGACTTGGAATCTGGGCAACCTCCTTTTGTCTTTTTTAAGAGTAAACCAAACATGTTATAAAGAGTTTGATATTTTAAATAATTGTTATTATAGTTAAACTCTTTTAATAATATGTCACAATACATGATTAGATAATGACTGAAAAAGTTTTACACCTACAACTATAATAGATAAAAGTTAAATTCATGTCAAATAGTCTCCGAAAATGGGCACAAAGCCGTCGTAGTTTGGAAAATAAGTGTCACCAAAATTGAGTTTGGGTGAAATCTACAAGCATATAATGAAGAAAGTAGCTACCCAGCTATGTTGCTTATCTGCTAGAAGCCAATAATGAAAGCAGGATTCTGTGATAGCAATCTGTCTTATAACTGGAACTCTTTTGTATGATGGTTACATCTTTGTAATATTCTGTAACTCTTCAACCTTCCACCATCAATAAGAAACAACAAAATTCTACCTTTTTCTTTCCGAGGTTTTTCTGCAGAAAGTATATGCCTGACCAAATATACATGGAAAAAGACAAAACGAATGGGAACTTCGTGTTTTACCCTCAGAGCAGATAATCATGCTATTCATTCTATTCTATTTTTACTGGTTGTCAGCCTGATCAACGAGAATTTATCACAATGGCTGTAGTGAAAGGTTATTTTGAATGATCTAAGATCAATAACCCACTTAAAGCAAGGTGGAACCAAAGGACACTTCGTTGTCTAATGGTTACTATTAAATTTTTAATCCAAACGTTTCAAGCCCTTCCAATACCAGTAAACAAAGGAGAATTAGGTTTGGATGCAGGTTGCTTTCGATGTTGTAGTTTATTCTTTTCCTTTTCTAATTCCCTATCTTATATATCCAATATCAATTTTGTACTGATCTTGTGATCTAACTTTCAAATATTCGCATCTTCAAAGAAAAGCTATATAATTATTTTAAAGGATCATCTATTTTGTTTTTAAAGTTTAAAAAAATGTAAAAAAAAAAGAGATTTGTTAAGTACTAAAAAAATGTACCTAAATAAGGTTTGCTAAGTACTAACTTTTGCAAAGATGATTGCGGCTTATTCTTTTCCATTTTATTTTGCCTTGTCTAAAAAAGAAGGTACAAATAGATAGAAGAAAAGGAAAAGGATATAAACAAAGGGCTCGTTACTAGTAGTAATCAATTAGAGAGTGTCCCTCAGGCAGGCACATACGAACTTGGAGCTAGGCTCATATTATTCATATGTTTTCTTCTCTTTGCTATATATATTATTAATATTGATCTAATTTTTTTATCCACTAATATGAGCTACGTACACATTCAAATCTTATTTTCATAAAATAGAGATGTGAGTTGTAATTTTTGTATCACATACACCATTTATTGATCAATTGCACAAGTTGAATGGTGCAGTGTGTTGTACACAAGAACTTTCCTCTTGATCGTTATTTTCCCGTTGTTCATTACAGAGCATGCATTAAAATATTTTTACTGTTTGATTAATAATAACAAGTTCACCTCAATTTGTATTTGGGTTTGTATTTTCAAATGTCTATGCTTAATTAATTTTTGTTTCGCATTTAAAATTTCTTAATAATTCCTAACCTAATTAAAATTCAAAAAATCATAGTTAAATTGCTCAAGGTCTTTGATTTATTAATCATTTATCCAGTCCTCCGGATGAAGTTTTACAATTTTAAATACATTAATTATTTGAAAATAATCCATTACTATAATTAGAAAATTCACAAGCATATAACTTTTCTTTGCCATAGATCTAGATGTGATTATATTATGTTAATTAGTTATGTATAGGAGATTCTACATCAGCATCCCATGAACTGGATAAATTACTAATTCAGCCAATGCATATGTTCATTCAAAAAGTATATAATTAATTATCCACAGAGATTTAGAATTTGAGATGGTGTGAAGTCACCTTGAACCTATTCTTTAATTAGAAAAATAAAATACATTGGATGATCATTTTTTTATAGAATTTTCCAGCTGAATTTATACAGGCTTCTTAGGTCTTGAACAAGGCCCCCATTGTTTTTTTGGGGCGAATATGTTGGCCCAAACAAGAAAAAGGATTCCAAGACCCACATAAACTTGGGCTAGGAAAGCCCATCCTCCTCTTTCTTTTTGTTTTAATTTCCAAAAAAAAAAATAGTTTTAAATTTTTAATCCGCTCATTATTCCCTTCAATCTCATCTCAATATCTTATGCGGGAAGACCAAGCGTTGAAATCAAACCGGGACGAGATCCAAGCAGCGATCTTTTGCCAGAACTCGATCTCTTATTTGTATCATCAAGGTATTCCCTTTCTCACACTATTATTATACCCTAATCTTTGTTTTATACTCTGATTACTGTTATACTTGGCGTTGCTGATCGTAGACTGTTTAAGCTTGGGTTTTCTGAATTTTATTCGGATTTTGGTTTTCTAACGATTTTCTATATTGGGTTTTGGTTTAATTTATAAAGGGTGGTTAAAAGCCCTATCTTTTCAAAGTGGGTCGGTTAGTTAATTGAATTCTAATTTCTAAGTACCCGTAGCTCGTGTTTTCAGATGTCCTTATAACCATTAATACTGAGGGAGACACTGACACTAGTGTGGTAGATAATTTTAGCTGCTGGGTGCCCTCTATTTAAATAAGTCTTCATCAATCATCATAGAGTATTGTATCATCATGGTGTTATTCGTGTACAGCTGACCCTGTATCAATCATTTTGAGTGTAACTCTTCATATGTATTTGGATGCTTTGAGGGTGGCCATTGTATTTCACTGTTTGACAAGATTGAAGACCATTTAGTGTTGGGTTCATGCTGTATGCACTTCTTTTGATTTTTTATTTTTATTTTTTGAGCTGAATCAAGTAATGAATGCACCCACTCTCCCTAGGAATAAATCTTTTCATCTTATATTTGCTTCTTGTGACTTGGGTAGATACAAAATGAACTATCGATGGACCAGTGGTAAGCAGGAAACTGGTGGCCGTGACAGGAGGCAATATAAAAAGGAGCAGGTAATAGATATATATATTTTTTTCCAAATGGAGTCCCTTTTTTTCCTGCCCTTCTCAGAAGCTGTTGAGTTGTATTTATCTTTATACTAGTTAAAGCCTTTAAAATTGTATCTTTTTTATACTGGTAAAATGATAATGTCACCTGGCTTGCCTTTAACTATAAGATAATTTTTATTTTGTTTCCCTTTTGTTATTGAGATGAATTACTTTTACAGGCATATCAAGACTCCCTTATTGAGGATTTGTCAGAGGATTTTCGATTGCCAATCAACCACAGGCCAACAGAAAATGTTGATCTGGACAATGTAGAACAAGCATCTTTGGACACACAGTTAACATCATCTAATGTTGGCTTTAAGCTTCTCCAAAAGATGGGATGGAAAGGAAAGGGTCTTGGGAAGGATGAGCAAGGTTTGTCATTTGTTCAAACAAATGGTTGTACTTTGTAATCACTTCCTTATAATATTTGTCAATTTGTTCCTCTCTTCCATGAACTTCCACATAATGCCTATAGCCATTGTTTTAGCTTCTGGTATGCTGCATGAGTTGTCTTGATTCCTCGAGTATCTCCCCTTCCCCCTCTCTGCACATCTCTTTTGTTCCTCCTTAGTGTTCCTTCATCCAGTTTTTCTTTTGCTTCTGCTTTCTCCTTCCCTTCTCCTCCATTCCTAAGGAGTGGGGAGAATGAAAGAAAAACTATTTAACATGACCTATATCTTATTGTGGTTCTGATTAGCTGAAAGATTTTTTTTCTTGGTCTCATATTGCTGTGACATCTAATACTTATGAACATTTAAAACTAATCAGACTTCAGAGCTTGCTGTTGTTGGTCCTCAGGACTGCTATAGATAAACACTTAGTACTTTGTTGTTAGTAATGGCAATGATTATTGTAGTTTTTTGTTGTCTTGTTCCAGTATTTATATTGATTTTATATTTGTATACAATAAGGATAGTTCTAAATCTGACCTTTAGCACCCTAGTTAATGCTCTACAAAGTATTATCATAAGCTTTTTGTCTTTTTTGGAGAAGAGTTGTGTTTTTCTCTAGTCTACTGCTTGATTATTTTGTTTATTGGATTACCAGTGTGTTTGCACTTGCCTCTCATTGTAACAGAGCCTTTTAGCAACTAGTTCATTTATTACTTCCTTTTTGTCAGTATTAATTTTATATTTTCCTATATGTGGGATGCTTTTGCTGAAAGTGATTTGATTTTAATGTTGTCCTTGATTTTAAGTGCTTTATCTTGGTTTTTCAAATTGTCCTTCTTTACTTGTGTGCAGGAATCATTGAGCCAATAAAATCTGGGATTAGAGATCCAAGATTGGGGGTTGGTAAACAAGAAGAAGATGATTTTTTCACGGCAGAAGAAAATATCCAGCGAAAAAAACTTGATGTTGAGTTAGAGGAGACAGAGGAACATGCGAGGAAGCGGGAGGTATGATTTATAACTTCTTAGTAGTTGCTCTTAGTCCAAAAATCATATAGTAGTATTGAGGTTGATGTTTTACATTTTCTCAAACCTGCACCTAGTAGCAGAAGGCAGCGAATAGCATATATGCATGTCTTTTTACCGGATTGGTATGTCATAAGGAACCATCAAGTTTGGAAGTTCTTGAGAATTTCCTGCAGTTTTTATTACCTGGTGGCTTCTTCTGCCTGCTTCGTGCACATTATGAAAATCCAGGTGTTAGCAGAACGCGAGCAAAAAATTCAAACTGAGGTGAAAGAAATCCGAAAGGTGTTTTATTGTGATCTCTGCAACAAGCAATACAAATTGGCAATGGAATTTGAAGCACACTTGAGCTCTTATGATCACAATCACAGAAAGGTAGACAATTTAACTAACCCTAACTTGGTTCTGCTTTTGTTGACTTGAATCCCAAATTGGCTTAATTTTTTTTTCTCCTAATGCAAAATCCTTGATGGGGAATACAGCGTTTCAAACAAATGAAGGAAATGCATGGTGGTAGTAGTCGGGACGATAGGCAAAAGCGAGAACAGCAGCGTCAAGAGCGAGAAATGGCCAAGTTTGCTCAAATGTATCCTTTTGCTCTTATACCTGATACACTTTTTTGTTTAATCTTTTGTAAAATTTTCTTTTTATTCCTGCCTCCTCCCTCCTTTTTTTGTTTTGGCTATGGGAGGGTGGTTGGCCTTGGCCAGGGAATTAATATTATAGTTTTGACTACCTTCTTCCCATGTCATCTTGGTTTTTGGATTCCTTAAATGTCAATTAGTGCTGATGCTCAAAAGCAGCAACGGCTTCAACTTCAACAAGAGTCTGGATCAGCATCAGTTTCCTCTGAATCTAGAACTGCTACTGCACTTACAGATCAGGAGCAGCGAAATACTTTGAAGTTTGGGTTTTCTTCCAAAGGCAGTGCTTCTAAGGTTTGCCCAACTTTCTTTTAACTGCAAGTAGATGTATCAAGGGTTTGAATAGAAGTCAGCCATTGACCTCGTAGTAATGGGGCATGCTTACAGTTTTCATAGACTTCTATCATTGAGTACTTCATCTTATTTTGTTCAAATTCAAGTCTTAACAGTTTCATCCCTGCAGATCTATTTAATGTTGCTTTTGCGTTCTTACAAAGTCCAGGTTTGTGCCTAATATGTTTATATGCTAACACCATTTTTTTCTTTTCCCTAACTTTTGCAGATCTCGATTGGCGGTGGTGCCAAGAAGCAAGATGTTGCAAAGAAGCAAAATGTTTCTATGTCCTCCATATTCAGTAATGATAGCGATGAAGAATAGTGGAACCATACTATATGCAGTTCTGAATCAGCTTTGTACCATATCACCTGCGTGGTTTTGGTTTAATATGTGAGCTTTATTTGGAATTTGCCACCATTGTCAGTTTAAGAGAACCATATGGGATTCTATATTGATTTGGAGAGTTGAGTGCAGACTATGTATTAGAAAGAATTGTACCTGCTTATCGATGTGACAGTGCTATGTTTGTGCAAGGATTATGTTTACGTGAGTGACATGATGATGTTAGCCTCCATTGATATGTGAATCACGGTACCTAGCCCTTGGCCAACAACATAGATGTGTAGCTTCAAATATATCGTTTAGGGATGGTAATTGCCTGACTAAAATTAAATGTATTATCTACTACACAAAAGTGATGAAACCTACCAATGTAAAAGTTCGATGCTTTCTCCTAATGTGAATCAATTATAATATATTAACCTGTTGTAATGGGTAGCAAGGACCTGGTTATAGGTTTATCCAAGATTCTAGTGTTTCTAGCACATGCAAGGAGGCTGGAGATTGAGGCCTGTGCTATGGGCCAAATTCCATGTTCTCAAATTCTATGTTAATCAATACTAAAAAGGATCATATAGATTGACTGCTTAGGATGGTATTAGAGAAATCTTAGGGCAGTAGCATAGCCTGCAAATTTGTTTGTACTCTGTCTTCTTCATCATTTTTTTTTACAGCTGATTTACTTCATTCTCCTATTCATAACTTATTTTTAAACTTGTTTAACCCAACCCTGATTTACCCGCAGAACACTACCATTATAAAAATATCATACCAATAGATTCTATAAACACAAGAAAATGGTAAAAAAAAATAGCACCAGAACCTTTGGTCAAATTCAGGCCAGGAAAAATCCATTCGAGATGGGAAGATATTATGATGACTAAACGCGAGGTCAAACCTTTCTAAGCTTGAAGCCACTACAGATGCTGCTGCTGAAATTCTGAGACTGCAGATGCAGAGATCTCAGTTGGGTACAATAATACGAACTCTTCATAACTTAGTCACGATGATATTGAAAAAAACTCAGGTGGCAGGAATGTAAATTGAAGTTATATCTTTATATTCATCCTTATGATGCGATAAATTTGTTCGAGGTCCTTTGCTAGAAACTGAATTTGCCAGCGAGCATATGCATTAATTGCTATATATATTGCAACTTACTACATGGTGTATACTGTAGGCCACAACCTGCAGGGCGTTCATACCAACTGTGAGTTATTATGGGACTGATGCAAACTTGGTTTGTTTTTTTGAGGGGGGGGGGGGGGGCAGAGTTTAACGAATTAAAACAGTATTGGCATTTCTCTTTTTCAAAAGAAAGTCATTCCAGCAATAACTAGAGCCTGACGGAGGAACATCAACATCACGACACCCCAATTAGATCTCCCATGTTCTTTTAGAACACCATGTCAGTAGTGATTTTGAGCCTCATCCATTGCAACCATCATTGGCTAGAGAAAAAGCTAGGTGGAGCTTTAAGGTTTATGTCTTCCATTGCCATCCGCATTGGTATTAGGTATAGCACGTAAAGAGAATCCTAATTCAAAAGAAAAAGGAAAAAAATAGAGTAATTCTATGGCTCAACACGGAAAGGAATAAAAATGGTTCTTTCATGTAAAAGCACACATGATACTTCCAAGTTGATATTTTCATGAATTATCGTACGTGCATAGATAAATACATTTATGAATCCATAAAGTGAACCTGAGCTATAGTAGTTATAAAAGATAATTTACAACACAAACAAAATTATTAAAATATTCTTAAGATAATCCCCCAGGAATCTCATTAAGCAGCTTCAGCAAAACCAAGTTGGAGATTCCCGTAGTCAAAGACGGTGTGATATACCCTCATGAAAACATCACCAAGAATCCTGCAGGCAGATAATAGTATCAGAAAAAGGGACAAATCGACAAAGCTTAGAAGAACATGTGATGCAATTTACTTCATGCACGGTTGTTCTGTACCATGCAAGTGAATGCATATATGATTTTAAATTGATAAGCATGATAAAAAGGTTATATACCAGAGTGGACCCCGCGGAGGAGGAAGATCAAAAGCAATGAACCCACTAAGGCAGACTTCTGTAATGCCTTCTCCGGTTCTCAAAACATACTGAAAGTACAGAAAGCATTTGTAGAATCAAAACAAAAAACTCACGAGTTAGACTTAGTCTATAGATAATAGCATAATTTGTAGTTCAATCTGCTCTTCAATTCAATGATGTGCCCACGTCTTTTGGAATGTTATGACTGGTAGTTTTTCTTTGAACTTTAATTCCATATTTTTACCAAAAAGCAAAGATATTCCCAAATTTATGTAGGAACTTCCTGACCCCAATGTTCCTTTGACACTTACAGTACATTCCTGGGAGTATAATCATCTACCACAGCCACAATGAAATTTGATTTATCAAAAGCTCAAACCCTAACCTGCTCTGGAGTGAGGATGAAAGGTTTATCTCCAATAGTGAACGTAATGTTTGGCATTTGAGAAAGACTATTACAGCTTATTACTGACTCTCCAGATGGACTTGGCAGGCTCTCGCACAGCTGCCAATGATAAAAACAAATACTCACTACACCATATAAAAATATACACTACAACTTTAGCTTGTGGACAGGATGATTCAAAAGGCTTACCTGATTCACATAGTTGAATACTTTTTCCTTGTTTGCCTTTTGTCTTAATTGATTCTGGATCCAAACCACAAGCATCTGACAGGAAGAACACAAAGGACTATCTCTAGCAGACAACTCTCTTTGTTCCTTTCCAGTCACCATCTCAATTCCAGTGCTGCACAGTATTAGGATTCAAAGTAAATTTAGCAGTCTGTTTCAGCCAAAATCTGATTGCAGTATAAGCGAGAGAGGTTAGGACCTAAACTCTCCCAGTGGCAAAATAAGAAATTAATAAACTAGTAATTGTAATGGAGGTTCCTTGATAAATATTTCTGCAAAAAAAACTCGTGTTTTTTTTCTTGCATATTTGCTTATCCTTGGCATTGATACTTTTGAGCTTTTTAATCAGAAAGAATCATCAAGCATCCATCCAATATCTTCAAATTATTACCTAATAGATGTGCAATGAAACAAATAAGGCATACAATGGAAGCAGAAAGTAAGACATTGATAAATAAAAGGATCATCAAATAAATTGAACTTCCTAACCTTTTAGATTGATCCCTTTTGGCAGCACATAAACCAACTTGCGAACATATGTCAGCAGGTTGTACCTGCAGATCAACATCAAACTCATTTAGGTCCAAGGAGTGGAAATGCAAATACGAAAAGATCAGGGGATGCAAATCAAGAACAAAACAAAAACTTTATAGGGAAGGCAGAAAAACTTACCCCTGATACTAAGAGATCCCATATCAACTCTCCATATTGAGAAACAACTTCCTTACATTCTACACTTAGAACTCCTTCAGCTCCAATAGCATGGTTGATTTCAGTCACAACATGCTGAAATTAATTTACAGTCAACAGAAGTTATAAATGAAAATCTATAAGAAAGAAATTTTCAAAAAGATGGAAGCACATACGGTTGGACCAGCAAGCAAAGATGTTCCTGAATCCACAATAGCAGCACAGCCACCCTCACAGGCACCTAAAATTAAAATTGATATATTTCAGAATTAGATACTCTTTGTAATCAAAGCTTACGGCAACAAATAAAAATAGATGTAAAGATACACTTTGCAGACAGATCAGATTTCTTTAAAATATACTAAAGTAAGAGAAAGGGAAAACAATACACTCCAGATTTGCTCCTTATACCATATTCTAAATCCTTTCAACTACTCAACCACGCCCTTATTTCTCAGTAAATCCCCAAAAGAGAACTTTCTTATTGTAAAGAAACAACAAAATCACCTGTTGAAAGACCTCCAATGAGAAAATCTCCCATTTCAATCTGAAAAAGAAAACTTTCATGTCAAAATTTCCTGGAGTAAATTTTACATTTTAAAAGAATTCCCGATCAAACTAAATTTTGTTTTGCTAACCTGCCAGTAACCTTTTTGAGTAATTGGAACATAAGTGTGTTTTCCTTTGAAGTGCTTTGGATCAACACCTCCAAAAACTATTTCACCGCCCTTTTTTGCCTTTGGATCCCCATTGAGCCAAAAAGAGAACACCTCCTCACTTACAAGATCTTTTTCCACCATATTGTACCTGTGATTTTATAATGGATCAGTAAATTAGAGGCACAGAAAAGATCCCACATACTTCACTCTAGCATTGAAATCAGATGCAAATGAAACAACAAAGGTCGGGACGAAATATACCATACTGGCACAGCTTTGGCAACTGAGATCTCCTGAAACCCAAGCCCAAGTATTCCATCAAACTTTGCTGACAGAAAGGAAAGACTTCCTTCTCGGGTAGCCTCGATGAAATCCTACAGTTTATAATAGCGAAGCTTGTAAGTATTGCTGCAAAACTGTACGGTCAATGTTCAAGAGGAAGATCATAAATAAAGTACTCACTTGATTCTTGACAACAGCACTGCCAACTTTAACATGATCTTGACTGAAGAAACCAGATATTGATCCAGATCCATAGCTTATTTTACATGATGTTCCTGCTCGACAAGTTGATAGGTGTAATTAAACTAATATTAAATGGCATATCTACGGTATACAGTATCATGTAATTTAATGCTTGCATCTGCCACAGCACTGCTATAATGAACATGAATAATGAGAAGCTGGCATTACCATTTTTGGCATATGTTTTGGATTTCTTTGACTTGTACCAATTATGGGTATAGCAGGCAAGCTGCAAGTGAGCGTTAGTCAATAGGATACGTTTATATGTACATAGTTGTAAAGAACTGAAGACACAGAAGTTAAGTTGAACTTACAGAAAAATAGCACTTTGATGATGGAACCCAAAGGTTGGAACTACCAGTATCAAATATGACAGTAAAGGTCTGTGGGGGTGTGCCAATTCCAATCTCACCAAAATATTGTGCATCCAAATAATTCTTCAAAGGTACTATATCTTCACCATTTGACTTACCAATATACTGATCATGTGCACCCAGCATTGGTCTGCCTGATCTTAGCTCTTCTCTTACCTTTCTAGCAGCATTAATACTATGAAGATCTAGAGGCCTCTTCTTCAAACCAATTCTCAGAAGTCCACAGGATAAAGAAGGAAGAATGGAGCATGTTAAAACCCACAAACAGAAAGCCAACCACAAATGCTTGTGCCCCATAGTCAGGGAAAATCTGTCGGACAAGGTAATCTGAAAGTAAGATGAGCTTGATACAGTCCTAATTTTACACAAAGGCAAGCAACC
Organism: Styphnolobium japonicum; assembly: GCA_023212625.1. NCBI lineage: Eukaryota > Viridiplantae > Streptophyta > Magnoliopsida > Fabales > Fabaceae > Styphnolobium > Styphnolobium japonicum. The sequence continues at coordinate 6,108,337 of JALBWW010000002.1, read as the reverse complement.
ATGAACCACGGAAGGAAATGGACCGTTAAGACACTAAGTCCTTGTAGTCAATTTTTTACACTACCAGTATAACAGATAAATAGATATCTAATCAGATAACTAAAAATAAGATAATATAGAACTGTTCTCTGCAGATATTCAATTATTCAGGCAGTAATTACTCCTAGGATCATGTTCATGTCAAGGCTAAATGAGAAACTCATTGGCTTCCAGTAACTCTTGCCTACAGAGCTAGAATATGATCTTCTACTTCTAGCCAAAAAAATTGATAAAAAAAAAACCCAAAAATTAAAATGAAAGAAAGAAAAAAAAAGCATTCAGCCAACAATAACATGTACCTTTTTCAGGTTTGGTCAACGAGGCAGAAAGGAAATGCTATTGCTAAGATCTTCACCAACAAACCTTATAACCAACGTTATTAATGAGATGCGTAGGATGCATCCCAAGTTACTTCTTATATGGAAAAGGATCCTCTATAAGAAGGACTTGTTCAGGTAGAAATTAGTGGAATCTTGGGTCAGCAGCACTGCCTGCTAATTTGCCTGTACTCTGTCTTCTTCATCTTTGCTTTTTTTTTTCAGTTTATTTATATCTTTCTCCTTTACGTAAGTTATTTCTACAACTCATAAATATAAAGGATTAAAGGTCATGGAAAACAACGAAAGAAATGATTTTTTTTTTTTTTGGCAAACAGAATCACTTCACTCTACTTCTGTAACAATATCATACAGATCCCTGATACCCACATGCCAAATATACGAATATATACAACAAAATAAAAAAAGAAAAAGAGAAAAGAGGGCCAGATGACAGATAAAACATGTTTACACAGATAACTTGAGCCACACCAAATACAGGACAGGTCAAATCTAGTGGAAATCTGAAGAAAATATATTAATGGAGAGAAATCAACTGGGTTGAACTCACTATGTTTCAAGATTAAAAAAACAGAAAATTAAAACTGAATCAAACCAAGTACAGGACAGGTCAAATCTAGTGGAAAAGATGTTACTGGATAGAAATCAACTGGGTTGAACTCACTGTGATGATCAAATGACTAAAATAAAAATAACAAAAAAATCAAACCTTTCTTAGCTTGAAGCTACTAGAGATGCAGATGCTGCTACTACCAAGGCCCCAGAGCTGAAATGGAGAGAGCGGAGATGAGAGAACTCAGTTGGACGCAAGGATGCGTACACACAAAAATAGGAACTAGGAAGGTCGTTTATTAATAATGGATGTTCACTATAAACTTTTTTCGTCTGCTACCATATAAATAATATTAAAACCATAATATAAACTGCTATAAAAATATCTGCTTGGTTGACAAACGCGAGACTACGCTTCTTTGTTTGTATCGTTTGTTAGGAATAACTTGAACTAACTGTAAAACTATCTTTTCTTTTCTTTTTTATTAAACAAGGTGAAATTATTTTAGGATTAAATTTTCATCTGTTACCAGCACAAAAACTTTAACACTGTATGCATTACTTATTTAAAATAACCGTTTAAAGTTTTTATTTCATGAAAAAATCTTAATTACTACAACCATGTTATGTAAGTTATAAATTTTTTTATATTACCTAATTAAATAATAATGTAAAATAATTTTATATTATATTAAATTAAAATTAAACCCATTATCTTAACTAAAAAAAATGCTACCCGTGTTACTTACCGCAATAGCTTTTATTTATTTTTTCCTTCAGTGATAATACTACCTTTTATTTTTTTATTAAAGATTTATTTAATTATATTTATGTGGAACTTATGCAGTAAAATGCTAGATTGGTAAGTTCTGCATATTGGGAGTGATTTTTTAATGATACTGATAGTAATTGTAATTATTATTTGATCCACCATTTAAGAATAAAAATATAAAATAATTATCTCTTCCATGGTGTAGCACATTATAAATTTAAGTGATAATAAGGGAAGGATATATAACATTGATAACTTTCCATTTCATAATAATTAGGATTCTTTTATTTGCAAATGATGTGAAACACGAATAGATCTTGCAAGTAGTTGTCGTGTCTCATTCCATTGCACCAAGAAGAATAATATGGAGATATTATCATCTTAAATGTTTCGTAAGGTTGAGAAAGGAAAATTTAATTTATTTCATTTCAGCTACGCATCCGGGGTTTTTCAATATTTTTTATTAATAAAAAAATCAGTTGTGGTTTGTGGTCATATTTTCATATATGTCAAGTCTCGAGCCAAAATTATTTGGGGGAAATAATGTGATGGAAATATTCCTGCAGGAGAAGGTGGTGGTTTGGCAGTTGAAGTGTAAGACTTATGAAAAGTAATAGTTTAATAAAGATCTTAAGGATACGAATACCATATGGACACGTGCAGCAAATTTCAAAATATTTATTAAATTTCAATTATCATTTTATGTCTTATCTATATTAAAATATTTATAAATAGTATTTTTAGTTTTTATTTAATTATTCTTGTGTGTTAAACTGTTCAAGACACAAGTTTTATCTATATTATTATATAAAAAAAAAAATTTTATGATTTTTCATTTTAAAAGAAATTATTAAATAGATACATTAAATTATTTAATTGTTTTTTATTTATTGTTGTTATTTTAAATTTTTATTTTTATTTGTATAAAAAATTATTAAATTTGTATTGTTATATTATTAATTATTATAAATTAAAACTAAATATTTTTACTTAATATGATAATTATATAAATTTATCCTCATACACTCTTTACATATTTATATATATGTCAATGAATAAAATCATAGTTTTATTATAATTTTTTTAAATATCTAAATTGTGTATATATGTCAAATAGTCTATGTAAGTGTCTTTTCTCATTTTCATTACATTCTTTTCATCTTACTACATCTCTTCTGCCTTTGCCGATCAAGGATATCCTGTTAACGTGGAAGCAATAATACGATCATATTCATTACACATCCTGTCAGGAAATTACCTCGAACTTTCGCAGAACGTTTTAACGGTTTTCTTTTCTTTCCCCTTTTTTGGCTGAAAGTATTTTGTTTTGTCGTGATCCAAAGTAAAGCAACAGGGTTGGTTGGCTACCTGATAATTACGGAATACCGAACACCAGCTACTATTTTATTTTCCTATTGGGCCTGATAGTGGGCTTCTCGTTCACTAACCCAATCCATAATAACTCTGGCCCTTAAAACAGTGCAAGATGCGTTTAAATTTTCGAAAAATATATGTTGCCAACAAAAATCTTAAGGTTATTTTAGTAACTTTAACATTTCTCTATCTCGTCAAATCAAAGATATCCAAAGTTTTGTGTAATATTGTTATTAAAATTGGATAAGAATGGATGACCCATTTAATTTAATTGTGTTATAATTCATTCATATAATGAATTTGTTATAATTCTTCTTTCTTCATGTCCTTCTCAAAAGTCTTTGATTATATTTTTCAATAACAAATGAAGGATGTTTTTAGTTATAGGAATCAAATATGTTGTTCTCTTTTGCTGTTTTTTTAATTAAATACTAATAATTAAATTAAAAAAATATGAATAATTAAAAGAAAAGTTATTGTTAATTAAGATAACAAAATTATTAAAATATTATCATTTAATTAAGGTAACAAGAAAGATTATCATCATTTAATTAAAGAAATAAGGAAAACAAAAACAAAAACAAAAAAGATAACAGATTTGAATAACGGTTATATGTTTCCAAATGTTATAATATCATGTTTTCAAGTCGTCGAAGGATTATGGTGAAAGACAAGAGGGGACTTACGTATTTTCAATGCAAACAATAGTGTCATATATTTAATTCATATGCCAGATTCTTACAACTTGGGATAATGGTGTATGCAATGCACTGAAAATTATGACTTGTAATTGTGGGGTTGAATATTTTAACGACTTTGCTCATATGCCCAGTGATGGGCAAAACCATTACTAAGAGAATCTCAATATAAAGCATGATGTAATGTATCTCTTTATTTTATTGGCAGAATGATGGAGTCGGTAAATCAAGCTTATGTTATTGGATTGAGCAGAAATTGAGGAATGATAATTAGTTAATTAAGTCATATAATTAATATTCATTTAATTAATTAATTAAATTATTATTTGCGTACTGTATGTTCGATACCTCATACCAATCCAACTAGGAGTAAAAGAAGGCAAATGCAGCAATGGTGACAATTGAATTCATTAGCACATCACTTATTTAGTTCATTCATATTTAAATTTAATTTAATTCATTTAATTATAATAATAAAATTAATAAAATTTAATTAATAGATGATTAATAAACTAATTAAAATATCTATTAAATATTCAATGAAATGTTAGCCTTTGAAAATTAAGGTCTCATTTGATATATTTGATAATGAGGACATGATAACACAAAGAAATATTATTAAGTTTTAAGAAATGTTTGGTGTTATCATCAAATAGAACAGTCAAATCAATTCCAACAATTTTATCCTATTATAATAAGATAATCTTATCCTCTCACTCACTATGAAATATAACCAAATAAACATTTTATTCCAACTCTACCCTTATCTATCATCTCTCCCACCTTCATTCTTTTTCACTTTTATGACTGTCTTTTCCAATCACCATTCGAGGAACAACTCGGCGATAACCACCTTCTTCAACCACCACCATCTTTACTAGAAAAGTTCTCCAATTTGGTTTAGCTGCTGGCGTAGCTCCTTCCTCATCCCATTGAGAGAAAAGTCTAAAACATATAAACATCATTCGACTTTTCACAAAAAGCACTTGACCAAAGTGGTCGCTCTTGTATGGCAGGGTATTAGTATGGAGATCTTTATGACATATTTAATTATTCCATCCATAAGCTTTATACGCTGGAGATGTTGGAAGAAAATGAAATCGAAGGCAAATCAAAGCTACAACACAAGCTCAAAGGCAAATTCGAAGCCCATTGGCCATGAATTCGAAAGTGTAGAACAGGTTTGTGGTGTTTAATATAAAAAGAATAATTTTGTCATAAAAAATATTTATATATACATTCAAATTATTTATACAATAATAGACAAATACATGATAGTATAAGAATTTATCAACTCTTTTATACAATTAGACAATATTTTATTATTTTATACTATCTGACCTTATATTATTGTGTACATTAAACAAGGCCTAAGATGTTAGATACCACTACCAGTGAGTGCGTGAAAAATTATTTTTGAAAATACAATTTTTATAATTTTTTTGATATCAAACTAAGCGATCTTGACATTATTCACGTTAACCACACACATATATATATATACACTGTTATTCACATAAAAGATACATTTTAAAAAAATATATGATTTTTAATAAGTGAGTTATTCATCTATATTATCTATTAAAATAGATTAATAAAAAAAGTGGATATTTTTTTACTAGAATGAGTTATGAATATATTTGATGATTTTAACAATTTTTAAATAAATTATAAATAAATTAACGATTTATTATTTATTCATCCAATACGGTCCAATTTAAAATTTATTCAATCAAATCATTTGTCACCCAAAAAAATACAGAGATGAATAATATATAAGAAAAAACACCCTTAAAAGTTACTTTGTAGGTTGCTGCTTGTTTTTCATTTCGCTTCCCAATTGGTCATTGATGTGGTAAATCAGAACGCAAGTATACGTTATCGCAAATCTAGTAATATAGTTGTAAGAAAGTGTCGAACCCACAGGGATTAATTCTAAATTTAACTATCTATTAAAAGTTTACAAAACTCAATCTTATTTAAACAACTTAATAAAAGGAAGTGTTATGAAAAATTAAAAAGTAAAGTATACAACAAGAAGAATTTAATGATCAAATTAACCAAGCCTAGGATTGCAATTATTCCTCACACTTTACTTGATTCATTTACTTCTATCTAAGATCAATTAATTATCTGAATTGTTAACTAGAAATCCTTAACTTATCTATAAGCCTCTTTCGATGGTCAAATAGAAATATCCTTAATTAATGATAAACTATATGTCTATGTCTATCAAATAATCAAGAATTCATTAAGTTCCGATTTCATTAATAGTTACATATGTCATATAGGTATATGTCTATCCTTTATGAACTCAAGGCTTTCGCACAAAGATCATATGTTATCTTACTTAGATCTAAAACCAAAATCCCTTTGTCAAGTTGCTTAAGGTTTATCAATTCAATTTAATTAATGGCCAATTAATTAAAAGCATTAAGAACAAGTAAGATAAACAATTCAAGATAATCAACCTACTCTCGGATATGATAAACGAATCAAATTACGTGTGAGTTCAAATTGCAATCCTAGTATAGAAATTTAGCTACTCATTATATTAAAGGAAACAAAAGAATAAGTGAAAAGCATGATAGAAATGAAAGTGGTAGTTTGGTATTGACAAGAACACAACGGGCTAGAGTTTCGGGATTTACTTTAAACAAATTGGAAGATCTAACCTTGAAATCAAAGTATAAATCTCACAATTTATCAAAGTATCACCCCTAACTCAAACTACAATGAGAGAATTCAGAAATGGGATGCCCTTAAGTGTGGCAAATGCCTTCCTTTTATAGGCAAAGGCTAGAACTATTCAATTACAATTTTGTCAAATCTCTTTGCACATGGGTTGAAATTTTAGCTCCGAAGATTATCAAATTCGTCATTGCTCCCGTCATAATTTGGAAATCTTCTCTTCATGAAAGTTGTAGCACATGCAGTCGTGAAGAACATGTCAAAAGTTCAGCCAGATCTAACGGTTGGATCTTGAGATCTGACCATTTTGCCGAAACTACTCAGATTATATCAAAAATGACAGCCACCAACTTGTTGCCTAATTTTGACCCACTTCCGGTGCTAATCTGGAAATCTTCATTTCTAGGAAAGTCATAGAGAATTATGTCATGCATGACATATCAAAATTTCAGCTACATCCAACGGTTAGATCTTGAGAAATCACCAAATAACCGAGTATAGGTTTGAGCAGAAATTTTCTGATTTGTCCTGAATTTGATGTAACCCAAAATTCGAGTTTAGTCTTCATTTCTCTTCTGTTTGAGCTATACTGATATCAACATCCAAGTTCATGATATTTTGGTTCAACAACTGCTTTGAATAGTCCTTGGGTGTTCTGCTCAATTTGTAACAACATAACCAATATATGAGGAATTATGCAATTTTCACTTCATATATGCAATAATTTCATACGAATAGACCAATGAAAGGTGCTAAATTATGCATATAAAATATGTTTATCAAATTCCCCCACACTTGACTTGTTGTTTGTCCTCAAACAAGAAACAACCTAATATTAAACTAAAAGAATAAAAACTGATTATACCTAATCTAATTCACTTTCGTAGGAAAACACGATGGCACTTAGCACGTGCCACAAGCCTTTAAACCCCTAGGTGTCCCTAGTGGACGAGTTATAGTCTCGTGAGGGTTTACCAGGATGATACCCACAAACATGTAATACTTCATTTAATCAATTCAATTAATTTTTAAATACAAGCATTGTATCAGATTTAAATATGCTTAACAAAGTATAGTTGAATCAAAGCAATTAGGAGTAAAATATACATAGCATAATTATGCTTTAATCAGAAATAGGCATATTCAAATTGAGTAAAATTCCTCACAAGTGACACTCAAATCACACAAAGTGTTTAGGTTAACTGTTGCGCTCAACTCGGTCAAATTATGAAAGTATTTTACCATATGCTTGCACATACATCAATTCTCCACTACTTAGATCAAATAAATTTCACAAATCAAGAGGTCTTTCAAAAAGGTTGTAACGAGGTTATAAGGTGAAGGAAGGAAACAATATGGATAATAACAAGTTAAAAACCAAAGAGAATAAAAAGCATTGCGGAGTAACTCAAGTAAGAATCATAAACTTTTACCAAAAACTCTAAAATGCACATTCTCTTCACACATTCCTTCCCCCTTTTTTTTTTTAACAACCTTTTATTTTCTCTCTTTCTCTCTCTTTTTTTTTTCCTTTTTTTTTTATATATATATATTTTAATTTAGTTTTTTTTTCTCTCTTTTTTTTTTCTTTTTGTTCTTTTTTTTTTTTTTACCAAACATTTCACATCAACATACCAATTCCCCCACACTTAAATCATTGCAACCACAACAACTCCTCAAATTAGGAAAATCAATGCTCTCTTATTCCCTAAGGTGAAGTAAAACATGGTTTTTTTTTTTTTTTGAAGGCTTGTAAAAGCTATGAACAACAAAAAGGGCAAATAGGCTCAAAGGGGGTTAACAATGGGATAAATGTAAGGTAGACTTATTTGGCCAAAGTAGCTAAGTCAAGAAAATTGCCTCTATCATTTTTATGTAACATACAGACCAATGTAATCTCAAATTGATTCAGTGCAAGTTCTAGAAAATACATCCATAATTGACATCACTCATGAAAGAAAATAAACCAAGTATAAGTATCAAACTTGGATAAGCCCAAAACTCACAAAGGTATGAAACATTTACTCAATTCAAACATGCCTTCTTCCTAATATCCACAGTCATATATACATATATATCACGAATTTTGAAAACTAATTCAACTATAAATTGTTTTGCATACTTTTATCATCAACTAAGCTACAATTCAGCACATGCTTGCATCAAAATTAATCGAAAAGATCAAAATGAATCTTTTTTTTTTTGTTTTTTGTTTTTTTGTTTTTTTTTTGTTTTTTTTTTTGTTTGTTTTTTTTTTGTTTTAATATATATCTATATACAAGAACAAACTATTTTTAGACCTACTATGAAATGCAAGTTAAGATGCGTCTCAAGAGCAAAATTACTCCTTACTCTGTCATCATACATCTAATACATGAGTAACGATAAAAATTAGCTTGTTAGTTTTTTTTTTTTTTTTTTTACAAACTATGTACATGGCATGACAATGTTAACTATCACTCCCCCCAACTAATTTAAGACATTGTCCCCAATGTCAAAATAAAGATAAGTGGAGTGTAGAAGATCTTCTGGAACAACCGCAAATCGAGCCTCGAAATAAGAAAATTTACAAAAAAACTAAAACCATAACAGAACAAAAATTCATAAGGACAAAGTCAAATTAAGTTTTCGCTTTTCTTTGTTTTGCCTTGTTCCCAATTCAAAAGATGAGCCATTGCTGGATCACGTTGTGGGACAAATTCATGTAGTTGATCGAGCGATTGCTCGGTCGCAGCTAGATTCTGTAATTTGACGTGTCGCATGAGATGAACTTTGTTCCATGGCATGATCAAGAAAACAAAACAAACCGCCATAAAACCATTAACATTTAATATACCAATGGGTTTTTGGTGGAAGTTGTTGTAACCAGGATGCGATTTGAAAGATCTCTTCCAAAGTTCCAAAACCACCAAGTAGAAAGCAATAAAGGCATCGACATTTCTTATCATAATGTTCATGCGTTGGTGCATGCATGATACCATTACTTCATCCCCTAAGGTTTTCAGTAAGGATTACCTATGGCTAAAGGACTGGGAATGACACCAAGGACTTTGCCACCTCCTAAATGTGCAGTTGCTACACAACCCATTAACCCAAGACTACCTCCTCCAGTAAACTAAATGGATTTCTCTCTCAGCTAGCACTCGACCAAGATGGTTTGCCATATTTACAAAATCTTTATCCTTTCCAGGATTAGATCCACAAAAGACACAAACACTTTTGATTCGACGAACTGAAGTTACTTCCATCTCTTTTTTTTTTTTTTTGTACTCGCACCTTATCAATGATCTGAAGAGAGCAAAGTGCAATATTTAAAAGAATCAAAACTCAAATCTAATAATTACACCTATAAAGGAGGGATAGATTTAGTGTCAGGAAAGTTTGAAAATAAACACAGAAATGACAATAGCTATACAACTAGGATAAAAGACTAATCTATATGTGTCAGAAGAAGTTTGAAAATATACAAAGCATTGTTCAAAAAGCTACGACTATATTTTTTTTAATTTTTTTTTTTAATTTTTAGTTTTTTTTTTTAATTTTTTTTAATTTTTTTAATTTTTTTTTTGAACAAGAAGAAAAGAAGGGAAGAAACAAAATAGCAATACTTACAGTTGGTGTGATTGTGGCACACACTTTCCTCACAGTTTTTACGTCCGATCTTGAGCTTCAATGCTCTCTATGGGCCGATGGTCGCTTCTCTTCCAATTTTCTTAAAATTGGCAAACAGAAGTCTTTTGAGTCGATTCCCAAGACTATAACGCTCGTATGTTCGGCTTGGAATATTGGCCATAAATCAAGAAGTACTCCCCGCACATCTCCAGCAGGATGCGTCTCGAAGTCAATAGAATGTTATCTAAAGACTCCTTACTCATGCCATCCTTAATGAAGTTAATTTTGTCATCTCGATTTATAGACACCATTCCAAGTGATACGCATTTTGTGTTACAGTCCATCTTGCACATTTATAAGCGGACGTAACCTTTTGCTCTTCTTTTCTTTGCATATAGACTTTTACCTGGGACTGCATATATGAAATAAGAGCGTCGGAAAATTCACCTGCTAATCGGACCTTTGCTTCAATTAACCGGCTGATATGCTCGTGGGGATGCCTTTGTGCATAAGCATCCTTAATCTTTCAAACTCAGCGGGAATAAATGTTAGTTAAAGCATTTTGAGGAAGAGAAGGGAATTGCTTGCGTAAGTGAAGAAGCTTGTTATCCATTTGGGAAGAAAGAAGGAAAGAGAAATGAGTAAAATTATATACTGATTTCGGATTTGTGGGTAATCAGAGGGAATAGAACAAAGTTCATAGATGCAGTACCGTTATCCGCCATTTAACTTAGAGTGAGTAATCACAAAGATCATTCATTGCCGATACAAGTGATTGAAGATTTTTCACGATCGATGGGTCCTCCCCAATAATGTTTCAATCTTTGACCATTGACCTTAAACGTGGCTTGAGTTTTCTCATCTTTGATTTCAATTGCTCCAAATAGGGACACCTTGACCTCACGAGCGGGTCACGACCATCTCGATCTAAGTTTTCCAAGAAATAATTTCAACCTCGAGTTGAAAAAGTAAGACTTTTTGCCCTGCACGAAATTCTCTCTCTTGACAATCTTCTTATCATGCCACCTTTTTGTTTGCTCTTTGTATAATTTGGCATTTTCATAAGTATCGAAGAGCTAACTCATCCATCTCATTGAGTTGGAGGAAACGTTCTCACCAAACTTGCTTCATATCAAAATTTAGCTTTTTGATAGCCCAATATGCATTATGTTCGACTCACTTTGGAAGGTGACATGCTTTGCTAAACACCAATCGATATGGTGACATTCCAATCGGAGTTTTGTATCTTTGTTCGGTAAGCCCCAATGCATCATCCAATCTCTTGGACCAATCCTTTCTTGTGGGATTCACGCTTTCTCTAAGATCCTCTTGATTTCTCCTGTTAGAAACCTCAACTTGGCCTAGTGCGAGGATGGTATGCAGTTGCCACCCTATGAGTCACTCCATATTTAGCAAGAAGGGCTCCAAAGTATTTGTTGCAAAAATGACTCCCTTCATCACTTATTATTGCTCTTGGAGTTCCAAACCTAGTGAATATGTTTCTCTTCAAAAAATTCAACACCACTTTAGAATCATTAGTGGGTAAGCGGTTGCTTGACCCATTTAGAAACATAATCAATGAAGAAAAGAATATAGAGGTTATTAAAAGATGAGATGAAAGGACCCATGAAATCAATACCCCATACGTCAAAGATCTCCACTTCTAAGATGTTATTGAGGGGCATCTCATGTCTTCTAGAGATATTTCCAGTCCGTTGGCACCTGTCACATTTTACAACAAAGGAGTAAGCATCCTTAAATAATGATGGCCAATAAAAACGGATCGTAACACCTTAGCAGCTGTCTTTTCTCCTCCAAAGTGTCCTCCATAATCAGATGAATGGCATTGATGCAAGATGTTATCAACTTCTTCACTAGGGATACACCTTCTTAAAATTCGATCTGCACACTGCTTAAACAAGAAAGGTTCATCCCAAACATAGTATTTTACATCATGCAAAAATTTCTTTCTTTGTTGCCAGTTAAGCTCATGAGGTAAAATACCACTTACAAGATAATTAACAAAATCAGCATACCATGGTATATTACCTTGAAGGGTAAAGAGTTGTTCATCAGGAAAACATTCATTAATTTGCACTTTACCTCCTTCATTATTGTCATTGTCCAATCTAGATAAGTGGTCGGCCACTTGATTTTCTCGCTTTTCGTCACGAATCAAGATCAAATTCTTGTAACAAGAGTATCCATCGATCAACCTCGGCTTAGCATCTTTCTTGGAAATCAAATACTTGATTCTTTGAATGATGCTGTATAGACAATTACTCTTGTTCCAATTAAATAAGATCGAAATTTATCAAAAGCAAATACCACAAAGCAAGAAGTTCCTTTTCGTGGTAGTATAGTTGAAGTTGAGCATCATTCAAGGTCTTGCTCGCATAGTAAATGGCATGCATCTTTTGTTCTTTCTTTGACCAGAAGCGCTCCCACCGCAAAATCACTAGCATCACACATGAGTTCAAATGGGATATTCCAATGTGGTGCAACAATGATTGGTCTTTGTAATCAACTTTTCTTTCAAAATCTGTAAGCTTCCAAGGCAAGATTCATCAAATTCAAAAGGAATATCTTTCTCAAGTAAATTACACAAAGGTTTAGAGATCTTAGAAAAATCCTTAATGAATCGTCCCAGAAGCCCGCATGCCCTAAGAAACTACGAATGCCCTTCACCAAGTAGGTGGAGGTAATTTTTCAATTGTCTCAATCTTTGCTTTGTCAACTTCAATCCCTTTAGCGAAACTTTATGGCCAAGGACTATTCCTTCTTGAACCATAAAATGGCACTTCTCCCAATTTAGTACGTGATTAGTCTCTACACATCTTTTAAGCACTAAAGCAAGATTATTAAGGCAAAGGTCAAAAGAATCACCAAATCTGAGAAAGTCATCCATAAATACCTCAATTGTTTGCTCCACCATATCTCGAGAAGATTGACATCATGCATCGTTGAAAAGTTGCGGGTGCATTGCCGCAATCCAAATGGCATCCTTCGAAAGCAAATGTCATGGGACATGTGAAAGTTGTCTTTTCTTGATCTTCGGAGTTATGGCAATTTGGTTGTACCAGAATATCCATCCGTAGAAAGCGATAATAGTTCGACCAATTGATCTATCTAACATTTGATCAATAAAAGGGAGAGGAAAATGGTCTTTCCGTGTTGCTTTGTTCAACTTTCTCAGTAGTCATCTGAGACTCGCCAACCTGATTCGAGTGAGGATTAGTTCATTGTTATCATTGGTAATTACGATGTACATACCTCCCTTTTTAGGTACATTGTCTTGGTGACCCACGAACTATCGTGAGATGGGGTAAATGATTCCGACATCCAACCATTTAATGATCTCCTTCTTGACTACTTCCTTCATTATTGGATTCAACCTCCTTTGATGTTCAATGGTGGGCTTTGATCCTTCCTCTAGGAGAATCTTATGCATGCAGATAGATGGGCTTATTCCTTTGATATCTGCTATGGTCCATCCCAAGGCTTTCTTATACTCGCAACAATCTTAGCAATTTTTCTTCCGCACACCATTAAGAGAAGATGAGATAATAAGCTGGTAAGGTAGAAGATTCTCCTAAAAACACATACCTCAAAATGATCGAGGAAGTTGCTTTAGCTCCAACTCACGGTGGTTCTTCAAGCGAGGATTTCATTGTAGTCCCATCTTTCATGGACAACTCCAAATCCTCAAATTGTTTTCCGATATGAATGTAAGATGGTGATGCATTAAGCCATTGCACAAACTCAAGGGATTCCTGCCTATCTTCACAAGGTAGATTAATAATAGCATCTTCTAAAGGATCAGTACTAAAACCAATAGTACTAGATTGAATTTGCTATCATCAATAACATTAATCATGAAGCATTCATCGATTCTTGAGGATATTTCATAGCTTTAAAGACATTGAATGTTACCTCTTGATCTTGTACCCTCAGAGTCAGCTCACCTTTTTGTACATCTATAAGAGTTCTACCAGTAGCTAGGAAAGGTCTCCCAAGAATGATTGGAACCTCTCTATCCTCCTCCATGTCTAATACTACAAAATCAGCAGGAAATATGAATTTGTCAACTTTCACTAAAACGTCTTCCACCACTCCTTTTGGGTAGGTGAGAGATCTGTCTGCTAATTGTAGAGTTAGATTTGATGCATTTCACCTCCAATCAATCCAAGTTGCACGTAAGCGTAAAGAGGCATCAAATTTATACTAGCTCCTAAATCACATAAAGCTTTACCAAAAATTTGTTTCCAATAGTACAAGGAATTGTAAAACTCCCCCGGATCTTTTAGCTTTGGCGGAAGCTTTTACGTAATATGGCACCTTTGCACTCTTGATGAGTGCAACAGTTTCAAAATCTCCAAGTCTTCTCCTTTTGGACAAGATTTCCTTCATAAACTTGACATAGCTCGGCATCTGTTCCAAAGCTTCAGCAAAAGGAATATTGATATGAAGTTTCTTGAATACCTCTAGAAACTTATTGAATTGCTTGTCCATCTTTTGCTTTTGAAGTCGTTGTGGGAATGGAGGTGGAGGGGGTCTTCCTTCTCAGATTTCTTCAATGGAAAATGCTCTTCAAAATTGCTCTTTGATTGTTCATGAATTTTCTCATCTTCATTTTCTTCAGGTTTTTGAATAGGCTCGTCCGGTTCTTTGCCACTCCTAGAGGGGGTAACAGCCTTACATTGTTCATTATTACTTCCCTTAGGATTGGTCTCCGTGTTGCTCGACAGAAAACTACCTTGAGGGCGATTATTCATAAAACCGAGATAATTGCCCTATTTGAACCTCAAGATTAGGATAGAAGCTCCTTGACTTTGAAGTTGATTCATACATTGTTGAGTACTCTTAGTCAATTGTAAGATGGCTTCTTCCATTACGATTTCTTCTCTTGTTGTGGAGCTTGTTGTTGGAACCGTGTGGTCCCATCGGTCTAGGCGATGATGAAGCTTCTTGGTTATTTCTCCAAGAAAAATTTGGGTGATTCCTCAAAGGGATTGTAAAAATTTGAATTTGGGTTATGTTGTTGCGATTGAAGTTACCCACATAATTAGCGGGTTTCAGAATTAAAAGAGCATTGATCAACGTGAATGGGGTCGAGCAATACTCACAAGATCATGAAGAAGGGCTCGAATAGCATGTATTGATTTGTTGATTGGATTGACTCCCAATTGAGTCTAGCTTCTTAGTCGCGACTGCTACTTGCAGATAAAGCGAGATAAAGTATCTACTTCATAAATTCCAGCCACTCTCCTTTGTGATGCTCTTTCGAGAGGCCATTCATAGTTATTGGAAGCCATCTCTTCCAATAATTCATAACCTTCATCATGTGCTTTGTTAAATGATCGCCAGAAGTTAAAGATCAATGGTTGACCTCGGAAGTTAGTCAAGCCATTATAGAAAGTCCGAACTTGAAGCCACTTTTGTACTCCATGATGAGGGCATCTTCTAAGTAGATCCTTGAATCTCTCCCAAGCCTCATTACAATGATTCTAAGATCATATTCTTTGAAAAAGAGGTAATTTCATTCCTCAACTTTGCCTCTTTGCGGGAGGGAAATACTTAGCTAAGAATTTTGTGCCAACATATCCCAAGTAGTGATAAAGCTATCGGGTAAAGAATTTAACCAACTTTTAGCCTTGTCTCTTAGTGAAAAGGGAAAAATTCTTAATCGAATAGCATCACTAGAACATCCATTGTGCTTGAAAGTGTCACAGATCTCCGTAAAATTTGCTATATGAGCATTTGGGTCTTCATGAGGCAAACCTCCAAATTGATTATTTTGCGACATCTGGATCACTCCTAACTTAATCTCAAAGTTGTTAGCTTGTATTGGAGGTCTCGACAATACTTGAATGAACTCGTCGCAATAGGGAATTATATAATCCCTAAGAGTTCTTGGTTGTTGATTAAGCTAGCCCAAGTTCTTGATTTACTGTTATCGTCGGACCATTTTTCTTTGTTGCAATAACTCTTGACGACGTTCTTTTCTGTTTACTGCGGCAAGTTTCGCTCAATCTCAAGATTAAGAGGAATTAACTCCTTGTCTCGAGCACTGCGCATAAAACAGTTCGAAAAAATTAAAAAGAAATAAAAGAACAAGTTTAAATTAAGATCAAGTATGCTAGCATTAATAGTAGTAAAATAAAGGATTAATCCCCGGCAACGGCGCCAAAAACTTGATGTGGTAAATCAGAACGCAAGTATACGTTATCGCAAATCCAGTAATATAGTTGTAAGAAAGTGTCGAACCCACAGGGATTAATTCTAAATTTAACTATCTATTAAAAGTTTACAAAACTCAATCTTATTTAAACAACTTAATAAAAGGAAGTGTTATGAAAAATTAAAAAGTAAAGTATACAACAAGAAGAATTTAATGATCAAATTAACCAAGCCTAGGATTGCAATTATTCCTCACACTTTACTTGATTCATTTACTTCTATATAAGATCAATTAATTATCTGAATTGTTAACTAGAAATCCTTAACTTATCTATAAGCCTCTTTCGATGGTCAAATAGAAATATCCTTAATTAATGATAAACTATATGTCTATGTCTATCAAATAATCAAGAATTCATTAAGTTCCGATTTCATTAATAGTTACATATGTCATATAGGTATATGTCTATCCTTTATGAACTCAAGGCTTTCGCACAAAGATCATATGTTATCTTACTTAGATCTAAAACCAAAATCCCTTTGTCAAGTTGCTTAAGGTTTATCAATTCAATTTAATTAATGGCCAATTAATTAAAAGCATTAAGAACAAGTAAGATAAACAATTCAAGATAATCAACCTACTCTCGGATATGATAAACGAATCAAATTACGTGTGAGTTCAAATTGCAATCCTAGTATAGAAATTTAGCTACTCATTATATTAAAGGAAACAAAAGAATAAGTGAAAAGCATGATAGAAATGAAAGTGGTAGTTTGGTATTGACAAGAACACAACGGGCTAGAGTTTCGGGATTTACTTTAAACAAATTGGAAGATCTAACCTTGAAATCAAAGTATAAATCTCACAATTTATCAAAGTATCACCCCTAACTCAAACTACAATGAGAGAATTCAGAAATGGGATGCCCTTAAGTGTGGCAAATGCCTTCCTTTTATAGGCAAAGGCTAGAACTATTCAATTACAATTTTGTCAAATCTCTTTGCACATGGGTTGAAATTTTAGCTCCGAAGATTATCAAATTCGTCATTGCTCCCGTCATAATTTGGAAATCTTATCTTCATGAAAGTTGTAGCACATGCAGTCGTGAAGAACATGTCAAAAGTTCAGCCAGATCTAACGGTTGGATCTTGAGATCTGACCATTTTGCCGAAACTACTCAGATTATATCAAAAATGACAGCCACCAACTTGTTGCCTAATTTTGACCCACTTCCGGTGCTAATCTGGAAATCTTCATTTCTAGGAAAGTCATAGAGAATTATGTCATGCATGACATATCAAAATTTCAGCTACATCCAACGGTTAGATCTTGAGAAATCACCAAATAACCGAGTATAGGTTTGAGCAGAAATTTTCTGATTTGTCCTGAATTTGATGTAACCCAAAATTCACTGAGTTTAGGTCTTCATTTCTCTTGTTTGAGCTATACTGATATCAACATCCAAGTTCATGATATTTTGGTTCAACAACTGCTTTGAATAGTCCTTCGGGTGTTCTGCTCAATTTGTAACAACATAACCAATATATGAGGAATTATGCAATTTTCACTTCATATATGCAATAATTTCATACGAATAGACCAATGAAAGGTGCTAAATTATGCATATAAAATATGTTTATCAGTCATGACAATATAATTTTTTTATTGATTAATTTGAGTAACATA
Source organism: Styphnolobium japonicum (assembly GCA_023212625.1). Classification (NCBI taxonomy): domain Eukaryota; kingdom Viridiplantae; phylum Streptophyta; class Magnoliopsida; order Fabales; family Fabaceae; genus Styphnolobium; species Styphnolobium japonicum. Next base: position 6,090,394 of record JALBWW010000002.1, on the reverse strand, counting down.
ATGAAATATGAAAAAGAAATACCAACTTTTATTGGATATTGTGAATATTTTAGTATTTATATATTTTTAAATTTTAAACAAGTTAACTTTAAATATTTTAATTTTAAGGAAACTAAATTGTGTGTGTATATATATATAAGGGACATATTTAATGAGAAAAGTAGTTTATTAGAAGAGTGAGATGAACAAATCTTGACCATTTAATCATTCATGTATAGTCAATATTAAAATATAAAATCATGTGGCTTTTTAAATTGATTATATGATATTTAAGTAATTTTTAATATTGATCTTTCATGTAAAATTTAATAGTTAAAATTGACTTTTCTCACATTTTATAATAAGATAGTGCCCTCACTTAATATGTCTCATATATATATATATATGTTTGTGTGTGTGTTTTTCTAATCAAGAGTTTAAGAGAGATTTGTGTAAGTTTTGAAAATAGATAAGAAACTAATGAAATATTTACCAAATACACAAAAAGTTAATTTTTCAAAAAAATATTGTTTTTATATCTATCAACTTTTATTTTATTTTATTGAGGAATCATTTTTTTCTAATCAAAGGATAATTTAATTTCATATTCAAAACACTAGAAACTTTATCAACTAGCCACTGGATCAATGGAAAAATATTTATCTACATCGAATTTTTGTGAACCAAAAGGTTTACTTTTTTGCTTTTTAAACAAAAAATTAGGAAAATGGGAGATTATCTCGTTTTCAATATCAGGACATACAACAAACATCAACAATAATTTATAGTGGTATTAATCAATTGCTTACCAAAGAGGATTATTGGCAGAGAGAGCCAAAATATAGTATTTATTCAAGAGATAATTGTAATTTAAAATAAGTTGAATATTGTTTTGAAAAACAATTCAAAAAATGTTTATATAAGAATAAAATTTTAATAATTCATTAAGATTAATTTAGTCATAAATTATTACAAAAAAAATCATTACTTAAGTTATTTTTAACTTTTTTTAAAAAATTATTTTCATAAACTTTAATTTATAACTTATGAAAATAAACTTTAAATAATATATTTGAGTTTTACAAGCTATTTAAACAAGTAATTCAAACAGAACCAAAAAAAAATTTATAAATATTTATTGAAATAAATAAGCTTAAATAAGTTAAAAATAATCTCTTATCGCATTTTCACTTCTTTTAGTTATCTTTTTTCATTTGCAAAGTCCTTATCGCGTTTTCACTTCTTTTAGTTATCGATAGTATTGCTGCAAAGGCTTCTCCTACAGATTTGGGGTCTGCAACTCGTTTATTGCAGAACTTTAGGGGGTTTTCTTAGCCCTTCAAACGGCTTGGGATACTGACAGAGAAAGTTAATGGAAAAATGACATAGTTTGGTGAATAATAATTCTTATTTAATTTGTTTTAAAAAATAATTAAGTATTTAATTAATAATTTATATATAATTAATTAATAATTTATTTTTATTTTAATACTTAATATAAAATTATGTATATAAATTATTAATTAAATTATTTAAATTAATTAATTTGTAAAACGAATGAGAACCAATTTTAACAAAGCTGATCCTATTGATAAAATCTCTAAAGTGATTCAGCTGCAATCGTTTTGCTTCTTAATAACACAACTCGCGCAACAGGCTGGTGCAACGGATCCAAGTATGATTTTGGAAGATCTCTTTCTTGCCGTATTCAAACATCTACCAGCATTCCTATTTCCTACCATGTGTAACGGTGTCTATCACATGTCATGCCTATGAGCACGGGATAAGAACAAAATAACAACTGAACTAAATCACGTGTGAATCACGCGAGTGAGCGAGTAGGTTTGACCTGAAACTCGAAGGCGTGGGCGTGGAAGGAAAGTGAGAGAGTGTGAGTGGAACTGAGTAAAGGCTAAAAAGCGACATGTAAGTTTCTTTTTATGATATCTTTGATGGATACAGCACTCAAAGTTAAATACGAAAAATATATTAAGAGAAGTTAATTTTTTAAATAAATTTTAATATTTTAAGAAATTAATTACTATAATTAAGCGTAAAATATTAAAAAAATAAAAAAATTTGAGTTATTAATTTTTTATAATAAATATTTAAAAATTTATAATATATAAATAATAATTAATAAATACTTAATAATTTATTTTGAATGCCAATTCTTTTTCTTAAAAAAAGGGTACGACAGTAATCCGATCATGATTCATGGGAGGCATTTTAATGTAACCCCACTTGTTCCTGTTCCCCTAATCTATCGTTCCCATCTCTTTCTATTTTCACACTCTCTCACTGTCTCTCTCTTATGCTGTTCTGTTCTGTTCCTCTTCTTGTTCTCTTCTCAATTATCATCTTCATCACTCAACTCTCCAAAACCCTCCCCCTGCTCCTCCAAATCCAATGGCCTCCAACAACCACAATCACATCCACGACCACAACCAGCTCAACGGCGACGCCATTTCCCACATATCCAAAAAGCCAAAACTTTCCTCCTCCTCCTTCATCACTCCCTCCGAGATACAATCCCAGTTCTCTCACCACGACCCCGCCGTTGCACGGATCAACAACGGAAGCTTCGGTTGCTGCCCCGCTTCCATCCTTTCCGCCCAGCAACAATGGCAGCTGAAGTATCTTCGCCAACCCGACCATTTCTACTTCAACGAGCTCAAGAAAGGGATTCTTCAATCCAGAACCATCATCAAGGAAATCGTTAACGCGGACCACGTGGACGAGGTCTCCATCGTTGATAACGCCACCACCGCTGCTGCCATCGTCCTTCAGCAAACCGCTTGGGCTTTTCAAGAAGGAAAATTCCAGAAAGGTGATGTCGTTGTCATGCTTCATTACGCTTATGGTGCCATCAAGAAGTCCATTGAGGCTTATGTTACGCGTGCCGGAGGTAAAGTTATTGAAGTTCCATTGCCTTTTCCTGTGAGTTCTAACGATGAGATCATTAGCGAGTTTAGGAGGGCACTGGAGAGAGGAAAGAGTGATGGGAAGAGGGTTAGGCTAGCTGTGATTGATCACATCACTTCAATGCCGAGCGTGGTGATTCCGGTGAAGGAATTGGTTAAGATTTGCAGAGAGGAAGGGGTTGACCGTGTTTTTGTGGATGCGGCTCATTCTCTTGGGTGCACCGACGTTGATATGAAAGAGATTGGTGCAGACTTTTACACCAGCAATTTGTATAAGTGGTTCTTTTGTCCACCTTCCATTGCTTTTCTGTACAGTCAGAAGTCGCCCAAGTGTTCTGATTTGCACCACCCTGTGGTTTCTCATGAGTATGGGAATGGGTTGGCTGTAGAAAGTGCTTGGATTGGCACCAGGGATTATAGCGCCCAGTTGGTTGTACCTGAGGCTTTGGAATTCGTGAATAGATTTGAAGGCGGTATTGAAGGGATCAAGAAGAGGAATCATGATGCTGTTGTGGAGATGGGAAACATGCTGGCTAAAGCATGGGGAACTCATCTTGGGAGTCCTCCTGATATGTGTGCCAGCATGATCATGGTAGGTTTGCCTGCTTGTTTGGGAATTACGAGTGATTCTGATGCTCTCAAGTTAAGGACACATTTGAGGGATGATTTTGGTGTTGAAGTCCCCATATATTATCGACCACCAAGAGATGGGGAAGTTGGGTTAGTAACCGGATATGCACGAATTTCTCATCAAGTCTACAACAAGGTTGATGACTATTACAAGTTCAGGGATGCAGTTGACCAACTTGTGCTCAATGGGTTTACTTGTTCTCTTCTTTCGGATTGAAGAGGTGTGCTCTGATCTCCTTTAAACAATACATCTATTTTATAATAAATATATTTCCAAATATGAAGTTTGCATTGGATATATGACTGCGGTGAGGCTGGTGATTGTGCCGTAAATAATGTGGTGCCAAGTCCACTGAAAATTTCATTACAATACAAGTATTTGATTTTGGCGGATGCCGAAATCCACTGGGTCATTTGTGATTTGACTCATCTAAAAGTTTTATTTCTGCAATATTGCAGCATCAGTGCGGAATGCGGATGTTTCGTTTATAGTTTATATATGTTAGAACACTGCTGGTAAAGCAAAAGTAAGCATCATATATTCACAGTATTTTCCATGAATACTTGGAAATTTGCAAGACTTTAAAGAGCAATTACTGTTATATCTCATTAGAAGTTGTGTACATTTATTATTTTGAATTCCTTATATTGCTTTAAATCTTTAATCTTTTTTTATCATATTCCCTAATTTAACCTAAATTTTTATAGGTCTGTCTTACTTTTAACATTTGCACTGTAGATTAACCCTCCTTCCTCCCTCTCAAACAAAAAGAGAAATATTTTGTATACATTTTGAAGGATGACAAACTATTAAGTTTGAATTTTCTGAATTGTTTTCATTACATTCCTTTATTGTTATTGATCATGATATCTATCTTGATCATGCCCCTTTGGTGTTCTCTTGGCTGGTGATACTTAGCATCTTTTTCTTTGCAAACTGGTTAGGTTTACCATAGAGAATTTCTGTTTGATACCTGTCTATTGAAACCAATACCTAAGTACAATGCTTGTCATGGAACAAGTAAGATTCAACACGAGGTAAGTTAATATTTCTTGCTTAATTAATGAAGCTACGTGTTGCATGCCTTCTTAACCTTGTTTTTTCTTCCCCTTGGATTGAAGCAGATTTAGTATTGAACCCTTGAAGTGAAATTTGTAGTCATAAATGGTAAAGCATTACTGGAAAAAGTTGCTACTCTATGTTTTCATACTGCTAATCCGAGGGAAGAGCAAGAAGTTCATTCTTGGTACCAATTGGGGTTTTGGTACATTATATAAGTTTAGAGGCAGGAAATTCTTTTAAAAGTTTTTAAAAATTCATGCCATCTTTTATGTTTAACCGGACAACACAAGTTAGTTGTTATTTTAATTATTTTGTTCTTATTCTTCTAGTTGTGTTATGTTTGTTTTCACTCTTATTAATAACGATCTTCTGTTTATTTTGCAGTCAAGAGGTGTCAAAGTCGTCTTTCTGATGAATAACAGCAATGGTTCTGTGGTTGCTTGCAAGCTTGACTAGTTATGATGGTTTCGGTACCATGGACTCTTGTAGAGAAACTGCAGCAATTGCTCTTCTTAGCTTATAGCTAGTAGAATTCCCGTAGAAGTTAACTTAAATGTTGAGATCTATGGAATTATCCTTGTAAATATAATCGTGATTCTCTGACGGTTTAATGCTTTTAAACTTATGCCAATTGAAGTTAAACTACTTCAGGTTTATGCCAAATTTTACCATAGCCTAGAAATTTGACATTTCAACTCATTTGTGTTCTTTTCCTTGTCGTTTATTCACGATGAAGGATCGTATTTCACGAGCACTGTAATGGTTCACATTATAACATCTGATTATTGACTTAAGAATCCTTTCTCTTGTGGTGCTTCTTTACGAATTACTGGTGAAAAGCAGAACAAATAACCGGCCCTTTTATGACCCCGCCAATTGTTATATGCAGAAGGAATTGGACCAATTTTTAGGTTTGAAGTAACTTTTGTGTGTATTGTGTATTTTAAGTATTGGACCATTCTTTTTATAAAAAAAAAGACTGTGCTCCATGTGTATAAAACACACATGCTTCAACTTGTTAGGCAGTTTAAATACACGCAAGATAAAATCCTTGACATACCACCGGAAATCCCTGTTTAGGATTTTATAATGGGAGTCACTCTCCTCCAGTTAAACTTATGTGTAACAAAAAAAAGGATAAAATCCCAGACTTAAAAACAATAATATTTTAGATAATTTATTGTTTTGAAACTCAAATTACATGCTAGTAAATCCTCCACTAAATTCTGATACTGCAAAGTGTGTTTTAATGATTTATCAATCATCACAATGTTACCACGAAATACTATATAACTGTTGATATTTATAAGTACAAAATATTATGATAGATATATCACTAAGCCTTTGTTTGGTATGAGAAAAATGGAAAAGAGAGAATTAAAGAAGAGAGAAATAAAAGAGAAATAGAAAAATTCTCTTGTTTGGTTAGAAGAGAAATAGAGGAGAAAGAAAAAAAAAAGTAGTGGGTCCTACACCTTTTTCATTTCTCTCCTAAAATAAAAAGAAATAGAGAAGAAATGAGTAGGGATGAAAATTTGACTAATATACCATTCTTTTGTTATTTTATAAATAAATAAATAGGAGCAAATATGTATTTACAACAAAATTTAATTTTCTTTCTTTTCTATTTCTCTCATAATTCTCTTAATCTAAACAACTTGAAAATCTATTCATTTTCTATTCTATTTCTCTTTTTCTTATTTCTTTCTACTCTATTTCTCTTATAATCTAAACAAAGCCTAAATACTAAATAGCGATTGCCTCATGAAAAGTACCAAATGAGTTTTTAAAATGAAGTCCTTTTTTTGCGAGTCAAAAGTGTTTTTTAAATTAAATGTATAAATACTATTTTTTATTAAATTAAATGTTTGTGTTGAGAGTTGTGACGTATAAATATGGATTTGTGAGGAGCAGAGGAGAAGGAAGCAGCACATTTAGTACGTTAGGTGCAGGAGCAGGGGTTGAAATAAATTAGAAGCCAAGTCAATTTTGTTTCCGTCCCTTCCCTTTCTCCTTCAGATTCTCTTAACCAGTAAATGCTCACTGGGCTCATGCATTTGCACTCTCTTGGTCACCCTCAGCGGCAGAGGCAGAGCCCCCTAATCTTATTTCGAGTTGGGGAATCAGGTAATTGATTATTCCCTATTTTCGATTTATGTCGATTGCATCTACTCTGATTTTAGGGTTTATACTGAGTTGCTACCTAAGCTAAGCGAATCCTGGTTCATGATCACACTTATTTCTGTGGACACAAAAGCGAGTTCTTTTAAATTTTCTAAAGCTTATTGTGTCCCTAAATTTGATTCTTTATGGGGTAATGGCACATCCCCCCCCCCCCCCAACTATTTGTGAGTAGAACCGTATGCGATGGACAAGACGTCGAAACAAGTTTTGTCGTTAAATTACATTTTTTTTTATGCTTACCAAATAAACCGAGTGAATGAAAGAATCTTTTTTATTTTTTCAATCCCTTTGGGGAATATATGTAATTGGAATGGTCAATTCAAGTGTTGAATGTAATCATTTTGGTACCATAATTAAACACCATCTAAGAGAAGGTGGAAGACTAAATTGTGAGCAATCTGGCATACCTTATCAATTATGATGTCTTAATTTTGGAAGAATAGGAGTGCAGTATTAGTCTATGGTAAATGTTTGAAGCAGTCATTGCAAGTCTCAAAATATGGGGAATACCTGTTTGAAAGTTGTGCTACCGTTGCTTTCTAGCAACAACATAAACAGGTTAGTTTGCACTTAAGAGTTCTGGAAATTTCTGAAGGTTCTCTGCGTTTTACCAACCTTGTTGTAATGTGTTCCTGGAATGTTCTTTCAAATTGATGTGTCAATGATATGAATTCTCTTGTGCAGTGGCAGGTCATGGCTGCCAAGAAAATAATTGCAATATGTCAGTCTGGAGGTGAGTTTGAAACTGAGTAAGATGGTTGTTTGTCATATAGAGGTGGTGATGCTCATGCTATCGACATGGATGATCAAATGAAATTTAACAAGTTCAAGGTGGAAGTAGTAGAAATGTTTAATTTTAGTGTTGATGGCATGTCTATCAAGTATGCCATGCTGCCATGTCATTGCTGTCATTGTTGGCATTGGCTGGAGTGCTTATGATTATTGCTCCAGATACTTTACAACCGAGGGCTATAGGTTGATTTACTCGGAGTCTGTACATTTGGTTCCAAATGTTGATGTGCCTTCTTCAAAAGATTATCAGCTTGTGGTAACAGTGATGCTTCCTCCCACCCGCCGACCACCTGGTAGACCCACAACAAAGCGATATGGATCACAAGACAGTCAAGCGCCAACTACAGTGCAGTCGATGCAAGGGACTTGGGCACAACAAGTCTACTTGCTAGGAGCCTAGGAGTTATTAGAGTGTTAGACACCGTTAGTGTCAGCTTCTTGCATTTACGGCCCCCTCCTCCTGAACATGCACACATTTTGAACTGAGATCTATTGTGTTTCACATCACAACGAAATTGCTTCATGCTTGTTTTTTTATTAGTTGTTGGTTTTCACAATAATGTTTGGGAGTCCACCAAGTATAACTGTACCGAAACTATTCATACCTTGGGCCCAAGCTCTTTCCAAAAGGCCCAAAACTCGTCAAGCCCAAGCCTCTCATTAAAGACCCAACCACCCATCACTGGAAAAGAGAGTCCGATCCAACTAACAAGACAGCTATACGATGTAACCATTGACATGGACTACATCAAGCCTGCTGTGCAACCTTGGTCTGAAAATGTTAGGCGGCCACTCCAGTCCTGCTTTGTAGCTATGACGTGAAAGCTAGACAAAAGGCTACTGAACCCAGGGTATAAAAAGGTAACGATAAGAGATAAGATGAAAGATGGTAAGCTCTCTAATCTCCAAAAAAACGAAAAACATATCTCACAAAGACTAACTGTATGCATGTATCCAACCCCTTTGATCTTATTCCACTTTTGGACCAGAACAATAACCAACAACCAATAAAGGTTTGACAAGTTATCAAGGTACATGTATGAGTACTGTAGTAACTCCCTTTTAAATGACTTGCTCAATCTTGAATTTGCTTTGAATCTTCAAAGACTATCTAATTTCTTGCAATTGACAATTAACCAATCAATTTCCTCTTTTGGTTTTAACAGAGTTTCATGACTTCATCCAAGGATTGGCAGCATGGGGCTCTGTCTCTTCTGAAGGGACTGGAAAAAATACACTAGAACTACTACTTTAATTATAAAATAAGGAAAGCATGAATCCTCAAGTATGCAATGGTAGTTTTGTAGTATTTATTGTTCTTTTGCAGTTGCATTGCTAACCTAAATTCATGTTGTATGCACTTTTAGTTGTGGTCGAAATCAATACAAGTTAGATCCCCCTTGGTATAACTACTCTCAAACTATGTGCATCTCTGTGTTGTGTGTTATGGTTGGTCCTTGTTTAGTTGTCGAGTAATGGAAGACGGAAATTTATTAACACTGGTTTGTGTTTCTCAATCTTTTTCATGTCGTTGGGGAAGGTTGGGCGCTGTTGTCCAGCATCCCTGGTTCTAAAAACACTTTCCATGGGATGGAATCCAGCCCAAACGTGTACTTTACAGGGTACCATGGGCTGGAATGGTGGTTTGGGCGTGATTTGTGACAAGTTCTTTTTTGGGGCTGACATCCTACCTCTAATTTAGAATTGGTTCATTTTGAACGTAGTCGTAAATGTTGGCCCGAGATTTAAACTTGAATACTCAAAATAGAGAGCACAAAACCAATCCTTTTTGTGTACGACGTCTAGAAAAATGTCTCCCAAATGAAATGAGTAGTATGGTAGTGCGTTGTTGTCGAATAAATGTGTGGCAGTCAAATAAAATAAACGGTGGGGACCACTTTATCCGGTGTTTATTGTGTCCAAGTTACATTCACATGCCATGGAGCCATAGCTGGCGCGAAATCAACTAAAAAGCATCCAAAGATCCGTCGTGAATCCATTTTTGTCCAACAGAATAATAATCCCTCAAAGTGCAATGGTTAGTAGAACATCCAAAGGGGAAACTGTTTAACGTTTAATTGTTTAACCATTCAAAGTGGAATCAAAGTATTATTCAATGACTTATATAAAAACATGTATGAAATGTATAGGTGTAAGTTTATATAAATATTATTATTTTTTTATGACGTGATAATAAATAATTAAGTGAATTGACTGTAATATTCAACACTAAAATAAAGGTTCTTATTAGGGGTGAAAATAAGTTAAATTAAATTATGTTTTACCTTAAATAAGTTTGGTATGTTTTAAAATCTGTTACTTATCATAACCTTTTTCTTAACCTAGTTTGGTCTTTTTAAAAAGTTTAACATTTTAATGAAAACTTAAAAGTCTAGCATGACCTGAAAGTCTATTTAAATGCTTATATGCAATATAGATTTTCAAATAATTAAGTCAACATACTCAAATTTTATAGGTTTCAAATACATCTAATATTTAACAAAATTATTGTATTGTGTATAAAATAAATAAACTATATTAATATATAACTATTAAATCATATAAGTATTATAAATTTTTAATTATATATTATTACATTAAATAAATAGGTCGGCCTGTTAAGTCTAATAAACTTTTTTAAAGATTTAGGCCTATTTAGCTAAATAAACTTTTAAAAAAACATAAACATAACTTGTTTGATAAACAAGTTAAGTTAAAGTAAGTTAAAAATATGCTAAACCGTAAATATTTATTAGGTCGCCTGAATTATTTTTACCCGTAATTCTTATAACCATACTCGTGGAAGGTTATCATAATTTCTCTCATATTTGGCCCTCCAGAATTGATTCCGACAATAAAGCAATACGAATCAATATGTTTGGATAGTTTCTCAAAATCCTTCCAAATTTTACAAAGTAAAATTAAATATAGACAAGCGGTTCAAGAATTTTTTAAAAAGACAATTTTATTAAAAAGTGATTTCACTATAACAAACTCAAAATTTTTAAACCAATTCTTTTATAATCTAACGTAAATAGGAATGTTCAATTAAAACTCTATAATAAGTTGAATTTTAAACATTTTTTAGAAAAAATAAAAAGTAATATCATTCTTATATTAGCAAAAGAGATATAAAATCTTCATGAAGTTTCAAATCATTCACATATACAAGTTAAACATCACTTTCTATTTTTAAAAATTTAAATACTTTTATGTTTGAGTAATTTTTTTTATAACTAGACTCTTACAAATCATACATAAATTATACTTCTAAATAGTCATATAATATACTTAATATTTATAAATATTTTTTATTTTAAAATTTGTTTCACAGACTACTAACACTCAATTTTCTATTTACATAACTTACCATTTGTTTGGAATTATAATTTCTTAAATTATTCTAAACTAAATAGCTTCATTTTTATTCAAATCAAATCTAAAAACATAAGAAATCAAAATTGTTGAAAATAACTTTAAAAATAGAAATTAAAAATAATTATTTAAAAAATATAAATTAAAAAAATTATGAATATATGAACTAAAAATAATCCAATAACCAACAAATTGACCCAATGGCCCAATGACGTAACCGGATCAAATTGAATAATAGTCCGTTCCGGGTTTAATTGCAATGCTCAAAAACACCCTCCTCTCCTCTTCACTGCGTCCTGCCACCACCCACTCCAACTCCTCCTTCCCCCTCTTTCTGCAAACCCTAAAATTCCACATTCTTTCAACACTCCATCAAACTCCCACTCAACTCACCCATCACCCTCTGCTATGAACCTTCCACCTATAAAACCCACTCCCACCTCCAACAGCCACATCATCAGGGGCGAATGCACCAACTGCGGCTTCAAAAACCGGTGGCTCTTCCACCACGTTCAAATTCGCGGCATGGATCGCCGCCTCTGCACCTCTTGCGTCCTCCGTCTCCACCCTTCTTCCTTCTGCCCTTCCTGTTTCGAATTCTTCGACCACCCTCTCTCCACAACCTCCTCTGCCTCCGCGCACCGCTTCCTCTCCTGCATCAAATGCTCTTCCCTCACACACATCCACTGCCTCCCTTCTCCGCCGCCACCTCCCTCCTCCTTCCTCTGCCCTCCTTGCTCCAAACCCAACTCCTCCTTCTTCGACATTGACAATTCCGATGACTCCGGCGTCGCCCTTGACAAAAGACTCGCCCTCGTTCTTCTCTGTGCTTCCAAGATCGCTTCCGCTTCCATGGCGAAGGCTCTCAACTTGGCGAGGTCCAAGGCCGATAGGAGCGTTCGGGAGGCTTCGGTGGCCAGGAAGAGAGTGAAAGAAGCGTTGGAGCATCTCTCCGCAGTTGAAAATAAGGCCAAGCGTGTTGTTGTTGAGGGTTCCATCGAGGTTTCGGGGTCTAGGAATTTGGGAACCAAGGAAAGAGATAAATTTCAAAAGGTTCTTCTTAATCCTGGACCTGGACTCAAGGTTATGACTAAAAAAGAGGACTTGGATGGTTTGGTTGGACGCAATAAGGTTATGTCGCCTCAGAATGGCTTATCTGTGAATGCTGATAAGAAAAATGGGGCTTCAGATTCTGTTGTTGCACTTGGACGTGACTCTTGTTTAAGGGGTAATAATGGGACTACTGTTTTGAAGGAAGGATGAGTCTGCAAATGATGGCAAATTAGGGATTCGTGAAGGGGATTTGGAGCGTGTACAGAGCCAGCCATGGTAGGATAGCTGATGTTAGGCAAGTTTTTTTTTTTTTTTTTTTACTTGAGTTAATTTCGATCCATTCATGGATGCTACTAGATTTGACTATAAAAAAAAAAAAAAAAAAAAACTCCTTTGCTTAAATCATAAACACTTTTGTGACAAATGGTTGAACTGCAGATAGACAAAGGTCACAAAGCTAATGACTGTTTCTAGAGTTAGTGCCGCGAAATTTTGAGTAAGATTACATTTGACTTGTTTTGGGATGCTTATGCCAAGCCATTCTTGCATACTCCTGATACATTTCATGTATCCAATCTATCCCCTTGTAAAGGTTCCGTGCTTATGTGATTATGTAATTCTATTGGATTCAAAGTGCCCACCTTTAATCATGCTATGCTCATTGTTATTTAGTGAGGATCAGATGCTAGTACATTCTTTCTCTCTTCATTTTCTTTTTCCTCTTCTTTCTCTCTCTCTCTCTCTCTCTTTTTGGGACAAGTGGGGATACAGATGTCATATTCTTCAAAATGACTTTGGTTATTTGGGATTTTTAAAACTGTAATCACAATGATTTTTGCTATCAATACTTTGATTGTTTTTAGTAGTGCTTTTCCATCGGGTAGATTTCTTGGGCCTCAGCAAATCTCACGTTTGAGCAGCCGTGCGCTGCATTTTCGAAAACATGATAACTTTGCTGGCTGGAGCTGCTGTTTTCAGTAGATTATATATATATATATGTAGTTTTATTAATTTTAGGTTTATGCATATGCTCATCCAGCTTTGGGTTTACCGGTAGTAGGCCATATACCATATAAAGTATAAACTGTTGAAAACCAGACAGATCCTCCCTTGGGACTTGATGTTCAGATTCAGATTTACTTGTGTTAAAAAATTATCTCTGCGGCATTTTGTTTAATACCAACCATTTTGGAAAAGAATTCCAAGTTATCCTTTTCCTCCAGTTTCTCTTTCACATATTTTTACGTCGAAGTGCCGTGTTTACTGCTAACTTGCAAATATGTATTGCCTAGCCGTCTTAGAAATAAAATGATGACTCTTAATTTTCTTTCAGAGCTACCTGAAGTTTATGTTCTTCCCTTCATTTTAATATTGAAACTTGAAGAGAGTTTTTTCACGATGTGCTATATGTATTTATGTATGTATGTACGTTTCATTCTGCATGGCTTTAGGGATGTAACACTGTAATTTATGTTGCTTTCATGTCGTATTGGGCTTCATATTCTGCTGCTATGCTACCCTCATAGCAGCACAGCCTACTTTCTCTCTGGTATTTGATCATTTTTAATCACTCGGGTATTGCATAGAATAGATAATTGATTTAAGCTGCTATTCTGTTTCTTTTTGGAGTGAGAACGCCTATTATGTGGTGAATGGTGATGTTTGAGTAATACCATATTGATCCATCGTATTCGTATGTAATAGTTGGGGGATCATGATGCTTTGCTTCAGTTCAATTTTTTTACCTCTACTCTAGCTTTTGACTAACTCGTGTCTTTTCATCCTTCCGCATTATGGTGTCATGACTCATGATATGGAAGTGACCTTATATGTCTGTTGAATGAAGCTTTGTCTCAAATGATAAGTACCAAACTGGCTAGAAATGGTTCATTTACTGATATGGATTGACAGCGGCTGAAGTTGTAGTAACTCTTTTAAGTCATAGGATTTATGTTCATTGATTCACAGTTGGGCGAGGATTCACAAGGAATACTGTTGCTTTCTTCTGCTCCTATTTCAAACTTAGATCGTGCTGGTCTCACGAGTTAAAATATAATTTTCCAAAGCTTCTGGAACACATTCCAGGTTCAACCTGAGTATTGAAGCTCCTAAAATTTAATTTCCGAAAGTAAGAATGCCAAGTTTATGATGGTAGGGGCTGTTTAGAACTTGATATAGGGAGTGACTGGGCCATGGGGTCAAGAACCTACGTAGCTGAGAAAGAAGAATATCATAACCTTGAAATATATAGCATAAATTCACTTTTTTACGAGATGTTTTAAGTGTGAAATTATTTCTCGCTCAAGCTTCAACTTAGCTTTACGCAAGGAAATTAGCGAGGTTATGTGGTCCTCTCTGGCAACAAATAGGAAACCTGTAGACTTTTCTGCCTTAGTTATCAACAAAGAGAATGCATCAATTGATTGGATGTACTCATTATTGGCCAAGGATTGGATGTACTGGTTTCGAGTTTTGGATAAATATTTTCCGGCCTCAAGGAAATCAAGATGGCATACTATCCTAGTTCTATGTGCATACTTGTTGGGGGGGGGGGGGGGGGTTGGGAATCTTTTGAAAGATGGATTGCAATTACTTTAGACAAGCAACTTCTGCCAAGACCAATCGGTAACTCTTTAGGTAAGAAAATAACTGAAGAGAAAGAAAATTCTCTTGGATAAATAGAAGTAGGTTTTTTTGCTTTTATGGACAAACAAAATGAGGGTTCTCTCCTAGTTCCTACTATAGTACAATATCAATCTATTTCTGGAAAACAAACCCCGATTCGTATGGAATACCTGCACTTTGCAACCATTGGTCTGCTTGGATAAACTGACCAGCTGTGAAACTCGCCATGTGGCCTCTATGAGAAATTGTTCGGTAGCTATACCAACTGACCCTCGTGTCAGTTCGCGCCCCAGGCCCTCGGTTATTATACTCACGGAAGGTTGCTGTTTCAGTGCCATAGTTCTCACTCCATTTACACCATCCTTCTGGATGTATCACATCTCCAAGAAATGATTCCATTATGATTGTTCTTGAGTATTCTTTATATGGGGTGCCCAAGTGGTAGCGGCAAGACTGATGTTATTGTATCCCCCGTATGCTGAGATGGTGCAGTTTTGGATCACAAACCCGGTTCTCTCATGCTTAACTAACCTGGATTGAGAACTCACGACATTTTGCTTTAAAACCGAATCGGAAGAATTTCGAGGCTTTATAATGATTTGTGAGTTTTGAATTACAGTTGCAGAGTCTCCCTTGATGATGTCCACGTTACCATGAATCTCACAGTCTCGGTAGAATTGGCGTTGAGCTACTGCAAACAAGCTGCCTTCCTCACCTTCTATTTTGCAGTTGAAGAATGCTGCATGATCAGAAAGGACTAGGAGTACTGGTGCTCCTGTAATATCAGCTGGGGCAGTGAATGCCATATTTTTGCAGATGAATCCCTTCCCCATTACCACTGCATTTCACAAGGGAGTCAAGCTCAAAATAAAATGAAATTGAAAATAACTGTTGAGTTCTGAGAAGCTGTAGGCTGTAGCACGTTTCAGCATGTTACGTTTAGTGTTACTTTTTTTCTTTGGTAATATATATAACACTAAAGGCATATATATTGTTGAGGAGCTTACCGAAAGTAGCTGCCTTAAAGGAGGTTGTAATTATCTTGGCGTCTCTTTTGTTGATTCCACTGACAATGGTATTCAAGGGCCCATCACCATACATGAGCACTCGGTCTACATCCTTAGGAACCACCGTTCTCTCCTCATATTTACCTTTTTTCACGTAAATAATACATGGACTCTTGTTCTTGTTTGGGCATGCATTGAGTGACTCATTTATGGTTGAGAACTGGCCACTTCCATCTTGTGCCACAACTGCATTTGGCTGCTGTCCACCATCTCTTTGAGAGACTACCAGTTTGCGCTCTGCTTCCGAGAACCATGTTGGCAATCCATCATGTTCGCGGGTGTTAAAGTTGCCCAAATCAGTAGCAGCATTTAAAACTCTCCGAAGACTGGGCTTGTAAGCAGGCTCAACCTTGGCATTGCTAGGCCTCCCAGAGAAACTATTAACAATGGCCAAGGTTATCCTTGTAAGCAGAATTGGCATTTTCAAGGAATACCCAAAAACTTCACAGCTATTTGTTCGCAGTAATTCATCAGAGCAAGTTTGCTGGTATGAAATGACAGCACTTAAGCTGTTGATCACATCATCTAGGTTCATTTTGGACATGTCGCCAGCAGAATTTGCCATCATATACAAGGATTCTAGTTCTTCCTTTCCCAAATTTAACATTTCCAAACAATCCCTATATGACTGTGCCTGCAGAAGCGTCAGGTTCCTTTCAAGATAAGGTTTAGGCATGTACACCACCAGCAATTCTGTGCGGGTTGCATTAATAGAAGCTTTCACATAATCCAAAACCGTGGCTCTTTCACCTACATGTTTTAAGGTACGGAAACAGTGTTCCGGATGCTCCGTTTTGCTGCAAACGGAGAGAAGGGTCTTCATAGTCCCTGCGCCTTGTCTAGAGCTATCAGTTTGCGCAATAACAGCGATGGTGACGGCTGCAATCACCATCATGGAGACCCCCATGATCACTATGTTGCCAATCAACTCCTCCTTCTCTTTTAACTCATCATCCATTTTGTTATAATAGCTTGAAATACCCAGATAATTCAAAAACAACGTACGTGATTATATAAAATTAATTAATGCATGTGTCACTCTTCATACATGTTCTCTGTGACTGTGATCCTACTAAAAATGAGAACCCTGTGATGATGGCTTTATGGGTTCGTCTTCTTGATCATACACACAATGCAGGAGGTTGAGTTTTTTTTTTAGACTTGGAGGAGGCAACAAACCAATATCTGTTTGCAGCAAGAGTATCTTGGTTAGATGCATTGACATGGCTATTTTTAGGGAACTGCAATATGCAGAGACAGATGAATATTTGAACTGGAATAGCTCTGTAGGGTTGACTGAGACGACCACGTATATGTTACCTTAACTGAATTCGATTTTTATGCGTGAGGCATGTACTTAACAAATTGGTGATTTATTACGGTAAGGACATATCAAATATACATATATATCTTATCTTAGGTAATCATGCATTGCTATTCTGTGATTAATTTTGGCAATTTCTTTAAATATTGCAATAAAATATAAAAACGATTAAACAGAAAGTGGTTCTGTACTGATTTTAGGCATCGGGGTAAATACTTACTGACGACTCATTTTATTCTGATAGCTAAGTATTATGTTTGAGTTTTGCATAATTGGATAAATTGCTGCAATAACTTTTTGGATATTTGTAAGTTTTATCCCAATAGCGTGTCTCAAAATTTGTTGATAGTTTTTATTGAATGCTTTCAGATACAAGTCAATGGTCATTTTATAATTGAATAATGTTATACTTTCGTAAGTCCTAACAAATTATTTTTATATTTTTATAAGATATAAGAAATTTCTTCAGTATCCTATGCTTTTGTAAGGTTCCAAAACTCTTAATAATTAATGACTAATATTTAATTAATTAAATATTAATAATTAATTATGAACAATACCCTCACAAAAAAAAAATATCAGTTATACCTCCAATTTTATTTATTTATGGTGGTAAACTAATTTTGAGACCATTTTGGATGTAGCTCAACTATTCATTGGCATACAAGCACGGATTGAAGGATTCACAAACAAATTCTTCATATGATTTTTTTTAGATATTATGTTTGATCATAATATAGAGATAAATTTATAAAAATATATATAATATTTAAATTTATTTTGTGTAATACAATTTATCCCTTTCTGTCTTAATGCAGTTAAAATTAATGAGAATTTGATAGTCAAGACAATGAATTACACCAAAATAAAACTAATAGGGAAAAATTATAACATATTTTTGCTTACCGATTGAAAACTTAAATTATTAGTAAGGAGTAAAATTATTTGAAATAAAAATTTGTACCATACCGAGTCCTGGTAACCATATGACAAAGTACGAACTTCAAAATGCAGTAAGGAAGACGTTAAGGAAAAAATTATAAAAATGTTTATTTTATTTATTTATTTATTTAGAAATAAAAGTTTAATTTTGATTTGCTGTATAAAAATTTTATACTATCATTTAATTATATGTTAACATATTATTATAAAATTAATTATTATTATAATCAAACTCTTAATAATGTGTCAATACATCATTAAATGATAGTGCATTAAAATTATAAATCCAAGAAATAAACCTACCGTCTTTTGAGATAGTTTTCCCCACAAATTTTTATTCCCCTCAATAAATCTCGTTCCGCTTCCAAACCAAAGCGAGGAAATTTCTCAACCTGCTTCTTCCTATAATGTAACAACAGGACCATGACCAAAAATTTCTCAAGTCCTTTAAATTGCCCAAAGCATCCGAGACTGCTACTCTTTCTTCAAGTACCATATTCCTTGATTAACACCACCTCATTCTCTTTCGTTTTGCTTCTATGCGGGAAAGAATAGTTATAATAAACGGAAAAGTTGACATGCCAACATGCTAGCTTAAATCACCAGTAGTTTGCCAGCAGTTTCGAAGCAATCTTCAGCTAATATCCTATGAGATGACAAATATTGCTTGGGGCAAAATCCTCATAATAAAGCCGCAGTAAACCATAATGCCAGCAACAATGAAAAACAATTCTCCTTTGAACAGTAGTTGATAATTTTGTTAACTAGTCCTGGATACAAGATAAATGCAAGCCATCTGCAACATATAGATCAGTGAGGTTAATTCTTGCAAATCAACAAAAAGAAGAAAACTTTTTTTTTGGTTATATAAACGAAGAAAACTTTTATCCATGCCTTTAATGTGTGTGTGTATCTGTGTTAATGAAAAGAAAGAATCTAAACCCTCTTGACTTGCCACACTCGTGGGCATCAGCTGCTAATATGCCAAAAGCATGTAACTGAATAACCTCTTTTAACGGTCTTTGAGATCAGTTTCATTGCATCGAATAAGAAGAAAGAAAGAAAGAAGTTCACAGAAGTCATTTCACAATTTAAATCTTACCAAGTAGAACATTCTGGGCAGCCACATCTCCTGAAAGAATTGTCTGTAAGACAATGTTTACCATTGCTACAAGACTAGGTGCAGAATAGATAAACTTGATGGACAGAGCAGCACAAATTATAGAACTGGCATGTTAAGCATTCAAGATTCTTTTCATGGAATGCTGATGTTTCATGTCTCTCCAAGGCCTTCTGCAAGTATATCGCTAACAGAATCTTGTGTGGTAGAATTATCAAACAACAATATTTCCTGACCCCTTCCTTCTCTAATATCAGATCCAACCAACAATTTATGAGTGATAGCATCAGGAAGCCAACCCTTTTCTAACATCAAATCCAGTAATCTATGGGCCTCGTGTTTCTTACCCTCTTTCCAAAGACCAGTTATCAGTAAGCCATACATTGCTGAATTCAAAATTTCACTACCAGAAAGAAGTTTATCAATAGCACTAGAAATCATACATAACTGAGAATGATTGGCTATGAATGACAGTTGATCAAATAGTCTATCTGGATCAGGTAACAGACCTTCATTTACCATCATATTAAAAAGCAAAACACATTCCCTTACTTGATTTTGTTTACTCATGTTATGAATGAGGATGCAATAAGCTTCCACGTCAAGATTGCAGCCCTCCATGAACATTCGTGAGAGAACCACTAACAGATCTTTTGCCTTCCCTGATTTAGACAACTCACGCATGATGGTAGTGTGTGTGGCAATACAGCAAGAAGTACCAAAATAATAAGCTAGCTGCCATAGCCTTATAGCTTCATTGACCTGTCCTAAGTCACATACACATTTTATCAACTTATAGAAGGAGAAGGAATGAAGAGAGCATCTCCTCAATGACATGTAGTAAAACACTTCAATCGCCTCTTGAGAATTTTTCATGTCACAGAGGCCTTCAACTAGTTCAGAATAAGATGTCAAATCCAAAAGCCAGCATCTGGAACGAATTTGACAAAATAGTTCCATTGCATCTTCATATTTGCTCAATCTACAGTTGCCAACTACAAGAGCAGAGTACGTCACATAGTCAAGATTAACTGAGAACTTGATCATTCTGCCAAGAAGTTCATATGCTTTCCTGGTCTCTTCATTTTCACAAAGCCATCTGATGAGAATATTCCAAGAATGACAACCATCTATATTCCTCTCAGACATTGTCTCCAGCAGGATATTTGCTTCCAGAATTTTACCAGCATTGCAGCAACCTTCAAGCAATGCATTGTAAGGAGCAGTTTCAAGAACTTGTTTATCTTCTAAGAACATTATAGCCTCATTTATTTTCCCTAATTCACAAAAGCAATTTACCAGATCAACAAAAACATTATCAGTTGGTGGTATACCACTATCTATCATCTCATTTATGAGGCATACAGCAGAATCCAACTGGAGATTTTTGCATAAACACCATACTAGAACCCCATAAATGGAAGAATCTGGCATAATATCAGAAGCTTTCATCATTTTAAACAACCTTACTCCCTCCTCTACTTTGTTTTCCCTGCAAAAAAGAGGTATGGTGCAGGTATAAAACCTCAAATCTGGCTGATATTTGAGTTCAAGCATTTGCTCTATAACAGAAATAGCTTCATCCACTCGATTTTTAGCAATGAGACCCTTTATAAGAATCTCAAAGGTCTTACTATTTGGACTACATCCTTTATTGTTCATCCTTCTAAATTGATTCAAAGCCAACTCAACCTGATTGGTGATGAACAATGCCTCCAACAAATAATTCAAAGTGTGGACTGTGGGCAATATTCCTGCCTTCACCATCTCTTTATAAACAAACAAGGCATTTTGAAAGTCTCTACTTTCTTCCACAAGAGCACCAAGTAAAACATTAAAAACTTCTACAGGGGGCTTATAAGCACCCAAATTCATGTTCATGAAAACTGTCATCGCTTCTTTAATCCTAAAATGCCTGACAAAAGTGTGAATCAAAGCTACAAGAGCTTCTTCAGCACCTGGGCATCTGTCCTTCAACATGTTTTGACAAAAAGCCCCCATCTCCAGAACATTCCCAGCCATACCCAGTTTCAAAATGATCTGAAAATATGTATTGGAGCTGTGGTGGAAACTCTTTTGGAGAGAAGCCCATTTGAATATCTTCACTGCTGAGTTCAAATCGCTAGTATGGTCCAAGACCCGGATTAAGTTATCGGGTGCAAGTTTATTCCTCAAAAAGTTAATATTTTGCTCGAATTCAAATGAACCCTTTGGCTTTCTAACGCTTTCCGAAATATCTTCAACATGAGTAGCGCATGAGATTGAAGAAATGGAAGCACTTAGATAAACCCATTTGCGGATTCGACTAGAATATGCTAAAGATGGGAGCTTTATTGCCATAGAGCTAAGCATGAATTTTCCCAACGATTATGTTCACACAGAAGGAATGAAAAATCGAGAGGAAGACAAATACAAGGGAAAATTGAAAACTGACCTGAGAAGCATCCCGTCTCGTCAATCACCAAAGAGAATTTAGAATTTAGAGGAACTGGGAAAGTAGATTTTGCCTTTGTTTACAAATATAGAATTTCAACCATCTCATTCCATGTTTTCTATAGTTTAAAAAATAAATTGAATTACCAACTTGTGTTTGACTTATCAGAAGGAGTTTGATTATTTTAAATATTTTGTCTTGGTTTGATTATTGAGACAATTTATATAGAGAAAATGTAATTGAGAGGGATTTTCACTTCATACGCTTAACTGTATTATGTAAAATTAGTCTTTTATCTTTCGAACGAAAGAATACTCTAATTTATATAAAATAAATAAATAAATAAATTGAATTTGATCTATATAATATGAAATAAATTATATAAAAATAAAAATATTTTTATAACGAAAATAGTTGATAGTGTTATTATTAAGGTTGTCAAACGAACTGGCACAACTCGTTTTGGTCCGCAGGTTAAATGCACCATACCAAAATTACTGGCATTTAAATGAGTTGCAAATTAGTCAGTCGACTCGCCTTGCATCAATTTGAGGGTCTAAACAGGCTAGCTTGTGAAACTTTTTTTTCTTGTAAACTTTGAAATAAATTTAAATTTAATAATCTCAAATCAAATATTACATTACATAGACATAGTATTGAATACTTTAATCTCATTTAAAAGGTTAAGGGAGAATTCAAACAAATAAATAATATAAACTTATGAAGTTTAATAAGTGTGTTTGTGTGTGAGTTGTGCCCACTGCTAGCCTGTAAAATATATACATTTTAAACTTTTGTTTGAGAAAAGAACGTTTCATTACTTTTTAAATTAATTTTTTTTATACAAACAAATTAAAATTTAATATATATATATATATATATGTGTGTATACGCACGCGTATGCGGACGGTCTGCGAATTGGCATGTTTAACTCACAATTAAACGAGTCGATCTAAAATTATTCGTATTTTTATGGGTCACTAATTTTATAACCCAACTCACATAATTTACACCAATAAACGAGTTACCCAACAAGTTTGACCCGTTTTGAAGAGAAGTTATTGTTCCATGTCTATATTAATCAATTAAGGCAACAAATATCAGCAATTTTCACTAAATCAAAATCTGACTCCCAAATATGGATTTAAGTATTGCCGTTGTTAAAAATATTTTACTAGCATAAATAAAAAATCTAAATAACATTTTTTGGAATAAATTAAGAAAGTGAAATATTGTTATTTTCATATTTAATTGGATTAAACAAATATATATCAGAATCTTGTACTAATATCTACGTCTTAAAGATTAATTATTTGTTTCTCGTGAAAATAGCAAATATCGTAAGCAAAATCCTTAAATAATTCAAAGTGTATCCCTGTAAATATGGGAGATATTATTTGGGATAAATGGTACTGTGATACAGATACTGCTCTTAATGTAGGGGAAAGGTAGGCATTTTTTTTAAAATTTTGTAATGAAATAATTACGTAATTACAATTTCATTGCCGCAATTATTATTTTTAAATTTTTTTAAAACAAAATAAGTTTTTTAAAACAGTAATCTCATCAGAGATTAAATTAGAATTCAATGCCAAAAATAGTATCAATATCAACTTTTTAAAAAATAAAAATAAAAGCTGATTTTTTGTTTTGGCGAAATAGGGGGCCTAAGCCCAAAAGGCAGAAGAAAGAAAAACACCAAGAAAATAACATGGGGTGTAGTAACCAATTATGGTGCCTACAAGTGCAATCCCAGTAAACTAGTCAAGTTCTTTTTCTCTTTTATAATAAAATAAAACTAGTCAAGTTCTGAATCTTCTAACGCAGTCCAACCAAAGAAAATTGGATTCAACTTATTTATATAAAACGAACTTATAGAAGTTAAGTCCACACTCAAATCAAACTGTGAATCAAGCATTAAATTATCAAAATTCATTTGATGAACCGAGCCAAATCAAGCTTATATACGAATGCGAGTATAGCTTGAACAGCTCTCAAAACAACTCGAGTAAAGCTTATTTACAGCTGTGATGGGCTCAAAGCTAGCATCAGTGGGCAAAAGTATAATTCATCGAGTGCAACTATTCCAAAGATTAAAAAAGCTTAATCAGAGCAAACAAATTGAACGCTATTCCAGTTCTCTGGGTTCTATGAGAACTGATCTACCAAGATCAATTTAAAACCAAAAAAAAAAAAACTGCAACTAAATTTCAAAAGCTGAGAGCATACCATTAAACAACGTATATGATACAATGCAAATATTTAGATACCGGATTATACACGCAGCTACTAACATTAAAAGGGAATAGAAAGCAGCAAGACCAGAGACCAATTCCCGACTGAATTACCCAATTATAAGCTTAGAGCCAGACATTCTAACAGCTAATTCCAGATAAATAATAAAATATGACAAGTCTGTAGGGGCCATCAGCAACAAGGGATGCACTAGAATGCACTACCATTTGGTTTCACCATCTTTGAATCATGTCTAAAAACTCCATACCGCGATTTGTTCATAGTCAAATTCCACCCTAAACATACCTTGTAATTGTGTTAAGATAGTATATCATGAGCTTCGTGGAGGAACTCAAGAGTGCAGTCTCCTTCAATTTTGTGCAATTTAAGTGTCCTCTGTCCGGTAGTTAAACTTCCTGTAACATTTTGAAGATGAAAGGCAATACAACAATTTCTGGACTCGTATTCCACATAGTCCCTGAAGAATCTGACTTGGTAGACCACTTCTGAAGTGATAAACATACAGCACAGAGGATGCTCACCTAATTTGCCTGAATATCCATATACTTCCAGCAACACACATATTTGGCCAACATCCTGGACACTGTTTAGGTGGCTTCAATCAAAGGATCCAAGGAGTTTGGTCTAATAAGTCAATCTCCAAGCAAAATATAAATTTGTAGGAAGATAGAAAATGAGCAGAATCCCAAGAACACAGAGGAAGGCATACTAATTCCAAGATAGATACACTATGATGTATAACAGGCCATAGTGGCAACCTCAGCAACCACAAGAAACTCTAGTGTTTTGTATGTTTCAACTATTGTCCAAACGCTGCATTCATTTATCCCTCAAGCTGAACCGAAGGGCTTTACCAATAACCATAAAAAAATAAGACGTAACAATCAAGGTACTTATCATACTACAGTTCACCATTACTACCTACCTTTTGATTCGCACAAGAAAAATAGGTTTATTCGAATAATTTCTAGTCCAACTGGCTCGTAATATATTCAATAACTCCTTTTACTTTTCTCTGGGTGCCTTTCCATTACCACAACCTGGGTGCAGTTATGTGCCAGCTGTGACCCCTGAATCAGGGTTTGTCTCAGGAAGCGTAATGTTAAGTGGTTGCCAACCCGAATGATGATGCACAATCCATTTTTTATTGGTAATCAACATGTTCAATATCTGAAGGACATCACCCAAAGCAAGATCTTTAAAGCACATATTCTTTATCACAATACCTGCTTCGTACCTAGAGACAAGACAATGGACACATATAAGAAGACTGAAAAACCTTTCAGGAAGTGAAAATAAAGTATATTAGAATATCCTTACTTGCACTGAGTACTCATTATTGCCGATCTTCCGAACGAAGTTGCTAAAAATTTTTGAATTTCATCCCATGTTTCTTTTGAGTGTCTCTTAGGATTACCACCTATAGGATTTACACACTTCCAGAGTTTATCATTTTTACCAACATAGAACTGCAAAGCACCTAAATTCTGTTTCGTCACCATCTGCTGCTCAATAGCACTCTCCAGAGCCTTCTTAACATCAGTGTCGCGGTGCTTGGGATCTCCATAACGGATGCAATCAGTTATATTTGCCTCAGTTGGCATAATCTTTGCATTTTTTAGTGAGTTCAAGGCAAGTAAAACAACGCCTATAAGGCCTTGGACATATTCAGAAGGTTTAGGACATCCTGGAGATCCCCACGTACCATTACCAGGAAAGTTATTATTACCCATTGCTGCCGATGATGTAGTTTGATATTCTGGACCCTGTGGATAGCCTTGGTATAATTGTTGTGTGCTATGTACCATATGTCCATTTTGTTCATCAATTGATCTTACAGGGAGTGGAGCATTACTACTGTTAGGTTTCTTTTTCAACTCTCCACTGCGTTGCTGAACAGTGCGTGGAACATGAACATTATTGGGATATCCAGAAATGTTCAGATTACCAATTTCTGGCACATTTGTAAGTGGACCTGCAGTGAAGCTCGGACCACCAGTCCTAGGTGGCACTGGTGAAGTTGCAAAAGTATGGGAATTTGGAGAATATGAATTACTTGGTGCAAAAGGAGGTTGCAATGGAAAACTGGTTGGCCTTAATGGCCGTGAATAAGGACTTTGATGATTACCCTGTAGATTACTGTTATTGCTCCATAACTGATTAATATTGCCACGAGCAAAATTTGGAGCAGAGCCACTTGGGGGAACATTTGGATTATAGTTGCCAGGTCGATAAGAATTTATATTACTACGATTATCTTGAAGTCCAACTGGCGGTGGATTCATGGCTTTGTGTCCATTTGGTTGACTTGAATTTCTCCAAGGCGTTTTCCCCTGATATCTAGAATCAAATCCCCCCTTTCCTCCATTTGGAAATTTCTGATTTCCTATATGAACTTCAGAATAGGAATCCACCACCTGTTGCTGTATCTGAGCGTTGGCATTGGAGACTGGAATTTGTAAGGTGTCAGAACATGAAACGAGGCTACTATTAGCAAGTTGTTGTGATTCCCCATTCGTTAAAGGAGGTCCTCCAGCTAAGAGACTAGTCCAAAGCCACACACTCTTAGCAGCTGCTACTAGGGGTGCAGATGCTTTCTGAGGTTGTGCAAGAAGAATATTATATCTCCTCATCCGCAATTGATGGAGAGCGTTAGAGAAGTCTCGGTCACCAGAAATTAATAAATAATTAGCAGGTGCGGGATTATCCACTGCCCAGAACAGCATGTCCACAAGAATCTTCTTGTCACTAGCGTCTTTAACACCTATTCGCAAATTATGACGGAGGGAGATATCAGTAAAACAAAACAAAATCTCAAGTTCCAATTCTATGCAAAGGAAGGAAACTAACAAAACTCATCCAATTATTAGGTAAAATAAGAAATTCCAAATAATTAATCAGAGATTAGATGATACCAGCAGGGACATGGTTGAGGGAGATTCCGGTGCTGGAGAGGGCGTGCTGTACGGTGGCAGGGATGTGAGTGGTATCACCGTAGGCGGAGATGGAAACGGGGCCTGAATAGTTGATGCGAACGAGGGCGGAACTAATGTTCTGGGCGATGGCGTGGGGATCGCAACCTTTGGGGACATGGCAGTTCTCTATGTCCCACCACACCGATGTTTTCGCCGACACATACTGAGCCTCCGCGTACGGCGTCGCACCACCACCGCCCATGTTCTCAGTTCAGTTGTTGTGATTTAGCGGACGGATCTCGACGATCACTCTCCTGATTCCTAATTCCTAATTCGATCTATCTTCTATGTAGCTATTTGTTTTGTTTCTACTTTGTACAGTGACTGAGGACTTGTTGCTAATCTAAACACGATGCGATGACGGAATCAACGGGTTAGAAAACTTAAAACTTAGAAGAGCGTTAGACATGGAGAGAGAGTGAGAGAGAGAGAAGGGTTAGCTCATAGATGTGCGAAGGGTTTCAGCCTTTCAGGTTTTATGGCTATTTTTGGTGGAGGAGAGACAACTGTGCTGTGTTTTGACGGATTTGCCCTTTTCGTTTGGTGAGTGAGTGAATGATCACATCACATCACAGCGGCTCTTGCTATTGTGCGCCGTGGGTGGTGGAGTGCCCAACGTGCTGGTGGGTGGGGTCGTGGAATTGGAATTAATGCAGTCTTCGGGTCGGGTTTGCTCCATGGGGTGTGTGACCTTTTTTCTCCTTTGACAATTTCTTTTTTTTTTTAATTAATCTAAAGTTTTTGGTGTCGTAGCCTGTAAGGGTGGGGGAATTAACTTTTATGACGTGGAAGGACTATTAAAGTCCTTTTTGATGGCCTTAATGAAGATTGATGTTTCGTAGCAATTAAGTAAAAACACTATCAAGTATAATAATAATCTGACGTCATTGTCATGTACTCACGGCAAATAGTGAGATTCCTTTTCTCTCCTTTATTTTTTTTTTTAAGTTTAATTTTAATTTATTATTAATGTAAAAAAAGTTTATATTATTATTTAATTATATATTATTAAATTATTAAAAAAATTATTTATTATAATAATTATTAAAAAAAATTAATTCTTTTAATAATATATTAATATATAATTAAATAATAATATAAAAAAATTATATACTAAAAATAAATTCAAATTAAATCCTTTTCTTTTTACTTCAGGTTGGATTTATTTTGTGATTTGCTTTACTTGGCGACTTCTTAATATAATCCACTCAAAATGCGTAATGGTCATCACTTTCAATTTATAAATAATAAATACTTTAGAAATAGAGAGAAGTAAGAGACTTTAATTTTTTATGAAAGAATCGACATTTTGCCAGCATAAACAAACAAACTTTCATGCCTATTTGGCATTTTATTTAAGACTGCCAAAATGGTTTTAAAAATTCAATATTAAATTTGTTTATGTATTATTTAGTTAGTTTTGAAAATTGAAGCAATATAAATTATGGATATGAAAAAGGAATTTTTTAAAAAAATTACAAAGTCCCGCATCTAAATTTTACCTACAATATTTTTTATACCTTTTTACGTACAAAATCAAACCCAAAAAAATTAATTTTAGACAAGTGTAAGCTGTCTTAGGAATTAAGGAGAAGTCTTTAGCCACATAAAGTCTATTTAAGTTGTCTGGCTTCCTTCAGTGGACCATTTTGGAACTCGGAAGACGAAGGAAGTCCTCTTTCTTCAAACATACCAAATCCCATGAGCAAGAATCATTTTGACACCAGCCAGTTCTTTGTTTTAGCATCTTAGTTCCTTCCTTCGTTATACAATAATCGGTTTGCAAACGCTTTCTTCATTTTGTGCCTTAGTAAAACTATAATTTGATCATTTAATTATAAATAATTAAATAATTATTTGTATACATTACATTTTTAATAAATTGAGTAATTATAGATATATAAATAATTATTTTATAATTTTAAATAATATACTATGCATTAATTTTAAAATATATTGATAGAATATAAAACAATTTTAAACTAATATAAAATTTTACAAAAGGATATATATGATATATGTCAACGATATTACTTTCTAATTGACATTGATCACCCAATTATAAGCTTCCCCTCTCTCGAGGTTGGCCGATAAACTACTCAAGGACTCTGTTTAGTAACTCTTTGTCCTCATTACACGAGGTCAATATATATATATATATATATATATATATATATATCATATTACTACCAAATTTTATATAGATAAGCAATTTTTTGTACACCATGAACAAGTTATTTAAATATATTAAATTCTATATCAAATTATCACAATTTGTATATGTACGTGATGCATTTAAGCATGAGAATGCAGTGTAACAAAATATCCAAAATCTCAATAATATTTAGTATATTTTCATGCATTGTCTTGCATGCTAGTTAGGTTACATTATCATTTAATCATATATTATTAAATTATTAAAAAAATTTAACTATTATAATAATTATTTTAAAAATATAATTCTTTTAATAATGTGTTAATATAAAATTTGATGATAATATAAATAAATTTTATATTAATAATAAATTAAAATTAAATTATTTATTAAATACATTAAAATAAGCAAATATAACTTTTCGCTCTCACATATTATGGATGCAAACGATATCATTATTTTTCTTGAGTAAATCTAGATTTATGTCAATTGCTATAAGATGGATATGCTTCATAATATGGCAAGCTCTCATGACTACGCCTCAATGGCACCAAATTAATCTGAGATCAAATTTAGTCACTATACATCAAGTGATCATAAAACTTCAATCAATTTCCTGCAGGTACCCTTGGAGAGCTTATGGTGGAGAAGTAACACCTCCCTCATTGCGCGGTTGGAACGAGTCCGCCAATTGCATGACTCCGATATTTTTTAATGGTATAAGTGCATGTTTAGATTAAAATTTGAAAACTTAAAATTATAATTTGATAAAAAATAACAAGTAACAATGATCAAATAAACTATGAGGACTGCTATTTGTCACTAAACATATACTGTGAATTTTTTTATGAATGTAGTGGCATAAATGAAATGCTGTTTTACCTTTTTTTTTTCTTTCAACAAACACACACACGCACTATTACGATGGTTGAGAATTCGTATATTTGTATTCGTGTTATTAATCATTTCTCATGAACTTCATACTTTGTGCAAAAAAGGAAAAAATCGTTAAGTAAGTTATTAAATATTTGATGATATAGTTATATTACAATTTTAAAAATATTTGGTTATGAGTTTAATTTTGATTTATCGTTTATGTAAAATTTTGTTTACATTATTATTTAATTATTTGTTGTCAATTCATTAAAAAAAATTACTATCACAACAACTATTTATAAAGTATATCTCTTTTAATGATGTATCAGCATATAATTTAATGATAATGTAAAAAAAAATTTCACTAACAATGAATTAAAACTAAATCATTTTGTTATTCTGAAATTGTTAATATCTTATCAAGATATAATTATTTATATTATCACATACCAATATACTTATCATGTTTCTAATAACAATAAACGTGGGTTTGACCACAATTTAACATTGATAGGACCATCTGTCAAAAAACATTGATTGGACCAATGATGTTAATAAATTGTGACATGTATGAGTGCTCATGGTTGAATATGGTTCATAAAATGGTTGAATATGGTTCAATTTATGCCGGGTTATTTGTAAGTGTTTGATTTTGAGTAAATGTTTTTTAATATTGTATTTTAATTATGTTATGTCACATTGTTAAAATATTTAAACATATCCAATAATTATTGTTATCGTAAAACTATCTATTAATATCATGATTTGATGATAGCATAAAAAAATTTAGATAAAAATTAATTTCTCATTTCAACCATAACCGTATTTTTTACGACTCATAGATTTTATAAACCAAATCAAAGCATGATTTATTAATTTCAAACTTTTAAATTATCTAACAACAACAAAAATAAATATAATTGTCACATAATAAAAAAAATCACAAATTCAATATATTATCTATGTATTATAGAATGCCATATATATAAACATGTTTATTTTAGTTTTAATTATATAATTTGATCTAATTTTAAAATTTTGAATGAAACTATAAAAGAACATGAATCAAATTACAATTTGATATGATTTAACTAATTTATACAACAAAAGTAACTTATTTATTCAATTTATTTCACCTCAGTGAGACGCCACCAACATTGAGATGTGACTATTATTTATTTATTTATTATTATTAATAAAAGTTTAAAAAGATAAGAGATTATTAAGACCAAGACATACTACGCACTTTAGTAATAACTTATAATTACATTGATACTTACAATGGCCTACTAAAGGAGGAGAAGGTGACTAGTTTTTATGTATTGATGATAATACTTCCAAGTCCAACATTAGAAAAAAAGAAAAAAAGAAATACTGATACTAATAATTATAGTACTACGTCTTTGATTTTTGAATAAAAAAATCCCACTACAAAAATGAAAAATTAAAAATGCATTAAGATGTAATTATGCTTAAACAGTTATTTAGCATAAAATTTAAACTAAATAATTCCTTTTTCTATTATTTTCATTGTATTTTAGATTATTTTTTTAAAAAATTGATTTGGTTTAATTTATAAATTAATTTTATATTTAAAACTCATTATAAAAATATGGTTTTAAGTGATTCTAAAATTAATTTCCATATTTGAAACACATGAATTGAATTCATTTTTTTATTAATTTAATTTATTACATTTACTTAAATATCTAAAATGACTAAATTAATAAAGGTAAAATCATAAATTGAAATAATTAAAAATTAAATTAAATTAAATTCACCCAATTATAGCCATATTTAATTGAATTTATTCATTTATAAAATTAAAATTAAAATTAAAATCAAATCATTTATTATTTTATTAATTTTAAATATACTGTTTTTTAAAATATAAAACCAATTTTAAAATTTTGTCATTCCAAATTCTAAACTACACACGCGGATAACCAGGTGGCGCGTCTCATGAGCTTAGGGCGCTTGGGCTCTAATTTTAAATTTTAATTTTTTTGACTATTTATATAATATATTTTATTTTTTATAAAATTACTATTAGTTTTTATATTTTTTAATATATAATTAATTTTTATTCAAATGTCGACTTGGTCATAATTTTGCTGGTATTCTAAACCTATTTTTTTTCTTATAAATTTAGGCTCATTAGGTTATAGTACTGTGATAAACTGTCATTTTATATACTTAAATGTTAGGAAATTGAGTTTGATTTGGTATTTATTTGAAGATTTTATAAGGGAAATTTACTCAATTTCTTTTGAATATTGCAGGTTGAAGATTTATAAGAATTAAGTTTTAAAGTGTTGAAATGGAAGCAATCTTGAGAAAAATATAAAGATATCAGCAACCTAACTATAAATGATTTTTCCAAGATTTTATGAAGATATCATCAACCCAATTATGAAATATTTTGGCAAAATCCTATAAAGATATCATCAATCCAGTTGTGGAAGTTTCATATTTTTATATTCTTTGAAGATTTTCTCTCTTATCTCATATTAATTAAGAATACTCAAAGAGAGAAAGAAATCTACTTTCCCTGTTACCCAATAATTGCACTTTAAATGAATTTGTGCACGATTAGAAAACCCTAAAAGAAAAGTTTGTTAGAGTTGTTGGTCTACTAAAATATTATAAATAGGAGGAGTGGCGGTGCAAGGAGGAAGGTATCCGGTATTCAGAGAAAGAAAGTAGATATAGTCATTTGTTTGATTAGAGAGTTGTAGCAGAGCTTTTGAGATTTTCGAAGCTATCAAGCAAATGACCGTCTCCCAAATTGTTCGTGAATGACCTGTTCCCCGCAAGAGGGTTTTCGAGTTTTAGTTTTTTTATTGTTCTTTTATGGATTTGAATTTGATTTTAGTTGATGCTTTGTTCTCGTTGATTATGCGTAGCTAAATCCATAATTAGGATTATGGTGGATCTTATGTTCAAATTCTTATAATGTTTTCTTAATTCCAAATAATTATGTGTTTCTCCAATTGATTGGATTTTTCCTAATACTTTGTTGTCAAATAAGGTTTGCACACCCTTTAAAAAGTTAATTAATTGACTGGCAACCATACCACAATTAGTTAACGGAACTCTATGATTAATCGGATTTTGGGTTGTGTGGACCAAACTCAATTCCTTGTTTTCAATCAGTTATTTAATTAACAAATTTGCTGATTCTTTATGCTTTTTTTAACTGTTTGCCATGCATGACATTAGGGGTTTCAGATTGAGAAAAAGAATATTAATATTGCATGACCATTGGGTATTAATAGTATTAGAGCAGGTGATTGACAATCAATCGAAATACGTATTATTGATGAATTAGGTAATATTATGAGTATTGACATAAGTAAAACCAGGTACCCTAGGCTTTCTATAATTGAATATTTGCTTGATAATATTTGGTTTCTTTACTTTCTCCTAATTGCTTAATAATTTCTCCTTCCTCTTTCAAATTTTATTATTTGAATAACATAAGGGATTAATTAACTTAGTAATTATCAATAATCCTTATAGGTTCGATATTTGAAGTCCCAAATATTCTTTTATTACTTATGCGATAGGGTACATTTACCTTTAAATACGATTTTAGCGTAACATATCATCACGTCAATGATTTTAAGTTCTACTTAATTGTTATGTCAACTTTATTATTAATCATATAATTAATATCTCATAAAACTGAGCATATTTATAAGATTTTATATTTTTCTTTAAATATATTTTCATATTTATTTATTAATAATTTATATTAAATATACACACTATTATTTCACATATTATTTTCATTTCTTTTTCAATTCACCACTTTTCCCTTTTGGTCATTAATTTAGAACTCTTCTCATTTTCTCATTTATATATATATTTTTATTTATTGGCAACACGCACGAAATAATTCCTCACATATTTTTTAATTACTAATAAATTTTAAAAGTTTTAAACTGAAAAGGAAAAATCTGTTTAAGAAAATGAATTATTCAACTAATTTTGAGACATCCACGTAACACGTGGTTTTGTACCTAGTTATAAATAAAAGAATAATTTTTTTTTATTTTTTAAAGATAGAAATATTATTAAGTTTGTCTTTTAATAATTTTTATATTAAATTAATATTTTTAAAAAATTAATTTAATATAAAAACTAATATTAAAAATTAAATTAATAAAAAATAATAATATTAAATAATTAATTTAATATTAAAAATTAATATTAAATAATTATTTTAACATATTTATTTATAAAAAAATAACTAATGATACATATATTTTTTAAAGAATAAAGTTAGTGTTTATTCAAAATAACACACAATATGCGATTCTACAACTAGTAGTACATATATAGACCCTACCGTATATCCATGTGTTACAAAATGACACGTCCAGGCAAAAAATTGGATTTGCCGCGCTCAGCGTTTGGGATGAAGGCCAAGCAACCCTATAGCTTCGGAATTTGTCACCTTGGCGAAGCGGAGGTTCGTAAACTCCGAAAGTGACTTGTTTTCTTTGACACCAAACATCTCCCCTTACAGAAAGAAAAGTAGACAAACCTAAAATCCGAACCTAACCTCGACCGCGTAAGTCATGTCACGTAAACCAAGCAAGTGGCAACTCTCACTTACAGATAAGACAAGAAAACAATTAAAAAAACATTATTAAAATTAAAAAAATACAAAATTGCTGAAGTCGCACCCTCTCTCCCTCTGCTGCTCATTTTCATTACTCATAGTCATTCCGACCTCATCCGCTGCTGAATCAGCGCCGTCCGATTCAGAAACACACGCAATTCCCGGGTGCGTTACTGTTGATTCTCCTTGCCATAATAGCACAGCACAGCACAGCACAGAGCTTCCCCTGAAGGAGACTCAGGATCGAACGCACGCAGAGCCTGTCATTGAAAATAGGTTCTTGCCTTCTGCTCACAGAATAATGGTATCTTACCTCTCTTTTCCTATCCCCTATTGTTTTTCGAATATTCGACTTAACCTTATTCTATTTTTATTTTTTTTGAGAACCAATTTTCATGCTTTCTTGGATAAGTTCTTGATATCTCCTCCTACGTAGTACCTGACAAGCTGAGGATATGGGTGTCTCGAAATCTGCTTAAAGTTTGAACCTTTGGTTCAAATTATTTTGAAACTTCTATTCCGTCTCTCTCTTGACCCTTTCCTGTGGAATTAATTTTTGTTCGACGTTGACAGATAATAGACCCCATGGCGGGACACTGTTTCTTCTGCCTTTCTCTCTTTCCTTGGCTCAATTTTTTTAAGCCATTCAATATCTAGGAGAGAATATTACTTTGAATTTGTCTTCACTAATGTTTGTTTTTTTGGTGAAATTAAGTTCCAGTACTTTTTAAGTTACACTTTCCTGTGTTAGTTTTTGTACATCAACTATTTTTTTTTTCCCACTAGGAGACAATTCAAATTAAATCAAATGTACAATTGCCATGTTCATATGCAGGAATGAAGTATGGTAGCTTTCACTCCATAAACTGCTGATATTGGCGTTCATTACATTACCAGATTATCTCAGTAACCGAAACGGTGCAACATTGGATTGAAAATTTATAATTCCCATGTCAATTTTGGACAAACCATCTTCACCGGGTTCTTTACCGTTGTCATCCATAGCAGCTCGAGATGTTGATCCATTGTTAAAGGATTTAAATGAAAAAAAGCAGAGCTTTAGGCGTAACTTGGTGTCATTAGCGGCAGAGTTGAAGGAGGTTCGTGGCCGCCTTGCATCCCAGGAGCAATCATATGCTAAAGAAACCCTAACAAGACAGGTACAAAATTTCATCTGTTTTTGGGTTGATTCTGTGTCATTTTGTACCAACAAAGCCTTTTGTTTTCCCTTTTGGCCATAGTATAGTATTACTACAACCTTGATATCAATGATTTCTGCTTTTTGAGTCTTTGTGTTTGTGGGGTCACGGAAAAATTATTGGTTTTAGTCGAGCAATAATTTATGGATTTTTTTTGCACAGGAAGCAGAGTTAAAAGCCAAGAGCATGGAAGTGGAAATTAGCATATTGCAGAAGAAATTGGAAGAAAGAAATGAGCAGTTTCAAGCTTCAGCTTCTTCCGCTGTGAAGGTTTGAAATAAGTCTACTATATATTTTTAATAACATTTCTCTTGATTTAAATCGCGTTCTGATTAGGTTGTTAATTATAGTTTGTTTATTTAAAAAATTTACACGATTATGCCTTTTGCTTTGCTTGCTAAATTGGATTGGATGATCGTATATTCGTATATAATAATATACTACAATGCCCGATGCTCATCTTTTATGGTACTTTTTTTACTTTTCCAGTTGTCCTCTTTGATTTTAGCGGCTCCCATAGGAGAAAAGGGTGACTAAAGTGCTTTCATCTGATATATTATTATTTTGCTCCCTGTTCAACTTGGATTGTTCTTCAGTTTTTGTCTATGACACTTCTTCTGTCTACACTAAGCACTAATTATTAGCTTATTAGCACTTACTAAAAATAATTTTAATTTATGGAATAGTCCGTCATTGTTTTTCTAAGTTGAAAAATCACTGATATAAATAATTTTCTTGATACGTGTATTAAGAGCTGGATATCAGTTTTGGCTTTCCTTGTCAACCAGTTGATTTTAACTGTACATAAGTATAAGGAAGTCACTTATTTACTTCGTTGGGTTCAACCAAAAAAGTTGTTGTTAAGTTAGAATCGACGCATCTTAAATGGGAAACAAGTTGTTGAATGTATAGGCTATTAGGCACTAGTTCTGCTTGGAATTTGGAATTCCGGGCACATTAGTTAAAGCCAAATCAGTTGCATTTTTTATGATGGTAAGAAACAGACTTAAATTAAGTGGGTGGATAAAAAAATCTGTTTTTTCTCCCTTTGGTGATATATTAACGAGAGATATGAATGCATTTAGCTATTTATTGTGCATTAGGATACCTTACATGAAAGCAAGGATACTGAGATACGGAATGAAAAATATATTTGTCTAGTCAAGAGAGATAGTGCATATACTTCGGCCGCGGCTTGAGTGAGCATTTAGGTATAATGATTTCTCTAGCCAATCATGGAAACAATTTTGTTGTTAACATTAAATGCTTTCGGTGCATGATGAATTCCAGTGCTAGATGAACATCTTATATAATAATTGTAACACCGGTTTACTCCAAATTATTGATGAAGTACTAAATTTTTGGAAAAACAATTATATATCTAACCTTTAATAGATTGTACTCATGTAAGAGTACAGGATCTAAGTGAATATCTGAACAGTTGCAACAATGGTTTCTTTTAGCTAAGGAAAAGATGATAATCCATTTTTACATAAAATAATTAAGTATTACATTCTGATTATGTCGGGTATTCTCTAACGAACAACAGGGCATTCAGGTGCAAAGTAATTCATCAAAGTAAAACCATCTCTGAAGCATGTTTATTTAGCCCAGGCAGTAATCTGTGTCATTGACTTATGAGCATACTTTCTAATCTTGAATTCTTGATGCAGTATTTGAAGGAGTTGGACGATCTTAGAACACAGCTTGCTGCAACTAGAGCTACTGCAGCTGCAAGTGCTGCATCAGCTCAGTCAGCACAGCTTCAATGTTTAGAGCTTCTAAAAGAATTAGAAGAGAAAAATAGTTCACTAAGAGAGCATGAAGATG
The DNA here is from genome assembly GCA_023212625.1 of Styphnolobium japonicum. Classification (NCBI taxonomy): domain Eukaryota; kingdom Viridiplantae; phylum Streptophyta; class Magnoliopsida; order Fabales; family Fabaceae; genus Styphnolobium; species Styphnolobium japonicum. The sequence continues at coordinate 6,052,961 of JALBWW010000002.1, read as the reverse complement.
GTGTCGTTAGGCTGGTAGAGCAACTAGATAATCTACAGAAGGATCTTCTGGCAAGGGAATCTTCACAAAAGCAATTGAAAGATGAAGTTCTGAGAATTGAACATGATATTATGGAGTCTCTTGCAAAAGCTGGTGAGAACAAGGATTGTGCACTGAGGAAACTATTAGATGAGGTTTCTCCAAAGAATTTCGAGAAGATGAATAAGCTTTTGGTTGATAAGGATGAAGAAATAGCAAAACTGAAGGATGAAGTTAAGATTATGTCTGCTCATTGGAAGCTCAAGACTAAGGAATTAGAGTCACAGGTAAAGCCATCCTTGTTTGCCCGATTAATTACTCATTCATTTATTTAGTGCTTTCTTTTCTTTTTGAGGTCCATGGCTTGTGTATCTAAGGGCATTGATGTGTTTTAAAACAGTTGGAGAAACAGCGGCATACTGATCAGGAGCTGAAGAAGAGAGTGTTGAAGTTGGAATTTTGTCTTCAGGAAGCTCGTTCTCAGACGCGGAAGCTCCAAAGGGTAAATCTAGCGCTTTCTTTCGTATATTGTCATTTAAAATGTACTTTGTGTTCTTCTTGTTTACGGTGAATTGGGCTCTATTGGTTGAAAAAAATTTCTTTAGACAGGTACACTAAGTTCAATAAAAAATTGACACATCATTATAGAAGCATTTCTCCTATTGGTTCTGGTTTTGGAATTTTTTATTTTATCAATTGCTTTGATTGTTTTTGGGTCAGAATTTGCATTAAATTGTGAAACATGATTACAAACGAGGTTTGGTTTTTCATCTACTACTGGGCCCTTATTTATGAGTTTTCATGGATAACCAGATTGGTTTACTGTCCTACTGCCATGCTACATTTACTTCTATGATCTAGCACTCCTTACATAGGCAACTTATTGAGTTATATGTCCCTTGTATTCATGGGCTTAAAAACGATATAATGTCCTAGTCAAATCACATGTTTCATTATATGGGTTTGTGAACAGATGGGAGAGCGACGGGACAAAGCTATTAAAGAACTGAGAGATCAATTAGCAGCAAAACAACAAAGCGAAGTTGTGGCTGCAGAAAAGCAAAATCATAATTTCTGGGAAACCGCTGGATTCAAAATCGTGGCCTCCATGTCCATGCTGATCTTGGTGGCATTTTCAAAGCGGTGAAACCATTCCTGTATCCAATGATTCTTTAGAATAGAGAATCTAATACCTTCAATTTTATTCAAGGAGTCTAGAGAAGTTGTAAAAGCCATTTTTGCTTTGTAGAAATGCACTTTTAGAGATAATCTAGCTTTAGCTTGGGCTGCATCAGGATCACAACAGCATTTTTGCTGTGCTTTGTAAAAGTTTGTTGCAATAGCTGCGCTCATGTGTTTTAAGTCAGTTTATTGCATTACAGTTGTTATTAGTGAGAGGACCTGTATGTTAACTGAGGTTAATTTGTGGATTTCTCCACGGTAGAATGATATATGGCTCTTCAGCGTATGTTTAGATAGAGAAAAGGGAGACGGAAGGGAAAAGGAATGTTTTAAGTAAACCTTTATCTTGTTTGAAAGTTTTATACAAAGTGGAAAAGTAAATAAGAGGTTTTTATGTGATTCTCTAAAATTCTCTTATTCATTTTTATGAACATTTCAAGTTTTCGTTAATTTTAAGAGATTTTAAACATTCGAAAAAAAGGGAAAAATCATTATTTAACACTTGTTATTTTTCCTTCCATTCTCTCTCTCTCTCTCTCTCTCTCTCTCTCTCTCTCTCTTTTTTCCTTTTAATTTCTTGTCTGCCATTTCCCCCAAAACATCGAAGTTTCAACAACACCGAAATACCATGAGGATCCTGGTCTAGAATCTTGGGTGGACCCATTTGACACTCATTTCTATATACAATGGTGACATGTCATCCACTTAACAATGCGCATTATGTATGTATTATCCTGCTGGCAAATCTCCACTCTGCTTCGGATCTTACGGAAGCTTATCACATGCGTCGGTTAAAAAGTCAAGGCGTTTGGTATAGTCGGCTGATGGCTCTGTTTTCTACTTATTTTCTTTGACAAATTGAGTGAGCTCTAACGTTACAACTGGCATCCAATGCATTAATTAAGATTAAGGTGCTCATTTGAAAGAGAGGTTTCTTCTGTGTCTACAAACATAGGAAAGGAAATTCGGCATTTGAAATGTAAAGAGAGAAGAGACAACAAAAGTGTCTTCTGGTGTAAAAATGTAATGTAAAATGAATTTGGATGCACAAACACCATTATCTAACAAATTGGTTCTCATTTCAAATTGGATGCACACTAAACTACATAAAGTCAGAAACTACCGTAGTTTTCAAAATATATGTACATGACCATAACCTGTGGTACGGCCTAGAAGCCAGAAGTCGTAGTTATTTCCACAGTAGAAATTCTCTCACCTTCAACATATATGGTTATATTCTTTCACCTAAGCTAAAGCTTAGCAGATCGATGAACGTATTTTGCTGTTATCATCGCGTACTCTCCTTCACTTCTACTCTTCTGTCTTTCTGCACGTATAGAGCTGTACACCGCTTGTAATATTACAAATTACAATACAACTCTAACGCAGAGCTAGAGTGTTGTGCTTATCATATACTATGATTCGCAATGAAAACTTGTCTCTCTATGGGCTCATACTGAGTCTTCCAGTGACCAATGATATCAACAGAACCATGCAGCCAAGAAAAGGTCTCAAACCAGCTGAAAGCGAGGACGACGTGGTATTTACATCAGGTGGGGTACCAAAGCTGCAAAAGATGGTATTATACAGGACCAGGATTAGTATCTTCAAGGCTTATTGGTACCAACGAATTCTTGAAGCCATGAAAACCTTGCAATCTCACTTACCCGGAAGTGCCTGCTCCTGAAGGTGACGATATTGTTGGTGTCGATGATGATGAAGAAGATGATGGGTAAATGCAAGAACCCGAGCCTAGTCACAATTCAAAACAGTTATTTACAAATGGTCTTCAATTTTGTGAAGCAGAAGATTAAAAAAAAAAAAACTGTGATATTAAACTATTAAGATCATACTCGGGTTGGTGTTAACTATGGTGGCAAGCCCTCCAAAGTCACAGCTTGTTGGTGCTGGATTCTTTTGGTAGTAACTGTTGAAGGCAAAAGAAGCATGGTTTTGCATAGAATTTGGATTATAACAATTCCCACCCTGCTGTATTTGTGAACAATCTGCAGTGCCCATTCCACAAGCATAGTCCAGTGCTGATTGAAGAGCAGTTTCTGGAGCTCCAGTCTTTGCCACACACCAGCTCTGCCCCGGAATGGCTGGAGCATTTGTGCTTGCAGGAGGTGGCTGGGGGTTTATGACAGGAGCACTTCCTGACGGGGGTGGATAAGATGTCACGGGGTTTTGTGCCCCAGGAACTGTAATGGGAGTTGTAGCCGGATTGGTGATTGGTACCGGTGAGTTGGCTGGGTTTGTAGGGGGTAAGGGAACAGGTGTGGTAGAAGGAACTGTTACAGGCATTACAGCTGGATTGCTGGGAGAAACTGAGACAGGATTGGTGGAAGGAACTGTTATGATGGTTGGCGTATCTGGAGGTGAGATGACTGGTGTAGCTGACGTTGGATTTGTGGGGAAAGCTGTGTTAGGTGAGTTGTTTGTGTCATCTAGAATTCTTCTAACATGAACATTGCTTAGCTTTACTCTGCGGGACAAAGGAAATTTCTCTTCCTCTTCCCTTTTGAGATCTTTCTGTGCAAAATCTTCCGTTGTGTGCACTTCTGCATATAATGCAACTATTCTTTTTGTAATCTGAGATCTTGCTTCAAGATATTTGGATACCGCCTCACTAAATTGAGCTACTTCCATTGAACTGGGAGTAACTGGGCTATTGATTGTCAGAACCACGGGAACATCTTTGCAGGGAAGAACAGAGGCAGCAAGAATGGCTCGTTTAATAATAGACTGAACAAAGTGATCCCCCATGCTTAATTCCCCATCAATGCTGTCTTCTATCATGATAAAGGAATTTATTTTCTTTATAAACCAAAGAATCCTACGAAGATCATTTTCATATGATGCATTCAACTTCTCTAAGAATGAGAGTGGAAATGCTACTGAGACTTTTACTTCCCTGCTTATTTGAAGCTTGCTGAGAACTGAATGAATTGATTTCAGAGTAGATACAAGTAAAGGTATCTCATTTTGGCCTAAGCACTCACTGCCACAACTAGCAATGATGCTTTTGATGTCTACTTGTGGAAGAAAGTTTACTAGATGAGCTTTAAGCCATGAAACTCCAGATGATTTTGAAGTGAAAAAAATTTCAACTAGACTTTTATTTAAGAAGAAATCAACTGACACGTCGGAGTTGGTCAGAGTGCGCAAAATCCTATGATCCGTGACAAAAAATCGAATCTGAGATGAGGAGATCTTGTTTTTCTGGAGGAATATGGTTCCAGCAGATGTTGAAGATGAAGATGCATTGTCTCCTCCATCACGATAGGAAAAGCCCACCAGAGCACCTGCAAACAGTGGAAAAATAGGATTAAAGTCTGAAAAACTCCAATTTATTTTTCACTAGAATTTGAGCTGCCTCCAATGATTTCGATACAAGCACAAAGTAGGGTAGCCCAAAAAACTGAGGACAACAAATTGGACATCACTCATGGGATGAAAAGGATCCCACATCCCAGTAATGGTTGCAGATTCAGAAACAAATGCAAACAAAGGAGAAACTGTTAACTTGGGGACTTTTTCCGAGAATATTCACCATAACAAAAATGATTTACTCACCCGAACAGCAGATAATGGGGAAAGAGAGGAACAAGAGGCACAGAGAAGTTTCCTTGGCCATTACAAGAGTGCTACTGGAATGTAGAAAGACCCGGTTGCGGTTGGAATCTTAGTGTGATTCATATAGAGTGGCATTGCTTTTAAAAACATGGCATAGAACTAAAATAAAAGCCCGGAGGGCCGGGGGAGTTGTTGAAGATAAAGGTGAGAAGGAGTGAAAAGAGGGTTAAAAGTGTGAAAAGAAAGACGACCTAGTTGTAATGACAAAGAAAAGATGTTACTTTGTCACGAAGGATGGGGTTGGATGTGTTTCGGTCTGATAATAGTATATCACTATACGAAGAATCAACATGCTTTTTGTTGCTTCTTTATCTTTCCCAAAGCTCTTAAGTGCAAAATCTAGCTGCCTCTCTTCCCAAGTGACAAAGTTTATCATGTGCATTTACAGATACTGAGACACACGTCCTGTTTCTCTGTTAAGCACAGACATTACCTCGTGTCTTTGCTTAATGTTAAGAAATTTTAATTTAGATTATGCACTTGTATGTTGTGTTGCTAGTGGTAATGGTTGGCCTATACAATTGGCTTGTGCTTTAGGATTCCCTGACTCGGTCATGATGACTGACTGATGTACCAACCGCATGTTCGAGGCAGTGGTTGTTAAATAAATTCAGCTTTGGACAATTAGGCCAAGAATAATATAACTTGAAAGACTGACCTTTGCAATGAACAAAATTGTGGAATTAGTTTGGCCACTAGCAGACTATAGATTAACGGAAAATTTACATTTTAATTGTTACAACTTACAAGGATTGGAAGAGAGAGTTGGGGGGGGGGGGGGAGGGGGAGGGGGAGTGCCACGAAAAGGAAATGGCTTTGCTTTAATTCGGATGAGACAGACCATGACGTGGATTGCTTTCAGCTTTGGAGTATGATTATCTAAAGTTGGGTGTATGGTGTTAAAGATTCATATCAAAAACAGTTATCTTCCCTCAGCAAAAACCATTACTAATAGATTGATATTTAACTAAAGTAGATGAAAGTCATGGATGAAATTGAAAAACAACTTATTCGGCGGAGTAGGCCCAAAATTCTATTTCGGTTCTTGGCTGTTTTTTTTACAGTAAGTTTGTGCTCAGTAAGCGTCAGATGTAACAGTGCAATTTTTTTGAGAAATGGCAATGCCCTAAGATACAATCTCTACCGTGGGGACAACCCATGTGGAATAATCTGTTCTCCCTTCTCTCCTTCCAACTTATTCAAAAGCACTGTCTGACTAGGTCTCCAGCCGAAAGCAAAGCAAGAAAGAGAGAGTGATAGGGCTGACGCATTGTATGTGTAAAAAGGGTCCGTTCTGAATCTCAAAACCACAACAGGAAGAAGAGGAGGGGCAAGGAGGCAGTTCGTCTACAAGGGTATGGGTTTATGCTATTAATAAAGTTCTTTGTTGTGTCTTCCAAAAAAAAAAGTTGTTTGTCGTGTGAAAATAAAAATTAGAAACAAAAATTGGATGGTCATGGGAGAGCGTTTTTTTTCCATCATTAATGAATTAATAAATTTAATATAGACATTACAGAAGCTCTCTCCCCGCCAAGAGAAAAATCGAGAGGGCTAAGTTTTCTCTGGATAATGCAATATGAACTATAAAGTGTTGTCTAGCGGACTTTGAGTGAGATCAGCATGAGTTGCACCACGAAAGTGCAAACATATAATGCGAGATTCGGCATAGAAAGCGTATCTTGATGCTCTAGAATGTAAGGTCATTTATAGTTTATATTCACCTTTTCTTTAGCACCCACTTTTCCGTGCCATTAAGTTTCCAGTAAACACTAATTTTAATTATATAAAATATATGTGATATTACAGTATCATTAAATTAATTTTTTTAATAATAATTAATATCATTAATTTTATCTTTAAAAATTAATTTGATGTCATTTTAAAATTTAATTTAATGACAAAAATATAACATTTAAAAATTAATTTAATCTGACATATTTTCAAAAAACAAATTAAATATATTTATAAGTAAAAAATTAATGTGATGTCATTTATATATTTTTTGAAAGACTAAAATAAATATTTACTCTTAAATTTCTAAATAGCTGTGAGACCTTCAACAATCAAGATCAATCATTCAGTTTACGACTGTCATACGAGATAAGATTTGCAGAAGAAAGCAAGTCTCACATTTTATCCTCATTACTGTATAAGTTACGGTAGCCGTTTTGAAGCCATATATTCTGTTATATCACATTTCGATCTATACATTAACATTTTCACTCAGCAAAAACTAAATTCTCCTTGTAATCACCTCTTTTCTTCCTCTGCTGTGTAACTCACTTGCCATGCTCAACGAACAAGTCACTGAAGAAGGGATCAAAAATTGCTTCCTTGGCCGAATTATACTTGTCCAGACGTTTCTTCAAGGAGCGTAGATCTCTCTCATTCTTTGAAGTACGTTCCTGAAAAAACAGGAGTTCATTATATACTGCCTTCTTTAGGTTCAATTATTTGCTGTTTTTACCAGAGACAAGTTCAGCCATTATGTTGACATTGTTCAATTAATTTAAGACGAGAGTTTGTGACAATCTTAAAAACAGTGATATTCAGCTCATAGTATTTACTAACTTAACATACCAAAGTGAACGTGTATACTGTATGTATATACTATTGCAAAAAAAAAAAAGTCCGAGTTTCCCGTTGTTAAGTATTATAACAGTGGAACTATATTGAAAACGAGTAAAGCACAGTGGCTTAACACAAAGTATATATAGCAAGGCTTACACAGTCATATCTGCATTTAAAAATTGTAATTCTACAATAATACATTTACACAAAATATGCAAAACTGGCACGTCTTGCTAAAAATAGAGAGAAGACTTACGAATGATTTCTTCATGAGGAGTATGTCAACCAAGTAGATCAACCACAACACATTTGTTTTAGGAAAACTGTGAATTTGAAAAAGCAACAAGGATTTAGTGTCTGGGAAATACAAAAACAACAAAGAACAGAGGAACTTCAATATCAAGATAAATGTCAGGAGTTTACCAAATCTTATAATAACAAATCAAACTATCATATATGCGGAGTTATACATGAAATCATGAATGTCAAGTAAAAATTTTTGGTACACCAAATCAAATTATCATATAGTTGGAAGCTAAATAAGGGTTAACGATTTTATGGGCTACAAGAAGACTTACGAAAGAGAATTATCCAAGCACATGCGTCACATTTATATACATTGTACAAAGTACTACGAAGAGGTATTTTGCATGCAATCACTCTTTTAAGACCCATGTAAGCAACGACCCACAAGACAAGCTTGAAGTTAAGTCTCATCCATAGTGATCTTTCACACTCCGAGACTCCACGCGCGCACGCACAACCCCCCCTACCATCACAAAGACCACCCATAGCAATATATCTCTCTCTTTCTCCTTCCTCACCACCTCAGACAGACTACATCTCCCTCCTTTCTCCCCCAAGACACAACTTGGCTCCCACCGAAAGGACACCCCAAAAACACCAACCTTAAGAAAATATAAAACAAATAAACGAAGCTGGGGAGGGAAGCTTGAAAGAGAAATGGATATAAATGAAACTAAAGCACGAACTCACATTCTACTAATCAAGTTCTCACTTTTCATGTAGAGTGAAAACTCTCGTTTTCTTTTCCAATAGACTATAAGCAGATGGCTTTGATAACTAAACAGAAATGTATGAGAATGTTACCTTCCTTCCCACCAATCTTCTGTTACCTCCTTCATCTTCCGATATGTTTCTGACTGCATATGATACTTAGAATCATTCGTGCAATTAGATGGAACTAATGGAACTTACGACTCTAATAAGCATTTCTTACCTGTTTGTCCCCTTTTGGACCTGTAAAGAGGTCAGGATCTGAGGAAAGATCCAAGTAGAGTATTCTATCACCTGTGCGTATTGGACACAGTTAATCATAGCAAGGGACAAATTCATGATCCGCTGACACATTAAAGGCAAAACTTCACCTGTGTTTATTCTTGACAAAGTAAAGTCAATAATAGATATTAACAATCCATAAGTTTTAACAAACATATGCCTGCCATCAAGAGTGAACTGCAACGTTACAGAATCGCTTCGACTGACAAGTATGTTTCCCCTGTACAATTGGATATTCATAAATCAGTAATCATACAAATGCAATGATTGCATAAATAACATTCACTGCATGACGACCACACCAGTGAAGATCTCGATGTTCAAATTCGTATGCAGACTCAGCCACAGCGAGCCCAGCTGTAACCTGTATTTTGTGATGGAAATTAACCTACTTCAAATTAAACCTTCATCAAGCGCATGGCAGATATAATCATAATATGTAAAATATACCTGAACCAGAATTGTCCTTGCCTCGTCAAAATTCAGGAGTACAAAACTTTCAAGATCCTTACCACCATGTTCTTGTACGAAGACCACATAACACTAAATGCAGATTTGTTAGTATATTGAACATATACATACTCAAACGTTAAATGTAACTACTACTGTTTGGGAGATATAGTCACACTTGATCTATGGTTTGAACATCTGAGGTAATAAATATAGTAAATTAGTAACCAAGGAGCATATCTCCACTTATCCATTCTTTCAACCTACTTGCTGTCTTCATATATTTGTTTTTTTAACAAAAAGTCTTCATATATCTGTGAAACACAATTAGCAAGTGTTTGTTTCACAGAAGAGGCTAGTAGCTTCAAAACCCATCATTTTTTGTTTGCAGAAATATATCACTGTAAGTAAGATTGTAAAATTTAGACTAGAAACAAACATAATTCCATCACCAACAATGTTAAAACATGAAACCTGTTTCTCTGGGAACTCTTGTGGGTGATCGTTCTCTGAACCATGCTTATCATCCCAATTTTCCCATGCTCGAATCAGTGCCGCATCATAAGAACCTTGGCATACTCTAAATCTATCACAGAAGACAGACCATAGATAGATGAGATACTAGTACTTATCTGCAAAAGGAGTATAAATTTGTCGTGTGCGTGACATAATGATGACTTAAATCTGGGCCCGATGGCACTGACCCTGCCAATCATCTGTGTTCCTACCATGCCTCGATGGCCAAAAGTACAAACCCAAAGGTGGCAGATTTAAAAACTATGGTTAAGTCGTACGGTTGGTAAAGAGAATATATCCAAATAATAAGCCGAAAAAAATTGTTTTTAATCAAATTTTTGTTTTCCCTAGAAAAATGTTTTTAAGCAGCACCGTAAAAATATTTTAGTCAGACACTCACCCTATTGATTCTATGAATGTTCTGCACAAATTATAAGCATCTCCATCATTTCCTCTTAATTGATTAAGAGTTTTGCAAAGAAGCACCTCCTCCAGCAATTCTTCTGATCTCTGAAGTACAGAAGCCATTTAGTTCATCGACATAACAATACTATTAATTTATCCCTAAACACAACATCCTCGCCAGTTCTATTAAATATAAGAAGGTAGTCATCAAGATGCTCATCAAATATTCTGATCGCAACAGAGCAAACATAGTTACATTTGAAAAATAACTCCCGAGAACAACAATATAAATGCAATGGTTACCTTTTGGACTTCCCCATTCACTCTGAAGTCCCCATCAAAAGGAACTATTTTGCAGACATAATTCCCAACCTTGAAAGCTTCTCCATATGTTCCTTCACCAATTTTCACAATAGTTTCCGAATCACTGGAAAAAGAAACATTGTGTTTCCTATGACCATAAGGATGTAATATCATACTTAAAGAAATCCCTTGGGATGGAACTCAAAATGCCATTGTTGCATTCTTGGTTATAAAGGTACTCATGAATTAAACTGACTGAAGTACTTCTTGTATACTAGATGAGAGGTGCCTTTACTTGATTTCTGTGAGCTCGAATTTTCAAATTTGCAGAGGGGTGACAAGGCCCCAAAAAATTTAGTTCTCAACATCACGCCATGAACCTTACATCATCCCTAACACAAGTTACTATCAGAAAAAATTAAACAAATTCAGATTTATAACACGTCCCTTGTGCTCTGGAAGAAACAAATAATATATTTCCCGTTTAACAGCTAATGTGGTCAGAAAACTCTAATGCATATAAAGGAAAGGAAAATCAACTCTTAACATCAAATAACTTTTTAATGCAACATTCCCATATTCGTTGCAGGCGAAAATGTCTTGTAAACTAATAATAAGAAATAAAAATACCAAGCACTAAAAAAGCCATTGTCGTAACACACAGCTATAGAAGTGGGTTGCATAAGAAGTAGAAACTATGCCTCTCAAACAACAAATTATGATAAATATGGAAGCAATGAGAAATTAAATTCACTTCAAAATCCAAAAGCACACACTTATTGCTAAGTGCTAACCTTTGTCACCCATAAATCAAGATACCATGTTACAGGAAAATAAGGAACAAACCAATACAATACCTAGAGAACACATCTTGCAACTTGGAAGGCGCAGACTGTCCACAAATCGCTAATATAGCCGAAAATGGACTAATGTGGTCACCATCTACTGAAGATGATGTTGTTGATGTCAGAGAGAGTTTCTTAACAGCAGCTTCTATATTTTCACAACCTTGGTCATCTTGAGCTAACAGCATTTTATCATTTATTCGCAAATTGATGTCCCTCTCAAAAAGACTTTTATCAATTAGACTTCTACCATCTCCAGTTTTGATGGAATGCAGTTGTGAATTGTGTTGCGCAATCCTTTCCAACGTTCCCCAATTTGAAGAATTGAAATCAATATCATAAATAGTTTCCAAACCCGTAGCTGGAGTATCTAGTATCTTAGACAATGTGCTAGAAGGACCACAGCTGGGATTAAATTTTCTGGAGTGTAACCATTTTTCTAATCTTGAGCATACATCTGGTATTGGGGACCCTTCCTTTATATTGCCTATTGTCCATGTGCCAACTTTCTTTGGCGAGGGGCTCTCCTCCAACAACTCAAAAGCATCAACCTCTTCAAAGTATAATCTCTCCTTATCAAAATTTGGAGGTTGCACAAACTTCCCCTATACATACCAAAACACACAAAAATTAATAATTCATAAATTTCTTAAAATAAATGCTATTCTACAAAGATTGCCATGCAAAATGAAGACATTGGGCAACCAAAAAAAAACATACTTTGGGAAGAGCAGGTTTCCCTTTTCTTTTGTCCTGCTTTAACTGAGGCTGGTAAACCATACAAACACCAACGGCTATACTTGTCCTCCCTCTGTTAAGAAGAATTAAATTGAAAAATTAGACAAAACCACACCTAATAATAACAAATAAATCAGAGTCGGAAGATGAAAAATGGGGGTGGAGAGCAAACCTTGTCGAAAGAGAACGATTCCAACTGACTCGCTTGTTTGGATCGGCCAAACTCACCCGATTCGGACGCGGGCGACTAGAATCGGAATGCTTTCTGGAAGGAAAAAAAAATATGAAAATGAAAACAGTTATCAGAAAAGAAAGAAGGAAAGAAAATGAAAGAGTTAGATTTCGGGAATATGGAGAGTTACGAGTTGACGTTTTTTTGGTTGTTGCGAGGGTTTCTTCTTCGATAAACCACGTCGATTTGTTGTTGGCCTTCAGAGGCCACGATTTCTGACCATAGATCAAGGGAACTCCCTCCTGGTCCTGAATTGGAGAGAAATGGAAACATGAGAAACTGGGAGGGTTTGTGAAAGTGAGAAAGATGGGAAACAAGGGCTTTCTATCTCCTCACCTGCTGTTGCTTTAGAACCCATACTGGTGCTGATGCTGAACTTCAATATTCAATGGCATCAATTGCTATTGCAGAGGTGCGCATTCAGAGACCCAGTTTGAAAACGCTGGCTGGCGGGATTCAAAGTGCAAACCAAACCACACCAACCCAACGGTGTCAAATCAAAACTTTGTAAAACAAATAAACAATGAGTTTAACTTTGAAGTTTATCTATTCATTGTAAATGTAAATATATATATATAATATAATAATTGAGATTTTAATTTTTATTGAAAAACAAACCAAATCTAACAAATAGTGAAAACTCGTATAATTTACTAAGTTTTACTTTTTATGTGATTAATAAAAAAAATTATTGTCTAAAAGATCAACAACAGTTAAAAAGTAAGAGAAAATTATAATTTTTGTTATACAATTGAATGATAATATAACACATTCATCAAAATTCAATCTGTATTGCTAACTCATCAAACTATATATCATATAAAAGCACCAATTGCACAATACTTATGTGTGTTGGATTTTTTGTTTTGGGAAGGGGGTGTGTACAATTTTATATTTTTGCGACGATAGAAAAAGATAATTCTCATTTTTGTTCTATAAATATGATACTCGTGAAGTAACGGTAATGTCATGGAAGTTAATATCACTTATTTGATAAATATATTTCTTGATAGTATATTATTTGAGTTTAATTTTTGCCGCAACCGTTTCTGAGGGGAAAAATAAAAAATTGCGAATTTAGGCAAACTCACAAAAAGAGATTTAAAGAGAAATGATATGAAGTGGGAGTCGCCACCAATCGATTTTTCCATTAAAAAAATGGAATGGTGCGATTGGATACCTACAGAAGGAATCTGCGTTCGTAGCCAATTAGGGGTTGATTATGGGTAGGGAAGGGTAAAGACTTACACCATCCGTTCGGAGAACGGTTACCTATTTAATCTAAGGTTATCTGCTAAGTCAATTGTGTTGGTCATTTATTATTTGAAGAAAATATTTTATTTATTTTAATTATTTTTATGTCCCATTTTGTCAGGCATATTATCAATAGCTGATAAATGGCTGAGACAGGGAATGGATGGCTTAGTAGCTATTATTGAGGAACAAATTGTGAACCCGTAATTTATTAGGGATGACAATGGTGAATTAGAACTTGGATTTCCAAGAAAATATATATTTTTTATAGATAAAATGATTTTTGGAAAATGTGTTTCATAATTGAGAAATTTATTTAAAATGATTTTCGCAAAAGAGCTTCCAAGTTTTAATTCACCATTATCATCAAATGCCGGCTATGTGAATTTGTTCACAATTATTTTGTTGTTTTTATTGTTTTGAAAGATATTTTATTTTTATTGTTTTGAAAAAATATTTTGCTTTTATTATTATTGTTTTGAAAAATATTTTGTTTTTATTATTATTATTTTGAAAAATATTTTGTTTTTATTATTATTGTTTTGAAAAATATTTTGTTTTTATTATTTATTTTGGGGATCAGACCCCGCCAACACTCTTGGCAAAATCTAATATAAATGCCTCAAGAATATTGGGAAGAGTTTAATTGATCGGACTCCCGATCCTCTCCCAATCTCCGTCATTGGCTACTATTAATTATAGCGTGAAAGGTTAATATTTAAACATAACAATAAAATCAAGTGGAACATGACTTTTATTGAATGCGACAAAATTAATAGTGGAATATGATTTTTTTATTGGAGATTATTTATAGCCCCGCCAGTGCTCCCGGCAAAGCTATAAAAATTCTTCTCACCTCAAGGAAATTAAAATGTCACCACCGTCGCAGTTAATTTTAAATATCCCATCATTGGAACCTTATTCCACAAATTAATTTTAATATAAAAATACAAATTAATTGAATTAACCATGAAATAAGATTTCTATAAGACATTGTTTATAGCCTTCACGCGCTCCCAAAGAAACTATAAAAAATTTCCTGCCTAAAAATATCATCACAGTAACATATTTTTATTTGTCAAAATCTTATTTCATAATTAAAATTGATTTATTTCGTGACAACCAAAAATATAATGAAGGCTTAGTTGAACGTGTAACTAAGTGATATGGAATAGACAAAACGCCATATACTAGTCATCCTTTTCAAATTCATCATTTTGTTGAACCAATCAAGCAAAGTCAGATGAGACCACTTTTGGACGATGTCTAACACTATATAGCCCAATTATTTCCTTATAACCCCCACTTTTCATTATTTTATTATTATTTTATTTTTTAATCTAAACTACTTTGTTTATTTGACCCTTTTTTCTTTGATTTTTGCCACCTGAAGCGATCCTCTAAAGGCCCAACTGAATAATAAGATAAAGACCAACCCAATTCCAACCCCAAGCCCATTTCAAAACTGATATAAGCTAACATTAATTGATTTGCTACTTAAGCATGCTAGAAAAATTTAAAAAACACGTTCCTGATTCAAGGAATATTCATTATCCCACAAAACTAAACCCAATTAAGGAATCCTAGTCCAACTGACTCATTTAACCCAGATTAAACAAAAATAAAACAAGAGGTGAAGACTGGGTAACAAAACATTCCATACTCAAACCCCACATACATCAGGCAAAACCACAATGAGTTCATTTATTATTAAACTGAACAGAGCTCCTATCAATCAACAATTGAGAATATGGTGAGTGCAACCACAAATCTCATTCCAACTAGTTTTTTTTAACCATGAATAGCACCAAGCTGAAAACCAAGCAGTTTGTTTATTTTAACTCATCAGAATGTCCCAATTTAATTGTAAATCCAAATATACCAAATCCCAAACACAAACTCTGCCATCGAGTCCATTACGAGTAAAAATAGCGAGTAATAGACCCAGAATCTGAATATCAAAGAAAGTAATCAAGTTATGAGCAATAAGAGTACACAACAACAGAAATTGATAATCTCAAGAGTATGATTCAACGAAACAAAATCAGACAACATCTCATTCAAATTTCATTACTCCTCAAATTAGCTCATCTTAACAGGTGTCATAACCACACCTAATATCTTAGAGAAAGAAATTAACACAGAATCACAATTAGGGGATCATAACAATTTCCCAATAAATGGCAGCCAAACAAAAGACACAAGCCTCTCAGTTCACACATGCAGCATATCAAATCCCATGGCAATACAACATACCAGAGACCAAAATCAACTAAGAAAACTTGATACTACAGGGAAATTAGCCATGCCGATGTGATCATAAATTACTCAGATCACTAATAACAATAAACACACCCACATGAACATACTGATCTAGTCATCACAAAATGCATACTACAGACCCAAAATACATACTGCAGACCCAAAATAAAGATTCCAAACATTACGTGAATAACCAAGCATCTTGACTATGATCAATTGATACCAATTCAGTATATTAATGTACCATCCAAGAGGAAACAAGACTCAAGCCTTTTAACCCGCAGACCATGAAATAGGCACAAGTTTCAGCATAAATACATAACCAAGATGAGACTACCCATGAGTTCCCAAAGATATGATTTCAAGTTTTAACTTTAAAACAGAATCAAGATCCAATAAGAAAATTAACAGACCGAATTCTGAGACTCTGTCCACATTATAGGCAACCTATGCATTTCCTAAAAACACAGATTAACACCAGCAGCATTAACTTATCCACCAGCATCAACATAAGACCAATAACATTAACTTACACCGGCAACAGTGGTTAAATACAAGCTATACAACTCATTTGCACACCTAAATCAACACTTAATTCATAGATACAAAAGAAAATCGAATTTGTTTAGGAACATTGTATCAATGACATTACACATAAATAAATAAAAAATAAATTCTAGGGATTGCCGAAAGGGTTTTCTTCAAAAGAATGTAAACTCAGTAACTCCTTGGCCACTCTCCTTCCGATTCAAATGGATTTCAAGCGATGGTTCCTCTGCTCCAACTTAAAAAATAAACGCAACTAAAAGGAAAACCCCCCTCCTGGCCGAAACAAAATGGCCATATTTATACAAAAATTCCAACCAATAAAACAAAATAAATAAATAAATAAAAACAGAAATCCCCCACTGTCCATTGCGGTCACTGATGCGTGGGTCTCGGATGGTGAGGTACAGGGGACAGGGAGTGCAGTGCAGCCCATGGAGGAAGAGGGGGTGGGGTGTTGTGTGTGCGTGTGGCGCGACCTATGGCTGGTGGAGGCGGTGACAGTGGCAGAGGTAGAGACAGCGCAGGTTAGGGAAGGGTGAGGATGGTATGGGCTCGCCTGCGTGATGCAGAGCATGGAGAATAGGGCGTGGTGTCTTGACAGAGGGGGCAGAAGGCGATGGGTTCAGCAGAGGTGGTCTCCTCTGGGTTGGGGATGGCGCGGCAGAGGGAATGGGGGCTAGGGCAAAATTAGAGGAGGGAGGAGAAAAGGGAACCGGGTCGGGTTGGCAAACCGGATCGGGTTGGGCCGGTTTGGGGTAAGGAGTTGGGTAAGGGAAAATTGGTTTTTTTTGGTTGATGGGTATGGGTTTGAACTTGGTTTTTTTTTTTCATTTTTTCATTTTGATTTTTATAATGAAATATACTGATTTGATTTTTCTCTCTTTTTTCTTTTTTTTTTTTAGGAATTAATAGGCTAATTAATCTATTTCTAAATTGTTATATTTTTTTATTTTTTATTTTTTTTTAAAAGGCTAATTAATTACTATTAACTCTTGGATTTTCATTTTAAGAATTAATTGGCTACTTAAAAAATGTGGCCCGGACAAAATACGGTGTTCACAATTTTGATCTACCGTCAGTGTAAAGTTTTTTTACACTATCATCTAATCATGTGTTGTCAAATCACTAAAAGAGTTTGACTATCACAACAACCACATAAAAAGTCAAACTCTTTTAATAATGTGTCAGCTAATGATTAAATAATAATGTAAAGAAATTATACATTAACAGTAGATTAAAATTAAATTCATATATTTTTTGGCTTGGATGTTGATACTTACAAATTATTGTCTCTTGATTTTATTTGAAGATGGGCAAAAAATTTGCTTCCATGATCATTTTGCTTTAATCTATTGATGATAATATCTTGGCAAATTACTACTTCAAACGTTAATATTACCAAAACCTATGTGATAAAAAGTTATGCTTAAATTACTTTTGCTATAACCCTAGATAGAATATGTAGTCTTTTATCTAAAGGACGGGTATCAAACTAATATGAAGAATACGATGCTAGGGTGTTAGCTTCTAGCCCTAATAATAATAATATGATCACTTTTTCTCATTAATAGGATTCAAATTAATTTTATGGGGACAGGAATTGATAAAGGGATTCAAATATTTTTTTCATTGTAATGTGTATTTTAATATTTCTAATAATATAAGAATGAACCAAAAAATGGTACGAGAATGAAGGTTTTTATATAAAAATAATAATAAATCCATAATAATACAATTAACATAAAAAGTAATATTAATATATATATTCATATAACTAGGCCAAACCCAATTTTTTTTCACTAAGCTCGAGCCCCGGCCCGACAAACTAGGCCTCAAATTTTAAGTCCAAAAACGATAATTTTTGGACTGAGCTTATTTGGGTCGGGTGGGTATCCCACCCGATGAAAATGCCTGCTTATAAGTTCTACTTCTAAGCACCATCCTTGAATGTTGATAGTTAATAGTAATACCCTCGTTGCGCAAAACTGAAAGAAAATCCTTTTCCTAAATGAAAAACTAAAGAAAAATCTTATTATTATGTTATTAATAAAAGAGATTAAATTCTATACACTGTCAGTGTAAAATTTTTTTACACTATTATCCAATTATATGTTGTCAAATCATTAAAAGAGTTTAACTATCACAACCACTACCTAAAAAGTCTAACTATTTTAATGATGTGTCAACATATGATTAAATGACAATGTAAAAATTTTTTACACTAACAGTGAATAAAAATTAAATCCTTAATAAAAATCATAAATTACATTGTCTAATAATCAAGAAATATAATTATTTATTAGCTATATATAATTAGAAAATAATAAATTTAGAAATTTAAAGCTTGAAATTTAAGATTATTAGTTATAAGTTATAACTAAATAAAGACATCATACATATTTAAATATTTAAAATGTCATACTAAATATGAAAACACTATATGTCTAAGTCTCGTATGTTTATTCATCTAAAACACTTAAACATTTAATATATTGGTTGTTGAATTGGTTCTAAAATACTCCTATAAATAATATTTAGATTTAATTTTAATCTACTATAAGTGTAAAAATTTTCAACACTGTCATGTAATTATTTTTAGCACCATTAAAGAGTTAGATTTCCTAACTAGTTGTTATGATAATCAAACTTCTTTAGTGATATAGCAATACATGATTAGATGATAGTGTAAAGAAATTTTACACTCACAGTAAATCAAAATTAAACTCATAATATTTTAATTGGCTGTTTTAATTTTTTCCATTAACTTTATTGGTTTGATCGTGATTAAATTCAACAATTTTGAGGAGTGGTATGAACTAGGTAGTCTACAAAGCAAGGATTACTTCGGTACCTATTTTTTTTTCAAGGTACTCGTAACTATGGTGAGTTGTCAAACATTCATTAGTTTTTATTTATATTTAATAGACTTTTTAAACATTTATTATGAAATTAACAGTCAATAGATAATTGACAACTCACTTTAAGTACCAAACCCATCAGGATACGATAGTAACTTCTCTACAAAGCAAATTAAAAGGATAAACAATTCCCAATATTGGTCAACCATTAGAGTTAAGTTACCACTTCACCCTGGAAGTGCCAATTGCCAATAGGTGTTGCTATAGAATATCCCAGTGTTTCATAATATTTTTAATAGTCAAAGAAATAAATGTCATTCTTATTTTCTTTGTGAAAGTAAATTTGTCCCACGTAATTTTGTTTGATGCCCAATACAAAACTAAATTCAACTAGGGTTTGGAAAAATCAGAATTATAATTTAGAATTTTAATTTTAATTATATATTTTTTAGAATTAGAATTAACAATAATTTTTATTTTATGTTTGAGACAATTAAATAATTAATACTTTAAAATTATAATTCTGAACTGAACTATAATTTTATTATTTAAATAATTTATTAAGAATTTATAAAAATATAATAAATAAATTTAAATTAAGAAATAATAATTTAAAATTATAAAAAAATTAATAAAGCTTGTGTTAGTGGGTTACGACAGTTGAAATGGATGTCAAATTAAAAAATACTATTGATGTCAACGGTGAATATCATTGCACGACGCTAACGTTAGTGATCAGAAGAAACGCCGCAATTTGGTCATTGCACACAATGATAATAGTGATCAGAAGTCGTCAGCAGCTAGCATGTCAGCAACGACATTGCCAGAACACGTTGGCTGCGACATTACTGGATTATGTTAGTAATGATAGTTGTCAGCAACAATGGTTGTTAGATAATTTTTAATATTTACCTTTTAATATTAAAAAAAAGTACTCAAAATTGTAATTTTAAATGTTTAAACTAAGAATTAAGATTAATATAAATTATTTATTTTTTAATTCTATAGAATTAGACTCAAAATTATAATTTTATTTCTAATATATATACCAAATAAAATAATTAAAATTTAGAAGTCAAATTATAATTCTAAATCTTAATTTCAAACTCAACTTCATCAGATCCTAATACTTATCAATAGCCAAAAAATTAAGGAGGGTCTATCTCAAAAGACCAAATTTCAATGTCAACCACTGTTGGTCCATGTGATATGAGCTCCTACAATGCTATCGCAGAGCAATACGTTCGCACATCAGAGAAGGCTTCTGTCAATGAAGATTTTCTGAAAAAAATCATTAAACGATATCGGCTTGTCTCAACCCCCATTAGTTTTGAAAGTGAAAAAACCAAAAAGAATACTCACATTTATGTCGCACTTCCACCCACCGTCGGCGTCAATGAATTGTAATTTGTTGTGAAATCTGGATTGGGGGTTGCACCATGAATCATGACAAATAGAAATAATCACCTACCATATATATTGCAGGTACTTCGGATAATGCTGCGCATTAACCCCTAATGCCTTTGCTTAATTAGAGGCCCATAAGCATCCTTGTGGATATTGACATGCTTGGTTTGGTTGTTTGTGGAATAATTTGCCTATACATACATGCCAAAATGGGCGATATATCATATCAATCCAAGCCATGAAGCTTCCTAAGTGGACCAATTAAGACCATTCAATCCCCATCGTTTTGGCGTAGATGATTCGTGTGATTTGATTACTAACGCGATAAAGTACACAATAATTATGTAGTTTGAGATTTATATTTGATTGATAATACTAGAGAAAATGCTATCAGCCTAAAGTCCAAAAATAAAAAAAACAGTTACGAGTCTTACCCTATGATATGATTTTAGCTTATGACTAAGTGAATTCATAATTTGCCTGAGATTGGGCATTGTGTTTCAAATCAAATATGTTAGGGTTTCTTTTTCAATTTGAAGTACTATCTAGACTAGCCAACCTACTTTTCATTAGTTGATCAATTAGTTTTGTTAACATCACTTCGTAACTTTCTTGCTCCCATTTATGCCTCTCAAAAGGTTTTGACGGTTTCAAGCTTGTCTTTCATGATATGTTTGGGAGAGGGGAATGGATGGAAAGGAAAAGAAAAGGAAGAAGAGGATTTGAGAGAGACTTCTTTCATATTGTTTGGATGTTTAAGTTTTAAAAAAAAATTCAGAAGAAATTTTCTTCTTTTCATTGAGAGTTAAAATTTAAATATAAAAAATAAATATATTTTAAAATTAAATTTTTAATATAATTTTTATGTTGTTAATCTTATATCACAAGTACGAAATTTATATATAATTTAATAAATATTTAATTAAAAATAAATTATTTTACCCTCTTTATTCTCTCAATTTAAAAGAGAATAATTTTGAAGTTTTCAAAGAGAAGAATCCCCCTTATTAAAAGTAATAATCATTTAAATGATAATTTGGGCCATTTTCCCCTTATCTTCTCTCTCGTTGCCCCATCCAAAGAATACGTCAACGTTTACTATATTCCCATATGTTCATATATTTCCCAGAAATTGCAGCTTGTACGTGGGTCATAAAAATGAATACTGTATATATACTGTATAGATTAAAGGTAATCACAGCAAAAGTGATTAATGCCAAGGACTTGTGTCGTTATATCTTGCGTCTGAATGACATTTTTCGGTGATTAATGCTTAAGTCGTTTACCAAAATTAAATTAGTTCCAAATGATATAATAGTTCAAGTGAAAATTATCATGTTAAAAGGATTACATTAATGGAAAAACTATTGGCAAAATATAGTTTAATTTGCTATAAGTTTTCCTTTTCTTTTCAACTTTAATTTCAAATTATTAAATTTGATTAATAACATGGCAATGGTAACTTAAACTACTATATGATTTGAGAGAAAAAGGTTCATGAAAACTTTTGGCACATCTAACATTTTTTTTAATAGTGTTAAAATCCTAAAAAATTATACCAAAAGTTACGTCCATTATAGATTATAGATTATGTGGTAGTCTAAATCAATATTAGTACATCAATAATCAAAAGCAAAAAAGTTATGATAAATGAATTCATCTGAATTGCAAATGATTTCTTCCCTTAAACAGCTGTAATTTTATTTTGTTTTTTGTTTTAAAAAAACTACTAGATGATATGGCAAATACTGAATTCCTTATTGAATTATATAATTTGAAATGCAATTTTAAATATCTTTTAAAGACTTTTAGGTTTAATAGGGAAAATTATAATTAGTTCACATGACAGAGTTAATGAAATTGCAAAATTAATGACCTTTTTGGCAGAGATGACAATGATTAGATATTTGATTGTTTTGGGCCTAATCGTCATAACCAAAATCGAATGTTATAGTTACTAATTAAGTGCAATCAATCATAAATGAAAAATAATAATTTCTAAAACTGAGATTAACCATAACAAATATCCAAAATCAATCATTTTGGGGGCTATGGTTACATATGTACCGCGCGTAATGATTTTAAGAACTGAGTATAATTAAATATTTGAAGAAAATATAACTGTAAATTTTGAAAATATTCCATATAATGTAGATTTTAATAATAAAGGCTAGATATATTTCTCCATGCATAACAAGAACAGAAGAAAACATTCAATAATCAACATATAATTCAAAATTCATTTATATAATAATACATAAAATCAATAAAATTATGTAAATGTTTGATTATTCAATTTTTTTGGTTATTTATGACTTATGAATATCAGATACCTTAACCGACTGTTTAAATATTAAGGCTCCGTTTAATGCACTTAATAATATAAAATAATAAGATAAGAACTGGTAATATAAAAAAGTTGATAATGCTCATGTAAAAATTATAATCCATTTTGATCAAAATGATTACTAATTATTCACAGTCTAAATTATCCCGCCATTAGATTTTTTTTTTAATTGGTGAGACAGGGTGGGGTTTCAAAATATCGTACCAAATTTCCATCCCTAATATCGAGTATTGTCCATCAATGTCTCAGCGTCTATGTTATTGGGCCCACTTCAAGGGCACTTCATGCCTAGGGTAGGGCCCATGTGGCCGAATTTATCGCATCGAATATGAGATATGATTAGCCCTATCATGATGCCCTTAATTTATGACCATTTTATGCTCAAATTTTTTTTTTCGGGGTTAAACATTCTATGTTCGATTAACCATACAGTCATACACGGATACCTAGTCCATTCACCTAAGCAGAGAATAATAATAATAATATCTCAATTTGCCTTGCTATTTTGATGCCGGGATCAAAGGAATAATTGTTCTTCGCAATTTTTAGCGTCTCAATCACGGGATCTCAAGATTCTTTATTTCATGCAAATTTTCCTCGAAAGAAAAAAGTCATTGATTCCATGTTATTAAACATGCATGATTACATTATAATAACTTAATTTTAGTTTAAGTGGTCCACATAAAAAAAAAGTTTAATTCATATGGATAGAAATTAGAATAGCTTAGAGTTTGGGTAAAAGCATTGGTTCAGTTAATAGTGGCAAAAAATCTATGGTTATATGATATGTTTCCGTTGTTTAAATTTAGATTTATAAAGGTGTCGCTTTTTTTTAATGTGTGGTGAGATTCTCTAAATTATATATTATATAAACTTTTTTTGATATGATATCGCACGTTAAGAAGTAAATATAATAATAAAAAAGAAATGTGATGTGAGTTTTTATAAGAAAAAAGAGGTGTGTATATAAAAGAAACACGGTTTCCATTTTAATTATGATTTTCCTTTATTCTTTTATGAGAAAAATATTTAGAGAGTACCCAGATGTTTAGTGAAATGAACGCACAAATATCTCTAGTGTATTTTTATTTATTTTTTTAGCTTTTTAGGTTTTTGAAGCTTATATACCCGTAAGAGATATGTTATTTGTACACTTATTTGTACACAAATTCTATATTTGCTTAACAAAATTTAAATTACAATGAACTCACTTAAATTTTAATTGTATCTATTCAAAATTTTTTGGTGCGACATATAATTTATGCAAAGCACTTGATGTGCACTGAGTAATGTGCAAAAGAACATTTCTATCGTGTAAATTTAGTTTCAACACTTATAGCTATTCATATAATAGCACAACTCAAACTTTTAGAAAAGTTGATCATTGATATATATGTTATATCAGAATTTCTATGAGTAAGGGTTTGATCCTTCTCATATACATCCTTTTAAATAAAGTTAAATTTTAGCATAAAGTAGACGCTTCAAGTCCAAAAAACTCTTGTTGAGTAGACATGTTAAAGAGATAAAATCATTTATAAATCTTCACATAATATCTTAACCTTTTAAGAGAGTTGATTCTTGACATATAACCCGTTTGTATTAACTTTTTTAGGAGTATAAGTGATTTTTTTAGAAGTTAAAGAGTTCAAGTTTTTTAAAAAAACACTTTATGTGCTTTTTTGTTACAGATGAAGTGCATTTTTTAAAAGTTTAAACTTTTTAACTTCTAAAAAAATATTTTTATTATTTAAAAAAAAAATTTGTCTTAAAAAAAGTCATACAAACGGGTCTATAGTATATGCTTCAAGATCAAAAAACTTTTACACAAAAATTCATTTTAGAGATAAAATCATTCATAAGCCGCTACTTAATAATTTAATGTTAGAGTTGGTTCTTCAAGTGAAATAAGACTTGCTAGAGCGCAAGTTTGGTTAAAAGGAAATTTTGTTGGCAAGCTTTTAAGACCCCCGGGAGAGGGAAATGAAGTCAATGAACGTAGTTTATATCAGTTATACGCAATATTCAGGCCAAGTTCTAGGCATTTTGGCATTTGGATCGAGGTGGGGGATGGGGAGATTGTACAGTTACAATAATTGTGTGAACTAAAAGTTGTTGCCTGCACTCATGAATCATGAAATAGCTACTCAGTGCCATACTTTATAGGCACTCGCTATTTAACTCCTTAATCACAATCCATTTATTTCTCTCTTTTGTTTTCTTGTTGGTTGGTTGTACAAGATTTAATTAAGCTTTTATCTCCCATACGCTGTCGATATTGGCTTAGCAAACAGTGTCTTTCTTCGTCTTCCCACTCCAACCTCCTATGGCGTTGGCGTGAGACTGATGTATTTGTAAAAATCAAACAGAAAAATCTCATTTTTCATAGATGTGTGTGCCGTATGCTCCTCATGTAAAGCTAAGCAGGTTGTGTGACTGAGATGTTTAGGTCGGCGAGTTGCTTCCTTTGACCAAAGAATGAGTATGGACCATAGATGCTATGCGTGAAAGAATTTAAGACCTTCCGGTACCTTTCAACCAAACATCAAGATCTACTGTTTAAGAATTAGTTCACAAGGCTCAGAATAAAACTGGACCATTTCGGTGTCACCTTTAATTTCTAGCATCTATATATATATATATATATATATATCCACCTACCAAAACCAGGGTTTCCCTGTAACCACTTTCTATGCATTGGATTAGGCCATTCATTTGATCAAACAGGCAGGGTATCTTCGATGGTCGTTATGTACAGAAATAATGTGTATTGTCTTCATGTAGTGCAACGGCTTCTTTGGTCAAGGCTACCCTTTAGCCTAACTTGCACGCAGATAAGTATGTAAGCACATATTAATTATGAAATTGAACTTTGGGCATCCGTTAATGTATCTGCCCTATAAAGAGAAGGCATGCAGTCCTTCATGGGCATAAGAATATAGTCTATTTCTTCTTCCTTTGTTTTCAAAAAATAAAATAAAATAGTGGAATAGATAATTTTTTTTAAAGAGAAAATAGATAAATTATAAAGTGTAGTGCAAATTTTCTTCTAATGCAAGCCATTTGCTATTATAATCCCTCGGGCTGATTAGGGTTTACAGGCCAAATAACATCAAATCACTAAGCTCCACGAAATCAATTAAATAAATAAATACTCTTTAATCACCCTCCTAAGGTATATAATGCAGTTGAAAACAATTAATTTATCTAATGCATCCAAAAACGGTGGTCCCAGAAACATTATGTATGGAACTGATATCAGGTGCTGGATATGAGATAGACCAATAATACCAAACTGCCAGCAATCACTTCTTTTTCTCGCTTTATATGTATATGATTTACGAGAACATGAGATAATTGTTCCTTTCTCTCCTTTTCTATTATTTCCTGATGTTTGAAAATGATTGAAGCATGACTTGTCAGATATGGCCTTATTGTAGGGGAATGTTATTTTCATAACTACTTTACACGCATTATTTAACATAAAAGCAATCATAGAAAATTGTGCATTTAATTAGAAATACAAAAAAATAATTCTATTTTATTTTAATAATTGAGTATGTGAAAAAATTGTAAAGGTAATATATTTTCCATATTAATGCTACACTCTCATCTATTTTCTGGACGGATGAAAAATTTATGAAATTCGCTGTTTGATTAAAAATTTACATTATACATATTATGTTTACAATGTTTCATGTTAATCTGAGATAAAAATAAAGAAACGACGTCTATTTGAACACCTGCTTAATTGTGGTTTTGATTTTCAAAAAAATTTAGGAAAGCAAGATGAGCATGATAATTGTTTGTAATCCAACGGTCATGGATTTAAATCAATTTCTATCTTGAGATATTAAATAATGTAATCGTATCAATTTTTACATAAATATTACAAATTTATTTAATTAGCATACTTTTTTTGGTAAAATTCAAATTCAATTTAGTCGTTCATGAACTATCCACATGCTTATAGTTTTTTATTTTTTTATTTATTTGTGGAGCATGCTTATAGTTGTAACTTGTAACATGGACTTTACCTATAAGAAAATTTTACAAAAATATAAAACTTTGAAAAAAGGAAAAATGCAAATGTGTCTCCAAAAAGAGAAAAACTTATTTTTTTGGCAAAAAATGTGATAATTATCTTTCAAGTTGTATCAACTTTTAAATTTTGTCCAAAAAAAAATATTTTTTAAATTATTAAAAAAAGAATTAATTTGATTATTTGACATATATATATAGCTAAAATTAGAAATATTTTAAAATTAAATATAAATTTTATAACTTTTCAAACAAATAATTTCATTTTGAAATCAGATTAACTCTTATTATATATGATTTAATTTTGATCTATTATTAATATAAAATCTCTTTACACCATCAACTAATCATGTATCATGAAATCAAATCAAATTTAAATTTTTATTCATAACAATAAACAATTTATACTTTTAATTTGTTGTATATATAACCAAGCAAACATTTTGTAAGTTTCAGACATGAACACTTATTACTCAAATAATCAATCGGATATAGGAATGGGCTCACCTTACATTTTCGCTGCAATCATGAGACTATAGAGAACACCCAAGAGTCAGCCTGAAGATTAATTATATGTTTAGTGAGTTTGGGTAAGTTTTTTTTTTAAATAAAGTATATTTTTTATATACAAAAATATTTTTATAAAATTTAAAATATATTTAGATGAAACTTTAAAAAAAGTAGAAATTAAAAAAAAACTTAATTATTATTTTTTTATAAGCTAATAATATCTAGCTTTTGAAAAATGAAAGAAAAAGAAGTTATTTTTAATATAATTTATTGACAAAAATACCATTTGTCTTTATTAAAATTACATTTCATGTCATTTATTTTTGTCTTTTGCAAACCCTGACTCATTCATTATGAATACTCAACATTTTTAATAATTTTATTATTGAAAAGCTTTTTTGTTTTTTTATCCAAATAAACTTAAATGTTATTTTATTACTTAAAAGTATTTTATAAATATTGTATATAAATACAAAATAAATTTTTATTTAAAGAAAAACTCTATTAAAAAAATATCTATAAAAAAATCATTTTTTTAAAAAATTTATCAAAACAAGCTCATTATAACATAATCTGAAAGTCCAAGCACCATACTCGTCTCGAGCTAAGCCACCACACCCAACTTCGTTATAGACTTATGAGTTATAGAACTCATTTGTTATAGATTATTTGATTAAAAAATTATTTTTTAAGTAAAAATTATTTTTAATGATTTTGATTGTGTTTGTTTAAACTTATTAAAAAAAATTATTTGTTTTAAAAAATTATTTTTATGGTTAAAATGAAAATTTTATCTCATTAGCTTTTGAAAAAAATTTCTTGTAATAGAAAAGAGAAAAATTACTCTCAATTAAAAAATAATTTTTATAATTGTAAACAAAACACAAAATAACTTATGTTCTTCTTAATAATCTCTAAATTATTAAAGGTTAAAATTATTTTTTTTATCTATAACAAACGAGTCTATTATATCTTCCAAGCTTCACCTTAATCTAACTAGCTAGGAGATTGGGGCTTCTAAAAAATATGAATGGCAGAACAAAAAGCTTTTAGATTTTTTTTGGTGAAGGATTTAGTTTTAATTTGATCCATATAAAATTTTACATATTATCAATTATTATATTATTTTAAAAAGTTTATTATGATAATAATTATTTAAGAAATCATACTTTTTTAGTGATATGTTGACAAATAATTAAATGATCATGTAACACTAAATATGAATCAAAATTAATTTATTTTTGAAATAAAATTACAATGTGAATTTTTTATTGTAAATTAAAAAAAACTACAGAATGTGTTGATGAGATAATAGCTTACATGATATTGATTGTAATGTTTATCTTAACTTGCTTGATGTTATGAATATTATCATTTTTCATTCTTTAAAAAAAAAATTATGCACACTGCATGTTATAATTATGCCTCAAATTTCTAGTAGGTTATCACCTTATAATATGATAATAATGTTTGTCATTAAAATTAATTTTTTTGTAAAAATAAATATAATATTAAAATAAAATACGCCCTATCAAAAGGTACTAAAAATAAGTATTTTTAATGATATATATCTAAATATTTGCAAGGTTAACTAGACGTGCTAAAGCACCAAAACAAAACTAGCTAGAGCTACGATGGTTCGGTAGCGGTTTAGAGTTGAATATAGACATGCTAAATTACATTTATTTATTCTCTTCTTTCTCCATTCTGGCTGTTAAATAGCCGGTGAAGGTGGTAAATATTTATTACACTATAAAACACAAAAAGTCATTCATATTTAACAATCAGGAATAAACTCTATTATTTGTAGTTGTTATAAGAGTCATAGATTCTCATAAGCACCATAGAAAACCAGATAATAATAATAATGATGCAGAATGAAAAAATCTAACAATTAATTAGAGATAAAATTCACAATATTCTGATACCAATTTTTAGATATAAAAATTCTAACTTTAAAATAAATATAAAATGAACTGTATATGTTAGGCATATTTGGTAACGAGAATGATGATGAAGATTATTATTATTATTATTATTATTCATTAAAGGATGATTAGGTTAGTTTATTATGAAATAATAATCATATAAAAATTAAAAAGAGGATAATATTTAGACAACAACAATGGGTTTAAAGTTTGAACAGTTGAGTAAGAGTAATGGTCTGTTGTGCTGTGCAGGGCAGTAAATTAACAGCTCAGCACACCATCAAAGCATAACAAATATGGAAAATGGAAAGAGTGGAATTAATTAGCGATAATAAAAGTGGTGTTCATAACCTTACACGATTCCAAGCTTGCGTTTTACTGTATTGGAAATTTGGAATTAGATGTATGCATATGCATGCGTTGGAAGGCATCTATTCTAAAACTCATCCCCAACCACTGATAACTCCATCGCTTCTTCTTTATCATCACATCACTACACCACACCACACCACACCACCACTTACATTTCCATCCATGTCCCTGTGCCCCCTGCCACTACCACACGACGACCACCACCCTTGTTTGTGTTTTTGTTCTTCAGAAAGCTCCATCCCAGCTTAGATTTAGACTCACATTTCCCACACCCACAAAACCCAGAAGGGATTCTCAATCTCACCTATATAGTTGCTTTTGCTGACAACTTGGTAGATTCGGGTTCCTTCTGAGCCACGTGCTTATTTTAGTCAAAGATCTGGGCTTTTGGGTGGGTAACTCATGATGAGCCCATTTCAGAGATCTGGGATTTGATTTGAGGGCTGTCCTTGTGAATTTTGGTCAGTGGTCTACCTTATTGTGCTGGCGTTTCTTTCATATTCTTTTCTTCTTTCTTCTTCTTGTTGTATGTGAATGCTTCCGTTATTGAAATGCTTATGTTATGTGATATCAACTAATCAAGGGTAGTAGTTTATAACGTGTTGGGTTCATTTGAGTTATTTTAATGGAATTTTAGCCTCGTGTATGCGTTTCCTGGCTCCCTGTCCTTCCAATCTGTTTTATATAGTCGTAACGCGCTGTCTTCTGATGCCTTTTCACATTGCGTTGAATGGTAATGTAGTGGGCATCAATCAATGAAGAGTCAAGTGTTTGATGAATATGTAGAGTTATATAATTAATCGAAAAGTATGAATGTTAATGTGATTTGTTGCTTCTTGCTTATCTCTCTGTAATTGTTTTGCATATTGTAGGCATCAAGGATTTCTAACAAATGGGTGCTGATCTGAATGCTGAATTATCCAAGAAAACTCCCATTTTTGGTCTTAAGGTTTGGGAAATAATTGGAATTGCAGTTGGATTGTCTATTATTGTTATCCTCTCAGTGCTCTCACTTTGCCTTACTTCACGGAAGAAATCTAGAAAAGCTAAGGGCAAGATTCCTCTTAGTCAAATACCAACTGTCTCAAAGGAAATCAAGGAAGTGCGGGTTGAGCAAGTATCAACAAATGGATTTGCTCCTCGTGATGGAATACTTCTTACAATTCATGATAAATCCAGTGACAAGGAATCAGACAAAGTTATGGTTCATTTAGGTGTGGGGAAGATGAGGAATGGGGATAGCAGCAGTCATTCAGATTCATTTCATCACTTAGAGAAAGATGGAGGTGGGTCACAGTCAGGAGAAGAAGGTAGCTCTGGCACGGTTACATTGTACAAGCACTCTTCTTCATACCCTATAACAGCTCCTTCACCTTTGTCTGGCCTTCCAGAATTCTCTCATTTGGGTTGGGGTCACTGGTTTACCTTGAGGGATCTTGAACATGCTACAAACCGTTTTTCGAAAGAAAATGTCCTCGGAGAAGGTGGGTATGGAGTTGTTTATCGGGGACAGTTGATCAATGGGACTCCAGTGGCAGTTAAAAAGATACTCAACAACATGTGAGTTTCAGTACAATGTCCAAGGCTAGTTACCTTAATTGTTTTGTTCTTGTTCCTCTAAATTCTGCTGAACTTTAACTCTTTTTAAGTTTTTTTTAGCAGTGGTCAAGCAGAGAAAGAATTTAGAGTGGAAGTTGAAGCTATTGGCCATGTCCGACACAAAAATTTGGTTCGACTTTTGGGGTACTGCATTGAGGGGACTTACAGGTACCCCAATTGTCAATTACAATATAGTCTCATCTCAACATATATGATCTCAAATATCCTGCTTAGAGAAATTAAATACTTATGGCCAGAATAATGGCAATCATAGAATTATATCTTGCATGTTCATTAATCTGCTTCCTGGTGGTGATTTCAATCTCACGTTCACTGGATAGTAGTTTAAGTGTGTGCTCTGAATTGCCTTTCTCCTAAATGTGGTATATTTTCAGGATGCTAGTCTATGAGTATGTCAATAATGGAAACTTGGAGCAATGGCTTCATGGAGCTATGCGTCACCATGGGTATCTTACCTGGGAAGCACGTATCAAGATTCTCCTTGGCACGGCTAAAGCGTGAGTGTCTGCATCTATGTTTCTTCTGGCTTTCTTAGTCCTCATTTAAAGCAATATACTTGTTTCAGGCTTGCGTATTTGCATGAAGCAATTGAGCCGAAGGTGGTACACCGAGATATCAAGTCAAGCAACATATTAATTGACGATGACTTCAATGCCAAGGTTTCTGATTTTGGCCTGGCCAAGTTACTGGGTGCTGGGAAGAGTCATGTCACAACACGAGTTATGGGAACCTTTGGGTCAGTATTTTTGTGCTCTCTCCTTTAGAGTGATGACCTTTTCCCATGCTCAATGTTGTTAAACTTTCCTAAGAATTTTTTTTTTTCTTATATTCTTTGTTGCTCCAAAAATTTCACAGATATGTAGCTCCTGAATATGCGAATACTGGCCTTTTGAATGAAAAGAGTGATGTTTATAGCTTTGGTGTTTTGCTATTGGAAGGGATTACTGGAAGAGATCCAGTTGACTACGGTCGTCCAGCGAATGAAGTGAGTAAACTTACTTTTATCTTAGGCACAAAATCCAGCTTGAAGTATGTGTGTTTGTTTTCACCAATTCACCAAATAATCCCGAAGCATTAGCTGTAAGTTTGATCTATTCAGCCAATAGCGGTAATAAACAAGTTGTGTGTTGTCTTAACATATGTTTTAGATGTACAACACTTCTACCTTTTTCCAGCCAACTTGAGGATAAAAATAGCCTAAATTCTTCTAGCTAGACGCTTTTAACAATGGACCTATTTTTACCCATCTGGTCCTAACTTGTTCATATGAAAAATATAGCTCACACCGTACTGTTTTTCATTGTCTGGTGCATGACTGATCTATGATCTCTAATTATTTTATTCAATACTAAAAGAAAAGCAAATCATCGGGACATTATGGTTAAAAATGAATTGACTTGTTAAAACGGCAATAGTTATTGAGTTAATCTTCACTTAAGCAACCCCTTCAAAAACATGAATAGCACTAAGTACTCTCAACAATGCTAGTCACTATCTTGTTTGCTTGTTTTTTATTGTCACTAGTATTCTACTACTACGGCTGCTATTATTACCAAGAGGAACCTTCCTATTAAGCAAAATTTATTACCCTGCCCTTTTAAACCTTATCCCTAGCTTGAAAATGCTCTAACATCATACACAGTTGGCCTCCTCAAAACTTTGGATATAATTTAAAGAGTTCCAGATCACTTTCATTTTAACTATATAATATATGAACTTTGGCTTGGCACCTGCAATAATTATAAGAGTATTAGTTTGTGTGGAGGGCTATAAGTACCCCTCTTCAGGACCTTTTGCTCGATTATTAACAATAAGAAAATTCAGAATTGTTCTTGTGTGTTCTTAGTTACTTATTAGTTATTTCTACACAACAATTTCTGATAAGAGTTTTACCAACATTTACCATGAAACTGCAATGCTCTCAGGTGAATGTGGTTGATTGGCTGAAGATGATGGTTGGAAACAGGCGATCAGAAGAAGTGGTGGACCCTAACATTGAGGTGAAGCCATCAACCAGAGCTTTAAAACGGGCTCTCTTAACTGCTTTAAGATGTGTAGATCCAGATTCTGAGAAAAGGCCCAAGATGGGCCAAGTTGTACGTATGCTGGAGTCAGAGGAATACCCTTTAGCAAGAGAGGTTTGTTTTTTTTCACTTTGTCATGACTATGTTCTCAAGTTTTTTTGTTATCTTTTTAGTTATTTCTACTGCCCTCTACTTTCATGAATATACCCATTCTTCTTTTTTTTCTTTCTTTCCTGCCTTGGGTAATAAATAGTTAAAATCATCAAAAGCTTTCTATAACGTTTTTGTGCCAAGCCAAACTACTGTAGCTTGTAACACAAATGGAGGCTTGAAATTGGTGGAAGTGTAATAAAATTTTGAACCAGAGTCAGATGGTCCAATTGTTTATTCATCATATATTTTTGCTGTGAAAGTATATTAGATTATCCTTCAGGAAGTTGATCACACAACTTCCTTTAACTCATTTGCAGTGCCTCTTTTTTCAAAATGAATTTATTGGCCTTTCTTTGGCATCTTAGGGATGAGCGGTTTTAGACTGACATTTGATTTCATCCATTGTCTGGATGTTCAGGACCGAAGGCACCGAAGAAATCGAGGGGGTAGTGCAGAAATTGAATCCCAGAAGGAATATTCCGACACAGACAGGAGTGAGATTCAGTGTTCTAGATAAGAGAGCAGAGGGTAACAGCAGATATGATCCAAAGACACATTCTCTTTGAGGATCAGTGGGATACTGGGATGTATAAAGTGGGAGGGTAATTTTTTTTTTCTTTCAAGATTTTTAACTTTTTAGATTCTTGGATTTGCGTACCTAAGATGGCCATTGCAGAGGGGTTGGCGCAGCCGGATATATTTTTATTTTTATTTCCTATGCTTTGGTTTTGTCTCTTTTTGTTTGTTGTAGGATAGATATTGTTTGTGTATGAAGGTGGGTGGTATTTCTCAGATAAGAACCCAAAATATTGGGGTGTGTACAGAATCGGATATCTTTCCAAGATTTGTTCGATAAATCTGTTCGGCTTGCCATTGGGGAAAAGTAAAAAAGATCAGTTCATGATTTTGAGAAATCCTTCTTGAGACTTTTGAGCTCAGGTCAGATCATTCCGTTTCAGACCCATTTCATTGAAGAGATCCTCTGGTTGGTTCGTTACTAAAATTTCCCGACCCTAAATTTTGATCACACATAAGAAATCAAACACTAAAATTAAGTTTTAGCATTATAATATAAATAAATATAGAAAATGAAGCTAACTTAGATTATAACTCGCATGCGTTCTTCTTGTCTCTTTATCCAGAAGACTGCTTCTATATTGCATATGAATTACAAAGTTTCAGACAAAGGGTTATGGATGCCATTCATAAAGAGTGAGGATGAATTACGGTGTATGCAATATATAGGGAGGAGGAGAGATTATTTTTAGGCCTTGTGAGCTCGCTAAATTATCCTTTTAATAAAGATTATCATAGATTCTCTTCAATTTCACGCGTATTACTTCTGGGTGATGTTCTATTTGTAGAATATATCTAAAAATATTAGTGGAGGTGTGTACAAGGAATCTAGTTTATATGATTAAGTTCAATTACAAACTTAAATTATTGTGGGGGCAATATTTGAGGTAATCTTCAACCATTAAAAAGTAGATATCATGCAGAATAAATCGTTTCACTGTATTTTGCAACTTTTGTTTTATAGAAGAACTTAAATTTCAAATTTTGCTTGCAGGGCTTGAACTCAAGCACTCATGTTTTGTTGTGACAGAGCCCACAAGAATGTTATTTAATTTTCTTTAGTTGCTACTCTTATGATATTTTTGTTTCTGAATGATGATGTGTAAAAGCAATATTTGAAACCGACAACTTTCCTTTTTTTATTCGCTATTTTTTAGAGATAACAGAGGCCCGCCAGTTGGTTCAAGAGACCTAAGTTTTCCAACCCGCTGATGTCTGAACCAATAAACTGACGGACCTGTCAATGAATTGGGTGTCACAGATTTTGTCGTGTCACAGAGATTAGGGACTCTGAACAACAGAGAACAATTATAATAAAGAATAGAAATCGATCATAATGATATTTGATTTTCAAACATAATATCTAATAGTCCCTTGTACCTTTTAAATACTCAGCTCAATGCATCTTAATATATATGAGAAATGTTATGGTAAATTATTTTTTTCACATTATTTTTATATTTAGTTAATATAATATATTATTTAATTAATTAATTTTAATAATTTATAAGTAATTGATTATCAAAATTTATTAATTAAATAATATATTGTATTAATTAAAAATTTATTTATAATTATAAAAATGATATAAAAAAAAAGTGTGCAATAATTATTATTTTATATATATATATATATATAGAAAGACGTAACAAACAGCGGAGATGGATAGAGAAGGGAGAAAGTAAAACAGGACCCAGAAGAAAGGGCAAAAACAAGCCTCGGATCTTTGGTATGAACTATGAAAGGAGCTAGAGAACAAACATATTATTTTCTTGGCAACCAACCTTATTCTTGGGGCTTCTCCCACTTGAGAGGCTTCACCACCTCCCAGGTGAAGTCAGGGTCCTCCCTTCCAAAGTGGCCATAAGCAGCAGTTTTCAAGAACCTGCCATTTCCACCCCTCTTAAGGTCCAAACTACCGGAAATCATTCCAGGCCTGAAATCAAAATTTTCCTTCACAATGTTCAGAATCTCCTTGTCTGGAATCTTTCCCGTCCCATAAGTGTCAACAAACACTGATAATGGCTCAAGAACACCAATTGCATATGAAATTTGCACAATACACCTTCTAGAAAGTCCACTGGCCACAATACTCTTTGCAGCCTGTCTAGCAATATAGGCTCCGCTCCTGTCTACCTTGGTGGGGTCTTTTCCAGAGAAAGCACCGCCACCATGGGCTCCCCAACCACCATAGGTGTCAACGATGATTTTGCGCCCAGTGAGACCTGCATCACCATGAGGACCACCAATGACAAAACGGCCAGATGGATTGAGATGGAAAATGGTCTTCTCATCTAAGTACTTCTCAGGTATAACAGGCTTAATAACATGCTCTTTGAGGTCAGCAGCAATCTCATCATTAGTAACAGTTTCATCGTGCTGAGTGGAAATGAGAACAGTGTGGACACGTACTGGGACCATAGCACCATTGTTATTATAATATTCCACAGTGACTTGTGTTTTTCCATCAGGTCTCAACCAAGGGCAGGTCCCATTCTTGCGTACTTCAGTGAGGCGGGCACCAAGCATGGTTGCAAGGACATGGCTGAGAGGCATAAGCTCAGGTGTTTCATCTGTGGCATAGCCAAACATGTGACCCTGATCACCAGCACCTATCTCCTCAGGTTGCTTGGTGAAATGGCCATGGACTCCTTGGGCAATATCAGGGCTTTGCTGCTCGAGGCAGACCAATACCTTGCAAGTGTTGGCATCAAGGCCAACATCATTGGACACAAACCCTATAGAACGGCATGTGTCACGTACAATCTTCTCATAGTCTACATTGGCTTTTGTGGTGATCTCTCCAAACACCATGACCAAGTTAGTCTTGGTGCAGGTCTCACAGGCAACCTTGCTTTCTGGATCTTGCTCCAGGCAGGCATCAAGCACTGCATCAGAAATCTGATCACAGAGCTTGTCGGGATGACCCTCATTCACTGACTCAGAAGTGAACAGGAAGGTATCCATTCTCCCAAGTCCCAAGCTACAAGAGGCAAAAGAAGCAATTCAATCATCAGTGAATTGCTCATGGCAGAGCAACAATTTCATATGAGGCACAAATCGATGGATTAAAAATATAGCTGATACTTCATACTGAAAGGGAAATGTCTAGTTGACTCATAAAACAAAGATCAAAAACAGGATGTCACGATCACACTTTGAATAAAGGACACTGAACTGAACAGCTTATGATACAAGCTTGTTTGGAATAGAATTCGATAAGCATCCTCAAGGGACAAGCTTTCTCGCCATATGATATGCTAGCGCGGAATAGATATAAAAAGTAAAAGTAAAGTTCCACTAGCAGAAGAACATTGAGACACATCGATTCAAAGAAGAGTAAAGAAAACAGTCATATATCTCAAAAGCATAAAGATATATTCTTCACATTCAAGTTATCAAAAGATATCTTTCGAAAAAACACAAAAGAGACAGAAAACAAAAATACTCTCAAGATCGGTAGAGAGCACCTAAAAATTCTCGAACACGAACAGTTGAAGGTTGTTTAACTTGCTGAAAATTTGTCAACCTTACAAATATGGAGAATGCCCAATTATGCATATGATCAGAAAGATCACTCAATCTTTCAGTTTCAGTTGTAACAATAATTCAACATACGCACACAAGAGGAGCCAAAGCACAACAAAACATCTGGAAAATTTGCCAGTTTGTTTCATTTTTTCCATGAGAAACAAAAAATCATAGCAAGAACAATAGGCTCCAGTCAGAATTTCATGGTGTAAAATAACCAAGGTGGATAACAATTCAAGCAAAACCCAGTTTCATTTGCACGCCGGAAACAAAAAAACTATTTCAACCAGCACAAATTGTTCAAATTGATGCAAAAAAAAGTTTCCAGAGAGTTTCATAACCAAGCATGAAAGGAAACAACTTCTTGTGGTTTAGATTCAGCAATGATGCAAATAAACTGACACAAAATGAGATGACATCATGAGTAGTGAGTAGCGAGTAGCGAGTAGTGACAGACAGAAAAACAAAAACCTTAACTAGCTAGAACCTTTTACTCTAAAGGATCTCCACTCAACTCTACAACTCCTTGGCTTTGCTAAATTCTTTGCCACTCCTACGCAGAGGATTCAGGTTGGCATTTATAGGAAGAAAAGAGGGATCCGGGTCCCGCG
This sequence comes from Styphnolobium japonicum, assembly GCA_023212625.1. NCBI lineage: Eukaryota > Viridiplantae > Streptophyta > Magnoliopsida > Fabales > Fabaceae > Styphnolobium > Styphnolobium japonicum. The sequence goes on along the minus strand of JALBWW010000002.1, from coordinate 6,014,723 downwards.
TGCCCACACCTTGTAACGCTTCTCTGTCCTGCAGGAAAATATTGACACGTGTCCTTAAAATCCTTCTTGCATGACACATTCTTGGCCAGTCACTGGTCAAGAAAAATCTTGTATAGAAAAGTTTATATTTATATTTTGTGAATTTAATGGTTCACATTTATTATGTGCAGTAGGAATTAAACATTTTTATTGAATATAGTTTATCATACAGTAAATTTAAATCATTGAATGCATAAAAAAAATAAAAACTTGGTTTATACAAAAAATTGTTTGAGCATAAGCACTTACACTTCATACATTTGATTAGTATTGTACATGAGATAGATACTTATCATAACCATTGTGTATAAAAAAAAATCATTTTTGGATCATTAGAATGAAACGTCATGAATTTTTAATTATAATTTGTACTATTTAACAAAAATTTAAAACAATTTTTTTATATTCATATTTTGATAGAGAAAATTCAATACAATTTTTTTTTTATATTATCATTTTTAATTTCAAACTTAACTATTATTTTCCTTTTCACTATTTATAATCTTTAAAAGAAAACTCATAAATGATTAAACTCATAATAATTTTGTCTACTTTTAATTTTTTTGAATTTCTTCTCTATTTATCATATCCTCTCTTCACTTACGTTCCCCTCCCCCTTATTTTTCTAAGCTTTTCTATTCACTTTCTATATTTTAAAAAAAATATTTTTTAAACTTTTTTTATTGTGTACTTGTTTTTCCTTCTAGTTATAATAAATCAAACCAGAAAGAGAAGAGGTAGGTTGTGACTTGTGACATTCAAGTTCCCAATTTAAGGGCATGCTTTAGGACAGGAGCTCAACATTTACACTATGTGTACAGTGAAACACGACATATCTAATGTTGTTAAAGTTTGATTAGAAAATAAATTTAAAAAAATTTTAATTCAAGTTTAATCGATTTAACTGTTTGATCAAACTGGATGACATCATAATTACATATTAAATAAATAAAATATATATATATATACATGATTCGTAACACACATTACTAATAATAAAATATATAATAAGGCTTTAAGGTCTCAATTATCAAACTTCATATTACTCTTAGTTAAGTAGTTAAATGCTTGGGAAATTAAAAAAAATATTTAAAAAAGAGATTTCTAATTCACATCAAAATTGATTGATTCACCGATTTTGACTGGTTCAATTCGATCTAACCATGAATCTGATTCTAATAATAAATCATAATTAGATGAGAGGCCGATTCACGGTCTAACCGGTCAATTTGGACAACTCTGGACACAACTCTCTCTCTCTCTCTCTGTAAATATTAATTATTTTTCCGCAATTCATTCTTCGTTCATATGTATAATTTATCGTTTATCATCTTAATTTAAGATGATAAACACGTCTCTCCATTAACCACGATATTAATAAAAAAATGGTAAAAGTAATAAAAATAAAGTATGTCATGTCGTGCAACAACGCACTTTTTCCTTTTGTCTTTCTACCCGAATCTCTTTAATACATATTTATTTTTATTCTACAATATTTTTTGGGTTTCTCAAAATATTTTCATAAACTACTAGTACCTTAATAATAATTTTTCTCAGAAATAGTTGCGACTAAAAGAACAAATGCCTATTTTAATGATTGAGCTTATATCCTCACCACCAACATGGTGTAATATAAATGATAAATATTTGAGCTCTTTAAACATGTGGTCAGGGATTCGATTCCTGATCCATGTGTATGAAAGAATATCTGTTGGGAGAAGTCAACCCCTTAAATATATCTCAATATCTCGAGGGATTAGTCCCCGCAGTCGCACACGGGGATACCGTGGGAAACAAAAAAAAAAAAGCTTGTACCCTCACCTTAAGGGAGTGTTTGGTTCAAGGTTTGAAAAAATATTCTCATGAATAGCATGCCCATGAATGATATTCCCAGGAATAGTATTCTCAAGAATGATATTCTTAGGAATGATTATTATTATGTTTGGTTAACTAAAAACTTTACTAGGAATGACTCTAATCGCTGGTGACAGTAGCTAATGTCGCCTGGAACCGTCAACCTCTGGCAGAGGCAGGGGTGGCTGGATTCCGATGACCAGGGTAGTGACTGAAGTTGTCGAATTCTGGTGACCAGTGTGGTGGCTAAAGTCGTCGGTCATTGTCAGTTGCCGCTAGCTTGCGGTGGTTAGATTCCGATGACTATTGCGGTGATCGAAGTTGTCGGTGGCGGTAGGAATAGTCAGATTTCGACGACTGACACGGTGGCTGAAGTTTCCGGCCACTGTTAATTGGAAGCAGTGACGGGATAGCCGGATTCTGGTGATTGGTCACTGTGGATAGTGGTCGATGACAATCACCAACAATGACGTGGTGGTTGTTAGTTAATGACATGTCGATAGAATAGTAGATATTTTGGACATTTCACATAGTAAAAATATTCTCATGCTATGAGAATGTTGCAAATCCACATCCCCTATGGGAATGAAAGTGTGGAGATATTGGTTAAAAATTATTCTCAAAAATCATTTTAGGATGAGAATATTTTTTCAAAACTTGTACCAAATATGGAAATCCAACATTCATATGTAAGGATTCCCAAAAATGAAAAAATAATCTGCGAATCAAACACCCCGTAAGAGTGTAGCTTACTTAGCACTACACTTAATTTAAATGCTCATTATAAAAATAAAAATAAAAATGTATGGGTTATAAAAGTGTAATAAGAATTTTCAAAACTTAATTTTTTTTTCAGGTTATCAAAAATCAATTTTTTTTAAAAAGGACTAATTATTATAATGATAGTTCAAAATAATATTCACTTCACCTACTATTTCAAGATTAATTTTTAATTGAAGCTTTACTCTCCAATTACCCAATTCCTTAGCTCAATTTGTAAAAAAGTTCAAGTAGACTTATCTTACCCAATTTGACTCATAATTTTATTTTAAAAATCGTAACTCACATTTATTAAAAAAAAAAAACACTCTGTGAGGAGGCATCGTGTAAAAAGGAGATGCCGAAGAGTAAAGAGTAAGAGTAAAAGGAAAGGAACATTTCAAGGAGCTTGGGAAGTACGACAAAGTGTAACACCACTTGGGGTATTAATTCTTCCTTCCTTCCACTTTTTTGTTTTGCTTTCTCCTTTTGAGTTCTCGTTTGTTTTTATTCGCTCTTTGCTTGTGGTTTATTCTTGCCGCTATCATCTTGATATTCGTCCACAACTCAAGTACTTAGCATTTGTTAAATGAAAGAGAGAGGATTAGAGAAAATAGAAATATAAGAGAAATAAAAAAAAAAATTTTATTTGATTAGAAGAAAAATATAAAAAAATTAGTGGGTTTTATAATTTTTTTATTTTTTTCTTAAAGTAAAAAGAAATATGTAAAGGTAAAAATTTAACTAATATACTATTTTTTTTGTTATTTTATAAATAAATAAATAAAAATAAATATGTATTTATAATAAAATTTAATTTTTTTTAATATTTTTTTTTAATTTTCTAAATTTAAACAACTTAAAAATTTATTTATTTTTTATTTTATTTATCTTTTCTTTATTTTTTTTATTATATTTTTTTTTATTATATTTTTCCCATAATCAAAACAAAGCTTAGTGTAGTCATTTACTCTCTAGACACCTTTCGGTGGAGAAGATAGGTAGTATCAAAATAATTTATTAAACTATTGATGGGGGTGAAATAGATAAAAATATATATAAGATAACAATGAAAGAATGAAGCGATGTATAAAAGGAAGATTTTTTTTTTTTAAAAAAAAGAGAGAATGTGCTTAAGTTGGCGAAGAAATGAGAGAGAAATGAAGACAAGGGGAATAAAATGCTAACAAAGTGATAATGTTGTAAAAGATTTTTAAAATAAATAAATAATATAAATGTCAAAATGGGTCAACTCATCTAGGTTGATCTAAAAAAAATTTCAACTTGAACTATGTTGTGAGTTGACGTACATAGCCTAATTCGAAAATAAGTCTCCTAATATGAGCAGACCTAGCAGCCTAATAATGTGAAGTTTCTTTTTGTTTTATATATTTAATTTTTTAATTATTTAATTATGTTCGTGCTTGATTAGTTATTTTGAGATAAATAAATAAAAAAAAAATAAAATTTTGAATACATATTAATTTTTTTTATTTGTATATGATGTTTAATTATTATAATTTTTTTAATTGATTAATTTATGATTTAAAATACACTTTATAAATATATCTTAAATAATTTAAACTGAAAATAATGTAATAAATCTTTATTACTTATATTATTGACACTTAATACAATTTTATTATACATATATCTAATTTTATTTCAAACTCTAACTTTATATTGCCTAATTTTACAACAAGTAATCTAGTTTATATGACTTCTGTGAACTTTTAAATTAATGTAAAGATTTTTATTTATTAATAATTTATTATTATAAAAGAAAATATGAAAAGCCCGTCAACTAACATGCACTAAAATTATCCTGACCTGCCCAAGTTAACTTGATCTAACGCTGGCCAGCTCGAATTAAGAGATGTAGTTGTGCGGTGTTACCGTGCGGCCGAGTGAATGGAGGAGAGAGAAATGTAGAAGGAATGAAAAATTGAGAGAGAGAGAGAGAGAGAGAGAGAGAGAGATAAGGAAAAAAATAAAAAAGAATCATAAGGTTGAAATGGGATTTGGTTCCTCTCCTAGGACCATATGTAGGAAAGAGAAAAATAGAAAAATAATTTGCATTTTAATTATTAAATTTGTTTTTCTCTCTCTCTTAAGAATATGATTCTGTTATAGGAAATGTAAGGATCCGTAGGTAAGAAAGTAAGCAGAAACCGAATTGTGATTGTCTGCGTAGAAGGTATTTGTCGGCTCAATTATTTTAAGAATTTTGTTTTAATTTTGATTTTTAGTAATGCATATGTAGAAAATATAGTTGAGAAGAGAAAATATAGTTGAAATTAGTTTCTTATTTTTTGAATAAAAATATATTTTAATTTAAAAAAAAATGTAAGGAGAAAAAGAAAGAGAGAGAAGAGAAAAAAGTAAAATAGAAGAGAGAAAAGAGAAAAGTAAGAATGAAAAGAATATTTTGTCTTGTACTGTATTTATTTGTGTTGATTTATAATAATATGTTTTCATATTGTTTAGATATCAAAATTGTTATCTTTATGCTCTTTTTAAATTTTAATTTTATCGGATAGTGAATTTATTTACTTGAATTAGTGATAAGTGTCATCTACAATTCTATTTAAGATTATTTTTATTTAAAAAAATATGTTTAGTGAGCTTAAAAAATCATGTATTTTTTGTGCTATTGGTAATTGTTATGTGACTTTGAGTCATGTCTGATTTTACTTAAAATTTAATTTTAAAATAAATATTTATTTAGTAATTTTAATGAGTCAAGTCTTTTTTGACTATTTTGAATTATTTAGTAACCATGTACTAGATCTAATCTTACTTGGGATTAAATTTGAAATAACTTTTTAATTTTACACGCTTAGTGACATTGAAGAATCACGTTTTCTTTGTACTATTAGAGTTGTTATGTGGCCCCGTACCATGCCAATTTTCCTTAGAATTTAAAATAAAAATTGAAATAATTTTTTTTATTTGTTTAGTAGTCTCAATGAGTCATGTATTTCTTAGCAATCTTAAGGTGATTTTGTAGCCTTGTATTATGTCATGTTCTGCTTAGAATTTGCTAACAAATTTACATGTTTACTTAAATTAAATCAATTTTTTAAATCAAATAAATTATTTTATTTTTAATTTGTTAGAAATTTATTGATTTTAATTAAAATTAATTAACTCACAATAATTTTTTTAAAAGTTATGTGGCTTTGATTCCATCATTGTACTTAAGAGTTATATAGGCACTAATTAGACAAGTGAAACTTGTAAATATTTTAATTTAATTTTTAAATTTATTTTTCTCAAAAATTATAAATTTTATAATTTAGTCTTTGGTCTTTATTTTTTATTGTCTCCTTTTATTTTTATATTCTAATTTACTTTTTACTTTGGTTGTAAATATTTTTATACTATTACATAAAACATAACCATGTAAGTATGATAAATGTCACATATCACTCATGAATTTTTCCCTTCAAATTTTAACTCCTTTAATATAGTTTTTTTTTCATATATTCAAATTTTATTTAAAAAAGTTCAAATTCAATTTAAATTTTAAGTATATTTGATTTTACTTTATTTAATTAATAAATTTAATTATTCTAACTTTTCAAATTTTATATTATTCTAAATATAAATTACTTATTTATCTATTAATAAGTATGATTAATGAAGATCATATATTATAGTATATTTAAATTATTAATATTTTATATATTAATTAAATATCAATTATATTTGTTTGCTTATTATGATGAATAAATACTTTAATAAATGTTTAATTTAAAATATTTTTAAATTTAACTAAATACTTCAATTTTATTTTTTTATAATTATTATATTATTTTTAAAATCTTGCTAGAGATTATATATATTAAATGTTTCATGATAAAGTTAAATTTTATAAGTTTTTTTATATAATTAAATTAGAAAGTGATTAAGCTATTTTTTACATAAATTTGATTAAAAAATTATTATAAAAAATTCAAATGAACAACATATTATAATTAAAAATACACATTTAATAAAACTAATATGAAAAATAATCAAAAGAAATTTAAAGTTTATTATAGATGAGAAAAATTATTAAAGAACGTAGGAGACATAATAACAGTAATCACATTATTTAAGTAATTGACTAAATAATATTTAGTTAGGCATTAATATAATTTGCCTAAACGTGTTATTTAGCGACAAGCCAAGAATCACACCAGGGTAGGTAAACACCCGCAAATAGAAAATTACTTATATACTAATTATTTTACTCATGTCTTGCATGAGTTATTTTAAACTTTATATCCATAATTATGAATTAACTTCTTTTATTTTTAAAAAAATTATAATCAAAATATTTTAAATGTTTTTTTATTGAAAATTTTTAAATACAAAATAAATTAATGAAAACGTAATTTCTTATAAATTATAATAAAACAAATCATATTTAAAATTGAATAATTATATGATTTTATTTTATTTTATTTTATTTTATTTTATTTTATCTGTGATAATATTTAAGTTAACTTTTGATTTAAGTTTATATATACAATTTAATATTTTCATATAAGTTATGTAAATAGAATAAATAAATAAATAAATAAAATTATTTTAATTTATATTATTATGTTAATTGACTTTTTTGTATGCATAGAAAATCTATATAAATTTTAATCTTTTCTTTTTATTTTTCAATTTTATTAATAATAAATTTGGATATTTTTTAAAAAAATTTATTTATCTATAATATTGATAGTTAATAGTATAATTAATTAATTATTGAAAAAAAATTAGATTTGATAATTAATAATCGGTTGCAATTCAATTGATTCAATAGACAATAACTCTCGATTTATTTGGTTGGAGTTGTTGGCATGTTTGAAACTTCTAGAGACGGAAGAGACTCACAACTACTGTTTATGCAAAAGCTGCCAACGAAGCACATCAAGTCGATTAACTTCAATAAAGAAAGTGAATGGAATGATTATACTTCCATTATAAATATTCTTGTCTTTTTTTTTATCTTTAATGACCTTTGAAAATATATTAAAAGTAATTTTTATAATAATCTTATAACCTAATGGCACTCAATTTTGTTAACAAGTATTTGATATTGAATGTGATCTTCAGTGAATACATTTAATTAACTCATCCTAACCTCTTATAAATGAGAGGTGAATATTGGCTATTTTTCAATTAATCTTTAAAATAAAACCATAGCTAGTTACTATCATTTTTCCTTTTCAAGGTACTGTAGAAAAGGAAATGCGGTGAGCGTGGATCGAACACGCGACCTTCAGATCTTCAGTCTGACGCTCTCCCAACTGAGCTATCCCCGCCACTGACTACTCTAGCACGTAAGTTTATATAATTCTATAGACATAATATTTCATAAAGAGGAAAAGTTGCTGAGGATTTGATAATAAAAATTGTTGGTTACAGATTAACTTCTACTTTGGAAATTTGATAAGAGTAAATGTTTTGTGTTGGAGGTACTATTGCACAAATACAAGATACAATAGTCTTTTTTATCTTTTATAAAATTATGATCAAATAATTGTACCTTATAATAAAGTAAGCACTCTAAACAATTCATGCTAATCTAGCGAAGATCAGAAACATTTACACAGATCTTGACAAGTCCTCAGTTACTCTCTGAAATTGCACTAATCCTTATCAAAAAAAATAGAAATATAGTCCAGATAAATAGTACTATCCAACAAATCCTTTTGAGTTGTGTTTTCCAAAACGATTTTTAAGAATTAAAAAAGAAAAACAAAACAGAACAGAGGCAGATTAAATATTTTGAGTAAACACACTTTTTCGTCGCCTGAATAAGTTTTTTTTTTATTAATACAACAAAAAAAATTATTTTTTGTTTTTATCCTAATTAAAAAATTATGTACTAAAATTTACATTTTCTTTTACATGTTAAAAAATGGGTTTAGACTAAAACCGCCTCTCAATGTATTTTTTTTTCTGACTTTTTTTTAATAAAAAAATTACATAAGAAGTTACTACACTTTAGGTTGACTTTTCAACGTGAATTAAAAAATAAAACTAAAAAGCTGAGTCAGTTTTCACCTAAAATTAAAAATAAGGGAGAATGAACTTATATATCAGCTCATATTTTAAAATGACCAATTAATTTGTTTTAAAAATTAATTAAATATTTAATTATAGTAATTAATAATTTTTATATGATTAATTAATAATTTATTTTTATTTTAATAATTAATATTGATTAATTATAATTAATTGTATATAAATTATTAATTAATATAATTAAATATTTAATTAATTTTTAAAATGAACCAACCAATTATTTTGAAATGTGAGCTGACCTTTATAGTCATTATTTCTAAAAATAAATTAGAGCACTTGACGAAAGTTTTCCACCTATTATATGTTTCGTTTTGATTATTTTATACTTAAAAATAATTTTTTTTTAATATTTTTTTCTTATACATTTTGATTATAAATTATTTTAAAGCTAAAAAAATTAACCCAAATATGCTAGAGGGATTTTTCATCTTTATTTATTTATTTATTTTTAATTTTTTTAAAAAGTAAAAGTTTAAGTAAGAGGAATGTTCATCCTTAATTAAAGTTAGAGTAAATTATCAACTTCAATAAAAATTTATGATGAGATTACAGATTATTTATCAATAGACGTATCTTACATTCGAACACAGGAACACAGGTCATGATTAACATAAGTGAAAAATTTGAGCAAATGAATCACACTTGTTAAAACTTGAGTTGTGATGACTTTTAATGTGTGTTTGATTTAGCTTTTGGAATATCAAAATCATAGTTTGAGAACAAATATTAAGAAACAAACTTTTATCAAAATCATATTTGAGATCTTCTAAAAAGTAAACTAAATATGCTATTAAAAAAAATTAGTTTAGAGGTGAGTTGAGCTAAAATCAACTTTTTGCTTATATATATATATATATATATATATATATATAGGGAGGGATCAACTTACACCGGTGTAAGACTTGATCACTCTTACACCACTCAATAACTTTTTATTGAATAATTTTTTTACAAAATCCACCATTAGATTGAAAGTTTTTATCATATAGATCATTTGTGTCAAATTTTGAAAAAATTAAATATCAATAAGAATATAATCAAATAGTTGATATTTTCATATACTTCAATAGTTTATATTTACGTTAATTTTGATGTATATCAATGAGTCACAAAACAATTTCGGATTAATGTAAAATTTTATAGGTATGATCTGCGTGATAGAAACTTTCAATCTAATGGTGGATTTTGTAAAAAAGTTATTCAATAAAAAGTTATTGAGTGGTGTAAGAGTGATCACGTCTTACACCGGTGTAAGTTGATCCCTACCCTATATATATATATATATATAATTTCTTTTACTTTTCAGGTATACTAGCTAAGGCATGATATGCAGTTTACTGACCCAATGGCGAAGCGAGTGATTTTATATCCTTCTTCCTACTGATCATGACCATAGAAGAGATGAAGAAGCATAAACAAGCAGACCAAATGGTAAAAGAGAAAAAAAATGAGCTTGAAAGGTAGCCCTCATTTTCTGGAGAAAACAAGCATTGTGTTCGTGCCGTTAATCTGCTTCTTCATAATAATATATTAACTTTGGCATCCGTGTAAACCAAGATCAGAAGCTGCAGATGACTGACGCATACACTATATTATAGCATTTTGACTATTTTCCAATGTATATTGTACCTGTAAGACTCAAAAGCACAAAGCAGCCAAAAGAAAGGAAAAAAAAAAAAAGCACACAGTCACACCTATCATGAGACGAGAACAAACCTAAACATTTATATCATAGACGAAGACAACTTAATTAAAAGCTTAAACAAGTGCCAGCCTACTCTACTAGTAGTAAGTAACAAAGTACTAAGTAGTAACATACGTCTTCCACCAAAGCCAGAGAGACTCCCTAGTTCTCTATGCATGCGGTGGTGACCCGCCAGCACCGGGGTTAATGGGTAAGGTCGGAGTACATCCACCCGGGAAAGTGCAAAAGCCGGAGGGACCAAACCCGACTCCAGCAAAGCCAGGGCTTGGAAATAGCCCACCAATGCCTCCAAGGAAGTTCTGGGGGTGATCCACATTTTCCTCCTTGTCGCTCTTGAGTTTTCTTCCTCCTTCAATGTCTGAAGCAAGGACCACCAGCACAATGGCGAGGATCAGCAAAAGCTTAGTGACTCTCTTCATTTGGAATTCTTCTCTTCCTATTTCACGCACTCTTTCCTCTGTACTTTTATTTTATTTTATTGTGTTACGTGTACGAAGGTAATCAGATGTGGAGAGAATGGTGGGCATTCCCTCCCATTTTATAGTACCAAGCTTTTCTACTTAAAGGAAAATAACGCTTCTGGCGCCTTTGCCTTTGTTTACAATGCTGTGGTCCTATCGTGAAAATTTTAGTAACAACTAACATGTTAAATTAGAAATTGAATAACGTTTTCTTGTTGGAACAACTATATACTACACAAGCTACCAGCCAGAAGATATATAAGTAAATTCCTTGCTTGTCCTCAGTTCGAGAGTTCAATCGAGGGTAATGTCGTTCCTTTCGTCATAGTCATAGTCGCGGGTGATGGGTGAAGCAGTTGTTTAACTATTAACTTTGAAGATGGATTTACTTTTACCTGTGAGGAATTTATGAACGGCCCAACTAACCAAAGATGAGGTTCATAAGGATGGTCCTTCGACACTGACAGAGGAATTAATTACATTTCCAAGTTCTTGTGCTGAGTCTTACTAACTTGTACATCTAGCCAACTGATTGGTTTCCATAAGAAGGGCTGGGAAAGCAGCTAAGCAGTAATGACTAGGCTTGTCACAGTAAATCAAATCATGTTTGTTTAGTACAGAGACATTGAAATTAGCACCACAATACCAGGATGGATCATGTATGGTTTTGGATGATTCGATCTCTCCGTTACCTTGGGAACAGACGCCTCGTTGGAAAAGAAAAAGATATAAGTTTTCTACAAATAAATTGTTTGTCAGACATCTACACGCAAAAAAAAAAAAAAAAAGAATAAAGTAGGAACTTATTTATTAGTGGTTAAACCACACTAATTAGTGTGATGGTCCCGTAGCTCAGTTGGTTAGAGCGTTGGTCTTATGAGCCGAAGGTCGCGGGTTCGAGCCCCGCCGGGACCACCTTTTTGCCAGAATGATGCATGCAACTATGCAAGTTAACAAACAGTATTGAAAAGGGGAAGCATACCATGAGGTCCATGACAAAACAGTCAGTCACAGAAATGCATTTTCATCAGGCCAGCAGCTAACCCAGGACTTCTTGATATTGCTTTGTTCACTAGCTTTTCTCGCAATTGCTTCAGCATTTGAACAGCTTCTGCGATAAAAATCCCACTTGCAGAGAGACGCCAATGACACCGAGGCCATGGTAGATATAGCAAGAAAGCATACTAAGCAGAAATACAGTGCTGGCATACAAATACTAGCTGACACCCCGAAGGCCTCACCATCTAGTCTACTCTACGAGACAAAGAAACACAGCAATGCATGCAATCTCAGTAATGATATCTTAAAACAGTTTTCTTAAACAGATTTGGGAGAGGACATCTTAAACATTTTAGAAATTGTAATGATATGTTTCTGTATATTTAACTAAGGACTAGATAGTAGATACGGTCGGTGCCAGTGGTGGGAAGAAACCATGGAATGTAGCTTCAGGAAAGAATGAGATCAGACAAAATCAACGGTGACGGAGTCTGGGAGATCGAAAATTTCGTGCTAAAATAAGGAACAATAATGCATGCATTCGCGCGCCGAATCCATTGAAAATGTAAGATATCAGTTCGTTATATATTTCCTTTTATCATATTATGCAGAACAATCTAAATACCCCTTCGCTTTTATAAACAAGGCCATGTTTACAGAGCAGGGAGTTAATCACTACTTTTTAACATTGTGTTATTAAAGGAAAGGTTCAAATATTTGATTTTACATTTTTTTTTTCTTTTCATTTTTCTACTTCAACCAAGCATAGGCTTAACAAGAAATATTTTCTCCGCGCATATCTGTCAGTGATATCAACACAAAATCTATAAAAAGAGAATCAAAACATGGAATTTAACACTTTGTAGGAAACGTCATCAACTAAAATTACATTTTTCACAAATTTGTTTCGGGGATTTTATAATGTTATGACTATATTATGTTCACAATAACAATAAAAATATAAAATCACCAGAGGAAGGAAAGATAGGAAAAGAATAATTTCAGGCTTGCAACATCTACCCTCTTCCCTTCCATCTTATTCCTTCTTGACTGATAAGAGTTACATTCATCAAAACACCACAAAATTAGTTTCAGCAATGAATCACGATGATAGTGGTGACAAAAAGTATTCTGCTTTATGCTTCAGAGATGATGCAATCAATAGCCTGTTTGCAGATGCTGGTCATTGTGGCCTCTGGCCCATAAATCTGAAACCACAAGATTACCACAATCTCACTACAAAAAGACAAAAAATAATTTTGTATTTCGACACTATTATATCATAGATTTAAAAATAACAACAAATTGGCAGAGAACTCTATATGCAAGACTCCAATGCAGACATTTGTTCTGCTTTGAAATCCTCGAGGCTTAATGCCAAAGCCTTAAGGTTAAGAACTAGAAGTTACAAGATTTCTGAATAATTTTAACCACTTAGGAGTCCAGTTTGAGTACAAACCAAAATGCATTTAGTAACCAGTTACTGGTCCTGGATTCTGATAACTAAAAGTTGCCGGTCAGCAGCTGAGCATATTCATGGCACATTTGAATGCAAGATTCAGAGAATAGATTGTCATCCTTACCTGAATTGGTACTCCCAATTCCTCCCCCAATGCACGCATCTTTGCCAAACCAGTCTGATAGTTTGGACCACCTCTTCTGACATAGATGTGCATTCTTGCTGCTTTAAGCTTTGATTCCTGAAGAGCAATGGGGGAACCAATTGATAACTGACAAATTAACAACTTGAAATAGAATAAGGATACACACACGAATAACATACCTTCTCTTTCAGGGCTCGAATAATCCCACTGAATGTGGCAGCAACGTCAGTGAAGTTTGCAATGCCGCCTCCAATAAGAAGGGCTCTCTTACGGCCATCAGGGTCAGCAGTAGCACACTGCAGCACAATCAAGAGCACAATTTTCACAAATGATGTTAGTGATGAAGCCACTAGCTATGACAAATTAGTGAAACTTAAGGCACAAGAAAAAGAAAACCAAATGGTTATGATCTTTACATCAATTACAACTCTTGCATACTGCAACACCTCCTCCTCATTTGGTGCTCCACTATACTCAGCATAATTTCCAAGCTCTGATGCATAACCTAAATCTCCAACCTAGTAAATAAAAGGTAGATTAGGTCACCAAAATACCTACTAACAGCTAACCTCCCAATAATCACTGTTTGAGGTGGCCCTTTATTCACATTTTCAGCCAGAGATGAAAATGGGGGATAGATTGGAATAAATCCATAAAAACATGGTAACTTACAGTATCAGCATAAATAACACTTGCACCGCCTCCAGCTACCATTGTCCAGATGCGTCCTTTTGGGTTCAATACAGTAAATTTCAAAGATGCACTTGTCTGCAATATGAAAAAGAATATATTTTAGCAATCTCTACATGGAGGAAAGTTTAATTTGTAATTATTGAAACAGAAAAGTATGAATATTACAAAAACAAGGTACCACAACAACAAGAGCACCGTAAGGTGTAAGATAGTTAGTTCTAGAGCTTAATATTATTTATCTGGGCTACCACTTATTTAGGAAAGATTTATCATATGAGGTCAGGAGAACTATGTTCCCAATTTTATCAGAATGCTGATGGAAAATAAAAAATCTGATAACATTTAAATTTTTTTTAAGGATTTTCCAAGATCTCAGTGCAAAAGTGCACTGTATCGTACAAAGTTCTGGAGGTGTTCCAAATATCACCATTAGCAGAATTAGTGTAAGTAAAGCCCATGTAAAATAAACTGGCAAGATTGTATCCAAAAAAAAAAAAAAACCTGGCAAGAGATGTTGGTGAGCACTGTGCAAGGATGTTATGCTCAATAGATTAACCGCTTGGACAAGCTTTTTTCAGCAAAAAGAAAAAAAAAGCACTTCTGGAGAAGCTAAAAGCTTTAGATTCTGAAAAAAGCACAAAAAAGGCCTGTTTTCAGCAAATTATAAAAGCATAAATTATTAACTTTTTTGGGGAAAAAAGCTTTCCTTATTTTATACCAAAAACACTTTTGTGTTTTGCAAAAAAAAGGTCATCCAAACATGCACTTAGGGTTAGGAAATGGGAGGAGCAGAATATTCTTTGGAGGCAGCTTATCATGCGTTAAAAACCATTGTTATTTTTCAATGGAAATAATTCCTCAGGATATAATGATTGCTGTAACAGGGAGGGGCGCGATGGACATATTTGGAAATAATACAAGTAAAATGCTATGTGCTGCAACTGCTGCTGATCAATTTAATTTCATTGTTTGGTTAGAGAAGTCTATTGAGTGCCTACTACCCACAAATTGCTCAGATAACTGCCTCTAACAAGAATATTATAATGCTACAGATCCTCAAAATCCTTCAAGTCAGTGAGATCATGAAGAGGAGGTCATTCAGTTCAGCATGCATCTTTTTAAAGAAGTGACCTACAAAGAGAGCCTAGTTGCAGAGTCATCTTCTTTTAAAAGCCAGGAAGCTTGTGCAAGGACTTCTGGATGCCACAGATGATTCTTCTTGGGACCAGAGACTTAAAGAATAAAGAAAACCCTTCCCTCCAACACGTGCTCACACAGAAATTGCATATATTAATATGATAATGACTATGCAGATCAAAATAAAAATACCTTATCATCCAAGGAATGAATGAAGCTTTCTGTAGGGCTCAGAACTCTTCCAAAAGGTAATGGAAACTCTATATTACCCCACCTGGATGCATGACAATATAAAGATAGGATAAAAGTTATTTATATGCATTAACTGCTAAATTTCCTTGACTTCAAACTTCAAATATTCTGAACATCAATATCAAAGGATTATACTTGTTGAAGTTTTTAAATGCAGCAGTGTCATCCAATTCTCCTCTCATATCCAGTGGATATGGCTTCTCATTCACCAGTGTAAATGGATTCATCTCTAGAAAACTGAAGTCAAGATCTAAGCAGAAAACGGGAGGAAAAAAGTTTAGAACTGAAAATTGAGTATATAAGAAATTAAGAATAGCCATGGTAGTTGGCATTACTAATGAGCAAAGGTAACATGCAAAGGAACCCTGTCTTGCATAAAGGATTACTAGTATTTGTTCCCAGAAATAATACTAGGGAAAAAAAGGCAACTCATATTCATATCTCTCTTTTAACTATCCCTGCACAGTTTGGCAACTTAAGATAAATGACTTAAAATCACATATTAAAGTTCTAAAGCATTTTCCCACTCTACTCTTCCAGCGTTCATATTATGCCTCAGGTTCCAAAATAATGACAGGATACAATAGTTTTTTGAAGCTTAGTAATTGCATACCTTGAAAGACAGCAAACACACCCATTATGAAATCACCAATTTTCCCCCGAACCTGAGAAATTAAAGGTAGAATAAGCATTTGCTAGATGCACAAGCAAAAAACAGAGCTGAAAGGAGAAAAAGAAGAGAGGGGGGGGGGGGGAGGTGAACAGAAACATGCATTATTCTAAAAATGCAGAAGTGTGAAATCTCAGAAGTCTGAATAAAGATAGGAGAATACTTAGCACCAAAAGGCATTCAATGCATCCAGATTATGCAGTAACATAAAGTATCACCTGCTCATGTTATGCACAATACAAATTTACATCTGGTCGGATATACCATCAGTGTGAGCAATTCTAGAGTTCTAACATTAATTTTTAATTCTCTGAATGATCAACATGATACAGGTTCCTATCCATAGACATGAGAAACTGATATGAACATCAGAGAAGTGCCAAAATACTCACCTCCAAAGGAAGTGTAGCAATCAATGGAGCACATGCCTCTAGATTCATAGTTTTATCCGTTGGAAGGAATATAGTTTTAACCTATATGTGATAGCAATCATATATGACAGCCTATCAGAGTTGCATTTGCAGAATGGTAGCATAAATATTGCAAGAATAGTGGCACAGCAAATGAAACAGTAACGAAAATTAACTATACATCGATACCTTATCCCAGTTTTCTTCAATTTCTATGCCCCCACATTCTGAGAAGCTGATGGTACAGCCCAGTCTTTCGGAAACAATTGAGAGGTAATACTCTTGGTCATGTGGAACAAATGGTTCAACAATGAATGTAGTTATAGGTGCCTTGCAACCACCCATCTCAACCTAAGGAATATCCAATACACAGTTCAGGAAGACGAAATCAAATAACCAACAATCAAGACTTTTCACCATATTCTTTTTCACCAGTCACCTCAACGCCAAGGCGTGCTTTCACAAACTCTGCTACTTGGGCTATATCTAAATTCAGAGCCACTAAGCCACTCTTTCCACGCTTCCCAAATAGCATATCAGGCTTCACAACCAATTTTGTGGATGAAAGCCATGGTTGTTGGTTTGTCAACTCAGTGAAGTCTGTTGATTCTGTCACCTAAGTAAAAACATAGTCCATTACATAGTAAATAAATGATGAATTCAGAACATAGAGCATAACAAATTCTATATGGTCATATATAAGAGATATGTATATAGTTAAAGAGCAAAGGAAAAGTTATCAATTTTTTTTAAGGAATGAAATGATGACATAATAATTAATATATATATATATATATATATATATATATATATATATATATATATATATGAAAGGGAAAAGAGAAGCTTGAAGCGGTTCAAAGATGTTCTATGATGTAAAGATATTGGAGAAAAGGCAAATCAAACAGATATAACGATAATTGTTAGCTGTTCTGCAGCGACTCGAAAGAACCCAAAGATTCGGATACAAGACAATTTAGCCCTTCAAGAAAAACTAAACTTGAGAGTGCTTAACTGAGCTGAAAATAGGCAAGAAGAAAATGGAGGAGGTGGAAAATTTTGAATGAAAGGGTCTTTCCCAATTTGATTAAAAGGGTTTAAACAAGCTCAAATTTTGAAACTCCAGAACATGTTGGACTGAATTTTGCAAATAAGACGCAGGTACGTAAAGCGATGTCTACAATTCAATATAGTTTGAAGTGCCGTTTCAATCCGAATGAAGTGGTGGGAAGTGCAAGTTACAATTGCATTGGTCTGCGAGGGAAGAAATTGAGAAAAAGGACGATAATGGGAGTGGCGATTGTCGAAACCTGAGCTGATCGGATCTCAAGGTCAATGGCAGCGAGTCGTTTGAGGTGGTCTTTGAGCAACCTCTTGGAGTGGTACTCTCTGATCTTCTTCCTCGCCATTTACGACAGAATGAAGGATCCGAAACACCAATATGAATGCGATGCTAGGCAAGGTGGAAGGGAAGGGAATCAAGGGATGGTGAGGGAGTGAAAAATTTGAAGATGGTAATGCCAATGGTTTTCGACTTGGAAGAAGGGGTGGGTATGGGTGATGAATCTGATGATGGATGCCCAGGGGTAGGTTTCCTGGGGCCAATATTCAATTTATTTAAAATCACAATTATACTACTACATAGTACTAGGAGCATGCTTCTAAGTAGTTTTTTTAATAAAAAATTTATTTTATTTAAAATCTATTTTATTTATTTAAAATATGTGAAATTAATTATAAATTAAGAAATTTTTAATAATTTAAAATAATTTTTAAAAAAATTTATATTTAAAACTTTTAATTATATAATTATAAAATATCTTAAAAATTTTGATAAATAAATATTTTTTTACTATTAATTAAATAAAATTTTTAATTATTTTATATCTCTTTTAATAATTTAATACATAAAAATAATTTTTTTATATAATATAAATAAAATTTTTTATTTTAAAATTAATTATAAATAAAAAAATTTAAACATAAATTAATTTATTTTAAAATTAATTAAATATATAATTAATTTTTAACATAATTTTTTTATACATCTAATACAAACACACGCTACTCTATATATATAAAGATAAGGTAAGCGTCATAATACGCCCATTCATCGTTTTGTGCGCCCACCATTCGGTTGGTCTTGGTTGGTACTCTTGGTTGGGTGGGTGCGTGGGTAGGTGAATTGAATTATTTTTTGTTTTTCTTAATTTTTTGTCCAGAACATAAACAAATGTATTAATTATTAATTATGTGTAAAAAAAGTTATTATGTTAAAATTTAATTATATATAGAATTAAATTTTTTTAAAATTAATTAAAAAAATTAATTTATATTTAAATATATTAATTAATAATCAATTTTAAAATAAATTTTTTTATTTAAATTATATAAAAAAATCTCTTTTTATATATTAAATTACTAAAAAATATATGAAATGATTTAAAAAATTATTTAATTAAAGACAAATAAATATTTTTTTCTCAAAATTTTTAAAATAATTTAAAATTAAATAATTAAAAGCTTAAAATAAAAATTTTAAAAAAATTATTTTTAATTATGAAAAAATAATCTTAACTTATAATTAATTTTACATATTTTAAACAAATGAGATAATTTTTAAATAAAATAAATTTTAATTAAAAAAAATTATTTCAAATAATTAAGTAAAAACAACCATGCCCTAAGTGCTGAGTGTTAGATGAAGATAAGTGTTAAGTTGATCATTTTTAGATCGATAAAAAAATATAACTACTACATAAAATTATTAGATTTTATGTATATTTATATAAAAAATTGTTAATGTGAACAGACTTAAAAATAGATTTTCTTTGTTTTCTGATCTCCCATATCCACGCTAAAAAAAAGGGACCACAAAATTCTGGCCCGACCCAAAAGTTTATTGTGAGTACAAGTCCAGTTGGGTCAAATTACATTACGTAAAATAAATCTGAGTCGGTCTAATTTGGGGTGTCCCAATTGAGCCAACTTATTTTGTTAGGTCGGATTGGCCCAAGAAAATTAACAGCCTAACATCCAATGCACATAAGTTTTGGTACAGTTGAACAGTAAAGTTGGGTAAACAGATGAAATCTTGCGAGCAGCCTGTTTGACCCGTTATCTTAAATGGTTAAAATTATTTAAATGTTAAGCCTATTTAAATGGGGGTTTATAAGTCTATCCCATTTAACTTGTAAATTAACGAGTTAGACCATTGTTGGCCCATCTATATATATTTTTTTAAAAAGTAATCCAATTCAAGTGTCTAACTTGTTTGATCTTTAAGCTCAACTAAAGGTTTTTAAAACAGTTCAAAAAAATCAAAAAATATTTCATGTTACACTAATATACACACTTTTTTTATTTATTTAAATCATAAAAAAAAAAAAAATAACGCCAGCAGATGCAAACATAGATGAGTCAAGCCTCGACTGTCTATATATAATTGGCCTTTTATTAAAATGGGTCAGTAAAAAAGTTGGCCCGTGAAAAATCGGATCGGACTGGCCCGTATACCAAAATCCACTGAACGGTGCTGTGTCGGGTTGTTTATGGGTCAACTGAAAAAACAAAGGGTTGCACTTCATAGAGGGCTGGGCTGGGAGGGTGGTGTCATCGCATCGTACGGACGCACGCCAGTGGAGGAGCAGAGAGAGAGAGAGAGAAAGAGAGGATGTACAATTACAATTGAATTGAATATCCTGAGCTTTGAGCCAAGTATAATTGGTATACCAAGGATTCTGCCACTACCACTGCCTCTGCCTCTGCCTCTGCGTCTCCGTCATTTTCTTTCTACGTCTCCGATCCGAATCGGGAACTCGGTGAGTGTCCCTCTCTCTCCCTCGATCTCGATTGCAACTGCTTCTTCTTTCTCTGTCCTCTTTTTCTCGATCTGTCAGTCTTGACAAAACTCTGCTAACTGTGACCACTGCTCATTGTTCTCAATTCCAAATCACGTGTTTCCGTTATTTTCTGATAACCAGCCTGTTCAGAACCCTAACA
Source organism: Styphnolobium japonicum (assembly GCA_023212625.1). Taxonomy (NCBI): domain Eukaryota; kingdom Viridiplantae; phylum Streptophyta; class Magnoliopsida; order Fabales; family Fabaceae; genus Styphnolobium; species Styphnolobium japonicum. Next base: position 5,994,066 of record JALBWW010000002.1, on the reverse strand, counting down.
ATTGCGTCTGTTTATGAATCCGGTCCCTTTCCTCTTGCCTTTCTTAATTCTTTATCTAAGTTCAACAAATCTGTGCTCAATTCTCATTCTTTTCACTGCTTTGTACTGTTCTCAATGTTATTCAATATTTATTGTTTGCTAAGAATTCATGTATGCTATCCAAGGGTAGCTGACAATGGAAAAAGTGAACCAAAGCGCTTACAATTATATGATTTTTTTTCTTCTTTCTATCATTTGATTTCTTACCATTAGTGTTGATTTGAACTGTGTTGTGAGTTGTGAATTGTAATGCATTTGGTTGCTTTAATTGCTTTCTTTTTTTTTTCACTGACAGGCTTGGTGATGGAGCAGAGCTTTTAAATAAAAACCAAGCGATTGGATTGTTCTTTTATCTATGGGGACTGAAAATCCCGGTCGTCCGAGCTTCCCTGCAAGACCTGCTTCCTCACCTTTTGCTGCTACACAAACTATGACACCTTTTTCATCAACTGGTCCCGTAGCTGGATCAGACCCTCCTTCTTTCCGACCCACTCCTCCTGCTCCTCCCCTGACCTCCACACCATTTTCATCATCTGGACTCGCGGTTGGACCAGGGGCATCCAGTTTTAGACCTACACCACCAGGCAGGTTCAGTGACCCGTCAGTGCCTCCTCCTCCTTCTCCTCCAACATCCAATGTCCCGCCAGCTGGTCGACCTTTCCAGCGTTTTCCAGCACCACCGCATTTTTCCTCAACAGCTCAAACACCTCTCCCACGTGCTCCACCCTTTGGACAACCATCAATTCAACCTTATGCAATTCAAGCACCGTCTTTTCCAGCGACTCTTCAACCTCAGCCACAGACGCCTTTTGTTCCAATGGGGTCTCCCCCACCAAGTGCCACTCCTGCACCTTTGGGTTCGAATGTTCCTCCTTCCATGTTTCAGCCATCGTTTCCTGGATATGCCCGTCCGCAGCCTGGTGCAGAAATGCAAGCTCCGCCTATGCATTCCTCTCTCCCTGCTAATCAAGGAAATTATGGACCTGTTCCTCCTGCAGCACCTACTTCTTTTCTACCTCATCAAGGAGGGTATTTTCCATCTCCCCCTGTGGCTGCTCCACTAGGTATCCAGGCAATGCAACAGGCAGGATCTGGACCCCCTATTGGTGCCATTCAGGGCTTGACAGAAGACTTCAGTTCGCTCACAATGCAAACTCGTCCTGGAACGATGGATCCATTAATTGATACTAAAGAACTTCCAAGGCCGTTGGATGGTGACGTGGAGCCGAAGAATCTAGCTGAGATGTATCCCATGAACTGCAATCCCAGATATCTGCGACTCACAACCAGTGCAGTTCCTAACTCCCAGTCCTTGGCATCAAGGTGGCATCTGCCTCTTGGAGCAGTTGTATGTCCGCTTGCAGAACCTCCTGATGGGGTTAGTGCCTCTTTACCCTGTTTGATTAGCAGAAACATACTGGTCATGTTGTTATTTTCATTTGTTCATCACCGTTCTTTGTTTTCAGGAAGAGGTACCTATAGTTAGTTTTGCTCCTGCTAGTGTCGTACGTTGTAGAAGATGTCGCACATATGTGAATCCATATATGACATTTACAGAAGCTGGAAGAAAGTACCGCTGCAACGTCTGCACCTTGCTTAATGATGGTACTTTTTATTTCCATAGCCTCTTCCTTTGCTTTACAAATTAAAAAGTCATAAAAGATGAAAATGGAAGGAATCACGTCTCTGTTAAGGAGATATGAAATATGTTATTTGAAAGTACCAAAACTGCACACCAGCACATTTTTGTAATGAGTGAAGATTTACTTAGTGGCTCTGAAAATTCATTAATTTCTGTATTGTTCCCATTCTATTGGACGTGCCCAAAGGGGCACTTGATAAGAGAATGCATACTTGGCTTGTTACCTTTATATGTTGGATTGTGGTGTCTGTCACAGTGGCTAAACTTGCTCTCAGACTTTTCTGACTCTGTCTATTCATGTCAATCATGCTGTATGTTTATTACTGTCATGATGAATGAACTGTTACTCAGCTATAATGTGAAACCAGACTATTAACCAGCACGCACAATTAAGAACTTCTGTGATGAAAGTTACTTGTTTGTGACATTGCGTTAAATATATGTTGCATGTCATAATTGGTTGATTCTTATCTTTCTTATGATGTTAATATATTGTGTCTTATCACTTATGTACAGTTCCTAGTGAATATTATGCACAATTAGATGCCACTGGCAGAAGAGTTGATTTGAATCAACGACCGGAGCTTACAAAGGGTACTGTGGAGTTTGTTGCCCCTGCTGAGTATATGGTGCGGCCTCCTATGCCCCCAGTATATTTCTTCCTCATCGATGTTTCCATATCAGCTGCTAGAAGTGGCATGATTGAGGTAACCACTTTACTTCTAGGTCAATGTATAGCTTGAACTGAATTCTAAGTCCTAACCAGATAATACAGTTTTCAGGTATTATTTTTTTATAAAACAATTGTAATGATATGCAATATGTCGCCTTATTTTTGTGTGAATTAAAGAGTTGGGACCTACTAAATACATGCATTTGATAAATTTTGGTTTCAGTCTTTCAGCTATGGAGCTACCCTAAAGAAAAGAGTGGTGCTATAATGTATTTTATCTTAGATTAGTTTATTTATATAAGAAAGCGGTATGCTCACCAAAAAGCTTGTTAATGTAGTTTTGATTTTCACTAAACTTTACATTATATCTTTTAGATGATTTTCAGGGTTCAATTTTTTCCTTCTTACTTTAGTGATATCTTGAACTCACAATAATTGGTGGAGCTTATTTCTCATGTGTATCTGAGTGTTGCATGTTTGCCTCGGCATATTATGCTTTATGAGCATGTTTGTGTAATTTGTATTGAATTACTTTTGAGTAGAATGTATTTTGAAAGAATTACTTTTAGAAGAATGATTTTTATTTTGGGAATGTTTACCAAAAGTAATTTTGCAGGAACGAGTTTTGTTTGGATATTGTTGGATAATGCGAGGACAAAATTGTCCAATTATACCCAACGGTCAAATGTCCAAAATGAAATTTGCTTAGAAGTAACATTTATTTCTCAGCAAACATTCTTCTGTGGTTGTAGAATGCATTTTGTATTTGGGGTTACCAAACAATCAGTTTGTCCCAAACTTACTTTCAACAGTGCAAAAAATGAAGTTTCAGCTTCGGAATGCATTTTGGAGGTGTTAACCACACATTCACTTTATCTTGATAGTCGATGTTATTATCCTTAATCCAGGTTGTGGCCCAAACAATCAAGTCATGCTTAGATGAGCTGCCTGGCTTTCCACGAACACAAATAGGGTTTGCAACATTTGACAGCACAATACATTTTTATAATATGAAGGTTTGTAGTACTATTAGTATTGCCATTGTTAATATATCTCCATTTCCCCCTTAATTGGCCTAAACTTATACTAATTGTTCTGTGTGTTTTGCTTTTGCAGTCATCCTTGACTCAGCCACAGATGTTGGTAGTCTCAGATCTGGATGACATATTTGTTCCACTGCCAGATGATCTTCTTGTTAACTTATCTGAATCAAGAAGTGTGGTGGAAACCTTCCTAGATAGTTTGCCATCCATGTTCCAGGACAACATGAATCTGGAATCAGCTTTTGGTCCTGCTCTTAAGGCTGCATTTATGGTTATGGTATGTTAGTCTCTTTTCAGCCTTCTATGATGAATTTTATTTTCATAATTTCCTATGCTAGTTTTTTTTTCTTCCAAAAGTAGTGAGCTTAATACATTGGATATAACTTGCTATTAATTGAAACAAAATTACTTATAATTTAAGAGATTAGTTTTCATGGTAGAGAATGACAGGATAGATGATACTGAGTCTTGCAAATGCATACTTAGTTTTCCTGAAAGGAAAAGCTCAACAATGACTGGAAGAATTATTGGCATGCACTTTAATTTTTTTTAAAGTAATATTTAAGCAGATCTGTTGCTCCCAGATAATTAAAATCTATAAAGAATTGTAGTAGGAATTGGATAAGTCCTGTGCTAGTGATTTTACATTTATTTGGAATTGTGGTAGGGAATTCTTAATCTAATTCTAGAACAAAAAACAATAAACATGATATTCAAAATTGGAAGGTTCAATTTAAAATGTGTACAAGGCATTTTGCGTCAATTTTGGGAAGTCTGCGCTTAGTTGTTTTGATGTAAGTAAAATTGTTTATATATATATTTATTTAAAATACGGAGTATATAAACAATTTTACTTATGTTAAAACAACTAAGATCAGACTCCCCAAAATTGGCGTAGTTTAAGATTTAATTCCTTGCTTAACTACAAGTTCCAATGGGGCTTAGAGTATTGCTGTGCATTTAACAATTTCCTTTTTCATATGCATTACTTTGTTGTGACCTTTACATGCCTCTCTGTGCAGAGTCAACTTGGAGGGAAATTGTTAATTTTTCAAAACACGCTCCCATCTCTTGGTATTGGCCGCTTGAAATTACGAGGAGATGATTCTCGTGTTTATGGGACAGATAAAGAACATGGGTTGAGATTGCCAGAAGATCCATTCTATAAGCAAATGGCTGCTGAGTTTTCTAAATGCCAAATCTCAGCGAATGTGTATGCATTCAGTGATAAGTACACTGACATAGCCTCCTTAGGTAAATGTTTGCAATTTCTTCTAACTTTACCATGCCATACTCTAAAAAAAAGTGCTAAACCTGATGCTTTGGATTAGAAGACTTTTGATTGATATATGTGATGATTCTTTGTTGACACAGCATTGTTTTATGATGACTTGCTGCCACAATTTTATGGTTTTTAACTATGTATAATAAAAATTTGCTTTGTTCTCATGTTCATTTTAAATTTACTGTCTGTCTAGGTACTCTGGCTAAGTATACTGCCGGTCAAGTGTATTACTATCCAGCTTTCCAATCAGCCATTCATGGGGAGAAATTGAGACATGAGTTAAGGAGAGACCTTACAAGAGAAACTGCATGGGAAGCTGTAATGCGCATAAGATGTGCAAAAGGTCTTGCATTCATTATGTCTTGAGAATCTTTACCGTCCTTGGCTCCTTTTGTTTATCCGCTGTGTCATGCAACATGTATGTAATTATGCATATACATATACAATTGCTGATAATTGTCTCTGTTTCTAGGTGTACGCTTCACAAATTATCATGGAAACTTTATGCTAAGGTCCACTGATTTGTTAGCACTTCCAGCTGTAGATAGTGATAAAGCCTTCGCCATGCAGTTATCTCTTGAAGAGACATTATTGACAACTCAGACAATGTATTTCCAAGTTGCCTTGCTGTATCCTTTCTTCCATAGTTCTTGGGATGAGTTCTAATGCGTACATAAATTTTATTGTTGATGATAATCTTGAATCATATGTTTTATGATGCTACTATTCAAAATAGGAACAGAATGTCATTCTTACAATATAGCCCTATCTAAGTTACTCATTGGGCTCTTGTCTTCCCCTTATATTTAGCATTAATAGATTCTTTTTTTGTCCATTGGAAATATTGTTAACTTATCCTCCCCCCCCCCCCCAACACACAGAAATGGTGATGAGATTTGAGATTCCGTCTTTAGAAAGTCAGGTATATTTTTAAAAAGAGTTTGTCCTTTTTTTTCCTTCCTTCTTTTGGTATTGCACATGAATCTACAAAAAAACATAGTTAACCTTATTTTATCCTTTTCATTTTTTGTAGGACATTCAGCACATCTTATCATGCTTGTTTTTACTATTTCTCCTCCACTGTTTAGTATTTATCTGGATGTTTGTTATGCTTGATATTTAGAATGTGAATTTTTTTAGAAACGGGTTGCATCCCTAACAACAAAATAGATATACTGCATCTTGTGGAGAAAGGCGTATCAGAGTACACACAATGGCAGTTCCAGTAGTTACAGACTTGGGAGAGATGTATCGCCTGGCTGATACTGGTGCAATTGTATCTCTATTTAGTAGGCTAGGTAGGGTAGACAGGACTTCTGTTATAGTGACGTCATGTGATTATGGATCATAGTTGCTTTCATCTTCTTAACCAGTTCCTCCATGTTTGCAGCAATTGAGAAAACGTTGTCCCATAAACTGGAAGATGCACGGAGTGCTGTGCAACTAAGAATTGTGAAAGCTCTCAGAGAATATCGAAATCTTTATTCTGTTCAACATCGATTGGCCAACAGAATGATATATCCTGAGTCTCTAAAGTTCCTACCGTTGTATGTATTAGCTCTTTGTAGATCAATGCCTCTCCGTGGAGGGTATGGTGATGTTCCATTGGACGAACGATGTGCGGCAGGTCACACAATGATGAGTCTACCAATAAAAAGACTGTTGAAACTTCTCTATCCTAGCTTGATTCGACTTGATGAACATCTTTTGAAGGTATGCCTTACTGCCTTTGAAAAGTCACCAATAAAATGGTTAAATTGTCAGATCCTTGAAGTATTTCTGCTTGTGTGGTTTCCAGGCATCTGTACAGGCTGATGACTTGAAAAGTATTGAGAGAAGGTTACCTTTGACTGGGGAGAGCTTGGATTCTAGGGGCCTTTATATATATGATGATGGCTTCCGGTTCATTATATGGTTTGGTAGGGTGAATTCACCTGATATAGCTAAGAATTTACTTGGGGCAGACTTTGCAGCAGAATTATCAAAGGTATTGTATATTCCTGCTGTAAAAAAATAGGGTCATAATAGGTGTTAGTCAAGGCAGAGAAGGAGAGGGCTAGAGAGAATAAGGGTTTATTGTAGGTGGTCGTCACTTTAAGCAGTTTCATCCTTTTCTTCTTTTTTTCCAACTTTTATCCCCTTAGTTCAAATTAGCCGTGGGTGCCTTTTGGTTCTTAATTAGAACAACTTATTATATGTTCTCTCTCTCTCTCTCTCTCTCTCTCTGTACACAATTATTGAATTATAAAGAATTATCATATTAATTACCAAAAAAAAAAAAGAATTATCATGTTGATCTTGTTTGTCAATTTTAGAAAAAATTTGGTCATTGATATTTTTTATATTTGAATTGAAAAGCATGTTTTATGTTACCCTTAAGATATATCAATTAAGTATAAACTAGTTATAATTAATATGAAATTCTATGAACATCATCTTCATTATAAGACTTCTAATTCAATGGTGGATTTTGTGTGAAATTCGTCCGATACCAAGTTTATTTGTGAGATTGACTTTGATCTACATCGGCTTGATGGATCCTAACCCATTGAGTAACTTATTGTATGGTCAATCCGTAGTATCAAGATGTAGTAGAGTAGATATATATGTGATGTATTCCTCCTTTATTTGTCTAGTTGAACAAAATTTGAAATCCATCTGGTGCTGTGTATATGTTTTGTTTCTTTTAACAGGCGACTCTCAATGCGTATGATAATGAAATGTCAAGGCGGCTGATGAGGGTACTAGAGAAATTCAGAAATACTGATCGTGCATATTACCAGTTGTGCCACCTTGTGAGGCAAGGTGAACAGCCCAGAGAAGGATTCCTTCTTCTTGCAAACCTTGTTGAGGACCAGATGGGTGGTAACAGTGGGTATGCTGATTGGATGCTACAGATATCCCGACAAGTGCAGCAATCATAATATATAGGTACTGATTTGAGTCTTTTATTAGGAAATTTTAGTTAAATCTGGTGGGTTTACAAGGGCAATCAATGGACACTTTTACCCCATGAATATCTTATTGCATGTTTGACTATAAAATAAATAGCATGCGTATAGCCATTGTCCTAGAAGTTTAAGTGAATCTTCCTTTCTGTTTTAGCGAGTAGAAGGCAGGGATTATCTTGCAGCAATTATCTTTATTATGGGAGTTGCTATGGTACTTTGATGAGTTTAGTACCCAGGGTGAGTTATCAATTATTTATTGACTGTTAGTTTCACAATAAATGTTTGAAAGTTTATTAAATATAAATAATAACTAATAAATGCTTGACAACTTACTTTGGGTACCGGTACCTTGAAAAAAAAAGATGGGTACCAGAAGAATTTCCCTTTATTATATATATCTTTTTAATGGAATTTTGATCACCTCAATTTCTCTTCAAAATTGACGATGTTGATTTCTTGAGAAATATAAAGAATCCGGATCCCTTTGAAGTTTGAATGGCCTTTTTAAGAGGGGCAAAATTTTATAGGGAGTTTAGTAGTAAAATATTTCAGGATACATTAGCCATATATATATATATATATAGTGTGTGTGTGTGTGTGTGTGTGTGTAATGATTTGAACATAATCATATATCTACCTTGTATACTGATTCCTTTTTGACGGCTTCCCTGGCTTAAAAAGCAGGGTTTTTGTCAGGCTTGTTATCTGTCTCATAAGTGAGGACCATTTCTATCTACATTGGGAATAAATTGAATCTAGCCTTTGTAGTGCATCGTGAAGCGTGGATGCTTGACTTGGCTAATTGGTCGTGACTCGTGAGAAGGATGCTGTAGGGAGACTGTTGGTTCATCTTGGGATGTATCAATTAGGTGGACTTTACCTTAGTGATTAAATTCAAACGTGCTTTCCTGTCATGATATAGAGAATAAAAACATTTTTTTCCTTTTCTTTTCTTGTGAGATAAGTTGCATTTTCTGTGTTATATTTCCTTTTCATTCTCATCTTATGTTGATTCATTCATTGTAGAAAAAGAAAGTAGAGACAGAGAAGAGATGGCATGTCAAATCAGTCTGCAAATTCTTGAATTTTGTTTGGTGACAATTATTATTTATTCTGATATTTAAAGGTTGGAACTTTTTTCTTCCTAATTGCGACTTTAACCTTATCTGCAAACTTATTTTGTCTTCGCGTGCGTTTTTCCCCCCACTTCCTGAGATCTGCTTGTTGGGGCTAATACGGATGGGCAAACTGGTTATGGATAAGTTGATCAGGATTTGCTTCTGGTATGTGATTGTGAGTCTCTAGATTTTGTATGCTCTCTGGCATTTATTTGCCTGTAAGACCGGATAGACCGTCTTGTATTGTCAGTGCTTAAGTTATTACTACCTCTACCACATGTAATTCGCTCCATATATGTTTCTGCTTTTGGTTGGTCCCTAACTAATATTAATGTGCTAAACTGATTCGTAACTGAAAACTTCCCACCCTCTGCTTCTGGTTCATTAAATACAGCATATTGTGTTTTACATATAAATAAATCAACTACGCTGGGTGGAAGGTAGGATACACTAATACCTATAAATAAATGACGAAACTATTACTTACCAAAACAAGAAGAAGAAGAGAGGGGGGTCAAGAAAGTTTATGTCAACTCGTTGAATTGCGAGTCAATGAGATGTAACGACTAACAAGAGGGAAATTATTATAGTTTTCTTTTCAATCTTCCATTCCGAATAAACATATTACATTTTAGATATTTGTGAAGATGTCAATTAGTTTAATTATTAATTTTTTTAAAATGAATACTAGAGTCCATAATCGAATCTTGCTTTCATACAAGAGAGATTAATTTTTTTGAAAAAAAATTGTGTAACTGAAAGTAAAAGAAATAAATTGATATCCGTGAACATATGATTGTATTATATATTGAAAAATCACCTGTATGAAAATTTCATTGCGCTTACTTCGTTTTTTGAGAGCTAATATAGCTTATTTGTCAACTTTACAGATGATGAGATTAAAACATTTCTTTATTATCGTTGAAACTCCAGATGATTTTGAAGTAATAAAATCTTCAACCAGGCTTTTATATGAGAGTGCTCAAAATCCTATGATATGTTACACAAATTCGACATGATTTTAGGCTACCATGAAAGAAATTCAAAACAACTTTCTATATAGTAGCAAACAATAAAAGAAGGGAGAATGACCCTTAGGGTATGTTTAGATTAGAGGAGTTTAGAGAGGAAGGGAAGGAAAGGGAGGAGTAATCTTTCATTTCTAAATTGAGAGAATTATAAAATGTTTATAAAAATGAAAAAGACATGATTATAATATTACATAATAATCTCTTATTTAATTCATCTCATTTTAAAAAATTTCCAAATAAAGAGAAGATAAATTTAAAATAAAAAATTAACCCTCCTCCCCCTTCGCTTTCAAACTTCTCAATCCAAACAATACCTTAAGGTTGGTTTGGAAAAAAACTATCTCTATTTGGTTTTTGGATAAAATTAATTAAGTATTCAACTAATTTAAACAATAATTTATATACAATTAATCACGTATATCAAGTGTCAAAATGAAGATAAATTATTGATTAACTATATGTAAATTATTAATTAAATTAGTTGAATACTTGGTTAATTTTATCCCAAAATCAAATAGCGATAGTTTTCACCTAAGCCAACCTAAAGAGTCATTTTCCCATAAATTAATAACATCGAACCTGATAGAATAAATACAAACTTAGGCCTACTACAACTTTTTATATAGTAGCAATCAATTATTATCTACATATTTATGTTATTCTAATAGCTAACAACAATAAGACACAGCCACTCTTCGAAGTTAATTACTATAAAAAAAGCAAACTTAGGCCTCTAATGACAAGCACAATCTAGAAGTATATACCTCACAGGGGGGGCACATTCAATATTCTTGATGCAGCTAAGAAAACATAAGGAGCAGGTTTCAAATTCTTAAAAGCATCTGCAGACACAACAGCATCGAGCCTGATAGAACAAATACAGGCGTACGATAAGAACAACGTTGATACTGTGCAGGTTACAATTAAAGTCAAGTTGATGAACTCAGGCATGAAATGTCAGAGAAAAGGTACATACTAAAGCTTAGCGTATAATATGCAGCACACTTACAATTCATCTTGGATTATTATGGTTTAATGAGTGTGATTATAACTTATTGAAGAAATTGAGTAAAAATTTCCAAAAAGTAATATCAATATTGTATAGTATCAGTAATAGTTAAAGGTTAATATGTCCATTCACATTCAACAAGTCACTCAGAATGTTGGCTTACGTTGATAATAGTAAACCAGCAGCAGCTAGATTTGCATCAACCTTTATACGATCAGCACTAGACGCAACAGCAACTTTAAGGCCTTTGCTTCTACACTGTTATCTGGTGGCATGTCCATTTTTAGTTGCTTGATGAATCAGCTAGGCAATCAAATCATGTTAATCATGATTAGTCTTACATACCTGAGAAATGAGTTCAAGGGCACCTGGAAATCCTATTCCAGAATCTGGTTTTGCATACTGAGATAAGTGACAATGCTTTAGGCAACATAGAGTAAAAGAAGCAAAGAGTAGCATCAATTGGAGTATAAATCGTTTAACTTACCTAAATATATTTCAAAGAACCTTTTTTTGCAGCTTCAGGGTCAAATCCTTTAACTCCCTTAACAGAGGCAACACCTCCCAAAAATATCGCTTCTCCTTTCATGTTTTAAAGGAAGCAATGAATAATATAAAAGCTTTCTATTCAAAATAAGCAACTCAATAAAACAAATGGTGTCTGCCAAAGAAAATAATTAGATCAAAACAAACAAGAATGCAGTAAGACTATATTAGTACAAAGACAAGTAGAAGACATTTTTTCCTTCATGTTACATCCAGTATACAGTTTTGGAAGTAAAAAAGAAATAGAAATTTGAAGAAATGGAATGACGTGATCCCAAAAGGAATTTGTTACTTTCTTTTTTTTGCTCTTTCGTCTGGTTTTAAGATAGGAAATGGATGCTACCACATTCAATTGTTTGGTATAACAAACATTCTAACTGTATACAATCAAAACTAAATTGATCAATAGGCATATGGGAATCAAACTTTATAAGTTCAATAAAAGAGTTTACAAAGATCAAAGGTCACAACTACTGCCTTTCTAGCCATGCTTTTCTCTTCTCTAGAGAAATTTTCAGAAACAAAATCCTCCACTCAGGACTAACACATTTTTCTAAGGCTTTTATATAGGCATCAATGCTAACATTCTCAATTTCATCCAATGCGTGCACACAATCCTTAATGGATAATTCAAGTGATATAGCAGCAGAATTAGTTGTCTCAAGTCTCAACCCTAGATGATTCTGTACATGCATGACTCATTTGGATAGATATTGACTGCTTTTTTTGCTTGCCTTCCTGCATAGTAATGACTCTTTTCCCACTAAGTTCAAAATATTATATCCATAAAAAATTCTCTTCAGTGGCCGTGGTACCAAAAAAAATTATATCCATCAACTCATAATGGACACAGCCCTTTTTAGGAAACTTTGCAGCTTCTGGTGTTCTATAAGAACAAGGATAATAACAATGGTTAATATGTTAATAAGTAAATATTATATCGGATTTGGATCCTCTTCTCATATTAGCGCAAGTCATATTATGAGAGAGAAAATATAAATTTTATTATGATATGACCCGCCAATATTTATGTATGGATTGTGTCATTATCTCTTATAACATGACCCTCACATTTTATCCTATTATATCTAATTATTGTCAAATAATTAATTAGAACACATACCTGTATATAACTATGCCATACAGACTCGTCAGCCGTCAGTGTTAGTTTTTGTATTCTAATGAAAACCAACGGTAAAGATGAGTTCAGAAAAGTCATGATAATCTTTCCTTAATCTATTGAACTTTTGCTTGATTTGTTTGAATGTGAAACTTTGTCCAGCTCTCATATTTAATTCATCCAAAATTAGTTTCCATATGTTAGGCTGAAAAATCCCATTGCACGTGTTTTCTTTCATAAAATGTTAGGCTGAAAACTTTTATGTAGGTTCTACAGTTTTTTTTTTCTTTCTTTCTTCTCCCTTTTCTCCAAATGAGAGAAAATACTAAAATTTACTCATTTTTTCCTCTTTCATTTTCTTTCCTCTCCTTTTCTTTTAAATCAAACGAATCAAGTCTCTCCATAGGACCACGACCCTTTTTTTTATATGAAGAAATTCGATAAGAAAAATTGGGAAAATGTGAACAAAATCATAAAAATAACTTTAATTCAATACATTAAAAATTAGAGCATAATATTAAACTCGAATCGGTAGTCGACTCGGTCAGGGTACTGAGTCAATGGGTCATTGATTCAATCTGGTCGAACAACATAAAATTAAATAAATATGTAAATACATACATATATATATATATATATAAATACACACTACATATGATGATATTTATCATTATAAATAACTAAAATATCTTTATTTTGAGAGAAATTATGACCTTTAAGGAAAAAAAAAGTTTAACATTTAATTCATAAAAAAAAAACCTAATATTTTTATTAAAATATTCATAACTAAGAAAATAAGTTTTTTTTTTGAAAAATTAGGACCAACATGACATAAATATTGAAAAGTTATATAAAATGGACATATAATTAATCTAAATTGGATAAATGAGTCAAAAGTTATGACTTCTCAAAGTTTAATAGTTTTTTTTTTAAAAAAATTTCATGACCTGGCCAGTTCACTAATTTTTAACCTAAACTGGCAGAGTCGAACAAGGTCGTACCATGTCCGAGATATATCCGATCCAACTAATCACTCAGACCAATTACTTGGCCAGTTCATCAATCCACAAGCCAGTCCGATCCGATTTTTATAACTATGTTTTAGGGTAAACACGTCTATATTAAAAATTAATAATAAATATTGAATAATGTATTTATACACTATAATCTTATAATGTACCTTTTAAAAAGTCTTTTTTTTCTAGATACCTTTTTTGTTTATTAAAAAATATATTCATTCATTCAAATTACTAAAATATATTGAGGACAACTCAAATTCAATATCGTTAAAAACGGAAAAGGATGAACCTGTGAACAAACTCACAGCACCCAAGTTAATAGCATAACACGGTCAAATGCCTATAAATGTGACAAAATCAAAGTGACTGGAATACCCATGTCTCCGGATCTGTAACGTTGACCCCCAAGTTTTGATTAAATCTGTAATAGATCGAAGTTAATCTACCAATCTGAACCAAACGAACATCGCAACAAAACGGGAAACCAAATGACGCCGCATCAAGACGACGGACAAAACACTGCCGCACTCAGACAACGAAAACATGAAAAAACACGAAAGAAAAACCTCGATGTGGAAAAACCACTTATTTAAATAAAATAAAAGAAAAAAACAATGTAGAGAGATGAGTCTAAGCCAAAAAAATAGCCCAAACTACCCCCTCTAGTGAATAAAAAAAAAAAAAGAGTAATAGATACATTTTAAAAAGTCTAAATCTAGCATCTAATATATAATATTATAAATGAATTTCTCCTTTTTGTCTCTAAATTTCTCTTTCCCAAAATGCCATTATAATCATTTAAAAACCAATTAATACAAAGCATAAAATTAAAAATTCCTATTTGTTACCACATTCATTCTAAAACGGTTTCCCATACATTTGCTTCTCCTCTCTTCTTTTCATCTAAAACTATATTTTGCTTTGCTGTTCATTTTCCTTGTGTCTATATATTTGTGTCTCAACCAGTTGCTACTTTTCTCTCCGATTTGGCAAGTGAAGAGAGGAGAGTGGTGTTTTTGTTTGGATTTTTGTGAAGAACATATTTGGAGATTTATGTCGTCTGGATTTAATTAGGGAGCAAATCCATTGAATTTTATTGGCAACTTATCTGGGTCTGTACTCTGTATTAAGCTTGCGAAGAGTTTGCAGGTGATGAAGATTCATTGTCATTCTTTGTTGTTTGTATTTATTTCTATGAAAATGTAGCATTAGAATATGAGAATTTGAATACAGGAAGTAGAGAATAGGATGAGAGTTGGGAAGTGTCAAATATTGAAGAAGAAAAAATCCCAGTCTTGTTGAATTCCATTAATAGGGAATTTATATTGTAGTTGAAATTTTGAAAATTACGTGTGGTGTGTGGTGTTATGATTACAAACTCAATCGAACTTTTCTCTTTTCTCAACTGTCACTTTTTTTTTTCTTTAATTCTAACTTTGTTCATTTTTTTTTTGTTAATTTCTTATCCAAGAATTTTCCAAATAACTCTCAGACCAACCAATACCATATTCACTATTTTTGTCATTTTAGGTACTAGGTAGTTCCCGGTCTGTCTTTTCACTTTGACTATTTTTCAAAATATTAAATTTAATATAGAATAATGGTGTCGTGTAAGATATATATTACACAACTAAGTATAATTTGTGTTTTAAACAATATTTATAAAAGACACGTACCTAATTTGTTACAACTTAAGTTTATTTTAAAAAGACATATTATTCTGCACTAAATTTAGATAAAATATTTTATATAATTAAGTGTGTGATTAAATTAGTTGTAAAAAATATTATATTAAAAATAAATTATGTGTATAATTTATTTTTAAGAAAATTAATTATAAAAAAATTAATTTATGTTTAGATATGTTAATCATAATTTATTTTTAGATAAAGAGTTTTGTTTAGTTTAAATTGTATAAAAAAATTATTTTTATGTATTAAATTATTAATATATATATATAATAATTTAAAAAATTATTTAATTGATTACAAATAAGTATTTTTTTTCTAAAATTTTTAAAATAATATAAAATTAAATAATCAAAAGTTCATAATAATTTTTTTAAAAATTTTATTTTTAATTAAAAAAAATAATCTTAATTTATAATTAATTCTATACATTTCAAATAAATAAAATAAAATATAAATAAAAGCTGGAACGTGTCGTCTATTCCTAGCAATCTAGTATATTAGTCTCTTCGACAACATCCAAAAAAGTTGGAATCATACTTTTTAGCTAGAAGTAAAACTAAAAAGGGGAAAAGACACTGTAGGTCCATATAAGGATCAATAATCAATATTTGCTGGATCTTGTTACTTAAAGAATTGTGAGGATTCCTCAATCAAATTGGTCATTGGTCATCATTCATCATTCTGACATTTTCAAGTTTTTATATCCCTCTTGAATTCCGAAATTGGCGTTCAATATCTAACATTTAATTGGCAATCCAATTGGGGTCGAATTCTTGGATGGCTTAGTAGGGAAAATGTGAAATATTAATTATTGATGAAAAAATCATCTAAGTATATTTTTATTATCTTTGTATTTTATAAAATTTTAAACTATTAATTTTTTATTAATAATTATTATTTCACACTTTATTATCTAAAATGTATCTTTTATTTTAAGAAATCCAAATCTGGGTTAGTGAAAATCTATTCAATTTTTTGGAGCTAAGACCATGAGTATTTCTGGTTAAAATTGATGAGGAAAATTAGTTGTTTGATTGTTGACATATTGACCTTTAGCTATCAACAATATTAATTGATCATTATTTGACTATAACTGGCTCATCATTCATACATGCAAGTGTAGCACCATCAGTGTATTTACTAATTAGGACCTAGCAGCCTTAGCTCTGTCTCATTTTTTTTTTTCCAAATGTTTATAGTTGGAATCCGTTAAAGTGTGTGTGTGTTTTTTTTTTATAATTTGGAATCCGTTAAAGTTAATATAAAAAACAATACTTATATTATCTAATAATTCTTTACATCGACATTTTTTTTACATATATGATACATCCATATATAATTTGATAATATTAAGTTAAACTGAAAGATTTTTATTTTATTTACTGTTATTGTTGGTGTAAAACACTTTTTACATAATTTATTTGTTATTTTTAATTTTAAGTAATTATAATTAAACTTTTATTAATATATTATGTAAATGTAAGTGGTATGTAAAATATACTGTCCTTGAATGATTGGCTTGGTCTCAATCTTGCAGCGGAAAAAGATATGATAGCATATATTCGCATTACAAATACAATAAATACGGCGTCACTTTTAGCATCATGGACGACGCCCATTGCAAAAGGTGAAATATTTGGTTACGAATTATGATTGGATATATTTTATGTGATGATAATTTTTTTTATAATACAAATCGTTTTCGATTTCAAATTAAAAGTTTATAGTTTAAAACGTAGTTTATCAATATTTTCTAAAAGTTTGCATGTTATTGCCGTACTTCTTTTTTTGGGAGTTATCGATGTAACAATTAAAAAAAGTTAAATCCAAAAGCAAAATCAATACTTTATTCATTAACCAGTCCACTTTTAAACTGGATAAAAAAATATTTATATAAACTTTTCTTTATCATTTCGCCCGAGATAAACGAGGGGTGTTTGTTTAGGATGAGAAAAATAAATAAATAAGAAAATTATTAGTCTTTTTGAAAATATTTATCACCTATAATTTAGTTTTTAAATTTACTTTTATGTATGATTTAATTTTTTCATTTTTAAAATTTGAATTAATTTAGACATTTTTATTTTTAGTTGATCATTTACATGTTAACTTTAATTATCACATAACATATTATTTAACCTTTCTAGTAAACATATAATGTCATCTTAGTTTATTGAAGCATAACTTTTCATATATATAACACTCAATTATTTATTTATTAAACTAAAATAAGGTGATATTTCAAGTAAAAGTATTAAACGTGTTATATAAAACTAAATATTATATAAATACTTAAAATGTTATGTTATGAGTTATTATTTAATTTGATCAACTAAAAATAACATAAAGATTAAATTAATATGAATTTTATAAATTTAATAATTAAATTATATACAAAAATAAATTAAAAAACTAAATTATGAGTGAGAAGTAATTTTAAGAACCAAGTTACCAAACTTCTTAAATAAAATAAAGTAAGTTTGAACGGTCAAAAAAGAGAGCCATTCTTGTTAGTTGTTATTTGTTACAGAGGTTTTGTTTTGTTTTTAATTTTTTTTTTCTGTATATATATATATTTAAAAAAATTTAATTTTAATTTATTATTAATAAAAATAAATTTTATACTATTATTTAATTATATATAAATAAATTAATAAAATAATTTGATTATAATAATAATTAATTAAAAATTTAATTTTTTTAATAATATATTAATACATTATTAAATAATAATAATTTTTTATATCAACAATAAATTAAAATTAAATTATTTTTAAAAAATAAATAATAATTTAAATAAAAATTTTTTGTGATACTTTTATAAATTTGATACTTTTATAATAGAATTTAAAATTTTATTAAATATAATTAATAATTAATTAACTACTCATTTAAATATCAAAAAACAAAATAGATATAAAAAAATTTATGAAAAAATAACTTTAAAAATTAAGTTGGTGAATAATAATTTTTAGTTAATTTATTTTAAAAATTAATTAATTAATTAATTAATTTTATAAATAATTTATATACAATAAATTAATAATTTATTTTAATTTTAATATTTAATGTGTAATTAATTATATATAAATTATTAATTAAATTAATTAAATAATTAATTAATCTATAAAACGAATTAAATAGAAATAACTTTTAACTGTTGCTTCGGTGATTTTCTCAAAATTTATTTGAATAGTGTTCTTCTTTGACTGTCACCAGCGCATTATAGTACACCACGCAAAAAAGCAGAAACACAAACACTGTTGCTCACACAATTCCATAAAGAAGAAGCCATGGATCTAACCCTCTCATCCTCATAACCGCCGTTTTCCAACTCCTCTCCTTCATTTTCATACATTTATGCTACCAAAGGTAGATTTTCTTCCTCTGATTCCTTTGTTTTTTTTTTTTTTTCTAGTTCTTATGCCATTTTTTTTAATTTTTATTTTCATCCTTTCTCGGATGTAATATAACTGCTGTTTTTTTTTTCTGCTTTTAACTCGAATTTTTTTTTTGTTAATTTTGATTTTTTTTTATTTGGATCGCCTTTTTTCCGCGGTCGATTGTGCTGTTTACGGGGATCTCTGGGTCGGTTTGTTTGAGAATTCTTTTTTTCAATTTCTGTTTTTTTTTTTAAACCGCGAGATTAATGATGCAACGATGAGTTTGCCGTTGGATTTGTGATGTTCGATGGATGGATCTTTGATGTTCCTTCAGTATTTTTCTCAAATGGGTATTTATTGGCCAAAAAATCATTTGCATTTATTGCTTTCGTTTCTCTTTGTTTAACTTATGTTTTCTGTATGTGGAAGTTGCAACTTTCCTGCTTTTGGCTTCAGTTTCCATGTCTGTATTTCAAATTTCCTTCTGATTAATACCCAACAAAAAAAAACCCTTTGATTTTGGTGCTACTAATTCCAGCAGGCAAATGAGTGGTTTTTAAGCAGTTAAAATAGCAAGGAAGTCAGTGAAGTTTCGTGGAAGATGGGGTCGGTTGGTGTGGCACCAACTTCAGGCTTGAGAGAACCCGGTGGCCATGCTGCTGGTGTTGATAGATTGCCAGAGGAGATGAACGATATGAAAATTAGGGATGATAAAGTATGTCAGTCACTGTATTCATCTTTAACACAATATCTTTTTTTTTTTTGGTTAATTTTCCATTCAGACCTAGTTGTTTACAGCTTGCTTCATCTCGTAGGAAATGGAAGCCATAGTTGTTGATGGTAATGGAACGGAGACAGGACATATCATTGTAACTACCATTGGGGGTAGAAATGGTCAGCCGAAGCAGGTATACTTTCTCCCTTCTTTTTCTACTAACATATAAGGGTGTGTTAAACGCCCACCCCAAACCCCCGTTTGCACTTGCAATGTGTAAACGGGCTTTTAAGACATTTCATCTTGTTTGGGTGAAATTTCGGTGGAAGAAAGTGAACGTGATTTTCATCTCAAATCATGTTTGGGGAGAAGCAACATTTTGTTGCTTTTGCGGTGAAAGAAAACCCATTTGTGTGTATTGACAGAAATATCTTTATCATTTGATATTGTATCACTATTTTAATAATATTTAAATAAATATAACCTAATAGTTTTTAAAAATATTATTATAATTATACTCAAAGTGATTTTATTTTACAATACTCCAAATAAACTTAACTTTTTAACAAATTTATTTTACAAATCAATTTATTTATAATTAATCTTTTTAACATCAATTTATTAATAATTAAACTCAAAATAACTCATATCCGTTTTGGTAATTACACATCCAAAAGTGATTTTTATCAACATTATTCAAATAACATTTATTTAACAAAATTAATTTTCAGATAAAGAATTCCAAACATAAATTACTTCACTCAAACTCACTTTTAACTAAAATCAAGTTTGTAAAATTAAGTTCATCCAAAATTAAGTTTGCAAAATCTGATCCAAACAAACACTAAGTGTGCTGTGGAAATGCAGTTTGAAATAATTCAACTACTGCACTGTCTCACTTGCTGTGCTGACATCCTGATGCTTGGAAGTTGATAATCAATTAATGCTTCAGTTTGATATTATTATTTGTGTGTAAATGTTTTTTTCCCCACTTCCATAGCTGCTGTGATTGGGAATATTGAAATTTGAAATGAGAATAGTCGTACTTGTCCTTGAATTCAATTCCCCCCCCCCCGCCCCACAAGATTTGGGTATTATGCCAGCTGTACTGCCTGCTGACTCGAATCTTTATACAGTGAGTAGCACAACTATTTGCTGTCTTCAACATGTTTGTGTTGTGCCTTGTTATTGGTAAATATCCTCGCCAGTTAGTTACTAATTGATAGAGCTCTATGAGATATGATAGGATATGGTAAAATATCATATAGGTGGATTTTATCCTATTCTACATATTTTCTTTAATCATTTTTTTCTAATTCATTTTCTCACTTTTTTTTTATATATTTATCACTCTAGAATAATTGTACATCTTTCTTAATATTTCAGACTATAAGCTATATGGCAGAGCGTGTTGTCGGGCATGGATCATTTGGGGTTGTTTTCCAGGTACAGATTTATATCCAGTTGACTGGATGATGTGTAACTAGCCTTTCAAACATATTGACATATGATGCCTTTAATCCTTATTTTTTTGTATAATTGTAGGCTAAATGCTTGGAGACTGGTGAAACTGTGGCTATCAAAAAAGTTCTTCAAGACAAGAGGTATAAGAACCGGGAGCTGCAAACAATGCGTCTTCTTGACCACCCAAATGTTGTTTCTTTGAAGCATTGTTTCTTTTCAACCACTGAAAAGGATGAACTGTACCTTAATTTGGTACTTGAGTATGTTCCTGAAACAGTTCATCGTGTGATCAAACATTACAACAAGTTGAACCAAAGGATGCCGCTGATATATGTGAAACTCTATACGTACCAGGTATGCTAGCAATCATGAAGGTCTGGTTTTGTCATTATCCTTTTTGTCAGTTATATTTTGAAGAATGGCTGCATTAGTGTTTGGGATTATTTTCTGTACTGTGAATTATTGCTCAAGCATTGGAGCATGTAACATACAAGATAAATCTTAAGGCATGTGACTAACATCTTGAACCATGCAGTTGATTCTCATACTATTCACCTCGTTAAGAGTTGCCTCTATACCTTGATTGACCCATGGCTTCCAGTTGCTTAAAGTTTGATTACTTGTTGTATACAACAGTCTGCTCATTTAATTATATTTTGAGTTGGGTGTGAGTTTGTTATTGTGCTATTTTGAAAGCAAAATTGGCTTGTTAAATATAGGGATATGAAGCTGTTGTCCTTCCTGTATTCAGCTCTCATCTTGCTGAGGTTGTAACGGTTTTCTTGATATATTGCAGATCTTTAGGGCACTATCTTATATTCATCGTTGTATTGGAGTCTGCCATCGGGATATCAAGCCTCAAAATCTATTAGTATGTCTTCAATTTTGCATATCCTTGTCATCAATCTGTTTTTTCCCCACTTATTGTTTCAGTTCTCATGTTTCATATTTGGAAAATGCTAAACATCACAAATCATTTTTCGTGAAATAGTGTACGAATCCAAATAGTATTGCTCTTCATATTTATGGTTTGTTTGGAGTGGCCAAAAGATTGGAAACTGCTAATTCAAACTCTTGAGACTCGGGACTGTTAGTTAGAATATACTAACTGAAAGCTTTTCTATGCAGGTCAATCCGCATACCCACCAGGTTAAATTGTGTGACTTTGGAAGTGCAAAAGTCTTGGTATGTTGTATATATAGTTATGTTGTGTGTGTGTATTTCTGTCCTTTCCCCATTCAACCATTCGTCTTGAATCTTCAGTTGTCCTGGTTGAAATAGGAGTTTATCTTTACCTTATTTGGTCTGACAACTCTGACCTTTGACAGATAAAAGGCGAACCAAATATATCGTACATATGTTCTAGATATTATAGAGCACCTGAGCTTATATTTGGAGCAACTGAATATACTACAGCTATTGACATTTGGTCTGTTGGTTGCGTATTGGCTGAGCTGCTGCTTGGACAGGTTGGTGGCTGTTGATGTGAGCTCTTTTGATTTTGTGATTTAGTATATGTAATAATGAGTTTGTGTTTTTCTTTTTTCAGCCTTTGTTCCCTGGTGAGAGCGGAGTTGATCAGCTTGTTGAGATCATCAAGGTAAACTTTTCTGATTAAATTATTTGATATTGCTGCTATGTTTTCCTTATTTGCATTGAATCTATCTTTTGAGATAGGTATACTTGGATGGTTCAATTAACTCGCTTGTAAGTTGTAACAACATAAAGCAATGGATGATGAATTGTTGATCTTGTCTTTTGCTTTAGCCTTTTAAGACTGAATTGGTTTATTTAGTGACTCTTGCTTGAATCACCGATCAATTTGATTGGTAGCCTTTCTTATTTACACAGTGCTATCATCTTTAACATGTAAATTATCCATTTGTTGTTTGCTTTGATAGGTTCTGGGCACTCCAACAAGGGAAGAGATCAAATGCATGAACCCTAACTATACAGAATTTAAATTCCCGCAGATTAAAGCACATCCATGGCACAAGGTTTTATAAATAAATTTAATTGCTTCCGTATTTTATACTCTATCTCACCATACTAATATATCTAGTAAGTCCTCTTGTTGTGCTCACCAGACTGATATATATATATATATATGTTGATTTTCTCCTACTAGATCTTTCATAAGCGCATGCCTCCAGAAGCTGTTGATTTGGTATCGAGACTCCTACAATACTCCCCTAACCTGCGTTGCACAGCTGTGAGTATATGACTTCTTAGCAGGTGTTTCTATCCAGCTAATTTTTAAAATAGTGCTCTCCTTTGTCCTGTAATGGTTCTGCAAGTTTGTGTTCAGAAGTTTTATGGTTTCTAATCTAATTATTCCATGGTTGTTTCTCATCCTCCAAAGTTTTATATAATGTGTTTTTATTTTATCTGGTGCAGTTAGATGCTTTGACCCATCCTTTCTTTGATGAACTTCGTGACCCAAACACTCGCTTGCCAAATGGTCGTTTCCTTCCACCGCTATTCAATTTCAAATCTCATGGTATGATAATTTTGAAATAGGCTATTGTGTTTATGTAAGTCTGGTCTGTTATTGCCATCAATAGTTCTGGCTGACCTTTTGGATGTTCTTGCTGCCTGTGTACCAGAACTGAAGGGAGTCCCAGTTGAGATTTTGGTGAAACTGATTCCAGAGCATGCGAGAAAGCAATGCACGTTTCTTGGCTTGTGATGTTGTGAAATGTAAACTGCAAGTGTCGTTTCCATATGAATGCTACGTGTTTCCTCTATTTATGATATAAAATTTGTTCGTTTATGTATCTTTGTTGTATTTCGGTGCCTTGTAAAAACAGATTTAGAGATATATGGTACTCAATATTACCCAACCCTCGATGGGTATTCAGAATATCGTGTTTCCTGTATCACAGCAGATTGTAACATCGAACAGAAGACAAGTGTCATGTGTCATATCGGTATTGGTATTTGTTGTTACATTGATGGGTGTTTGGCTAATTTAGCTATGCTATGCATGTTAGTTGGTGGTTGTGATGGTCTATCTCTCTGCATTTGTGTCGGTAATCTCTAGCATGGGACAAAATCAAGTTCCTTGTCTGGAGTAGGTTTTTTGTATCGAGATAGCGAAAACTCCTTAAAATTTTACAAGTCTGTCTAAACTTGTTATTTTGTATTTTATGTGACCTTCACTTCAACTTTTGTTTTGTACTCAATTTGAATTTTACCATTTCAACGAGGAGATACAAGCATTATACAAGAACAAGCATAATCAGCTTCTGCTGAGGCCTGACAGGTGTTTGCAGCAAAAGCAGTATCCCAAAAATAACCCAAGAAGAAAAGGCAACTTATCCAGAATGTCTCCTCTTGATCGTGAAGACATTTTTTTTTTTTTTTGTTTTCAACTGGGAAGATTTTATTCAGTACTATTATAGAAGATCATTTAGAAAGATCAGTTGATCTCTAATATTTATTTTTTTCGGAAGCACTTATATTACTTCCAACTTTTAATGAATTTATTGTTGTCACAATTTATTTTTATATAATGCGTTTCATTTACATTTTTTTGGTACATTGATGCCTTTTTTTTTTGGGGTACATTGATCCGTTTTATTTTTAAATGTATATACTCAAAATTTATGTTTCTATATTACTTTTTCATATTGTTCATGTTTTAATTTTTGTGCTGAATTTAATATTGGATTTTAGTAAAAAACGAAGACTATTTTATGCGTAATAATTTTTAAAAAATTATTACACTAGTTACTATTTGCCTATTCGGTGCATCCATAAGTAAGCTTACTTTTTTTATTAAAAAAAATAAGAAAAAAATTTAATCGGTGGAAATAGGTCAGGTTGTCCAACAAGGGTTTATGGCTTAGCCTACTTTCGACCTATTTCGTCGTAGCTTATTTATCAAACAAATTAGGCTTAAGTTTTTTTAAAAGCCTATTTAGCTAAATAGGCCTAGACCTAGGCTTTAAAAAAAGCCTATTAAACTTAACAAGTCGACCTATTTATTTATTATAATAACATGTTATTAAATTTTTATAATACTTATATGATTTAATAGTTATATATTAATATAGTTAATTTATTTTATACATAATACACTAATTTTGTTAAAGGTTAAATATATTTGAAACTTATAAAATTTGAGCCTGTTGGCTTATTCGAAATCCTTTATGCAATATAGACCTTTAAATATGCTTTCAGGTAAAACAAGACTTTTAAATTTTCATAAAAAAATCAGGTCAGACTAAAAAAAAAAAAGTCTATCATAAATAACAGGTCAGGCTAAGACCCATATTTTTTAAAACATGTCAGACTAATTTAAGATAAAACCTAACTTAGCCTAACCTATTTTCACCCCTAACCCTCCTTGCAAATTGGTAATATTGGAGGTAAGGGAAATAAGCAATTCCAAGTTATGCTCGATGTATTATTCACCACATCCAAGCCAAAGCCCTGTGCTACGATTCCTTCAAACTTAAACATCGTCTTCCTAATCCTCCACCAACCACACGGATCACCTAAACCCCTTTGCTTTCGCTTCATCAAAACGGCTTCTCTCTCTCTCTCTCTCAGTTCAACAGGCAGCACAAGTAATTACTAATTAATCTTCTGATGCTTCTTTCTCTTTCTTTCACTCACTACGTTTTAGGGATTTTTCCGTTACGGCGACTCTTGCAAATACATTCATTCCCACAAACTTCCCAATGCGAACCTCAACCCGAATTGAAATTATGCTGAACATGTCTTTCAGAAACCAATTAATATTCAGCCCTTTTCGTACTCTAACTATCTTCTTCGGTGAGGCTGGTTGATTGATTGTCACATTGTGTTCATCAAAAGTTAAAAGTTATTTAATATTTTTTATTTAAGTAATTAAGATGATTATTATGAGAATTCTTTAATAGCATATAGAATTATTCTTCTTTATCATGTTCAGTTTACGTGGTATATGATATGGATTTTGCTCCACTCTGAAGTTAGCTCAATGTTCATGAACTAATAATTTACGCCCCAATTTCAGCTACAATCATATAATAGCACCTGTGCTTCTATTTGTATTTGTTGGGTCGGCCCTATAAGTGCCAACCCAAAGTATAGTGGGGTAGCCCGATTATTTTCGGGTCAAAGTCTGGCCGAAATACAAAAGATACTAAAGTGGTTGTGATGTTATTTTTTAATTAAAATATGATATGTGTATTATTTTTTATACATTAATATTAAAAGTGAGTATAATATGATATTTAAATATAAAAAATAATATACGTATTATATTTTAATATAAGAACAACTTTTGTGTAACTTTATTTAAGTTTTCTCTATAAAAAAACTTCATGAGATATGATAAAACCCTCCGTTCCTTGTCGGGCTATATTCTAAAAAATGAGTGAGAATAAAAGGAAGAGCAACAAACTACCTAATACCTATCACCCCTTTCTATACTTTTTCCTTTCGAACCTTCTTTTTCTTGACATAATTTCCTCAATTGTGGACTCAACATGCCGCATCAGAGTGTCTTCACTAAGCTTTCCGATGGCTAGGTAGTTTAAAAGTGTCTTCAATTCAAAACGATTATTCAATATCTTCTGCTAAACTCTAGTGATTTTTAGCAAGTTGTTAATAAATTATTTTGATACTCGTTTTTTTTTTTTAAAGTACTGATATTCTATAATATTATCTGGTCAATTCCTATGATTTCTAGCAAGTTGTTAAAAAATTACGTTGATACTTATTTTTTTTTTTTAGGTATTAATATTCTAAATTGTCAAACATACATTATATTTTAATTATTATTTATATTTAATAAATATTTATTACAAAACTAATTTAAAATAAATAATTAAATCTACAGTAGCATAACAACTCCATGTTGCAATGGTGACCAAAGTGGTCACGCAATTTATTGCTTGAGCCTGTTTTCTACTTCCAGAAACGTGGTTGCCTTGCTTCTCTATACCCCTACTATATCTAGCCAATGATAGTGACATAGTGTCAAAATCCCAGTCGAGTTTATGAAAGTGTTAGTTCGGTCTGCATGCCTAGATGGCAAGCTAGGACAACTTTATAATTGCATTTTGTACTATAAATAGCCAAATATATTTCACTCCGTTTGCTTTTCATCTTAGCTAGCTAGAAGCTTAACCAAACATGATATTCTTGCAAAATCTTGCTCCGGTTTTCTTAATTTTCATCACATGTTTGTGCTTTCTCCCAATTTATGGCAGACTTCATAGTCATACAAACGGGAAGCAGTTGCTTCCAATATCCCATATTTCATTACATCCTTCTCCTGAATCTGAGGCTGTTAGCCCTGTTGACGAAAATTATCTGAAACAATAAACAAATAAAAAATCATGTGATAGTCGTCTGAGACTTGTAATGCATTGCCTTTAAGAAATATTTCAACAATTAATGCAAAATTTTTTTCAAGATACAAAAGACTCATCTCGAATGATCGAGGTATTTAAAAGAGCAAAAAGTTTTTTTAGAAGTAACCCAGAGTGAAGAGAGAAAAGTGCAGAGGAGAGAAGAGTTATGAGAAGAATAATTATCAGATAGAAGATATATTCAAAAATACAAAATGCAGCTGAAGTAGGAGAAGAGAGGGGAGAGAAATCCGAGATTGGTGCAAAAAATCAGTTACAGTAACAACACCTTTGACAAAGTCAAACCAGATCAAATAAAAAGATTTTGAAAAAACTGAGTCACTATCAGAGGCCAAGGGACTTAAACGCACTTTTGAGCACACAAGACCCATCCTTTATTTTGCTTGCGACAAAGTTATCTCACAAATCAATGTATAAACCATTTCAAAGCCTTTGTTCCAAGCAAACTTTATTCTTTTGAAATATCAAACATTCACAACTAGCCCAAGTGCCAATGGACCTTCTGTTTTCAATGTAAGATCTTTGGGTGCGGTTGGGGATGGTGTTTCTGATGACACACAAGCATTTAAGTTGGCTTGGGACACAGCATGTCAAGCCGAAGAATCAGGAACCCTTCTTGTTCCAAATGGTCATATCTTCATGATGCAGTCTACTATATTCCCAGGGCCTTGTAAATCTGACCTCACTTTTAAGGTAATATGGCTATGCTACTATATGCTATGCATATAGTAAATCTGACCTCACTTTTGATAGTTTTTCTTCCTATTTTCTTGTTGGATGACAAAGATTGATGGTACTATTTTGCCGCCCGGTGGACCTGCTTCAGGCCAATGAATAGCAGCAAGAGACAATGGCTGGTTTTCTACAGAATCAATGGACTTTCAATGCAGGGAGGTGGTCTTATTGATGGGAGAGGAGAGAAATGGTGGAATCGCCCTTGTACTCCCCACAAAGTAAACATTTTTCCTATGTATCCTTCCTTTTTGACGCCACTCCTGCTGGTATTCTATTACTTATTTTTAGATTGAACATGGAATGAATGGAACAACACAGCCTGGTCCATGTGATAGCCCAGATGTAAGTCATAAATAGTTGAATGTTACTATGTTCGGAAATTTTTCAAGAGCACATAACTTGAAAAGTTGTCATTGAATCCTCTGATGCAGGCTATCAGGTTCTTTATGAGCTCCAATTTGAGAGTCGAAGGACTAAAAATCAAGAACAGTCCTAAATTCCATTTCCGGTTTGATGGTTGTCAAGATGTCCATATAGAAAAGCTTAACATAAAACCAGCTGCTGTGAGTCCCAACTCTGATGGAATTCACATTGAGAACACAAATAATGTCAATATTTACAATTCAGTCATTTCCAACGGTAATTCTATAAATTCTCATTTAATATATTGTTTTTTTTTCCTGTGTGTAAAGCCAACAAGCTCTGTTATGCCCTTCTTTTATCATCCTCACGTGCTCTGTATGCAGGTGATGACTTGCGTGTCCATTGGAGCCGGTTGTTACAATGTAGACATAAGGAATATAACGTGCGGTCCAAGTCATGGAATAAGGTACATTTCACTAGTGAACCCCAGGCTACCGGAAGGGTTATAAGTCTGAACTTAAATTAATGTAAAAACCACCTCTACTTTAGGACTAATAGGAGACTGAAGGGTTTTGGTCTCTGACGCTGAAATGCTTTTGCGCCGTGATGCATTCCACTTTTAGGATGTTGCCACTTGCCATAAAGTGTTAGAAGGCATAATTTTTATGTGAAGGAAAAAGAAGGGGGAGTATACACATAAATATTAAACAATCTTGTAAGGTGGAGACCTCTGGTTCAACTTTCTAATAATTCAGAGGGCTTAGGAGAAAAAGAAAACTATGCATAGTTTTAAGGTTGAAAGAAAAGAAATCAAATATCATCTGCATAATTTTTTCAAACTTGAGGCTGTGAGCTGCGCCATGGCCTTGACTTTAATGAGTAACTGAAGATTATATTAATCGACTTATCAGAGGGCTTGGGAGAAAAAGAAAACTATGCATAGTTTTAATGTTGAAAGAAAAGAAATCAAATATCATGTGCATAATTTTTTCAAACTTGTATTAGATTTTGGGCCTAACTCATCCCCACAAAACCGGCTTGTAAGATGAGAAGTACCTAAGCTTTATTTGACACTATCTCTAGTTAATGTGGGACTTGGGTTTTTCCCAATATACCCCTTCACGCCCAACACTATTGGGCTTGATGCATGGATAACATGGTTGGTAGCCCATCAATAAATCTAGGATAACTCTGATATCATATTAGGTTTTTGGTCTAACTCATTATCACAAAACTGGCTTGTAAAGTGAGTAGTGCCCTAACTTTATTTGGCACTATCTTTAGCCAATGTGGGATTTGGGTTTTTCCCAATAACTTGTGGCTGTGAGCTGCCATGGCCATGACTTCAATGAGTAACTGAAGATTATATTAATCGAGTTATCCTAACTTTTTTTTCCAGCATTGGCAGCCTAGGGTATCACAATTCCCGTTCTTGTGTTTCTAACATAACAGTCTGTGACTCGGTTATTAAGCACTCCGATAATGGGGTTCGGATTAAAACATGGCAGCAGTGTCTAAGGTAACCTTCAATAACATTCACACGGACACTGTCCGTAACCCAATCATCATTGACCAATACTACTGCCTCTCCAAGAATTGCCTCAACCAGAGCTCTGCGGTTTCAGTTTCCCATATTTCATACTCAAACATAAGAGGTACTTATGATGTGAAAAGCCCGCCAATGCGTTTCGCTTGTAGTGATTCTGTTCCATGCACAAACCTCACGCTATCTGAAGTGGAATTGCTTCCCGCACAAAGCCAGATTTTGGCCAACCCATTTTGCTGGAATGCCTATGGAACTATGCAGACACTCACAATTCCACTAGTTTTATGCCTTTCAGAGGGAAATCCACTAAGGTTGTCTCTTAAAAGATATAAAATTAATTTTGGGTCTTTACCTAACATATTAAGTTATTGGGATAGTTAGTTTTATATGACTAAGTGGTTAAAAGTTAAATCTTGTTACTCTCATTCTTCTAAATAAAAGTTAAATTTTAGAGATAGAATGAGTATGTGGATTGTTTACTCTTTGAAACTAAAAAACTCTTACGTAAAAGAGTATATCAAAAATATAAATTTAATCTTTAACCTTCACTTAATAATAGTGTAAGCTATTGGGATACTTTATGATGGGAGCGGGAGAGATGGGCGTTGTGTATGTGAAATTTTCAATAGCAAACGGGAAGGATCGTAATAGCTGGTTAGAGCTAGAGATGTTTGTTTCTTGACAAAAAGTTATGTTGTTTGTTGTTAGACAAAAATGGTTAAGCAAAGGATATTTTGTAACCTTCTACCAGGAAAAAAAAAAGATTGCATTTTTAAGCATGCCATATACAAAAGCTAGAATAGATATAGCATTATCAGGCGAGAAAGTTATATGAATACGAAATTAAAAAAAAAATGAATATTCTTTTACATATTCTCGATTTTCCACAATGTGCACTATTTTTGAGAAGCATATGTCAACGAAAGACATTCGTTTCGGAAGTATTAGAGGCTCGGCCTATATTAAAGATAAAAATTATTCTGGAGATTTCACCTAATAAAAAAAATTCATTATTTTTATAATTAATATGACATCAGAACCTTTTTGGCTACATTTTTCTGGAATAATTAATACTCTCACAGCTTATACCTGCTGGTTTGGCTAATTTTGTTTTTGCTATTATTCAAACATATTCAGGTTCCATAAAAATTAGCAGATTGGACTGGAACTTGATGTTTGGACCATTGAGTCATATAATGGTTTAATGTGGCAACTCACTGGAAATTTCATGATACAATCTAGAGTGCTATGTCGTATAAAAAATCTCATGTATTAGAGGAAAAAAAAACACATTATCTGTGTCATCAGAAGGGCATCATCCAAAAAATGCTCAAGTCTTAAATATATGCCTAATTTTTTACATTAAAAAAATAAATGTTGTGTTTGGAATCAATTAAAAATGAAATTGGTTTGATTTAAAGATCAAATTCTATGTTTAAAACTTGGTGCAACTAGCATTGATTTGGGTGGAAAGGACTCGGGCTCTTTAAGTATCTTGTCTTTGACTCGATCCTTAGAGCGACGTATATGGAAGAAATGTTATTAGGATGAATCTTCGCTTCGGGTGCCTGAGATAGTACTCCGAAGGATTAATCTCTCACCTTTCGGGCGAGAGGATACCCAGGGAGACAAAAAAGAAACTTATTATAAAAAACTGGATTCGAATTGATTTGGTAATCAATTCATAAGTTTGAAACTCATTGAAAAAGGATTTAATTTGATTTGATTTTATTATTTTACTTTTTTTATCCTTATATCATTGTGAATAATATTGATTTAAGGTCGTCAAAACGAGTCAAACTCGCTGAGCCAGCCCGTTTACTCGCATAAATTATATGAGTCGGGCTTCAAAATTAGTGACCTGTAAAAATGCGGGTAATTTTGGATCGACTTGTTTAACCTGCGAGTTAAACATGTCAACCTGTGGGCCGCCCGCATAACCTTTTTTTTTAAGTTTAATTTTTTTGTAAAAAATTATTTAAAAACTTAGTTAATTAAACACTCTTTTCTCAAGTAAAAGTACAAAATGTATGTACTGTACATGCTAGCATTGACATAACCCACATATAAATATATTCTAGCATTGACACAACCCACATGTAAATACATTCGTTAAATTTCATAAGTTTATATTATTTATTTGTTTGAATTCTCCCTTAACTCTTTAAATGAGATTAAAGTATTAAATATTATGTCTATGTAATGTAATATTTGATTTGAGATTATTAAATTTAATTTTTTTTATTAAATTTAAATTTATTTCAAATATTACAAAGAAAAAAAAAGTTTCGTTGGCCGGCCAGTTTAGGCCTACGAGTTAATGCGAGGCAAGTCAGACTGACTAATTTGCAACTTGTTTAAATGCGAGCAATTTTTGCCCGACCCTTTTAACCCTTGACCCATCATGGGTGGGCCTAAACGGGTCGAGCCGGCCCATGTGACAGCCTTAAATATTGTAGCAAATCAAAAAGTTAATAAAAGTAAAATAGTAAATCTAAATAATTAAATTTAAATTTAAATCAAATCATAACAAATTTTATCATATTTGATATAATTTTTAAATTTAAACCATTAAAATTTGTGAGATTTTAAAAATTAAATTATTTTTTATTTTTTAATATTCTAAACACAAAATTTGATTTTTAATCAAATAAAATCTCTTTTTTTTAGAAAAAAATAAATACACACCATTTTTTTACATCACTTTTACACTGGGTTAACGATGACTAAATTTTTTATTAATATAATATATTATTTGGTTAATAGGTTTTGGTAACCAATCACTTACAAGTTGGTAATCTATTAACCAAACCATATACTTCATTAACCAATAATTTGTTTATCATTAACCAAGTCTATGAGTAATCGATTACCAAAATCCATTTACTAAATGATATAATATATTATCTAAAAATTTATTCATTATTTAACCAAATATAAAAATAATATAAAAAATAATATACAAATATCATTGTTAATTTTTTTTTTTTACATTCCAAACACACTCACAACCAAATCTATCCATTTGTATTGTCCAAACATGGTTTGGGAATATGATCAAAATAAAGAATAAGAGAACGGACAAAAGTTAACAAGACAAGGAGGGGGTGAAACCGTACAAGTAAGGATAACTGGATAAGATAGCGACACCCATTAATTAAAACTTTTGTATAAGGAAGCACTTGAAGTGATTAGGTGGTCTTTGGGTTATTCAGGCTACGTTTGATACACTGGAGACGAAAGAATGAGAATTATTGTATTTAGGCTAGTCTACATGTACATAATTTTCTTACATTCTCTTCCTCTCGTTCCATCGTATCAAATGTTAAATCTGATAGAATCAAAAGAATAGAATAAAAATAATGCATTATTGGTGATGATACCCTTGTATAAGAAACAATAACTATTTTTTAGGAGCCTTAGGTTAACACCAAGTCCTTTAGGAGATGGGTTGATTGTGAAATCAAATCTTAACTAGGTTATTTACCTATATTTTAACCAATTATTTCCCTCATCATACTAGATGATCATAAACCTCTTTTTTTTTTTTTATTTGACAAAACCCAACTCAATTCATTTCATTGATAACCAAAAAAGAAATACAATCAATAACAGAATTAAAAACGTAGGAGCTAGCATAAAACTTAGAAGCCTTAGCTAAAGCATGAGCAACTGAGTTGGCTTGCCTCCTTACAAATAAGCAACTGAAAAAAGCTTTACTAGATAAAATATTCTTGCATTTTTTTAATAATGAAACCAAATTCGAATGAATAGTTTTGGAATGATGGAGAGCATCAAGGACAAGCTTGCAATCAAACTCTATAATGACTTTCTCAAAGCCGCTGGTGAGAAGTCATTGGAGAGCAAAAGCAGTGCCCAAGCTTCACCTTCATGGACAAGGGGGTAGCCATGTCTCCACCCACAATGGGCTTTGTCAAACTGACCATGATGATCACACATACACATTACATACACATTCCATAACCAAAACACTGTACATCATGAAAAAAAGCAGCATCAATATTGCATTTCATGTACCCTAATGGGGGTTTGGTCCATGCCATAACAGCAGTATCACAGTTAGCAGACTCAGTTTTTGGGCTGAATTCTTTTGCTTGCAACCAGTCGAAAAGTAGTTCCTTGGCAACGTAAATAACTTGTGATAGTGGTGTTTTGGTATTGCTCCAAAGCTTATCATTTCTCCTCTTCCAAATACTCCATACTATCATCAAAAAAGAGCATCTCACATTGCTGTCAAAAGAGCTCAATATTGTGAAAAAAGCTTCAGCAAAAGACTCTACTTACAGTAGGATAGGTTCAATAACAGTCCAAAGTTGAGCTCTTCTCCAACAAGAAATACCAAACTCACAATCGAAAAACACATGCCAACTATTTTCATGATGTGCACCACATTGCAAACAAGTAGCATGAACATCCATACCTTTGGATCCGAGTTTCATATGGGAAGTGTATCACGGCAAAGCCGCCAGCAGAAGTCACGTACTTTGGCAGAGACCTTAAGGGACCAGATCATTTTCCATTTGCCGTTCACTACCAACAAGCTTCTATCACTAAGGGAGTTCATGCAAAACCAATAGGATGATTTTACAGTGTAGTTACCATCTTTACTGACTTTCCAAACAATTTTATCCTCTCCATTCACATCCACCAAAGGAATGTCCACAATAACTTGGTAATCTCGTTGGACAAAAATATTGCGGATTAGTTGCAGGTTCCAAGAGTTGGTTAATGGACAAATAAGCTCATTAACATGCAAAATATTTATAAAAGGACTATGAGCAATATGGATGTAGTGATCATTAATTTCCCTAAGCCAAGGGTCACTCCAAATATTAACATGGGAATCAAAACCAACACGCCAATTAAGACCATTTGTTAACAAAACTTGAGAATTCCAGATGCTCCGCCAAGAGAAGCTTGGATTATGACCCAATTTAGCTTCTAAAAAATTCCCCCTTAGGTAGTATTTAGCTTTGATGATTCTAGAAACCATAGCATTAGGGTTAGTAAGCAACTTCCAACCTTGTTTTCCAAGCACTGCCAAATTAAAGCCTTCTAAATCACCAAAGCCCATACCTCCAACATTCTTACCCATGGTTAGTTTGTCCTAACTTAGCCAATTCATTCCTCTACCAAGATTTTTCTTTGTACCCCACCATAAGGAATTCATCATCTTGTGAATATCATCACATAGGGTGGTTAGTAAAAGAAAGACGCTCATACAGTAAGAAGGAATAGATTGTGCCATAGATTTAATGAGGATCTCTCTACCAGGTCTTGAAAGACATTTATCACTCCAAGATTGAATTTTTTTTCCAAATTCCATCTTTCAAATAACCAAAGACAACTTTCTTTTTTCTACCAATCATAGAGGGGAGGCCTAAATATTTTCCTTGGCTCATACCTTCTCTCACGTTCAGACAATTAACACTAGGAACCTTTTTATCATGTGAGACATTTCTACTAAAAATAATTTCTGATTTGCTAAAATTTATAGCTAAGCCTGAAGCTTGCTCATAGGTGACCAAAATATTTTTCATGGTAAGGCTTTCATTCTCATTTGAAACCAAAAAATATATATTATCTTTTCCATAAAATTACAATATTTCCTTTTAATGTCCGTAATCTAAAAAATTATATATTAACTTTTAATTTTTTGACAGAATATTTTAAAATAAATTTTTGTAAGTAATTGAGACCATTCGTGAAGGAAGGGAACTTTTTACCCATTATTATTCATATTCTCATTAAAAAAAATTGGCCCATTCCTATTCATTACCTTTTAATTATACATTAAGTTTTGGATGAATAGACAAGGAAAGGAGTATCAAAAGAATATAAAAATTACTTTATATCCATCTTTTTTCTTGGGTATCAATATTCAGAGTAAGTTTTCGAATATTCATTAGTTGTTGTTTATATTTACTAAAATAGACTTTCAAATATTTATTGTGAAATTGAAAATTAATAAATAATTAACAACTCACCCTAAGTACCATACCTATCGGGATTTCATAGCAACTACCAAAGAATATTATTGTCAATGTAATAAAATAATAGATAATGATCAACAAGTGTTTGGTCAAAATGATAAGCAGTTTCGATCCCTAGGAGGATGTCAAAAAATAATAATAGATAATGATAATTATTTTTCTTTCATTTTGTTGCTTATTTTGAGAAATGAAAAAAAAAAGATATTTTTGTTTGGAAACACTAAAGTTGTGTTTGGAATCAATTAAAAATGGATTTGATTTGATTTGAATTGAATTGATTTGATTTGATTTAAAAATCAAATTTTATGTTTGGAACTCATTATAAAAAATTGGATTTAAATTGATTTGGAAATCAATTCTTATGTTTAGAACTCATTAAAAATGGAATTGATTTGATTTGATTTGATTATTTTACTTTTTTAACTTTATATAATTGTGAATGATATTGTTAAGTTAGTTAGGTAAAATCAAAAAGTTAATAAGGGTAAAATAGTCAATCTAAATAATTAAATTTAAAATCAAATCAAATCCACTTAAATCCAACCAAATTTGATTGGATTTCTAAATACACACAACTTAAATCAAAAAGATTTCAAAATCAATTCAATTCTTATATTTTAACATTCCAAACACAAAATAAAAGAAATCATGAGAAAAAATAGTTCAAAGATAAATTATTTTCTTGACCTGACTGCTCATAGATCTAGCGTGAGCCCACTATCGAACCAGAAAGATAAAAATTGCAATGTGGCTAAATGCGAATGAGCTTCGTCAAAGTGTCAATTCTTGTAAGTTTCTAGTTATAGGTTTTTATGTTTTATAATGGTTTGATGTAATGCTTCGATAGAATTATTAGTTTACTGGGTTCGATTCGATAGCTCCCATTTTGGAGCAACATCACAGGAGATTTGAGTTGTAGGTCAGAAGCAAAAAGAGACCAACTGAGAAGTTGAATCCATCAATTGCCCACTTTATTTTGAAGCTGAAAATTTAGTCACGTGTTCAGTCCTAGGTTTTTCTCAAATTTTGTTGGTTTTATAATGGAATAGAGAGAGACACACCAGAAGCTTCTTTCTGGCTGTGATCGACAAGAGGAATTTTATCTAATTATCCCACCTTAAAGAGTGTGTGCTACGTCTAGCTAGGTGCTCCACTAAGATTTTCTTCTAGTTTGGCAATGATATCAACCATCAAGAACTCGTTGTTAACTGCCCCACTAAATTGGAATTTGGATGAGAAGGCTCTCTTTGTTTCTTGTTCTTAGAATATTATACTCTTTTTTTGCATTATTTCCCCTTTCGGTGCGTGCAACTATTGAAGTGGTTTGAATCGCATTTCACGTTCGTCCGTGGTCACGATGCCGAGATGAGTACATTACAACTCAAGCAATGAAGAATTGGAGATGCCGACATGAGATATAAACTACAATTTTCTTACTGAATAATGTATTATCTTGATCCGTCTATGACTCGGCTTGCGAGCACAGGGCCTATTATTATATGTTGAGGAAAACTCTTCTAGCTCCTCTATTATTTGTTGAGAAAAATTAATTACACACTGCTAAATCGATAAATTACAATTTACTATGTCAATATATCTTACACAACCCAAAAATCAAACTCCAAACCCCAATATCCCTAAATCTCTATGTAAAATAGTTTGTTATCTTACTTGAGTATCCCATCTACACAATTTACACATACCTCCAAACTTCTCTTTATCCCAAGTGGTAACACCTCAAATTAGATACCAATCGGCACCTTTATGTAGTACAGCAAGTTCCCCATTTCTGTCCCTGTGGGGAAAACGTCAATCATTTCTCAATAACCACCATCCTCAGCAACCAAGAAAACCAACTACTTAGCCATTAAAAGCACACATATTAAAAATCATCAAACTGAAATTTGCGTCAAAGTTCAACTGTGTAACATTTCTATATTTAGTTTAATAATTTAGAATGAGATAATAAATGTTAGAGAATTTCAAAAAATAAAATAGGATGCCATAAAGAATATGCGACAAAATAAAATCAATTATGGCCCGCGCCTATTTAATATCGATCAACAAACCGCAAATGGAATCTTCCATGGACGTAATTCAAATTCATGCTAGATCCAATTCCTCAAGTAATAAAGTACGGATAAATAACATCACTAATGAGAATGTGTAGCCGTTTTTTCAACCTTTTATTTACTCTTTTTTTTCTTTTCATCCATTGAAAATGAGTGGTTTGGGTCATTTTTATTTATTTATTTAGAATCACTTCTCTACATCATTTTTTCTCTTATTTTATCTAAATAAGTGATTTTTCTACATAGATCTGGTTTTTTTTTCTTGTTTTTCCTTGTTTTCGTCGTCTGAGTGTAGCAGTGTTTTGCTCATTGTGGTGGTTTTCTGTCTTGTTGCGGTGATCGTTTGGTTCAGATTAGTAGATCAGTTTCGATCCATTACAGATTCAATCAAAACTTAGGCATCAACGTTACAGATCTGGAGGCATGGGTATTCAGTCACTTTGATTTTGTCACATTTGTAGGCATTTTGCCGTGTTATGCTATGAATCTGGGTGCTACGAATTTGTTCGCAGATTCATCCTTTTCCGTTTTTAGCGATATTGAATTTGTATTGTTCTCAATATATTTTACTAATTTAAATGAATGAATATATTTTTTAGTAAAAGAAAAAACTAATGAGAATGTCAATAGTTCGTTTCTGTATAAAATACAAGCAACTATAGATAGGGAAATTCTATGGTTATTTTGAATAGTGCTATTCCTGTTTAGTTAGTAATAATATTATTATGTGTTCAATATAGTATAAACCTAATTAATAGAAAACTATCATATTAGGTGAATTAAATTTGAATTTGATAATTAAAAAAATGTCGCATCGATTGTATTTAGATGCAAATAAAAGACCCAAGATCCCAATAGAATGTAGAAGTACGTAGATATAATTATCTCTTCTAACTTTTCTATTTGTCAACTTTTTTTTGGTAAGTAAAAGTTTAGGTGAGGGGAACACCTATCTCCAATTTAAGGTCAAGGAAAACTACTAATCTTAGTGAAATTTTATAGTGGGATTATAGATCGCCTTCCAACAAGCGTAAGCTAGATTTAATCCAAAGTCATGATTAGCATGAGCCGAATGTCCCATCAGGTGAAACAACTATACATCTGTTGGCATTTTATTTGTCACTTTAAATATAGTTATGTGATAGTTTTTTAGATTTAGATTATTTAAAGTGAAGGGTGCACTTTAAAGAATAAAGTGCGGAATGATAATTGTTGATTACAAAATCAATGGTTTAAATTTTTATAAAATACAATCACATGTACCACAAATCATGCATATGCAAAAAATTCATTCCCTTGATTTCGTAATCAACGATTATCATTCGCACTTTATTCTCTAAAATGCATATCTCACTTTAAAAGATTCAAATCCTAATTTTCTTACATTTTTATTGGTTTATATATACAAATTGTATTAACTAAAGAGTTTAATTTTGATCCACCGTCAGTGTAAAAAATTTTTACACTGTCATCCAATCATGTGTTGCCAAATCATTAAAAGAGTTTGACTATAACAATAAACACCTAGAAAGTCTAACTCTTTTAATAATGTGTCAGCACATGATTGGATGACAGTGTAAAATTTTTTTACACTGACAGTGGATTGAAATTAAATTCTTAACTAAATCATGTTAAACTATTTCTTTAATGGAAATTTTATAAGTAAATAAAATTTAACTAAAAAGATATCGTTAATTAAAGATATGTTGGAAACTCTTAATAATAGATAATTATAGTCCATAGATTTTTTGACTTTTTTTGGTGCGCTAGTTATTTTCCTGTTACGCCTACTAAAGTGGCACTAAATGTACATCATGCAAAATACCAAATACGACCGAGAAAATCTTGGGCAAAAGTCAGAGCGAAAAATTCTGCACTGGAAAGATAGATCGCTATCTTTTCTTACAAGACTCACGGAGAATCTTTTCAAGACTATGGATTTGGAATGCCGGGGCTAGCTGGTCGACTTTCAGCCATTATATATCATGATATCAAGAGTAGATCCCACCTCCAAAAAGTATTCCGCTTTAGTATTCCTCGACCTACTATATAATAGTTCAATTCTGAACCATTCAGCAGTATCCTTTCCTCACCGGTTGTGATCTCTATGAAAATGTATGAAGTGTAAGCTCGTTTTACCTGCCTAGCAAGATGGTATATAACTGCACAAGTAGCCATATATATTCCATTCCCACCCCATTCGATTTTCAACTTGATTAGCTAGCTAAATAAACCAAACATGACAGTCTTTCGGGTTTTGTTCACTTTAACTTGTTTATGGTTACACCCAAACCCAATCTATGGCAGACTAGATAGTTGTGCAAACGAGAATAGCTTGCACCCAATATCCCATAATTCATCACCGCATTTTCCCATAAATAAGTCTTGTGTTTTTAATGTAAGGGTTTTTGGTGCGGTTGGGGATGGTGTATCTGATGACACAAAAGCATTCAAGTTGGCTTGGGACACAGTTTGCCAAGCCCAGAAATCTGTAATTCTTCTTGTTCCAAAGAAATTTATCTTCACGATAAAGCCTACCACATTCACAGGGCCTTGTAAATCTAGCCTCACTTTTCAGGTAACGTATATAAAGCAGATTAATGCATCTCTCTCTCTCTATCTATCTATCTATCAATCTCTACATATATATATATATAAATATATTTTTAATTCGCTCTCTTTTTTGGTTGGATGACAAAAGATTGATGGTACCGTTGTACCCCCCGATGGACCTAAATCATGGCCAAGAGACAGCGGCAAGAGATGGCTAGTTTTTGACAGAATCAACGGACTGATACTGCAAGGGGGTGGACTTATTGATGGCAGAGGAGAAAAATGGTGGCATCTCTGTCCTAAACATAACAAAGTAAGCACTTTTCCTATGTCTTTTACCTTAATATCAGATACACCACCACCCTTGCTGATCTATATTACTGATTTCTACATTGAACAGGAAATTAATGGAATGACACATTCTGGTCCATGTAATAATCGCCCAGTTGTAAGTCTTAAATAGATAGTAGAAAGCTATTTTTTCTGAACATTTCAAGTGCATGAATCACTGGAACTTTCGTCCTTGAATTTTTGTATGCAGGCGATCAGATTCTTAAGGAGCTCCAATTTGACAGTCCAAGGAATTAAAATCAACAACAGCCCTGAATTCCATTTACGGTTTGATAACTGTACAAACGTCCATATAGAAATGCTTAACATAAACTCACCTGCTCTCAGTCGCAACACTGATGGAATTCACATTGAGAACACAAACAATGTCATAATATACAATTCACTCATCTCCAGTGGTAACCTAATTAATTATGAGCTCTCAATAGTCAATCACAACAATAGTTAATTTATATCATCTTCCCTTTGTATAAAGCCAACAAGTTCTTGTTGTGCTCTCCATTCATGTGTGCAGGAGATGATTGTGTGTCAATTGGAGCTGGCTCTACTAATATTTACATAAGGAATATAACGTGCGGTCCAAGTCATGGAATAAGGTACGTACATTTCGCTAGTGAAACAAATTCTATAAATTATAGAGAGTTGTTATGTATATAATGAATTTGATATTAGGATGAGTTGTCAATCATTTATTGACTGTTGGTTTTATAATAAATATTTAAAAGTTTATTAAATAGAAATAATAATTAATGAATGTTTGACAACTCACTTTGAATACCAATATTCAAGAAAAAAATATAGATACCAAGTAATCCTCTAAATTATAAGGTTTATCACTTTCTCCAACAACAGTAGCTTATTTATAAGTACAAGGTCGACTTAACTTATCTATTTCATTCTCAGCTATATATGAGCCATATATCCTTCCTTTCTGCAGCATTGGCAGCCTTGGGAGTCACAATTCTCGTGCCTGTGTTTCGAATATAACAGTTACCGACTCACTTATCATGCACTCGGATAATGGAGTTCGGATAAAAACATGGCCGGGTGGAGAAGGAGCTGTGTCCAACGTAACCTTCAATAAGATTCAGATGGACACCGTGCGCAACCCAATTATCATAGACCAATACTACTGCCTTTCCAAGTCAAAGGACTGCTTCAACCAGAGCTCTGCAGTTTTTATAAACAATGTTCTGTACTCAAACATAAAAGGCACTTACGATGTGAGAAGTCCCGCAATGCAATTTGCTTGCAGTGACTCTGTTCCATGCGCCAATCTCACGCTGTCTGAAGTGGATCTGCGTCCTGCACAGGGAAAGACTTTGGCCGACCCATTTTGCTGGAACGCTTACGGAACCTTGAAGACACTTACAGTTCCACCAGTTCTATGCCTTTTGGAGGGAAATACGGTTATGACTACAAAGGATGTTTCCATGTGTTTGATCAATTGAAGGATGTTTTGGATATTTTTAGTTGGGAATACTTGGGATATCAACCTTTTTAAGTGTTGGGAAACTGTCAGTAATATATCATTATATCAAGTTATCAACCTCTTTAGGTACCGGAATAATGCCCTGGTTAGAAACCTATCAAAACTGTCAATCAGCTTGGAAAAAGTTTTCCCTCGCACAAGAAGGATTTTCAACCCGGAAATGGCGAGTCTCCATTTTGAATCCAAAGAGAACGGATGACCAAGACGAATTCGCTATTAGGGTTTGAGATTCTAAAGCAAGGCAAGCCAATAGGAAAACATCATCATCATTATTATTATTATTATTATTATTATTATTATTATTATTATTATTATTATTATTATTTCTTTAAAACTTTCAAGCATCTAATCCAACTTAATTCGTTCAATGACAAGTGATTTGAACAACACATTACTTAAAAGAGTTTGTTTGACGTAAAATTAAAAGCACTAAATATCCCTAGTTTTGTCCAACAATAGTACATATCCAGGATCAGTAATTACGAATAGTACATTGCCCTTAGTGCTTTTATTAAGGAATTAAAATAAAAAGTATTAAATGTAAAATATTTAATATTTTGAGAAATCAAAAAATATTTAATACTTTTTTTATTTTTGGTTAAAATACTTAATACTTTCTTCATTAAGTAATTAAGAGAATTTATTAAGAATTATTAAATATTTTTTGAACAATGCCTATAAGACACTAATTAGCAGAACTTTGTTTGTTTTACCTTTTTAACAATGCAAATTGGGGATGGGCAAATATTATTGCACATTTGCTGAAAGAAAAATTTCCTTCTCCCCAACATCGGTTTGAAGTCTTCCAAAATCTTATACAAACAGGCACTAAATTACAAAAGAAGAACGCAGGTTATACAATCAATGCATTCTCCACGAAAACTTACTAATTCCTCAAAATCTACCGAAACCATTATTCCTTGAATAAGCATTCGATTACGTACTATCATTGCAGCAAACGTAAAATCTTGAATATTGAAGATATACTTGTACATGAGCTGCCATCTTGTTGGAGGACTTACATTAACCAAGCTAATATGCTTGGAAGAGTTCCAAGTATTGAATCCCATAAGCAAGGAAGAGCAGCTGCCCGAAAGACAGACGTTATCAGAGTAGCTATTTCGCATTTGCCCTGCAATCTGAACATCCTCAGTTCAGTGCCATGGCCCTCTGTTTATCTTGAATTGCTTGCATAATAGCCTTATCTTGAATCCGTAAATGGCTAGTTACCATTTTTAATCCGATACGGATCACACTTACAGTCACATTTTTCCCTTGCATGTTAGTAAGTTCGGTATTCTTTACAATTAAGAGTGATTTAAATTTAAATTTTCATATGCGGCACGCCAAACTGACGCTTGAGACTGCGAAACTAAGGAACGCGACGCGATGGTTACACCAAACTGACACATTGGAGTAAACATGGACAAGATTTTTTATAGGCTGGCTCTCACGCCACGTCTGTCTGTCTCTCTCTCTCTCTCTCATCCTTGATGCACATGACTTTGTCCTTTGTCTTTGAGATAAAGCTATTCATGAGCCTCTGAATAGCTTCAGCAATACACTATGCATCCAACTGACAGAACACATTGTGCAATATTCATTTTCAGTTTATTTCGGATGTGTATCGGGACACAATTCATTCAGAAGCATGTTACAATGAAAAATAAGAGCAGTGTTAAAGAAAATGAACATTTATTCACAAGGTTACATTGAAGATGTGAAATTGTCTTCACAACGTGCTGGTACCTTTAGTCAGAAACATTTACCGATGAAAGCAAATGCCTCTGCTACATATGCCATTTTCATTAAACCGTTTCCATTGAAATACAATACCTTTTATTATAAATATTTCATTCAAGGTACATTCATCCACTTTCATAAGCATGCCAACACCAGAACAATTGCATGAACTCCCAATTTTGAGGGTCCGAGTAGATGATACTAACATATAGAAGCAAGTACCTCTAACAAGGAAGCAGCGAATTGCATTTGGGTCTCTTCATTTATTGTCAAGAAGAGCGGCACGTGCACGAAAAGGGATTTGATCCCGTTCTGCTCGGCAAAACGAAGGGAATGATAGTAAACGTAATTGCACACAAACCTGCCTGCATCATCTGATATCATAACATCATATCCCTTCTTTGCCATGGCCTTGGTGATGTCCTCAACAGGAAGGGAAGTCTGCACAAAGTTGGGACACAAAATCATAT
The DNA here is from genome assembly GCA_023212625.1 of Styphnolobium japonicum. Taxonomy (NCBI): domain Eukaryota; kingdom Viridiplantae; phylum Streptophyta; class Magnoliopsida; order Fabales; family Fabaceae; genus Styphnolobium; species Styphnolobium japonicum. The sequence continues at coordinate 5,949,630 of JALBWW010000002.1, read as the reverse complement.
GACAGTTGAAAACGGGGAAGAATTCTCATGCCAAAATTCTGATATAGTAAGCAGAACCATGTTTTATGAAGTCATTTGCTTCATGCTGTCCATGCATATATATAGCCCTGTACCTGTATATGCCTCCATCAAGAGGCACAACCCGATAGAAAAAAAACAATTCCTCTATACCTCCTTACTTTTGAGCTTTGACAAAACGAAGAGCTATATGCTTTGGCCCCCGTTACAATTGAATAGCATAAAAGAATTGGCTACAGTGTAAGCTGCAGCTTCAGGGCCATCAAAACAAAGACAAGCACCTTAAAATACTTGAAATGATACCAAATAAATGATCTTCTATGTGAAAACAATAAACATTATATTACTATATTAGGACTAAAAACCAAGCCCAAGAGTACACATTAGTTTAGGAATTAAGAGTAAGTGAAAAATAAGTGATCCATTTTACCTCCCGTATTCGTGAAATTCCACCATCTGAAGGAACAATGGGGACTTTCTGCAACATACAAATTGTGCAAATTTCAGTGAATGAGAACATACTCCTTGGAGATCAGTTCTAAAGTTTTGCTGATGAAAGCAAGTTTAAAATGCATCCACTATTCCAATCTAACCTGTGGCTTCCATCCCATTTCATCAGGGCAACGGAAAGTAGCCTCGTTGACAGCTTGGTTCTCTATAGCAAACCTTGTTGCACCACTGTTAACCCCAAAATGCAGCTGAATAAACATAATCAGAAACAGCTAGAACGTAAGTTGCAGGGATGTAGAAATGAAAATATAATCAATAATACTGGTTAAAGATAGCTGACGCAAACCAAGGCAAATTCCCTGTCAACTGATTACCCTCTCACTATTCTCACTATCAAAGTCTGATCCTCACCCTTTCACGCTGTCCTTTTTAGTTCAGCCTTTGAACCAATGTGTAGAAGCACAAAAAAAAAAAAAAAAGTCCAATATAAGTTTCATTCTAGTTCTATGCTAAATTTTTAAAAGAAATTTGAGTCAAGAGTCCATTGAGCTTTAATCACAGTTAATTCATTACCTAAATGATTTTCACATCTGGACATGGATCCAGCCACTTTAAATATTAAGACACTAATAATTGCAGAAATCAGTTCTTAATTAAGGCATCACACTCTAAGAATTACCATTCCACAGCATAATAGCTTTTATTGACCAGACTTTGATAGAGTAATACTGTAATAGAATAGAGTCATCCATGCTATGGTCAACATTGCTTATTTTAAGTTATTAGAGCAGTATTAGGTTCCTCTGCAGTTACTGCAGACTCTAATTAGTGCAGACAGGCACAAGGAATACGACAGAACAGTCTTGGATAGAGCTGCCTGCCATGTTAGATGATATTGTTATCGACCTTCTCGGCCATAATTATTTCTCTCTGCAGCATTATTTTATTTAATTGTAAGATAATTCAGCTAGAATCACATGATATATCCAGATTCATTAATCAGGAAATTGAAGGAGAGGTATAATTTGGATCTGATTACATAAATGAGCACTTAAGAAGGATGATTATACAAACATAAACTGTGAAGCTATAGATCAATCATATGGGTAACTCACCCAAATAATTCTATTGGAATTTGAAGATTCAGAGTCCTTGGCACTAATGGCAGATTGCAATCTCTGGTACAGTGGAACAAGTGCTCCTTGACCAGCAGTGTCAAGAATGCTGCAGCTCCCAATAATTAAACCTTTTGGTAAACCCTTCTTCTTCATATACTCTGTCAAATTATTGGCAATTGTCTCTGTTGGATTCTCTGAAACTCCATGAAATTTCTTAAATCCAGTCACATGAACTGTTGTTATTGGTGTTGGAGGACCTTCAGACCCCATTTTACGATGATTGTAAAGCTGTAAATTTTAGAGCTTCAACTTGAAACTATTTTCAAAATACCTGCATTAAATGAGGAGCAATTTTGAGTAGAGGGGACACAAAAATTGAACTATTTTCCAATATGGAGGATCATATCCAAAGAAATTATATCAAAGTCCTTAACCATCTCCTTTGAATAGATTATGAGCCCTCCATCGTGTAGGAAAGCCATCTCTCAAACTTTGATTCAACCGAGAGGGTAGATATTATCATTATTACTGATGAATTGCATAAAGTACCAGAAGTCTACTCAGGAAATTTTCAGGGATTTACATGGGTAATCAAATTAGAGAAGGTGTTCAAACAAAAAAGAGCAACCATTTCACTGAAGAACCCAAAAAAAAAAAAATAGCCAATTTGGCAAAGCCCAGTCATCCCAGTGGCAGAAGGGAAGCTGGCAGCAGAAGAAATGGGTCTTGACATAATCTCGCAAATCTAAGATTTCAAAATCAATAGCACAAAAACCAGTTTCAAGAGTGATGCAAAGAAGGGTGATCGGATTTCAAAACAGTGACACACACACACCTGTTATTGCTGAATTATAGTATTAACCCAAAACCACCTTAAACCCAAAGCGTGAGACCAAGAGCCCATTAAAATAAAGCTGATGATCAACACACCCAAATGATCAAAGACCCAGAAATTAGAAATATTACCTCGACACAGAAAACAATACAATTAAAAAATAAGCATGTGTTATGAGAATTGAGAAGAAAAAAAAAAGGAACTTTAATTGAGAGAAAGTCTGTTCCTCACCAGGAATACTAATAATCTTCAATATAAGAGATGACACATCTATCAGTCTTATCTACTCAAAGTTGATTAACTGGCGAAGATTCCGATTAGATTTAGAAGAAAGAGAGAGATGGAGAAGAAAGAAATACACAGAAATACCAAAATAATAGTAGAGGTGGATGCGTGCGGGTCACTTTCAAACAACAATGGTGCATATCAACTATTGCATTTTTCTAAAGTTTGTTAATTCTTAAATTATTTAAAAAAAAATTATTATTATAATAATTACTTTAAAATTTTATTTTTTTTAATAATGTATTCATATATAATTAAATAAAAGTATAATTTCTTTTATAATAATAATAAATTAAAATTAAATTATTTTTTTAATAGTTAATAATTAATTTTGTCGTCATTGTTAAAACCGGGCATTTAATATAAGTGGACACGGGTTGGTGACATTATAATGTTACAGTGATGAACCATTTTTTCCCCCTTAGATAAAGGTTATGGAAAAATATTATCACCTTTTAAGGGCGTCACTCACCAACCCCAGCGAGAGTTTAGTTTACGGCGAGAATTAAACAGAAAGCTTTCAAGGTAAGTGTCTTTATCTTTATCAATTAAATCAACCCTATTTTATAATAATTAACTCTCTTCATTAAATGATTCTTTGGTTCATTTCTCATTTTTCTTCAGGGTCTATTCGTGTATTAACAAATGAAAAGAAAAAACCCGGTGCTAAGCAAAGCAATTAAGAATTCCTTTGTTCCTTTTCTTGCTTTATAAACATTCCAAAAGAGGAGCCCATCATTACACAATTAAGCATCAGAATATTAAAACTTAACTTTTACCTATGCTTTAAGTTGGTAGCAAATTATACTCTTTCGTTTTTTGGTTCCTTTCGAAATGGAGCAACAATAGTATCACAACAGTATAAAATCGAGTGCTTGATCGTTGATACATCTTTTTCAAACTAACACAGTTTTGAACTTTTTTTGTTTGTTCCAGATACATATTATTCCCCGTTGCTCTTGATAAATGATACACATTAATTTTTTAAGTAATTTTATTCAAATAAAGATAATATGTACACAAATTATTGCATCACTTTATACATAAATTAATTTGACATATTTAAAAATTAAATTTTCTGCAAGAATATAAGTTATTGTGATAGAATTGATTGTGTGAGTGTTAATATTTCATAATAATTAATAGTTAATATGTGTGTTTCATTTATTTAAAATATAAATATAATAAATTATTTTTAAATTTATATTTTAATTACATAAGACACCTAACTAAATATTAATCACTAATTCATAAGAGTATCATTACTCTTATAAAAACAAAAAAATATCCAAGGATTTTATTATAATAATAATAATAATGATAATAATAATTATTATTATTATTAAATTAGTGTGAAACAAATATTTAATTTATTTTCAGGGTTGAATTTTTTAATTTTTTAAAACAAAATATCTAGTTCTTTTTTTAAAAAAAAGTAAAATAAAAAAATAGAAAGGTTGAACAGTCATTAACAATGAATTCATAATAAGTATTGCTAATTTTCACGAAATGTCAAGTTGAAATCATCATTGTAGTAAAGTTTGCAGACAAAAATTGGGTAAAAATTAATGATTAAACATATAATAAGATGTGATTAGTTTTATTTAAACAAGAAAATAAAACTCTTCTGAGCTTTTCCCCATCATTTTAACTCAAAAAAATACAAAGAAAAAAAAAGATTTAAATTTTATCCTGTAATGACCATTATATAAAAAAGAAAATAACAATTGATATTTTAAATATTAAAATATGTTTATTTATCTCCTCTCCTAAGAGATAGTTCTTGTTCATTCTACTGCTGGAGAAGATCTAAATCCAAGGAAAAGCATCATGAACATACCACATTGTATTAAATTTTACTTACAGTTTATTTAGATTTATCTATTATAATAAGTGTTTATGAAATATTTTTATTCTGTTTAAATAAATTTATTAAAATAGCTTATAAAATTCATATAAATTATTTTAAACTTATTTTCATAAACTAAAAATTCAAGTTTATAAAAATAAACTTTGTAAAAGTTAAAAATAACTTAAATGCTAATTATTTTTATAATAATTTTTAATAAAATTAAGCTTAAAAAATTAACACAATTTGTAATATATTTTTTAAATATTCAATATTTATTTTTAAAAATTTATAAAAAATACTTCTCAAAATATTTATTTAAATATTATTTAATCTATTTTAAATTATACTTATAATAATTAAATTTATTTATATAAATTATTTATTTAAAGGAACCGTCCGGTAGGTGGCAGAATGTCATTATTATTAAAATAATAATAAATTGGTGAATAATTTTGTCCTGTGACAGCTTCTTCCACGTCACCTTCGTGGATGTATGTTCCCCCATCTACCAAGCCAGAGAAAATGTTGAGTTAAGGGCTTTTGGAAGGTACATGTTTGAAATTTGGGCCTTTGGTCCAAAATAGATCGGGCTAACCCAATGAACCCACTTTCGATTGAGGAGATTGTCTACCCTGCATCCTGAACCACGAACTCCGATTGCAACCGTCCTGCATTTCATGACCTCTGACACGATGATGTCCGAAAAGCTTAGTTTAGACAGAGATCCCAGACTCTGAAAAGTCCTAGGAATGTCAGTGTCTTTTTCTTCAACCTCGGTAACGTTCTCGGAATCTCCATTCTCAAGACCAATCCATCTTTGCTCGGATGGCCATCGAATCACGGTGAGTAGAGTAGCTATGCTGTTAATTGTTAAGTGATGGGTTTTTTTTTATTCTTCCAAATCTTGGATAAAAATTGGAATGATTTTGTTTCTTGCAGGGTGCACCAAACAACTTTCGTTCAGTAACAGGTGGTGGTCGTCTTATACTGAGTGTTGGAGGTGCGAGCTTCTGTCGAAGATTTCGTGGTTTGAAACTGTGGATACTTGAGAGGCTCAAATTTCAACAGCTGAATGAAAATTTTCAACCAGCAAAGCAGTCTAAGAGGTCAAGAAGTCAAGGTAGAAATCATTTCACAAATAATCTGGGAACAGGTTTATCAAATGAAGAGGGATCAGTTTCTGATTCATCCTCAGTTCTTGCTGTTCCTGATGGTTAGTTAGCTTTTAATTTACCAATCTGGAGTTCTCTTATTTTTATCGTCTTCCGTGTAAATTTTAGTAATTTTTTGGCTCATTTTTTCTAAAAACTTGAAAATGTTTCTGAAATTGAAACTTTGCACTGATTATAAGTTTAATCAGAAGAGGGAAAAAAGATGTGATCATTTCCAAAACTAATTTCAGTAGTTGACTCAGTTTTCATCATAATTTTCCCACAGATAGGGTTACTTCCATGGAGTCTCCGTCTTTGCTACAAACAAGTTCCTCCAGCTCTCCCATGAATGTTAGTAGAGCACCATCACTCTGCATTGCTGTCGTAGGAGCCACTGGTGAACTGGCTAAGAGGAAGATTTTTCCAGCATTATTTGCTCTGTACTATAGTGGCTTTCTCCCTGAGGTAGAACAGCTTATGGCTTTAGTTGGTTTGTTTTTTCACTCAAGAGTTCATCTACATGCATCTCGAAAACCTCACTTTATATGTTGATACTTAATAGAAATGTCCTAAAATTACATTGAGCAGAATCATCAACCTAACGAGCATTTTATTTAAACTTTTTGTAGCTTTGTTCTCTCCCCCCCTCAAATTCCATTGATCTGAATATATAATATATAGGATTCTGGCATGATATTTTAATGATGTGCTAAAACATCATTGGATGATAGTGTAAATAAACTAACTTTACACTGACAATGGATCAAAATTAAATCCAAATTTTAAAATATTAAATTTGCATTGCCATGTCTGCAGAATGTAGGCATTTTTGGGTATTCAAGGAAGAATATGACTGACGAAGACCTGCGATCCATTATAGCTTCAACATTAACATGTCGAGTTGATCATCAGTATGATTCTCTTATCACTTCCCAATTTTACCTTCCGTGTCCTGTTTCTCATTCATGGACAAAATCTTTAGCATTGGATCTTACATACGTCAACTTGGGAAACTGCTTGCTTGGTTGTGGTTTGTGAAAATTTACTCTGAACTTATAGCTGATAAAATCTCCTGGAAAATTTCATTTTTATATGTAAACATTTGTATATGTCTAATTAACAGAAAGTTAATTGACTCATTTAAATTTCAATTAAATTGACTCATTTCATTTGAAACAGAAAGTTATATGTCTTTCTGGCTTGAGAATGAAAGAAATGTACAGTTCCATTCATCTTTTTCCTGTACTTAGTCAATATTATAGGATATTCTAGCTTTTTTGTTAACGTGAAATGCAAAAACTTTCAGACAAAATTGTGGGGACAAAATAGATGCTTTCCTTAGTAGAACATACTACATTAATGGAGGCTATGACAACAAATATGGGATGTCCATGCTGAATGCCCGAATGGAACAAATTGAGGTAATTTGGAAGAAATCTCACCAGTATATACGAAAGACATTTTCTGCTTAAATGGGTTCATGTAAACTCTGTTTTGTAAGCTGTATGCTGTTTGATATTTGATTATATTACAGTTTATTATCTAACTCAGGGGAGATCCAAAGCCAACAGGATATTCTACCTCTCTGTGCCACAAGAAGCACTTTTGGATGTTGCATCGTGTCTTGCCAGCAGTGCTCAGACGCAAAAGGGATGGAATCGCATAATAATTGAGAAGCCATTTGGCTTTGATGCACTCTCTTCCCATAGGCTGACGCAATCTCTTCTTTCGAAGTTTGAGGAAAAGCAAATATACAGGTTTTTATACCCTCCTCACCCCTTCTCACCCATCAGCTAATGGACACACAGACATGGATAGATGAACCACTTTGAGCACACTGAACTACTGCTACATAAGTTGATGATTCATGTCAATCTATTGTCAGGATTGATCATCTTCTAGGAAGGAATCTCATTGAAAATCTCACAGTTTTAAGGTTTTCAAATCTAGTCTTTGAGCCACTCTGGAACCGTACATACATACATAATATACAGGTAAGCCCCCCCTTGTTGTTTAATCTGATTAGTATGCCTGAATTTCTAGATTTAATGAAAATCCACATGTCTCTTCGGCAATTTACTGTTTGTAATCAAGTTGTTTAAATAAATTACTGTAGGTCATTTTATCGGAGGACTTGGCCGTGCAGCCAGGAAGGTGATCATAGTGGCTGTATTGTCATTTGAGTAAATATTATGCAATGCATTTTTATGTACTGAATATGTATAATGAACTTTTTCCTCCACAAATAATTGTCCATGAGATGTCCTCTTTTTCCCATGCAGGTACTTTGGTGGTTATGGGATTATTCGTGACATTGTTCACAGTCATGTGCTCCAAACAGTAGCATTGCTTGCCATGGAACCACCAGTAAGCCTTGATGGAGAAGATATTCGAAATGAAAAGGTACACATACAGATTACAGATAAACTCTATAACATACCTATTAGCAATAGTAACAAGCTTCTTTTCAGGACAAGGTTCTTAGGTCAATTCGCAAATTGGAGCCTAGAGATGTCATCCTTGGCCAGTATAAAGCAAATAGCAGAGACAAGGTTGATGTTTGCTTAAATGGTCTGACACCTACTTATTTCGCTGCTGCACTATACATTGACAATGCACGATGGGATGGCGTGCCATTTTTGGTTAAAACAGGCTTGGGACTCATCAAACACCAGTAAAAATCGTTATCTTTTCTGTCAATTTTATTTAGATATATATATTTTTATGCACTTCTAGATTAGATAATTAGATTTCAAGGCACGACTATCACTGTTCCAATAATTTCTTCTTGTCACATTGAGTTTAGGTTCTCATAGCCTGGAAGCGTATTGAGCTTGTAACAATTATGAAATTTCCAATAGTTAAAACCCGTCAAAAAAAGGAAAAGGATGGTAGGAAAATAATTTATTATTATTTCAAGGTCAGTCTGGGAAAGGTCGAAAGTACAATGAGTTGCTTCCTTCCTTCCCTGCCCCAGGTATTAACTTATACGCTGAGCAGAAATATTAGAGATCTAAGAGTTGCTTATGGATGTGATTGCATGCAAGAATTCCTTTAAACCTATAATTTATGAGCTTACGTAGAATTGGTCTGAAAAAGTAGTGGTTCAAATATGTCTGTTATTTGCTCACCCAGATTAGATAATATAATGCAGAATGGAGATACGAATTCAATTTCGTCATGTTCCAGGAAATGTCTACCATGAGTGCATCGGGCATAATATTGACCGTGCCACAAATGAGCTCATTCTTCGAGATGTACCTGATGAAGCCATTCTGGTGAGAGTTAACAATAAGGTTCCAGGATTAGGGCTACAACTGGATTTTTCAGAATTAAATTTGCTTTACAAGGACAAGTAAGCACTTAAAAACGTTGCATTATTTGTTTCCAATTGCGTCACACTTGACAGTTACCAAATGATGCTAACCATGCTAGTATAACAATATCATTTATTTGCCTTCTTGTTACATTAATGTTAAAGGTATAACATGGAGGTGCCTGATTCATACGAGCATCTTCTGCTTGATGTCATTGATGGGGATAACCATCTTTTTATGAGAAGCGATGAGCTGGCAGCTGCGTGGAACATTCTAACTCCAATTCTGAATGAGATAGACAAGGACCATATATCACTGGAGCTTTATGAGATGGGGGGTCGCGGTCCAGTTGGAGCATACTACCTCTGGGCAAAACATGGTGTCCGTTGGGTAGAGGACTAGCAGTACCCTCCTTTGTTTCGTCCCCCTTTCTTTTCTCCAAAAGAAAAAAAGAAAAGGCAAACTCGTTAATGTGTTTGTATTATTGTATTAGTATATTTAAACGAAAGCAATAGATTGTTAGTTGTAAGTTATTATCACACTAATTTACCTGCCTCACAAGGACTGTCAAGGCTTTGTATGTTATTTTGGAAGAAACTTTAGAAGGTAACCAGTGTCACAGAATTCGATAAGATAGTGGAAAGGAAGAGAACTGGGATTAAATTACGATTTTCATTTTATAAAAGCGCCAAACCCCCTCTCCCTTTTTGTCCAATGGCAAACCTCTTACCTTATTACACGCATCTAATTTACTCATCTTGAAAAATCTTTTTCTTTTTTCTTTTTTGAAAAATATTCATTTATTGTTCTTTTTAATAACTTTTATCTGTCTTTGATGTTTAATAGAGGGCCGATTTTACACTACCCATGGCCCATACTCAAAAATCAATATTACGAATATGAGACCCACACAAGAAAATATATGTGGGCTTCTTTAATATAAAACTGGGCTAATAACGGGTTTTTTTATATGAATATAGTATATATTTTTTTATTTACCAAATTATAGCAACTTTATAATTATGTATTGAAATGTGCTGATTTTTTTCTTATTCAAAAACCGCCTTGAGCCAAGCCAGTTTCCCTTCAAGAAATGAAGAAAAAAAAAGAATTTCACTCTTCGAAATGCCTCATCTCACGGATATTCAACCTCGTAGAAAAAAATTTCATATGCTAGATGTGGTTTTAAATTCAAATTTTTTTATCAATTCTTTGTGAAAAAGGCCCCACGTGGGAGTGATTTTTTATCTTAAAATTGAAAAAAAAAATTATGAAGGGAAACCGGCCTAGTCCAAGGCGGTTTCTCAATGGCAAAAAACAAAAATTAGTACATTTTGGTACATAAAATAAAACCAGAGTATTTCAGTAAAAAAAAAAAAGAAGCTATATTGATATAAAAAAAAAACCAGCTAATAAAATCAGGCTAACAAAACCCTCTATATGTGTGACTATTTCATAATAAAAGCAGTAAAAATAATATTTATTCATGAACAGAATTACAGTGAACACAAGAAAATTAAAAACTTTGGGGTAACATAATAACAGAAAAAAAATTCAAGCGTAACAAAATTATCCAACTATCAACTACCACTAGTTAATATCTTTCAAATACTTTCATAATACACATGTCTAAAACAGAAAAGAAAAAAAGAATTCTATTTATGGTTAAACAATTCCACAATTAGCACACATGAAGGAAACAAAAATAGAATTTGAGCCAAAAGAAAAAGAACAATTTCAAGTGTTCTCTAACTTATCGTCAACTTCATTATCACGTCCACGTTTATAATTTAAATTGCTTAAATCAGTAGCACGTAGCACATTTCACAATCAACTTTGACCAAATGCATTAAACTTCACAGGATTACAACTAAACAAGCAAATTTGGGCACAAATCGAATATGAGAAGCTTAAATTCCAGTTCTGTATCTCAGATTTGAATTTCAGATTTGAGTTTTATTCTCCACTAAGATGAGAATTACTAAGCTTGTTATTGAATGAAGAAGCATCCAAGCTTTTGGCTTCAGCTATTTCCTGATACTGGCATCTGTAACATTCTATCATATCTTTCCACATTCCAAGAAACCTATTCCACAAATGAATAAATATTAACAAGTAGAAGGGGAGGTGGGGGGGAATCTAAAGAAAAAACATTTCCTATGCCTTCAAGGAAGAAATTATAGAAGCATTACTGTGCAGTACAACCATAATAATAAATTGTAGTATAAATAAATAAACTACAAATTAGAGAAGCCACTCAAAAGGTTCACTCAATTATTTTTCCGGAAAAGGCACATACGCTTATATTTTCTTCACATAGAATACTACTTATTATTCTTGTTATATCTAATTCTCTGTTGCTAGTTTATTTTCTGTCAAGAGTTCAGTTTGAAACATATACCTCTTGTTCAACAGGACATAAGCAATTGCTTACTAGTCATTCTTATGGCTATGGATAGAACTTCAATCAGATTAATTATCTCTATCTCTGGTTGTTGGTATAGTATAAGCACCTTATGTTGTAGAATTAAAAAACCAGATTACACCATCAAAAGTAAAAGTACGGATTCTTAGCTGTCCAATTTTCAATCCATGTATAAAAGGTGAATCGTAGCAACACAATTAAGATTGAACATAATGGTCGTACCTGCCAATTGTAGAGGTTTGAAACAACTAGAACTAGGGAATGATTTAAGAAACTTCAGCTATGACATACCTGAGAATAAACCTGTTGATCTGCGGCCATAACTCCTCTTCCCTCAACTTACTTTTTGTGTTAGAATCTTCTCTTCAACCTGAATAAAATAAGATACACCTTATCTTCAATTGCAGTTTTTTTTGCTAACTCGCAAAAGATAAATTAACAACTTGTATTTGCAAGATAAAAAATAATGAGAAAGAATTCTACAAAAAAAACCATGATCATTCTACAATTTAATTTAAATTGCTTGCTGTCAATAATTATAAAATAAAGTTAATATCAAGCTTTGGAATTTAATCTGAGTTCATTTCTTCGTAAGCTTGTTATAAATGTATATCCACTAGACAATGGCTTCAAATGATCCCAGTTCCTCTTCATCTTAGTCTTAATAACAGACAATGGCAAAGAGGCAGAGAAAGACAACAACTTGCTCCATCTCAGGAGGGGGGGAAAAGAGAAAAAGTTTATACCTTCACTTCATCAAACAGCTTCTTCACATACACAGCTAATAGCTTCTTCTCCCACATACATAGCTAATAGCTTCTTCAGTGTAGAGCAAAGATTCCCATAACAGAAGCCCTTATCTTTATTAACTCCTTGATAGCTAGATCCCATTCTTCGACCAGGCAATGAGGATTTCATGCAGTTAACAAACACATGCATCATCGTGCAAGAAACTGAACCCAAAAATCTTATTTTTGTTAATTAATTTGATTAAATCCTAAATAGACTAAAACTTCAAATATAAAGGGGAACAGAAAGCTAAGCTGGGGTAAATACTAAATAGTTATGAACAGTAGCTAACACATCACGTGCGAGTCACCATCGCCCTGCCTTTGCGAGCGTTCCAACTACTCACCGGGAAGATTCATTCTGCGCTGGGTCACCGTCTCTGCATTGTGTTCAAGCTGGGGCGGAATGGAATGGGACTGTGATTTTAGGGTTAATCCAGAATTGACGTGAGAAAATTTAAAATTTTTAAGATCTTATTTCTTGTTTTTTTAATTTAAATATATTTATTGTAATCTGTTGATCCAAAAATGATAATATTAAATATTTAATGATGCCAGCTCATCAGGGTATGGTACCCTGAAAAAAATTCTGGGGTACCATATCAATCCTCGTCATAGTTATAGGTATAACTAGTGAGATTGTAAAAGGAAAGAATGAAGCCCCGCATCATGATGACAAGAGCTTGACGTATTGGTGCAACACTAGGAGGTAAAGTGGATCCCATTTCCATTCCCGTCCCATATTTCCCCGCGCCTCCAATCCAGAAATGTCAAACTCAACTAACCCATATTTTATGAGCGTTCATCTTCCCTTTCACTTTCTCAAATCTCTTTGATATGATACCTATAAATAAATATATATATATATATTTATATATCCAAACTGAATGCACACATTGAAGACAACCAAGACTCAGCTTCTCTTAGCTACAAGGCACCACCTTTTACTGTTCAATTGTAGAGGATCACTTTCGTTTCTAAGAAATATCATGTCGGAATCAGATCAATGCCCACCTTTTAACACGCCCAGATTGGTTCTCAAGAAGATTTTAGCCAAATCTCAACAGGAAGGTGATGGAGCAGTTGTCAGAAGAGGCATTGGAAGGTATTCTTGCTTTTCCTATATCCTGCATTTGGTCAACTTCTCTTCATGTTCAGGCTTCTGGGCATTTGTATTTGTTGATCTTCTGTCTTCCCCACCCAACTTTTTTTTTGCCCTTTTCAATTTTGATTAATGAGATGAGAGGTCTGTGACTTTTGGTGGGCTTTTATTCTTTTTTTCCCTTCACATGGTTAATGATTGTTTAGTCATTGATTTGGCATCTGATTCTCAGAAGCGAGTTGCAGAGCTTGGATCCTTTTCTGATGTTGGATCACTTCTCAGGTTTGACTTTGTTGGTTCAAAGCTTACATTTGTTGACTACTTCTGTTCCCTTTGTTCTGTTTCTGTTGTTAGCCAACATTTCTAGTATTTTAAGACCATGTTTCGTGTTTGACTATGCAGTATCTCCACCTGCAGGATTTCCTGACCATCCACACAGAGGTATTTCACTCAGATTTTCATTGTCCTTCAATTTGTCCGCTACTTGGTTTTCAAATTATGCTTATATTTTGATTTGCACGTTGTTTGCAGGTTTTGAGACTGTCACCTACATGCTAGAGGTAGTTACATTTGCCCTTAAATGTTTGAAGGTAAGTGGTTAAATCTGGATAGTGAGTAACCGATACATAGCCTCTATAAAATTCAGGGAGGCATAACTCATCAAGATTTTGCTGGGCACAGGGGTACAATAAGAACTGGTGATGTTCAGGTAAGTGATTAATTGATGATAAAAATATATATTGAAAGGAGAAGATTAATTGAATTGTTACGATGTATTTCTCTTTCTATGACTCTTTGTGCAGTGGATGACGGCAGGCAGGGGAATAATTCACTCTGAAATGCCTGCAGGAGAAGGAACCCACAAGGGAATACAACTATGGATAAACCTATCTGCCAAAGACAAAATGTAATAGATTTCATCTTCCTTTACTCCATTGATCACTGCTTTGAGATAGAATGACTATAAGGATTCATGGGGTGAAACTTCCTTATTTCTCTTAACATCTGTCCACCTGTTGTACTTGTACCACTAATTATACCCTTGTTTTGAGACAAATAATAGTGGTTTCTTGGATTTTTAATTCAGGATTGAACCTAATTATCAAGAGCTTCTAAGTAAGGACATACCAGTTGCAGAGCAAGATGGGGTAGAAGTCAGGGTTATAGCTGGAGAAGCAATGGGAGTCCATTCACCAGTTTACACTCGAACTCCAACCATGTTCCTCGATTTTACTCTCAAGCCCGGAGCTGAATTGCATCAAAGTATTCCAGAGTTGTGGAATTCCTTTGTTTATGTGATTGATGGGGAAGGAGTTTTTGGCTTCCCAAGCTGTTCAATTATGCCTCATCATGTCTTGGTTTTGAGTCTCGGTGATGGTCTTAGCGTCTGGAATAAGTCTTCGAAAGCATTGAGGTTTCTGCTGATCGGAGGACAGTTACTGAATGAGCCAGTGGCTCAATATGGACCTTTTGTGATGAATACACAATCTGAAATCGAAAAAACTATTGAAGACTATCACTTTAACAAGAATGGGTTTGAGATGGGAAAATCTTGGAGATCTCAATAGCAAGAGAGAACCAAGAGTCACTCTGGTAGTGAAAAGAAAAGAAAAAGTATCTGAAAAATAAAAAGGCTGCTATCTTTTTCAATGTCATTGTCACCTCCCTATCAGAAAGACTGCTTCTTCTTTGTAGCAAAAGCTACTAGAACTCTAGAAGATCCAAATTGTTGCTTGGGGCAACTATTTGTTGTCACTTAAAGTCGTGATGATCAGCTTATCTTTAGTGTATCTTTCACTCACTCAATCACTTTCTTTCCCCCTACTTATTTTCTGCAGATTTCTTATTTCAGTATTTTTTGTTATTGTTTTTTGTGGTAGTGGAGGAATTCTTTTTTCCCTATTGGATGTTGATTGTGGTGGAAACCGTGGTAGGGATGGGTGGGTTGGCTTTGCTTGTTTTGTTCACAATCATGTCATGCTGACACAGGTGACCCTCCACCTTAGAATTTTAGGATTTGCATATGAAGGTAGATCTTCTGAACCGAGGCATATTGACGATATCAAATCGTGTCGGATAACTGTTTCGTTAGTTTTATGATCGAAGCAATGGATGAAGCGTTTGGTGCACCATTTTTTTCTAACACCGATTTATAAAATACCTTATCATATTTCTATATTTAAGATTTTCATATTTATTATAATAATTAAAAACAAAAAATATACATAGAAAATTTATTAAACAGTATCATAGATAATAGTAAAAATCCGTACACAAACAAAATGGACAATAAAACCATAGAACAGTTCCCGTGTGCAAATGGACGGAAGCCCACTAGCTCTTTCTTCAGAAACTGCATCAATGGATCAGGAAAACAAGATGACAACATAATAAAAACACGAATAGGAAAACAAGAATTACACAGTCAAGACACCATGAGACATTCTCACTAAACAATACATAAATGGATGTCCACTTTATTTGCTGCAATTACAAGCTCTTTGTATCCCAGTTATAAAATTACACCCGTTTCCTTATAAGACAATATTTCATTACTATATGTCTTGTGTTTGTAATTAAAGAATCTTTCAAATCATATCCATGACGGAGCATGCCAACCCATTTAATTAATCAACCAACAAAAACCAAATTCAATTAAAAAAGCAGCTTGTACACTAGTTGGAAATGGGAATGGCCGTCATCTCGAACAGCAAGAAAAATAGCTTTGGGTATGCTTTGATGTACTGGCCCCATTACTAACAAGGCTCACCCTGTTGACAGACAACTCTGCCTTGTAGGTATCTGAGTTGAGAACCTTCCTGCTGACATTGTTGTATATCTCTCGAATAACCATCTCAAAAGCAGTCTTAACGTTTGTTGAGTCTAAGGCAGAGGTTTCCATGAAAAATAAACCTTCTGCTTCAGCAAGGTTTTTTCCTTCCTCAACACTCACGTTCCTGATATTCTCCAAATCACATTTGTTGCCCACAAGCATCATTGCCACAGTTGTATCACAATGAGCTGCATTCATAAGCTTAAACTATGAGATTTCCTGAAAAAATAGAAAATATGGAACTTTTGACAGAAGGAAAGAACTTGCATGATGAAAAGGAAAGTTTTGTCACATTTCATAATTACATTCAGCAGCATCCCAATAATCAATAATAATCAGTTAATAAGATATGATAACTCTCCTCTAAGAGTTTTATCTCTATCTAATTTTTGTTTTCTTAATTTTGTTCTTTTAGACTTGGATTAATGTTTGTGAACATGATAATGCTAGTAGACAATCACAGCTATAGCACACAACTTTAAGACAGGAAGTGCAATGGTAAGGCAATGGTAAGGCAAAACGTAAGATTGCACCTAGGTTAACTGTGAAGATGATAACATAAGACAAGCATGCAAGATACAAGCCACAACTCGTGTAACCTAACCAGCATGATCACTAGAACAATAGGTACATGTGGCAACTATTTAAACATGATTGTTAGTTGCACAAAAGTTATTAAGCACAGAGATGCAGATACGCTACTAGTGGGAGAGAACGTAACAGGCTCTACTAAAAAAATAATACCCAAAAAATAAGGGACAAAGAAAAGGTAAAAGATGACTCGTTATGATGGAGCAGCCATACCAAACAAGCTCAAAGCAAGAGATTACAACCTATCCCAATACATCGGGACATCAAACCAATTTATTTTGAAATATTAACTTAGAAAGGAACCCACCTTAACGAAAATGTTGACATTTATCAATCAATGTTAAAGAAAAAAAGGACAAACTAAGAAAATGTACTCAAAGCCCTCAGGGGAATTCAGTAGAAAAAAGTCAACAGAGAAAGAGATTGAAAAGTATATGCAGGGCACAGAGTTCTTAGCATGCAGGTTTGGGACTTTCTTCAGGTTTTTAATGACTTGTCACTAATGAGAATTTCTTTTAGAGAAAAACAAAAAAAGGACATAACAAAACAGGAATTTAGGCCAGGGCATAGGTCATGAGAAGGAAAAAGGAAGGTGATTAGAATATTTCACTCTACACAATGCAGGAATGGTTTCTCAAGACATTTTTTTTCAAAGTTATTACAACTGTTAGGGTTGTATATCTGACCCATAAAGCCAAAGAAAAATCTAGGAATTGCTTTCTCTTGCATATATCAGTTGCACAATTTGTGTTACAACTTTTTATTCTGATCACATTCAATTGTTAGAGAAAAGGGGAGAAATTGCAAGCATTGATAGTCAACCATCTGAGTATTAAAGTAGAAGAGAAAAAGAGAAACTAACTCAACTCCAAGCACGAAAACATCCAATCAGATAAAGAAAAGAATGCAACATCAAGATGGAAATTCAAATTGAGTCAAATCATGGCATCATCTAATGATTAGCTCAGCCAACCAAACCAATTTATACCAAACACTATCGTAGAAATCTTCCTTCATTCACTTTTAATTGGACCTTTTATCTATAACCGCAATTATAGAATTCAGTTATCTTTCATTAGAAGTATATCCAATGGATACGCAAATCTATAGCACAAATCTTATAGGCGATTTTGCAAAGTATCTATTAAATCTTTCACTACCTTTTTTTTTATTTTGGAAAAAGTCAAGTCAAGCTGATATATGAGATCTACAAGGGCGAGAATCAGAGTGAGTGAATGAAACAAACAAACAAACAAACTAGAAAAAGAGCATGAAAAAGCATACTTTTAAGCTCATTAAGCCAGCGACCGACACTGTCGAAGGTGGTCCTTCTGGTGATATCGTAGACAATGAGAGCACCGACAGCGCCTCTGTAGTATGCAGAGGTGACGGCACGGAAGCGCTCTTGGCCAGCGGTGTCCCAAATCTGAGCCTTGACCTCCTTCCCATTAATTTCCAAGCTCTGGGTCTGGAACTCAACGCCTATGGTGGCCTTGGAGTGCATGTTGAACTCGTTGCGCGCGTACCGGGATAACAAGTTCGATTTGCCCACCGCCGAGTCACCGATTATCACGATCTTCAACAGGTAATCTTCTTCTCCCTCCTCGTCCGAAGACATCCTCAATCGCAATCACACTCGGAATCGGAAGGAACCTAGAGAGAGAAAGAAAAGAGAGAGATAGAGGATTTTTTTGGAGGTGTATGAGTGTGCGCGTGTGTGCCTTGGAGTCGGCGGTGTGAGTGTGATGGATGATGACACCCACCAAGCTGGCAATGGCAAGGACATACTACTACTGCTGCTCATGTAGTGGCTTCATCATAGATTACATTTGGGCAATTTGGCCAAAGTATTGGAGAAAAATTATCAAAATGTAACTCATTTAAAATGTATTACTAGTATATTGTCGTTTTTGTCATATTGACATATTTTATTTTTAATATTTCACGTGTATCACGTCAAAGCGGTAGGCCTGATACACGTCATCACGCTATCCGTGTTGGCGTGATACACACGTCATCACGCCATCCGTGTTGGCGTGATGACGTGTATCACGCCACCGCCAACACGGGTGGCGTGATATACACAAAATCGAGAAAAAAATAATAGATTAATACAACAAAACCTATATAATAAAAGTCAAAATTTTGAAAAGCCATAACTTTTGATTCGGCCTCGAAAAGTTATATGAAATCGATATAAAATGCGTCTAAATCGGGCAAACGAGTCAAAAGTTATGGCTTTTCAAAGTTTTGACTTTTGTTATATAAGTTTTGTTGTATTAATCTATTATTTTTTTCCCGATTTTGTGTATATCACGCCACCTGTGTTGGCGTGATACATGTCATCACGCCAACACGCATCACGCCAACTCAGGTGGCGTGATGACGTATATCACGCCACTCGTGTTGGCGTGATGACGTGTATCACGCCTACCGCTTTGGCGTGATATACGTGGAATATTAAAAAAAATATGTCAACTTGACAAAAACGACAATATGCTGGTAATATGTTTCAGATGAGTGGCATTTCGATAATTTGTCTCCTAATCTGCTGTACTTTGGCCAAATTGCCTAGATTTGGACCCTTTTTTAAGCAAATAAGAATTAATATGAATAAATTAATTATTTAGTTTTCAATCTCATGTGTAAATATTAAAGGATTTAATTTCTATTCACTGTCAGTGTAAAATTTACACTGTCATTTAATCATATGTTAACCTATCATTAAAAAATTAGACTTTTTAGATAGTGAATACGTATGTAATTCTACTTCTTCCTAATGATTTCATCAGCGAAAATATTTTAAACAAATTCATGAAAATCAATCAAATTTAAAAAGAAACTCAAATGAGGAGGAACCATTTCTTTATGGACCTTAGAAACACCACCTATGGAAGGAGTTATCACCCCATCCATGAAGGCTTTAGTTCACTTTTAAGTGGATTTGAATTTTGAATTGAATAATCACTTGCATTAAGAGTAAAGCAATTGACCTTTCGGTTGGCTGGAATAGACTATGACACTTATTAGTTATTCGATAGTTTCTCTGGTTCGTGAGTCTTCAAATATTCTAAAGTTGACTAGTGAGTCAATTATCTCATTTTATGACCATAGTTTTCTTAATTTAGAAAAACAAAGCGTCGACTCTTTAATTAATTAATGAAAGACTTGATAATCAATTAATTAGACATGAACTTAATTGGAACAATTTTACATAGAAAAACATATATGGGGTTTTATCCTAAAAGGCATACTCTCTGTGAGTTGGATTTTATCTCTAAAATATATTTAGTTTTATCAAAACTTAAAATTAATTCTAATTTACTAGTAAGTGATAGTTGTCCAAACTTTTTATTTTAAGAAAATAATATTTCTTACATAATTTCCATTTATAATTGTATATAATCACATAATCGTTAGTATTTAAACTTATTTATAAATTACTATTGAATAACATTCGTGGTAACTAAGTAACTAACTCTTTAATACATCAATAAAAAAATTGAATTTAATAGGAAAATTAAATATTACTAATTAATATTTGATATTTACATTCAAATTTGCCATCTGCATACAGTTACGTATAATTGTGGATCTAACTAACCTCATGAATGTTGCATTACTGATTTCAAACCTTGATTCCTTAAATGGAAATTATTTCAAGTTTGCAAGCAGTTAACTATGAGTCATTTCCATCAAAAAAATAAAAATAAAAATAAAACTATGAGTAATTTTTGGGCTGGACATCGTTATCTTATATCTTTTTAAAGAAAAAAATTTAATCCGAATGATGACAAGTGGCACTACAAAAGACAATCAGGTTTCTTGTTTATAATATGTTTGTGTCTTTTGTCTGTTTCTCGTGTATTGTGCTTCACCGTTTTGCTTTTCTGACAGACCTTGGAGGGAGACAAACGCTTAGAAACAGATTGTGAACATGATGGAATGGTAGAAGCAGAAGCAGCTGCAGCAACGGTCGCAGCAGAATGGGAATGTTCGTGGAAACGCAGAAATTATGAATGTGAAGTTGATGACCGATGAGCAATTAGAGCCTCTGAGGAAACGAATAGCAGTTTATGCCACCATTTGTGAGCAACTAATTGAGAGGCACAAGACTCATCTCAGCAGGATCTTGCAGGTTTTTTTATATTCTTTTGTCCCTCTAATGATTTCTATTTCCTCTTCATTACCATATAGATCATTGTTAATTAGCCCAGCTCTTTTTCAAATTTTGATTATTTATGATATGATCATAAATGTAAAGTATTTGCTGTTCTTGGATCGGTTCAGTTTGCTGCTTACTTTTCTTCTTTCTTTTTCTCTCCTCCAAAATCTTGTGAGACATCCCGGTTGAAGATTTACTCTTGTGTTTTTTATGAGTATCTGCCTCTTAATTTGATTATTATTCATGATACGATCATAAATGCCCAATGCGGTATGTATTTTTGCTTGAATGGATAAACAACTATTGTTAATGGTATGTTTGGATGACAGAATTAAAATTATAGTTTAGAATTCTGATATCAATTCCATTTTTGTTAAAATTAGAAGTGACAAGAATTTTAATTTTTATGTTTGAGACAATTAAAGAATTTGGACTTTAAAATTGTAATTCTGAACTGAATTGAAATAACTAAACTGAATTGAAATTTTATTATTTGAATAATTTATAAAGAATTTATAAAGATATAATAAATAAATTTAAATTAATAAATAATAATTTAAAATTATAAAAATAAATTTAATAGAGCTTGCATTGGTGTATTACAACATTCGCAATGGATGTCAAACTAAATGACATTATTGACGATGACAAAGGTGATTGCAGGATGCCGGCGTTGGTGATCGGAAGAAGCATGGCTAGTACGTCGGAGATGCGGTGGACAGCGTAGCTAGAGCACGCCGACGACGACGTTGCTGGATTATATCGGTGTTACGAGCAATAATAATTGTTGGATAATTTTTAACTTTTACCTTTTAATATTCAAAAAATAAAAAAAAAATCTTAGTATTTAGAATTGCAATTTTTAAGGTTTAAGTTAAAAATTGAAAGTAGTATAAACTAATTATTTTTCAATTCAATTGGACTTAGAATTAGAATTCTAATTCTAATATACACACCAAATAAGATAATTAGAATTGAGAAGTCCAATTCCAATTCCAAACTCAATTTTGTCCGCCAAACGGGGCCTAATGCAAATCTGAATCTCCATGAATTGAATGCACTCTTGAGATTGTATGAAATCTCACAATTTTAGTTTAAAACAAGCATCAACTAGTTTCTATTGAGACCAGCTCCCCCCAACCATCCACCAACCAAAAAGGGAGATATTTGTTTCCTTTACTTGACATACAAGAAATGACATTTGTTAAACTGATGCATGTTGTTTATTAAGATCCAGCATTATGTAAAAAAAATATTGCTGCTTTCTCCATCAGGGGTTAGGCTGGGAAATATATACTGTGACCCATTGATGACATCTATTGGCTACAAAATAACTTCAGGACAGCGGTGGACTCTAACAACTGTGCAGCTTCAGATTCTTGAGCGTATATTTGATCTGGGGAATGGAACTCCAAGCAAGCACAAGATCAAGGAGATTACTGCTGAACTGAGCCAGCATGGCCAAATTTCTGAAACAAATGTCTATAATTGGTTCCAGAATAGGCGTGCTCGGTCAAAAAGAAAACTACAAAATGTGGCACCTAGTAACATTGAATCAGAAGTAGAGACTGAAGTTGAGTCTTCTAAAGAGAAGAAGACAAAACCAGAAGAATTCAGTCCCAACACAGCGAAACTACAGGTCCTGATAAATTGTGCTTCCAGAAACCTGAAATATGCTCTGACTTACAGCACTGGTATCCACAGTCCAATAAACCAGATTACATGTTCCCATCAGATGGCAGTCTAAGATCCACAAGAAATTTTAGTCATATGTCTGTTTTTATGGGGTGCTATCAAACTCATGTAACTTCTTGTGCTTTCTTCCTTGACTTTTTATTAGTCAATAATTTTAGACGAAAAGTAAGATTACCATTTTCTTATGTTTTAAGAGATACCAAGAGGTCTAATATTAAAATAATTTATGTTTAACCCAAGCTATATAGTCTTAACACATTGAAACAATCAAGTAAACATGAGCCAAAAAAATTGTAAGAGAATTTCCTTCTAAGTCCTGCAAAGGAGAAGTACTTGCAGTACTCCTTCAGTACTGAAAAAGTCAATGCTACTTCCATAAGTATTTTTAACATGTTAAATTCACTTTCTGATGTTTTTCCCTCCAACTCAGCCATTATTTTTGAAAAGCTTACATGTAAAGAATGGAAGAGTCTCCACGTGATTCTGTATTGAGAAGTATATTTATAGTTCCCCCACATGCAATACATTGATTTAAGTTCCAATTCAACGCACATATCATTAAAATTTAGATCCCTTTCAACAAATTTGCAAAGTTGTGCACCTCCAGAAACCATATGTGAGTGCATGCATGTGTGTATCTATGACATTTTCCTTTTTGATGAATCTCTGATTCTCTGTTGTTTTTTAATTTCACTAGACTACAGAGTCTAGTAACCCGAGCTTTAAATATTCCAGATAAAATTATTTGGCAAGTTCTTAAACTAATTCTACCATGAAGTGTGCAGTGTCTCGAAATATCAGTTAGTCAGTGTCAAAGGACATACTTGATTTTGCCTTGTAATTTGGGACCTTTGGTATTGTGAAAATTACCTTGGACTACTAATTTGAGGATTCAGCGGGGCATTATATCTTGATAGATGAGCCTCTTTCTGTCGCTTTCTCTCTATTATAGCAAATGATCAAGACTGATTCTACATCCCAACCAAATCTAATTTGGCAGGGAGTGAATATATCGCTGGAAAAATGGAAGTGCCTGGGAGCTTCAATTTATACCAGCAAGCAGGAGACTACAGCATGACAGCCTGAGATTCAGTGTTCTGAAAACTGTGGCTAGAAGTTGTGAAGAAGAGGAAGTGTGGTTGTTGGACTTGTGTTGATGAATAAGCAAATTGAACCAATGAAAACGTGTGAAGTTACAAATCTTCATGTAGCCAACTTTTATAATAGAGTTGCTGAAAATTTGTCCGGACATTGGCATATAAATGTGACTTGATATTGTGAAGTTGGTTTCTTGGTTATCGTGTATCATAGGCATCTTTTATCTTTGGAATGGTCTTTGGGTGTTTTATTGGAAGAGATGTCGTCAGAATGACAGAAACTTGATTTTGTCAGTAGCTTTTACTAACCCTTATTTCACCTTTGTTTGCAAAGATAATCTGCGAGTCTTTTATTTTATTTTTTTTCCTGGTGACATTTGACATTTTATGTCTGTCTGTCTGTCTGAGAATGAGAGCGCTTTATTATAAGGCTACGGTAATAAACACTTGAACTTAAAACAAGTATCAGCAGTTATGAGGCTCTTGCATAAACTGAGACACCTTGTTAACGGCAAAGGAAATGTCTGGCCTGGTAAAGATTTAATATTGAAGTCCTCCTACTGGACTCCAGTATAATGTTGAATAAGAAAATAATGAAGAGTCAGAAATAACTAAGGAACTCTTTTGAGGCAAGTGGTGTTGCTGCAGGTTTCGCTTGTTGAAGGTCACTTCGTTGAAAAATTTTCTGGAGATACTTGGCTTGATGAAGGACAAATTAAAGCCGTCCTTGTTGTAAGAAACTTGTAAGTAATGAACAGAAACTAGATTGTTCAATACTACAAATCCATTCCGGAACTTAGACAGTAAAGAGTTAATTAACTGAAGTGAAGATGCAGCGAGCAATTTATCCTCCACATACAAGAGTAAGACTGCAGTAGCTCCTTCGGAATTATAAATGAACATAGATTAGTGATCTGCCTTGCTACACATAAGCCCATTTTCTGAAGAAATGAAGTAAACTGTTGAAACCAAACATGAGGGAATGTTTAAATCCACAAGTAGCTTTGTTCAATTTGCAGACATGAAAAGTTAAAGTAGAATTAACAAACTTGGTAGGTTTCTTCATGTAGACATGCAGTTTCTTGAAGATATAAATTCGTGTAGAAAAGCATTTGTTTTTCAATAGAAGTGTCTAACAAGCCATTGTTTGGAGAGTGCCAGGGGCAAAACAGTTTCGGTAGTAACCAGCTTAACTACAGGGGAGAAGGTCCGATCACATAGTTCACACCAATTTGTTCAGAGAAGCCCTATGCCACTAGTCATGCCTTATATGTCTATTGTTCCATCTGAACAATGCTTAATATGAAATACCCGCTTATAAGATCCAACCAAATAAATTAATTAGGTGAGAAGGCATCTGGAGACAATGAGTTGGATGTTGTTGTGGGTAAGAAAGTAGAGAAAGGAGTGGTAGTAAGTAACTTTTGCAGCAGAAGAGAAGGTTCATTAATTGTCTTTAATTCATGGTCTGTATATATATATAATACGTAGAGCAGGCATAGATAGTATTTTACATATAGTTGCTAGTTTTACATTTCATACGAATAGTATAATATTGTCTTTCCTTGAAGCATGGTTTTGTAAATACTAAAAGTGTACGGTCACACCTCGTTGGTCCAATATAGTAGTGTACAACATGGACCCGTGACTTTTTTTATACCAAGAATCTGTCCATCCCTTTTTTATACCAAGAATCTGTTCATAAAAAATACATGGCAACAAGTTGGCAACCATAGGCACGTGACGCTATCCCATCACTCACATTGACGGGAGAGTGATGTAAATTGCAAGGTAATAATCTCTCTTAAGTCTTAATTAAATTAGACTATTCTACAAGTGGCATCGATCGCATTGCATCTGCTTTTGTGCGCTAACACGGCAGCACCCAGCACCTATCTTAATATCTTTTTTTTTTTTTTTCATTTCCTCCCAATCCATTCAATACATTCAATTCAATCCCCAATCCTCTCTCTCTCTGTTGAGTAACCAATACCAATATACCATCATCGCACATCTTCACTTGTACGATGTACCCTTCTTCCTCGTCGTCCTCCTCCTCCCATAACTCCATCACCCAATCCGGGTTGACCCGCTACGGTTCCGCCCCTGGCTCTCTCCTAACCACCGCCGTCGATGCCGTCATCGCTGGATATGACCGGGAATTCTCCGCCGCCGTCGGATCGCGCCCTCTGGTTGGCCATTATTTCTCGTCCGGCGAGTCATCGGATCCGAAAGAGCAGAGATCGTATGAAGTTGACGTTGACTTGGGGGGATCAGCATCTTCTTCGGCTTTGCTACGTCAGAGAAGCTCACCTGCTGGCTTCCTCAGCCATCTCGCCGCCACCACCACCACTGCACCTGACAACAATGGTATGGGTAAGGGTGCTCTTTCGTCTTTTCACCTTTTCTTTTCCCGTGGGCGAACCCAATACTGGATTCCAAATTTTAATAATAATAATAATGGGTGACGATTTTCCATGTTTTGGTTGGGGTAGCTTCGTTGGGTCTTTCGTTGTCTTTGTCTGGAATTAGTTAATACTACTGTGTTTGTACATTTGCATGTCATGTCTGTCTGGTTTTCCAAGTTTGGATGGATGCCATATATACTGCTACTGTGTTTGTCACCCAACCCAACCATAACGTTTAGGACAAGGTCAAGTCATTCACTTTTGACTTGTCAAATCTTAAATGCTGAAAATGTCTTGCCACATCGTAACGGTAATTATTAATTAGCCATTGTGTTATGTAATTTACCATTTCTTATGTAATTATTAATTACTAATAATAGCCAGAGTTTAATTTTTACCCATGCTAACAGTAAAATTCTTGCCGCATCATTATTGTTGGTTATGCCTCAATGGTGAATAGCCTAAACTATTAAATGGAAAAAGATACTTCACATTTTTTTTATACCATTTTTACACTTAATTAATAATGAGTAAAATTTTTATTAATACAATATATCGTTTGGTTAATAGGTTTTGATAATCGATTACTTACAAATTTAGTTAATAATAAATGAATTATTAGTTAATTCATTATATCGTTTGGTTAATAGATTATTAGCTTGTAAATGATTGGTTACCAAAATTCATTAACCAAATTATATACTGTATGAACTAAGAATTTGTTTATCATTAACCAAGTATAAAAATAGTATAAAAAAATTGGTGTGCAAATATCATTGTTGCTTTTAAATCTATGCAATTCCTCTAGATTTAGCCAATTTTTATTTTTATCTTTCAAGTTGAAATGCTGATTTTGCATCTGTTTTGAACTTGAAAATTCTGAATGAAGGGCAAATGGTAATTAATGTCATTATCATTAATGTCAGCAGGCTTCTCTATTACAAGGGGCACTGGAAGCTACAGCTCACATGGTGTCTCTAATAGTGGCCATGGAGTATCTAGGCTGAAGTCTCAATTGAGCTTCACAGGGCAAGAGTCTCTTTCCCAGATATCAGAAGTGAGCCAGAATGTTGTTGATGGCATCACTTCTGACAATGGCCACCATAGAGCTACACATTCTTATGCTAACACCAGCTTTGGAATGGAGCCCTGGGATAATTCAAATTCCATTGTGTTTTCTGCTACACCAAGTAAACGTTCTAAAACTATTGATGGAGACATGCTAAACTGTTACAATGCCTTGGAATCTCAGGTAAGAAGTTTCTTTGGAGGATTCATTAAAAAAGAATCTTAATAAGAAATAAAATGTATTTGGGTTTGTTTAATAGAGACTCGAAGATCTATAGAACAAATAATAATTGTTTAGACAAACACAGTGGTTTGTCCTTATATGTCAGTTTTCTATATGCCTACCAAAATTATATCATGAGTCAATTATGTCACAAGTTATTACAATGTTTTTCAGAAGACAATAATTCTCTCAGAAAGTTAATATTAGGGTCGTTTGCAAGAGGCCATAGGTTCAAATGCCTCCATTTGACCCAAAAAATAAAAGAAAATCAAAATTCATACGAACAAGAATCTTTTTAGAAGGTGAATAATGAAGTACATCTTCAGGGTTGTGCTCTTTATAATAGATTGTACTAATCTAAATTTAAATTAAGTTTGTACATAAAATATGTTCAGCATTGGGTAAAAAATTAACGTCCTTTCAAAGTTGTCTGTAGGAAGATAATTTCTTGAACCCGCTAACTAGCATTATCTTACAGTTAACGACTACAACCTAATAGTTTTCGTGTAATCTCTATTATCTGCTTTTTACATCAATATTACTAGTTATCTTATGTAAAAGTTTATTGGCTTCTTCACTGTTTACAACTTTGATTCATTGTCCTCTTCAGTTTAGTCTGCCACAAACAACTCTGGAAATGGCAACAGTGGAGAAGCTATTGCATATTCCTGAAGATTCTGTCCCTTGTAAAATCCGTGCTAAGCGAGGCTGTGCTACTCATCCACGTAGCATTGCAGAAAGGGTTAGTAAAATTTTCTTTGAAAGAGGGCCCCTAACATATTGTCAGCAAAATGGCCTGCCTCATTTCTGGGTTTAATGTGCATGGTGGAAAATTTGTCTCATTAAAACATTATTGAGGCTTTCCTCTTTGTAGTTTTTCTAACAAATAGAACCTTTACTTTCAAGTATTTTCTGAGTCAACAACGATGCGTGGAACTATACACACGAGTGCCATTTTTCTTTTTCCGTTTGGCTTTTGGGAATTGATGACCATGGGTTCAAGGCACAATGTAGAAGGATTCATGTTTATTTGAGGGGATTCCTCTGCCATGCAAAGTATTTTATTATGTTAATTAAGTATACGAGATCGCACCTCTTCTTGAAATTAAGTTATTTTATAAAGAGAATTAGTCAAACAAATAGTCAGCTTTACGTTATATTTCAGTCTTTTGCAGCCTTTTTCTAAATTAAAAGTTTCATAAGGCAGCCTTCACCATTTAAGTAGTTATGGCTTCCAGTACATATCATCACGTAGTTACTTATGCAGATTTGCTTTTGATTTAAATGTGCAGCTGTGTTCTTCGTATCAAACTAAAGGCAGTTTCTAATTTTGTCAATTGAAATTTTTTGTATATTCAAAGCTTTTACTCTTTCCTAGTGAAAATTTAAAATAGTAAGATCTTCAGGCTATGTATACATTATTCTCTCGAAGTCTATTGCAGCATCTATGTAGCTACAGCTTGGCAGTGATTAGTTTTGACATGTATAACTTTTACGGTGTCAGTGGTGTATTAAAAGCTATATCATATTAGGAAAGCAGTCATTTGTCCGTGTTGTTAAACAATCTCTTCGTGACTTCCTAGTTTGTAATCTAGTACAAGAATTGTGTTATATGTTATGCGTCGGTAGGTAATTTTGTGGGATAAATGTGTTTGCAATTCTTTGGTTTTATACAAGATATGTGCTAATCAAAATCCTTTTACACGGTTATCATTTTTGTATGTATACAGGAGAGAAGAATTAGAATAAGTGGGAAGCTGAAGAAATTACAAGACCTTGTACCTAATATGGATAAGGTAATGGTAATTTCTTCCTTAGTCATGCTATTTGTGCCTGGCAACATTCTTTGGCTATTATTGGTGCTTATTTCTTGCCATCAGTAGCGAGTTTTCAATGCATCCTCAACACTGTTTGAACTTTGTTATATTTTAAGGACAATTGGAATACAACCAGCTGCTTTTGAGTTATGGTTAACTTCGTATTCAAATTAAGATGATGTTGTGTATCTATTAGTCCTTGTTTTAAATTACTAAAGCTTGAATTGAGATTGAACCTTGCAAATAAATAATGAGGTGAGATGAAACTTGGAAAAGCTAAGTCCGATTTGTTTACGTAAACCATTCATTGTTGCATTCATAATGTATCATCAAATCAATTTCTAAGCGGTTAGCTTGTAGCATTGTTTAGAATCAGTATTTTGGTTTTGCTTTTCTTTATTCATTTTTAATTTAAGACTAGTGTGCAATAGGTGCCAAATCCACCCATACCAAAAGTCACGATCAAATTTAAGTTACACCAGTTTGTAATTACAGAGTCGGTTTTGTGTAATTTATATATGATTATTTCTTTGGACATTACTTAATTTTTGGCGTATGGGTCGTGCAATGAGAGAATTATTTCAGGTATACAAATCTCTTGTATAAGTGAGAGTATCTTCACTTGAATTGGGTAAAGCATGCACGTTAATATTACATGATTTATATGTCAAATCAGCGTGTGAAGTATATATTGAAGGTGGCTTGACCTTGTTTGGAAATGTCATTGTAGCAAACAAGCTATGCAGACATGCTGGATTTGGCCGTTCAACATATTAAAGGGCTTCAAAGTCAGGTTCAGGTATGTAAAAGTACCTTAGCATTTGCAGGGTAGAATAGTTTCAATGTCTATGCATATTAAGTAACAAATAAAAAATGTTTCGTATGAATACAGTAACTCTTAAAAATTAATATCTTCCTTGATAGATTGGCACATAACTAATAGAATATAGTAAGTTTATGTGGGCTTATTTTTGTATGGGTTGGGGTTGTGTGTGTACTACACTTGTATCCCCTTGCATTCTTAACCACTTCTGTTTGCGTTTGATATTCAACCTTGGTATCTTGTAATGTTTTCTTATTTTTCCTCTTCCTCCATGAACTTCTCCAATGCACAAAAGAAAATGGAACAGAAAATATATCGGTGAGAATTATTGAAATAAAATTATACAGAGCTCAAATTCTAGCACTTTACATGTTAGTCAAGTACAAGCACAAATTTAATTTGGCCGCAAATATTTAAAAATACAAAAGAATAAGAAAGGATTGGATGCTAAAAATTACACTAATCATTTAATGCAGGTTTGTTTGTGAAAAAATTGATTTTGTTATGCTGTTTTACCTAGATCATATTTTTTATTTCCAGTACCTAAAAAAATAAAATAATTTTTCTCTTTAGTCCAGCTTCATCTACTTTACTAAAACGTGCATAAATTACACCTCCATTCTTGATCTGTTAGTTAGGGACGTGTGAATAGTATTAAATGGCAACAATTGTAATGTCAAGGTTTTTTTTTTTTGGTATACACTTTTATCTTAGCATATAGTAAGCTGGTAGTGATTTATAATATAAATAAATTTTCATATCTTAAAGCATAAGAATAACAAGGTATCAATTCTTAATACCTTTGATGACATCGTCTTTTCATCCTCTTTCAGAAGCTTCACAAAGAAATTGAGAATTGCAGTTGTGGATGCAAACAAAGCACATAATGTGGTTTGTTTTACGAGATTCTATGGCAGAGCAGCGTGCATACAAATTAAAAGTTCTGATGGCAAATGATGAAAACTGATTTTGTACCTTATCCTTACCTACATAAATTAATAATGCAGGAATAGAATATCATAGATTATCAATTCCACAAGTGTACATATATGTTTGTTGTAATCTGGCAGTCTAGAAAAATATTTTTTTTTTTTTCAAGAATCAAGAATTGGCATTTGAAGTTGAGATCGATTTTCCTGTTGCGTTTATTTCTTTTCTTGTTTGGGTACGTTTCGGATAAGGAATTAATAGTTATGTTCAGTCGTCATATTTTTCACAAGAATCGTATATTCTACGTCCACGTTTGCATTGTTGATGATAATGTAATATGATACTTCTTTCTTCCTATACAAATTTCGTTAAGTTTTCCACATAAGATGTTACCTTTGGAAGCTACAGTACAATGTATTCCTCCGAATTTAGTTGATCATCTTGAATATATTTTGATATGCTTGATGATAATTATATTCTTGCCTCTATTCTATAGGAGTGAGCATTTCTTTATTTGGTAGGAAAAGTCATTATATTCCAAATCGTGATTCCGCAAAGACAAAAATAGGCATTCCTTTGTAGAGAAGTGAGAGAGGACTCTATCATCTTGGGTTGGGAAGGGGAACAACCGTGGGAAAATAAAGTTAGCCTTAACCCAGATTAGCCAGTGGGTTAGGGGTCGGGCTCAAAAGCCCAATTAGTAAATAAGTTATTGAAAAATTAGCCCAACTCACCTTAATGAGCATACCGATAGATAAGTTTATTTTGATACCTCTATCTCCTTGTTCGAGCCAACATAAGTTGTTACATTCAGAAGTTACTGGACAACGTATTGATCTTACATTAGTTGAACATCTCAAACTCTTAAAGTACAATTGATATGCTGGAATTCCATGGGAATGAATACTTCTGTTTTGTTAAAAAAAATGACATGAAAGGTCATTTTATTACCCAACGTTGGCTGGTTATTATGATGTTGGAATTCCATAGGAATGAATACCTCTTGATGGCGCCAAATTTTTCAACCAATTTTCTCACCGATTTCAATTCGGTCACGAATATCGGTCCTGATTTTATCATTTTCTTATAGGGTTTTATCATTTTAAAAGTTATATCTACAAACTTAGCTCCAACACTTTTAACTCATTGAATAACACTTTATTTCGCTATTAACTTTTTTAAGTGGTCTATATCATACACATGCTTTACAAAAGTTTATGTAAAAATTTGTGTTATTATACTATAATGCGTTGTTTTATTTACCTACATATTTGCGTTGTTACGAGAAAAATATATAAACTTCTGTTTAGGCGAGGCCATGTACCCAGTATTTCTATTTCTGTAAAAGAGTCTATTACTATCAATTATCAGTTTGAAGACATTTTTTTTCAATCCATACCAACTCAGTCTACAAGTTCAAGTTGAATTATTTTTTCAAAAGAAGAGAAAAAAACTAGTTCGGATCAATTCAAGTCGAGTTGGTGATGAAACCTAAAACCACGTCGTTTAATATTAAAAAAACTTAAAAAGAAAAACTAATCAAATTCATTTGGTTGAGTAGAATTGAAATGTCAAAAACGCACACCCCGACCTAAAGAAATGTTTAGGCCCAAACAAACATACTTTTTGTTTCAAGGAGTCGGGTTAACTAGGTTGGAGGATCAAATCTGCCCAAACATTTTAAATATTATATGACATAATACCATCAATGACGTCAATAACTCGATATAATGCATTTGGTGAAAATTTCATCAAAGAAAGAAAGAAAAATCCCCATGTCAAGAAAGACCCAGGATGAACAGGTTTAAAATGAATTTCATAATTTTTGTTAGTTAGGAGTACTAGGGTTCTTGTAAAGGACTTCTCTCTGTTGGGTTTCCTGCCGGAGCAAAGTAATGAAATAAAATTTCAAATATGAGAAGAATGCATAATATAATCTCTTTAGGGAGGGGTGACAAGTGGATAACATACCATATAAATTCAGCCCCCAAATAACTAGAGTAAATTATTATATTACTTTATCGGCTCACACCATACTCCCTCCACCCTTGCATTGTACAATTGGCCACATCTTTAACTTATTTTTTTTCAACCAAAACTTCATACAACATGTAGCATCTCTGCTCCACCCCCCACCCCCACACATCAACTAGAGTCAATAAAACAAGTCATTATTACCAGCTCAATGGAACGGAAGAAGGAAGAACAAACTGAAACTAGGTAATCATATGCGTCCAAGTAATGCTAGATTGCAAGAAAAGAGGTGAACCAAAATTCTTTGGGTGCTTGAGGAAATTAGAGATTACCATCAAAAGGGTACACAACTAAGATTAACTTATCCAACTTCTCTACTTTCTGGTAAAGCAGTATAATTCTTTAACCATTTATAAGAATGTAGACACTGATATGTGACTGAGTAAGCTAAAATAGCAGCCAAGTAAAAGACAAATAGCAAGAAAGCGCCAAGGCAAAATTTGAACTCCCAACTTATAACAGTTAATAAGGAAGATGCCATACTAGTACACAAGCTGTCACAAGATGATCAGAAAATCATCCTCCATATAAATATCTTAGTAGATACCTTCATCTGCAATAACGAAAACGCAAGAATCAGATAGTGGTTGAGCAGGAGAATTAAGAAGTTGATTACACTAAAACATGCCACAGCTGAATTTGGATTTACAATGATTAAAGTGCAATGAAAAATGAGAAATGCATTGGACCAGTAAAGCGATAATACCATCACCATCATCTGCATCATTATAATCATCTTCATCATCATCAAAATATTCATTCTGCAAGATTTTAATTGAGTTAGAAACTTAAGTTTTGTAGTTTCTCGTTTCTAACATGAAAACCAAAACACACTGCTTTCACAAGCATATGCTTCATATCGTAAAACAAATCATACCACACCCACAACTGAAGAGAAAAAGAGGGAAAATAATGAAATAACTCTTCAAACTACTACCATCAGCCCCAAACTACTGAAAAATGCCATGAAGTGACACATCAATCCCCATATGCCCCCATTATGTCAAATTAAGCAGCTTGTGAAATCCAATTTTACAAACAAATTCCATTGAATGCTGAAATAAGTTTCTACTGCCATCTGATACCACAGGAAGGTTGTGTACGTGTAACATTTGAACAACAAATGTGAAGTTCCATATAGCATCCACATCAAAAATTTCAAAGAACCTCACAAAGCTCGAAGCAAGAAAAAGATAGACCAAAACCTTGGGGTTTTCATTTTCTAATTTTCTTTTTCTTCCCTACTCTTTTCTCTCTTTCCATTTTTTATTTTTGTTTTGAGGGTCAGTGGGAACCGAGCGGAGAGCTAATGAATCATCAGTTGGGAGTTTCAGGACCTTGCCTCATCACAAAGCCCACATTGGCAAGGTTATTTATGTTAATGAGACACTTAAATTCTCCAACAAAACAAAGGGGGAAAGATGATATACTGCTTAGCTATGAAACTTGTCACCACTATCAACCTAATAGGTGTTCCCAGTATATCTATTTTCAAATTTTAAAGGTCATGCTCAACAAACCCCTTGACACAGTTTAACTAACAACAGTTTCAACTTGGACATGGAAAACCATAAATGCAAGCATTTCAAAGTCCATGCTGGCTAAATTTAAACCTTCTTTATATTTGACTTCAATTTGAAATTTTTGTGAATGCAATGTATTATTTAATCAAGGAGAGCACCAACTTGAATCAAAGAATGGCAAAATTAAAACATCAAAGTAGAGGTTACTGTGGAACCTGATTATAATCATCATCACTAAAATCTTCTTCACCCTCTTCATCTTCTGCATTTTCATCTTCATCTTCATTGTCTCCATCTTTCTTTTCCTTTTCACCTTTATCCTCTTGGCCCTGCAGGTGAAAGAATCATCAACATAAAATTTCACTCGACAAGTGAAAAAATCAACACTATGAATTGAAAAGGCAAATATAATATTCTTTTCGACAAAATGCACTTTTACTCCCAAAAACTAATGATCTAGGGCTCAATGCTCCTTAAATTTTACATTGTAACAATATACTCCCCCAGCAGGTCCTAATTTTAAAGAATTCATTTCCGCAGCAGCAATGTGAATGAAATCAATATAATCTGTAGTCGCGCTGCCAATTTCTAATTGATCTAACCATAAATTTAAATAGTCCAGGGTAAGTAATCAGAAGATAAAAGGTACAGCCTTAATAACTTCACTCGTACAAATTACTGTCAGAATAGTTAGTGGTGGCGGTGGAAGTGGCAATGATAGTGGGGGCAGCGGTGTTAACAACGCTGGCGGCAACAGCAGTGGAAGCAATAATGGTGGTGGCACTGGTGTTAACAACAATGGCGATGTTGGTAGAGAGTGGCAAAGGTGGTGGTAGTGGTGGCGACGATATAATGGCAGTTGCGATGGAGAAGACAGCATAGATGGTTGTTGAAATATCAAACTGAGGTGACTGTAACTTATTACATCACATATGTGTGGGTTAGAGAGTGCATCTTATTAATTCTTGCTTCTTAGAATTAGAATTCTTAGGATCTAGGTTAACAATTGAGAAGAGCTTTATTTAGTTATATTTCAATTCCTTGGAAATGTTATTAGGAATTAGGGTTCTAAATTTAAAAGGTATACTAAACCTGAAATTTGGAATTGGAGGTTTCAATTCCAATTCCAAGGTTCAATTCCAAGTGCCATACGGGGCCTTGAAGAATTCAGAAAGTCCATGATATCCCCCACCCAGTAACAATATATATTGAACTTACACCAAATTAAATATGGAATCCATAAATGAATTGACTGTAAGTGTTACCACTGTCTTGATACCATGAAAAAATATAGGCAACAATTGTAAGCATAGGTGCTCTACCTGGACCTTCTTCTCAAGCTGTTCAAAGAAATCTAGTGTCTTCATCTCTGTCACACAAACATCTTAAATCAGTCTAAAGAAAAATCTGAAGGCTTTAAGATGGATTCTAAGTAAACAAGGATCCGCCTCATAAACATGGATAATATCCCCATGTAAGTTCCACAAAATATTTCAATCCAATAAAAAACAGTTTCAGCAGCAGAAGCTCTCAAAAAAATTTATATAATAATATTACATTCAAGAATGGTGAAACCATATGTACATATACTGCTAAGCAGTACAACATATATGTGATTCTTAAGTAGTGAAAATTTCAAAAAGTTATTTAAAGAGAGTGGGATCAATTTGAACTAGGAAATCATCAAACCTGACTCTGGGTTCCACCGAAATCGTTTTCGGCTTGGCATTCGCCTAGATGTACCTGAAAATACCAATTTAAGATCAAATCATTCGTTAACAGGAACCTAAAATGCATAATGAAAAGCAGAAGGTTTTTAATAAATGACATAGCCACTGCCCTGAAAACATTTTCCATAATTCTCACCTTGAACCAACTCCTTAGGAAAATCATTGAACACTAAAACCTGTGACAGAGAATCACGAGTAAACATGGTCTTCTTCTTGTCATAAAATCTTGCTACATGCATCCTTTGGCTCTCTGACAATAGAACAAGAAAACTAATATACATCAATGAGTTTAACACAAGAAAAGCTAGTATTCCATGATTCATATAACTAGAGCTTTAAAATCAATCAAAATTCTCTCAAATCCAAATAAATTATTATATATGCCAGAGATTTTTGGGGGGAAATAGTGCTGTTACATGATTCATTAAAAGCACACAGAACTATGTGCTAATAAGCTCACACGTGACAAAAGACAAGAATATAATTGTGTATCATTGTCAAAGACTTTGGTATTACCTTTTTTTTAATTTTTATTTGTTTTTTTGACATCCCATGATATATATCATGTAAATTGTAAAGACAAGTTAACGCTTACCCTTTAAGGTTGTCTCCTCCAGAAGATAAGGAGAGGCCTTCCAATAATTCTGAAGCTTATTACTCCAGTTAAGCAACCTTTTCACATTGACATCAATATCATTGACTTTGACATCAGGCAAATTAACATCCTGCAGCATCATATTGGCAATCATGAGCTATCACACAACCTATGCAACGTATATATATGTATACCCAAAAAAAGAAACTTAGTAACATTAAAGTGAACTATCCCATAGACAATCACCTCCCACTAATTATACAATATCTAACTCAATGGAGCAGGGAACAAGCAGGAGAAAGTTGTCTTTCATTTTAATTTTTCGCAACGGACAGCCTTGTGACCTGGTGGTCACAGG
This sequence comes from Styphnolobium japonicum, assembly GCA_023212625.1. NCBI lineage: Eukaryota > Viridiplantae > Streptophyta > Magnoliopsida > Fabales > Fabaceae > Styphnolobium > Styphnolobium japonicum. Next base: position 5,912,399 of record JALBWW010000002.1, on the reverse strand, counting down.
TTCTAGTTGTGGAAACAACCTTTCCGCTCACAGGGGTTAAGGTTGCGTACATCTGACCTTCCCAGACCCGAAAATGGTGGGAGCCTCATGCACTGGGCCGCCCTGTATATCTACTGGAACATCCCCTCAGTTTCATTTAGAATGTACTTCAGTCCACAGTCTTGCCAGGTTCTGAAGTTCAATTATGTTCTTCAAGTAAGGAAATCATTTTAAGGTTTTAATAAACAAGTTAAGAAGATTTTGCATAGTCCATTCCACAAATCATTTATAATAGAGAACCTTACATTTGAACAATTATCAAAGTAACGGACACAAATTATTTGTTTGGTCAAAGGAGGTCCACTAAGCCTATTATTAGACTACCCCTTTCTCATCAACCTTCCAGCCCAAGTGGAAGTGAACGTTCATCCACAATGAAATTTAGTCAAACAACAGAATCAAGAGTTAATAAGACAGTCCTGATCTACCTAAGTTCAATTGCTGTTTCAGATAGAGAATGAATCCAATGTACACAACACCATAGGTTACACAAGGGTATGGAGAAAATGAATGAAACTATGGATAGATCTAGTTACCTCAGGAAAAAGCACAAATGGCACTTGACTGGCACGTATGTAGCCTCCGGAGGAGCCTCGTCCTCCTCGTCCACGTCCACGTCCTCTGCTTGCCATCTCTATTGGTGAGATATCAGCTATCAATACACAAGAAGAATTTGAACTGCAAACCCAAACTGGGCATTTCATCAAGCGGCTCGAAAGCATTTTGTTAAATGGATAAGGACATATGAAAATGGAATCAAGCAGAATTTAGTGGCGAATTAAAAAAAATAAAAATAAAAAATTGATCAACATCCCAATGCAAAGCAACCAAAATAGAAATATGCTAATGGTCTGAAAGCACATAAAGATATTGAAATGAAAGTAGTTAGGGGTATGAAAACACTTATATCGCAAAAGGCAAGAAACAAAGCAAATTTGAACTGCAACTCAAGTAGGTCAATGAACGCAAGAAGTAAATCAAGACAGCGATAATATTGCATTTGAAATTCAAACACACAAGTCAGGCCAAAGCATAAACTCAAAATATGATAGATGATTGACCTTAGAATTAGAGGAACTTTGATGTTGAGACAGAAATCCAATGTTCACTCACCGTTAGAGATCAGAGATGCTGGGGCAGGGGATGAGTTCACTGCCTGTCTGTGCTTGTGGTGAGGCCTTGAAGGGTGGAGACCCTAGCTATGGGCTGGGCTGGGCTGAAACTGAGATCGTGCTGAGCCGCTGGTGGGGGCAGGGCGTTGCTCGCTTGAGGCACCGTGAGAGAAATAAGTCCAACAGCGTGAGAGAAGACAAACGGATTTTCAGTGGTTTTTTGACCGGGTTGACCCGTGAGCCTAATGTGCAGTTAAAAAGAAACTCACAAAATTTATTAGGCAGTAAAAGTTATAATCACTTAAAATAAGCAAGTAGTTACAAATAAAAGTTTAAAACTACCAATCTCGACATATCTAAACACAAATTAATAAAATTTTAGAATTTAATTTCAAAACTATAAATGAGTGACATGTGACATTTGTCCAAATTACATAAAATTTTATATAATAATATATATATAATTGAATTACCTTGAGGGAATAGCTTGAACGTTAAAACCCCACGTGGCAATTGATTACTGCAAATCGGATTGATTGTAAACTTGTTTTATTTCCTTCGTGCAGTGATGAGAAATGAGAAATGAGAACTGAAAATAATAACAACAGATACATTAAGGAAAGGAAACAAGAGAAATAGTGAACTCCAAGATTCCATCAGTACAACTGAATTGAAGTTGCAGAAGCTACGAAATAATGAAGAAGCCATGTACCAAAAAAATAAATAAAAAAAAAAATAATGAAGAAGCCTACCACAATCCAAAAGAAATGCATTATGTCACATCTCATAAATACTAAAAAACAAAGGGAGTGAAATTTTATTTATATATATATATATATATAAAGTATGTCACATCATGTATATTATGTAAGCAACCAACTTACCGAATATGAATCCTTGTATAGCATTGTAACAAGAGCAAAGAAAAAAAGTTGCATTCTTTCAATTATATATGTTACTATATAGCATTCCATATAAGTTCTCAAGGTGCAACAATGAAGCCCCTTGCATTTCAATTCAAAGTGAAGCTATTACGCGCATATATGCGCCAGATCAATTTTACAGAGGTAACCAATTCTGCTTCAACCAAAACAACTATAATTCATTCCTTTAAATAACTACGGAAACCAATTTTACTTCAAGCCGCCACTAATACTATTACTGACCTTGCAACTAGCCAACTACTCATCTAATACTTTGAAGTCTAAACTGCATGTGAATGAAAAAACCATCCATTATGGTGCAGTCATAATTCATTCTTGAAATATGTGTAGCTCATTGTACTGTCACAACCGATAGAAAGAAAATAGGAGATAAAGGTAGGAGACAAGTGAACAATGTTAATTGCCTAAAACTGTTGCCTATTTATGGTAAAAAAAATCTAGATACCAGAATGGCATGCCAAAAGCAACAAAATAAATTGAGATCACCTATAGCTCCATTCCTGAATGACATATAAAGTTAACCTCTTTCTAACAAAAGGATCACGTAGATTCCATTCAGTTCAAATTATTACTCAAATATGTAATAAGGCTCAAACTATTACGCCATAAATTTAGGAGGAAAAAAATGACATATTGAAGTTCATAGGTAAAACCAATATTGAATTTAGAAAGTATGAGCATTTATAATGAACATTATATGGTGATGAGTATTTATATAATAGCATATGGATTTTTGTACCTAAGGCTGTCAGACGGGTCAGCCTGGCTCGCTTAGGCCACCCGCGACGAGCCGCGGATTAAATGGGACTGTCAAAACTGCTCGTGTTTAAACAGGTTACAAATCAGTTTTCCTGACTCTCTCGTATCAACTCGCGGGCCTCAACGGGCCATCCCGTGAAATTGAATTTTTCTTTACATATAAATTCTTTTTTAAAAAAATTTAATAAAAATGGATTGAAACATATATCAGTAACATGTATTACTCGTTAAATGCCCAAATCAGTAATTAGTAATTACATATCATTAATGCAAACAACCAATCAAAATGCCCAAATCAAAGTAATAATTAAATGCTCACATCAAAATTATAATGCAGTAGATTGTCATTGGTAGGCACTTGAAAATAAATCATGCACAGTCCAAAAACAAGGTTAGATTTCTTATTCTTCTGTTGAGATGAGAACCCAATTTAAAAGGAAATTTCAGTTTTTGCTAATATATGGTATAATTTTAAGTTTTGGTGGATGAGACTGTTCTGGTCTTCAACAGAGATTTCAAGAGATTGTAAACATCAACCCAAAATCAGAGAACTGACCAGATCACTCTTCGGAGAATCTCAATCGAAAAACAGTACATAACCCAAATCCAAAATGCCCAGATCTTTGAACTTACCTAAAAAACGGAGAACCTACTTCGCTGCAAGCATCGCTGCTCGCCGTCGCTGGTGGTAGTTGGTCAGCATGGTGAAGCCTAACGCTAGTGGTTACTGGTCAGCGCTATGTTGGTGAGTTGCTGGTTCAGCCATTGCAAGCGTCAATACTGGTGGTTATAGTTGGCCTGGCTGCTGCCTCACTTCTGTTCTGCATTCAACGGCCTTCTTGTCTTGCTTGAGGATTTAGGAAGGTGACTGGCTTACTGCTGAGTGCTGAGCGCTAGCGATGCTGGTGGGACCTTAGGGTCATGGTTCAATTGGTTCAACTGGTCGAACCGGTGGTTGAACCGGATACTAATAAAAAAATTAAAAATAATAATAACTGTCATCATATAACTTATTTCCATAAAGAAAAAAAAAATCACTTAATGGATTAATCATAATTCAAAGTTTCAAGTTCAAACAACTAAATTACCAAACATAACACATTCATATCATAATTTACAAGCCAAATACATGAAGATAGAGAACAAATTCAAGTCTTTAAAACAGTAGTTCAAAGTTCAAACAACCAAACAACAAATCATAATTCATTTATGACTTGTCAAACATTGGCACATCTTGGTTCAACCAAGCATGAGTCTCTCCACGTAGTTGGCATATTGTTGCTGATTGATCAACAAAATTCGAAGTTGACATGGTCTACAATGAATAAAACACACAATAGTTAATTAACCAATTAATTTATGCAGTAACTCCATATTAGTTTATCCATTCATAGAACCAAAATGGACAAGCAAAAAGCTCAATTTTGTTGTGCCAAAAGCCTACTTATCAACCAACAGGAGTTTTTCAACTATTATTAACTCCTTAATTTAACCTACCCATCTCATAGTCTCATACCAAAGCAGCGAATTTATGCACCTACCTCACCCACAAATCCACAACATCACATTTACATAGTAACCGAATAAGATTAATTAATTTAATTTTACTCCAGAAAAAACCAATTACATCATAATGTATAAACCGGTTGAGTTGACCCAATGGAACCAGAGTCAGGGCTTGACATTTGCATATAGACAAACACAAAACAAGAGAAATAACAAGCAATCAAGCCTTTAGCAGAAAAAATATGGAAAGAAAGCAAATGAAACTAAGTATGCCGAACCGCTGAAGCATAAATCTTACCTTGGCTCAAAATGAAGCACGGTGGCGCGACGGCACGGACGACCCTGGCCAAGCTTGGATGGTGGCGCGACGGCACGGACCGGACGACCCTGTGATCTGAGATCTGCGAGCGGGGAAGATGAACGACGATCTGTCAGCGAAGTGAGCGAACGACGATCCTGAGCTGCCGTGGAGGCCGTCGTTCAAAGCTGCGAACGGCGTGAGGATGGAGTGCGAACGGCAACTGCGAACCCAAAGAGAAAGAATGGAGTGAGAGGCTGAGCCGCTGAGGATGAGAACCGAGAAGAAAAGAATCAAAAGATAAAGAAAACAAAAAACAAAGGGAATTTTCAAAAAAAAAGAAACGGCCGGTTACTAAAAACCGGTTCCGGTTCATCCGAGGCATCAGTTCACGCAGGTTCAACCCGATTCGAATGATTTTTCAGTGGGTTAACATCTGAAACAGTTTTTTGGGCTAACCAGACCAACCAGGCACCGCGTCATGGTCCAACTAGTTGGACCGCCTGGTCCAGTCCGATTTTATAAACATTGGTATGGATATTGGTAGGTTTTTGTTTTAGTTTGGTTTGGACTTTCGACTTTCGACTTTGGAGCTGGCCTCAATGTATTTGTGTTATTGTACACTGCACTGCGGTTTTTTTTTTTTTAAAGGAGTATTTAATTAATTTTAAAATTTTAAAATTGAAAAAAAATGGTACAAACAAATTTTTAAAAAATATGAGGGCGACTCATGAGATTAGTTAGTTTAACTCGCAGATTAAACGAGTTGAGTCAAAATTATTCGTATTTTTACGGATCACTAATTTTGAAGTCCAACTTACATAATTTATACGAGTAAACGAGCTAGTCTGACGAGTTTTACCCATTTTGACGGCCCTATTTGTACTCAATCCTAATGTGGTGAATTTTTTATTTTAAAATAACTCTCTAAATTAGGGGTGTTCATGAGTCGAGTTGAATATAACCCTGATCCCAACCCGAAGTTTTAATTATGTCAATTTTCATGGCCTACATCCAATCATATTGAGGTATGAGTTGAGCCGGGTCAACACAATTAAAATACATAAAATATTATTTTTGATGTTTTGATTATGTCCTCTCTATTTGTATAAATTTACTTGTATCTACTATTTTTTGCTCATATCAAAATCCAATCTAATTGATAATTACATAACAAATAGAGGACATAATAACTAAAATTATGGAGAGTCACAACATTTAATCAATGTATAACATTTAGAAAAATATCATAATAATATATAGGAGAAAATTTTGAAAAATTATAATTTATTTAATACCATGGCCAGTTAGGGTGCCTCGAAGAGTAACCCAAACCCGACCTGAAAAATACATCAAATCTAAAAGAAAGGCCTGAACCAGACCCAAACACTTCGGGTCGAGGCGGGTCTTGTACTCTGAATTACATAAAGTGGCAAGCTACAATTGGTTGGGTAGAATCCTACGTGGTGATGAACAGGACTCAATAATTTCTCCGCCAATAACATTAACAAGGGGCCAGCAACCGTGGTAGACATGAAAGGCCAAACGCTCATCTCACGGTGATGGCGTGTTGGCCCTGAAGGTGGACGGAGCTCACCAATTTGCAATGCCCCAAAAAGAAAACCATTTCAATCTCCTTTTGCTCATGAATCCCTTTCTTTACTATCGCTAACCCCTCATTTCCATATTCAGTTGTGTTGTGCCCAATGGCAATGGAGGTGTCAAGGCTCAGAAATTTGAGATGCATCAGCATCATTTTTGGAGTTTCAAACTTGTTGGTTGTTCCCGGGTCTATGATCATCGTTTCATGTTCCCTTTCATGGTTGTATCTTTAGCCACTTTTGTTAGAATTTTGGTCATCATACAAACCGAAAATGCCCAAGCAGCTAATGTCAGGGTCATTCTTGAGTCTCCGTCGAATAGCACCAATGTTGTTGATGCAATCATACACCTCAAGAAATAGGTAATCTTTAGAAGCTACAAATTTAATAAGGAATAATAATTTTTAATGGCATATATAGTGTCTTTTTCTTTTCTTGTTTCAATTAAAATGAATGATCAACAGTTTGAATTCTGATTGATCCTATCATATAATGCTAAATTGAAATTGTTCTTAATTGAGATTGGAGACTTGTGCTTGACATTTTATTGGATATATATAATATAAATATGAACTAAACATTTTTTTTAATTATTTTCTAGGGACCAATTGGCTATTTCAGGGCCTTGGGGGCAAGTATTATTTTATCCAAGTTCTACTTTGAAAAAGTTTAATGCTTATCTGGTTGATTACCTATAAGTATTGCATTAAAAGCTTAACAAATTGGGGCTATATATATAAATGCTGACACCGTCAATTGTAACTCTTATGAGGGTTAAGTGCATGTGGCTAATGTGTCCCTTGACTGTGGGCAAATGATATCAGAGCAATTAACTTAACTGGCTTTATTAGCCAAGCTGGGGCATATGCTAGATTTCTATTGAGAAGCTAGAACTAAGGACACTTGTTTCAGTGTGGTGATAATGTAGGTCAATTGGGTTCAATTATAAAACTATATTGATTATAAATTTTTCTTGATACGAAATAAGCTGATTCATTCACCTATTAAGTCTTTTTTAAATCATTTTACATTAGTTATTTTTGTAAAATGAAAATGAGGAAGAAGGAAATGATGAAAGCTAAGGTTTCATTGACTTTGAATTTGTATATATACAAAGTATTAGATAATAAGATAAGCTAAGAATAACTACTCTAAGTATATCTTAACAACGATATATTGATAGCAACAAAGCACAAAAGATAAAGATAAAACCAAATATATCCGATTATATCTTTTAACAATTTTTTTTAAAAAAATATAATTATTGTTATTGACTTGGTTTACTCTCGCACTTAGACTTGAAATTGGTCCCATGAACTCGCAAGTCAAGAAAATAAATAAATCAAGAAAAATTTGTTCTTTGCTCTTCACTAAAATCCAAGTTGCTTCAACTGTGTCTTTTTTTTAATAATGTTGTAAACAGTATTAAATACATATCTTATTTGACGTACACATGAAATGTTGTATTCTTTTTTCTTACAAAGATATTTTTATATTATTTAAATGTGAGACTAATATCATTTATGTATTGAGACTTTCTCTCCTTATAAATACTTTTTTGCACACTCAAATTCTTAACATTACATAAATCCATCAATTGAAATTAAATTTATTTATCATTTAAGCATCCCCTCCAGTGAAATGTTGTAGTAAGAATTAAAGAAAATGAGTTCAAACTGATGATGATATCGTGTTGTTCTGGTTGAGACACATAATTAAATAAGGATTGAATTTTCCCTCATAATTGTTTATTGTGGGGTCCATATATATCTCCATATCCACATATGGTGACCTACCTAAAGTATTCCCTTGAGTGAATCCATCTCGCATCATTTGTCATAAAGCAGCCATGACACATAATAATAGGTGGAAATATTCCGTTATGGGACGACGCAAAGATGTATCTATATGCTTAATGCTTTCGAACAATTTATCTTTTCCTGCTAACATGCCATCCTACCCCCACTTTCATTACTCGTCTTTTCAGCCTCACGGGCATTCTTGTCAATCCACTAATCTGACTAGTAAATAAAATCACGCGGTCTTGACCTCTTTTGCGAGTCAATTAACACGGTTTTGGTTCATTGAACTCAGCAAGCAACTCCCATAGTTCATTTGTCGACTATAGCAAGTCCTACATTTTCCGGCTCCCACCTCGTTGAAGCCTATTTTGGGTTCAATTCTTATTCATGGTGTTCCCTTCATTTTCGCTTTCTCTTTTGTAGGTAGATCAGCTGCCGATATATCATGTTTAGGGCAAAAGAAATAAAAGAAAAGGAGATGAAGGGCTAATATATTAATACTTTTATATTATCTTCTCTATATAGGGAACAAGCTCCTTAATCTTCTCGATTCTTGTTTTTCTATAGGGCGAATACATATATACACACAGCCAGTGTGTGTTGTTAAGATATTAAGCAGCATGGAAGGAGAAAGAAGGAAGAGAAAATTAGAGAATGAAGAAGAAAATGAGGAACAGAATATGGAAAAGTTCTTTGCCTTGTTAAAGAACACAAAATATGAACGCGATCTGCTCTCTAAGGAGGAAACAAACAAGAAGGTTGAGGAAGAGAAGGCGAAGGGTATTTGGAATCCAACGTTTCAACCGGAAGATTTCATTGATTATGGAGAATCCGGAAGGAGTAATATTTCAACTCCACATGCAGGTCCTTCGGAAAAGGAGAAAGAGGTGGTGGAGAAAGAATATTTGCAAGAAGCAACCGCAGCAGTAGCGGCGCCGGCAGCCGAAAATGAAGATAAAGAGAAAGCAAGTGATCATTTAGACTTAAATCTTTCTTTATAATAATACCATATGATGGTTGGGCTATTGACCATATTGTCTTATTAATCCAGTTTTCATTTCTACTTCGTTATTATTATTATTAACTAAAAACTGTGAACGAGAAGCTTCGTAGTCTTGACCGAAAAATGCATTGGGTACAAATCTTATCCAGTATGATGATTTCAGTAAGATTCAAACTAGAAATTCATCTCTAAAAATCGCAAGCGCTACCATTTAGCCCAACTACTTGGTATTGCTACTTCATGATTGACTATATAATTGTTGTACATTGGAAAAGAGCCTTCAAGCTTCGTAAATTGCGGTGACAGATTTTTCATGTGCTTATTAATCTGGAATCTGGACTGCATGCTTAGACTTTGGAAGCATTTCAAATTTGTGTGTCATTTCTAAGGAATATTGTAGCCTAAAAAAATGCCCAAAGGTAGTGTATTGGTTTGCTTTTTTATTTTTGTTGTTCACTTATATTGCAATATTTAATGGGCAAAAATTAAAATAGAACTTGCATGGTTCACTGGTACAAAACTAACGTTAGATTATTACCGGTTCACATCAGTAGTTTAAAACTTAAAAAGCAAAAGATGATTTGGAGATAGAACTAAACTGGTTTACCTCTACAACTGGCTGACTGTTTTAGATCCATACTTCCATGAAGGGACCGGCATCATAAAATCTTTTCTGCATTTGTGGGGATAATGACTTGCTAAATTATTCCTTAGATATTTTTTTTCTAATTATGTCAACTTTATTTTTTGGTCAAATGGCTAATTATTACAGGTTACAATATAACAATTAAATGAGGATAATTAGCTCCAGCCCCAAATGAAAGTGAGTTGGTTCTGAAATGAGCTTGCTGCTGACTCTTATTATACTTCCATATATTTCACAGTATGAGTCTTAAAAGTAATGACCGAGTAATGATAATCGCATGGCATGGGTGATGCACTGCCATGAACATAGGGGGCCTAGTTCGGAAGCCTACAAACCAACTAGGCCCCAGTTGAAGCTAAGGTTCTTTGTATTCTTATACTAAGTGGGAACTGGAAAAACATATAACCCGCAAGCAACTCGCGACATACGCTGAACTTGGAAGTGAATCACGATAATGCATAGATGGGGCATCGGATGAAATTATGTTGAATTGAAGGGAGAGAGGAACAATAATAATAATAATAATCTATTATTTATTAATAAAAGGACTGCTCCTAATGTTACATGGGAGTCCTGATTCAAATTCAATAAAAATCTTTTCCGCTTAAATTCTAATTTGTACGATGCCTATTGTAAAGTTTTCCGAAATATTTCTTCATTCAGTGAGATTTTAAATTTTGCCACGTGTACGGCAAAAAGCATCTAACTCAATTGTCTTTTTTCCTTTCATAGCTTCTGCCACAACATATAATTTATAGCGTAAAAAAGGATAGCACGTGGCTTTGTTACCATCCCCTACTAGATTGTCATAATACCATACACTTGGAAAAATTCCTTCTTGAGTCAGCATTTTTCTTCTTTTATTTTTTTAAAAGAATGATGGCTAAAATTTATGAAATCTTAATCATGTGATTTTCTTTAAATTTTTACAAATTTTAGGAAATATCATAATAAAAAATATCATTGAATAGGTAGATAACCTATATACAATTTCTTAAGTTAGTTGGTCAAATTTTGTTAATCTATTTTGATAATAATATATAAATATTTAAAAAATTATATATACTGATTTTTTTTATTATAGAGTACATACTGATTTAAAATGAATTTGATCTTTTTAAAATCTTTATGAAGATTTGGGGTTCTTTGTAAAATTTATAAAGGGATTTAGAGGATTGACATAAAATAATTTTTTAATAAAAATCAAAATTATCTAAAACATAGAATAAGTAAATATGCATCAAATATTAAGTTAAAATTACATTTTTATAAGAATAAAGAAATAATGAAAACACACAATTATAAAAATATAAAAAGATAAAAAAAAAATCATCAAATTTACGGAGGCATAAAATGACATTAATAAAAAGACTGCATCTATTTGTCACATGACAATCAAGGGTTGCAATTAATCAGAAAATCTTCCCTCTCTTTTTCACTTCTATTGTTGCCTCTGCGTGGTCTTGTTTGTTCCACTTGAAAGTTGGATATTTCATTCCTATTTGTACGTGGGCTCGGACTCTTCAGATATTTTCTTTTTGCCTTTGATAAAAAGTATTTTATCTTTGTCACGTGGCTTCTATGCCAATCCTATAGCATGTTTTTAGAATTAAAATATTGTTAAAAAATTTTACATTATTAGGATAAAAATTTTACACTAAGAGCTTAATTAAATTAAACTCATTATTAAAAATGTAAAAAATAATGAAAAAATATATAAAATTTAAAATAAAAAATATTTCATAAAACTTACAGAAGTATATATTAGAATTAAATATGTATAAAATATCAAATTAAAATTATATTATTAAAAGTATGAAGCATTCATAAAAATACATATATAATGAAAAATATTAAATATACAAGAAATAAAGAGTCAAAAATCCTATAAAATTTACGGGAGGTTACACCAACAACAATAATAATAATAATAATAATAATAATAATAATAATAATAATAATAATAGTAGTAGTAGTAGTAGTAGTAGTAGTAGTAGTAATAATAGTAATAGTACTAGTACTACATTCTAGGGGCAAATTAACATTCATCCTGGTCATCGTCCTGTCGGCGATGTTAACATAAAATAGACCATGATGATTGAGGTAACACTTCAACAGATTCAAGTCAATTTTGTTTCAATTATCAAACTTGTATTTTTATATTAGGAGTATAACTCTTATATATTACTACTAATTGAGGATTAATTAAGTTAATAATTAAGTTTGTTCTTACAAAATAGAACCTAGTAAGTTTAAATTTCATTAAAAGTCACTTTGATTAAAAAATAACAAAAAATATTATATTTTAAATTATTATCCATATATTAGTCACATAAAAAACTTAAATGGTTTAACTTGTGAAGATATACAAAGTGCCACTTAACCTAAAACGCTAATTAAAATGATTGATAAACAAAAAAAAATCACTTATCACTATACTCAATACTTTGTTGGTAGTGGCCTAATTTTACTATGGGTTTTATGCTATAACTTAGAACGGAAAGACAAAGATCCATAGAGATAAGGAGAGCAAGAATTTTATGGAACACAAAAGGAAAGAAACAAAGAAATTAGAAAAATGATATTCCTACATTACGAAATACAGTGGGCTATTGGCAAACTTATTTTTCTATCCACACTTTTCTATAATTATTTTAAAGTTCAAATTTCTAAATTACTCTTAACTAAATATTAGTAGTCTTATTTTTAAGTTGTTAAGCTTTGAGGGTTTTTTTATGATTTCAAAATAATTTTACTCTAACATATTAATAAAATACTTCTAAAAGTATATTAATAAAATATGATATTACTATAATTTATGTTATTGTAAAAGAAAAATATAAAAGTCTGAGTTATATTCTTAAATATTGGCTTATCTATTTGATTTTTCTCAATATGTATATATATACACACACACATATATATATATCCCTATTTAACTCTATTTAGAGAAAAATTATAAGTCAAATTTAATTCTTAACTTACGAAATGTTTATTAATACAAAAATCATCAATAATTGATTTAATAATTAATTTTAATATCAACTGGAATTAAATTAGCATGTTAATATTTGGAGTCTAAATATTATTTGATAATGTTGCATAATATGTCCTCGTTGAGAATTTTTTTATAGTATTTGAAATAATCCAATTACATAGAAGTTTGTCATTTTTTAACCTAATAATTTTTATAATAATTGTCAAAATCAAATCAAGCTAAATATTGATAATTTCAACATAACCTTTTTTAAAATGTTTTAAAAGAATTTTTTACTTGATGTTGTGAAAGTGTTTTAAATTGTATTTTATTGTAATAATGAAAAAGTGTTTGATGCGTGTATTTTAAAAATAATAAAAATTGTTATAATTAAAAGTAAGCATCTTTTATAAATGGAAAATGATAAATAGCACGAAGTTTTTTTTTTCACGAAATAAATTGCGAATGACATCAATAACCGTACAGAAGTGATAAATAGTACAAAAACATTTATCATTAAAAACCTTACGAATTCAATAGCACCCTACATCATGGGTTTTTATTTTTTATATAACTTTTAATTGTTAAGTAAAAGAGTAAAATGCATGAGCCGCGTCATTCATGTTAAGTTTTGTAGAATTGATTTCATACCAAATAGCGATGCTCATAACTGTATTTCTCTTTACAAGAGACATAAATTAACTGTTGTGAGTCTGATGAAAGAGGTTAAGGCTGAAAATAACATTGTCACATCATTTATAGCATTTCATGAAAATAATTTTCTAGTGAAATAGCAATATTCTGAAATGAATATATAATCCTTTTAGTGACCGTTAAAATAATATTTTTTCAATTATTAAAAATAAAATAATATTCTACTGATAAACAATATTAAAATTTATTTGTGATGTTATGAAGAATAATATTATCTTATAACTAATATTGAAATAACTATTGTCATATCGATCTTATCCTAAAATGAACAAAAATAAAGTTAGAAAGAAGTTGGAACTAATAAGAAATATGGATAGACAAATATGCATGAATAAAAACAAGCTTGACTTCTTAAAAGGAAACCACTTATGGGTAATTGAAGAAATAAAATTAAAAAGTAGTTTATAAGAGAGTCTTGATAGATAAATATGAATGTCAATAACCCTACCCCCTACCTTGACTTTAATTATTGATTTTGATAAAAGTAATAAATAATATAAATGATATTTTATAATAAAATAATGAATTTAATTTTGATTAATGTAATTTTTTTTAATATTACTTAATTATGCATTGACACATCATTAAAAAAATTTAGTCATAACAATAACTACTTAAAATGTTAATTTTTTTTAATAATATATCAATACATAATTAAATAATAACATACAAAATTTCACACTAACGATATATCAAAATTAAACTCTAAAATAATATATGTGAAAGAAGATATAAGGATGTACATTTAATAAAGAATTTAATTTTGATTAATGTAACTACAAAATAATATAATCAAATTCTTTTAATAATGTAATAATACATAACTAAAAGATAATTTTTACACTAAAATTAAATCAAAATTAAACCCTTTAGGGAAATCCATTTTTTCAGTTCATGTCGTTAACATTTGATCAATATAAATTATTGTTTTCATATATTTTTCATAATTATGGCATAGCCAAAAAGGTGAATCATCAGTTTTACGTAATACATCATACATCGCTGTTGGCAAATAAAAGAACAATGTCTGGCAACATGGGCCAGTTTTTCAGCCCAATTGCATGCCCCTAGCTTTTAGCATGGGCGCGAGCGTGGCTAAATGACAAATCCGTTCTTGAAGAAACACAGAAATGGTCAGACAGTAATTCATGCAAAATGAATTAACTGTAGGTTCACTGCTTTGCACCTTCATAACGTACATGAACATGATACTCAGTGGCGGCAGAAGAAATCAAAAGGTATCCGTGGTGTGGAATAAGTCGTGGAAAGTATCCTAGAAGCTATCAACGTATTGGCAGCCTCAGTATGATGGATGCCATCCCAATTCACATACCGAGATCCTTCGTCACAAACCTGATAGCCAGGTTGACCACATGTCACCCTTGCGTCAAAATTGTAAGGAGGCCCGCCATAGCCGCAGCATACCATCAAAGGATTTGAGAAACCTAATCAATAATGCATTTACAAACTCCATCACAAATTCAGAATCATGATATATAATAATAAGAGTCAACGATGTTTTCCAGAGGAAAATAATAGTTATCTAAATCTGCCAATTATGTCATCACAATTTACAGAGCGAAAGTCAGGAAAACTTGATTCAGATTAGCATCACAATTGCGAGTCAAATAATAAATGAATTATAGGACCTAAATGATACTGAGAAGAAAGTGCTTGGCTTACCATATTTGGTGGCATTTGTGATAAGGTCATACTTAATGGCATAAATATCGACATAGACTAAAGTAGCATCCTTCAATTCAGTTCTTAGTTTCTGACTTGAATGATGCAGCGCTTCATTAAACAATCTTGCAGCAGTGTTATAACTAGAAAGACATCCAAATGAATCCAGATCCTTCTTTTGAGCCAAGGCAAGTATTTTAGGAAGACAGCCCAAAGGCCCGGTATTGTGAACCCAAAACTTCCTGGCACCTTCATTATACAAACTCTGCATACAGATAGATGAACAAAGCGTCTTACTCCATGAAGGCCAAATAAGTCAATGAAAGAAATAATACTACGGTCAGAGTTTTAGGATAAAATTGCATAAGTTGATGATCTGAACCAAGTGAAGCAGTAATACTATTACTCGTATGAAAATATGATATAAGCATATTTGAACATACAGTTCTTCTTAGCTGAAAAAACTGCAATATCATTTATCCAATTCAAGATGCAGGTACCTTGAGTAATAAATAAAAATTCATGGTTTCGGCACCCTAAGCAAAGAATATACAGTAAACTTCTCATATTGTGCGTGAGATCAATCTATCCATACCAAGAATCTTATCATGAAAAAGGAATTACGATGTGTTCATTCAACACAGGATCACATCAATAAATGATCAAAAAGCTTGTTACTAAGTTAATATAAAGCTGGATCAGATTAGTTGTAATGAAGAAAAACCTTGAAACTTCATTTCTAATTTTAATTTTGGGACTTCGGAGGACAATTTAGTATTTACCTACACATTTCCTATCTTTATTGTCTATAACCTTTCGAATTCTGATAAGAATTTCAAAGAACACAGTTGTAAACACAAATAAACATTTGCTGATGCAAAGAAGATACTCAATAGAAGGGACATATATTAGAAAGAGAAAGGAGAAATTATATTTTTGGTCATGAAGTATGAGCAAGGGAATTGGGATAGCTTTTATGATCACATTAAGCCCCTTCCAGCTACACGGACCATTACTAACAAAGAAAATCAGTGTAAATGTTTCATAGATAAATTCAATAAGCAAGTTTACTCGACAATTTTGAAGAACACTGGACAGACCTTAACAGCATTCTCAATTTCCGTGATAATTGCTGGGATTTTCTTGATGACTTGTACATATGACAGATTTTTGGAAAATGAATCAGCAAGGTCATTTTGCCCAATATCAATCAAGTAAAGTGCATCTCGGAAGCCTTCATCATTGATCAAATTTCTTGCACCTATAAGTTTGTAGTGCAATAAGTTCATTCTTAAAATTTCAAAATAAGAAGTACATGAATAGTTTTACTAGCATAACATTCACTGCAATCCAATAGCAATAATGCGATACCTCAAGTTGACAGAAAAGCATCAATGCATCAATCTTAATCCTTTGACGAAGAAAAAACTAACTTTAATGCAATAATAGGGGACAGAACTCAATGAGATATAGAATAGTCAAAATAAAACTCCCTCAATGATAGGTGCATATAATGTTTTGATTCCCTTTATTATATTGACCAAAAAATTTCCTATCACATTGTAGCTTCAATGATCAGAAACAAAAAGAGTATCTAAGTCACACTAGATACCTAGCTTACACTCATGAAAGTCAATACGAATACATATCCCAGAGAAAAATATGACAGATTAAACCTTTACTGAGTGACTAAAAACTATTCATAGGAAAATAAAGAAAGCAGTCAAATATTTAAAACAAGGGTCCCAACGACAGTTTAGATAGACCTTTTCTAATCTATTTTTTCCTAAGAAAATAAAACAGTGAATGAATTCGACCTGCGGCAACAAGTTCAAGGGTACGAGCTTTGAAATGGTGGAACTGAATGACCTGTATATTTAAAGAGAAAGGAACATATTTGGGGAGGGTAGAGGACCCCACAACTGCAAAGTTTGCTCCATTTGTGAATATGGATCCTGACAAGGCGTCCAGGTATGGGATCAAAAAACTTACTTTCAAACTTTGGCCTGCAAATGTTAGAAGGAAAATATTTTCAGATAGAAGGATATTTGAATATACAGTATGAAACTTGCATCTTTGTATACTTGTATCCCAAATTCCCATCAACCTATGGGAAATTGGAAATTGGAAATTGGAATTCATAACATGCAATCACCAAAGGCAGTTTAACCCTTCACAGTTACTAACCAATTGTTATATGATTCATCTAATCTCCAGGACCTCTCTCCCACCATAGGAAGGTTGGCATTCTGTTATTTGTCTTGCTCTCTTTTTAAAAAAGTATTATTATCCATTCATTCAAAAAAGAAAAGAAAAATCCTTGATAGAGTAGTAAAAGTTCCTCAAATTTATTTTGATTAGGAAGGATGATGTTCTCACTTCTCACTACAGTCAGCCTTGTTGTATAACGAATTAAAAATACTAATTGACACTATAGAGTAAAAAACTGCTGTTCAACTCAATTATAAAATTACATATCTATACATGATTTATAAGTATGTACATATGCATAATAAATATATAAAATAAAGTATAAATTTTCAACTTAACTCATGAGCCAGATTGAATTTTTCCCCCCTCACAATTGAGCTCAGATTTCAACTTCTTTATCAATCAAGTTTGAGCTATAAAATTATTGACTGAACTTAGCCTGGAGCAAACACCTAAAAGAATGAAGGAAAATAGTATTCCATTATCCTTCTTAGTCGGGTTATTCTAAGATTGGTATCTTTTAAAAATTTCTTTTTATTCTATTAAAAAAAAATTTCAGATATGTAAAATTTGGTTAACTTTTTTTTTTCCCTAAGGAAACTCTGTTGAATCTAAGAAGAATGAGAAATTAAGATATGAGAATCGAACCCTCCCCACTTAATCATAATCTCCTTGTAATAGTTGGAGAAATAGCAGTTGAACTATGCTAAGCCGGGAAATTTGGTTAATTCCTTAGTCCTTCCCACATTTTCTCTGTCACTATTTTTTATTATCTACATTTGTCAGAAAAACTAATTTCAATATAATAAACTACTGTGTACAAATTGTACACTAGTACTGTTATCTTCACTATTATCGCGTTATCTCTCCCAGTTTTGATTAAAATATTAGCACAAAAATGTTGAAAAAAATATAATTCTTCGTAAACGAATACGAGTGCACTTGTAATACTGAACAAAATTCTTGACCAGAAATCAAAAAAAGCTTCTTGATTCGAAAAGTGACTTTGCCTCGATGGTCATCAACGAGAATAGTCACCAAATTTTGTTCATACTTTTTTTCTTCTGTGTTTTTAATGTAAGGATTTAATTTTTCTCTACTGGTATAAAAAAATTTTACGTCTAAAGAGTAAGGATGCAAATTAGAGAGTATGATTGACGTATAAAATGATAAGTGGCTCTTATGACAGACATTGGGCCAAATATGTTGAGAGGATTCACTCCCAAGGTTAAATGGAATTAATCTCCTATCAAAGGGCATGGAAAAAATAAAATAGCATGACTCGCCTTCCATGACCCGTGGCCGTATCTTCGAAAATTGAAAAGGCATGAGAAATAAAGGATATTTTGGGAAATTTGAAATGGCATGAGAAATAAAGGACATTTTGGGAAAATTGACTTTGCAACGAAACCGCGGCAGATAGGAGCATATCATAGTTGCGGACACAAGAATCAAGATATTCAAAAGATGGGTCCTACTTCTGTCAAAACTCACCATCCCAAGATTCATATCCAACGGCCAAGATCACCCGGATCATTTACTCTTGGGACCTTTGTTTTGTTGAACCGACAATACATCCTAGCAAACGCCGAAGCCGGAGATGGAAATCACACTCACGGTGTCGTCGTCACTCGCAAAAGCCAAACCCAGCCTAAGGCTAAGTCTAAGGCTAAGTAAGACTGGGGGTTTATTATTACGATCTATTAATTCTTTACTTGTACTTTACTTTGCATTATTATTAATCATAAGCTCAAATATTTGAAATGCGCGTGCTTAAGTATCTGTCTATCTGATTTGAATAATCAGAAGTTGGAGAAAGAAAATAAGAAGAGAGAGGGGAAAAAAAAGGTTGTGAACGGAACTTACAGAGAAAGTCGATAACGAGGCGTCCATCGGACAAGCGACCGGTGGATCTATGAAAGAAAGTGCGGCCATTGGGAGGATTGATGGGGAAACCGAGTCCGGAGGCGAGTCCACCGGTGTCCGAGTTGGAATCGCCGAATACGAATAGGACTGCAGGCTTATCGCACTGACCCAGAGCCAGAGGTGAAGAAAGCATGAGTAGTGAAAAAGATAGTAGCAGCAATGAGAATGCAAGACTGTGAGAGTGAACGCGAGAAGCCATAGTGTTGTTGGCTGGGACTTGCGGGAAGACACGCTCGCACACACCAAACCAAGTAACCAACCCTTCTGCTTCTACGGTTCTACCTCTACTGCTACTTACTTAGTAGTCCTTCTTTTTTAAGCGTATGATACGATGTATTATTTTTTTTTCATTCTGAATTTTTAATTTTTAAACAACGATAGTTATATTTTTAAGCAGTGGCAATAAATCTCCTCCTACCGCTGTAGCCTGCGAACGCAATTATTACATACCTATTCTAATATTGCTCATTTCATTTTAAGTGTCTTAATCTGTTTTTCAACCGAATTAAGTTAATTGTTGAATAACAATTTGGAAGATGTTATTCTAAAATTGAGGATGGGTGTGTGTGCGCCTTTTTTTTCTTTTTTATTTTTAACGGTTGGTTTGTTTTATAAATAAAAATTATTTTACTCAAAAATAAAAGAGTAAATTTATATTTTGGTATTTTAAAGATACAAATGATATTATTTTAGTTTTTAAAAATAAATATATAAAAATATATTTTTAATATTAATTTTTTATATCAAATTAATATTATTCAAAAAAGTTAATTTAAAGTGAAAAATTAACATTAAAAAATTATTTTAATATATTTATTATTAAATTATTAAACTAACGACATTTTTATTTTTAAAAGATAATTTTTTTGTTAATTCACAATAAAACAATGAAAAAAAAATTATGATAGGCTTGGAATTGAAGACTAACCCTTTTAAAACAAGAACACAACCCAAAATTCCTCTCGCTGTAGGCCAGACAGGTCTTCACATCATCAATTGCTGCGATTTTATTGTAAACTTAATGATATTCTAATTTTTATATAAGAATTACTTTCATTTTTATTTAAACACATATCATACAGTTGTAACTTGTAAGACAATAACATATAAAATTAACATAAAGAATATTATACCAATTATTTTTGAGTTTAATTTCTATTTATTTTTAGTGTAAAAATTTTTTATACTATCATTTAATTATGTATTGTCAAATCATTAAAAATGTTGACTATCACAACAACTACTTAGAAAGTCTATCTATTTTAATGATGTGTCAACATATGATTAAATGACAGTGTAAAAAAAATTTATACTAATAGTGAATAAAAATTAAATCTATTATTTTTTATTATTAACTATGTTATTCAATTATGATCAATCGCATCTGGACCTACATTAATTAGCTCGGGCCCAACATGTTGAAGGGCTTGCATGTTGATAACCATCGTACATCAACCAATCGTTTCTCTTTTTCTTTTATATATATATATATATAATAGCTCAATATTAATGATGCCAGTATAAAAGTAAAACTCTTATATTGATATCTGATTTTTTATTTCATTTGAATCTAATGGTTGAAGATATTTCAATTTAATCAAGAAAGAGAATAACGATCATATCTTAAATTAAGAGATAAAAAAATAAAATTCATATTAAATAAAAATAGATAATTTGACTTCATTCATTAAATTTCTTATTTTAAGAAGTTGATAAAACTTAAATATTTTGATTAAAAATTTATATAATCTTTTCATAGGGCATGCTAATTTGGTTTCATTCATTAAAATTTTATAAAATAATAAAATTTATATTTTTGATAAAAATAATTCGAAAGAGGAATACTCTTTTCACTGTAGTCCGCTATTAGAAAAAAAATCATAACTTCTTCAGTGCATATGATTTAATATTTTATTCAATATTTATTTTTTTACTATAATACGTATAACCAAAAAAAATTTTGCTTGAAATTTCTTATTACCAAATCTTGATTAACACAATATTGAGCAATCAAGCAATGCTTCCAAGTAAAATCAGACGAACATTTCACTCATAAAATATAAAATTTTACTATCTAGCATATCGTAGTTCTATATTGGGAGCATATAGTATTATTTAAATAAATTATAAATTACTTTAATTTAGTACAAATATGAAAATTAAAAAAAATATTTTATTATTTTATTAAAATAATAATTTTAATAAGTAAAAACAAATTTTCTATCTTCAATCAATACAGAATTTACTTTTTTTTGTCTCTTCATTTAAATTTTTTATTGATTCTTTTTTTTTCATGAAATGAGTTAATAACCATCAAATTAAAGTAAAACCAAGGGTTATAAATTGGTGTAAGAGTTTGTACTGCTGTTAATTAATCCATATATATATATATATAGTGAAGAAAATGATTTATTGTGAGAGTAAGAAGAGCAAATATTAATAATTAAATTATTCATATATAATTAATATTAAAACATAATATATATATATATATATACATATCTAGTGAGGAAAATGATTTATTGTGAGAGTAAGATGAGTAAATATTAATCATTAGATCATTTATATATAATCAATATTAAAACATAGGGAATTCCTTCGGTACCCTTTATTTTTATAAGGGTACCGGTACCCATGATAATTAGTGGCTAACATTTAGCCACATGTCTTAATTGGTTAAAATATAAATATTAAAATATAAATGTAATATTTATTTTAAATATAATGGGACACATGGTCAAATATTAACCATTACTTGTGAAGGGGTACCAGTACCCTCACAAAAAGAGAGGGTACCGGAGAAACCTCCTAAAACATAAATTTTATGTAACTTTTTAAATGGTCATATAATTTTTAAGTAACTTTTAATATTAACTATTTTTGTAAGTGTATATATATATATATTCTCAATTCTAAAGTTATTTTGTTCAATAATTGAGTTCTTAAAATTAAATATTCTAATATACGTACTTATATATTACTAACTCGCACACTCACAACAAATACAAAACAAATTAACTTAGTTATATATTATTCACTCTCACCAATAAGTGTTAGGTGTAGTGATAAGCGAGCTTCACTCTTCAAGATGAGGACCAAACTCAATCATTGAGACAGACGATTGTTAAGAGGGCCTCCAAATTGCGACCATGCTCAAAGGAAATTAGTCTCATAGTGCTAGTTGTAAGGATACATTGAAAAACCAAAAATAAATATTATTCACTCTTACACTTTCCTCCTAAAATTTAGGTTTAATTTTCACTGTTAATAACCCTTTATTAATAACGAATAAACTAGCGGGCGATATGTGTGACAATGTAAAAACGTAAGCCTTTGTTCTAACCTATGACATATCCTAATCTTTAAATGAAATAACCTCTCAATCTTCTATCTCCCTCGACTTTAATTTTACTAAGTAAAAAGAAAAACAAATTAAACTCTTTCTAAAAATAAATTAATCTTTTATCATAAAAAACAAGTGCGGTTAATGATGTAATAAAGCACGTGCTTAACTGCTTAGTCAAAAGATATTTTCTAAATCTTTGCCTTTCTTCTTTATCTAGTTTAAACTTTTCTCCCATTTCGGTTAATTATTTAGAATTAAAAAACCAATTTTTTAGATTTATTTTAGAACTATATTTTTTTTTTGGGTTGAAAGAACTATAATTTATTTGTTGTTGAAAATGGTAAGAACATATCAATAATTACAATGAATACAATTTATATTTTAAGCATATTTTTCTATGAATTTTTAAAAATTTCCTAATAATAAGTTTAGAAACCCTCTAACAACACAGAATTAAATATTGCTACATTATATTTATATTTTTTCACTCTTCAATTATAAGGATATATAGTAATATATGCTATTAGTGGCAAGCAGGCTTAATTCACATAAAGAGTAACCGAATAACACAAAATAAAAATAGCTAAATCAAATTATCCAGCTAACACTACAATAAAATTGTTATTTTTCAGCAGACTCGAGACTGCTGATTTTTATTTTTATTTTGTGACCTCCAATGTTTTCGGCAGCACGATCACAAAAAACTTATTTCTAGCTAGTTTGTTGAAAAATGGAACAGATAAACGAAAATAAATAAAATTAGGCGGCCAAATTCTTTTGAAAAAGACAAAAGTAAAATTTGACCATTGAATTCTTTTTTGTAGAAAAAGTATAAAATTCAAAGGAAGCTGAAAGGAAAATTCAATGAAAAAAAATAAAAAGATTTCTAAAAATTAGAAAAAAAATGTCATCAGAAAAATTCACCAATTTTTTTATAAAATATATTTAAAAAATTATGGCAACCGAGGTCACCGAAAAAAGTACAAAAAAAGAAATTTGACAACCTAAGTCCATCATGAAATTTGTTTGGAAAAAAACAAAAACAAAATTTTTGTTGACAGAGCAGAAGGAAGCCGTTTTCCACAAGCCGTGTGCTTATCGAAAATTTGTAACTACTTTTGGTTTGAGAGAAAATGAGAAAAAAGAAAATAAGAGAGAAGAAAATGAGTGAATTTTGACATTTTCTTTTATTTGAATACGAAGAGAAAAGAGAAGATAAAGAAAAAAACCTCTTATGCGACTCACATAAAAGTTTTCTTCGCACTTTCACAAAGAAAATGAAGATAACCAATGTCAGCATTATAAATTTACATCTTTGCCCCTTTCTTCGAAAATGACGGCTAGTCCATACTTTCCTAATATTGCTGTAGTAGCAATCATATAAGAAAGATGAAAGGATAAATCAAACGGCAAGTGCAAGGATGAAATGAGACCATTTTTTTGGGTTCAATTGGCAACGGGGTGGGGGACGGCTAGGGGAAGGGAAAAAAAGGGTCCAAGGGTGGGGATGGTCAGGGGAAGGGAAGAAGGGAGGCCAAGGGTGGGATGGTCAGAGGAAAGGAAACGAAGGGGGTGAGGGAGTGGGGGTGGGGGGCATGTGTAGGGGATCAAAAAGATGGGGATGGGGGCGGGGGCGGGGGCGGGAGAGGGAGAGGGTGTGATGGGGAGGGGGATGACAGAGTTAGGGAGAGATTTTTATATTATAATATTATAAATTATACTTTTTTTATTATTAAACTAATAAATTTAAATAAATTTTATAAGTTAGATGTTCATTGCTTAACTTTTTAATTCATATTTATTATAAAATATATTTATTAATTTAATTTATGAAAAATATATTTAGAGAAATAAAATAAAAAATAACATGTTTATAATCTAATTATATATAAAGGATATATGTGTCTTTTTACATAATAATATATATATTTCTTTCACATTTTTACTTAATTCTTATTTTTTATTTATCCTTTTTCTCTTCATCCAAACACATAAAGAAAAATTATACTTTTCTCTTTATTTTTTCTTCTCTTCATTTTCTTTCTTCTCATTTTCTTTCTTTTTATTTTCTCTCATTATCCAAACAAAACATTAGCGTATATTTAAATTACTTATGAAAAAAATTATGTTAAAAATTAATTATATATAAAATTAATTTTAAAAAAAATTAATTATGAAAAAATTAATTTATATTTAAATATATTAGTTCATACTCGATTTTAAAATAAGGAATTTTATTTAAATTGTATAAAAAGAATCACTTTTATATATTAAATTACTAAAAAAAATACGAAATGATTAAAAAATTTATTTAGTTGAGAACAAAAAGGTATTTATCTATCAAAACTTTTGAAATAATTTATAATCACATAATTAAAAAAATTATTTTTAATAAAAAAATAAATTTAACTTATAATTAATTTTACACAATTTATATAAATAAGATAAATTTTTAAAAAATAAATCTTTATTAAAAAATATTTTAAAAATAATAATATTTCCTAAAAATAACCTTAAAATCAAGATTCTCCTTCTATCTCTTTTTTCGCTCATTTTCTTCTCATCCACCCGCCATTTTCTCCTCCTCCCTTCTCCACTCTTCTTTCTTCTCCTGCTTTCTCCCATCTTTTTCTTCCTCCTAATCCTCTTTACTCTCCTTACTTATTCTTCTTCTTCACCCTTCTCTTTCTTTCGACTTCCTATTCCTTCTTCTTCCTCATACATTCTCCTCCTCCTCCTTCTTCTTCCTCATCCTCCCTTCTCTTCCTTTTTTCTTCTTCCTCCTTCATTATTCATTTGCTTAAAAAAATATATAGATTATTTTTTTAAAAAAAGTCATTTTTTAAAAAAATATTGAATTTTCGACGAACATGCTCGCTAGAAAAATCAGCTTTATAGTATTGCCTCCTGGAGTTCATTTCTGGTCGCATGCCCGTCGAAGTGAAAAAACAAACTGCCAAAAATAAATTTTCCATCAAGCTGATTAGTGGCCTTTGCTCACCGAAAATTTTGACGAAAAATAGTTTTTCTTACAGATTTGGCTTAATTTTCAATAAATTTTGGCCATCAAAAAATTGAATTTTTCTTGTAGTGTAATTAACAAGAAAATAAATTAACTTCATGAAACTAAATAATTATACTTCGTTATTTAATTTGTATCGATCAAGATAAAAAAGTTAGAAAAACAAGGGTGTTATAATAAAATGAAGCAACAACTACACCTTGTATTGGGGTTATTGGGTTCATGCTTGATGATAACTCAATGTTATTTAGACGTCATAAAATTAATGTAATTAATTCTTACACCACTTAAGAATTGTTTTATTTTTATGTTATATTAATACAAGTACTAATATTTATAAATATCAAGTATGGGTTTGTGACACATTTAGCCGTATCACACTCGTATATCCAGAGATGAATCAATGTTTAGAGGTGTAGGGACAAATGCCTCCACCAACTTGAATTTTTCTTTTACTACTTGTCTTGTTTATTAATTTCTCCCCTATTATGTGTACAATTACCCTCATAATAAAATACTGTAATATATTTATTTGTAAAATTATCTTTAATACAATTGTAATAATTGAAATGATTTTCTTTACTACAAATATTATAAAAAATTGAATAATCAACTACATGAAGGATAAATTATTGAATGATTGTATAGATACTTAATTATAGATTTTTTTTTCATAATATTAAAAATGATACAATTTTTTTAAAATATGAGAACATGTAAAGAGAAATTTAATATGTAAATATGCTTTTAAGATTAACTATATAATATTGCTATAAACATGTGATTTTAACTTTTTTTTATTAATATATGTTTCCTTGACTGATAATTTTTTTTGGATCCGTCACTGCATGTATTATATCTATGGAAAATATTTATTTTATAAAAAAAATAAAATTAAGAAAAAAGTGATAATAATATTACCGATGATCTATACAGTATAAACTTTCGAAGAAAACAACTACTTAATTAGCCGTGCCATTTTCTAGATAGCAAATTTTTTATTGTCCATTTAATAAAATGTTAATAATTTAATAAAAAATTAAAAAAATTAAAAAAATATTTTTTTAATTTATCAATCTTTTAATTAAGAGGATATGAAATAGATATACTGATTTGAATAAAGAAAAAATACATATTTTATCATAGCGTTAGTGATTGCTTACAAGTTACAACATATGACATGGCAGAGGCACATGAGTTGATTAGAGGTGTCAAAATGAATTCATCGTTAACCCAAATAATCCAACAAATAATTCGATCAATTACGTAGGTTAAGTTGAGAAAATTTTATCCCGAATTAATTATGGGCCGATTTAGCCTAGCACAAAAATATGATAGCTCGGTATGGGTCGGTTTGCTGGCTCGACTATGTGAATTTTTTTTGTTATATATTTAATTTTATTATTTTTTATTTATATATTTACTTGACTAGTTTTATTTAAATTAAAAAAAAAGAATCAAATTTAACGAATACATTTAAGCATTTTTTTTCTTCAATTGGAATATGATGTTAACTTGTGTTAATTTCTTGAATTGATTAATTTATGGTTCAAACGATGCTTCATGGATATATCCTAAATCGTTTATGTTAAAAATAATACAGTAAATCTTTACTATTTATGTTGATGATACTTAATATAATCTATTATACTTATATATAATTTACGTACATGATTTTTGTCTGCTTTGATTGATGTAGAAGTTTAATTTATCAATAACTTATTATTATAGATACAAAAAAAATAAAGAAAAACAAAAAAAATTGAGTCCATGGACCAGCCCATCCCAGCCTGCATGGACT
The DNA here is from genome assembly GCA_023212625.1 of Styphnolobium japonicum. Taxonomy (NCBI): domain Eukaryota; kingdom Viridiplantae; phylum Streptophyta; class Magnoliopsida; order Fabales; family Fabaceae; genus Styphnolobium; species Styphnolobium japonicum. Next base: position 5,885,009 of record JALBWW010000002.1, on the reverse strand, counting down.
GGACTGGACTGGACTAACTATTTATTAGCTCGTACACATTATGGACCAACTCAACCGATCTAAAATAAACTTGACCCGACGCAGGCTAGACCAAATTGACCAGGCATCCCAAATTGACATCTCTTGCACTGTGGATTTGGATCCTTTGGTGTTAATAAGTAATATGAGAGGGTCATATTATGAGAAAAAAATACACAAATTTTATTATAATAAGACTTACTATTATTTGTGTAAGATCTATTAGTGTTGCTTTGTGCATTTCTCTCTCTAAAATAACTCTCTCATGTTACTTACTGCATCTTGATCCGTTGCACTGCTGCTTTCCAGCACTTGTAGTTCTGGCTTTCCTCTGCATCCCATTATATGGCCAAACCTATGTACCGGTATTTATTTCTCCTCTTCGATCGATCAACATTTTTGTGATAAATCTATTATTCCAGCTGTTATCCTGTAACTGACCCCTCTTCATTATTACTTTCACTGTACCATACTAATTATCATCGTTAATTCAACCCTTCCAAAACAACCTTGTTTTGTTCAAATTAAAGTAACTGCTTAACTTTTGGAAATGTATTTGTCTAATACTACTCACCGTTCATATAAATAAGCTACTTCCAAATCAAATACTATATTTGAAACACTTGTTTTAAATGAAAGATATATCATATATGTATAATATTCTTAAATGTTCTCATCTCTTGTACTCTACCTACTTTTTGGTTTGCTTTTTCACCACTATTATACTTGGCTGCATTACTTCTTCCTGAAAATGAACTATATTTGACCCGGCACTTGTTTGGATCCTAAGCAGGAGGATAATGTTACGTGTGAATAGAGACCCTGGATTAATGCCACAATAAATGAATATATGCCAGATATACAGATCTCTAATAAGCAGCATTTGTACTCCATACATTTTTATTAATAATCGATTTCCTCTCTCTCCTCGTTCACTATCCATGTATAGTGTGACAAATTTGATGTGAAAAATATAGACCTAAGGCGATGACAAATAATTTGTTATATATAGAAAAGTTTTGAGATATTTTTATGGTAGAAGCAATATCTATATTGGGATACAGAATACAGATAGCATTATCGAATGTCAAAACGTATACTCAGAAACAAACCTCTCGTGACCTTCATTTTGAAATTTTGCTGATCGAGTTTAACTTTAAAGCTAGCCGTCCCCTATTATAGGACCTAGGAGTGTTCCTTGCTAGGTTGAGGTGTGTTTGAGTAGGTGTTTGGCACCCAAAACCTTCGTCTGTAATGTTAAACGTGGTTTTGAGTTTATGTTAATATGTTTGAGTGAAATTTCAGTTGATAAAAGTAAACGAGATTTTTATCTCAAACATAGTTTAGGCAAAAGTAATATTCAAAAGTAACATTGCGGTAAAAGAAAACTTGTTTGTGTGTATTGATAGAAATACCATTGTAATTTGATATTATATTAATATTCTAATAATATTTAAATAAATATAACTTAACATTTTTTTAAAATATTATTATAATTATACTCAAAGTGATTTTATTTTATAATATTATAAGCAAACTTAACTTTTTTAAAAAATTCTTTTTCCATCAATTTATTTATAATAAATATTTTTAATATCAATTTATTAACAATCTAATTCAAAATAACTTGTACCCTTTTGGTAATTACACATGTAAAAGTGATTTTATATCAACATTATCCAAACAACATTCGTTTAACAAAATCAATTTTCAGATAGAGGTTTCCAAACATAACTAACTTTACTTAAACTCATTTTTGAATAAAATCAATTTTGTAAAAGCAAGTTCATCCAAAATCAGGTTTGTAAAATATAATCCAAACACATACTAAGCATAGATAACTCTTGTATTGGTTTGAAGTTTTGATCGGGCTAATTTTCATGACCCATACCTAATTTTATTGAGATTTGGATTGGGTCGGGCTGGGACGGGACGAGCTAGGCCAGACAAATTTGATTAAAATGAACAAAATACTTTTTTTTAATGTTTTGATTATGTTCTCTTTATTTGTATAAATTTGCATGTATTTACTACTTTTTTCTCATGTTAAGGTCCAATCTAATTAATAATTACATAATAAATAAAAGACATAATAACTAAAATTATGGAGAATCACGATAAATAAAGTTTAACATCTAAAAAAATGTCACAATAATATATTAAAAAATTATAATTTATTTAATATCAAATCAAGTAAGAGTAACTTAAAAAGTAACTCAAGTCTGTCTAAAAAAAATATCAAATTTAAAAAAATGACCTAAACCCGATCCATACCCAACCCAAATATTTTGTGTTGAAGTCAGATTTTTTGGACGAGACATACCATGAGCACTCTAATAGGACCCTATAAGAGACCTGCAGAGTCTTAACTATTAACTGGAAAAATTTACTTCACTGTGGCATTAGATCCTTTTCCCAAGACAGAGATAAATGAGTTCATAAATCCTTAATTAATTTGGCCTTGAAGCTTGAAACAATAGTATCCCTGAAAGGAAAAATAATTACTATATAGTGCTCCCGCAATTTTTTAATTATCAGATTAGATTTAAATTTTATATAATCAAATGACATATATTAGTGTAGTTTTCTCGGGATACGCAATAATTTCTCCCCTTAAAGGCTGAAAGTGAAACTTCTCTCACTCTTATTCTAATTTGAAACACTGCCTAATTCAGGGAAGAGGAGCGTTAAGCGGCACGCAATTCTGCTAAGGTGGAACAAGCCCGGGGTGGGGATGCAGGGACCCACAATGAGAATTGTGATGTGTCCCGTTTATTTATTGATTTTGCTGACATGCGCATGGCTGGAAATTAACAAATTAGTTGCTTCAAGACTCTGAATGCAGCGGAAGCTGCCAAGTTTGAGCAGAAGCCCAAGGTGCTGCAAGAAATCGATCGTAACTGTTTCTTTTCTTTTTCTTTCTCCTTTTTGTTTAAAAAAATAATTAGGTATCGTTACCACCGTTTCTTTTACTCTTATTTTACGCAAGATTTCCTACACTTCTAGTTGTTCCTCCTCCTTATATATACATCTCTTTCTCTCTTGCTTTTCATTCTCATCCTCTGCCCAGTTACGTTGTCTCATTCTATAAAACACTCTGTAAACATCTCTCTCCAAAGTTCAAAGGCAGACGAGTGAAGAAGAAACTTTAGAGAGAGAATGGCTAGTGGTCTCATTCCATTCTTCTCCATGGTTCTAGTGCAATTGGGCTATGCAGGGATGAATATTACCTCAAAGCTTGCAATACAATCTGGCATGAACCCTCTTATCCTTGTTGCTTATCGGCAAATCTTTGCGACTGTATCCATTGTTCCCTTCGCTTATTGGATGGAACGGTAGTATATATTCATACATCTCCAAATATAAATTTCATGAATAGATTGCTTATCATGTTCTTCTGGGATCTGGTTTTATTTCATATATAATCATGCATGCATGGATAATGAACCTATTTAAAATCAAGTAGCACAGGCATATTCTACTTCTGTGGGTGCCTCTCTTATAGTTGCATTCGGCTTGTAATTGCTGAGCTGCTTTGGATTTAACAGGGTTTGAAGCACTACTACTCTGACTCTGAGTATATCACTATTGTTTTGGTCGTTCTGATTTAAGTCATGGATTTTCGGTTTATTACACAAAAACGCAAGGAAAAAAAGAAGAAGAAAGGAGTGATTTTTCTACGTAGTTGTAGTAGACTCTATCAAACTCAAATATTTTCCAATGGTTAAATACTTTAATGGAATTGAAAATTTTCATGAATGGAGCTGCTTGCTTGCTTAGAATCTACAGGAAAATAGCATGATATTAATACATGCTTTATATAGTAACTGAAGAGGGAGAACATCACAAAAAAGGCTATTAACATCCCTAATTACAATTAATGGGGAAACTCGAACTTAATCAAAGACGCTTTGTTTCACTCTTAATTTGTCTGCACACACATTTGTATACTATCGACAACATAAACGCTAATGGCATGCATGGTTGCCGCGTTATGAGTCTCTGGGGATGTTACGTGCCAGCAACTTCCTACTTTTCAGACCAGTGGTGCTACACGTTTCATAGTGTTTCTGAAAGCATATAGAGTCATATATAGACACACTGACTTGGGTTGTAGTTACGCGTGACTTGGATCTGAGAGTCTCATGTATTTTTGTCTTGTACTTCTACAAGAAAAAGTTTGGTGGAAAACGTCAGATTTTTTCTGGCATTAGGTTTATGAAGAGCCAAAAGACTGAAGAGGTGAAGGCAAAAAGAAAACCCTGATCAGTGATTGCATCAAAATTCATATTTTTTTATTACTTTTCAATAAGAAGTCAACTTTTATTTATTTATTTTGTTTCCTTCCATAGGAATACGGTCCCGAGGATGACAACGCGCATTATGTTCCAGATATTATTATCTTCCTTAACAGGGTAAGCTTTGGGTATTTCTACCCTTTATGTTCAAGTTGCAATTTCTTTTTTTCTTTTTGTTTTCTTTATTTTGGCTAACATGTTCAAGTTCAAGTTAGGAAATGATACATTACGATGAGAAGTAGGTGAAAAGAATAGTGGGAAAAATGGAAATTTTCAGTTATTTAGAAATGTTAATTTATTTTATTTGAATCTATAACCCTATAATTTTAGTTTATGTATGAAACACTCAATTAAGTTATTAAACTATATTTTTTTTCTTCATATTTTTGTAGATAAAATAGTAAAAATTAAGAATTATCTCTCGTTTTCTTTAAATCACTCATAAATTCAAACCTCTGTGCCACCATTATAAAAAAAAATTGCTGTGTTTTCTTTATTAATTCTTTCTTTATGTAAAATTAGCATTCTAATCACTCACTTGATCTTCAATGCAGAGTTACAGGAAACCAGGTTCTGTTCTTCGTGGGGCTAAAATATTCAACCCCTACAATTGCATGTGCACTGACCAATTTGCTCCCAGCTTTCACTTTTATCCTTGCAGTCGTCTTCAGGTAGGTAGCAAATAAATTGGGCCTATTATTTATTTCCACTAACAACATCACTTTGCAGTGTAGGCCTTATAGTAGTCCTTGATAATGATGGACAAAAAAAGATATAGTACTTGATGATATTTAATTTTTTTTTGTTTTATCGATCGATAGACAAGAGTATGTGAGAATCAAGACGAGGGCCGGGCTAGCGAAGGTGTTGGGGACAGTTCTCGGTGTGAGTGGAGCCCTGCTTTTATCATTTTACCATGGAAAAACCGTTGGTTTAGGCGAATCAAGTATTCACTGGAGATATGCAGAGAAAATGGAAGGAACAAGCTCCTCCGGCAAAACAAACTTGCTTCTAGGCCCTCTCGTCTTAATTGCTAGTGCTCTTGTTTGGGCAGTATGGTTCATAATTCAAGTAAGCATCAAGATAAGTTATCTTAGTTACTATATTAATTGCCCTTGCTCTGGCTCTTTATATTAGAACTCAGAAGAGTTTGTCATATATACTTGTTTTGCCGTTTCAGGCAGACATGTGCAAGAAGTTTCCCGCTCCTTATACGAGCACCACCTACATGTGTTTCTTGGCAAGCATTCAGTGTGTGGTCATTGCCTTGTGTTTTGAACACAAGGCCTCAGCTTGGTCACTCCACAATGCTATGAGACTTAGCTCTGCTCTTTATGCGGTATATATGTTTCTTCAATTGCTTCAATTGGCATTTTCAATCTATATATTATTTACCTTCAAAGTGAATTAAATAATTTATTTTCTTTATAATGGTGATAATGATATGGTAATGTTGGTTTCAGGGAGTAGTTTGCACTGGGCTAGCGTATTGCCTCATGTCGTGGACCATTGAGAGGAAAGGTCCTCTTTACGTCTCTGTATTCACCCCCTTGCAGCTTGTTATCACCGCTGTTGTCAGCTGGGCTCTGCTTCAGGAGAAATTATACGTTGGAACGTATGAAATTAAATGCACTTTACCTACTCATCTATAACTAGATGTTTTTCATTGATTGTCTTGGTCTGATGAATCTAAATTGCACGTCATCGTTCCTGCAATTTAGTTTGGTATTAATCTCATATTTTGATTTGGTTTAGTGCCATAGGGTCTCTCCTGATAGTTCTCGGGCTCTATTCTGTTCTGTGGGGGAAGAACAAAGAGGTTAGTAAGAAAGATGCTAATGAAGAGACAGTCACAGAAGCAATCAAGGATAACGAGAAGGATGGGAAGAATGACCTGGAATTGCAATCATATATGCCTTCCAATGGTAACCATCATGTTGCTACTTGAAGGGAAGGAGGAAGAAGCAAGCAGAGGTTTCATTGAAGATGCAATGCAGGATGCTACCAAATGCTGCATTTCATTTATTTGTTTTTGGTGGCAAATATACCCTTGGTCACATTTGAAATCTGATGGCATTCTCTGGTGCTGTGTGTAACCTCGTGTCACATTTGAAAGTGATCCCCAAACCGTGTATCAAGCTTGAATTTAAAATTTCCTTGCAGACCCATCAATTTATTTATTGCGCCCCTTGATATATGAAATGCTCAATTAGAACTTTACCCCCAATCTAAGAATAAAAAGGTCCAGCTCAAAATATAAATATAAATATAAATAAAAAGGTCAAATTTCAATTTTCCCTTTATTTAGTTCGATTGTTTGTTAAATCAGATAGTATAGGTTATTATAAGATTATAGTAGTAACTAAGAAATGAAAAGAAAAACTGATATTTTTAAATTGTCATACATTCAGCAATAAGTACATTAGATTATAAAAAAAAATTCAATGGAAACTATTAGGAATATTTTTCCTTGTTCGAAATAGTGATAAACCTCCCAACAAGTAAATAATGGAATTTGTAACAAAAACAAACTAAATATTGGATTTTAAATTTGGAAAATAACTTATATATATATATTATTAATTAAGACTTGAACTTAATATTTCTACTACTCATATATTCTCTGATTCCACGCCTATGTGGTATATATTGATTAGTATATTGGTGTAGGTTATATGGAGGTAATCTTTTTCGGTTCTCTAATGAATGTATAATTGAATTTTTATTCTTTACAACCAGCAAAAATAATTTATCTAATGAAACAACAGATTTTTTTTATTATTATAGTAAAAAATATTATACTTCACTGGCGCAGCCGGTATCTCTCATGAACTTTAATACCAAGAAGCTGTAATTATGTAGTGAGAGTTTGATTCTCATATTTCTATATCCCAATTTCTCATTTTCCTTATGTCTAATAGTACTTTCTAAAAAAAAAAGAAAAGAAAAAAGCTATACTTCATGGAGTTGTTTTTACCCTCACCGCTATGGCCAACGTTCCTTGATAAACAACTAACAGTCTCACACTATAATAGTAGGTTATTCACATCCTTTTGGCTAAGAAAGTTACACTCAGCACAAGACAAACTGCTAAACGATTTGTAACTTGTATGATGGGAAATTATTTCTTTCACATCATTTTTTTATACTACTTTTACATTTAGTTAACAATGAATAAATTATTAGTTAATAAAATATATCATTTGGTTAATGAGTTTGGTAACCAATCACTTACAAGCTGGTAATCTATTAACCAAAATTTTGTTCATCATTAACTAAGTCCGCGAGTAATCGATTATCAAAACTCATTAACCAAAAGATATACTATATTAATAAAAAATTTACTCATTATTAACCAAGTGTAAAAATAGTATAAAAAAATGATGTGCACATACTAGGGATGTCAATGGGGCAGGGCAAGGGCGGGGAGTACTCCCTCGCTCCCTGTCCCCGCCCTATATATTTTCCCTCGTCCCCGTCCCCGTCCCTAGTCCCCTCCGTGGAGAGTTTTTCTCCCCCGTTCTCGTCCTCACAAATCTCCACTGGAACCCCGAACAAGCCAATGGCATTAGATTTCCCTGGTAATAGCATCATTTTTTTTCAAAAGCCAATGGTTCGTTCACATTTGATGAAACAAATAAAATGGAAATGGCAAAAAAAAAAAAGTAAATGGGGCAATGGATGGCAGCGGATGGGGAAGAGAGGGGAAGATGACAACTAGACCTCATATGCCAGGTGTTGACCACGACCCACATAAACACTCTCAACTAAACCTAGACCTCATATCTTGTCGTGTGAATGAAGATGGCAACGGATGAGAAAGAGAAAGATGGCAGCGATGGATGACGCAGTTTGGAACTCGACGGATGGGATAGAGAGGGGAAGATGGCAGCAGTGGACGTTGTCGCTTGGAACTTGAAAGTTGACGATGCAACTTGGAACTTGACGAATGGGGAAAAGAGGGGAAGATGACAGCGGTGGAAGTTGACGACACAGATCTAGGTTTTAGAATTTAGAATAGTTTCAAATTTCCATTTTTTTAGTTTGTTTTTAATGAAAATTATGAAAAGACCAAAATATTATTAATATTTATGTTATATAATATATATAATAAGAATATATATGTAATCTACTCGGGGGCGAAGACCTCGCGGGGTGGGCATGATCCCCGTCTCCGTCTCCGTCTCCGAAATACTTACGGGAGGATTTTTTCTTCCGTCCCCGTGTTTACTGAGAAAAATTCTTCGCCCATGGGGCATTGAATGAGGCGGTCTCGGCAAAAATCTCCACACACGTAAGTATAAATTGATATCCTTAGCAGATATCATTATTCTGTATGTTGTCCATCGCCAACATGTCAAACTCAAACCACTCTACTGTAAATATTTTTTCTTTTGCTCCGAATCCAAACTACTGTAATTTTTTGGTAACAAAAAAAATTGGTAAGATCTTAGCCGTACTGTTGGGCCTTTCTATGTTCAGGCTTTAACCCAAGATCTGAACCATCTTCTCATTAAAAATGGGCCACATCATTGAGATTAACTTTAGACAATTCGGCTTGTAAAGTATATTATATTTTAATTAAATTAATGTATTATTCCCAAAAACAAAACAAAAAAAGTCAATATCCTGAAACAAACAAAATAGTGAAATATTCGAATACCTTAGTAGCAATGTTTTAAAAATTGGTTGAACCGGATAATCGGAGAGGAGAGTGGTTTAAGGTTTGATCGGTTGAACTGGTATACTATATATATATATATAACTGATCACAAAAATCATAAACCGTTTTGTTGTGTCGTCACTTATTTTTTGAAAAAGAAAGACTAGAACTGTGAAAACCCCCAACCCAACTCCTAAAAAAGCTAAATTCTAAGTTTTTTTTTAAAAAAAGAACTATTTTCTTCTTTTTTTTAAAAAAAAATTCAATTTAAAAGTTGATGAACGGTCCAACCGGTTTTTTATCTTCGATTTTTACCGATTTAACCGATTTTTTTATGATTTTTTGTGGTTTAACCGCTCGGGTGGTTCTTTGGTTGAACCAGAACCAGTAGAGCTTCCGGTTCATGGTCCAACCGGTCCAGTTGGACCGATTTTTAAAACACTGGTTAGTACTCACATTGGACGAGTATCTACGGTACGGGAAATTCTAATACTCTCAACAATCTTTTAATTGTAAAATTTAAAATTTAAATTTAATTATAAATTTAATTTTAATCTGTAAAATTTTTACAGTGTCATTTAATCATGTGTTGACAAATCATTGAAAAAGTTAAACTTTCTAAATGATTGTTATAATAGTCAAACTCTTTTAATAATTTGATAACACATGATTAAATAAATAAAAAAATTATACACTTAAGATGGATTAAAATTAAACCCTTTAATTATATATGCGGTAGCACATGTTACAAATTACAACGTAATAAACGAGAGTACATAACAATCCCTCCTACCGGTACGGGGTATAGGTAGAAATGTAGAATTGTGGTTCCTTCATTATAAATTAAAAAATTGAGTGAATAGCTTCCATTTGCGGTTGCGCTTTAACATCCCAGGGTCCTAGCATAGCATTTCTTGGCCTTGGCCTTGGCCTTGGGAGAGCTTCTTCTCGGATCCGCACTCTCAAGTTCCCTAATCTCACTCATCTGCTTCAGCTTCTTCTCCCTGTGAGTTCTACTTCTTTCTCTGTATAAGCTTCTTCTCATTATCAACACTATGTGTCTTAATGTTAGGAATGGCGCTTGATTTTTTTTTTTTCTGTGTGCTTTAGATCTGAACAACGTGTTTATTCGAGTTATGGTTCGTTGTATTGTCTGTGCAAAGTCTGAGTTAATTTTTTTGGGATCTCGTTACGTTTTCTAGCAGATCTATTGCAAGAAAGTAACCCCTATCATTTTCTAGTAGTAAATCAGGCTTTTTTATTCTCAAAGATAACGGAGATCCGAACCCTGCCATTTGCTATGTTCTATGAATAAGAAGTGAAATCATTTTATGTCATAAGCTCTTTTGAAATTTTTGGTTGATAATTTTCTTCTAACAGATCTGATTTTGTTTTGGACAAGCTCCATTTAGATTTCAACTGGTTTTGCAAAACTATTTAGATTTGTCAATGAAGGAATGTGTTACCATGTGATAATTTTTGGCCAAAAAAAAAGCTATACGGCTCTTAATTGATCTGTGCCTTCTCATCATGGGTTCTTCCATACAGTTGAAACAAGAGATGGGGCTGTCTTTCACCAAACTTTTTAGCCGGCTTTTTGCCAAGAAAGAGATGCGTATTCTCATGGTAGGTCTTGATGCTGCTGGTAAAACTACCATCTTGTACAAGCTCAAGCTGGGAGAGATTGTAACAACCATTCCCACAATCGGTATGCTCCTTTTGTATTCATCTTTTGGATGATTACTTTTTTTTAAATTTTTTTTCTTTTATATCATAAAATTTTAGAACTTTGAATTGTTCATAATGTGATCTCTTCACCATCCAACTTCTCTTGCTTAAGTAGTGGTTGTAAAAAAAAGTTTTGCCAATTGATACTTATATTTGCTGTTGTACAGGATTTAATGTCGAGACTGTGGAATATAAAAATATTAGCTTCACCGTTTGGGATGTGGGTGGCCAAGATAAGGTTTGTGGCTTGTGTGATTTGTAGTTTTTCTATGAGATATATTTAAACTTTGGGAAGAATCTTATATTGAATTAAACAATGAATTATAATATATCTTTTTTCCCGCCTTTTCTTCATTGATAGAGCGCTTTGAGCCTGAAACAAAAGATGTGAATATATGTGATATTAAGTTATTAACTAATTTATCTATGTCAAATTTAGCTTCTGTAGATATATTCACACGTGAACATATGCGATATTAACTAATTTATCCATTTTAAATTTACCTTCGATAGATTTATTCACATGTCTTCTGTGTTTGTTTTGATGTATTTGCATATGGACGGTCTTGTGCTAATTGGAGCCTGGGGGTTTCCTCATTAGCACACAACACAAAAATGAGCTACTTATCTTGACGCCACCTTGTCTTTCAAGTGTTTTTGTGAACCATATGAGGAAAAGCTATCCCTGTTGTACCTTACATTTTACATATTAAATCAAGAATTCCTATGAACATATGGGGTGTTTAAGGTTTGTTTTAAAGAAACGTGAACATATATGCAGTCTTTCATAATTTATTTTAGATTTCCTTTTTGTAGATTTTGTTGCTTGAAATATGTTTGTTTTGTTGGCAATGTGCTTATGGACGGTCTTGTGCTAATTAGAGGTTCCCTCATTAAGCTACAAATTGGAGCCATCTGTTGTGTCTTACATTTTAGATGTTAAACAAAGAATTCCTATGGAGATATGTATTATTGTGGGTTGCTTTGTAAGATTTATATGTTGCTGTTCGGAGTTGCATTTGCTTATGGACAGTCCTGTGTTGAGAAGTCTCTCCATCTGTGCATGTGTTTTTTATGCATTTCCATGCATGCCTTTCACCTTTGGTCCCTTTTATTGCTCTGAAAGAATTTACCAAATGTGTATTCGGATAGTGATATGTGCTTTAGATCAACACCATTTTTTAAATTCACGAGCTAGCTAAAATTTTGCTGTGTTTCCCATCTACTTTGCAATTTTTTTAGATGGTTGCTATGGCTTTTACACACTTATTAGAGTATATGCAAGGTCTATTAGGTTGACTTCTAATCTATTCATGCCAACCATGTTGATTCTTGCATGCTAAATAGATTTAAGTTTTCTCCATGAATGATCTTTTGTGTGTTGCAATCACAGATACGTCCATTATGGAGGCACTACTTCCAAAACACACAGGGGCTTATCTTTGTTGTGGATAGCAATGATCGTGACCGTGTTGTTGAGGCTAGAGATGAGCTCCACCGGATGTTGAATGAGGTAAATAGAAGGCACTCAGTGCTGTATGTTGGCATGTCATGAATATAAATTATGTGGACAGCATCACTGTGGTTGAAAAGAGAATGTAAAGGAATTTCTAATCAAGAAAGCAGTCTGTCTATTCTGAAATTGGCTTATGATCATCTTCTGGTAGTAGCCTTCCTTTTCCTTGACTGCCAACTTATGAGCAATGGTGGTAAAACTGTTGCATTTAAGAAGCATTACATTATATTCAATGATTGTAGTTATCTACTTGGTTAACATATAGGATGAGTTGAGAGAAGCAGTGCTCCTTGTATTTGCCAACAAGCAAGATCTCCCAAATGCTATGAATGCTGCGGAAATCACAGACAAGCTTGGTCTTCATTCTCTTCGTCAACGCCACTGGTATTCAGATGCATTTCTGTTATGTCTGTGGTCTGCCCTACCTTCGTTTTATTGTGTATTCTGATGATTGGATTTTGGTGTTGGGTTTTTATTGCAGGTATATCCAGAGCACGTGTGCCACCTCTGGGGAAGGACTCTATGAGGGACTGGATTGGCTGTCCAACAATATAGCCAACAAGGTAGGCTTAAATTCTGCATCTACCGTATGGATGCTTGTTTTATATAATTATCTGGTTAATTTTTGTCTACTTTCTGTATCAGGCTTAGAAGACATCCATTTTTTAGGAACGCTGCAATCTTGCTTGGCGTCGTGCTTGTTATGACGCTGATTGGGTCTTTACTTTGTTACTGCATAATAAATTTTTCTTTTGTTACCCTTTGTTTAGATAAATGATACTATATGGTGGCAATCGGTGTTTGTTCCTGTAGATTCTAAATAATTAATGAATTACAAATTATACATGTCTTTATCGTGTTTGTATTATTATTCAGCATTAGTGAATATTGTCAAAAACATTTTCATTTTGAGCTTTGATTTATTAGTTTGATCCGGTGGATGCATTAACAAATTTCACTTCATAATTGCTTTGAGCTAATCAATTCAATTCCGATATGAAACCCCACCCCCCTCCTCTCTCTTTCTTCTCCTCCTCAAAAGTGAACTTGATTCTAGGGTACATGGTTTTCCTACAAAGTGTTTCAAAACCAAAGAATTTTGCAATTGAACCAAATGCGGGATCTAAAGATGGGAATTGCCTTTCTGGCGGAGGTGGAATTCTCGGATATTTGCATTTGCTGGAAAAAAAAAGCTACTGACATTTTTTTAAGGCAATTGTTCAAACTTCAAATTAAAATTTTATATCATTTTTTTGGGTAATGTAATATAAATATTATTTTATATATAAAATTTTTAAATATCTTTGTACCTTCAAATATTCTAAATATTATTTGGTGACTGTATATTTAGTTATTTTATCTTAGTTAATATTATTTATATAATAACTATTCTAGTTTTTAAGTAAGTAAACATCTTTCTACACATCCATATATATAAATTAAATTATATCATTTCCAAAAATCTCAATTTCAACACAATAAAAAAGGTGAATCAGAAGGAGTTAAACTAGGATGCCATCACTGAGAAATCAATTCTGAAAAAGAAATTTACTAAGGCAGTTATTGCCCTTGTAAAAATATTCAAAGTAAAATTAGTTTATTTCTAAAATTGTTGATTGACACTAATGCTGTTATGCAGTGAATCATAATGGGGTTCTAAAGCTCTCCTATAATACGCAGATGTAAATGCACCAACCTCCACCAAGATACACTTCTACCATGTGCTTCCCTCCTAATATCTACAGGATGGCGGCCTTGCCTATCAAACAAAAACTGTAATCAGGAAACAAATAAGACTTATTTTTGGAGATGCCAATGCCAATATTAGCCTTGAGAGTAAACGCATGCGAGGGAAGTAGAACCGAAAAGACCTATCAGGATTATGGTATACTCGTCAACACTTCCTTTGGCTGCTATTCCTAAGAATATGCAATTAAAGCTCCCAATTTAACTTGGTCTGTTCCATTTTCCCAACAACCGAATCAAAAACTTACGATTATCGTTTTTTTTCTTCTTTCAACTGTGTATCTTCTCAGTAGCCAATTAGAAAATGAAATCTTATAATTCCCAGCTAAAGGATTACACTTTATATCTAACTGGATTGGGTTTCCAATTGTGATAGCTGAGAAAAATCCAAGAATGAAAAATTACCTAACTGGATTGAGTTTCCAATTGTGATATCTGAGAAAAACCCAAGAATGAAAAATTATTTAAAAGTAAAAACCAACAATAAAAAATAAGAAATGGCCCATGCAGGTCTCGAACCTGCGACCTTCGCGTTATTAGCACGACGCTCTAACCAACTGAGCTAATAGGCCACAATTAAAAAAGTAATTTGGTGTTTTCTTTTTCTTTCAAAGTAATTATAGATACCAAAATTATTATAATTTGTACTTTTCACATCTAAGTACGCGTTATAATTTGTTTATATTTAAATAATAATTTTTTTAAAAATATATTATTATATGTTTATATAATTAATATTTTTGTTTTTTCAAAAATAAAAATTATAATAACCTTGTCATTACTTTATAATTTTCAAATTTTAAAATGTTTTTATAGTACTAAAGAATCCAAACATTATACTCAGTTTATGATATAAATTATATAGCATAATATTTTCAATTGAAAAGCTGGTATCACGACAAAGGAAACCACATAATTCCTCCAAATATATATTCTCACTTAAATTTGGCATTGAAATTCCCCCAAAGCGTAATACGGGTATGTTTGGAAATTGGAAAGTAACAATGGAAAAGAGGACAGGTGAATGTTTTAAGTAAATTTTCTTTCTTGTTTGGGGTAAGCATTATTGATATAATGTAACCTTTCAAAACTCTCCCTTTTATTTTTATTTTTATGAGTAATTCAAAATATTTCTAATGTAGAAGATTTTAAACATTAATTCAAGCAAGAAAAATGAAATGTATTACTTAACCTCTCATTCTATTCCCTTCCTTTTCATTAATTTTCTTTTAACATACCCTAAAGCCCTAAAGTGACCTGACGAGTTAAAATTAATGAAAATAGACTTGGAATACTGGATAGTGAAGATTTTCAGTAGCAGGAACGTAACTTTTACGCTTATAGAAATTCATGCAGGAAGCCGTAACCTAGCCAGCTTTTAGTGACATGGTGTATAATATATAAGAAGATCCTGGAACAAATATATATATTACTTATATATAGACCCATATATTTGTTGGTTGATGTATTACTTATTGGTATGGATACCAATGAAGTCTAGTCAGGCATTATCTTTCTGGTTATGAAAAAGAGGATTTTTTTTTTGTTGGAGAACAAGATACTTTGGCATTACCTATGTTTTCTGGTGGCTTTTAGAATTTATATTTTGGCATTTTGGTTGAAAGGCTGGCTACAAAGATCACAATTGCAATCCAAACAACTTTGTAGGGACATGAACCAGTTAAGAATATGAGAAAGGTAGAAGATAACGAGTTTTTTTTTTTTTTCTTCCAATTAATATGTAGGAGAAATGCAGAACTGCAACCTCTCTATCAACCCAAGTAAGGATAACATGAAATGCATAATATGATTCCGATCTCAACATATTGTAGGTACGCGAACGTGTCCCGGAGGTCATGGTAATTAGCGATTACTGCGAAGACATAGAGAGTATTATATCTGTGGAGAGCTAGCTTTGGATTCACGATGAAGATAAGAAATCAAGAAATGGAGATCGTAAATGGACTTGTGGAATTCAAAGTGAGAACATTGGACCGAATACTATAAGCAACTACACATTAATTAAGACCATTGATGCGAAAAATCGGCGTGCACCAACTCCAATCCTCACCGGTCACCGCTACAGCGCAAATAATTTGCTTATGTAAATTAAAGAGAGAACGGATTAATTAAGAAGGAAATAATGAAGAAAAAAAGAAAAAAGCTTACTAATAAAATCAGATATTGTCAAATAAAAATATCCATATATAAATTAAGGATATTCACAGCCCCAAAAGTAACGGCTGAATCGAGGAAAACAAAGTGAACGGACTCATATAAAAAAAAAGACGGTCCTCTAAATCCTGATGATATCAAAAGCTATATCAAATATGACTCCCTATACAGGAAGGTCATCCAATTCCAAAGCCATAGTTGACCATTTAGAAGACCCAAAAACAAAAGGAAATGAAGATATATGTACTTCGTCACGGACTTCATTGCTGTAAATAAGCAAGCATATTAGGCAGCGGATGGGGCGGGAACAAACTTAACGCCACCAGCCTCCAAAAGTGCCGCCGTGAAGCGTTCCACATTGACGGATTTGTTATAGTCCAATGACTCATCCTCATATACGTCCCACCACTTCTTCACAAGCATCTTGATATCTTCTCTGTTCATGTTGTCCTCCTTCCCAGTGTACCTCCAAGGCTTAGAACCCTATAACACAAATGAAACAAGATTGAGCCGAACCATTGTTAAAACTAAAATTGAAACAGAATTTATAAAGAAGCATAGTTAGAAATTGCACACTCACGGCAGCACAGTAGTGAACCACTTTAACTTTCTCAAGTTCAACATTCTCAGGGTGGCGCCACAGCATGGCCAGCACTAGGTTGTACACATTAGGTATGGGCTTGTATTTGTCCTTGAAGTACATGTTCAAAAAGTCCTGCAAATTACAAAAATCCAAATATACAATTACGCTTTGCACACTTTTGTTTTTTCAAGTAACAATTATATATATCTAAAGCAAGCGATCAAGTAAGCACCTGCTCAGCAAAGGAAGTGGGCTTGGTGACTTGGACTGTTTCTAGGAGGTCACGGTAGGTGGCCAGATTAGGCTCATAAACAAACATCCCAGCATTGAAATAGAGAGGAGGCTTGGGACCAAAATCAGAGGGCCATTGAACCTTATCAGGGCACTGTTGGCAGTAGCCGATCTGATACTGCGGGGTATGGCTCCAAGTCTTCTCGCAGAAACAGTCCATCACGGCATAGAAATAATTATCAGGCAGATCGAACAGGTGGTCGATATTTCCAAAAACCTGGATATCACCGTCTAGGTAGATCATCTTGCTGTAGTCCACGAACTGCAAAATTTTCAATCACAATAAAGAAAACCATATCAGAATCTGCCATAAAACAGAAGAACGAAACAAGAATACACTTGGGTAAGTAAAAAATATCTTGGTATAAACAAACACTTGATGTTTCCAATTGGGAATACAAAAGCGATATTCAGTCGAAGGGTGAATAAAATATATATTATTGAAGGGGGTGTTAATTTTTACTAGGGTCTAATCATAAACCGGTTTCCATTATACCAGACAGCGCACTAACGCAAAACAACACAAATGGTGTCAGAATCCGAAACTCCTCCAAAATAACTACTAGGCAAAACACAAACACTACGTGTAAAACATGCAACGGGAAAAAAAAACAAAAATATACAGAGAAACATATATAATATACCTCCCAAATACGAAGCTTGGAGTAATTGATGACATAATAGGCCATGGCAAACTGGGTTTGGTTCTCAGGAGGGTACACCGGCTCAATCTCTCTAACAATGCAACCTTGCGAGGTCAGAATCTTCCGGTGTTCCTCAGGAACATCGGGCAAGACTGCAACCACCAGCGGGTAGATGCTCTTGACCTTCCTCAGTCCTTTGGCCAAGCCAACAACTCCCTTGACGTAGTCACCGTTCCCTGCCAGGAAAGTGACGAAAGCACGTCCACACCCGTCAGCAGCCTTGGGCTGTGCGGCCGTAGCATTAGCAGCAGCAGTGGTGATATCAGGGGCCATGATCTCAGTGAGTGTTTAGCTGAAAGGAAAAGGGTATTTTCAAAGGAAGAATAAGATTTGAAAGACAAAGAAAACTTTAGAAAGAGTGTCTGAAAGAGTGTTTTGCTAAGCAAAGAGGAGATGATGGTTTGCTGTGAGGGAAATGATCCGGAGTAGAAGATGGCTTAAATAGAACTCTGGAGGGTAATCTCGCCAATTTTTTATCCAACGGTTAGAGAGATGATCTTAGGATTCTACGGTGCCAAATGGCCTTTCATTAAATAATTAAAGAATTGCTTAATTTATATTATCATTTTAGTGCACCATTAACATTCGAGAATCCCATCCTACTCAATGTTAGAATTAGTATTAATATACTGTAATAAAATCTTGATAAAGATGGCTAAAATAAAAATCTTCATAAGTATATCTCTCGAATTTCTTACCGACATAATATTGGAGTTTTTATCCGTATAATTAAAATAGGAACATAATAATAAAGATGATTTAATTTTGATTGTGAAATTTATTTATACTATCATTTAATTATGTATTATCAAATCATTAAAAATATTTAATTATTACAACAACTACATATAAAATAAGTATTAATAGATTATTAAATGACAATATAAATAATTTTATACTCACAATGAATTAAATATAAACTATAATAAAGAAAGAGCAACATTTCATGCACGTGATTAATTAGCCTGAGATAAATATAACAAAATATTTGCATATTACAATTCACAACCATATCATAATTATTTTCATTCATTTTTATTTTATTTTAGTAATAGATGGTAGAGAAAAAATGTGATTCATATTTAGTCATAATTTATAAAAGGTGGGGAATTAAGTATTTTATTAAATAATTTTTTATAAACGTAAAATTTTATCACTCAAACTATTAGTTTAAAATTATCTTAAAGTTGATAAAGTTTATAAAACTTTAAAATTAATTTATATTTCATTTAACTATTTATTTTAATGTATAATATAATTTTTAAATAAATATCATTTATAAAATTAGGCATTTATAAATATTTAATTTATCTTTAAAAAGTTATTTAACAATGTGTGCTTATAAAATTTCCATAAAACAAGTGGATACCTACACATTAAAAAATATGTATAAAAAGTGGTTGAATGACGCAATCAATTCTTGATTCAGAACAAAACTTGAAAACAGTTCTGTTTAAAATATTAAAGTCTACTAAATCATTATAAAGTGATCATTTCATTTTTTACAAGGTTGAAGTGGACGTTATAAGCTTTTGTTTCCAAGCCAGAGACCATACGAAAACACCTCTTGTTTGATTGAGGATTTTTTTTTTTTGAACTTTGAATTTTGTGGCAGTGCATATAGTATAATATAATATAATATAATGAAGAATGTTAGTATGCGCTATTATTTATCAATGAATCTTCTTTAGTAAATAGTTTAATATTTTTTAAAAATCAAAATAATTATTTAATAAAAAAATTGAGCCACATTTTATACACAACTTTTAATACTTAATTAACATATCTCCCAGCTAATATTTTTTTAATATAAGATCATTTAGTAGATTTTTATTTATTTAACGCTGAAAATTTCCCTCTAGGAAAAACTCAAATTTCGTTTAGTGTTTCTTTTTATCCCAGAAAAGAATTTGTAAAGCGTTAAAGCAAGTATAGAATATTCATTTTCTGGTTAACTGCCACCGCCCAAGCAGTAGCAACTATCGCCACCGACTGGCCCTGCATAATTAAGCAATTCTTTGTTATGAATCCATTCCCCACGAAAGTCACCCGAGGGTCAGGTACGTCGACCGTTACTAGACACGTGGCTTTCCGTGAAACGCCTGTTACTTTTTACGTCAATGTCTCAGGTGAGGTGGGTCCATAATTACAGTGGGGCCAACTCCTTCGAGTCGCCACGTGGATAAATCTATCCACGTGGCATACTAAATCACCTCACTTTCACTTTTCTTTTTATTTATTATTTTTTTATATATTTATTTATTTAGTGGGGTCCATAAAATCCATTGCGTGTCCAATGCGTATTATTACCCTTTCTTGTGGGACATGTGTCAGCATCGAACTTGAAGAGAGGCCCTGGTATCGCCACATGGCGACTCGTGTACCTTCCTTGGACCAACGGTGGCATGGCGCATGGAAGTTTTTTCTGGTTTGGTTAGTTGGTCCAAAATCAAGACCAGTTCACATTTAATAAAGGTCATCATCGTACACTTACGGGCACAATTTAGGATAATGAAGTACATTAATATCTTCTACCATTTATTTTTAGGATAATGTTTGTGAACTTTTCGATTGAACACGCCATCTATTCCTGGATATGCGGATTGCTTGTGCTAAAAATGAAAACTCGACTGTTTTTCCTACTGCGTGTGAGATTGTAAGGTTAAGTTGGACTTGACCTACAGAATAACTAAAACCGGCCTCATAAATAGGGAAAACGAAAAGACTAATTTAGGTAAAAGAATTTGACTAGTAGGAAATATTCCTTTGAGAATAGGAGTATTCCCTTGTTTTTATTATTTTTAATCAATTCCCTCCTATTTTTATTATTATTCCTTATTTATTTGAAGCAGGAATCTTTCATGGCAAATAAAGTAGCAGTCAAGAATATATTCCAAGCACTTTCAGAGATTTTTTCTTCTTTTATTTCCTTAATTTTTTCCTTTAAATAAGAATTTCTTTTTTCTTTTGTTTGGCTTTATGGCCCAGTAATATCTCTGTGATATAGGAGTGATTGGAGGGAAATCAAAGCAAGATTTTTTTTATTCTCTCTGTTAAAATGGTAACTTTATTTTTTTGGTTGGGGATCTGTAACATAGTTTAATTTAGAATAATGGTATAATCAAAATAAGTCAATATGACAACGTCAATGGAAACTGATATATAATCTTTTTTTTTAAATGTGTAGATTGATGGGCTACTCGGAGGAAGACAACGGCCCAGCAAGGGCTGCTATAAAAGACGAATAACTGGACTTCTATTATCTCATTGGCCCAGAAAAAGATAGAAATATCACACAAGGAGGTTTGCCCATGTAATGGCTGAAAAAATTCTATTAACTAGTTAGTTTTGAAATATGTGCACCAACTTTACTTATGAATTTAGTGGTTTATATAGGAACATCTAAAACCTAAACACACATCTTGCCGCGGTACTATGAATCCTATGCTAATCAATAAATCAGTAATGGCAAAAAGATTTCTTCCCTGTCTCTTTAGCTACACAGAACTCCGACACCCGCACTCCTGCTGCCAACTGGGGTCAGAATAATAGCCTCTAATGAATAATGAAAAAAAGAGTGGCGATGACCTCCTGCCCCCTGTAGCTTTTTCTTCTAGACACCCCTTTCATTCATAAACCAGTAGAGATTATTTTAGAGCGAATCGCTGCAGATGCTGTAAGTTTGTGCATAGAAATCGTTCTTATAGAAATCTACTGCGCGTGCAAGTTTGAATCCACAACCATTTTCCATCAGCAAAAGTATTGAAGAAGAAACCGTTCTTTTTTTTTAATTATTGAATGATAAACTCATGAATATTTCACAACTTTTTCTGATGACATTGTAGCAAATCCAACAGCTTCTTTAATTCTATGTGAAATACTGAAAATTGAAAGAAGATTAATCATACACTAACAAGACTCTTGCCAAGAATTATGTCATCTGTTGAAAAATCAGCCTCCTTCCGGTAAGTTCCTCTACCAAAGTCCAGGTTATACGAGTCTGCAAGACCTTCTACAAGGCCAAATTCAGGTTCCCACCCAAGCACGCTCTTTGCCTTCTCAATTGATGCAAAGAAATGCTGCACAGTAAAGAAAATGGCATATCAATAGTATTCATCATAATTTCATAAATGGAAAAAGAGCAATTATTTTCTTTTGTTGATTTTATGGGGGGAAAGGAGTGTTGTTTCCATATATCATAAGGCTATATATTGATGTAAAATATTTTTAAACTAACAAATTTACAACCATTCCCCCCCCCCCCTTTTTCGTTTTTATTGGTATCAGATTTGTGTAGCCGTTTTACCTGGTCACGAAATGGAAATGACTTCTTTTTCCCAAAATCAAAATCTTTAGGGTTGTAGTGAATGATCTCTGGCTCGGGGAATCCACCAGCCTGAAAAATGCCAAAAAAAATGAAAATTATGATAGTAAAATACTTGACTTCATGTCAAAAGACGACATGATTTAAGGAATTTGTCCATTATTCTCTGTGTCACGTTAAATATGACGTGGCATGAATTGCTTACCTTAGCACATGCTCTTGCTAATCCATCAAACGTGACGTACTTCTCTCCTGAGATGTTGAATACTTGCTTGCTGGCCTTATCATTACCAAGAACCTTAACAAAAGCTGTTGCCAAATCCTGTCATAATTGAACCATATTTCAGCCAGAATCACAAAAAACCATAAATTAGTTGTTGCCAAATCTTGTCATAATTGAACCATATTTCATCCAGAATCACAAAAAACCATAAATTAGTTGTTGCCAAATCTTGTCATAATTGAACCATATTTCATCCAGAATCACAAAAGCCATAAATTTACATATTGTAATATTAACTTCATTCATAGGAGATTATTTATTAATCTTCAAAAGTATCCCAGAAGACAAGCATTTAAAATTTCCTTCTGATAAAGAAGTTAAAGCGAGAAGAAAGGTAGCTTGGATCAAATATTTCTGCTTCTAAAGTCTTCAAATTACACAATGGAACATAGTAAGCATATACAAAACTCCGGTAGCAAAATGAATATGATCAGCTAAAGAACAATAGAATTGCAAATTTCATACCTTAACATGACCAAGTTGTGTTATTTGTATCCCTGAGCTGGGAATAGGAATTGGGCGACCAGCTTTCAATCTGTGGAAGAACCACTCTTCAACAGGGTTGTAGTTCAAGGGTCCGTAGATGTAGACTGGCCTTATAGAAGTCCAATTAACACTCTTTGATTGCAGCAAACTCTCTGTCTCGAGCTTTCCCTTGTGCCTGCTCTTAGGATCAACTGCATCAGTCTATCACCAGGCACCAAGGAGTTATAAGATGAATGAAATTAATTATATTGGGAAGAGAGAAAAGTTAAGAAAAAGGAAAACTGCATAATTATAAAATAAGTTTGAACAGCGCATCTTGCAGTGCAAGTTACTAAAGGTTTAATTAAGACACTCCTATCACAAGATTATGTTTAATGCTACTGGTAGTCTGAGGGATACCAGTGTAAGGTAGGTCATGCCACCACGACATAATTTGAAATCATATATTGAACTAAGATCATGCTAAAAAAGAATTATAAAATAAATAAAAATCTTCTGCAAGCACTATATTAATATATTGTGAAAACACATTATAAAAATGACATAACTCTGTAAAACACAATGATATGTACTGGCCCAAAACAATTGCATCATCACAACAAATATCTGAAATCACAGGAAGAAATGTGTCATAAAATGTAAACTGACCTCAGCGTGAGGCAATAGATCAGATTTGAGATAGACACCGGCAGAAGAGCAGTAAATGTACCTGACATTTACAACCCAAATTCAATTATAAACAAAATGGAGACATATTACATAATATTATGATGGGCCTTTAACATATGTCTATAAGAGGAAAGGAGAAAAGAAAGATAGTGGGCTGGAGAGAAATGGGTCGCATATAACAGAAGCAAATAAAGAGAGGCACAACAGAATGGACAGGTGGCAGCAGGAGATTGGGGAGGAAGATTCTGCCATGATGGAGAACGTGAATATGGAAGGAGGTGTGAGTAAGGAGGGGGCATAACAGATTTTGGGAATCAACCGGGTGGCCTTGGCCAAGGGGCAGAGACTGTTATTGCAGCTCTGATTATTCTGTTTTCTCTTTTCTTTTCCATTCCTAGTTCTGTGGTTAATTCTCAGCTATTTTCTATTGTAATCGAAGCTGTGCTCTCTGATTTTGTCTTCGTTTTCTCAATTTTAATACCAGTTCATATTATATTACCATAGAGATTTTCTTGATATGTGATTAGAATTTTATAATTTATGCATTTGCGAAGCTAAGATGTATCACATTTATGCTTACAGAAGTCTTCCCTTTAATAAATGAAAGAATTCAATATTATCCTTTTATTAAAACATCAATTGTCATACAGGTTCTGACTAACCTTACCCTTGTCACCATTAACTTTTATTCCTCTTTGACTCACTTTAATTTAAAAAGATGAATAATTTTCATAATGATCTTCATCTATAAGTCTGAAGTCTGAGCCATCTTCCCCAGTGTTCTTATTTCATCAATCAATAGCAAATTCCAATTTCTACAGATCAAAATAAACGAACGGCAGGACAGAAGGGTTCATGGCTTTATCTAAGATTTCAAACATTATCTTGATGAGGCGAGAAATGGAGAACTCTGCACATTATGACTGTTACAAATGATTTTCTATATTGCATGTTAAATATAATGAATATGAGAATTGTGTGAAACAAAAAAATAGAAATTTCATTTTTTTTAAAAAAACTGTAATAAAATTCATTCTTAAAATTAATTAACTAGATAACTCATTAGTGAATCATGCAATGACAATCCACATTTGTAGCTGATTAGACTTCTAGAATACATCAAAGACTAGTAGAGCTTACTGTTCCAGATTAGGCAGAGCATCCAATATGGGCTCAACTTCATCTGCCTCTCGTCCTGAAACACATGCGAAAGTCATGATTTGAATCTGAAGAGTAAGATACATTATGAAATGGTATTGAGTAAGGTGAACAATAAGCACAGAAGGTGTGAACAAGACTCTGCACACCATTTATGTCATAAACAACATCAAACCCTTGTGCTGAGAGACTGGATTTTACAAATTCAAAGTCCTTCCTGTCTCCTTTCAAATGCAAGATCTGGGAAATAAAAATTATTACGCAGAGTAAATGCTCAAGGTATGAGAATAACAAAGATAAAAAAAAAAGTATCTCATGGCATGTTAGTCCAATGTTACAATTAGCTTACCTTGGAAGAAAAATCAGCATAATCATTGTCTGATTCACCTGGCAATTGTTGACTGATAGGCGTTTTTCCTCTTGTAAATAAAGTCACCTGACAAATTCATAAGTTAAAGTTCCCTTTATTTAAGACTCCAAAATGTCAGTAAATCCAAAAAACATTAATGATTATATAAATTCCTATTTCGAAATGGGTAAGTCATACCTGGTGACCCTCTTTAACAAGGAGCCTAGACAAAAACACACCAATAAACCTAGTGCCTCCCATTATGAGGATTTTCTTGGTGCTTGATGCTGATACATAAAAAGACCCTTTTGGCTGCCATAATTTTCTTTTCAACTGTAACCAGAATAAGCATGTTGGAGTTAGGAAGGGTGCGTACTTTATTTGTCACTCTCATACTTAATCCAATTGTATGTTGAATCATAAATTCTTAAACTTGTTAACTCAAAGTTTATGGAAAATATATAATTCATTCAACTAAACTGGACTTATGCAAGGATTGTTCAAGTCTGACATTACTTAGTCATACATAATACGATGTTATCCGAAACAAAACCTGCTTCTGAATGCACGCATGTTAAAGGAGTTAAATTTACATATACCCATATAGAAATATGCAAATACGCTTCCTTTGGATTGAAATTAAGTAAGAGGCACTTATTCCATGAAGTGATAGTCTGAATATATATTCATAAATAAATGGAGAGGGAAAAGAGGAAGGAGTGAAGTAAAGGACCTGAATTTGAGTTTGAAGTCTGGTTCCGCTGAAATCAGAAAGAGAGGAAGCTAAGGGAGAGAAAGATAGTTGGTTCTGTTGGAGTGCCACCAGCCTTGCCATGCCTCCTCCCTATGACTCACAGATAGTGTTTGTGTGTACTCTGTAATCTGTATGGGGCTGAAATTTGAAGTGTGTTTCCCTGCCCAAACTAACTGCCCACCTCTTCATTCTCACCATTGCGATAAGACAACGACCAACCTCCACCTCACTTAGTTTCCATCCACAGCCTCTCATGAGTTTTTTTTCATAATATTAATAATAATAATCCCTTCAAAAAAATTTCCCACCTCTAGTACTTCTTCCAAAGGCAAGAACAAGACAAGACAGTCAATGGCTAAGGCTGAGTGATGACCAAACATCACAATTCGGACTTCAGACCATCGTCGGAGAGAAACAAACAATGGGAAACTGCTCGAGCTATCTTAGGCCTCTAATGTTAACTTCAATAATAGAAGTTAAGTTTAGCCCATGATCATTGTTTTGGGTCTTCTCTCCCATTTTTGTCACAAGGTTATTTTATTTTATAGCTGCACTGCAACAAGAGTCTATGGACTTTTATATCACTAGTATTCAACTAAAGACCAATGAGGCCCAGATCCCTTCTGATATATTTTTTTGGTCTGAAAATATTTGTGACTGAATGACTTAGCAGTTAGCAGTGACAGGAATACATGTTAAAATGGACCCAGCCCGAAGGCCCTGTGTGGGCCAGAGAAAATAGTCTGGCCGGGTTATATAGCCTGATTTTAATCGGGTTGGACATAAAATGACTGGCCCGTTTTAAGATCTAGATTACTTGCCTGGGAAGAAGAGGGTGTAACTAAGATCTGTTATGTAAATGTTAACGTTTCCATATTTTCTTATAAGCTTGGATTCTTCTCTTAACAATAACAATCTTTCCGAAGCTCCCACATTACAGATATGGATCTCAACCAGGTAAGTGAACTATCTCTCCTTCTCTTTTTTCTACGTTTTCTGCATTCCATTATTTCATTTGGATTTGGACAATGTCTACTGCAACTATTTCTCCAGCGTCATTTGGATGATTATTAGATCTGGTTTCCGAATGTTAGCTTTGTTTCAATTTTTTTGTTCATTCACCCGTGCTTTTGTTTCTGAGATTCAATTTCTCATTTAATGTTGACCAAAAATAAAATTAAATCTCCTTACCGCACTGAATAGTTAAATTTGCTTTTATGATTCAGTAGCTATTACTTTTCTGGTCGCTTTTTTCTTAAGAATCAAACCGAGCCTAATGAAATTCTGTGCCGGACAGATATATTTCTTTGAATTCCATCTAATGTAGGCATAGGTGCACCTATACTTGCATATGATTTAGATTTGTGCTCATTGAAAATATGAAGGAACAGCACAGAAAACGGATCTGTGGAATGGAGATGATGCATGTACAGAGGGTTCAGTATTGATGGCTATTTAAATCAAAACAAATCTATTTATATTATTCTGGAACCTCTTGGTTCAGAATTTGTTATTCCCCCCCGCCCCTTCCCCATATTTTTCTCTTCAAATAAAATGAAGTTCTTTCCTAGGCTTTTAATTTGGTTGGAATGCTCATATTATTGTTGCCTTTTAGTTTTAGATAACTAACCAGTTTTTCCTCTATGTGCAGCCTGTAGGTGAAAACTACGCCAGTCCAACGACTTGCTTCTTTCATGTTCTCTTCAAGGTTTAGTTTATCTAATTGTGCTCTTCGCATATCTTTCTATATAAGCCATATTCACTTCTTAAAAGTAATTTTTTTTGTTTCTGGCAGGCTGCAGCCTTGGTTTTTTACGTTCTCTTTGCCCTCTTTATCGGTAACTTTGTCATCATTTTTGTGGTGACTGTTCTTCTTGCTGCTCTTGATTTTTGGGTAGTCAAGAATGTGAGTGGCCGAATTTTAGTTGGTTTGAGGTGGTGGAATGAAATAAATGATCTGGGTGAGAGTGTTTGGAAATTTGAATGTCTTGACCAAGAGGTAGGAATTGCATGTTTTGATCAGTTGCATGTTGTAATCTTATTTTTGAAATAATATCCCTATCTTGTAATGTCTCTGTTGAGTTGCATAAGATTGTGGTCAAAATGCTTTATAGATACTTGTATCTTACATATATTGTTTGTTTTTCATCCAGTCATTGTCTCGGATGAACAAGAAAGATTCATGGCTTTTTTGGTGGACCCTTTACCTTACGGTGAGAAAATATGGATTGATTACAGCATGTGATGACATTCCAGTTTTTTTTTTGTCCTTCGGTAAAAATGTGGTAATTTGTTGGAATATTGAGTAAGGTGGGATAGTACATTCAGTATCAGGCTTATTGAGATGGTTCATATGTTTCTTTGGTGAAAATAGTAAATAGAGATTAATGTTCAAAATTGAGTGACTAATTCTCTTAAATTTTAGATCTGGTTAGCGAATAGTTCTTTGTGAATTGGAATGGCCGGGGTTTGCCACTGCTTAGAGTTTAGGTATATTCCCCCTCCCCTCCCCCCGCCCCGCGGCCCCCCCCCGAAAAAAAAAAAAGCATAATTATGTTCTCTTGTAAATCAGCATAAAATTGAAGTTTTTATTTGCATTCTTCTATAGGCAACTGCATGGATTGTGCTGGCAATATTCTCACTCATAAGGCTTCAAGCTGATTACCTCCTTGTTGTAGGAGTTTGTTTGACCCTCAGTATTGCAAATATTGTTGGTTTTACCAAATGCCAAAAAGGTACAGGAGTTTATTGACGTTCTTAAAATTTGTGTCTTCTAATGTCGCAAAGAGTATTGGTTTGGTTTAGGGTGGGGCTAATTGCTAGAAATAATGAGATACTGAAATTTTCAATTCCAAGTGAAGACTTGCATCTTGCGTCAATTCCAATTAACCACCGTTCTCCCAACATAAATTAATTCATTATTATTAACATACAAGTAATATGTCATCTTGAAGTTATGGCAACTTATCTTATAGCACGGTAGCACCTGTTTCTCATCTCATTTTGGAAGTTGCAAACTATAATTTGCATTCTACCCAATTCCTTTAAAGATGTGAATTATGGGGATACTAAGTAACTCATGTTTAGAATGGCCCCAAAAAAAAAAGTAACTCATGTTTAGAGTTCATTGTTTACGTGTCAAATGGCAATTTTATGATTTTTCTTGTCAGTTTCTTGGCAGTGCAGGGCACTATTAGGCCTCAACATGACTTATTTAATAACTGAATCATAATTTGTTATGGTTGGGTCACAATATCTAGTTCAAAGGTAATTTGGATGCCACTATACACGTGTGGGATTTTATGATTATTGATGTTTTTTTAACTGCATTCTTGTATATATCGCTTGCAACCCATCCATTGGCTTTTCTTGGGTGAACACTGGTCATTTCATAAAAATCATAAGTATGACCTCAGTCTATATTGATTGCAAATAGAAGATATTTTTGTTGTTGTCATCGTTATAATAGTAGAAATAGTTTTACTGGCAATGGTTAAATAACAAAAAAAAAATTATTTTGGCCTGGTTATGTAAATGGTTTGTGAAAAGGAACAACTCCTTGTAATAATACCTCTCATTTTTTTGGGAATAGGAATTTTTGGGTTGTATTTATTTTTAGTTGTTGCATCAATATTTTCTGCATTGCATCTGGGGTAATGGCTCTGCTTCGCATGAATACATATTTCATTTAAAATGACATGGATATGTGAGAAACATACAAGCCCTAGGAGTTTCTCTAAGCCTAGTTTCACCGCACATCTTGAGACTGGTAGTTTTACTCTAGCTCTACCCCTCTCTGTGCCCCCCTTCCTACCCAACAGGAAGGATTCCTTTGCGTTCTACATGAATGTTCCATTTCATCTGGTAGTGCTTTACATGTTATTCAATGGATAAACTTGCAATGGATTTTAACTGCTTAGTTGTCTTTCAGATGCTAAGAAGCAGATTCAACAATTTGCCTCTCGGACAATTGCCTCTCGGGTCTCATCTACCTTGTCGTCAGCATTCAGTGTTGTCTGAGTTATTCACTATCATACATGGAAATGCAAGCAGAACAGTGCATTATTGAAAGTAATGAGATGTAGTGGTTGTATGTACATGTTGATTATTTTGTCCAGCATCGGGTTGGATTCTGACCACCTATTGAACTTGCATAGAGTTACGAGAGAGCAAATGCAAATTTTGTACCTTATTATACGTAATGGCTTGAGTGGAACTATGATTATCAAATTGCATAGTAAAATAATTACTCGTTTTCAGGTGTAAATCATTTTTTTCTTATATATATATATGGCATCAGAGGTCTAAGAAGTTACATTATTATTCTGTAGTCCACATATGTTCACAGCTCATATCATGATATTGATTCGTGGAAATTGGTGGATAATATGAATGCTGATGTTGTATCATCACGATTAAACTCACTGACCAAAATATATTTTGAACTTAAATCAAATGCTTGTGTTATAATCGTCTGATGAGAAGCGGGGACAATCCTCGCATTCATTAAGTAGAGGAAGTTAATTTAGGAGAAAACACTACGAAATCTGTGGATGAGTGGAGATAACTCACTTATGTTTGTTTTTATCATTTTGGGGATCTATTTAATCATCTCCTTCCATGCATGATCTGGTTGCATAACTGCTCCTCTTTCAAATTATAAAGAAAAATGTAAGTAACATGATTTTCTGTTCCGCTTACACAGTTCAAGAAAAATATTAGCTGTGGATAGCAAAATAATCAAAGGTATGATGGCTTTTATTGTAAGCGTTTCTTCTACCACTTTTTAATCAAAGTATCTTTTGAAAATCAATAGAATAATTTACAAAACTCTATACTTACAACTACATATAAATTTAAGTTTTACATTAAATTTTATATATGTTTATTCATGATATTTTTGTGTTAGTTTTTAAATGATGTCTATAATTTTTTACTTTTTTTTTTATCACTGCACAAACAAATAATTATTTACTTAAAAATATTAATTTTTCTGAAGTTTGTTAAATTAAGTTTGTAGTAGTAGTATTTTTTCAGTCGTTACAAACCTATAACTATAGGGAACTTTCATGCGAGGCAGATTTGTTCTGTAGGAGATTTACTAACTTGGGAGAAAAAATAATATTTTTTAAATTGTTAAAATGTGCAAATTTTGTTTTAAAAAATTAGATATTTTTAGTAAAAATTTATAAATTTATAAACTTTTATTATGGTGCAAATTCTGCACTATGTAAAAGACTTTGTTTCATGTCATATAACGATATAAGCTTTTAAAAATTAAATTTAAAGTTTTTGTATAAAAAGAAATTTTTATTTTTAAAATCTAATAATTGAAAGTATTTTATAAGAGTGCAGATTATTTTTGTTTTTAAATTTATACACTGGTATCGCAAAGAACAGCAAACTAGCTTCTCCCTGTGATGAGATGATGGAAACTCCTTGATGTCAAACATGCCCAAACCTTCTTAACTCTTTCTTCGCGTCTCACTTCTACAAACTCGAACGGGCCTCGATTTAGAGAGAGTCAGACATGTTGCAGTGCATATTTCTTCTGTCGGATTCCGGGTAAGACCTTTTCGGATTGTTGGAAATTATGCCAATTTACTTTAAATTTTGCTCAACTTGCTGCTCAATTTATTGGTACCAAAGCTAGTATCAACCCGCGATTCATTGCTTCAATTCAATTTCTGATTTATTTCGAATATTCATTCGACTGCCATTTAATTTTTATTTATTTTAAATTCTCATTTGAATGCTTATCGATCTTCGAGTTCGAGTGGTTGGTTGACTCTGAAATTTTGATATTCCTTAGAGAGGTTATGCTAGAGAAACAGCTCACTGGGCACCGCGTAGATCGGTCCATATGTGCCTGGTTCTGGGACCAGGCCATTTCTCAAGGTGATTCCTTCAAGGTATTTTCTACACCTGCATACGTACATACATACATGCATCACTCAAGTGTACGCTGTCATCATTTCTTTTCTATTTGTTTGTTCATCTCTTTTACATTTAAGATTTTTCAGATTTATCCTCATGTTTTGATTTTTGCCTAGCTCCTGCTTATTGTTTTATTGAGGTTGTTTATATTATAAAACTGTTCTTTGTTTATAGCAACAACCCGTGATTGCTTCTCCTACGCATTATCTTTTCCAAGTTTTTCGTGAGGGAATCACTTTTTTGGCTTGCACTCAAGTTGAAATGCCACCATTGATGGGCATTGAGGTATATTTCCAGTTATACATGCGCTTTGTAACTCGTAATGTGATGTTATAAGAACGGTGCTCTCTTTGTTTTTAACTATCTGATTTTTAGTTCCTTTGTAGGGTGGCCGATGTCCTCAATGATTATCTTGGGGGGTTGAATGAAGACTTGATAAAAGACAACTTTGTCATTGTATATGAGGTAGTTCTCTTAATTGCTTTCCCTGCAATCATAACTTTGAGGGATATTGATAGACTTTTTTTATGAAATGAGATGTTAGGCTTTCTTCTACTATCCCCTCATTGATTTGTTGTTTAGATGCAAAATAATCAGTTTGTTTTGTTCTTGTAGTTGCTGGATGAGATGATAGACAATGGCTTCCCGCTAACTACAGAACCTAACATCCTACAAGAGATGATAGCTCCACCAAATATTGTTAGCAAAGTCTTGAGCGTTGTAACTGGCAGCAGTTCCAATGTGAGTGACACCCTTCCAGGTGCTACATCATCTTGTGTTCCCTGGAGAACAGCAGACCCAAAGTATGCCAACAATGAAGTTTATGTAGATCTTGTTGAAGAAATGGATGCAACAATAAACAGGTCTTTACACTCAAATATGCTCATTCTTGACTTTCACTTCTTAACATTGATAATGTTATTGGCAGTTTATTTAATTTTTTTAATTATGGTCTTATTGTCTAGAAGTTATTTTGATGAAACTTGGAAAGTTAAAAGGTTCAAACTTTGAATCTAAGACTACATGCAAAATGACATAAAATTATGTGTTGGATTAGTTTCTTCTTCAAGAAGAAGAAAGTAGAACTATAATTCATTAAGTTTGAAAATTTGTTTGTCTGGGCTGACAGGTTACGGTATAACCTACTAGTGAGCACACCTTTTCCGTTCCATTGTAGGTTGGCAACCACTAACTCAGTCTTCTTTTAATGGATTCAAGTGCCTTGGCTCACTCCTTAACTTGCAAACAGAATATTCCTTGAAATAGTACAATGACTAAGCAATTGATTAATTTGGCAATAATCTTAAAACTCAAAGTGGGGGGTGTAGCTCTGTGAAGCTTCAAGTCTTATATATACACGTACTAAATTTCCAATAACATATCTCAAGCCATCAAGCTGTAGCTGGAGGAAACCATTTGTATATAGGCCATTCGTTATGTTTAATAAATGGCTAGGTATCCGCAGAGAGCTTCACTTTAATGAAGGATGTAACAATCAAAGGATGGTGGACAACTCATATTGACAGGGAATTTTTTTAATTTAATCGGTTTTGTTTTTTGTTTTTGGTAATTAATATGACTGCATTGCTTACGAAGAGAAGAGTTGAAGAAACAGTGATCTTGGGATTCTTTTATTTTATTCCTCTTTCTTTTTTTCCATTTTCCCTCCTAAGCCTGTGACGTCTTTTCTGCAAGCTTAGTGAATGGGATATTGCTGATTCTTGGAAGTTGAACTTGTGGAACTTTATTTGGTTGAATTGTATCAATTATCATCTTTAAATTCCTTGTTAGTTTCAATTATCATCTCTTATGCATCATTTCTTTCAAGTTTCAACTTCTTTTATATTCACTGATAAAAAGTTCTGTTCATTCAGGGATGGAGTTCTTGTGAAATGTGAGATATACGGTGAAGTTCAAGTAAATTCCCATATCACAGGTCTTCCTGATTTGACTCTTTCATTTGCAAATCCTTCGATCCTAGATGATGTGAGGTTCCATCCCTGTGTTCGATTTCGGCCTTGGGAATCCCATCAAATTCTTTCATTTGTGCCTCCTGATGGACAATTTAAGCTTATGAGTTACAGGTAGAGTGTCCAGCTTTATCTTGATGTCTAAATCAGGGTTTGAAACCTGCATTTGAGAAGTCAGTTTGGATAAAGATATAATCGTGAATGTTGAATTTCATTCCATGGTATTCCCAATTTGCTGTCTCTCAAAAATTCTGGCTTTTCACTCTTTTTCAGAGTTAGAAAATTGAAGAGCACCCCAATATATGTAAAGCCACAGTTGACTTCAGATGGTGGGACATGCCGTGTTAGTGTATTGGTTGGCATAAGAAATGATCCTGGAAAGACAATTGACTCAGTTACTGTTCAGTTTCAGCTTCCTTCTTGCATCTTATCAGCTGATCTGACTTCAAATCATGGAACAGTAAACATCCTTGCTAACAAGGTACCTAATTCGTACGACTATCATGCTTCTAGTAAGCAGCAGTTATTTTAGCTTATACTGTAGAAACCAGGAACAAGTTAAAATAGGCAGATATAAACTTCTTTGCTCTATTTTTGCAATGTAATTTGATTTTTTTTATGTCTTGTTTTGTCAGACATGCAGTTGGTCTATTGGTCGGATCCCAAAAGATAAAGCCCCTTCAATGTCTGGAACATTTGTGCTTGAAACTGGATTGGAGCGCCTTCATGTCTTCCCCACATTTCAAGTAGGTTTTAGGATTATGGGTGTCGCCCTCTCTGGTCTGCAAATAGATAAACTGGATCTGAAGACTGTACCCTACCGTTTTTACAAAGGTTTTCGAGCTCTTACTCGGGCAGGTGAATTTGAAGTCAGGTCATAATTTTGTATTTACCATCAAGTCATCTGAGACTTCTAATGATTCTGGACATGAAATTTTGTTGCATGTAATAACATTGGTTGGTTTCATTTGTAAAGTAAGTTGATAATGTTTTCTTCTGGTTTTAAATTATTTTAAGTGAACCATGAAATATCATGGTTATATCACATATGAGACGAAGTCATGCGATACAAATTGGAATTTGTAGTGCAAACAACTTTTCAGTGGTTCCACGTGGGTAAAAGAGAAGATGAATAATGAACTTAATTACATGACGTGATCATATCTAAATTTGAAGAGGCATTATGTCACATTGTGACAAAATTTAGAAAATAGTAGAATAGAGAAAAAACTAACAACGGAGAGAGGGAGAAAGAGTGAGAAAGAAACATACAGAAGAGAGAGAATCCTCATTTACCATTTGATTATAATTAAACTTCTAACTATTGAAATGAACTCCTAACAACTTGTTAACTGAACAAACAATTTGCTATCTCAGTAACCAAAAAAAAAAAAAAACGAACTAACAATTTGCTAACTGAAACTATAATCCAAACACAGCGTTTGATATGGAGAACATAACACATTTATTTATGCCGCGGATCTGGGATAAAAATATAGGCTCAATTATATTGTTTTTTCTTTTTTTTTTTACTTATTTTGATTTTGGTTTTTCTGTTTTCAATTATAATAATATTATTCTTATAGTTTTTATATTGATATAATTAAGACTCTTTCAGTTTAATACAGAAATAACAATACTTTTGTTTTTGTTTTGTAGATGTGGCTTAAAACTTGATAATTGACAATTTTTATTGACTTTGATTATTTGAAAATAACGTGCCACAATAGCACAAAACAAAAACAAGTGTCATGCCAACATTAATTTAACAAGCAGACTTGCATAAATTTGAAAATGACAAGAACAATTTTACAATTAAAATTAGCGAGTCAAAATTAAAATTTAACAAAATAAAAGGACAAAAAATGTAATTAAGCCAAAAACATAAGTTAGAGAAAGGGGTCATTAGAATAAAGAAGGAATAAAGAAATAAGACTAAATTACAAGCCGATAGAACACCTTCACATATCTAACATTCTAAGCATCAATCTTGTTCACTCGAAACGAATCCATGACTTGACGAAGATCATTTTCCTCCTCTGAAAACTCATTTTCTGGCGCCTGCAATCTCAACTCATACAGTTGATTGTTTTCAACTCCTAGAACAGATAGGTACCTCCGGTCCCATTCCAGGCGTACCACTCGGTCTTGTGGCATAACAGCAAGCTCATTGTTATTAGCATATGACTTTATGTTTACCTGGCAACAGGGACAATTCATTCAATTAATCAATAGATGTAATGTTGTAATAAGGACTAAGAAGGTACAACTGTTCTTGAACAAAGGAATTCAGAGGAAAGATGATGGGGAAGTTATATGAACTCCTTCATGATGCATTACTTATCCAGAATGATTTTGTTAGCAGTGTTTTCTGCATGTCACTTTTCATTGTATCAATCATGCTAATCCAACCAACCAGTTCCATCCGGCATAACATGTTAAATACATTCCAAATAAGAATAACTCATGCATATGTTTCGAATGGAATTGTTAACCAACCTCAACTTGATAGTATAACTTGCCATCATCAGCAACTCTTGAAGATGTGGAAAGAATATTTGATTCACGTCTAACGCCAAGTCTTGTAGACATAAACTCAGTCAAATACTGCTTGAGTACTTTCTTTC
This sequence comes from Styphnolobium japonicum, assembly GCA_023212625.1. Lineage (NCBI taxonomy): Eukaryota > Viridiplantae > Streptophyta > Magnoliopsida > Fabales > Fabaceae > Styphnolobium > Styphnolobium japonicum. The sequence goes on along the minus strand of JALBWW010000002.1, from coordinate 5,848,730 downwards.
CAGCTTCCTGGGGTGGACCCAAGTCTTCAACACTCTTGTATCGAGAAGATGAAGGTGAAGAAATTTCTACAGATAGATTTTCATCAAGAACAAAAGGATCCCTGAAGAATATGTCAGCCCCAGCACCTCGTACTTGAATCCAGTTCCCTGGGTACTTGAATGAATAACCATCAAATGTGTCTACATATTCTCGGAACCCAAGAGACTGTTGAGCCAATGCTAAACCAACTTCTGAGAGAATGTAACTTGATAAGATCAAGGAAATTGCTTTCCTCCTTGGAACTACAAAAGCTTTAGTCTGATTATATATTAGCATAGATAGAATCAATCAAAGGCCATTTGCAGATGGTCCATGTCAGGAAGGAAAAAGAAAAGAAAAGGCTAATACAAAGTGGACTAATATTGTATGGAACATATTAGTAAACAAAAAATTATTATGCGGAATTACTATTGATTGGGCAGTTCTTCGTATATTATGCTTCTTCTCGTTTACACTCCCTCTTCCATTTGCACTCATTACTCAAATATGCACTACTCTCTCTGTATGTTTTTGTCTTTTAGGGGTTTGCAGGAAAGATCAGACTCAAGAAACTTGGCTTCTGTTTTTATTGCAAGCAGTAGTAACACAAATTGGGTAGCATGTCAGATACTACAAGCCTGTTCTCCACTGGCTAGTTAAATATATGCACGGGAAAGTGTAAAAAATGCTTAAAGTCGTACGAGAAAGCTTTGAAAAAAACTAAACTTCATAGAGCGGGAGATGCTATGTCCCCTAATGGGTTTGGTTTATCAAGTTAGTTTCATAAGTAAATGTTTGAAAATTTATTAAATATAAATAACAAACTGAAAGCTTAACAATTCACCTGGGTATTGATACCCTAAAAAAAAGATAAGTACTAAAGTAATCCTCCTCTATCCAGCATTTCTTTCATTTCTCTGGCATTGTGAAACCAAGAGAAGTCATCTTAGACTTTAAGGAAACCAGTAAAATTGCAAATTGATTGATTTACGGTCTTGCCCCGGAAATCAACAACAAAATATCCCAAAATATCTCAGATGCTGGCTGCAGCAATTAACTATTCTCCTACTACAGAAGCAATTTCTTCTTCTTTTTCCATCATCAATTACGGTAAGCATAAAAAGTTGGAAACTTGAGTAAGATTGGATTACCGGTTGGCATCTGGGAGAAATGGAGGAGGAGGAGCAGCGAGCGAAATCGAAGGAGTTAGAGGCTGAGTGCTTAAACGGAGACGAGTTGTAACTGTGCCTGCGATTGGGGAATTGAAACGACGTCATCTGGCTAATGGGTGGTGGCAGGAAATCCAAAATCATAATAGCATTCGCCATTGCGGCACAACTGCCAAGAGATCACCCACTCTCCACTCTCACACCAAATGGATAGAATGATAGATACATAGATAGAAATAGACAGAGAGAGAGAGAGAGCGAGGCACAGCCAACACGACAGTCCGAGGCCATCATCGTGTGCGCCCAATACTAGATGCTATTCCATGCCATGTCAGATTGTCTTATTCATCTAATTATGTCTTTTTATTTTTTAAATAACAAAAATTAAAATAGTTTTAAATTACTATATAATTATTTACTTATTAACTTATTTTTTTATTTAAAAGTTTCAAGTTTAAGTTTGTATGATATGGTATTGAGAGAATAAAAATCAAAGATAAATTCCGACGTTATATATTAATTAGAATTGACAGACATTAATATTGGTGTAAGGCTTATTACACGTAACTCAATAACTTGTTATAAGAAATAAGTTTCATCAATCTAACCTATAACTAATTATTAGATAGGTATCTCATTCTTGGTCATATTTTATACTCATAATTTGAGTTTAAATTTAGAATACATTCATTAATAACGTTCATTGACAAGTTGATATGGTACCTATAAAAATAAAGATGACATTTAGAAAATATATTCCAAAACAAGTAAAAAAAAACTTGTCAAACATGTTTTTTAATTTTTATGTTTCAGAAAGGGCAAAAAAACAATATACTTATAATAACTATAAAAGAACCACACATCTATATTTATATGAAAAGTACCACTCACGTCTATATACAATATATTAAAGTTGACTATTGAAATGTATCCCTTCCAATTAGTCATTTTAAAGAATTCCTCGATTATTGATTCATTCTTTGAATTTTCATTCATTAATAAATGTATCAATATACTTATAATAACTATAAAAGAATAATATTATGAATATGAATGGTTTTTATACATTTGAGTAAATGATGATTTTGATCTTTTAAAAATATATGTGGCATTATATTGATTATTTATTAATTAATAATATTAAATTAATTCTTAAATAATAACTAATATTATCAGTTTTGACTTTCAAGAACTAAATTAAAGTTTTAATTAAGGACCAACTATGATGATAGAAACATGACATTAAATGATTAATTTGATGTCAAAAATATTTTTAGGTGACTAATTTAATTTATTAATAAATAAAGAACTAATGTAATGTCATAAATATTTTTAGAGAACTAAAATAAACATTTACTCTTATACATTTCTTACAAGGAAAATACTTAATAGTCCAACTAAAAATTTCCCAAATTTATTCGAACAAGTATAATGAATCAATGCATTAATCTCTTACTAGTGAACCTCACAAAAAAGAAAAAGTAACTTTTTATTTTATGCATTCTAAGCTACTATTTAGTCATTGTAACCCGAGCTCTGTAAAAGCTCTCTTGTTATAATATTTACTTTGAGTTGTAGAATAATAACTTATAACTTAGTTAATCCATTTCCTTAAAAAACTATAGGCAATTGTTCAACGATCATCTTCCAAGTCGAAAAAATTTCACCAAAAGAAGAAAAAAGGAAAAATTATTCTTTAAGTTAGTTTGGAAGAAAATTATCCCTATTTTATTTTTGGATAAAATTAATTAAATATTTAATTAATTTAATTAATAATTTACATATAACTAATCACCTATTAAGTATTAAAATAAAAATAAATTATTAATTAATTATATATAAATTATTAATTTAATTAATTAAATACTTAATTAATTTTATTTAAAAAAACAAATGAGCAAACTTTAAAGATGATTCTCTCTCCAAAAAAAAAAAAAATGCCAAAGTCCCCCTTGATTAATGCTTACCCGAAATACAAGGCCTAGACGGAAATTTCCAAATATAGCAAAACGGAAAATTTTGCACTGGTTACAGAATAAATATCTTCGTCGAGAGTTACAACTAACTTACAAAGTACTGCAAACTACAAAGCCCAACTATTTTGGAACTTATAGGCCAACTATTTTGAAGCAATTAGAAATAGAAACAAACCTAATTTTTTCTTTGCAACTAATATATCCACATCTGGATAATTTATCTTAGAAATCTAAAATAAAGTGTTTGCCAAAAGAGGAAAAGAAAAAACAACCTTAATAGGGGATTCTGTGGTGAGAAATTAGAATCTTGGTTCCCAAGGCTGCACGTTCTCTTCCCTGCATGCCGCAGCCCGCCTATATATATAAGAAGACAACCTTGTATTCTGCCCACATGAATTTTGTCTATTCTTCGGTTTCCAAAATTCTAAGATCTCGTTTCTTGAACCTCTCTGGTTACCCCGTATTCCAAAAGACAACCTCTCTGGTTGCACTATGAAACCATCCTCTAGAATTCTCGTTGGTTGCAAGAACTCATCTTCTTTTGGGTTCCCGCCTGCAAAATGTCACCACACTTTTACTATGGCTAACAAAACTTGGTCGAAATTTCGTCCCAATCTTGATCACAGCCTTCACTGCCCTTTTCGCATGTTGGGGTTTCGACCCATAATGAATGGTGCCCAGAAAGTTTTTGGCTTATCCTCTTCGGATTTTGGTGAGTCCAGGGTAATCTCAAGGCCCTTTAGTTTAAACGCAACAAATGGGGATGTCTCTGCCATCGCTGGAGTTGCCTTCAAGGTTCGCGATTTCTCAAAGTCCGTTGAGACCCGTGCCAATGACAATAATCTTGAGAGAGTTTATATAAAGGGTGGCAATGGCATGAATGTGAAGCCATTAGTGGTGGAAAGAATTGATAAAGATGAGAATGTTGTAGGAGAGGAAGAGTCTGTGTTAGAAGTTGGTGAGGAAGATGTGAGCACAGGGAATTCAGGTGGTCTGCATGTATCTGAGGACGTGACACCACCCAATACCAGAGGTGAGGAGACAGATGTGGAAAAAGAGGCATGGAAGTTATTGAAGAACGCGCTTGTGATGTACTGTGACAGCCCTGTGGGGACGGTGGCAGCAAATGATCAAGGTCACACTCAACCCTTGAATTATGATCAGGTCTTTATTCGGGATTTTATTCCTTCGGCTCTTGCTTTCTTGCTCAGGGGAGAAAAAGAGATTGTCAAGAACTTTCTCCTTCACACCTTGCAATTGCAGGTAATTTACCCTTTTGGTGTCACGTAATAATTCATTTCTGCGCTTTTCTTTTCACCGTAGAATTTATGTTTCCTACCCTGTAAATGGTTGGCTAGCCATCAATATAATCTCTGTTCTCTATTTATGTTCTTCCGCGACATTTATCCCTTGCTTTGTAATCAAGAGTTAAGTAGAAAACCATTGCGGTGGATGCTGATGATTCTTGGTACTGTGGGCAAAGAGACTTGCATGAAAGGCTGGATGTTCAAACGGGTTTACAAATACAAGTGGCTACAACTTGCAAGAAAGTTTGAAGTTTAAACACCCGCCCTGTCTTGCAAGCTTCAGGATTTTTTATTATTATTTTTGGGTGCATTCTATGCAGTTGTTTGTTACTGATTAATGCTCATGGATTTATATCACACAGTAATTTTTACAAATCTCTTGGTCCATATTAAACCATAAATAAATGTATGTGACCGCATGGGTATGGCCATAATGGATATAGGATATGCTTGCTATTAAACGTTTATACTTGCACTTGTTGTCATCATATGGGGATAATACGTCACGTTTCTCTTTATTTCAAGATTCGATTGCCCTTACAAATGTGCTACAGTTATCTAAATCATTAGTCTGTCTGTACTTTTATTTATCAAATATATATATATATATATATATATATTTGTAATTACAAAAATCACAAATGTTTCAAAATTTGTTATATATTGATGTTTCATATTTTACTTTCTCTCCCCTATTTAATTGTAATAGAGTTGGGAGAAAACAGTGGACTGCCATAGCCCAGGGCAGGGCTTGATGCCTGCTAGTTTCAAAGTTACTACTATGACTGTTGATGGAGGAAAACAAGAAGTTTTAGATCCTGATTTTGGGGAATCAGCTATTGGTCGTGTTGCACCTGTAGATTCAGGTTAGTATTTTGCAGTTTTTTTATAATATGCCTGTAAAAGAATAATATTTTCGAAAATTGCATGTGCATTGTAAACAATGGTCATTCTCAGAATAATATTTGAGTAACATCAGAAAATGACCTGTTGTTTGTTTGTTTGTTTCCTTCATAGGATTGTGGTGGATCATCCTGTTGCAGGCTTATGGGAAGCTCACTGGTGACTACAGCTTGCAAGAAAAGGTGGAAGTTCAAACGGGCTTAAAAATGATCCTTAACTTGTGTTTAACTGATGACTTCGATATGTTTCCTTCTCTGTTAGTAACTGATGGGTCTTGCATGATAGACAGGCGAATGGGTATTCATGGTCACCCCCTTGAGATTCAAGTGAGTGTAACTAAGCGATGTTTGCTTTCTTGTGCTTTGTATTAGGTGATATATGGATTTGGAGATTATGCTTTTTTCGTGATCTGTTTTACTTAAAATCGAATTATGCTCTATTTTAATCAGTTGCAATTGCCCTAGTCTATGGGTATATACTCCTGCTTTTATTTGATACATGTCCTTTTCATGCATTACATTGTATATACTACTAGTGACATTAATGTATATTTGCTAAACATGAGATGAAACTCTGGATTCAGGTGGTATGCTTTCTGAATTCTGTCTCTATTGTTTCACATAGAATATCACCTTTTGGTTTACCTTACATGTGGTAAGTTTTACTTTACAGGCTTTATTTTACTCAGCTCTTCGCTGCTCCCTTGAGATGATTGCTGTAAATGATAGATCCGAGAATCTGGTTAGAGCCATTAACAACAGACTCAGTGCACTGTCATTCCACATTAGAGAATATTATTGGTTGGATATGAAAAAGATAAATGAGATATACAGGTATAAAACAGAAGAGTACTCCATGGATGCCACTAACAAGTTCAACATCTATCCAGAACAAATTCCTATGTGGCTAATGGATTGGATTCCTGAGGAAGGTGGATATCTGATTGGGAATCTGCAGCCAGCTCACATGGATTTCAGGTTTTTCATGCTTGGAAATCTTTGGTCTATTGTTTCGTCTTTGGGTACCCCAAAACAGAATGAAGCTATTTTGAATCTAATAGAAGCAAAATGGGATGATCTCGTGGGGCACATGCCTCTTAAGATATGTTATCCTGCCTTGGAGTATGAAGAATGGCGCATAATTACTGGCAGTGACCCAAAGAATACGTAAGTTCTTTCTGTAATTTTCCTTTCTGTTGTTTGCATGTCTGTGAGTACTTCTCGAAGAATTTATAGTCTTCGTAGTCAGAATTGCTTCTATGGTGTACATCTTAACTGAAATTCCATGCTTAACTTGCGCAGCCCTTGGTCATATCACAATGGCGGATCTTGGCCAACACTTCTGTGGCAGGTAAAATTTTCTTTACGGCAATATTATGTGTTTTGAGGAAAGTTCAGAATATGTTGTTGGTCCATCTTGTGTTATGCCTAGTGCCTCAACTACTGAACCGCTAATAGCCATGGCGTTGGGTCTAGGATGCTTGGGAGTGGCACTAACCAGGCCTCATTATGGATGTCTCCCACTTCCCTCCAAGGTGTATTATCATGGAGGTTGAATGGTGTCATAAGCTGGTTCATTTGTTGAAATGTTGTAATTATTCACCTTTGGACCTATATGTATTGTCATGAAAAATGCTTGTCATCTGTTAAAAAGATATTTTAGGAAAGAGGAAAAAAGAAGAGGAGAGATTATTTTTATGGGTTGTTAATTGTGAGAGAGAATATCTTCACAACTAAATTTTGCTTTAATATCTGATGTATTTCCTCATACATCATCTCCAGTTCACGCTGGCATGCATCAAGATGGGGAGAACTGAACTAGCCCAGAAAGCAGTTGCTTTGGCTGAGAAAAGGCTGCCGGTTGATTCTTGGCCCGAATATTATGACACCCGTGCTGGAAAATTTATTGGAAAACAAGCCCGGCTTTTTCAAACATGGACACTATCTGGATTCCTTGCATCTAAGATGCTTTTGAAGAATCCTGAAATGGCATCCTTGTTATCCTTGGATGAGGATTATGAGATTCTTAAGACATGTGTTTGTGAACTTAACAGGAGTGGCAGGACAAAATGCTCGCGTGATGCTGCCAAGTCTCAAATTCTTATGTGACGAGGCTATGCTGTACAGTCAGAAGTTTAGGGTATAGTATGAGTTTGATAGGATACGGTAAAAATTAAATTGGAAGATTAACAAATGTTCCGCATTGCTGTAACTAATTAGTACGGCTTTCTTTTTTGGGGGGAAGGAGGATTCTCACTTATCTGTATGAAATTAGCAAATGTTCATATTGATTTTTCTCATTATACAATGCTCCTTTGCAGCTTTTTTTTTTACGAGTTTCTTTGCGGGCCTACCTAAATTATTTTACCTCATCCTTCTCTGTCTATAACTTTACTTTCTCCTCACCACTGATGTTGAGATTAAAGGAGGATATCGTTAATCATATGGTTCATGTTGTTCTTATAGGATGTTAAGTGCTGTATGCTTACAGATAACAGCAACCGTAACATGCCTTACTGAAATTGGTAGAAAACCTGAAAAGGTGATATACTTGCTTAATGTTAATTCTTATAGCCAACAGCTGAAAAGGGTTAGCTCTTTCAAAATGAAGCTTGGCTGCATGGTAAGTTTCGAGAATTCCACAAAGAATACATCATACCATGAAACCTTTTAGCAGCTTATTGTGTTTTCAAGGAATAATGGATATCTCAACCACCAGAACACAGATAAACAAGTATAGAAGAGGAAAAGCAGGAAAGTTTTAGAAACATTACCGAGTAATCAAAGGAAAGGTATCTTCCTTCTCTTTCAAGCAAGCCGGTTATGTCAAGGAAATAAATAAAATTAATCACTACTTATTCTTAACGCCTGTTTACTTTATTCAGCTGACAATATTGCCTTAATATACCTTAGGAAAGTGATCTAGGAGACGAGATAAAAAAATATGTCTAAACGCCACAAGGATTAGACTGAAATTCTCAAAATTCCACATTTTACAGAAGCCCTCTTCTTCTCTTGTAGTCACTGATCGTTAATGTCAGAGCATGCCTACTCCCGTCGTTCTCAGGGACCCGGCACCCCACTGTTGCTTCTATTTTTTGTTTCCTTGCCAAAAACCCATTTCTTAGTCCCTGTGGTCCACCAAATTTCTTAAGTGCAGCCAATGAAATTGGCAAGTCAAAATCATGCAGCATATTTGATTCAGTTCCTTGATCCAGAGGAGCAGTGGTATCAACCAACTTCCCTGCATTAGCAGCAGCTTGCAATGCCGCTTCTGTGGTTTCAAGGCCAACCTTTGTTGTGACAGGTACTTCTTCTTCTTCCCCTCTACTATCTTCACCTGCGGTTTCATCCATTTTTCCTTTAGCTTCATTCCCTTCACCTTCTTTATCTTCATTCTCTGTCCCCGGCTCTGCCTTATAGTAATTCCTCGACCTTGTCCACCTTCTTGAAAAGGGATCATACCCCTCCTCTCCGGCTTTTAAATTTGCATTCATCTGTTTATGCTCAGACAAGTTTTTGAAATTTTCAACCCTGTTCTTCCTGTTCATCTCAGCCAGCCTGATAGCCTTGGCATCACTCTCCCGGGCTTGACGGGATGCTTCCAATTCCTGCAACTTTGCGTAGATCCTATCCATTTCTGCCTCATCATGCTTACTTTTCGCTATTTCCAATTGCCTCTTTAAACGATCCTTCTCTACTGCAATGTTTAGTGGCCTAGATGGGGCATATTTTTTCTCCTCTAGCATCTGCTTCACAGTGGCTGCCGAGTAAATGTATGTGTTGGTTCTTCTTATGGCCTCCCTCTTTTCCAATACATTCCGTTTGCTAGGCATCTGGCTGCAAGTTCTCTCAACTTCTCTAAGCCACTGTCTGAACTCTTTCTCTAGTGGAACAGAATCTGAAACTACAGTCACCTGAAACCTTTTAGCGGAGTTTTCACTTCCCCAGACACAAATCAGATACTTATGAGTGACTCTCTTCTCTACCTTGTAATGTCTATCTGGGTCACGGCCATCAACACTCTGGACCATGCAGAGCCTGTAGACAGGTCCACTGTCTGACCTTCCAATCCCAATTCTCACAAAACAACCAACAATTAACTCCTCAAAAAATGGTTCATTCAACCATTTTACAAGTTTTGACCTCCGAATGGTAATTTCCTTTATATCCTCAAATGTTGGCATGTCTGATTCAGGCATGTTCTTATCATCATCGCTGTCAGCTAATCCACCATCGTCGGAGGATTCTCTTTCACTATCAGACCTGATTACACTCTCACTCTGGCTGGAGCTACTTGGACTTGCTGTAATTCCGGATTTTTGCTTCACTGGTGAAAGTCCCTTGCTAGTTGAGCTTGTTCTTGATGCATTGCCCAATTTACCATGAGTGTCTAGGATCTGCTGCTTCATCCTTTTTGCGCGCAATTCACTTAGGACATCTCCCTTGGCAGCTGTCCTCTCAGCATGTCTAGCTGATGAACGAACCTTGGCAGATGATGGAAGAGGTGGAGTTTTTGTTCTTGATTGGTTTGTCTTTGCAATTGCATTGTTGTCCCTCTTCATTCTCAATTTCTCTTTCAACTCCTTTTCACTTTTCTTAGTTGCTCGATCAGACAAAATCATCTCCCTTTCAAGTTCAGTCATTTTTGCAAGCCTCTGCTTGTCATCTTCATTCTTGTAAAGATCACTGCCAACATCAGATTCTTCGCTGCTGCCACCCTCTCGAACTGAACCCCCATTCTCGAACTCACCTCCTCCCTGGCCACCATGGTCATTACTAACTCTTCTGCTGGGGTCCAACCTCTTCTTCAATGGAACATGGGATGGACATTTTGATGGCCTCTTGCTTACAGCAGCAGCACCGTCATCGGAGTCTTCCTCTCTGGAATCAGTTCCACCATCAGAGAATGCACCTTCACGTTTCATTCTTGAGTTTCCAAGTTTGTGCCGCTTTCTCACTGCAGAATTGGTTCTTCCAGCAGCCTCAAGAAGCATGTTTTCCAAGTCAGCCATCCTCTCTTCGGTGTTCGTGTGCAGTCCAATTTATACTCCTACTGAGTAAGACGCAAACAGCCAATCAGTTTTTGGTTTGGACGTTCATAGAAATGTGACATTCTTTTCTTGGCTGGTAATATATGCCTTATTTCCATCTAGTTTGGAACGATGTTTAATGACAACGAACTAGTTCTATTCGACGTGCTTTTCTCCTTTATTAGCAAGCAAAGGCTGAAAGGCATATACAGGAGATTTTATTAGAAGATCATATGCAAGAGTTGACAGACTTCAAAGTGTTCGTAGAAATATAAACCAAAAAATTAAAAAAAAAAAATAGACTTTCTGGATACAAGGACATTGAAGTGGTTCATCTTTAACGGTCACAAGATGCAGCACATGCATTCAATCATAAAATGAAACGGAGAATAAAAAAATGGAAACGAAAATAAAGGAACCTGAGCCAGAGGCAATGTGTAAGGGAACAACAAAATCAGGAACGGCTCCACTCACCAAATCCAGCATTTGCTTTGTTCTAGTCCTCTACTGATAATCGGGTAATTAAAATTCATGTAAATTAGAACTCCGTATTGATAGAAACTAACTCCTATAAATAGGTATAACTTGCGCTGATGATGTTTGACTGCTTCAATCAGAACTGTGTAGGTTATATACTGCTATTATTATCATATATAATGCAGCATTTGCTAACTTAGCGGTTCTGCATTGTGGGCAACAGTGCTTCATGGTGGAATTGTTAGAGGCCTAAAACAACTTGGTATTATCTAATACTCTTATTGATATTTATGCCAAGCGTGAAATCATAACTGATTCACATAAGAATTTAATTTGGGTAATGCTACCGAGAGCTGGAGAACCTCTATTGGGTAACGGAGAAATTCTTGGTTACTCTAACCGTAATACTCTAGGGGTCGAAATTTAACTTAAATTTTATTATATAATATTTTGAGTTTAATTTTGATTTATTGTCAGTGTAAACAAACTTTACACTATCATCTAATAATATGTTGACACATCATTAAAAGAGTTAGACTTCTTAAATAATTGTTGTAATAGTTAAACTCATTTAATAATTTATAAATACATAATTGGATAAAAAAAAATTACACTAATAATAAATTTAAATTAAATTCTAATATTTTATATTTAATTCAATGACATATATTATTATATTATGTCATGTATTAAATTTTTAGTGAATTAATATGTTACTCTGATTACGTAAGAATCTCTAGTTAATTGAGAAGCTTTCATTGCCTAATTAATTGGCTAATTGCAGTACATCACATCCTTCTAATTTTTTTTCCTCAACTAATTAATAATAGAGAGTACTGCAATTTAGGACCCAAAAGAAAGTAGAGTACTGCAATTGTCCAATAGCTCAAGCACAGCATTACTCATTTTATTTTAATTTGTTATTAGTATAAGAGAAATTTTTAGACATATCGAGTGTCAAACTATTTTCTTAGATTATACCATTGTTTCTTGTGTTTACTGAATGGTTTATTCCCGTTAACATCTAGGCTCTAGCATATATATATATATATATATATATATATATATATGGGGACATATCTAGTGAGAGGAGTGGTTTATTGTGAGAGTGAGAGGAGAAAATCTTGACCATTAGATCATCCATGTATGGTCAAGATTAAAACATAAAGTCATGTGACTTTTTTAAGTGGTCATGTGACATTTAAGTAACATCTAATCTTGACCATACATGGATGATCCAATGGTCAAGATTTTCTCCTCTCACTCTCACAATAAACCACTCCTCTCACTTGATATGCTCCCATATATATATATATATATATATATATATAACAGATTCAAAATAAAATAGTAGATAACTATATATCATGTATATTTTCATTATTATATAATAATATATATAATTTAATTTTAATTCACTGTCAGTGTAAGATTTTTTTACAATGTCATTACTGATACATCATTAGAAGTGTTAAACTTTTGAAGTAGTTGTTATGATAGTTAAACTCTTTTAATGATTTAGTAATATATGATTAGATAACAATGTAAAAAAACTTTATAGTGAGAGTAGCTCAAAATTAAACTCTAATATATAAGAAGTAAGAAGTGGTCCGTCCTTTCACCTCCCGCTAATGTTACCCTAATAAATAAGGAGTTTAATTTCTATCCACTGTCAATGTAAAGTTTCTTTATACTGTCATCCAATCATATATTGCCAAATCAGTAAAAGAGTTGACTATCACAACAACTACCTAAAAAGTCTAACTATTTTAAGGAGGACTATTCTTGTTCTTAGCAAAATGATTTTTTTCTTTCTATCCTTTTTTCCAGAAACTACTACTGGTTTGTTTATTTTTGCCCAATAGTTTTGAGGTGGGGGATAAAAGGTTGCTCTTACAGAGTTTAAGTATGCACATTGGAGCTTTCTTTAAAATTGATCTTTGTTCACATAACAGCTTATAGTCAAAAATTGGCTTGGCTTCAATCGTGTTGTAAATATTGCAGAGTATGTTGGATTTTCTCCCTGTTGGAAGAGGAGGCCGAGCGTAGATATTTTGAAATTTTTGGCTTCTTAGGTTATCATATTTAATGATACATTGACAGCTGCAAGAATAGGAGGCAGGCACATGGTAGATATTTTAAAATCTATGACTTCTCAAGAAGAAGTTCACATTTAATAACATTTGGAATAAGAATTATTGAATTGTATTTAAGTCAATGAATAAAACTTAGCAGGGTGGATTTGCATGTTTAGCTACTTGTGTTCGTGGTCCAGAATTGTGGACGCCCAAAAGGAAATTTGTGTCGTTACCCAAACGTGCACCAAATTTGATGACTTTTAGCTTTAGGTGTGCATCCTCATCTTTGAGAATGATGATGGAGGCTGACATAATGGTTTCAAGTACAAAAGGAGTGTCCATAGGAAATAAGGGGAAAATAACATAAGAAGAAAAACGAGAAGAAAGGGCTGAAACTTCTATAGATTGCAAAAACTATTGTCTAGCCAGCCATACATAGTATCTGAAAATGAAAAGTCGGTCAAATAGAAGTTTGGATTGGCACTGTTTGTGGATATGGTACCATGATGCCATCAGTAGTGTTAATTCATATATAACATCAATCAAATTAGAGTATTAGATACAATCACTAGTTTTCTAGCATTTGCTGATGTTGTGAGTGATAGACTATGAACATTGTTGATCAGATGTTTGAGGTTAACATGTTAGTCTTTTTCATAAAGATGGTTGATATTACCACTAAAATCAATGGGTGCTAGTATTTTGGTAGGAATTCAATGATTCTAGTCTGTAGAAAAGTGAGCAATAAGTAGCCTTGCCTGTCAAATTTACTAAACCATGTAGCCTTGAGCTTACAAGTTATTTTTTGTTTTGAAGATCTTGACTTTGCAATGCTTTGGTCGAAACTTTTTCAGGCATTGAAGTCGTTAGAGCTGGAGGGAGATTGAAATTGGCGAAAAAGTAAGTTATAACTTTTAATCTAAGAATTGGTCACTCGTTAGGATTCCTACTAACCGCGATGATGAGAATAAAATTTCACTTGCGGTCTTGTAAATATTGGTGGTGTAAAATTTAATAACCTATTTAACACCCGTTGTTATAGGACTTGCTAGTCCTATTTAATAACTTTTAGTCTTGCCGGATGATGCCTTTGATGTAAATCATTAGATTGGATGTATGATAGGGGCGGAGAAAAGTTAGTGTTAAATTAGTCAAATTACTGATTCAGATTTCAATTTTGCCTCTGCTAATGGCAATTTTGGGGTGCCGGATTATTTAATTTGGCATTAGAGGTTGCCCTTGAGTTCAGGAATGGAGTCTGTGAATGCCTTTCAAATTAGTATTATCCGCTACTACTTTAAGAATGTAGTTACGAAATCTTCTGACGTTTTCGTTCAATACTTGTGTTGTGTTTCATAATTCTGGAATGCTGTTCATGTTCTTTATGTGACTTATCCTTATAATTTCTTTTGCCTAAAAACGGCAATTCGTATCACCACATGCTTTTTATGTTCAATGATTACGTTTGGAGTGATAATATATATATTAAAAAAATATTCCATAGGTTTGGGTGGATGAAATTTGACTAGAGTTCATAAGTCAAATAGTGTGAGGTAAGATTTTGATAAAGATTATAGGTTGAATATACTGATGTTATACTTTTTTTTTTCTTATGACTGTAGGGATTAATCCCTCCAAGTATTAGGGATTAATCCCTCCAAGTATTAAAAGTGTTTGACCTTTTCCCAACATATTATACTTGATCACATGTTGATCACATGTTTAAAAGGCTCAAATATTTATCACTTGTGACACCATGTTAATATAAAATAATGTTATATTCTTATTGTAAGACTTTTGGAATCTTGAATGGCCTGTATACATGTTTCAGACTTCAAATTTTTTAAAAGAAAAAATGATATTTTTCATTTAGTCAAGGCAGATGATTAGCCACTATACAATTTTTAACCGGCAGCACTGCTAAAAACAACGGAAGAAAACCTAAAATCCAAGAAAAATGGAGTTGCAAAATGGTCGACAGCAACATTGCTGGCGTCTACTAAAAGCTAAGGAAAGAAAATCTGAAAGAGTTTGAAGACGATGAAAACCAAAGGCAACAGAATGCCCATGCCTTGCTAACAAATCAACACACGGATTCTCCTCGGTGTCACTGTTGCACCACCGAACCTCCTAGTCCCTACACCATTTTCTTGCCTTAGTCAAATTAATTGATAGCAAGCTCCTTTATTCTTATATCCTTATTCTGATTTGCAATCGAATTTTGCCTCAATCATAAATAAAGGGTTAAAAAGAAAGTGTTGTTTTTTGTTTGTATAACCCACGTCACAAAAATATAAGAAATTTAATTAATAACACAATTCATTCTTATGTCCATCATTTCTTTTTCTTTTTCTTTTTGCAAAAATTTATATTCTTGTGTATTTGCTAAAAATGAAGGATCAATACTTATTAAGGTTTTTTTCTCATTTTTTGTATTCGAAATTCCGTTTACTTTCACTTGAATAAAAAATGGGGAAATAATTCCATTTGACAAGCTGAAAAGCAAGTGATGGGAAAAAAACGCTTCAATGTTCAATCTGTTGCTCCCATCAGTGACTTCACTTTTTCTTGTTCTCAAACTCATAACTCTTTTTTTTTTCTTGGTAGACAAACTTAGCTTTATTTTAAGGCTATATACATTTGCACGCATGAACTTAAAGTTAAATGTTTACTTATTAAATAAAATATTAAAATTACAGAAGAAAAAAAGAAGAATTAAAACAACATATGGAGTTGATTCAACGTCAATCTTCCGTAAACTGTGAACAGCCATGCATCACTGAAATCTGAATTGCCTCCATGCTAAGATGTGTGGAAAAACAGGAAACTTTAAAAGGAATATTGGAAATTGGAATTCATTTCTTTTTAGTTCCAGATAAGGTTTGCTTAAAGCTGCACTAAAAGGATCCGAATATGATAAAACTAACAAGTAACAACAATTTATTAATTAATACTAACCGGCACGGTCACGATCTGGTAATTGAGATTAAGAATCAGACCTCTTTGACTTCCACAGCTCCAGCTGCTTGTTTAACATGCTTGTTTTCCTTCAAGTCCTTGACTGGCTCTTCAATTTCAAAAGCGGACACTGGGAATGACCTGAAAAGCCCTGCAGGGGTCTTAAAAGTGATCTTGCCAGTGGGTGGATCATCCACATAGATATCACTCAGTGTGACCCAAACCAAGAGTTCTTTGGTCTTCACACCAGTGAGCTTCTTGATCTTGCCATGCTCAACGCGGGCAGTGACTTCAGGGGCATAGGACACTAGCTTCCCAATCTTCTCAAACTTGTGGGTTAAGCTCTTCTTCTGCTTAAGCCACACGAACCCATTTTCCCGATCGTACCCACATTCTTCCATGTCTTTCAAGGGCAATAGGCCATTGGGTAGGGCTATTTCCTTGAGCAATACCTTGGACTTCTCTTGGCAGAGTTCATCTCCATGGTAAACCTCTGCTCTGGCTCTGACATCCTCTGTAACTAGAGACATCTTTTGTGATTTTTGGATCTGCTTAGCTTATCTCAAGGAAAGTAATGCGATTGTTGTGAGGGGTCGAGGGAGATAGATGGTGTTGATATAGTTCTCAATCTATGAAATTGCCCTTCCTTGTCCGATAAACTTCAACAAATGCCATTGTGGTTTATAAATACATAGTTAAATTAAAAAAAAATTATAAATACTCTTGATGCTAATAATTTTCTTAATAACTTAAAAAATATTAAATAAATTTAAAATTTTCAAGATATTAAATATTTTTTGTATTTTATTTAATAATTTTTATTTTAAATAATTAAAAAAATTATCTGATTACTTAAAAAAAATTAATATTATTCTAAATTAAAATATAATCATTGTCTTATCATGGTTCATAAATACCTTATTAAATTAAAGAAAAATTATAAATCTTTTAAATTAATCAGTTTAATAAATCTATTAAATTACTTAAAATAAAAATAATAAATTATATTTCAAAATATTAAATAATATTATTTTTTATTTAATATTTCTTATTTTAAATAATTAATAAAATTTTAAGCTAATTTTTTAAAAAAAATTATCATTATTTTAAAAATCATAATCACTAGCTCGATGTAGTTCATAAATTCGTCATTAAATTAAAGGGTAATTATAAATTCTCTTGATAAATCAATTTAATAATTCTTATAATTATTTAAAAAAATTATCTAATAATTTTTTTTATTTTAGGTAATTAAGTGCTTTTATTTTAAATAATTAAAAGGATTTTAAACTAATTTCTTAAGAAGATTTAGCATTATTCTAAATGAAAGCATAATCATTAACTCACCGTGCCTCATAAATATGTTACTTAATTAAAAATAAAAAATAAATTCTCTTAATTACTTAAAAATGTATTATTATTTTAAAAAATAAGATATTAAATAATTTTATTTTTTATTTAATATTTTTATTTTAAGTAATTAATAAAATTTTAAGCTGATTGCTTAAAAATATTTAATATCAATTTAAGTTAAATCATCACTATCAAGTCAAAGAAAATTATGAATGTATGTCTTATTGACTTTTTTATAAATTATATACATACATATGAGTATAAAAATATTTTATAAAATATCAACTTGTGATGGTCTAAGTGAAAAGGATATCTTGTCTCGGGTTTAATTATTGGAATTATGTATATGAAAAAAACATAATTATAAAAAAAATTTACTTCAAACACCTGATTATATCTCATAGAATTAGTAGACGAAGAAATATCTTAATTTATACCCAAAAAAAATATTTAAAAAAATGAACATATAAAATGATATGAAAAATGAAAACTGAAAAGGTAATGTGTTAAATAGAAAAAAAAATGTAAAAAATAAAGAAAGTAGGTAGTGAATATTATCTTTTATTATAGTGAATTAATCATTTCCTTACAAGATATCAAAACTTGTTTATAAATTATATATATATATATATATATATATATAAAGATGCCAGATTATTCAGACATCAAAGATGTCAGATAGAAAAATTATATACAATTAGAGACTTGATAAATACTATTAAAATTTGAAAAGTTGGCAATGGGATGGGTTTTTACCCACCCCAACCTTCTCCACATTTTTTAAAGGAATCTTTAACATGTTCTTATCTATTTTATGAGTTTTGTAGATAAAAACTCACATCTTATCAGCAAAGAAATAATAGAACTTGAATCCTACTTACATATATTATTTAATACACAATATAATATAAATTACTTAAAAAATACTCATTATATAAAAAATTTCAAACTACATTAATTATAAAATACATTTTTTATGAAAAAAAAAATATACAAATAAGGTAGATACAAATAAACCTTACACTCAAACCTATCTCATTTTATAACACAATTTAAACTAATCTCATTTAGTTGCAAGACAAATTTTAAACCCATTTTATACAAGTTAGGACAAATTAAATAGTTGCAAGATGAGTTGAAATTGCCATCTCAGTCGGCAGCGGCAGCCCTGCAGGTGAAAAAGAGTAAGAACAGGGTGATACGGGTGAACTAACCGGCTATTGGCTAACGTGTTTTCTTCAATTCTTCTTTGTTTTTGTTTTATATAAAAAAAAAAAATTGGTTGAAATTTCTGGAAACGGTCCTCCAACTGTATGATTGATACGGTTGAAAATTTATGGCATAATAAAGGGGGAAGCGGGGAAGTTCGAGAAATGCCCATGTACGCGTAATGTAGTTGGGAAGGTCACCTATTATTATTTATTACTCGGACCCATATGCTAGACTGCTACCACACTCCCCGCCTACACCCCCATACATCATCTTAATTGATCTTTACTTCGTTTTTTTCTTCTATTGTTTTCTTTTTTATGATACAAACGAACCAAATTAAGTTTATTCACTTTGATGCTGATTATTTTCGCACATTATTAAATAAGTTTGGTTATGATAATTACTTAAAAATTAAACTCTTTTAATTATATATGAACACACTATATATTACTATTATTATTATTATTCTTATTAATAGTAATAATAATTAAACATTTACATTAAAATGAATGAAAACCAAACTCCCATAAATCATCATCGTTGCAATTCGAATTCGCCTAACAACCTTCTACCTTCCTTATTTATACCTATGGCCCTATATTCCTTCCGTCAATCATAACCAAATTCTATAAGCACATGGCATCCGGGAAGTTTTTGGCTTTTTGCAACTCCTTTTCTGCCCCGTTCTCCTTTCTTTGATCTTTGCCTATAAACTAAGCCAACCTATTCTCCATAAAGCATTATAACATGAATTGCATGAACCTTATACATTTTTTATTTAATTATTGATACAGTGGCAATACCGTGTTTAATTCTCTATCTTATTAAGTTTTTACGCTCTCTCCCCAGGAAGTTAATTAGGGAACTAAGTTTAAAATTTAGAAAATGATTTTATTTATTTATTATGCTTTGTTGGAAGTTCATTTTTTTACTATAAGAAAAAAAAAGTAAATTTACATGCAGGGAGACGTCATTTTATTACAGTCAATCACGAGTTGTGGTTCATATTATAAACTGAGCTCTGCAAACTTTACATACAGTTGATGGTTCAAATTTCATTAGAATATATTATGGGTATGACAAAGTTAGCATTCGAACAGAAATTAGTCACACTCTAAAAATGTGTAGGAACACCTCGTACTCTTATCAAAAAAATCAATCACTTGCCCTTTGTTTTCTAAATTCAGTAGTTGTTAAGTTGATGGGTGCTGGCTTTTCTCAGTAGTTGTCAAGCCAAAGGAAATAGTAGCAGTAATATATAAACTAAGGAAGATGACTGAATACACCGTCCCCTTTTTTTTCACTCAAGATTCTAGAGTAAGTGTTGCCCAGCTTGAAGTAAATATGAAGGATGTATAGACAAGGATAATTCATCGAGTTATCGCTCTTGAATTAGGACGCTGGTATGCACCTTAGGAAGTTTTCCTATCTTCAAATATCTGCTGTCCTGGTTCTTGAATGCGTTTGGTTAGTATCAACTAAATGTAGCTCTCACATCATTGTGGCTATCCACCCCCATTCCATGGCAGAAGTTGTTTAACAAGGTCTCAATGTGCTTGACTTCTTTTGGAATTGACGCTGTTACCTGTGTTGCCACAATTTCAAGTGGTTCACCATCAGCAGTATATAACAGTAATAATATATGATACCTATACAAAAGTCACTGTCTGGTTTTTGCTACAAGATCTATTGGCTGGTCTGGTTTATTTCCATACTCCTAAAAGCAATTGATTTGTGAACCGAGATATTTACCGTGGTCATCTATTTATAAATATTATAAATTAAGTATTCGTGAGTATGTTTCAAACTAAAATCTAGATAAAAACTGAAAAGTATAATTGATACTGAAGTAAATGATTATCCACTGTTTATAATAGCTAGGAACAGTTTCATATACGCCAATTGCTTAATTAAAAAAAGACATTTGCTAACAATTGCCCTTAAGAAATTAAAATAGAATGTATTAAAATTTGCTAACAATTTCCCCAACAGTACTTGTTAAGAAATAAAAATAGAATGTATTAAATGAAAAACTAGAGCATTTAATATCTTAAAAATTCAAAATGTATTTAATATATATTTTTATTAAGTAATTTAAAAAATTTATTAAAGAGTATTAAATACTTCTTAAATAATATCCAGCAGGTTAGCAAGACCTTTAAAAAATAGGAGAATACCAAATAGAAACATCTATCATGAAGTAATAAATAACCATTCAGAGTAACTATTTCAGCAAATATATTATATGTAATGGTTACCTAAAACTTGAATGGTTCTTTTATATATATATATATATATATATATATATATATATATAAGTATTTTATCACAAACTCCTTTGCAAGTCTACCTAATAAAACTTTTTGACTCCATTTTGCAAATGGCTTCGACATCTTCATTCATCATTCTAATTTCTAACGCACAAAAGAACTGGAATCAGCACATCTCAAGCTGCCACAAATTGATAAACTAGTGTAAATGTAAATTACGATACATTTTAAAAATTTACCTCATAACCTGTTTCTGTGATGAGAATCTCATCCTCAATCCATGATGAGGTCGTAAATGGCAGTCTGCTCACATATTCCTTTCAACTATGCAACATCCCAACAATTACACACGTCACTCTGAGAACAACGCAATATTTCCTTTGAACATGGTCTTCATTGCACCCTTATGATACATTGATACATAATCAGGGAAGCATGGCCCTACCAATGCTCACTGGTCGAATCTTTTGGTCGAATCTTTTATTCATGCTAGTCATGACTTAGTTTCTAATTTAGGATATATCTATTAGTAAACGATTTGTAATTTCATCATAAATCATCACTGAGATCAATGATTTATCCTAACTTTAAATTAAGGATGAACATTCCTCTCACCTCAACCTTTTTTCATATAAAAAAGGGAAGCATGGCCCCTTCCTAGATTTAAATGACGCAGTTGCATCGCCGTAGAGCGTTCTATTAATTTTTTGGGAAGGTAGTATACATAGGACAAAGACAATATCAAACAATGTTGTAAATTTTGAACATTAGTATTAAAAATTTGAGAGTTTATTTGACCTCTTACAGAAAATGCGTGAGGGAATCATTGATCTCTCAAAAGAACGTAAATGGGCGTTTGCCCGAAGGACAAAAATTCAGTTTCATATAAACGCTTCTCGAACTCAAGTGAAAGGCCGCTTGCGTTTGAGAATCTTAAACAAACAGGCCCTCATTGATATACGGGGCTGTGTAGGAATTATATGACCACAATCATGTTCAATGATCACGGAACAACCACCATCATATAGAGAAGCAAGTTTCTTGCATCATCACATATATGAAGAGAAGGGCACTTGATCAATCCAGGGTCCATCTTCGCATTGAGAGCAAAGCCAGAGCACAAGACTACAAATCTAAAGTCCATTTTACCTTTTAGCTTCTCTTGTTGTGCAGAGATTAAGGCAGCCGTTACTGCTCCCTGTGAATAACTGAAGCAAATTGCTATCTTCTTGGTTGTGCAATGCCTAAAGAACCCTAGCCCCCGCTCAGGTGTGATGCTTAGGTTACTTTTTCTTCTCAATTTTCACTCGATTTTCCCTCTACTTTCTAAACTGCCCAAACCCCATTTCCCACTGGTCGGTATTAAACATCCTTGCTTTCAAATATGGGTATGGATAGAAGAGTCTTGGACGCTTGATCCTTCCCGTGAGTATTCCAGAAAGTAAAAAGGGGATGGCGCGACTTCGGCCTGAAAGTAATTGGACTGGCCTGACTTTGGCAGGAAAGTAATTGGGCTGGCTCAATTTCAGCCTGAAAGGGGATGCCTGAAGCTCTGATTGTTCTCATCAGTGTGCAACAATCATTACTCCATGAAATATAAGCAGTTAAATATTCAGATTGATGCATGGTCGAGAGAGAGAGAGAGTAGTGCTGAACTGCTGATTACACATAGGGCAAGGCAAATCCAAATACAACCTTTCTTTTCTTTCTTTGTAGTATAGAAAAATAAATAAATCTAACTGAAATATGGCTGTACCATGTTCACAGTTTTAATAAATGACAGACAACTATCACCTATGTGCCAGACAAAAAATCCTGACCCTTGGCTGAGTAAACACAAATCTGTAAAATTCACTTAAAACCTTGGGAGGGGGGGGGGGGAGGATATGAAAACCTAGGTAATCAACAAATGTGATCATGTATTACTTTATCCAAAATTAAAACCACCTGGAGGGAGGTTGGACTGGTTAGTCCCGAAAGAAAAACCTTGCTGACTACCATCCCCGCCATTCTGCAGATTATGATCTTCCAATTCATCCTCAGCCCAGTATCTCTCCAAAATCTTCACAGCTCTCTCATAAATCTCATTGTTGTCATGGCTCTGCAAATTTTCAATCTTATCCAATCCTTCACATTCATCAACCATTTGAGCATAAATATTGACTCCACCATGTAGTCCCATTTCCTTGTCAGCTTCACCGACCTTTAAAATGTTCTCTAGTCCCTCCAGACAAACTGTCACAATCCTTGGGTCCGGACAGGTCAAGAGATCACATAGTGGCTTAACGCAACCTTGACTCACCAGTAACCTACAGTAATATTCATCATACATGTAAGTGATGGTTTCATCACAACATATTGCAACGAAAGGGAACAAAAGTAATCACATCCTGCAGCAATGTAGTAAAATGATTTAAGTATTAGCTTACATTTATTACATATGGTGTCTCTTAAGACACTGCCTAATGATCATACCGGACACTTTCAACAAGCAGAATTAAGTTGCTTCAGATCAGCCAAACCTCACATGTTAACATAGTGCTCGTTTGGATGTGCTTTTCTTGTTAAAAAAATCTTTTTTTCATACTTACTCCATTGAATAACTTTCTATAAATGAATACTGAAAGTTCTCATGAGACAAATTAAGCCCATGAATTTTAATAGAATTTAAAAATTAATTGGTAATCATCACAATAATGTCACATGATTCAATGGTTAGATTGATAAAATTTGCATTCTATAAAAAAACTATTCAATGGTGTTAGTGTACAAGTCTTAACCTAGAGTAATTATGCCCTAACAGCACCGGTTAGCTAACTATGCCTGGTAACATGGCAAGAGACAGGCCAACAAGCAGATGCACTATCCAATATACGAAAAAAGTTTATTAATACACCATAAATCCCAAGTTTGTCTATAATGCAGAAATACCAAAAAAATCCCCTAGACAGGCAAACTGTAGATCCCACTACATGTATTATTTTCAAGCCATTTCTGTTGCTTTTTCTCTCTTTTTCCCCTGATAAAAGCCATCCATGTAACTTTACACCTAAAAGTATTAGAATGGAAAGAAAATTATGAAAAAAGGAAAATCAAATTAATAGCAAACCATACTGAATCTGCTCATGAGATCCTCCAGAAGTGGCATTGGAGATGGCCCATGCAGCCTCCTTCTTGATGTCAAATTCGGCATGCTGAAGAAGATGGACAAGAGGAAGAATAAGGTTGGCCTCAATGACAGCCTGTAGCAATAATCATAGCGATAACAGTTGTGATAAGTACACCAAACAAGCTTTTAAAAGGTTGAATTAATTTTATATAAGTAAATTTCCAGAAATTGCCATGATCCATGATATCTTATCACATAAAACGCACTTTCAAATAAAAAAACAAGTTTACTCCCCACCTCTCAAGTAGGCAATTCAGAAATGAATGTCTATCACATTCAACTTCCTTAAACCTTAAACTCAAAGGAGAGGCACATAAGCCTCTTCAATCACATAAACTCACCCCCTCACTGATGGCTCTTGATTCCTTCGAGAAATGGAGTTTAGAGCAACATTTTTCAACAAACAAGTAGTGTTGCAACTTGCATGCAAACAACTTTTCATGAATTTTTAGTAAGAAACGGCTCACAAGCAAATCGTTGCAAAGAAAAGGTTCCCCTCCTGCATTTATGGAGACGAAAACAGAATCTCAAATAGTCAAGGAACAATCAGAAATTGTCCACCTTTATGACAGTACAGTAACTAGCTAATTTCATTGTTAACAATTTCACATCAACCACGGCCAATCCCCAATAATTTAAATGGCCAGGAAATACATTCTCCAGCACCCAACCCTTGCAGAAAAGAATAAATTAGTAGATACCAAGGGCATATTTCAACAAATACGAACTTCAACTTAATAAATCACACGAAGCCAATGATAAATGACCAATATCATGCAACCAAAATAAAGAATGGGAAAAAAGAGTATAGTTTCGAGGACTCTACTAATAGTTCAAACTCCTTACTTACCACACTTACAACAAGATAGATTAAGAGATCCGTACTCCTTACCTGTACTTGAGCTTTATTCCCAGCTGTGATATTTGAAATTGTCCAACAAGCTTCTTTCTTGATGCTCTTTTTGTCATTTTGTGCAAGAAGTTGGTGAAGACAGGGGAGCACTCGGTTGTCAATTACAAACTGAAAATACATGGCTTATTTAGTTGCAATGAATTTAAGGAGGTAAAATAAATAAATTTAATTCAGAATGCAAAAAAAAATGGCAAAGGAACAAAAAAAATTATAGTCTCAATATGACTCATTTTGAATTTTTGATACCAACATGTTCTACAACCTTAATAATGACCAAAATAAACTAATTAACTAGGCTCCTAATAAACAGTAATACCTAGCCCACATAATATAAAAGACAATATAGCAAAAGTACATTCATAATAATAATACATTGTTCCTTCTACCTGAGTCTGAGCATCATCACCAGTAACAATATTTCCCACAGTCCGAAGAGCAGGTATAAGAACTGTAGCTGATGGATGCCTGCCAAAACGAATTTTAGTCAGCAAAAATTGTACAACAATAGAAAAAGAAAAATAGAGTACAGAAGCAAGGACAAAGTCACCCATGAGTTTTCCAGAAAAAGAAAGACAGACAAGGTACAATGGCATCAAATAAATGCAATCAGAGGACAGCGTAAACTGTAAAGAGCAGATTAACTTACAGAAGAAGCTCCACAAGTCGTGGGCAGACTCCTGCTTCAATGACAGCTTGAATTTTTTCATTTGGGCCATCTGAAAGGTAAGAGAGAGCCCAGCATGCATCTGTTAGAACTTCTTCATCAGTCAAGTAAATGAGCTGCCGAAGGACAGGCAAGGCAGGCTTTACCTGACAGAGATCAAGCCCATTTCTTACTAACACAATAGTTTACAAGAGTAAATGATACTAGGAGGGGATGAGGAAGAGAGGATAAAAATTAACATGTAAAATTAATTATATTTATACAGGATCTGCACAGCTTCACAAGCAAGATTCTATGCAAATCTCCCCAACCTGTTCAAAAGGTGTTGGAGGCTTTCCACGGCAGAAGTTAGATAATGTCCATGTAGCATTCCTCAACATAGATATTTTTGAATGTTGATTCAACTGAGACAATAATGGTAAGAGTGCACCATGATTAAGAACAAGATCCCTACAGCTCGGGGAATCACCAGCAACATTACCTAAAGCCCATACTGCCTGTTCAAGACACAAGAAACTAAAATTGTGAGCAACTAAAAAAAAAAAATTGGGTACTTGGGAAGAAATAAATAAGATAAAGCAGTGATACTGTGATAGTTAAAATATAAAGAAGGAACTAACTAAGATTTCAACAAAATGCTTCAGACAAGCAGAAAAGAATAAAATAGAAATTGTTACCGAAAAAAGGCATAAAGGCTTCTGATAACTGATATGATATCAGTCATTGACACAGGAAATTCAACACTTAAAAAGCTTAAAATGCAATTAGGCCAGGAGATGGAAGAAGACTCGACCTGTTCTCTAACGTCATCACTGCTAGAGCTCAGAAGCTGCACAAACAGGGGAACAGCACCATGTTCAATTACAACTCGTGTGTGCTCAGATGCTCCAGAGGCAACATTGGTCAGAGCCCATGCAGCCTCAAACTGCACAAGGAACAATATTGTGTCAGTGAGGTCAAAACCTTCACGAATCACGAGGAGAACAGGACAGAAGGGGGGGGAATCCATACCTGCAATTGGGGTGCATCATGCCTTCCCAAAAACTCCACAAACCTAGGGACAACACCTGCCTTGATGACCTCATCAATTGGAGGGCTGCGCTCTGAAAAGACATGCCAATGAATGTTAAACTTTGAGTGGGAATATCCTACCAAAAGAATAATATTAAGAAAGAGAACTGTATCAAATGATTTAGGCATAGGCAATCACATCATATAATTTAGTCATAGGTAATCAGATTATATAATTTAGTCATAGGAGACAGGTGCTACATTGCAAATTAAATATGAGAATTGCATTCATACCAATTGATAATAGCTTTCTAAACTGAGTAGTTGCTTCCAATTGTGTGGCCGGATCGTCAGACCATACTCCTTGTACCATCACAGGAATACCTTCCAACTGTTAACAACATTTAAAAAAATATAAAAAAAAAACAAAAAAAAAGCACATCTTAGGTATCATTATGAAACTTGCAGGTCTGGGGATTAGAACAGAAAGAGATGCCCCATATATCGCCGTCCATAAAAAAGATTAACAATATTGCTATGCTGCAAATTCGAAGACAAGTGACCACACAAAGCTCTATCATCTGATATGTGTTATGTGTGGCTCTAGCTCTAAAATGGCTGCTTTTTCTTTCAGCGCTGCCCTAAAGCCACTTTCATTTGAAGTAGGTCATTTGGTGTCCTTGGTGAATCCAGGGTGTCCTCTCAACTTAGAGCAATTGTATTGAGTATTGACTAGCTTCAGCTTGTAGGGGCTTTGGGTTAAACAAAGGAGGCAAGGCTTATGATGGTATGCTACTGTGCTATCTATGCTTCACTTTGGCGTATTTGGCTTGAACAAAATGCAAGTATCTTATAAAATTCTTCTCACCCCTAACATCGGATATGGGCCAGGAATAGGATCATTCTTTCAGCCTTTTAGCATTCCAGTTCAGCCGATGGTCGCTTCAAGAGAGCCACCCTAATAGATATACAAAGGGATTGGAGAGATTTACTGTACTGATGTCTTTGTTTCTCTTTTATATGTTTCAGTTTTGTGTCTTACTTAGGAGGAGGATATCTCCTTTATCTGTAATCTTTTTTTCTTCGTTAAAAAAAAAAAAAAAAACTTCCATCACAATCTTTCTATTATAAGGTACCCCCAAAAATGTAAATTCCAGCCTACTACATCCTAATTCTCTTGCTGTCCTACGTCAATAGGTCACTACTCACTGCTAACAAAGATCTAGAATTCAAAAAACTATTCTGTGTTTATGTTTATGTAAATTTCTTAAGTCACTCGCTCTGAGTAACCACCAAGGGCTTAGTTTTAAGATTTGCAGTGCCTTTGCTTTCACTGGGTCTGCAAATACAATCAGAAAGAAGAGCAAGTTATGATATTCCATCTTCCCCTCGTCTCTAAGGCAAATCTGGGTTTCACAAATCAACTATCACAACAGGACATCATTTTAACTCAATTCAATGCCAAAGCTTTAGGTAGTCTTAGGAAGCAATGCAATTATGCAAAATACATTGCATATTTTTCTCCTACGCTTTCTTGGCTTCCAACCCAACATGGGATCACAGCACAAAAAAAAAAAAAACCTCTCTAGCAGAGAACAACGCAAAAATCTCATAATCCGGTGTCCACTTTCGCACTCTCAACGATAGGTTTTTGATTTCTCAGGAACGCCTAGGTCTCTAGAGTAGATTGTGGATTTATGAAACTCGTTCGTTTAGACACCAAAATAGCGAAAACCTAAGATTCAAATTCATAGAGATTTCCGAATCCATAGAAAAGAGAAGAAAACAAATATCACCAAACAGATAATAAATTGCAATCAGATATAGGTTCCCCTGGGTGCATACCCTGCTTTGGAGGGAAGGGGCATTATTAGAAACATCGAGTAATTGCTGAGCCTGAAGAAGAAGACCCTCCCTTCTCTTCTTGAGGAGATTGTCCTCGCGCTTGTTTTTCCTGATCTCGACGAGGTTGTCCTCTCTCCTCCTACGAGCCTCGTCTGCGTCTACTCCACTCTTGTACGACTTCTTCCTTGCATCCGAACGTGAGCTCGGTCGCAGAGACATTATTTTCTTATGTTAATCCTCACTCTCCTCTTCTCTTCTCTTCTCGATAACTCTTTCTAAATTCTATGCTCCGCAACTGTTTGAAGAAACGATTTAGAGAGGAGTCAGAGATATATTTGTTGCTAAGGCGGTCTTCAAATTGGAATAGTTTAACACGCGAGTGCGTCTTTGCTCCCGGCTTTTGAGTTGGCTTTGGCTCCCACCCTCGCACGCTAACTAGTGAAGTGATGCTTGCCTTTCTTGCAATTGCAAGCAAATGCTTAAAAAAAAAATTCTAAAAAAAATATAAGATTAAATATTCAAATTCAACCTTTAAAGATATATAAGACATTAATTTAATTTTTTTTATTTTTTATATTATAATAATTATTTAATGTTAATTTTTGTATATTAAATTAGTTCTTTAAATTTTTTTTATTAAATTGGTCTCTCAAAAAGAATTAAATTGATGTCAAAAATAATTAGAAGTCCAAATTAAAATTTTGTGTATTTTTAGAATACCAAATTAGATATTTATTCAAAATTTAATTAATAGTATATTTTTTTTTAGTAAATAATTAATAGTCTCTTAAAACAAGCATTGGGAGAATTAGACAGAATTAAAACGGTTCAACGAATCTAACCATAAATTGAATACTTAGACCATTATGGTTCAATTTCATAAGTGACTTTATGGTGAGACTACTTTAAACTAATCAAAAGTAATTAAAATTTGATTGAACCGACCGATCATTAATTTTCAATAAAAAAAAAGTCAATTTTTTTTACATTTCATAAATATTTTATATTATTACGTATAAATTAATTTTTTAATGTTATTTAATTTTACTAACTAATTTAAACGATTAAACATGAATCAAAAGTTTCATTGATACATTATCATATTCGATTTTAACAACATTGCTTAAAACATTCATAGTAGGAAACAAATAACTTTACACTAATAATTAAAAAAATTAATTTTTCTAAATACAACGTGTGAAAATGAAAGTGCTCCTTGAATCTTTTAAGAAAATATTTAATCGCTTAAAAAATGATTTAAATTTATTGTTATTGTGAAAAAAGTAGAAAAACAAATTTTTTAAACTCTAAATCTCATAATTTATTATATATTAATTTCTTTTCAAATTTTAGAAATAATACTTTCTCATTGTTTTTATCAAAAGCATATTTATATATTTTTATCTAGCCTTCTTTACAATTTTGTACATATAAAAATACATGAGCATTAATAAATGTAATGTTTAAAACTAAATATAATATTATTATAATATTTTAAATCTCGAGAAATATCAACATAACTTATAGTCAGAATATTTCTAACTGTTGGATCATCAACAATACTATTACACTAGTTAACAGTCAACAATACATAATATACTTTTTATGTAAATAACGTGCCTACTTAGATAAAACTTTTTTTAGCAAAACAACAAAAATTGCTTACAAAAATACAAATTTTACTTTTAAAAATCAACCAAAAAAATTATTTTTAGGATAAATTATAAATAAAGATAAATTTGAGTAATTATTTATGCATAAGGACAAATAAAATATTCAATGTAATTATTTAATTTAAAACATAAACTTAATAATTATATGTAAATATCAGCAAGTTGGTCCCTATTTGTAACTTTTCCTCATTTAATTTAAAATTTAAAATATAAAATTTTCCAAACTAAATTCTTATACCAAAAAATCACTTTTAGAGTATGCTTTGAAGTTCAAAGAATAATGAAATTTAATAAAATAAAAAGAGAATAGTTGAAATGGAATGAGATTATTTTATCGTTATGAAATTATTTTAAAAAATAATAGAGATTGTAATGCAACAGGAAAAAATAAATTAAAAATTTACAATATAATAAGTAGGCTAGCTTTCTAAAAAATAATAATAATAATAAATATCCTCCCTCTATCTATGGATTACAAATACGAAAAATAAATAAATAAAGTTGTACAAGTAAAAAAAATAGGAGGCTAGCTTTATATATATCAAATTAGTCAGCTGTTAGTAGGAATAATAGTGCAATCTCGTTCATAAATATTCCATGCATGGTTAA
The DNA here is from genome assembly GCA_023212625.1 of Styphnolobium japonicum. Taxonomy (NCBI): domain Eukaryota; kingdom Viridiplantae; phylum Streptophyta; class Magnoliopsida; order Fabales; family Fabaceae; genus Styphnolobium; species Styphnolobium japonicum. The sequence continues at coordinate 5,818,092 of JALBWW010000002.1, read as the reverse complement.
AAAAATTGCTCTTGATAATTCATGCATAAAATTGACAATGGAAATCTCTGAACTACATTGACACACTTCGAATATCATGAATAATAATATTTTCGTGTTGAAAATAGGAATGGATATATTGCATTAAATAGACAATATCCATGGAGTTGAACTCGCAACCCCTAAATTTCAAGCAATACCAGCACATTTAAAAAAAAACAAATCATCTGGGAGGTTTGTTTTAACACTCATTCTAACCAACAAAAGTCAAAACTAATAATCTATAATACTTGATCTAATTTATGTACATGATTTTTGTAGGCTTTAATTGATGTTGAAATTTAATTTATCAATAATTTATTATTATAGATATGAAAAAAATAAAGAAAGACAAACAAAAAAAAGAACTTTCAGTCCATGGGTCGAGTCAGGTCAACTCACAACCCTCAACCCACAACTTGCATGGCTTGAGTTGGCTATTTGCTAGCCTGCACTTATTATAAGTCGATCTGATCCGAAATAAGTTTGGCCCGACGCGGGCTAACCTAACCCAAATTGACACTTCTAATGAAGGGAATAGTAAAGGGCATAACAGAGAGATGTGAAGGGGCACGAGAGCGAAAACGTGATTTTAAGATAAAAAAATTAAAACAAAAATCACAAAATTTATTTTTATGATTTTGTGTCTTAAAAGAAAATTGTTTTAAAATTAAGTAAAAAAACTAATTTGAACCCTATTTTATTTAAACACGTTTCGTTGTCAAATTTAACTTTTAAAACAAAAAATAAGAAACTTACAACTACCCCAAACGGGGCCTTAGAGAGTGTTTTGTTTGTTTTTTATTTTTATTTTTAATTGATATGTTTATATTATAATTATAAAAATATTATTTTTTTCTATTTATTTTTTATTTTTAAAATTTTGTGAAAAAATAGTAAATTTTTTAAAACGTTATTTTCATCATTTTATTTACAAAACTTTTAAAGAGAAATTGAATGAGAATAGGATAATATTTTTATAATAATAATGAAAATATATAGAAAAAAATGAAACAAACGAAAACAGAATTTTGCAGATACCACTTCTTATGACTGTTTTTGGAAATGAACTTCCCGTACCAGGATTGAAGGGTCTACCCATTGAGTGATCCCTGTAAGGCACTAATAAATTTCTGTCATGTGTCAAAGCCAGTAGTTACAAAGATCCTTAATTAATGCATTTTATCATTTAAGAAGAGTTGAGTTGAAATTAATGGTTAAGTTGGTTGCTTTTTTTTTATAAAAAAAAAGAGTTTTTATATTTTAGTTTGCCACTGGATTTTCAAATAAACTATATTCAGAACAAAGGTTTGAATTAAATACCTTGTAACTTGTAAGGAGTAAAGGAAGTTATAAGCTTTGTTTAGTAATCCAAGAGAGTAGGACATATTTATTTTGGGGACCGCATATCCCAAAATCGAATCCTTGTAAGATCGTGTATATTACAAGTTGATTGAATGTTTGTTGTCAATTATAAGATCGAGACACTTTAAAAAAGAGTTATGCTAATGTCCAATACTTTATGATAAATATAATAATTTAATTTTGATTTATTATTTTACATTATTATTAAATTACATGTTGATGTATTATTAAAAAATATTTAACTTTGTTTAATGACTTAAAAAAATTAATCTTACATTCAAAAAAATGTAATAATATGTCTGGTATAACAAAAAAAAAGTTTGACATTTTAGTTATTTATTTTTGTAATCAAATATAGTTAAAATGATATAAAAATACATAATTAAATCATGTAAATAATTTTTATAATGAAATTTGATAAAAATTAAATCTTAAATATAATGATACTTCAAAACATGTGTTTGCATATTCAATTTTATTATATGATCATATTCGTATCCGTATGATGTCTCTACTCACCCGTTTGTTAAAACTTAAAAAGGATATGTACCAAAAACAAAAAACGATGGCCAGGAGCTTCAATCACCATAGCACATGATCCTCTTACCAATCAATATCATTTTCATCACGAGATACCACGTGTTTATCATCTCCCAACTCCTACAACTCGTGTATACAAACTTTGAGCAGCTCTGACCATACCATACCAGTTCCCATATTTATAGTGAACAGCTGTAAATATTCAAAATTACTATCGACCGCCGGTTTAAATGGACCCACTGCATCCACTACACTTAGATTTCTGAGATGACCAAACCAATGAATTTGTGCACTTTTATAAACATCACATGTGAGCATTGTATAATCGCCCATCTTTAGTAGAGTACAGTATGTTTGTGTTTATATTAGCAAATAAGGATGAAGATATTAACCCTCTAAATTATTATAATTATATTTAATTTTGATTCATTTTTAGGGTAATAAAATTTTACATTATCATTAAATTATGTATTGTTAAATCATTAAGGGAGTTTGACTATCATAAAAATACTAAAAAGGTCTAACTATTTTAATAATATGCTAACAAATCATTGAATGATAATATAATTTTTTTAACACTAACAATAGATCAAATTTACACACATTGTCTATTTATACTTTTAATTAAGAGTAAACATCTATTTTGATCCTCTAAAAATACAAGTGACATCAGTTTAGTCTTCTAATAATTAGTAACATCAAATTAGTTTTTTAATGTATTTTTTGTCATTAAATTGATTCTTCAATGACATAAAATGGTCTTCTAAAAGAATTAATTTGATGTCACATAATTATTAGAGGACTAAACTAATGTCACTTGTATCTTTGGATGACTAAAATAAGTATTTACTCTTTAATTAATTAATTTTAATTTTTTTAAAATTATCATAAATAAATTAAAAGGTAAATATTATTCTAATTCTTTGTTCAAACTCTAATATAAATCAAGTAGATTGAATGGGAAAATATCTTTAACCTTGTTCTCTAGTCATATAAAATTTTAAAATTTATTTTTTAAATCAATCAACTAATTATACAACTAGTTCTCTAACTCGTATTTATGTAAATAATTTAATTAAATAACTATTTGACTAAGTACTTAATTACTAATGTCACTAATTCCTGTCACACTCTTTATCAACTATTTATAATTATTTTTTAAAATTTTTAGTTAAATGAGAAAAGATATATAAGAATAATAGTAATTAAAATTTAACTTTAATACACTTATTTAATTGAATATATTTTAAAAATAATAATTAAAATAAATTAATAAAAAATATGAATAGACACTAAAGGTGCAAATAACATTGGTCTTAAAAAAATGCTAATAACATTGTCTCTTAATTAACTATGAATAGATAAATAGAAATATACTAATTAAAACTTAAATTAAATATTTTTTTTAATTGAACAGAATCTAAGAAATCATAAGTATTTTTTTTAATAAAAAATTATAATTAAGAATGTTAATAGCATATACACCCTTTACCCAAAAAAGAAAAGAAAAAAAGCATGTACACCAAAAAAATATCCCACCCTGTGGGACAACATGCTAGAAAATGCGGGAGACAGCGTTGCAAGAAAGAAAGCAACTTTTCAACAGAGAGAGTAACAGAGTGGAGACTACTTAGTACTCATGGCGAGGAGATGGTCAGCATCAGCATTCCGGTGGCTGGACTTCGACTTTTCAGTGCGATCATCGGTGATGCGGTGGCCGGAGATGGTGGCGTCGTACATCATGCCAAGGTGGTCGAGCCTTCTGAACCTGTCCATTGTGGACGAGTTGGTGTGGAGGGTCGTGACGGCATTCGAGTCTGTGGCTCTGCTTTCCATGCTCTGCTTTTTCTTTCTGTTCTGTGGCTGTACCTTCTGAAGACCGAAGATGAAGATTCCGTGGATCCAAATTCAGTACATTACACAGCTTTGGCCTTCTGTTTGGTCGCCGGAGCCGTCAATGTCGTGGAGAGAAGTTAGGGTGGCTAGTGACACGGATGCACATGGATCACGCTGCCAACTTTTTGTTTGTTTCTTTTATTTATGTGTGTTTTACCCTTTGTAACTTGGCCTTGGGGAGCTTTTGTTTCTCGAGTTTTTGTAGTTTTTTGTTTTGTAATGTAAATTTTGCTTAATGGTATTGGGAAAGTTAAAGCATATGGAGGACCCAACTTAACAGGCATTGGACAAAGGTTTAAATTTTGGTTGGTATTGTCAGCTCAGCTAGTTTTAAAATTTTAATTTCAAGCTTTCTGGGTTTCCCAACGCTAGATCATGGTGAATTTGGCGTTGGCTCTAATTTGAATGTACATACTTCATACGCTTTGTTTTAACTTTTTTGCCGTGCACATTTGTTAACAGATTATCATAATTACTTAAACATAATAATAATAATTTTGAGTTCTTAAAATATTAAATGTTTTATTTTTTATTTTAATAATTTAACCAATGCATTAAAGCCACTTATTAATAAATCCTTACTTCTTAGAAAAAAGAAAAGAAGAAGATTACCATAAAAAAAATAAAAAGAAAAAGAAAAATGGTGTGTGAGTTGGTCTCAAAAATCCAATCTCAATCCCAATCCCGAGCTTTCTGGTTTTATACGTTGCTGTTAATGGTAGATATGTTGTTCTATTTTTCCCCTTTTAAAATTAGGAACAAAGTGTACATTTTGCTTGATGTAAGCAATGGATTGGCAATTTGACATTTACCTCATTAGACAAGACAAGATTCCATTAAATTCTGAACACTCAAAAGCTAATTTAAACAATGCGTTAAACTGAACTTGTAGCTATATTGACACCTAAAGAGTTTGGGGTGATAATGATGTTAAAAGTTTGTTCACTAAAAATTTAGTGATGATGATTGAGATTTGATCATTTACTAAACCACTTATCTTCCTCCCGAGTTGCACTTCAATGTAACAAAAAATAAAAAAATTCACTGAATGCATTACTCTCGCGACGATTAATTTTAGATAAAGTGAATATTAAATACCACCAGTTCCAATTTGAATGCTCCAAAGGCCACACCAGACCAATTTCTATTGGTTGGGACTTGGGATCATGCCCCTTTCGGCTGGATGAAGTTGAATGTTGATGGCTCGGTTTTACAGCAAGAGTCACTGGCAGCATGTGGAGGTCTCCGTCAGGATGACATAGGTGTCTTCAGACAAGGCCTTATAGCCAATCTCGGTTATGCTTCTATAATGCAGGCTGAATTATGGGGAATCCTTTATGGCCTAAGCAAGGCTAAAATTTTGGGTGTAAGAAGTTGGTATTGGAGACTGGAGAGTGATTCTAGAATTGCTATTGCCCTTGTTGATAAAGGGTGTCAGCCCTTCCACCCGTATGCTCCTATTATCAGATAAATTCATTCCCTTATGCGGCAGGATTAGCCAGTCCGTTGGCGCCATTCCTTCCGTGACATCAGTCAGTGTTCGAATTATTCTTGCTAGACATGGGCATCAAGTTGCCTTGGGATATTATCTTCTAGTCCAGCAACCAGATTTTCTTTTCTTAGCTCTTTTAGCTGATTCTAGTTAAGGGTATCTTGGGATTGATGGTAAGTGATGAAATTGAGCAGAATGATAAAAAATACTATTATTTGAATGTTTAAAAAAAATATAAAATTGAATAAAATTGGGAGAACTTCATATCACTTAATTGCTTTATGTTTCTTTTGGAGGTAAGAGATAGAATGAGTTATAAAATTATATTTTTATCTTTAATTCTTATATCTTTGTGTTCGAGATAAAAACAATATGAAAATAATAGACTTATAATTTTGTCATTTTATTCACTTCCACTAAAACTTTTAAATAATAGTATGAAAACTTTTTTTTTCATTTCACCATTAAACCTTCAAACAATGATATGAAAACTTTATTCCATATTATCCATTTCCATTCCATTTCATTTCACCAATTATAAAACATGTAAACATAGCCCTAATGTCTCTTCCCTCGCAATGTAGGTCAGGAGCAATTTTGGTTGTTAATTATAAATATTAGAAAATGTATAAGCCATTAAATTCTTAGCTATTTAACTAGAATTTAACCAAAATTTTGATGCATAAGCCATTATATTCACAGCTATTTTATTATGGTTTAACCAAAATTTTGGTGCTCAATGCTTCCAAACTGTGATTTCATTCGTCAAAGTAAAGGGAATAAAACGATTACATTATTGAGACTAGAGAGTAACTCGAAACAGTTTTATTAAGTTACTACCTACGGGCTTACATCAACGGCATCGTCTTATACAACAGCACTTTGGATTAAAAAAATTATAAGCCGAGTGTTGCATAATGCATACTAATACTCTCACCCCAAGTCTCCTCTACACGAACGTCTAACATGCTTTATTAGAAAATAGGAATATAGATACATTAATTAATTTAGAGCATTGATTACTAAAAATATGAAAAGAATCCAATGGTTGGAAATTAAACCTATAACCGGTTGTACAAGTTAAGGTAATAATTCCATCGTAAGAGCTATACTTATATTAAATTGCATTCTAAATCCTTACAAAAAAAAGCCTTCTACCCTTCACAATAATGTTTCTAGGAAATCCATCATCAGGAAAAGAAAAAAAAATTCTTTAAGAGAAAGTATATTTATAATTTGTCGAAATAATGAAATTAAAATGAAAAATTATTTCTCTAAACCTAGATAAAAAAATACAGAGAAAAAAATGAAAATTTAACAAAATTTCATTTGTCAAGAAAAAAATGAAAAACAAATAAAGTTACATTTTTCATGAAATAAGAAGATTAAATAAATGTCATGAAAATAATTACACTATGGTTTTTTATGATAAATTGAGATTTGGTAATGAATGAAAATTTTGAAAAAAAATGTAGACGTAGTAATTCTTTTGTTCATTTCAGTTACCATCATAGAAGTTTCAATTACCTAATTTATATACATTTCACATCATACCCAAAGAGTAGCCTAATAAACCATAGAAAATAATTAGCTAGTAGCCTAATAATCCAGAGTCAGGAAACAAAAAATTATATTTCAAAATTCAGATATAATTTTGAATTAGGTAACGACATATCAAAAAATGGGACAACATTACAACAATATTACAACATTGACAATCGATCTAATATAATATTAAAAAAACGTATCCAAGAAAAATAAAATTAAGAAAGGTTTTTTAAAAAATAAATAATTTATATTTCCATGAAATCTCTTCATGGATCATTTTTTTTTTTTGAAAAAACGAATCCTATGAAAATAAAATTAAGGAAATTTTAATTTTTTTTAAATATTTCCATGGATTAAAAAATATAAAAAAATGAATCACAAGAAAATAAAATTAAGAAAAATGAGTTATCATTCAAACTTGATTCCGATGTGAAACTGGGGTTTAGCCAGAAGCAAGATGTTCTTGCTTTCCTATTGAGAAATGTGAGGTTGAATTTTCCCATCAATCTTCCTTTCAATTTTACCCTCTTCTAACTTGCATTAACTCTCCTTTCTTTTAGATAAAAAATACCCACTTTCGGTGACATTTGTTTTATTCTGGGAATGGTCATTAATCACCAATATGTTATTGATACTCACTTGAGATTATATTGTATATAATAATAATAACATGCATTTTTTTCTTTTTCGAATATGATATTTATTTTGAAAAGCTAAAATGTTATGTATATATATATATATATTTTAATTTAAATAATAACACCAAAAATAAAAATAAATGAAATGAAATAAAAAGATAAGATAGACAAAGCATGAAAATAATATGGGATTTATATCCTTTTTGAAAATTATATATTCAAAAGTGACTTTTACTAGCACTATTCAAACAACATTATTTATGTCAAAATCATTTTTTAGATAAAAACAATTCCAAACATAAATCACAATTATGCAAACTTACTTTTGAGTAAAATTAAGTTTATAAAGTCAAGTTTACAAAATTTAATCTAAACACACACTAAGTCTCATGAGTTTGGTGGATGTTTGAGGCAAAAAGCTTGGTGATGGCTTCATAGTGGCTTAAAGTTTGGTTTGTGCATGGAAGCTTGTTTTGTGAGGTGTGTGAATGTGATTTGCGTGGGGGGAGTGGGGGGTGAGGCACTGGTTTCTAACCCACCGGCACCATGGCAACAAGGCATATCATGAAACCAATCACCCCAGAGAATGCACAAGTCCCACACTCTTCCTAGCCATTAGGAAGGAAACAAATTCCTTAACAACTTACAAACTGGAATCACGTTTTTGTATTTGCAGTCACATTTGGCTATAATAATGGGGATTATTTAGGTACTACCTTTTTTTTATGGGTACTAATACTTAGATGAGTTGTAAGCATTTATTAGTTGATGTTTATATTTAAATAAGTCTTAAACATTTATTGTGAAACTAACAATCAATAAATATTTGACAACATACTTAAATATCATACTCATAATAAGAGTGTCATATCTACTCCATGCAATAATTAATAGTAGAATGCTCTATCTTTGCTTGGATTTGGATCCTTTAAAGTAGGGGGTGAACTTTAGAGAGTAAAATAAAGAATAATAATTATTGATAAAAAAATCAACGGTTTAGAATTTTGTAATATATAAGTACTTGTATACCAAATCATGCATATGCAAGAATTTATTCCATTGAATTTTTCATAAACAATTATCATTTTACATTTTACTCTTTAAAATGCACCCCTCTCCTTAGAGAATTCAAATCCTACTTGCTTGGTCTTGCATAAACTCAAAGATCTAGATTGAAATTAATCTAAATGAAAAAGAAGCAAGAAAGCATATTAAAATTAATCTAAATGAAAAAGAAGCAAGAAAACAGATTAAAAATAATCTAAATGAAAAAGAAGCACGAAAATTGGGGACATAATGCACATCTTTTTGTCTCAAAGACATGGAGATAATTACTCTTCAATCATTTCATAATTAAAAAAAAATTCATTGCAAAAAAATAAAAAATAAAATAAAAATTTGTTTTTAACCGAACTAAAATGTAAATAAGCATGAAATTAAAAAAAAACTAAAAGGAAAAATATAAACATAAAAAAATTGAAGAAAAAAATAAATTTAATTTTCATTAAAAAATAATTGTATTAAAAATAATAGAAAAACAGGCATTTCATTAAAAATAATAGAAAATAAAATTTCATTCATTTAGAAAAAACATTTAATGAAAAATTAAAAATTCAATTTAATTTTTATAAAAAAATATATGATGGGAGAAAATAAAAAATAAATTTAAATTTCATAAGAAAAGTAAAAGTAAAATAAAATTTCATGCCGTGACTAAATTGAAAAAAACAACAAATAACAAGTAATAATAAGTAATAAAATTTAATGCAAGGTCATTTTAGAAATATGATAAAACTGGTTATAATACGTAAATTTTATAAACTACCGCTGTACCCATGTGTTTAAGGTACACTGTAGAACGCTCCCTCCTCTACGGTCTCTGACTAAAACTGATTAGTATTGGTAATTGGTTGAAGCCTTGAAGGGCCATGGATGCAGCGACTCATAAAATTAGTATCAACACTCCCACGTTCTACACCTTATTCCTCTAAAATTCTTCTGTTTGATACCCCAAATAACAAACTAACGATCGAGTGCCACCATTTGTAAGTTCTGAAATTACGGGTATCTTGAAATTTTGACTTCGTGTTTGCTTAATACTGGTGTATTCAAAATCTGATTGTTTCTCTCATTTTGAGATTTTATTCTTCTGGCTATCCCAGTGTGTGCTTGTTGATGATTACGTTGTTGGTTTTGTACTGTATAACCTGCTTTTAAGCTTGTCATAGGCACAACTATTTTTTTCAATAATAATATTTGCCTACTAAATTTTTATATTTGGTTAACAATAAATACATTTTAAATTAATACAATATATTATTTAATTAATGAATTTTAGAAATCAATTACTTAATTTAATTTATTAATCAAACGATATATTGAATTAACTAAAATTTTATTCATCGTTAGTAAAGTCTGTAAATAATTAATTATCAAAATTCATTAACTAAATAATATATTAAATTAATAAAAAAATTTAATCATTATTAACTAAGTATAAAAATAATGTAAAAAATATATATGTAAGTATCATTTTCTATTTTTTTGCTTGTATGGACTAGCCACTTCTTATGGGTAATATCCCCAAAAATGGAGGCACCCTGCTTCTTCTTTTTCCTTGCTGAAGCCCGTCATCATTATATTGGGCCTCCATCTCGCATAACCGCATGGAAACTAAGTTTGGTAGCCCTCTTCGAAAACTTCACTTCAGCTCTCAATTTAAAAGATTTAATGTTAAAAAAAATTTAATATAAAATTATTTTTTATTTAAATCATTAACTGATCGTAATTTTATTTTTCGTAGTTTTCTTTCTTATATTAAATGTTAATTTTTGTTATACTTTCAACACTTAAAATTAAAATATTTATAAAAAATAAATTAAGTACTTAATTTTTTTAATTAAAAGTTAGGGTTAAAGATTCCTATTTTATCAATCAAGTTCTGAATATCAGAGATTTCGACCTATACTTAATGTACTTTTATGGATTTATTTTAATGTAGTGCTACATATATATATATATATATATATTATCCCTAAATATATATATATATATATCATATTTGAACGGTTAATTTTTTTTTAAAATACGTTTCAATTATCTAATAATTTGGATTTACAATAAATTCAATATATAACGTCTATTTAAATTTCATTTATTTTTATTACTTAAGTTAAGCTTAGATAAATTTCTAATAATTATTTATATTTTGTAGAACAATATGGGAGGAATTTATAACAGGACTAAAATTCCTCCGATAGGATTTGGCAACGCGTAATTTTAAAAGATTTTTAGAAATAACAGGACTAGAATGAGAATGAGTCATTTTTGTCTTTTATCGTTACTTTTTTTGTTTTTGTTTTGTTTTTTTTCTGAGATGTGGGGAACTGAATCTAGTCCTTCAACTTTATACAAAATTCTTGAACCAGATGTGTTGTGTATGTGAGATAGTCAGGTTTAATAAAAGAATTGGAAAAAGATTGTTGATTTTTAATATATGCATGTAGGTATTTTTGGTAGAATTAACCAGCGTTAGGTGCAGAAGCATGACTTTTAAGGTGAGAATGCTAATTTGATAATTACTTTGTGGAATACTCCAGAAAACTTTTAAAAAAGAAAAAAGTTATTCCTATAGACAAAATGTTCATTTGTATTAGTTTTTTTTTTTTGAGTAAAAGTATTTTTTTAAAGTAATAAAAATATTTTTTAAAAGTTAAAGAGTTTAAATTTTTTTAAAAAAATATTTTATGTGTAATAAAAAAGTATATGAAGTACCATTTTTAAAAATTTAAACTCTTTAACTTCTAAAAAAAATACTTTTATTACTTGAAAAAAGTATTTTAACTCAAAAAAAACTAATACAAATAGACCTAAAGGCGAATTATAATGGGGACATGAAGTGTCGACAACCCGAATTTTATTTTTTCTAATTTCATATATATATATATATATATAAGTAATTTTTCAGCTACAATGCTGTATATAAATTAAATATATTAAATATGATAGAGTCCCATTTAAAATCATCAAATTTACTATACTCATTTAAAACAATCTAAAACATAAGAAAAATACAAAGAAACAAAATGAATGTTGTTATTGCTCAATTGAAAGCGTGATGTACATCATTTTACCAAATTTAAGCTTGAGATGTTTATTTAGAATTTTATTAAAATATGTAATTGTTTTTTTTTTTGCTAATAAGCAGTATACCAGTATAATTATTTTTATATTAGTAAAAAAAATTATAAATTCAACTGTTATTAATATATTCATTAAGATTTGAGATTCACAAATCCAATTATTTTTTTGTTAGTAGAATAGTAAGTGAAAAATTTTATTTGATATATTCTTTTGAGCTAAAATTTTCTTATATTAATGTGACTGATGGCTAATTATATTTAATTTTTTTAATGATTAATTATATATCATATAAATACATTTTAAGTTATTAGAAGTTATATATTTACTTTGAAAATATAATGATAAAGTTTAAATATAAAAAAATTGATAATTTTTTTAAGAAAAAAAAGGACATAATTTCTTTTAAATATGTATGATATAATAATTTTATATAATTAACTATATTATTTAACGACCCGCAAAACTTTATCTCAAAATCTGTAACTGCCCGTAGATGGAATAGGAGAGCTTTATAAGAATCCGCGTTATTATAATACAAAACAGGAGCATTGTGCACCATTCATTAAAATCGAACTTCACTTCACTGCCACTGGGTTTAGATTTTTCATTTTTCAATGTCGTGGGAGATGGGGAATGACTATGAGTGCAGCTTTACTTTCTGTTTCTGGAGAGAGAGAGGGAGAGGTGATGAGAATTAAGGAGAGAAGAGGATCCCTTGGCTGGCCCGTCCTCTTCCCTACAGTCACAGAGACTCAGGAATGGTACAAGGAGTGGCGGGTCATCCAACGCGAAGATGGCCCCCCTATATCCAGGGTCTTTCTACACCCTTCGAATAGGCCCGTGTGGTAACTCACCCCTTGGGCCCAATTCAACATATTACTTATATTGATGTAAATGAAGTATGTCTTTACTTAGAAAATAACAGATTAATTTTATAAAGTATGATTAGCTACGTAAAATAAAAATTACATCTAATTATATATATTTTTCATATACATTAATTTAAATATCAAATTCACAATAAAATATTTAAAATGACTGAACTTCTTAAACTAATATAAGTTAATACTTATCTTGTATTTAAGATTTGTTATAATATTTTTATAGATTTACTTTTTAAAATAAGTTACTAAATATTTATTAAATATAATTAATAATTAATAAATATTTAATAATTCACCTTAAATATTAATATTAAAATAATGTCACTTATATTTATAAATTTTTCGAATTGTTATTAATTATAAAATTTATAATAAAAATTTAAAAATTTATTAAATATAAATAATAACTAATAAATATATATTTTGAAATATAAATATTAAAATAATTCAAAATTTCATATTTATTTGTTTTTTTCTCTCGTTTTTTCTTTAGACCTTTTCTCAACCACCAATGAAGCGAAGGCACCGAGACCCGCCAACAAGCTGCATCTCTTTTTTCTTTTTCCCTTCTTAAAATAATGTTATCCTTTTTTCAATTATAATTCTGTATAATTATATAAATTAATAATATTATATATTATTATAATTTTTACACTGAACATTCACATCTGATGAGTCCTGTACAAGAATTAAATTTTTATATAAAAAACATAAAAATAAATTGATATACAAGAATCATTAATCTTATGTAAAATGTAAATAAGTAAATTTGAATATAAGAAAAAAACTAAACAAAGATACAAAACCACTTAAACAGATACTTATGTAATTAGGAAAAATTATATAAATACAAAAATAACGGAAAGGTAAAAATACTGATATTTTATTTTGGATACAATGGAATAAAATTTAAAAAGAAATCAAGGCGGAGAAGTCCACCGATGAAAAAGCTGAAGGTGGCTTGTTTTGTTTGACACACATTTTGTCGCATATACTGGGTTTGGGCCCAACCCAATGTGACTAACTTTTGTTGGGGCATTAAGGGGTTGTCGTTCGACTCTGACAACTTTAAAGTGATTCTGCTCTTGTCGTTTACTGCCTCCACTGTTCTCTTCCCTACCTGATCAAATCAAAGGACGGGTTTAACTGCTAACGTGCTAATTGCTAAGCTAATCCAAAAAAAAGTCTTATTAAGTTATTATGTTGCAGTTGCAGGTTTGGTTTCTATTAATCTCTGTGTGCGACTTGACTTCTTTTCTTTTTCTTGTGTATTAATTTTTGCCAAGTTACAAGTTTAAAATGTGCATAATTTAAAGATTTAAAGTTAAAATAGCCAATTGCTTTGATTTTCCCGTGAGCTTCGGCTCACGTGGTGGCCCATTCCTCAAATCCCAACTGGCACTATATTGTTCAGCCGGTTTATTTACTATATACTGACAAAAAAAAATTAATTTGATTTTGTTAGAAAAAATTAAAGAAAAAAAAACACAGATTATTGCTCCGTTTGTTGGCTTAGGACTGAGAATATGGGAAGCTCTTCCCTTTTGTCCAAATTCTTTCGCAGATTATTGGTTTTTAATCCATTTTTTTTAACGAGGATTCTTTCTTTTACAAGACTTTATATATGATAAATTTTTGTATAACAAATAGATCAATTTAAATTTAAATGATATAAAAGTAAAACACTTTTATTATGATAGAATAATAACATAACTCATCTACAGTTATTAGATAATTAAGTCTTTTAATTGTCTTAAAGTTCGAACTATGTTGGATGTATGAAAAAGGATTTGTTAAAAGAAGATGCATTATTTCGATAATTTATCTGCTTAAACAAAATTAATATCTGACTGAGGATGAAATTTGGCGCCACATAAATCCAGTTGTGAAGATTCAGGTACCACATCAAAAGAGAAAGCGACACCCCAGAAAACAGGGCATGTCGGCAGCCACGTGTTTCCTTTTTATCGGTTAAAAGAGACAGATTTTCTGGGCACCCTACCTCCTGCAGATTTGATGCTTTGTTGTTGTTGTTGTTTTTTTTGGGTAGGTTTACTTGGGGTTGGAATCAAATTAAATGAGGTTGATGCTAATAGCTAGGTAGCAGCTAGAAGAAGACATCTTCCAAACTTCGAAGGTTTTTATTGGAACGGATGAGAAAGTTATTACCATGGTAGATTTTCCTGTAAAGCTAAGCACTTTTTCTCAGTAATGTAATCTTTAATGGCTCATCATTCGTTGGTCAAAACCTAGATAGTGACTTCAGACAAGAACAACATATATATATATATATATATATATAAACCACAAGCGCTCCTCTTTAATCAGACAACAAAGATGACACGGGTCAATACCCAAATAATGATGCTTTAGGCTCCAAGTCTCCTAGGCATATGATTACTTCACAAGATTGGGTGAACATCATGTGCACCAAATTTGAGCCGCCTGAAACACAATTCAAGAGTTTGGACTTTGGAACCATGACACCAATGATGACACATTAAGGCATACTGCTTTTTTTGTTTTTGTTTTGCTTTTAGTTAAATTACCAAAAACATAGATTCATGAAATCACTAATGGTCCCATTTACCTTGTTAAGGAGTTTAATCCCAGTTTTCATAGGGACATCATGTAAACTCAATTTTCAAAGGCATCGATCGAAGAAACCTGATTTTACATGGTACAGGGGAGCTATGTTTTTAAATGGACCCGTCTCTTTTTGAGAAAAGGGTGCATCTTGAAAGAACAACTAAACAAGTTTTCCCTCGAAACGAACTTGTTGTACCTAGTTTTACAGGCTTGTTCTCTCTTTGGAAATGCAAGGACACCAGCCATGAAGTCTCTCTATTTTATTGCTATAATGAAATAACCATTGAAACGCGTCATGGTTATAAGATCCTAACAAAAAAAATTCATAATGGAGTATGGTTCATAGTATTTAAGACAAAATATAAATAAATATTATTCCTAGTATTTCCACTTAGAGGTAGATTCCATAAATTAGGTCATGGTGGCTCTATATATAATTTAAGCCAAGCATTAGTGAGGAAAAGAAAAGAAGATAAGAAATACCGAAAGGAGTGAAGAGAAAAATAAAGAAAAAGAAAAAAAGTATAAAGAAAAAATAAAAAAGAAAATATTTCTTGCACTCTATTTTTTTACATTACTTTTATAGTTGGTTAACGATGAGTAAATTATTGGTTAATGAAATATATCATTTGATTAATAAATTTTAGTAACTAATCACTTACAATTTGGTAATCTATTAATTAAATGATATATTTCATTAACCAATAATTTATTTATCATTAACTAAGCCTGTGAGTAATTGATTACCAAAACTCATTAACCAAATGATATACTATATTAACAAAAAAATTGCTCATTGTTAACCAAGTGTAAAAAAACAATGTGCAAATATCATTACTGAAATAAAAAAGAGACGTCTTCTTAAATGGAAGCACATTAAGGATGACAATTTGAACTCATCCCGCGGATACCCAATTCATCTCAACCCGCCCCGCAGCAGGGGCAAAGTAGGGCGAGTTTAAACTGTGTTGCGGGGCAAGACGAGTTCAGGTTTAAGGTCTACTCGACCCTATCTTATTCGCACCCCTTATTCTTTCACAAAAAATGTGTTTCATACTTGATATAACTTGAGATTTTTTATGCAATGAGTAATTTTTTTAGTAATTTATATTATATTGTGTATTAGATAATATATGCGGGTAGGATTTGAGTTCTATTATTTCTTTGTGGGTAGGTTATGAGTTTTCATTTATAAAACTCACGAAACAAGTTGAAAGCTTTTTTAAAAGTTGAGAGTCAAGTTCAAGTTCGGAAGGAGTAAAAATTTGCCCCTACCAACTCCACTTGTCAAACCTAAAGCACATGGATGCATGTGAAATGTGATGACTAATGGGAGTGTAAAAGAATAAATGTATGTGCTCAAATAATGTAATTTTATAGAAAATACAAGTGGTTTATTACCATCAATATTTTTTAATATTAAAAATTATTTTTTCATATTTTTAAATTTATTTTTAGATTGATAAAATATCTCATAATTTTTTTAATACAAAATTATATATAATTTAATAATTTTAAGCAACCTAATCAACAATGATGGCGTTGCCACATGTGCCACGACATGTCACAACCTGAAAATTGTAAGTGGTGAGTACAGGTGAGGGGACTTTTTTTTTTGTGAGAATCAATTGTCATTTTTTGTTGATAATTAGAGACTAATTTATTTTGAAGTAGAGAGATCACTAAAGTGGATATAATCTCTCTCAATAATTTTTTTTCATACATACGACTTGATTCGAACTCAGAATAGCATAATTAAGGAATCTAATTATCTACTAATTATGTCGAACCTTGTTCGTAGGTGAGGTGCCATGTTATTTATTCTATTTTTAGCTTATTTTGATTTAAGTTATTTATCAAACAAGTCAATTTTAAATTTAAAACATTTTTTTATTTAATTAAATAAATTAAGGCACAAGTCTTTAAAAAGACTTATTTAGTTTAATAAGTTAACTAATTTATTTATTATATATATAATTAAAAAATTATATAATTTATAATTTATATATTAATATAATTTATTTATTTTATATAAAATATAATAATTTTGTTAAATATTAAGTATATTTAAAATTTATAAAATTTGAGTCTATTAATTTATTTAAAGTCATTTATATAATGTAATTCTTTAAATAAATTTTTAATTAAGATTAAAATTTTATATTTTTATAAAATGTTAGACCAAATTAAAATAAAAACTATAATAAATAATAAATAAAACTAAAGCTAATATTCTTTAAAATAGAAGTTATATTTAAAGTAAATTATAACTTAACATATTTTAACTTAACGTATTTCCCCCTAGTTGTATTGTCAAAGTTCCACGCGTGTCAGCCCTTAGTAAGGAAAAAGGTGTCTTCACTCTTCTTCACCTACAGAGGTGGGGTAGGCCCCAATTGTCTAGGATTTGACCCTTATTTGTCTGTTCCAGGAAGAACAATGTGGATGCAATTACAAAAAGCCAATGAGCATTCTCCTTCTAAAAATGGCATGTGAAACTTTTCTTCCTATACTCACATTGTCACATGCAAGCCAACGTGACGACTGAGGAGTGGGGCTGTTCAAGGGTTCGGTGCCCTTGGTCTTGATATGTAGGGCCTCCCAGGCACATGATTTGATGTTCTCCCCAGGATTTTTTTGAAGTTTTCCCTCACCTCTTGCACTAACTTCTGAACTGTGGGGTTCTTCCTATCTCGCAAATATCCAAAACTGCGACACATGATCTTATCTTCAATTCTTCCTCGCCTTAACTTAATCCCTCACTGTTTTCTCTCTAATGAAATGTGTATGATGGTATGAACCCTTAACCAGACGCCTTTTTTTTTTTTTATTAAAGAAGATATTCATTCATTCAAATTGATAAAATATATCGAGAACAACACAAATTCAACATCACTAAAAACGGAAAATGATGAATCTGTAAACAAACTCACAGCACCCAGATTAATAGCATAACACGACAAAATACCTACAAATGTGACAAAATCATAGTGACCAGAATACCCATGCTCTCTGATTTGTAACGTTAACGCCCAACTCTTGATTGAATCTATAATGGATCAAAGCAGATATACCAATATGAACCAAACAAATACCGCAACAAGAGGGGAAACCATCGCACCAAGACGGTAAACCAAACGACGCCGCAATAAGATGACGAACAAAACACCGTCGCACTTAGACGACAAAAATATAAAAAAACACGAAAGAAAACTCAGATCTATGTGGAAAACCACTTATTTAAATAAAATGAGAAAAAAAACGATATAAATGGGTGATTCTAGGCCAAAAAAATGACCCAAACCACCCCTCCAATGGATGAGAAAAAAGAAAAAGATGAATAGATGAAAAGACGAGAGAATGACTAGGGTTTTAGTTTATGAATGTAATCTTAAACATCCTTAACTAGACGCCTTTAGTGACTGTTAAATTGTTATTATATAAACATTAATACAAAATATAATAATTAAAAATATAAAAAAATCATACATCAATATACAATAAAAGCCTCCTTTGCCAAGTACTTCAATGAATACAGTTAATCGCATTTTATCACTTTAAGCAAGATGCTATTAACCACAACGATATATATAACCACAAGTGGAGCAGCAAATGAAATAACAATGGTGATCTAACTACTAGAGATTTTGTTATTTTTATCGAAAAGTTTGATGCATGAATTTAATGTTTGTACCTTGTAATAAAAGTTGTCTTTCTTTTATTTATTTTTTAAAGAAAACTTCACGTATTTTTGTTTAATTAACCCATGAGATGAGGCCAACTTCGATGGATATCGCTTAAGCACATTGAAAGGCCGAAGTAGCGGTCCAGGTTCAATGCATGCCCAAAAGAGAGGGGAGAAAAAGAGAGCAGCATTTGCAATACTACAGAGCCTAGTCGGCTAAATCCCTACATTTCAATGGATTTCAAGCGTAATTGCAATTATCTTTTGGAAAACAAAAGGGAATTGTAATTATCTTTTGGTAAACAAATGCCGAGAAAAGTGGAATATCAGTGATTAACTGATTATCAATGAAAAAGGTGTGTTATTTTCATGACTTTAACCAAACTGTGAAAGGCTGAAAATGTCATTAAGGTGAAGGAAGAGTAAAACTCAGTTTTTTTAATTAAAAAAAAAACTCGAAAAGGTTTCCCTTTCCCTTTTGTTAATAAACCTTGAAAAATAATTTTGGAATAATGCATTCTGAAAACTCATCAACACATTAGTTAAAAAAACTGGATACATAGCAACTCCGTGAGCAGTTCAAATTTAAATGTTAGACGAATCAAATTTGGTTTGCTGGCATAGACAACTCTGCAGGTCTTAACTGTTTATCACAAATTAGGAAAATATTTCTTACACACTATTATTTTATACTTAGTTAACGATAAATAAATTATTAATTATTAAAATATATAATTTGATTAATGAATTTAATAATCAATCACGCTGATAATTTATTAATATATTTTATTAATTAATAATTTATTTATCATTAACTAACTTTATAAATAAATAATTACTAAAATTTATTAACCAAATAATATAATATATTAATAAAAAATTTATTCATTATTAAATATAAAAATAATGTAAAAAAATTATGTTCACATATTATTTCTCCAAATAAATTTTATTGACACCACTCATGGTCATCGACAGGCTGTTTATATGCCTCTTCTGAAGCTTCAGAGACATTCAATTCGATAACACCTTTTTTTCGCGAGGCTTTAAAAAAAGTAATAAATATATTCATAATGAAAATACTAATTACTTGGAACAATTATTTAAGTTAATTTAAACTAATGCATTAACTAGGTACCCAAAAAAAAAAAACTAATGCATTAACTTACTTTCTTTTTTTATATTTGAAATAATAAAAAATTGAAAAGAGGGAAAAAAATGTGGCGACAGTGGAACTCAAAGGGAGAAGAGGAAAGGAAAGGGCATGTAGTCATGTACACAATAAAATACATGAATCTGAAAACCAATAAAAACGATATATTTTTTAAAAAATAAAAATAAAAACACCTGGCGCGATATTCTAGCCTAAAAGGCTAAACAGCGCGGGTCAACTCGACGTTTTCACGGCCGAGTCCAGCCGAGCCACCAGCGAGTAACTCGGTGAGTGCCGTCATGGCTCGCACTTGCATCTCCAAGGCCGAGATATAGTCAGTGGCTTCTTCCAGAAGATTCGGAAACGAGACCTTCCGGCAACCGGGGACTAACCGGCTGAGAAAGCGCGCTTTCTTCTGCACCGCCGGTAACCTTTGCCGAATAACCGGCCTCTTCAATCCCTTCGCGGCCTTCTTGACCTTCTTGTGCTGCCTCTGGAACCTCCACCGGCTGAGCGGACTCGCCAGAATCGCTCGGCTCCACCGTGTTCGGCCCTTGGCCGTCGCGGCTAGAACTCGGTCCGCGGTGTCGCGAACTTGGCGACCGGCACATGGCCGGCGGAGAACGTGGCGGAGTGCTTCGAGGAGCTTGGAGGAGTAGATCCGCTGCTCCGTCTCGGATCTCCATGGAATCAGATTGAGGGAATTTTGATCCACGGCATGGTCCCCGATTTTCCTGCGCTTCTTGTGATTGGATTCTTGCAACGTATCTGAATTACTGGTATCAACGTTTGGTTCCAAAGACGCCATGTATATATCTATGTAATACTAGTAAGGGATAGAAAGAGCGATTCCTTCGTTCCTTAATTTGTGTCTGTGTTTGAAATTGAATAGATAGAGGATCTATGTTTAAGAATACAAATCGAAATGGTGGGGGGAAATGATTGAATTGTTGTGAAAAGAGAGAAGATGGAAACGGTGACTGATCAGAAACGTTCTGAATTTGAGAATGAAGAATCAGCGAAGAGGAAGAAGATGATAGATATTTATGAGAGAGAGTGGGGATTCTGGGGAGGGAGAAAGAAACTAAGAAAGAGTATAAAAGGAATTCGGAAGCAGATGATAGATATTGATGAGAGAGAAAGTGGGGATTCAGGGGAGGGAGAAAGAAACTAAAGAGTATAAAAGGAATTCGGGAGGAAGTTGCATGACGTGATTGGTTTGGAATTAGATTGTGAATCATTTATTAATTCTCGATTTTATAATAAATATTTATATTAAAAAAATATGAATACTATAATAATTTTTAAAATATTATTTAGATAAAAGAATTTAAAAGAAAAAAATATGTAATTTTTTATTTTTTATTTAATAAATTTTTAAATAAATAAATAAAATAAAAAATTATTATATAATATTTTAATTATATTTTTTATTTATAAATATTTTATAACTACCTCAATTTAAAAATAAAAATTTATCCGATTCTTTCTCTTTTTTTTTCTAAACTCTTTCAATTTAAGAGAGTTGCTATGGTACCTTGATGGGTTTGATACCCAGAGTGAGTTGTCAATCATTTATTGATTGTTAGTTTCACAATAAATACTTAAGAGTCTATTAAATATAAATAACAACTAATGAATGTTAGACAACTCACCCTGAATACTGATACTCTAAAAAAAAAATAAGTACCGAAATAATACCTTCAACTCAAACATAATGAATACACAGGAAAACCATGCGTCCTTACGTTACTCACACTGATTGCCTTTTGCCTTTTGTGTCTCTTTGGATTTGCCCCCCGTTTTTTCTCTCTTAACTTTTATAATCATTTAAAAAACAAAATTTGTATTTTTAATTAACTAAACTAATCCATGTTTCAATTATTCATCTTCAATGATCAATCTGCAGCTCCCTGTTTAGCACTGTGCATTTAACATATTATTCTCTATCTGGTTTAGCAGCCAAACCAATTAATTAGAGGCGTATGTGGGAAGGTTACCTTAGAAGCTTAGGGTATGGACATAATTAACCAAGCGGTTTTACATTTGAGAGTTTGACTTTGACTAATAAACCAGAATGAAGATTAACCAAAAACAATGTACTTTTAATATGATAAAAAATGAGATAATGACAGTGACCTCACATGCCGCCTCCCATGAAGGAAAATTTAGGTTTATTTGATTGGACAAGGTGGGCTAGTGGACAACTTGCCTGATTAAATTATCGCATTCTCTGCAATCCTAACTAATTTATGATCTTTTTCTTCAATTTCTGCCCCTCGCCCTCCCTTTCTATTCTAAATTTCGGTTCAACAAACATTAAAATTCAATAGTCACGGGAGGGACGCATAAACTATTCTTAATTAATTGAAAAACTAAAGAGTTCATTTCATTTTCAAAGTTAGTATCTAATCACTATTATTTGGTGCCTCTTACGGATAAGATCTCCCATGTTGGGTCAATCATCTTAACTTGCTTGCAAAGACTGAACCTAAAGAGAGAGGAGAGAGGAGAGAGGAGAGAGGAGAGAGGAGAGAGATCAATCAAGAAAAAAGAAAAAGATTAAAGCATTATTAGGTTAACAAAAGTGTCAACTTTCATTTGCTGCAACATAATAGTCATCTATTTGGGATACCTAAGTAGTGTTTGGTATGTAATTTTTTAAGCTCTACGTCACCTCACAAGTAAAACTTCTATCATTTTTTTGTTTAATTTCAATCGACTTTAAATTTAAATCTCTTTTACTATCATTTTACCCCCTCTGGGAAAACAAACAGCCTGCCCGGGGGGGGGGGGGGGAAGGGTTTCAAAATTCAAAGTATTCCAATCAGACAGTGCTTGGGCGTTGCCGTCTCGTATCCAATGGCCAAGATTGATGGTCAGACAAGTTACCAGTTGGTCAGACGAAATGATAAGGTTTTCTTTCATTCATTTTTTTGTGTGGCAGGGAATGAATGAAAAGCCTAATGAATCCATGACAAATCGGTGGCATGTGATAAAAGCCATAGAATCTACTATTATAATGTTAAATTTCACTGTGTTTCTTACCTTTACCTGCAAGGATTGGATGTTCACGCTTCGAAATTGCCATTTTAATTTTTGTAATAAAAAATAATTATGTTGCTCTCACTCTTTCTTTTTTGTGAAAAAGGAAGATAAAGTGATGGCTTTAGTCCCTGAAAACAAAATTCGTTATTCTTTAATTGGAAGGCATTGATGACATGGTCATGGCCTATTGGATAACGAAATGGTGTTGGCCTCCACTCATTGGTTCGGGAAATGGGGCCAAACTTGTTTGTTTTTATTCCTAGCAATGATTAGAGGGTGATGCACCCAAATGGAAGCCAAGATGGAGAAAAAGGAAGGCATGTGAATGTTTTCATCGCACTTTCTATCACCTGGGCCTCTATTTTGTTTTTTGTTTTTTAATAAAAGTGGGGACACACCTCCCATCTCATACAGTGTGGCCAGGTTTCATCCACATTGCCTACATCTCTCTGGAGAATATTGTTCTGTACATAATCCTGCATTATTGGTACACGCTCCTTTCATTTTGGCCACCTGGTTCAATTGCTAGTATAGCTTTGAGAAGATTATACTAAGTTATCAGCAAAAAAATAAGAATAAAAAAGCTGAGGTGGGAAAGGAAAATTGGAAACGAATCTGTGAAAATCAGATCAGCCTCGTATCCAAATGACATGCCAGAGAACTTTGTCTCCTTGAAAGAAACAGGCTTTACTGTCTAATCTCTCCAAGAACCAATTGAAATAATATTAGACAACGATGAATTTGGTCCAGTGCAATGATTTTCCCCTTCAGCCAAGAAAAAACCAATAGAGTATCGATTTCATTCTAATAAAACTACGTAATAGTGAGGATGAGACCCTTTCCTCTCAGAAATTTCACTGGTTGACAGAATAGTTAAGTGTCCTAATAAGGAACACACGGTCAAGGAGTGAAACTCGAGTTGCTTATTATATTGATTGCTTTCTGTCCCTGCGCACCTTTTGCAGTTGAATATTTAAAGTTATCTTTGTCGGAAATTAATTGATCTTTACTCAGTGAAAACAATCCTTCGTCATAGATTTTCTCTTAATCTTAGATTTTCCTATTGGGTTACTAAGAGTTGCAACTTGCAAATCTTGAAGTTAATCCCAGCGGCAATATGTGACTCATAATATGATATTTTAATGCAAAGTTCCTCTTCCTAGTTAATAATCAATTTGACTTCCCTGACAGACCTATAATTTCACACATCCCTCCTTTTAACCATCGTCTACGAAGAAGCCAATTTGCGTTCCCCTTCCTCCTTCTAGAACATTATAATATCGATTGGAAACTTAGCTCCAACACAAATACTAGTATAATACAAAAGTTTAATTAAACAAGGTGACCGCACAAGACAAATAACATTCATTAGTGGTGCCCCTATGCTTCCCAACATGGTTTTGTTGCATTAAATAAAAACAGAACATATTTGTCAGTTTCTAATTTTTATAATTACATATGTCCTTTCACCAGTTATATTTTACGATTATGAATGCCTGATTGATAAGCAAAACAAACTACTTACTCAAAAATTTGATGCGGAACAATTGCCAAGTGTACGCCTATTTACATGATCACGGCGCCAAAATTTATGTCATAAGGATGAGCATGGATTATTTTCCTATTTGATTATCATTTCTATGCTCAAGTTCTTGACCACACCAGAAGCTTTCTCATGGTGCAAGTTTTGAAAATTAACAATGTATTGGGAAATTTTTTTGAAGCATCATATAGTATAGATAATAAATATTGTTAACAATTAATATAAGAATTGATTCTTACATTATCTAATAAAGTAATAATTCAATAAAAAAGTAATTTTTTACTGTTGAAAGATATGTAATTATTATATTCATACTGCATGCCAAAATTTAAAAACTTAAATATAAATACATGAACAAATAATAAATATTTTTATTTGTTTAAAACATATATAAATTTTAAATCATATTGACAGAGTATAAAATAATTTTAAAGAAAATTTATCAAAATAATATGTATAATGCAAACTTCTAATTCAACAATAGATTTGGTAAAATATTCATCTTATAAAAATTTATTAATTTTAATATAAAATTTTAATTTATATCAAATATTTATCTAATGCTTGCAATAGGTTATACAAAGTATTAGGTGTAAAAAGAATTTTTTTGGAGAGAGAAAGGGGGGGTATGAATGGGATATTCTACACACGTAATTATTTATGATGAATAGACAATTATCCAACAAAGTGTCCTCATGGGATTTTAACGTCAGTATAGATGATGATCAAGCCTTAGAATAAAACCCACTAACATCGTGCTGTGCACCAAACTACTAGACATAATTGTCAGCCAGAAGTTTAATTTGGGATTTGGTCGAACTAACGCGTTTGACAGTCTTATCTTGATATTATAATCCGTGTTCTACCAAACAAAGCTGTTTGTATACACTAATAAATTCCTTTGCTAGCTATGTGCATCAACTTATGTGCTTATGTGCATCAACTAAGAACGAATAACATATATGTATGTCCAATTATTGATCACCCTACCATCATAATATGAATAACACGCAACTGTGCACGAGTGTCTTGCCTTGGTAGCCAATCTATTCCTTGCTTATCCACAAAACAACCATTATAATAATGATTTCATATAATATGGTAATAAATATAACATTATTTAATATAATTACACAGTGAAGATGCCATCTTCATAGCAGCGAGAAAGGGCAGACAAAAAACCTTTATTTTTGTTAATTTTGACGGATTATATCAGAAGTAAGATCATGACCCTCAAGAATTTGAATATTATATATTGCAAGAGATAGAAAGGGGTAAAAGAACCTGGTTTAAGGTGTCACGGGGCAACTGGCTACAGTAAGCTGCTGGTTGAAGTTTTGGGCTTCACAAAATGTGCAAGAGTGACGTCTGCTTCGGTAGAGTTAGGAACTCCCTCTCGGAAGGGGATCTCAAACAGCAACGATTGGTACAAACAAACCTCATCTTCCTTGCAATAGTAAATCTGCAAAGAGTGAATATTTTTTTTTTATTGATGCTCGTTGGGTTTGTCGACCACCACCAGAAGCTATATGAGTTGGATTTATAATTATTGCATGTAGAATACACACATGCTGACCAAAATTAAAGTGAGAGTCAGCCACTATAGATTTAAACCCCCCAAGATTAGAATCAGCAACTGCTAAAGCTTCTATTGATATTTATGATATTAACATTTTCTTGATCGTTTTTGTCACTCGAAGCCATTAAATTAGAAATACCAAAGATTTGACACTTAAGAGAAGGTTTGAAGAGGCTTGAAGCAAACTATTTTATATCAGAAACCAAGTAAATCCTGAGTTCTATAATGAGGCATACCTTGCAATTAATTCTTCCCATTGAAGCTGAGTTAGAGGATCTCTTAAAGTGAAGGGTTGCAGATCCTGCTGGACCAAGGAATCCATCCAGGGGATCAATATTCACAGCATCTTCAGGTTCAATATCAACACTAAATCTACTGCGTGCTTCCTGCAATGGAATTTTAGAGGCAGTAGTCAATGAAATATATAATCTTGTGTGTACGCCAAGAATCAAATTACACAGTGAGTGTTTGAAAGAGAGGATGATGATGAGGACCTTTGAGAAATGATACTCATTTGGTAATGATATTTCAATAGACAAGTTTCCCTCATTTGATGAAATGGCATCAATGGTAATGGTCATCGCATCAGCTGATGGTCGTCTCCTGAGACGTTTAAAAGATCTCAATTTTGGTTTAGGAGGCTGAAATCCTTTAAGCTGTAAGGTACGGAGTTCAAATTCATCATTGCTCAAATCCAGATATCGGATCAAGTTGTTGTTTGTATCAGCTATGAATAGTCTGCCTGAAAACAAAAAACAAAAAAGGAAAAATACTTCCAAGCTTAAGAAGCTCATTTTAAATTTATTTAATTTTAGAAAAAAGAATTGGATCAACATCCCTAAGTTCCATGAACAAGATATGTACTTGTACAACAAAAAAATTGGTTTATGCATGTCATAGTTATGCATAACGAGATGACAATTACGTAAATTATAATTGATGTATTTATAATTATGGGATTGCAATGGGGGTATTAGGGTTTAATTATGAGTAATTTGATTTAGGATCTAGTTTTTTTGTCTTAGAATATATTATTCCTAGTTAGATTAGTCTATTATGGATTATGTTTACTTGAGTCTTAATTTCAAGTTATTTGTTCTAGAAGAATTAGGGTTGCTTGAGTTGCCTTTATAAGAATAGGGTATGTTATCTTAGGGTTTTCAGTCCTGCTATAGAATTTGATTATTAAAGATTTTTTAGTATTTTTGGATATTGTTCTCTGGTTCCTGTTCCCTTTCTGCATCACATAGAGTAGCAGAAACGGGATAACTCATAAGCTAAAAATTCCAAAATTTTCCTGACCCATTCTTAACTTAGCAAGGAATATCCATCTTAACAAGAGTTTCAAAAGAGCAGCAACCTGGCAACAGAGAAGCTAGCAGAAATGAGAAGATGATGATAAACTTATGTAGGAAGATTTACAGCTACTGACTTGGGAAAATAGTAATACTTAACATCGATGCTTAAAAATTGTCCTCATTTTGTACTTCCAGCTTAATCAAACGGAGTTTGTGAGAAGCATTGGATAGAGGTGAAGGCAAGGCCAGAAAACAAAGGTGTCGAGGCAGGGGAATTTTATATAGTATAATGAAGTCTGAAGTTCGTGAATGGCTAGACTAACAGCATTTCCAAAACAAGATTAGAGACAGCCGGAGGTCACATATAAAGTGAGAAAGATGCGGATAAATCAGGCCATGCAGAGACTATTGGTCAAGATTTTAATAATGCTCATTTAACATTTCTGTCATGCAAATTGGCAATCAACACATTGTTTGTGCCCATAACAATGGTCCGGCAGTACCCTGTGTCAGCAACTCAATCACAGGTCATGCAATTTCCCATATAGTAAACTAAGGAAATGAATATAAAAAAGAAGTTTTGATTCTCTCTTAGATTCATTAAGATTCATTTAAACATTAAAAATAATGAATTAATTGCAGTAAAAACAGCAGTACCATTATTCCCTTCAACAATTCCTGACGGTTCAGAAAGCTGCAAGAAGATTGATAAATATATTAACATATATCTGTGGCTACAAGGTGAGCAAGATTACATTTGTTTAGCTTGGTTTTTCTGGTCCTTGTTTGCATGGGCATTTAAATTGAGAACATAAGAAACAGCTTGTTTTATCTTCAAATGGAGTTATCAGAAGGTTGAGTCTGAGAAAGCAGAAGCATCCAAATATGTGGATGCTTTCTATCAAATAATGGGTTTACAACATATAAGAACAAGAAATAAGTCTCAGTCAGTTTTAAAATCTTAAATAGCATAGCTTTCACCATTTTATCCCCTTTTTGGAAAAAGACAGAAAATAAGATATCATTCTAGAAAAAAAGCAATAGGAAACAGAACTAAAAAGAAAACAAAGCAAGTAAATCACAACAATAGAATAAATCCCTTGAAACCTGCTGCATATTTGAAGATAGCATAACTATAATTAAACAACATCAATAAATTTGTGGTGCCTCTCTTTCAGATCCCTAGGAAAAACAACTTGCAGAAGAATAACAATAACACTAGTGCATCTGATATTCCAAACCTTAGGAGAATTGATTGCTTTTTTTTCACAAAATTGCCATTTATAGTGCTTGATCAGCCTGTGCTCATGCATACCTATGCATTATGTGTTAAGTCACCTAAATTATTTCATTAAACTCATTCTATCTTTGAAATCATTGATAGTTCCACAATTACATGCATGCACTAATGCGAAAGAGAAAAGGAATCAATGGTAGAATGCCTTGCTTAAATGATTCAACCATTTAAAAAGAGGATATAGACTGAAATTTGTACGTTTACAACTTGGAGATGATTTTGGTAGATAAGGGCACATAATATTTTACCAACCTGAGCTGTTACAGCTGTTCCATCCCTGAAACCAGCTTTTCCTGTCCCTGCAATGGTGCCAACTCTTTTACTAGTTGGATCTAACTTCTTGATCTGAAATATTGAAACATAAGAGAGAGAAAAGAAAATAGAAAATTTAGTCATTGATGATATTGGTGATAAGCCTAGCCATCCCATTAATAAACTTGCGTGTTTCTTAGTGAGTTGTATGCTTATAAACCTCCGAGAGAGAAGTTTGATGACAAAAATCTGAATTTGTGCAAGAATTTTCAGAATCAAATCAAGAATAGGTCCTAACCAGGTTTGCAGGAAAAGAATTAGCTACCTTTGCAAGGTTTCACATAAAGGTTACTGTAGATATCTAATATTTAAAGAAGTTTAAGCCTGCAAAAGCACATGAAATATTGATTCCTAATAGCAACAGGCAGGTTGACCTGTCAATCCTTGTGTTTAGACTTACAAGAACATCAATAAGAATGAGGACCAAATTGTTGGAAACTTCCAGTGAAGACTCAGAAAATTGGAAAATGTTAATGTAAAGAGTAAAGACAAAAAGAACATATAAAATATGTTAACAAAAAAAAAGTCCATTCTTTTAAGTATTTTACAGGATGAAATGTACAATTAAAAAAATTCGATTGATGTTCTCTCTAAGATTTAGAGCATGCCAGAGCCATCATAATTTCAAAGTAACTTGGTCAGAATTATCTACCTTGTGATTATAGCTATCTGTGATATAAATTTCACCATCCTTTGCACACATAACCCCCAGTGGATGTTGAAGAAGGACTTCATAGCCTATTCCATCATGATCACCAAACTGCAAAGGTTTGAGAACATAAAGGTTATCGGGAGAAAGGAATTCTAAAGAGAAAGGTTATAAATATATGAATTGTTAAACCTTTGTGTATGAAGATTGAAGAACACTTGTATCATGAAACACCTAAGCTCATCTACCACAAATTATTTTCCTTCTTATAAATAAATTTAATTATAGAAGAAAAATTAGAGGGGCAAAGTGAGGCAGGAAATATATATAATTGGCTTCTTAACTCGTATTAAAACTACCTTGAACAAATTGTCAGGGAAGATTGGGTCACCCCCAGCTAGCAACCGTGATCCTCCAGTTTTCAGATCAACAGCTCGTATTGAACTACTCTCACTATCAGCGATGTAGATCTCCATTAGATCTTATCATGCAAAATCATGTGAAACATTTATTATTATGAATGACAGTTGATGTAAGGCAAAGTTCAAGAGAATTGTCAATGTCACCACATGTTACCTTGAGACAAAGAAAGACCAGAAGGTTGTGCAAATGACGTGCTTGTGGAACTATCTCAATTAACAAAAATGGAATAAATATTAATCAAATGTTATTCAGAGTTTCAAGTTGAAAAATACCAAACAGAACACATATGGAATAAACTGGACTTCATAATTTCAAAAACATGGTCCAACCAAGTATAAATACACACGTCTTAGAAAAACTAACAATATAATCATCATTATCATAATCAGTTTGGTATCCTCTTAAAATTGGGGGTGAAAAATTCAGGGATGAATTTTTCATTTAAAGCTTATCCCTGAATTTTTCACCTCCATTTTGAATGGTACACCAAACTGACCCTACTTAAATTCAATTTAAGAAAAAAATTCTAAATTAAAACAATTTAGTTCTCCAATAATTTTTCTACATGCACATCACTCACTGTCAAGTTTAAGATTGACTATAGCCATTTCTTAGAATGACAGTTTCAACTCCAAAGTTACTGAAAGTGCTTCAAGGAAAGAAGTACACCAACATCCCTAACAGATTAGACAACAATCAAAACAGAATCTAAGAGCAAATAAATTATGACATTATTAGTAGATAACCATGACACAATCTCTTCATCGATTCATAATAAGATTCCAAATAACTATAATAATCATTGGAAAGATCAAATAATCACAGTGAAAAATGTTGAATCGATGTCGATAGACAAGATAAGAGATAAGTACAGAATCATTAGAGAAGCAATCAAAGATAATACAAGATAAGATGGGATGCAGAAAGATCAATTTTAAATAGTATGAGTTTGATATCAAACCATATTAGTATTAATATAGCACAAAGATATTCATAAAGCCTGTAAAATAGTAACATATATTCTGTGCATCATGGTACTCAAAGGCTTAAAAAATAGACTTCCACAGAAGAACAACTGAACTGGTAAATAAAGTTTGACATTGGGTGGGGGCAACTACAGATATTTCAACTATCTTTGTTTGATGTGATACCTTGATCCATTTAAATTTCTTTCGTAACCATCACCACTAAATGCTTTCGTAATTCCATCCAATATATTGTGCTCCCAAATCTGATGTTGACCAGCCATGGCAATATAAATTTTTTCTTCCATTGGATGAAAGCAGACATCCCAAGGGGAATTGAGGAGCTGAGAAAAGGGGGGGAAAATTGAGTTGTTTAACTTTGTGGTCCATTAAGGAGCCTAACAGAATCAGAATGGAAAAAGAAAAGACAGTTATAAAAAACATTAAGGAGTCTAACTTTGTGGTCAATCCTAGCTACGAATAATGCCAATCCCACTCATCCTCAAAATTTGCTAATTAAATTTACCTGAGTGTCTCCTTTTCCTCCTCCAATATAATCAGAGCCTTTGGTCCCATTTCCAGCAAGAGTACGCACTTTCTCATCAACAAAATCAATTTCCCTTTAAAACAGAAGCAAATATGTTAGAGCCAACAATAAGAAACAGTTTCATTGAAGATATTGAACGGCAAATTATTATTGTAGTTAAAATTAGTAAATTGATCCATTGCTCATATGTAGAACAACTTGAACTCACATTCAATATGAGTACTGCACCAAAGTTCTGCTCTTATCAAATGAAACAAAAAATTTCATAAAGTTTTTGAGAATGAAATTGTGTACAGATCAGTAATTTCAATATTTTGAAACGGACATGGCATATAATTCACAAAGCACAAGTTTCTCAACTGTTTTCTATGATTAAATTTACCATTTAAATAATCTATTATGATAGCATAAATGCTGTTCAGAGATCATAAAAATGAAAATCAGACTATTGAAAATTGCTTCAGGAAACAACCATCAACTCGAGGGAAAGTACTGAAAACTTCCTTTCAACTGATTTAAAACCTGGAGATAGAGTCATCTAAGATTCTCACACAACTACAAATATTCTGAAGCTATCATGTACCTCAAAGCATGGTTTTCGGTGTCTGCAACATAAAGGATATTTTGCTTTGCATTATAAGCAAGGCCCTAGAGAAACAATAACCACAAAAAAATATGACATGTATTAAACAAGGAGAAAACCGTAGAGTGACTGCAATCCTCATATCAATGAAATGCCATAATTAAGCAAGAACTAAATACACTAGAAGCTCAATTATGATGTACTTCTATTTTTATTTTTCAATTCTTACCTGAGGGCGGTTAAAAGTGGCATCATCAAAGGAACCATCCTGCAAACCTTCCTCCCCACTGCTCCCAATTTGTACAATAAAATTCCCATTGAGGTCAGTTACCACCTGAATACCAAACATGGCCAGGTGGCTTATTGATAATTTTAGTAAAAAAATGCAGCTTACTTTCATAAGCAACTATCACAAAGGAAAAGAAAAAATAGAGCTATGCGCAATGAAGCTTGAATAATTGAGATAAGCCAAAATGCTCAGTTCATTGTGTTGGAGTGAAGGTTACGTCACTTCTTACTTCCTAGCAAGGATACTGCTGGAATGAATATTGCTTTTCTATTGTGAGGAGCAACTTTTGACCCCCTTGGGGGTGGGGGGAGGTTACTGCAGTACTAGGAGATGACTTTTATGATTATTCTATTGATTCATGATGTATTTGTAACTTGATAATTTAGGGTTTAATGATCAGTAATTTGGGAATTTTGGATTTAATTATCAGTAATTTGGGAATTCATGGTTTAGTTGTTTGGGTCTTAGGATATCTTATCTATAGTTGAATTAGGACTTCATTTCATATTTTGGATTAGGATTTTTAAGTCTGGGTTGTTATGCTAGTAGATTAGGGTTGTTTGAGTTTATATAAGGCATGTTATTTATCTTAGGATTTCATCTTTATGATTGAATTTGGATAAGAGTATTTTGTGTTTTGGTTAATTGTTCCTGGGTTCTGTTCCATTATACATTGGGGGGACGGTCCTCTTTTGTCATTCTAAAGCAATAACATGTGGTGCCTTCAAAAAATATTGATCTTATAGATGACTAAGATTTCAATATAAATTGCAATGAATCTAATTTTGAGAAATACGTTGCTTCAGATTTCAAATTCAAAAGCACTAAGGATCTATTTCTGATTAATTTCATGTCTAAGAAGAAATTGAGTTGGGTGACTTTGCAATGAAACATAGGCCCTGTTAGGATCCCACATTGACTAAGTATGAGCTTGGTTGGTGGTTTATAAGCCCCTAGGCACCCTCCCCTTGCAAGCAAGTTTTAAGAGGCGAGTTCTACCAAGTAGGTTTCTAACATTGGTATCAGAGCATGATCCTGTGCTCTCGTGGATGTCGCCTACGTGGCAGGCCGACCAATTGCTAACAGGCTTCCAGGGGAGACCCAAGGAAGGGCAAGGCCGATAAGGGTGGGGGCTGGGGTAAAGAGCTGACAGGCTTCCAGGGGAGACCCAAGGAAAGGCAAGGCCGATGAGGGTGGGGGCTAGAGTAAAGAGGCCGACGTGGTAAAGTATGGTGGTAGGTCCACGTCTTCACCAGAAGAGTGGTGGTATGTTAGGGTGTTAGGATCCCACATTGATTAAGTGTGAGCTTGGTAGGTGGTTTATAAGCCCCTAGGCGCCCTCCCTTGCAAGCCAGTTTTCAAGGGTGAGTTTTACCTAGTGGGTTTCTAATAGGCATTCCCTTAACTGTCATTATTGAGTCCAATACATTCTAATACTCTTGCCATATTTTGCGCATCTCTATTTAAAATAATGTTACATACTCCCAAAATCCCACAAAAGAGGATGCTTTTGTGACATAATGATTTTCATGTTGTAAATTCATTACAAGCAGTTAAGAAGATGCAAGAATGCAGTGCCCGACCCAAGGATAGATCACAAACTTTACACTCCTACATGGCGTGCTCCATTCACATGTGCCAAACAAACTTAAACCCAAAATGTCAACCACATTAACCATGCTAGTGTAGAACACAGTAAAATACTCTGCAAACATGTGAAAGTGAGTAATTG
Organism: Styphnolobium japonicum; assembly: GCA_023212625.1. Taxonomy (NCBI): domain Eukaryota; kingdom Viridiplantae; phylum Streptophyta; class Magnoliopsida; order Fabales; family Fabaceae; genus Styphnolobium; species Styphnolobium japonicum. The sequence continues at coordinate 5,783,876 of JALBWW010000002.1, read as the reverse complement.
AATCCCCATGATATTTTCAGAGACATCATTTTATAACATGATATTTAAAAGGTATATTCATTTAAGCTTCAGACAAAACAAAAGTTCAACACCAGGAAATCTACCAATGGAAGCTAACACCACTAAATTTGACTACAGAGGTAACTTTCTGAAAGATATTTGGCATAACTTCTCAAGGGAACTTGGGGAATTGACGACAACAGTGAAGTGATTCTAGAAGGTAGAAACCTGGCAACTAACATCCATAATAAGTGGTGTTAATATATTGTTCCATATAGTTCGTATGAGATGTAAACCTAGTGACTTCATAGCCTAATTACTTCATTCTCAATACCAGGTAAAACCTGTAAAATTATGCGGCGCGTGTGGTCATGGAGAGAGAGAGAGAGAGAGAGCACCCACTATGCGGTTATGGTTGCTGTCAGAAATGAAAAGCCTGTTGTTGAGGACATCAATTGCTAGCTTTCCAGGAAACTTCAATGGAGATGTCAATAGGCGAGGATCATTATCCTTCTCCAAATTCAATGTAATTGGTGTATTGTCCAACATGTTCTGTTTTCCATAAAATAGAAGAGCTGCCTCCACAAAATCATCAAGATCCTTTGCAAAACAGGAAGAATGCAAGAATTGTTTTACTCACCACATTGTAAGAAAACCAATAGCTATAAACAACCACCAAGCCTTATTATCCCACTATATGGGGTGGGCTACATGGATGAATCAACAACATTGCCCTTTATCCAAAAATCCAATGTTAAAATCAATAGTTATAACAAGACAAAAAAAAATTGCAAACATATTTATTATTTGTTATAATACATTCTAAGAAGAATAAATAATTTTTCAGTTGAGAAATCAAAATTTGTATCACCAAAAAGCACAAATACAGTTTAATCCTTTTATCTTCGTGAATAAGAATGATATTTTAGTGAGAAGGAATCAGCAGCAAAAGATAGGGAACTAAAACCGGCGATGTAAATGCAACATGCATGATACGTGACACATATAATCCCAGAATTATCTTGCATTAGTAAAAATATAAAAAAAAAAAACATGCAGAAGAGGTTCATCAGTACCTTCTTGCGACCTTCTCCTGCAAGTTGTGCAAGGAGCTTACCATTGGGGCCAATGATAGCAAATGTTGGCCATGAATTTATGCCCAACTTCCGCCAAAGGTACATATCTCCATCATTCACAACCTACAGAGGAAGCAAAAATAAAGATCTGATGGAGCAGGCTTTACTAAGCAAGTGTTCAAGAGCCCTAAATCATTAACAAAGTTAAGCATCGAAACAAAGAACGCAATCAGACAGAACAAAATGCCAGCAGAATAAACTATTAATAAAAAAGATCTTGGTTCTCCATAAACTGAACAGACGAAAATTTGACAATATTTTACCAATGTTAAATTTTCCAGAAAAAGAAAAACACTTTAAAAAATTAATTGAATTCAAACTTCAGGCTTACTGGGTGGGTGATGCCATAGCGTAGCACTGCATTGTGAATGGCTTCAGAATCTTTCTCATTATCAAACTTTGCAGAATGGACACCCACAACAATGAACTAGACAAACACAAAGCATACATCAAACAATCCATATTAGCCCAGGTTTTTTAAGTCAAACATTAACTGGACAACTAAATCACTATTCATAGAAGAATATTGAATAAACAAGAGAAATCTAGAAAATTTGAAGCTCATAAAGTACTTTTTAGTTGGTATGACAAAATTTTATAAAGCAAAGCCCTAAATCATGCTACATTTGATAACCAAAACATTTAGACATATGAAATTGATGAAAAGAAATTACCGGCATATCTTTGTATTTTTTCTCCAAAAAATCTAGGTCTGGTAACACATGCATACAGTTTATACAACAATAAGTCCAGAAATCCAGCAGAACAACTTTTCCTTTCAGATCCTGCCAAAAAGATAGAATCAAAATCTAACAAGATAGTAGATCTTCTCATCAGATTATAATTCAAGCTGAATAAAAGTACCCTGTGAAACTGAAGCGGTGCTGTATTCAGCCAATCAAGTTTGGATGGAAATTCTGGAACAATCTGAGCATTTCCTCTTGGACAGTAAAATGAAATTAAGCATAATATATTAATAACAATTAAAACTTCTTTTTTACAAGCTACAATTGCTCATGTATGGTAACAAGTACCAAACTTCAACGTTCAATCTATGCTTATTTTTCCAAAGGAGGAGGTAATACTTACATTTCTACACAAAAAATAATTGACAATGGACAATATTCACTTAATGCTATATTTTGGATAATATTGTCAAAACATTAAATTGAAGATTAAAAAAATATGATTATAGGGTTCAAATCATCAAAAAATGGTGATAAATAAATCCATCAAAGCAGTACTTACCTGCTTTCCAGATCAGTTATGTAGTTCACAAATTGCAGGATCCTATCATATCTTAAGTTGCCTGAGAACAAAAAGCAACAAACCTATGGTGCTTAATTCATCTTTTAGCGTGGCACTGTGACCCACAAAACACAAAAAGATTGGAGGAAAAAAAATGATAAGAGTCAATACCAGCATAGTTGACCAAAGATTTAACTTATGCACTGTTACAAGATAAAAAGTTTCACCTGTCCTACCTAGCAGCTTAAGTTCTCAGGCTGACTGGTTCTTTGACATGGCCATAAAGTTTCTGTCACTTTATGGTCCAATGTTAGAATTTGGAACTTAGAGTAGAGGTGAGATCTTTTACCCTTATCTAACATCTTAAAGTTTTGGATTGAGTACTCTTTAAGATTCATAACTATACATAGCACCATCAATGGCTGAAAGATAGGAAAATAGATAAAAAGGTGAAAGTCTACAACAGCATAAAAGATTGATTTCATGGCATATCATACCTTCTTTCTGTTCCAAGGATGGCTGGGTAACACCAAACAACAGATTCCAAACTGCTTTAGGGGAAGCATATTGCATTGCCTGTAGTATAGCAGTTAGCCAGTTACACATGATTGACTTCCAAATTAATTGTCCCCCAAAAAGTTTAAAAATTTAAGAGTGAAGATTCAACATAAATATGTATAATATATACTTAGCAGCATATTTTGTGCAATATCATTGTACCTTCCAGTTACTTAAGGTGAAGACAAGGCAAGAGATAGCGATGCCCAGACTTCCAAATCTCAGTATATCTCGCCGAGAACCCTGCAACCTGCCCATAAATTATTTCTGCACCCTCATAATAGTATTTCAACAAAATCTCTGCTCGTTGCATGGGCGCAAATACCACATGATAAATATTTTCATGGTATAAAATTACATACATGGGAAATCCACTATTCATCGTATTGGAGAATGGCACCAAACTGTTGTAACATCAGAACAGCTTTTATGGGGATTCTCCATTGGCTAGTTGATGAATAATCTAGTTGTTTTCATTGTGAATAAAGGCATAGCAGTTGGTTCCCAAAGTCTTAAGAATAGACTTAAGAGTGCCACATTACAATTTACACTACTATTTGCGGGCAACTTGGTTCCTCTTTGCCAAATAGTGAACCTTAAACTTATTACTTTTCATATATTTCTTTTTTTAATAAAAAACAATATATATTAAAAGTCAATCCCAGTGTAATACGGGCAATAAAATCTTAATTGACTTGCTCAATCCCTGTTATCACTGCCAAGGGCCAAGTGAACTGAATTATCCAATTATGCATCAAATGTGGGCACATTATTGATGATGTTTTCCTATTAACAGGTAACAGGTTTTGATGGAACAATCTAAAAGAAGACATGTGGACCAGGAAAAATATAAACACTTGAAAAAGTTAGTCGAATTAGTATTGCAACTTTACAATCTAAGCTTGGATTCTCCACAAGTAGTAGTTATCTACGCATCAGCAACACCACAATAACTTGTTAAAAGCAAGGCGCAATGATGCTAAGTCTGCTTCCTTACAAACTTATTTTTGGAAGAAAAGATTCAGAAGATAGCAATGAAAATGAAAAAGTACACAACATAAAACTGTCATACCCTCCAGTTGAGAAAATTCCCTCATTAGTACCACTGGTAGTTTTGCTGACTCCATCATCTGTTTTGCCAGCAAGCATAGCAGATGAAGATTGTGCAGAATTATTTAGAGTTTCAGAGCCCTGCATCCTCTTATCTGCAATGGCATGTCTAGATAAGACTCATGCGACATAATATCTACACTCTTGAGCAATATCTGAGAACAATTGTCAGAAAAATAACTATCCTGACTAAAAAGTATACTTTAATAGAAGAAACAACTTTATAATATAAAGTAATTCACACCTAGTAAGAAAGCATGCATTTTGCGATAAGGGAGAAGGATTTGTAATACATGGAGTACCCATTGCTCAGAGTTCTTAAATTATGGAACAAATGTAGCTTTACCATTCTACATCATAGATGATAAAGATTATTTAAAGAAAACGATAGATTTACAGCAAACTCTCAAGACTACATACTATAGCCAACAGAGCCACCACTGAGAATATCATCAAGTGAAACACTTCCTATGTCATCTCGGATAAGTGTTGGGCCAGCAGATTTCAAAGCCTCATCTGACAATGTGGTCCTGACAGCTATGCATCTGCAAACAATGAAAATGACATTAAATTGACAATGTAACATGTCTATTTTCAAAAGTACATAAAATTTTGGAGTATAGAAAGTAGTTTGAGTTGGTAGGTTCATACATATACACCTTTTTTTAACACATGAAACATAGGTCAATACTTACCTCATTTGTGCAGCTTTGGCAGCTTGCACTCCAGCTAGTGCGTCTTCTATAACAATACACTGGGAAAAGGTGGAGATTACTTTTTGATATTTAAGAGAAAATACAACCATCCTTTTACATAAGGATATCAAAGTCATGGTATATTGATCTTCGCAATAAAATCTGATGAATGCAAGTAGTCAGTACTTATGAGATTCAACAAACTAAACTCACAGTCTACCCACTAAGTAACTCCAGATACATCTTCGCAGCCCCACAAGTTAGAACTGCAGAAACGATTTTAGGCTACCATGAAAGAAATTCAAGACAAATTTCTATATAGTAGCAAACATTCAAGAAGTTTATCAACTTTCTTCTAGGTTTATGCTAGTCAATTATTAGCTACATATTTCTGTTATCCAAATAACTAACAACAATAAAACACAGCCACTCTTTGAAGTTAATTACTTAAAAAATGCAAACTTAGGCCTCTAATGACAAGCACAATCTAGAAGCATATACCTCACTGGGGGGCACATTCAATATACTCGATGCAGCTAAGAAAATATCAGGAGCAGGTTTCAAATTCTCAAAAGCATCTGCAGACACAATAGCATCAAACCTGATAGAACAAATACAGGCGTACGATAAGAACAACCTTGATATGGTGCAGGTTACAATTGAAGTTAAGTTGATGAAGTCAGGCATGAAATGTCAGAGAAAAGGTATGTTGTTTGTACTTTATTTAAATTAAACATCCTAAAGCTTAGCATATAATATGCAGCACTCATACAATTCATCTTGGATTATTATGGTTTAATGAGTGTGATTATAACTTATTGAAGAAATTGAGTAAAAATTTCCAAAAAAATAATAATATCAATATTGTATAGTATCAGTAATAGTTAAAGGTTAATATCTCCATTCACATTCAACAAGTCACTCAGAATGTTGGCTTACGTTGACAATGGTAAACCAGCAGCAGCTAGATTTGCATCAACCTTTATACGATCAGCACTAGACGCAACAGCCACTTTAAGGCCTTTGCTTTTACACTGTTATATGGTGGCATGTCCATTTTTAGTCACTCGATGAATCAGCAAGGCAATCATCAAATCATGTTAATCATGATTAGTCTTACAAACCTGAGAAATGAGTTCAAGGGCACCTGGAAATCCTATTCCAGAATCTGGTTTTGCATACTGAGATAAGTGACAACGCTTTAGGCAATATAGAGTAAAAGAAGCAAAGAGTAGCATCAATTGGAGTATAAATCGTTTACCTTATCTAAATATATTTCAAAAAACCTCCTTTTTGCAGCTTCAGGGTCAAATCCTTTAACTCCCTTAACAGAGGCAACACCTCCCAAAAAGCTTGCTTCTCCTTTCATGTTTTAAAGAAAGTAATGAATAATATAAAAAATTTCTATTCAAAATAAGCAACTCAATAAAACAAATGGTGTCTGCCAAAGAACATAATTAGGTCAAAGCAAACAACAATGCAAACAACAATGCAGTAAGACCATATTAGTACAAACACAAGTAGAAGACATTTTTCCCTTCATGTTACATCCAGTATACAGTTTTGAAAGTAAAAAAGAAATAGAAATTTGAAGAAATGGAATGATGTGATAATTTGTTACCTTTTTTCCTTGCTCTTTCGTCTGGTTTTAAGACAGGAAATGGATGCTACCACATACCACATTCAATTGTTTGGTATAACAAACATTCTAGCTGTATACAATCAAAACTAAATTGAAACCCAACATTTTGCTTCTGAGTTGTGTGGCTTAAAGCCCAGTAGTATCCTACCATGTAACTCTAGGCCAAACTTGACGTAAGATTTTTATCCAATTATTTATTTCTCTTAAATAAGAAAAACATACAAGTGTTACACATCAGATAAGATGTTTCTCTTAAAATTACATTTGTGTGATGTGATAAAAATAATACGGAATATATGCTGTAATAATCTTAATAGAGCTTTAGTTTGGCTGTAATAAAGAATAATAAAAAATGTTTTCTAAATCAATTGTCAAATTTAATAAACTCTTTTTAAATGGAATGCAGATTAGATTGAAAACAAAATTTTGTTTCATATTTCAATTAAGCTCTTCAACTTCATTATTAACCCAATCCAACATAATTTATTGAATTTCTTGTAACATAGGCCCAACCAAAGCTTGGTTAAATGTCCCAAGGAGACACCTCAATCATTGAGCACTGTGTACTCCATCTTAAAGGTCCCAGATTCAAATCCCATTAAGAAAATGTGGGTTGGCACAATGCTATATAGCCTCCCATGGACCCAAAAACTGGTATAAATGCCAAATTATAAAAGATATTCCTTTAAAATGTATTAATTTCTTCCTTGCGCACGTTTTTTTTCTTTTGGGTGTAAGAGTGGTTGAGTGGGGCCTTGAAGGCCCAACCAAGCCCAACCAAGCCCAAGCAAGAAGAAACCAAAACTAAGAGTGAACCACACGGGGTATTTGCACCCCTACAGTATGAGGTGAATGGCACTTTGTGACTAACATTCAATCTTCACCTACTTAAACCCCACACTCCAAGCAAGACTCAGACCCTCCAGTAATCCCCATAACTCAGCTCTAAGACAATTACACCACCCAATGTTTCTGCTGAAAGCTCTCCCCCATTGCCCAAAAGGATCTGTAATTAGTCCTCTACTTCAACACTACAAGCCGGACCTGGATTTCACCGAGCAACCCTATCAGTATTTAGCTTGAATGAAATAGAGGGAGGGAGAACCCACACCACTTGAGTGGTGGTAGTAGAGGGAGCAGAAACTATGGCACAAGTAGCCTCCACTATGTCTTTAATGAAGGCCATGATGTACCTTATAGGGTCATGAGGAATAACGACTTTTTTTTTGGAGAAAAAATGGTAGTAAAGATAGTTACTCCAATTCTACCGATTAGGATGCTAGTGGCATGCCTAAGATCCCAGAGGGGCAGCCAAAGGTCCACCCAGAGGATTACCTCCAAGGAGTTTTTAACCTTGAAAGGAAACTACTCAACTAACCCCTGGGCACCAAGGATCTCCTTGGAGAGGGATGACCACCAAGCGGGACTACTCGTCAAAAAGGGATTCGAAGCCGTGTACATGGGAAGTGCAGGGTCTTATCTGGATCCCTTCAACCAGTTGAACCAATCCGCATTGGCCGAGGAATAACGACTTTCATTAGTGGTCAATCAGTCATGAACTACCTCCCACAAAAGCAGCGGAACCCTTTGTGGCCCTTGCCACTTCCAAACTAAGTTCCGCAATGGGTTTTTAACTTTTTAGGAACCTGGTTGTCATTACTGATAATAGCATAACCACCCTTAGTCTTAATGGAGAATAAATCATCGGCAGTTCCTTTCCAAACAAAAGCATCCCAGCACATAATTGTTTTGCTACCAATATTATCAAGACTAGCGTACGATTTGTAAACCACGTGCGTGATTGATACTTACTATGGTTTAATTCCAGCAAAAGCCTGGTTCAACATGTATGAAGGTTCGAACGATCAAGCACAAATTTATATTATAATCCAAACTAGAAAATACAAGAGCAGTTATGGCAACCATTTTTACTCTCAGAACACGTTGTTTTTTCTTTTTTAGAAAACACAGGCATTTTCAGAAATTACGGCAGAGATTGAACCAAGGAGTTCAAAAGCCATAGAAATCAAAAATAAAAAACCTAGAGAGGTACCAGTTCCCATGAATGGCACAAAATCTTCGACGGTGACTTGGACGCCCATCTCGGCGAACACATCGACGGCCGCTCTTCTGGAAGGCTCTTCGCTGTTGCAGAGCACACCATCCATGTCAAACAACACCGCAGAAACCTTCCCCCACTCTCCTCCTCCACTTGCAGGTGATTTTTCCTCAACATTCTTCTCTTCCACCTTCACGCAAGCTTTCACCACAAATCTTGGAGTCAAAACGAGTCGTTTCGATCGGCAATGGAAGAATCGAGATGGAAGCGAAACAGGTTTGAGTCCTTTCAGATTGAAAGAGAAGAAAAAGTTGGTTGTGGTTGTTGGGCGTGATAGAGAAGAGTGAGTCGCTTCATAGGCCATGCTTTACTCAACTCAACTGATTCTGTTTGTGAGTGGCGGGGAGATTTTATTCATATATTACCAACGTCATGCAATGTGCATGACCTTTTAAATTTCTTGCTCTGTTGGTATGGTGGGAACTGGGAAGAGAATTTTCGAGGGTACCTTATCTACTTCGTGACCACACCATTTTTTTATTTTTATTTCCTTTTTCTGGGTTTCCTTGGTGCATTTTTTTTTTCTTTTGATTTTCTCCATTTTTTGATGGATTTTTTTTTCTGCCCATTAAAATATTCCGCTTTTCATAAGGATATTCTTGGAAAAAACTGGAGAGATCTCACGTGGACAGCCACGGTCCACGGAGTCTGAAAAGGAAAAATCAGATGTAATTAGTAGATTAATATTTGAATTTTAATTTTTATCAGATATTGAATAATAATAATAACTTCACATTATTAATTGATCAAACCTAAACTCTTATAGTCTGTTTGGTTCTTGAAAAGTGAAATGTAAAATGTTATTTTTAGGGAATGAGTTTGTATTTTAATTAACACTAGTTTAAATACTTGTGCGTGATATTGACGTTGGAATTTCATTCTTCACTAAATTAATATATTTCTTTCTCTATCAATATGATTAAGTCTCCGATGTAAAAAGAAATATATATATTTTTAAAATACTTTATGCATTAAAAAAAAATCACATCAACCACTTTAAAAATGTTAGATAAAAATGACTGATTTCTTAAGCTTTTAATGATTATCCATATGAACAAGCAATCACTTCCTCACTCATTTCAATTTCTTTTCTAATGATAATTCGTCTCAAATATGTAGAATTTTACTGAATGTTTTTCAGTTATACACTACTCCCTTCTCTCTCTTTATTTCTTTATTGGATCAATATCCTCTAAAGTTTAACTGCCGTGCAATTAAAGAGATATAAAGAAAATATATATGAGGCTCATAATTTTTGAAAGGTATAAAACTCACTTTTGTGTTTATTTCTCTTTTAGTGTACATGCAGTTCAATTAAAGTTGATCTAAATCCCTCTCTATTAATCTATTTTATTGAAAAAAAATTTCTATGTCGTTAAATTTAACCCTAAAACTTAGTATATAATAGGTAACTCTAGAAAAACGTTGGTTTGGAATATGAAATATTATATATTACAATTTATATTAACTTAATTTGAACGAAAACTAAGATGTTGGAAGACTTAAAGCGACCTAAAGGAATATGATTTGATGTACTGATCATTCTCTTGAAAAGGTATGACTAATGCTCTGTTCTAATTTTACTTGGCAGTTTTAATGTCCGAGAAACATTTGTGGACTGTACCTATTTTACTTGGAGGTGATCAAAAGAAGAGGGTATCATCAGGTATATATTGCTCGGTAATTGACGCTGACCAATGTGTGACATTGTGTGTGTGCGAGCTCATATGGACTTTAGTTGTATGTTAATTTGTCTGAAATGCGTATGTGCTTTGGGGCTTGTATGTCCAAATCATGGGGTTTGGCTGATTGTTTTGAAGCAGCAGCAACAGGGTTGGAGGAGTTGTACAGCAATACAGCATCCTTCCACGCCCCTTCAAACTAATAAAACACATTTAATGAGTTTATTCATATCACCTAGGAATGAAAATCTGATTTTAATAACCAAGATATGAAAACATTAACTTCTTGTTTGAAATGTCTTATACTGAGTCATGGATACGGTAATAATATCCGTATTGGTACTTTTACCAGTATGTGGTACGATAAAATTTCTAAAAACTAAGGTAAGATTACTAGAGAATATATGTATAAAGCATAAACACTAAAGATATGTTTAGATTGAATAAGTTTAAAAGAAATAAAGAAGATAGGTAATTTTTTATTTTTAAATTGAAAAAATTATAAAAAATGAATAAAGAATGATTGAAATGTTAAATGATAATTTCTTATTTTAGTTCTCTCATTTTAAAAATTCTTAAATAAGAAAAATATTTACTTAAATTAAAAAATTAGCCTTCCATTCCTTTTACTTTCAAAGTTCCCATCAAAACACACCCTAAACTAACTAAACCATGAGATAAATAGAATTTCCATAATATTCTAAGTCCAATTTTTTAACAAAATTGCATAAAATATATCCAGTAATTAAAAAAATTACCTAAACATGATATATGATTTCAACAGGTGAAGTAGCAATTTCTTTTATTTAGTAGCAAACCAAACAAATTAGTAGCAAAACTTTGTGTTTGCGTGGCAAGCTTGTACTTGAGTCATATCAACTCATTTGATGCTTGACCAAGATGTAACAAAACATATTTGATGGCAAAATTTTCTTTTAGGAAAAAAGAACACCAAGTACACCTAATGTGTACCCATGTATACTTAACGAGTACTTGTACCATATATATACCCGATATGGGTACGACAACTATTTTTGAGTTCCAGGCATTATAGGTCTTAGATGGGTGGGCATATGTCTGCATGAATGAGATACTAAGCACATCGTTAGGCCTCGTGGCTCTGTAATATAGGGAATCAAATTTTATGTCTTCTTATTTGTTTTTCTAATTAAATATTGATAATTTAGTAAAAAAAATTACATTTTTCTTAATTGATAATAACTTTTTATTTAGTTGTCATTTTTTTGCTTAGTTGTTAACATTAATTAGTGAAGCAAGAAAATAAGACACAAGATTTAAATCTTTGTGATAACCACGAGTAAGTGTTGGTATTTTATTTTCATTTGTTTGTGCAAGTTTCTTTTGTCTTTTGCAAAACACAACATTATAAGTATTAGTTTTTTTATAAAAAAAAAATTGTGCAAGTATCTCTTTTTCTTTTCAAAACACAACATTATAATACAATAAAGTTAAAATAGGAATTTTTAGATATAACGACTGTAAGACTAGGGCCGTCAACATGGGTCAAATTCGTCAGGCCGACCTGTTTACCCGCATAAATTATGCGAGTCGGTTTTCAAAATTAGTGACCCGTAAAAACGCGGGTAATTTTGGATCGGCCAGTTTAACCGTGAGTTAAACGCGCCAACCCGCCGGGGCCCGCGGGTCGCCCGCATAACTTTTTTATTTATTTTTAATCTCAATTTATTTGTATCCAAAAAAAATTTCAATTTAAAAATTTAAAAGTTAATTAAATAGTCTTTTCACAAACAAAAATACAAAATGTATGTATTGTATATGCTAGTAATGACACAACTCATACACAAACACATTCGTCAAGTTTCATAAGTTTATATTATTTATTTATTTAAATTATCCCTTAACTCTTTAAATGAGATTAAAGTATTAAATACTATGTCTATGTAATGTAATATTTAATTTGAGATTATTAAATTTAAATTTTTATTAAATTTAAATTTATTTCAAAGTTTAAAAGTTAAAAAAAAAAAAGTTTTGCGAGCCGGCCCGTTTAAGCCCGCGAGTTGATGCGAGGCGAGTCGAGTTGACTAATTTACAACCAGTTTAAACACGAGCAATTTTGGCCCACTGCTTAACCCGCTCATGGCGGGTAACGGGTGCAGCCGCTTAACAGCCCTATGTAAGACATTCTTTGATATGACAATATTCTATTTAACCATATATAAGAGTTTAATTTTAATCATTTATCAGTGTAAAATTTTTTTACACTGTTACCTAATCATGTATTGTCAACTTATTAAAAGAATTTAACTATTATAACAATCACCTCAAAAGTTTAACACTTTTAATAATGTGTTAGTACATAATTAGATGACAATATAAATTTTTTTTTACACTAACAATAAATTAAAATTAAATTTCATACATTATGCATCTTCTGTTGTGCAGTTGTTCCATTATCTGCCTTAGTGCAAAGGCTGTTTAGCATGGACAAGAGCCAAAATATATTGGATATAATCAATGTGGGCGATTGTTCACTTAATACAGGAAGCCTGAGGCGTTTTCTTCTCTCCTGGTCACTCTATGGATAATTAAATAGATTGTTTTACCTGCAATTCAGTAACTGTGTTACACATGCCTTTGAATTATATCAGTGTATATGACATTGTATTAGCTAGGTGCCTAATTCCAACATGTACAAACATTTTGTAAAGCATTTGTTGATTTTTAAATTCTTTTTTCTGAGGTTTAAAAATATGATTGCGATCTGTTCCTAATCACACTGGCTTGTTGCAATCGTCATCCTTTTCAATGCTCAATACCTAAATGTCTCGTAGATAAGTGGCATCCAGTTCACTAATGTCCTTAATGTTTATACTTAATTCATAAGTCACCAACTCACCATTGCAGCTATTTGAATGGCCTAAATTCTCCTAGAAGATACCTAACCATAAAAATGTGGCATATATCGTAAGTCCATTTTATTAATAATGTTTTCATTTTGACAACAGTCCTATACGTCTCTCAATCAGTTTTTTTACTACAATTTTTTGTACTTTCTTTTGCTTTTCTTAAAAATTTAATATTCCATGTTTATACAATAACAATTACTAGGAGAGATGTGTATTGTTATATCTCACATTGAGTTAAAAATAAAATTTAATGTGTTACTTAAGTTATGATGATCTCTTTTCTAATAAGTTAGTCTTTTGAAATGGACTCTCATTATGAACTTGAATCGTAATAATTGATATTTTTATTGAAGAATCAGCTAACGTGGAAGGGTCGACATGGAAAGAAGTCACCAAAGAAATGATTACTTCTTCTAGAAGGGTTAGAGTGAAAGTTATCATGAGTGCTTACTTAGAGTGATTTGTTGCGGGTGCTGATTTTCAAAGATAGAAATATGTAATGTTATATCTTACATTAAATAAAAAAAGAAATTCAATGTGATAATTAAGTTATGAGACTCTCCCTTCCAATAAACTAATATTTTAAGATAAATTTTTCTCTCTTTAAAAAAAAAAAAAGATAAATTTTTCTCATATACTTAAATCGTAACAATCATTGTCTTTATGTGTATATCCATACTCCAACAAAATAAATGAACACATTAAATATTTCAATATTTTAAAAAATTTCCCAGTTTTCTAAGAAAAAAGATTGGCATACATGCTTGTCAAGATCCTAATGCGCAGAAAGACTGATGTATTGGAGTTTAAAAAATTTACAGAATAAAAAATAACAATTTATTTGCAAATTGACAAACTTTCATATAAACAGTTGATTCGAGTTCTAAACCTGAGATACGTATAAGAACAAAGACAATAATACGTTTAAATGTGCCCTTTTTTTATAATCCGATTATGTTATTGGCGAAAATTTTCATTTTCTTTTGGGCCTGCTTGTTTGGTAGAAAGCAATTTGGTTGTAGATAACATAACATATTGGATAAACAAGTATTTTTTTATAATTTATTTCATATAGGATTTTTCAAAATATAGTTTATAAAATTATTCATCCTCTTATAGTTTTTTAAATATTTAATTTGTACTGAAAGAACGGCTTTTTCTTCTCCCTCCATCTTAACAAGTACTTACAATTACTAGAAAATACATTTTTTTATTGACTTACTACATTTAACATTAAAAAAATATTTTCTATACCAAATATAATTAAAATTTTTATAGTAACTAGTTTTTTCCATATAGATCGAAAAAAATACTATTTTTTAATTGTATAAAAAAATTTAAAAAGAAAAAGAAAAAATATATGTGCAGCGCAAATGGGCTTAATAGGTAATAGCTATAAGGATCCCGCTGGGCATTAAAAGGCCCAGGGTTTTTTAGCCTTGAAAGGCTTCTAAGTTCTAAGGCTGAGATCAAAAGATCAAACTCCGAAGACAAATAGCCCGTGTTGACGCCGTTAAGTACCTGGTATTTGAAACATGAACCGGGCATCGATTTTCGTATCAGTCAACGGCACGTATCCGTCACGCTGGGCCCCTTCTTCCAAGAACCACGTACTAGTACTACGGTCCAGAGTTCAGACTCACCCAATTATGCATATTTTTTTCTTAGTTTTCTAAATTAAAATCTATTAATCTATAATCCCTACATACTTTCTTTTTTTTCCCCCCTTAAAAAAACTAATCCTTACATTACATTACATTACATACTTGATGGTTATTCGTCCTTGTATTTCTTTTTAAATTTTGAAATTCTTATTTTGTTTGACGCATTTATTAATTATTTTAAAAAATATAAATATATTAAATAATTAGTGGAGTGATTTTAATTTATTTATTTATTTTTAATCATTAAATTTTTTATTTTTAAATATATTTTCAAGGTACATATATACTTATTTATTTGCTACTTGTGTACTCATTTTTTTTAACTCTACTATAATATTATTGGTAAATACTAGAAGAGATAATTTTTCATATTATTAATTTTTGTCACAATATTATTATATAGCTCAATAGATAGACTAATAAACAATGTAAGAATATAAAATTGAATGTAAGATATGAATAATCTTATATTAGTGAATAGAAACTCCCAAAAAAACTCATTTTTCTCTCTAATATCTCTTTTATTATTGTTTATGTGTTTCACTCTTTATATCTATTCTCTATAATTAATAAAAAAATTATGAAGGTTCTTTATTTTTATATTTTGACACAAAAATTGTCGAATATATTTAACTCATTTATATTAATATATTTATAAAAATTAAAATTACATGCCAATATCGAATTTTGTTTACTTTAAAAATAAATAAACTAAAATTTGTACTTCTTTTTTATTTTTTTGAAAAATGTCATAACCCACAAAAATAAAAGTCATCACATTATTTTTTAATATAATTTTCTCCAATTTTTTTAAAATTAAATTTTAAAATTAGTTTACTTTTCTTATGCACACAAGTATGTGTTTTTTTTAATCTACTTGAAGAATAATATAGTTATATAAATTATGTGATATATGTGTATAATTTATATGTGTATAATTTATATGTGTATAATTTAAACTATTTTAAAAAATTAGAATGACATAAAGAATTATTTAATAACTTATATAAGAATATTTAAATAATATGTAATTATAAATTTGTGCAAAATGATTCCTCCGAAAATAATAGGAAAGATGGTAGAGTGAGGAGGTCAGCTCAAGTTACTATGAACATGAGTCACATTCCGTGTACCAAGGCAGTTTCAGTCAGGGATAACCCTAGTATTACTACCGCCATCCTCAACTGAAAACGCTCCCGTGTTTGTCGCGTCGCGTGTAATCTACGTCTCTCTCTCACACTGCATTCTGCAACTCCTGTTCCTAGTTCCTTCTGCTGCTGTCTTCTTCTCCCCATATTTGACTAATCATTTTTCTCATTATATCATTTAACTATCCCTCGCTTTATCTCATCTCCCTCCCTTTCTTTATTCTCGTTTTCTTTAATTATTGATAAGTGTCACATTATAATTATAAAATGTCATATATTTCACTCTATGTACTTATGCTAACAAAATGCATGTTTCCACGACTTATGTTCCGTAAATTATGTAGTTTCTCGGTGCATATAATTTAAAAGGGGAAAGTTTTAATTATGAAGATTTAGCTTAAAAACATGGACGAATTTTTGGGTTATAAAAATGGGCTAATTGAGTTAATTCAATTTTTTTTTTGGTTGAATTGAGGCTCAGACCGCAGCCATTTCATTTGGTCCTTTTGTACGTAGAAAGTCGATGGGCTTGGAATGGATTTGCTTTTGGTGAACTCTCCTCCTAATGAATTACCAATTAGGGTTACTTACATGAAAACTATTGCTCACATGCGACCCATCTTATTTAAGTATACTCACTAGCACTGCATTCTAGAGCTATAAATAATAATGAAAGAATAACGTTACTTAAATTATTAATTATATATTGTTTTACATCTATATTTATAGTACTATTTAAATTTGATTAAATTTATCAAACGCTCGACCTTGTTAAGGTAAACAACACAATCCCATTTCCCAAAACTAAAAAGAATTTCCACAAAACAAAGCACCACGCTTCCCCAGAGACCCTTGAGAAGAGACATTTCTAGATCTACATCCCACCTTGAGACTTGGGGTTCGGGAGAGACTACGTGAAACAAAGAAAAAAAATAAGCCTTCACCTGCCATCAATCCCTATATCCTATTAATTAAGAAAGAACCCATGTTGGTTTGGGAAAAGTGAATGAAGAGTGCCTTCCCTCTATAACCTAGCTATACTATCAAGTGTCAAAGGACCTCAAACCCAAAACGGCTTCCTCATCATTTCCAACAATCTAATGCCCCCACACTCCATCATTTTCAGTTAGACAAAGTATGAAAAGCAAGAAACTTAAATTAAAAAAATAAAATTTCTTTAAAAAGAAGCTAATTTAAAATACTCTCTCTCCCCTTCAACAGTCACATTCCATGATTTTACATCACTAGTTAATGTTTGTCAAGCTTTGAAGCTTATCCAGCCAAGCAGGGCAACACATGTTTCTAATATGTCATTTGTGTCTCAGTATGTTTATACTATGTATGCTTGCTTCTACTATGTCAACATAAGGAAGGGCCTTGTTTATTATTATTATTATTTATTATTATTATTATTTATTACTATTATTATTGATTTCTAGAGTACCATGTAGCATTTATAAGAACTTTAATATGAAGGGAGAGAAAAAAATGTTCTTTTCACTACAACCGTCTGTTGCTGTTGGTTGCCACAGTGATTTGGACTTGAAAGCGCCCATCTTTTCATGTCTATTGATATTGATAGTTGATACATCACTTGGCTTGTTGGTGTCCTCTTTTGAATCTCTCTTTCTATACTACTTACTCCTCCTCCTCCTCCTCTGTTTATTAGTCATCTCAGTCAAGCACTGTGTTGAACTAATACTTCAAAGTTTGAACTTACCCACCACACTCGCACAGACAGAGAGAAGAAAGAGAGAGAGAAAGGCATAGAAAGATGGGGTCTTTGGTAGCTGAAGTTGCGAAGAAGAAAGCAATGTGGCTGTATCCAAAGGTTTTGGGTTTTAATCCTTCTGAAAGATGGGGGCACTCTGCGTGCTTCTCCGAGGGGCTTATGTATGTCTTTGGGGTATGAGTAAAATCCCTTTTAATGAAAAATAAAATAAAGCAAAAAGATTTTTTAGTTCCATTTATTACCTTTAATTAGTTTCTTAATCATATCTAGATATTCAGTGAAACTGCTTGTTACTGTGTTGTCCTCATTAATGGTGTCTGGACTGCTCCCCCAAGTTTTTCTTCTTTGGAGCTCTGGCTACCTGGGGATGTTTTTCCTGAATAGTTATGTCTTCATCTCTGGGAATTTTTGTTCTTGTGGTGTGCTCATTAATTTCATAAGCTTGTAGTACTTCTTTCTCAAGTTCCCTGCCTTATTGCTATCTTTGGCTAAGGACCAATACACTTTCTTCTCTGAATTTTAGTTTTTTCCTAATCTCTCTTACCACGTATTTTTCTTGGTGACAGTTAACTGAATTCATTTTTCTTTCTTTAATTAGTGGGACAATATGTGTTTGGGTGACCATCGTCTTTCTGCTTTCTTAATATAGCAATATTTACATTTTAGTTCTTCTCCTCCGTTTTTGCTCACCCCTCCCTGCGTTATGTTTCTCGACTTACAAAACATGCACTTAAACGAAACAGTGCTTCCATGTCCTGGTAATCTGAGAACCTCTGTCTTAGTTAATTATTTATTAGCTGTCTCTTGCCGCTTGATGAATAGTTCATATTGCAAAAAAATTATTTTATCTTGTGAAGCACAATTAACCATGAAGAGATTAACTTAAACAGATTTTTCCTGCTTAGTATGTTGCGCGCTTTTGCTGTTTCCTCTTGAAAGAAATTCTTAGATAACAAGATGATGATAGTGTTGGATAGCTATCATGATAACCATTGCGTTACGTCCTTTTCTGGTGTTAGTAACATGATATTAGTTGTTTTAACTGGTAAAATATTTGAGTGAAGGGAAAGGGTTACTTGACATTGCTTGTTCCATAAGACCAGTGAGCCTTGAATTGAAAAGAAAAACAGAGAGGATGGAGTGAGGGAAGTTAAGAAAATGCAAGAACATAATTCTCATTTCCTTTCTTTTGTTTAATCACTTTCAATTCTTCATATGAAAGTAAGTTTCGTCCTGCCATTGCATTGCCTTGAAAACTAGCGAACAATACGGAAAATGTTCTCTGCTTTTACTGATTATGATTGTCAGTCTGGTAAGCTTTAAATGTGTCTTAAAGGTAACAAAATGTTGTGTCTACTCATTTCAGGGCTGTTGTGGGGGAATGCATTTTGGCGATGTTCTCACTTTGGACCTTGACAAAATGACTTGGAGCAAGCTTGCTACCATGGGTGAAATGCCAGGCCCTAGAGATAGCCATAGTGCTGTTCTTGTAGGGCATAAAATGATAGTGTTTGGCGGTACAAATGGCTTCAAGAAGGTGAATCATATTCATATACTGGATCTTGTGACCAAAGAGTGGGTTCGTCCTGAATGTAAAGGGACTCCTCCTTCTCCACGGGAAAGTCATACTGCCACGCTCGTTGGTGATGAAAGATTAGTGATTTTTGGTGGTAGTGGAGAAGGTGATGCAAACTATTTAAATGATTTGCATATTCTAGATCTTCGAACCATGAGATGGACTTCTCCCGAGTTGAAAGGTGATTTGCCTGTCCCTAGGGACAGTCACAGTACTCTTGCAATTGGGAACAAGCTTATTGTGTATGGTGGAGACTCCGGTGATCAATATCATGGCAATGTTAATATGCTTGATATTGAAACAATGACTTGGTCTAGGGTATGGTCTTCCCTCCTTCTCTCTGATAGTTTATTCTATTAGTACGTAATTGCTAATTTTCTTGAAAACTGAAAAGGAAAAAGATAATATTTTCAACTAGAGGGAATTTAATAATGGCTTTCTTGGCATTTTAATGACAGTTGACAATTCAAGGTTCTTCACCCCGAGTCAGAGCAGGTCATGCTGCAGTGAACATTGGAACTAAGGCAAGTTCTCTTACTTTATGAACAGAAGCTGACAGATGCTGCACCAAATGAAAATTATCAGGAATCATATTAATTTCTTTTATCAGTTATGACTGATATTCATTTTCTTCAGGACTTGCTCATTTTCTAAATATATGGAACTGTTTTAAATTTATGTAATGTTAAATTTGTGATGGAATTCTTGGATTTGTAGCTCATTACATAGATCCACATCATTTTCTAAGATGCTCAGATTATTGTTTCCCATTTTTATGAACTCTCCATGATTTACAGGTCTATATCATTGGAGGGGTTGGAGATAAACGTTACTATAATGACATTTGGATCTTTGATATCTGCACTTGTTCATGGACTCAACTTGATATACGTGGTCAACAACCACAAGGGCGATTTTCTCATACGGCTGTTGTTGCAGACATGGATATTGCCATATATGGCGGGTAGGTTCCTATCAATATAAGTATTTCTAACCAATGTGACAATGTTCATCTCTTTCTCTATTTCTTTTTGCTAAAATAAAATTTCAGTCTGACGGCTTACTTTTGTCTGATAGCAGGTGTGGGGAAGATGAACGTCCACTCAATGAATTGTTAGTATTGCAGCTTGGAGCGGAGCATCCAAATGGACGTTACAACATTTCCATGTGCAAAGTTTTTGGAACTTATTGGAATCAAGAAAAGAGGACCATCCCAGGAGGAGCAGATACAAATTTGGTACAGAATTTCATGTAGTAATGCTTATTTACATTGTTCATATGACTGTTGATTTTCCAAAAGAAGAACTGACAACGTGTTTTGAAGCAGAAAACTATACTCATGGGGAATAATGTAGAAGTTTTAGGAAAAGGAGCTTATGAAGTTGTATCAGAAAAAGCCCTACCTTATCACTTTGATTCAGGTGGGTTGAGACTTTATAATATCACCTTACTTTGGGTGCAATTGGAGACTCCTAAGTGTTGATTGGCTGAAAATAATAATTCTATGTAGGTACTTCCCAACAGAAGCGGAGGAGAATTGCTGCTGCAAAGGTGTGGGATGTTGAATCAGAACAAGAAGAACATTCTCTTTCGTTGTCCCAACATTCATCTCCATCTCAATCTGATCAAGAACAAACCCCAGGTCAAAAAGCGAATGCTTCTCAGCAGTATCTTCCGTTCAAACAGATAAATCAAATTCCAATCAATTGCCAGCATGACAATGCCTCAAGTCATAAGAGAGTTTTGAAGCATATCAAGCAAAGAAGTCCACAAGATCTTCATTTCCTAGAACATCAACCAAAACAAGAGCAGTATCTTCATGTTCATGAGGATAGAAAAGGAGCTCAACACCAGGCTTCAGATCAGAAGTCCATGGGGCGAGGACCCATTCAACACCTGGTGGATCCTTTACTTTCTAATTTTAGAATTCCACTCTGCTCAATTTTCCCTATTTTTTTTCTTTCTTATTCCTAGCTACTCATTCTGGATTTTGATTCCTAGATTGGTGCTGAAGTTCGGGGGAAAGTTGATGGAGCTTTTGACTCAGGTTTGCTCATGACTGCAGCTGTGAATGGAAGGATTTTCAGGGGAGTCTTATTTGCACCTGTAAGCTTCTGAACTTTGCTTCCATAATCTGTTACATTTTGATTATAATTCAAGTGCTTTAACCAGTTTTTGTAACAAACAAATGCAGCAGGGAGCAGGAGTCGGCTCAAGGGGGGCCAGTGCTGAACCAAAATGTTCTCTATCAAGTTCATTTCCCTCCATTCAACCATATATGGACTTAAATCACGTGGATAATTTGAGGGCTTCCCAGCAGGTAACTAATTGTTTGCATGCCGAGTCCTGCCATGGTTCCCGGCAAGCTCCAGTGGCTCGACCATTTCAAATCATGCGAGGCACTCCCTCTTTATCCAATGAACATAAAATCAGGAGTGACCTTCAAGGGTTGGTTTTGACACTTGGAGGACCTGCTAGTGGAAATCCTACGGTAAATTATTGAATTTGAGGGGGCAAATAAGGTTTATGTAAAGTTCGGAAATAATCACTTGTACTTGAATGGCTATGAATTCTAAGATCAACCATAAGTTGTATTTGATTTTCACTATTTAGTACTTATTATAATCCTGTCTCCCTACCATACAATGGAAAGATTTTTATAAGATGATATGTATTAATAAGATAATTCTCTCCTTCTAATGGTTATAAGTTTGTAGGATTCACAATATATTCTAGTCGCCATTGTAATGGGTAGATAAAACATGTGATTATTATAATATATATGGCTGAGAGTTCGAATTTATTGAATTTGGTTGCTATTTAAATAAAAATATATTAATTGATAAAAGTAAGAGGGCTGAATCGGTTCTATAATTAATAAAAAAAAAATCAACTTAGACAACATGAAACGCAATCAAGCACTTCGATAAATTTGCCGCTACTAAGAACAAATGTAAAAAAATACCAAGAACAACAAAGTGCAAGAAAGTGTAAAGTGAAAATTTTGAAGTTAGAAAAGAGTGCAAACAGAATTTTATATTGGTACGCTCACAGCTTATAGCTTACTTTTAGTATTTGAGAAACTGTTAAGAGATTTACTTAGATAAGCAACTAGAAGTATAAGATCAATGATTTTGGCTTATAAGAAAACTAATAATTAATAATATTCCTTTCTTTCTATACCTACAACAAAATACACTATAGTTTTAAAAAATTCCTAGAATTGCTTCCCCAACTTTCTTTTGCTAGCACAACTCAACCTCTCTTTTTCTTTCGAAAGATCTTATAAGTTATAAGCAAGATACAACTATGACACAACTTTTCAAAGAAATAATAGAATTCAGCTATGCTTCTTCATTAAATGGCGGTGAGATTTGAATCTATCACCTTTTATAAACTATCCAAATCCTTTATCAGTGACCCATTTCTAGTAGCTTAGCATAATCTTGGTTTAATTCGAAGTAAGTACTTTTATGCCACACAACTGACGATCATGTAGATGCTCTTTTCTTCTAGTTTGGCCAGCTACAAGTTTCACTTTCACAAATTTTACTTTTTTTAAAAAATAAAAATAAAAATTCTTTAAATTGTATCTAATGGTTAGCTAGGCAAGCTTTTAGGATGTAATATACCTTGATTGTTTCTCTTAAAGACTCCAAGATTAAAAACCAAATCAAATGCCAACCAATAACCATCAAACTAGTCAACCTGCAACTAAAATTAAAAAAATTCTTAGTTAAAGTTAAGGCAGCCAAATTAACCAAAAAAAAAAAAAAGCCAGGGCAAATATACACGGCTTAACAAACTTTTGGGCATAAAAGCATAAGATGTAGAATTTGGAGTTGGTTTTAATTGTATTCGGATATATATATATATATATATATATATATATATGGTAACACATGCATATTTCTTACACAAATCTGAGTAAAACTATTGAACAATAATTAAATTTTACTTAATTTTTTTTTTTAAATAACTTGAATTGTGGACATGCTCTCACATAAAGGTGCAACGATCGTTGTTCTATAGGCAAGCCATGTGTCCATCATATACGGGTGCAGGCTACCCACAACGTGGAGGCATACCTGTTGAAAATAGTTACATGCTGCTACTTGCCTGTAGGGTACGTACAGTGGTTAAAGTAAAAGATAAAAGAGTGTACAAGTGTCAACTAAAACAGTAAACAGTAAACAGCACGTAGTGGTGCAAAAGTAAAGGTCAAAAACATACATGCACATATTGCACATGTGCAGTTCAGTGCAGCGCAGCGTTGATTGATTCCCTTCTCTAATTTTTGAGTCACCGTGATTCTGGTACTAATTATACTGATTATATTATATAACAGGCCAAAGGGGAACAGAAACAGTAGCGAACTAGCGACGTAGTCATATAAGTGGTAGTATGGTACTTGTAGACTTGTAGTATGAAAAATGATATTTACACATATTTTTATTAAGTATATACATAATTTAAAAAAATTACAGTAATATTAAGATATTATCTAATAACATATAAAATAATATAGGAAGAGGGTGAGAATAAATTTATGCACGTATTATTAATTTATAATATTACTCTTGTAGTATTGATTAAAACTATGGAAACACAGGCAGAGTCGTGGTACGAAGGATTTGAAGAGGGGGTGGGTGGGGCAGGGACTGGGCCACTGGGATTCACAGTTACAACTTACAACAGAGATTTCCCCCGTGCATCCCGCGCGACGCTGTCGTTCTGTCCTCTAATGTTAGTGTAATGTAAGGAGGAGAGAGAGAGAGAGAGAGATGGGCCAGGCAGGGCATGGAATTGGGCTACGCTTTGGGGAAAAGGTTGGTCGCTGTCAGCGGTCTGATCTGTCTGCCACGTCGATGGATTGCTGCAGCATATATATAACATATTAATTAATTAATATTAATAAGTAATTAATACGTGTAACTTAGTTAACAAACTAATAACTTAGTTAACAAACTAAATTCAGTGTAATAATTTAAATTCTACTAAAATTATCGTGTGATAAGGACAAGATCAACGCAAGTAGAGATTAATATCACTTGGGAAGAATATAGAGACACATCGTTGTATTAAAAAACATTAATATTAATAGTTGATAGTAGTGGTGGTGAATGAATGAAAGAGGGCGAGTCATGAGTCAATTTGTGATTGATTGATTGAGTGATTGATTCATTGTGTGTTTTTAAGATTGAGCGGGTGAATGAACATGATAGAGAAAATAAAAGAAAAGAAAGGCCCTGCCTCAGCCTCTGCCTGAGTAAAGACTAGAGAGAGATGCTTCACTCAAACTCTTGAAAAGAAAGCACAGTTGCAATCATGTTGACAAGACCACTGCGCCAC
The DNA here is from genome assembly GCA_023212625.1 of Styphnolobium japonicum. Classification (NCBI taxonomy): domain Eukaryota; kingdom Viridiplantae; phylum Streptophyta; class Magnoliopsida; order Fabales; family Fabaceae; genus Styphnolobium; species Styphnolobium japonicum. Next base: position 5,759,323 of record JALBWW010000002.1, on the reverse strand, counting down.
CTTTATGCAGACTACACAGTACTCAGGTTACTCCCATCATCTACGACCCTACCGTGCCATACCCGCCTCCGTCATTTTCCCCATATTGCTATTCTTTTTCAATCTTCGTACTTCACGGGAGTCTCTCCACTCATTGGACCATTAGGCCTAACCCCAAGAGTTCATATCTAATTTTAAAAGCCCAATCGTGACTGTCATTTCATTTATACAAAAATTTATACTGTATTCATTGTTTTTTATTTTTTATTTTCTATCTCTTATCTCTCTCTCTCATTTTTAATTTACTTTCTCTAAATTTGATTTATTTTAATTATTATACTAAACATAATTTATATTTTTTTATTAATCACCTTAATTAACCTTTTAAATTAAGTGACATTTTATCATATTTTTACAAGTTAAATCCTTTAAATTTTATACGAGATTAATTTATAATTAATAACTTAAAATATAAATTTTTTTGTTAGTATTCAACCAAAACAATTTTCACTGAAATTTAAACTTATGTCGCCTTTACTCATGTAGATATAATGCATGCATAATGAGATATCGCACAAAGTAAAAAGTTTAGAAAGAGAACGAGTGGTTGAAAAAAGTGTGAGAAATTGCGAGGAAATGACTCATTTAGGCACCTCATCCGGTTGGTCAATTCCCTTAACCTGCCCATCGGTTTGTCTCAACTCTCCAAGGCCAGAAACATGGTTGACCGGTTGCAGCCATCCGGCCAACCAATTTGTGACCTGTTTCTTTCATTGTATTCTCTTTTGCCATCTTTCCTAGCTTTGGCGATTACCAACACTTTCCTTCATTCAAAGTTATTCTTTTAGCTTACTTTCTCTTGCAAATTACTAGGCATTTTGTTGCCATTGTTCATTAATTTTATATTTTCCTTTCTGTTTTGAATTTAATTTCAATCCATTATCAGTATAAAAAAATTTTACATTATCATTCAATTATGTGCTAACACATCATTAAAAGAATTAGACTTTCTAGGTGGTTGTTGTAATAGTCAAACTCTTTTAATGATTTGACAACACATAATTAGATGACAATGTAAAAAAAATTTATACTGACAGTGGATCAAAATTAAACTCTTTATCATTTTCTACATAAATCAGACATGATATGCAAGCATAATTTTTCCTTCAATTTTATCTAGCGCTTTTGTCTTATTATTGATTAGTAACCATTCGTTATACAATAAAGGGAGAATTACCAATTTTTTTGGTAAAAGCATAAATAAAAAATCAACAAAATGTGGTAATTTTATGTAAAAAAAGGGGGTTGATTATGCATAAAAATGACTTTTTTCCATATTAAATATTTAATCAGAAATTTCATTTTAAATTTTTTTCCTATAATAAACTTGAAACCACAGACTTCATATGTAACTGTTTACAAATATATATTTCGAGTGCTCTGACCAACTTTTAGCTATTATGAGCTAATATATATATATATATATATATATATATATATATATATATCATAATATGAACTGACTGCTGGTGGGTGAATGGTAATTAGAGTGCGTGGGGCAAAAAGACATGAATTTTTAATAACTGAAAATGTATTTTTTAAAGCGACATCATACTTATTGTCTTATTGAGTATGAAGTAGTTCATCCAGCACATGATCTGTTGTTGATTGTGAATAAGTTTTGCCAAATAAGAAAAGAGTAGCAATAAAGGGAAGTTGGGCCACAATAGAGCAGAAAATTTATGGTACTTATCTTTCGTCCACTCTAATCTAAGCACAAACTGTGGAATCTTCGTAACATGTCAGGAACACGACCAAACTGCTTAGGTGTTACGGCAGAGTAGACTGTTTTTTTGACAACGTTGGGCTTTCCTCACAGAAATCAGCAGCATATTCAGGATTTCTCGGATCTTAGGATTGCATAAAACGAAATCAAATCCCCTATTTCTGTTCCCATCACCTTCCATATTTTCTCAATTATCAATGACGAGTTCACTGTACTACCCGAGGCTTATGTCAATAATCCTATTACCCAAGGAGACTTGAGGCTTCCCAGAAACGAGCAAGAGTTTATATTGCTTTTGGAAAGAGTCAGCGATCCATGGAGATAAAAACTATTGTTTGTTATGACACTAGCACTTGAATACAATAAAGTTCAATATTTGGGTTTGGGCCAAATGAGAAAGGCTCTGGACTTCTGCCCATGCATGCGCCCTTGAAATATAGCAGAAAGTAGACAAGTTTATTATCGAATGCTGCTGAATCCAAATTTGTGTCGCATGGCGCGGCTGCGTTATGTGAATTCAATTCAAACCTTTAATTTGGAAAAAAGATTACCCGCTGGGAATAAACCAAGATTGCCAACAGCCTGAGGAGGGGATAAAAACCAAGAACTCCATATTCCCTTGTCCTCACCGTACGTTCTCATGAAATTTTGACCTATTTAGTTGCAAGTTGAAGCTTGCAAGAGACGTTGTCGCCAACCATACCTCCCTTCAATCTGTCCACCAAGTGATGAACTCATTAACTGCAACCAAACTACCAAATATGATTATGAAAATACTATAATTAGTTGATAATTACAGGATAAGCTTTTAATATCTGATTTGCCATAGGCCCATAGCTGTTAGTTCTTGTAATAGTAGGATAACTAAAATGACAATCACATTCAATTCATAGTAGTTTCCAAACAATCTAACAATTTAATGATGAATTATAGTATATTATTTTTCTTTGAAATGTGGGAGATAAATTGAACGAATCATTAAGTTAGGTATGTTACTTCGGCTGCATGGAAACTTTCAGCAACTAGTTATTAATAATAAGATTTAACAAATCAACCTTATCGCTATCATTCTTCTTATTGCTTGAAAGAAAGGCAGGTCAAATGTCTTCTTCTGGCTTTTGGAATGTGAGTGGCAAGAGACACAATCACCAACCAACATATACATAATCCTATCGCAGTAAATATGAACTTCAGTTTTCTGCTAATCAACGTGACGCATGTCTAAAAGAAAAAAATGTAGATAAATTCACAATTAATTATAATTTTCCAAAATGGTTAAGTAGTAACGCTGATTTTCTCTTGGCAGCCAAGTTTTACAGCTGGATAGGTTTACATTTTTTATTAAAACTAGATTGTCATAAACTTACACGATCTAATTAAAACACTTGTTATATCTGACCTAATACAACACAGTGAGGTGAAATTTATTTTCGTGTTTGTTAAGACTATATATAACATAATTATCTTATAAAAAAAATTGATTTTTACTTGAGCAGAGGAAACTTTTAGCTAGTTATTTCTGGGAAGAAGCCACTGGGGTCTGCTTATGGATTATGAAAATGATTGATCAGATCAGCAAGCGGGTCAATCCAATTATAAATTGACTTTTACAACACTCAAATGGCGGTAAACTGGGCCAGTAGCTGCTTTGTTGAGACATATAGTTACCTAATCAACCAAGCACTGCTTTGAATCTATAAATGGAGCACTCATAGGCTGTGAGAAGGCACAAATCAGTACCAAATTGAGTTTTACTTTTACTCATTAGTCCTGCTCCATAGCAAGTGTTGAAAATATACACGGGACTCAAGGAAATGGGTGCTTTATTTTGTCAATCAGCTGCATTTATTGGAGCTTTGTTGCTGGCTTTCGGCTCAATTGGTTTCTTTCCTGGGGTTGTGATTGCAAAGCCTGGCGCTATTACAAGACACTACACATTTGATGTATGTATACGTTCTCAAATAGTTATTAGGATGGTTTCCACTTGCGGTGTATAACAATAGATAGGCCAACAAGGTGGATTCTGATATTTACGTTTTTTATTTTCACAGATAAGGTTGCAAAATGTCACACGGTTGTGCCACACAAAGAACATAGTGACGGTTAATGGGAAGTTCCCTGGGCCTCCCATCATTGCTAGAGAGGGTGACCAAGTAGTCGTTAAAGTGGTCAATCATGTTCAAAATAATGTCAGCATCCACTGGTATGGAAAATAGACTTTCCAGACAAAAAAAGCACATTGAATTGAATTGATTCTGATACAAAATTTACTTCCACTATTCCACATATAAACAGATCACTATAGGAAAGTAAATTTTTCTCTCATTTTTTTTATTGACAATTTAGTGAATGTTGGATAATGATCACAGGCATGGAATTCGACAATTTCAGACCCAATGGTCAGATGGACCAGCATACATAACTCAGTGCCCCATCCAAACAGGCCAGAGTTACGTTTACAATTTCACTTTAGTTGGCCAAAGAGGGACTCTCTTTTGGCATGCACACATTTCATGGCTAAGAGCTACCCTTTATGGACCCATTATCATCCTTCCTAAGAACAATGTTCCTTACCCATTTGGCAAACCATACAAGGAAATTCACATCATGTTTGGTACAAACTACGTCTTGACACACAGCTACTAAACTTGACGATTTCCCCTTCCTTAATGCTAAGAAGAGAGATTTGTTTTATTACAGGTGAGTGGTGGAATGCTGATACAGAGGCAGTAATTAACCAAGCTCTTCAGACTGGCGCTGCTCCAAATGTTTCTGATGCATACACCCTTAATGGACTCCCTGGCCCATTGTACAATTGTTCTCAAAAAGGTAATTGTGATAGCATTTACCAAACATTTGAAGATTAAAAATCTTATAATTTGCATGGGTTTGTACTTTGTATTATGTTCTTTTAATGTCTTGCTTACAGAAACTTTCAAGCTAAAGGTGAAGACAGGAAAAACATACCTCCTCCGGTTTATCAATGCTGCACTCAATGATGATCTCTTTTTCAGTATAGCAAACCACAGCCTCGCAATTGTTGAAGCTGATGCACTTTATGTGAAACCTTTCAAAACCAACATACTTGTCATTGCACCAGGACAGACCACAAATGTTCTTTTGAAAACAAAACGCCACCACCCAAATGCCCGTTTCCTAATGGCAGCCAGGCCTTATTTCACCGGCATTGGCACTTTTGACAATACCACCACTGCAGGTATTCTTGAGTATACAAGTTCATCAAGTTCCCCTTCTTCCAACAGTTCAAAAAGCCATGCCCTTATAAAACCAAGTCTCCCTGCCATCAATGACACTGCTTATGTCGCCAATTTCAGTGCGAAATTCCGTAGTTTAGCCAATGCCCAATTCCCAGTTCGAGTCCCTCAAATTGTGGACAAAACCTTTTTCTTTACTGTAGGCCTTGGAAGCAGTCCATGCCCTAAGAACCAAACCTGCCAAGGTCCTAATGGCACCAAATTCTCTGCTTCTATCAATAACATATCCTTCGCAGTACCCAGCACTGCAATCCTACAGTCCTATTTCTTTAAGAAATCAAATGGTGTTTACACCACTGATTTTCCAAGCACTCCTCTGATCCCTTTCAATTACACAGGCACCCCACCCAACAACATAATGGTCATGAATGGGACCAAAGTGGTGGTGCTTCCATTCAACACTAGTGTGGAGGTAATATTGCAGGACACAAGCATCCTTGGTGCCGAGAGCCACCCTCTACATCTTCACGGATACAACTTCTTTGTAGTTGGCCAAGGTTTTGGTAACTTCAATCCCAAGAAAGACCCCGCCAACTATAATCTTGTGGACCCAGTGGAAAGGAACACTGTCGGAGTGCCATCTGGTGGGTGGGTAGCAATTCGTTTCTTTGCAGATAACCCAGGTGCGTATAGTACAGATTTTGATCCCACTGATGATGCCTTTCTGTAACTGTTTCATACCCTTACCATATTGTAATACAAATGAATAGGTGTATGGTTTATGCACTGCCACTTTGAAGTGCATCTTAGCTGGGGTTTGAAAATGGCATGGATTGTGCTGGATGGGAAGCTCCCTAATCAGAAGTTACCCCCTCCACCAGCGGATCTTCCCAAGTGCTGATCTTTGACCTTTCAGCTTGCAAGATTGAATTCTCCACTAAATAATAATTTCACAATAACTTATTTTGTAGCTCGCTGGAAGAGATTGTTAAAAAGCAATTTTTTTCTTTGTATTGAGTTTGAAATTTGAATGCTTCGTTGAGAAGCCTCGGTTGTAATAAACTAATTATGCGCGTGAGAAATAAATTTGCATCGCCTTCTCTCTATATATGTGATTGTCTCTATTTTTGAGTCTCAAAGATGCCATCCCAGTTCAAAATGAATTTTTTCTAAGATTCATTGCTAGATTTTGAGCCCTGCTCCTAAAATGCAGAGAGACTAGGGCAGGCCAATAACATTACAGTTTGGATTAGAGCGGGTAAAGAGAAGATGATAGATTATTGATTGGGGAAAAGAAGCTTTATTCTTCAGTACCGTGAAAAGAGAAAATTTAGTGCCACAAATTTGTGAAAAGAAAACACAATTTTTATTGTATTATTGATAGATTATTGATTTGTTACGGATATAAAATTGTAGCATTAGCATTACTCATTATAAATTATTAATCATTAATTAACAGTTTAATGCACAATACACACGAGGAGCTTGAACCAAGAATTTAAAGCAGATCTTTCTATAAAATGATAATTAATGTCATGTTTGCTAGTTGGATTTTTCTTTTATGTAATAATAAGTAGCCGCTATCTTTTTTTTATAATCAAAATAAGTATCAACTATTTGTTTTTACCAACCAAATACCAATTATCAACTATGTCATTTTTTAAGCTTTATTTTTTTGTTTCTCCTCTTCAGGGGCCTTCACCAAATCATAAACAGTTGTTAGCCCACTACCATTTTCAATTATATTAAATTAAGGCTGGGCTGATGGGCTGGCCCATATGTAACAATCTTGAAAGTTCTCATTAACATTTTATTTATTATATTGATTAAATAATAAATTATGTCGCTTCCGTTTCCATCATGGTAAAAGCTCTACAGTCTCTATTACTGTATTTATATCACGAAGAATTGTCAAATATTCATTCTCGTTAATGTAAAATAAATATTATGTTATTTACCCCAAAAAAATTATGTTTTTAAAGAAATATTAGATAAAGTTTTTTTTAAAGAAAACTATAAATTTTTTTAAAATAATTTATTTTATATTTAAATATAATATTTAAGAAATACTTAAAAAAATAATTTTTAAATTTATTTAGATAAAAATTTAATTTTTTATAATAAAATTACTAAAATGTAAAATATTTAAAATGAGAAAAGTAGAGTTTTTTTTTAAAAGAATATAAGATGTAATTTTTAATAAAGATAAAAAATATTTTTATTAAAAATTATATAAAAAATACTTAAATATTTTTTTTTAATTTCTACTTTTTTTTAAAAAAAATTACAACTAAACATATTTAAAAAGATATAAAAGTACTTTCTTTTAAAATAAAATTACTTTTTTAAAATAAAAAAAGAAACGCTATCCAAACGCAATCTTCAGTAATTTTTCACGATGGTATAAATATAATCGGTTCTCTACTTTAACTTTCTATTGGTAAATAATCGGTTCTCAACTTTGCTTTGGACTCTTCAGATCATTTTCCTTCCCATTCCAGCATTCTTAATGCCACTTTTTCTTTAACAGGATTTCCAGGGATTTTTGAATGACTTGCAGGATTGGGAACTTTCGCGAAAGGACAAAGCGCAAACAATGAAGTCACAAAGGAAAAAGTTGGTAATTTTATCTTACCCTTCAAAAATTGCTACCGGTTCCTTTAATTTATATGTAATCAAACAACAAAAAGCCGGTATCAAAGCATTTCTGTGATAGACTAGATGATCATCCAACTGCAACTCTGCGTTCAACCGTTGAGTAGAGTTGACAGGCATTGTCAAGGCATTATGACTTCAATTCGAACTCATATATATATATATATATATATTGTGGTTCGAAATGAAATGGAGCATCAACGACAAAGAATTTACTTTGTTTGACTAATGCCTTCACTTTTCAAATGTTTGTCTTTACTCTTTAGAGATACTGTTTTGTAGTTTGTGGAGATTTTCTTCCTTATATCAGGATAGTACAGTTTGTGGACATGTGAACACTGTGAATCTATTGTTCTGATTCATTGAAACAGAAAATATTTTAGTGCCTGAAGGATCAGTTCAAAAAACAAGTAGAAAACAGTCCACTGTGCCTTCATTTAAAGCAATGAATTTACGTTGTATTTTTTGTTTGTGGAATACTGGAAGCATAATTTCTTTCGGAGGTTCTTCTCTTATTTTTTTATGCTTCCTTTGTACTTGAATGATGTCCTGCCAGGGAAGGATCCCTTGTTTTTGCCATATATTGCATATATGGTATATGTATATGCCTATGTATGTATATGGATGCATTCATGCATATGAGGTATGTGATGTATGACATTTTGATGGGAATTCACAAAGGGCTGATCTTCTTGAAATACTGGATCAGTGGGTGTGGAGAAGGCATCTAGAGGAGATACTATTTCTTTTGATCATGACAGTATGATTTCTCCAGTAATAATGATCCATTCAGCGTGCACAGTAGTTTTTCTACTGAAGATGTTCCTGATGCTGCTTCCGAGAAAGAGCTGGTAGGAGCCATTCATTTTTTTTTTCCTGTTTTGTTTTTGGGGGGACAAGATGGGGGGAAGTTGATCTGCTAGGATCTTATGAACTATGGATGGAGTGATATGGGTGTTGTTGTCCTTCATGATGCAGACCCTGCAATTCATTTTTATTTTCCAGGGTAATGAGTACTTCAAGTAGAAGAAGTTTAAGGAAGCTATCAACTGCTATTCAAGAAGCATTGCCTTGTCACCAACAGCTGTAGCATATGCAAATAGGGCAATGGCCTATATCAAACTCAGAAGGCAAGCTTAGTAAACCTACATTTCATCTTTTAAGAATTATAGTTTGCTCATCAAAATATTCTCATACTGGTGGATTTTGTAAATAGTGGGCTTTTAAGTACAAGAAAGTACCCATAATTTTTAATTTACTGTTGAGTTTTATGAGTTGGTCTATCATCTAACTAATGCTCTTGAAGGGAGCTGTTTTTCCCGAAGGTTAACATGTTTCTTTTCTCACCTATTCGTGTCAGTAGATTTCCAAGAGGCCGAGGATAACTGTATTATATGGAGGCCTTGAGTCTAGATGATCATTACATAAAAGAATACTCACGTTGAGCAACAGCTCGGAAAGAACTTGGGAAAATTAAAGAATCCATGGAGAGTATGTTCCTTAACCCAAATCATATATTTATCCATTAGATAAATATGAATACATCTCTGGTTTATATTTGAACTTGTTGGCTATCTGATTTGCATAAATTGCAGATGCTGAGTTTGCCTTGAGGTTGGAACCTAACAATCAAGAAACAGTATGCTGATGCCAAGTCTTTGTATGAAAAAGTAAGCACATCAATAGATCCAGTCTTTTATATGACTACTCACAAATTTTAATTACTTATTGTTTTCCATTTTCCATGTCATAAAGTATTTGACAAAATTTTTACGCTGGCTATCAACCTAACGCAACCCTCCTCATTTTATCCGGGCTTGGGACCGGCTATGCACAAACTGCATAGGCAGAGGTAGAGGTAGACCACTGACAACACTAAGGGATATCATTAAAAAAGATCTTGAAATAAATGGTCTATCTGAAAGTATGGTCTATGACAGAGCACAATGGCGTCGTTTGATCCATGTAGCCGACCCCACCTAGTGGAAAAAGGCTTTTGTTGTTGTTGTTGTTGTTGTTGTTGTATTGTTTTCCATTTTCCATTTTACATATCTATGTAGGTCACAAAAAATGTGGTAAGGGTTGCTTTATAGGGTTGCATGGAAATTTTAGGTTCAAACCTTTGTACACCAATGTATATAATGTGCACCTTCAGCTAAGTTGATCTAATAGTACTAGAGAGCTTGAAAGATGTAATATAAAATAAAATAGGTTGATGCCATAAAGTATTGAATTCTGTTGTTTGAGAGAGAGAGAGAGAGAGAGAGAGAGAGAGAGAGTTATGGTTGTGGTTGTAACTTGTACAGCTGGATTATTGTTAACATGGATACCACCTGGTCACATGTAATGGCACAAGCAAGTCTATTTTTTAATATGGTGCAGCCATGCACAAATTTATCTCTATTGGCATTAAGTTATAACATTGCAACATGACTCCTTGAGTATATGGGAAACGAGTTTTTGTCTCTTTACAACGAAATACCTGTTGACAGCATGGTCTTTTATTAGTAGTAAGGTTCTAGAATTCAAGGGAGATAGATTTAGTAAGATCAGGACAGAATATATGAATTATAACATTAGCAAGACTAACAGATGGAATCAGTGTTTTGCTATAGTTGAGGGACTAAGATACTTGAGCATGTAGAGTCAAGCATTGAAATTAATGAGAATATATAATACAATTAAGAAAATGAATATGGTAGATGTGTTAATTAAATCTGAGGGTATATTTGATTTATCAAGAAAAAGTAAACAAGCAAATAAATAAACCATGAGTGTAGTAGATATTTGAATATTGAGGTTGATGTGTCCTGACGTGAGATAATAATATCATAAGAAATGAAAATATACACTCAAAAAGAGAAAATAAGCACACGCTTTCTTTTTAGTTTTGGTTAAATGTTCATGTGGCCAGTTCCAAACTTCTTGATTAATACATCTTGTAGAAATAGTTTCGTGTCTACTTTTTTTATTATCACTTCTCTATTGCAGTGATTCATTATTTTTGAATCCCTGTGGCTATTGTCCTGGCATTCCTTAAGAAAGCATCTGGAGCTCTGAGAAGCTCTGTCCAGGGAACTCAAAATGTGGGAAAGTCAGAGACAAAAGTTAATGGAGGCAGTGTCCACCCTCTTCCAAATGTTTCTCAAAAGTCAGGGCCAGCTGAAGTTCATGATCACACAAAGGTACAAATATGAAATAAGCTGAGTTTTTAACATCCCCTTTCAGGATATATCATTATGTTTAACGTCCCCTTTGTCTAGTGTTTTGTCATATGTGTGTGTATTTGTATTTGCATTTAGTTTGAAAGTTTATTTTGTTCTAAGGTTTTTATTTGTAATTTTCCATAAAATAACCACAAGAAATGAGTATCATTTGCCAAGTAAGTTAGGCTCACTAGCGATTGGCTTAACATTTGTTATTTATTTGGTTCTTATACTGTTAGGGATACCAGTTTGTTCAAGATGAGATATAAAGACCGAAATTGAGGTAATTGAAAGTTCTAAGTATGTTTATATAAAGCCGGTGGAAAATTTTGGTTTTTCTTAGGAGAATATCTTGCCCTCTGTTTGATACGAATTGTTTGTTCTTCCACAAATAAACTAATCTTATCAAAATAAATTCACATTGCAAGAAGATTGCTGCAATATGTTTAAATCTTGTAGTTATGTTCTGACTTCTGAGTTGCTGTTGTCATATGGTACCTTGTCATGTCTTTCCATTCTATTGACCTAATTGGGACCTTACCTATCAATAAGCTGAGTGGCACCTTTTCATCCTTATAAATACTAAGTTTTTGAACTTATTTTGACATTTAAATTAAGACTTTACTTGTTAGCTTACTATTTGCTATTTAAATCCTCTGAAAGAATGTGATATGATAGAAGCTGTTGCAAACTGTCTTGTATTATCCACTGCTATTTTGAAGTCAGCCTAAAGCTTGGATTATGGGGTAATGAGTGGAAAATTCCTGCAAAAGCATCACTCTCAATGGTGGAGGTAGATAGCAAGGATACAAAAGCCAGAAGCAGGATTCAAGGACAAGAAGTGGATGGTTTTAGGGAAGGTTCTAGTGCAAGCAACAGTGTGGATGTATGTTAAGATTTATCTTGAAATCCCCCCCTCATCTTGTCAAATGTCAAACCTTGTTCAAGTGCATATTCTAGTTCTGTCTGGCAGCATTAATTTTTCTTATGTCTAATAAGAAGATTTTTTATGTTCTTCACAAGTTCTCTAATCTAATTTTAATTATTCACCTTGTATTCTTTTGGAGCTATGTGCAAATCACCCCTCTGTATTTCTATTCCTTCTTTACTTTTACCCTCAGTAACAGGAAAGAAGTAATTTTTAGGGTTTGTGAGCTTTTGGTTTCCCATGTATTTTCTACAACTGCTTCTACTATATATTTATTTTTTCCAGTATTGTGGCAGAACTTTAGCAGTTTAGATTATTTTTTTTTTATAATAGTAATTTTCCCTATTCTTAATATTCCTGTTTTACATGACTTTTTGGTCTCGTATTTTGTAACAGAGAAATCATTGAATTGGTAAGCGGGAAATGAAAGAATCTGTTCAACAGCTTGCTTCTTGTGCAGCTTCTTCAGCCATGGCTGAAGCTGCAAAGAACACAACACTGCCAACTTCAGCTTATCAGTTTGAGTTCTCTTGGAGAGGGTGTTCAGGCGATCGTGCTTTACAGGCTCATTAGTTACAGGTATTCAACTTTGTTGTGCTCTTGTGCTTTGATTATATTGTCAATTTCAAGCATATGGCCTAAGTGATAAGACAAGAGATGTCCCTTGTATGTTGAATTTCTGGTGTTCAGTGCTCTGCTACTTGTTGCAGTATACTATTTTGCTTTCTGCATGTTAGTCTATACCTCCTCATGAATTACCAAAAATATTAAAAAAATCCTTATCTACTGCCCTGCTAATTGACATCATCAAATGTGTTGCATCCTTTTTCCCGTAAGTAGTTATCTTAAAAAATCTTATCTTATTTTTTGACTTCTGTTTGAGCTTTAGTAAACGTGATGGTATTTTTGCTATTTTGGCAGTGAAGACCTGGGTCTGGCTGTTAGTTATATGGAGCATTTGACGAAGGTATCAAGATTTGACATGCTAATCTTGTACCTTCCATCAACAAACGAGGATGGTATGTTTATTTTTCAATAGTAAAAAAAATGTTACTGTTGCCACATGTTTAGAAGTCTCTTGAAAGTTTATTGAAGGTTCAGAAAATAAACACATATAGGAAGAAAAAAGGATGAGAAAGAGGACAATGGAGTGGGAATAAGGGTCTCCAAGCTCATGGAGTCTTAACTCATTTAATTTGAGCATGAAATGATTTTCCTTCCTGTTTGCATAACTTAAACTTTTTTAGTAGTTCTTTCTTTTCGGCCAAAATGTTTTTATCACTGAAATCCCTGATGAAAAGGGATACAAGTAAACTTGGTATCGGTGGGTGATTGTTGATTTGTTTACCAACAAAATGAAGAGCTCCTTTATGTTGCTGCTATTTAATGCCTAATGAATTGTGTTTCCAGAGTGTTGATCTGATTTGACTTGGTTACATTTTGTGCAGATGTCAACAAAATCTGGGATGAAGTGTTCTGTAGTGGGGCAACTCCAATGGAGAGTATGTAGAGATTCTGGATCACCTCCGATTAAACTCCTGTCATGGACAATGACAGTTATGTTGCTGTATGTATCTTCTATTTTCTGCATCCATTTATGTTAGGGAAATACGAAATTATATGAAATTTGTTTCCTAAAACGTCACAAGAATAGAAAAGAACAATGCTATTTGTCTGCGTTTTATGAAGTAGTTTTTTTTCTTCCTTTTTTTACCATATTACACTTTCAACAGAACAAGTGCATTGCTATTTGTGAATGGTAAAAAACCGTTCCTAACAAATAGCAATGCTCTTTATGTTATTTACATGTTTGAGCATTATTGACTCGACTCTCAAGTTGACGCATATTTAAGCGATTAGCATATTTAGGTTTAAGCGCCTGAGAGTCCAGTGTTTTAATGCTTTTTCCTTCCTGCGAATACATGCTATTTCGTCTTTCTAGTTCTTGTTTAATAACTTAGAATAGGATACGTTCATGTTGTGATTGAATCCCTTGTTAATTCATTTTAGAAGTTGGATTGAAGTACTCGGATGCCTTGTGTTGCATGGAATTTGCTGGAAAGAAAGACCTCGTCCAATGCTCCATAAGCAAAGAAGGATCGTTTGCAAAATGCAGTCTTATAAGTGGAACTTTGGAACCGTTTGGCCGAAGGCATTGCAAGTTTGCAATTAGCGGCTGGGCTCTTTTCCACACTTTCAGAAAGCAATTTTAGCCTAGCTTTCTTGTTGGGTCATTACAGCTACGGGGAGACATGAGTTTAAATGATTAAATCCATGTCCAAGGCCCACAACCATCGACCATGATCTATGAGTGTTAGACTCATGATAGTAACTACAATCTTGTTGGACCACGTGGTAGTATCACCAGTGAGGGGAATCTAAGATACCATAACTCTCCGTTCGGACTTCCGAGTGCCTGCTAAGTGTTTGGACAATTTTATTTATTTTTTACTGAAAAGCTTTTTTTGTGTAAAATTAAATAAAACTAAAAACTTGTCATTTGTCAGCTGGCTGTCTGTCCAAAGTTCCAAACCAAACCCATGGCTGATCTCTCAAACCCAAATTGCAGATATTAATGTTATGGCCTATTCAAGCTTCCATTGTTGTCGGTGACGGCAATGGGCATGTCCACTCTAGAATCACGAGGCCTCCGACTACGACCATTCTTGGTGGGTAGGAAAGAGTAAGACAGAGGAGTGAAAGAGACTCTTTGAAGAAGACTGACAAATGATAAAAATATGCCTTGCTTACTCGAACTAAGCAAAAGTTTTGCATTATCCATGAATGTTTTGTCACGCCATATTTTTTGGGCTTGAATTGGACGATAGATTGACGGATATAGATCAATTTGTTCCAATTTTAAAAAATATTGAAAAGCCATGTTAACAAAATTTTAAAATGGGGTATAAAGATCAAACTTAGAATATTGAGACTAAAATTAAATTTTTTCTTATTAACAAATAAGAAATTTTTATATTATGTATAATTAAGATATTTTATTTACAATAAAAAATTAATAATATTTTAATATATGATATCGTATAATTTATTAATAATATAACAAAATCAATATTATTAATAAATTAAAATTAAATTATTATATTTAATACTAGTAGTTCACTCCAAAGTCACAATTAACCATACATGATATTGTAAAATAGCCAATTATTGTAAATATCGGTCATCTAATGAGCAGTGATGCGAATTACAGTTTTTTGAAATAATTTGGTTGTCTTTCTATCCTTATTCCTTTCCAAAAAATAAAAATAAAAATTGAAGAATATCTATGGAATTTCTTGATCCGATCAATCGTCCTATAACAGAAGTTGGGATTGCCCAAGGGGAACTTGATTTATAGATTCCGACAATCATGATCGAAGTGTTTTAAGAATTACAAGAAGCATTAAAAAATGTGTTGTGAGGATATTAAGAATGGATTAGCCATGTGCATTATGAGGTTCTAAGCTTGTGAGGCATCTCCGTTTTCCCCAATTTCCAAACAAATCAAACAAGAGTTCGGTGGCCTGATTGATGGCTGGTAGTAATAAGACACACTAGATTATAGAGGCATAATTTCAGCATCCAGGTAAGGTAATCCCTTTTGCCTGTCCCATTTAATGCACTGTAGCATATATATTTTATGGATAAATTAAAATCAAATTGCCCTCTAAGCCCAACATTCAGGCCATGTGGAGAGAAAAACTTACATGCTCCAACTTATATTTGTACCCTCAACCCAACCATCGACCGTCAAATCAAATCAAAATAAAAAAAAATTATTAACCTCCCTAATGACAGATGAATAATAAATGTTTCCCTTATAATAAACTACATAATCTCCCCTGCATTAACGACGGATTAGTAACTTTCTTGAGTCGGCAAGTTACCATATAAAAAAAAGAAAAACACGGGAGATACGAAAGGCAGTTGAACGTATTCTTTTAATTTTGTTAGTTAAACTGCTCGAGGGAACAAGTAATGTTTGAAAGTTTAAAGGTAAATAAAATGAAATGGTATAGAATGAAATAGAAAAGGGTAATTTTAGTATGAACTAAAGTTTTTATATTCTTGTTTGAATATTTAATATTGGAGCAAAACAAATTTATTCTATTATTTATAAATTTTAGTAAAAGTGACTAAAATTATAAATTTATTATTCTCATATTATATTTATCTCAAATACAAAAATATAAGAATTAAAAATAAAAATAAAAATTTATAATTTATTTTATTCTTTATCCCTCAATTAAAAAAAAAGAAAAAAAATAATATGAAGTGAGATGAAATTCACTTAATAATTCTACTTTATTTTATATATTTTTAAATATTAAAATAATAGGACCCTTTAGGCGTTTACTATTGTATTTCGTTCTATTATATTAGTTACTACCATTTCAAACATACCTTGCGAGACGAAGATTGTAACATTGGTGCCACCAGATTGTACTTGGAGAGTTCAAATTGAAGTTTCAAATTCAAACTTTGGACTCTCTGGGAAATAGTTCAAATTAAAGGGTAATTGGGTTCCTATTTACTGGAGAAAAGGTCGTAAACCACGACAAGAGTTTCAACATCTGTTCCCAAAAGCATGCACAAGGCGTTTCGAAAATAACAGTGCAAATTTTCGGTTGTGGGGTTTTATGCACTAATGAAGCAGGCCCTGTTTTTCATTTTCAACCCAAAGAAAGTCTCGGTCTTCCAAGTTCTGACACAATTTGAAACAGCCGGAAAATGGAGGAAAAACAAAATGGGAAATACACTGACACCATCACGTGATCTAGCTCATAGTCTTCTCCAATGTTGCTTTTAACTTGACTTATGCCACGCGCCATTTTTCTTTTCTTTTTGGGTTCCTTTCCTGTTGCTTCTTCTGCGATCTGCTGTTGTTTGTTACGCTTGCTCTTGCTGTTTACAACTCTTGGGGTGGATTCACCTTCCGCTCCCAGATCTGCTTCAGCAGGGCTAGGTACGGTTATATCTTCTCTGTTTGAGACTTTTCTCGGTTATATTCGCTTGGCTTTTCGTTCCTAGAATTCTCAGAAACCTCGTCACCCCACCAATGGGATTCGAGTTTCTTTCTTTATATTATGTGCTTGTTTTTGCTTATTCCTTTATGGGTCGCTGGTTTTCTCTTTTTCTTTGTCCATTTTCATTTTGAAACCAGAAGTTATTTTCGTATTGTGTGGACTCGTTACGTACTTGCAGCTGTTTATACTGTACAATTTTCCCATTTTTGCCTTTCTGCTGCTACTGAGTTTGTCCTTTGGATTCTGGCTTTAGTGCATTTTGCTTTGGCTTTGTTGTTGTTTTTGTGTGTGTGTGTAACTGGTTGGGTTTTTTCTTGGAGGGTTTTGTGATGACTTGTTTTGCTGGGCGTGGTTTTCAGATTCTAGTTGAATGTTTTCGCTGGTTTTTAACTTTTAACTGAATTTTGCTCCATTTTGTCTCCTTTTGAGAACATGCAGGAAATGGGTTTCATCTCCCGGAAGATCTTCCCAGCATGTGGGAACATGTGTGTTTGCTGTCCTGCTTTGAGGTCAAGTTCGCGCCAGCCAGTGAAGCGTTACAGAAAACTGCTTGCTGATATCTTCCCCAAATCCCCTGTCTGTATCTTATTACTCATTTTTCATTGAAAATTGAAATAGTATCCTCATCGAGTTCCCGTGTCTACCACTATTGTATTTGTAGCTATTTTTTGCTGATGGCTCTTTTTCAAACAAATTTGGGTGTCGACTGTAACATATGCTTCGCTGTTGTTGGTCACTTATTATGTAATAGTGCCAATATATTCCTATTGCTATGAGAAAATGATCTCCATTCTCGAAAGTTAAAAAATTGCATCTCCTTGTTTCTTCTGTGCTTTGGTATGGATTTATTGCTACTTAAAAAAAAAAAAACAAAAATTGACTGACCTGTCTATTGCCACTTATTATGAATTATGAATTAGTGCACAACTAAAACCATATAAACTCAGAAAAGGAAGTTGTTTTCATTTGTCCATTGTTTTCAACGTAAAGAAACTTTTATGATTCTAATAAACCAAGCATGTTTTTTGGGTGAATCAATTTACTTGATTACATGGCCATATTTTCACTTTACAATTCATTTATATAAGTAGTAGTGCCCTGGTATTCATGTTTTATAATACTTCTCAGGATGAGCCTCCAAGTGAAAGGAAGATTGTCAAATTATGTGAATATGCAGCAAAAAACCCTTTCCGGATTCCAAAGGTATCATTTCTTTCATTTCACTCCTGTATTGGCAAAATAGTTCAAAAAAGAAAAAAATTGAACAAATTCGAATATCCTCAAATGAACTGAAGCTGAGGTTCATGATATCTGCTTTTCCTGCTAGATAGCAAAATATCTTGAAGAAAGGTGCTACAAAGAACTCCGATCTGAGCACATCCAACCTGTCAATATTATAACAGAAGCTTACAACAAGTTGCTTTCCCATTGTAAGGTGCAGATGTAAGTTTCTCAAGATTAATTAGCTACCGTTTCCACATTCTGTATGTGGTGAACTGGTATTGAACTATTGATATGTTATGGATCCTTTCTATTTTATATAAAGGAGCCTGCCATATAGTTTTATTTATTTCATAATATATTTATCATCACCATATAGTTTTTCATTTCTCTCTTGCATATGGCAGAGCATACTTTGCTGTTGATGTGCTTAATGTGATATCTGAGCTCTTGGGCTATTCTAAGCATGATACCATTCAGTCGCTTGGGTGCCAAACCTTAACAAGGTTCATCTACAGTCAGGTGAATACTACGATCTGAAAGGGAGAAGATACTTTTGGGCTGTTTGCTCATGTGACTTGTGAATGGCTGTAATTCTATGTGATCAATATTTACTTAGTATATGTCTGACAAGGAAAAGTTGACACAATGTCTTTGTACATGACCACAATAGAGGGTGTATTTTAGTATACTAGTAGTAATCTAAAGCAATCTATCAAAAAAATAATAATAATCTAAAGCAAGTGTCAATATCTCTTCAATATTTCATAACTTTGGTGGTCAAATCCACATGTAGCTGATCCTCCATTTGTGTATAGCCTAAATTTTTTTAATAATTATAGGTCCTGCCTTGGGTATTAGCTTCTGTCTTTCTGGTTAATGATGAAATGATCTGTTTCTCATACTACTTTCTGACATCATATAGAGTAGCTTCCATCATTTTTGTCATGCACCTTCATGCTATTGACCCAATGAAAGAACAGGTAGATGCCACTTATACTCATAACATTGAGAAGTTAGTGAGAAAAGTATGCATGCTATCAAGGGAGCATGGAGAAACACATGAAAAGCGCTGCTTGAGGGCATCAAGCTTGCAATGCCTTTCAGCAATGGTAATTCGTGCTCCATTTGATTTCCTTTGTGCTTCTGGTTTTGTATGTTTCAGTTCATTGAGGTGTGATTTCTTTGTAATATTTATTTTCTTGTAAAATTTCATGGTTGTAGTGAAGTTTTTATTATTGTTGCAGAGTCTTTAGGTGTTAGTGCATTGTTAATTTGACTGCCATTTTCTTGGCAGGTTTGGTTCATGGCCGGATTTTCACACATTTGTGTTGATTTTGATGAGGTAAGTTAGCTTTTTAGTGAAGCTTTTGTTTCATCTGCCATTGTAAATGGATGGAAGAGATCTCAGACTTTTAATCATCATTTTGGACTTGGCATATCTCCAATACATGGGTGAAAATGTCATGAAATAAATATTCTTGGTGGTCGCATTGCATGAGGAATAAATGTTATTTATTCTTTTTATCTGCAAATGTCAAATAGATATTTGTAAGGAAAAAAAAACTGATATGTTAAAATTAAATAATTACATAATTGCATAATTATAATGGAAATGTCTACTTTTGTGGTAAAAATGAATTATCAACCTGCTATTGGAAACTATATTGTTCTTGTTGGATCATTAGTTTGCAATAAGTAGGGATTAAGGTTGAAATGCATTGAAAGCTTCATGAGGTTTAACTTCCTGATTTGGGAAAAGTTTACCAAGTGACTAATTCTATATACATGATTGATTTGGTTTTTATTTATTTATTTATTGTAATAGGATTTTAATTAATTGCCAAATTGACTTGGTGAAACCTCATGTAATTTCACATTGACTCTGGGAAGCAAACTGAGTGTTGTTGGATGAGCTGCTGTGCAAAGCTTAATGCACATTTGCATTTTCAACTCACATGTGGTCTTAGAACCATGCTTCATCCATTATGAGTCTATGACAACATTAGAAAAAAAAAGATGAGATGATGCTTAAATGCATGATTTGAACCCAAGATTTCATGGGCAAATGCTCTTCATTTCATGTCTAATAATCAATTTGCCTTATAAGGATTGCAGCTTGCACTAATAGTGTCAAACCCAACAATTTCGTGGCGATCATTATGCTAAGATTATCTTTGATCAATAGCTGTTTTTAAATTTGTATAGCGAATTCCTGTATTTTATTTTCAGTCAGGTATCATTCCTGATCTGTTGGTTCATTCAAAATCCAGATTGTTCATGCCACTTTAGATAACTATGAGCGCGGTAGACAAAGTGAAGATGCTGACATCAGGGCAGAGCCTCATCATAATTGGGTGGATGATGTTGTCAGGCGTGAAGGCTGGGGTGGTTTAGTTGTTGGTACGGACAGTCGCTCTAGCTGCTTGATCATCATGCCGCGGCCAGAAATAAAGGATCCTTCCCTTTTGTCTAGGTAATGGTTATTCAAGAGCTTACAAAAGAGTGTTAAGAGTTAGACCATTTATAAGCAGTTGTAGCTCTGACAGTCTGTCTCTGTTCGACAGCGTTTTGTTAGACAGCGTTTGATCACTGTTTAGTTCCCTTTTATGATTTGTTTGTGTCATTGTTGTAGAGAAGAAATTGAGATACCAGAAATATGGGCTCAGATATGCATTCAAAGAATGGTTGAATTGGCCAAGGACAGCACAACAAAGCGCTGTGTACTTGATCCAATGTTTGTCTACTTTGATTCTGGACAACATTGGGCTCCTCAAAAAGGGTTAGCAATGATGGTTTTATCCAGCATGGCCTACTTCATGGAGAGCTCAGGTATTGTTCTCTCTACCATTTCTGGCTCAAATACTTCTCAGAAATAAATCATTTGGTGGATGTGTTGTCATGTTCCACTCTATCTTTAAACACGTGTGAAGTTTGGGATTTTAAAACAGCTATGAACAATGCTTTATAATGTTCTTTTGTAAAATCTTCCATTCTTGTCCCACAATGGTGTTTGCCTTTCTTTTTACCCTTTTGTCCAGGGAATCAGCAGTTAATTCTGGCTTCTGTGATACGTCATCTGGACCACAAAAATGTTATGCATGATCCCCAACTTAAAACTTGTGTTATTCAAGTTGCCACATCCTTAGCTATGCAAATTAGATCAGGGAGAGGGTTGGCAGAGATTGGTTGTGTTGGTGACCTTTGCAGGCATCTTAAGAAAAGCCTTCAAGCCTCCAGTGAATTTGTTGCAGAGCAAGACTTGAACTTGAATATCTTGCTCCAAAATTCCATTGAGGATTGCTTACAAGAAATTGCCAAACAGGTAGGTTTAAGAGTGCATTCACCTACAAAATCTCAGTTTACAATTGATTGGGTCACTGCTTTCTACAACTAAACTACTTATTTTTCTTTGTTGGTTGACTAGATCATTGATGCACGGCCACTCTTTGACTTGATGGCAATAACCCTAGAAAATTTGCCATCTGGTGTTGCTGCCAGGGCAACTATTGGATCACTGATAATCCTTGCTCGTGTGGTTGCCTTAACATTGTCCTGTTTACATTCACAGCAGGTGAGAGGATCTTCTTGTAATCCAACACTGTTTAAAGTAAAGATGCATTCTGCAACTTGAGGCATGAATGTTTAGTAATCTTCTTAACAAAATATAATGATATAATACTAAAGTTTTATATGTTAGGGAGAACTCTATAGTGAGAGGCACTGTTGTAAACATAACTTTGAACAGATGAACCTTTTTTATATTTGCGTTCTTTTTAAAGATTCAGATCGAACCATATCCACCACTCTGAAGAATTTTCCTATGGCATTGAATTGCTGAAGATATTAGGAAACTTATTCATGTTATCTTGGAATACATCCATTAATCATTTCTGTTGCTTCCATCTAGGCATTTCCTGAAGCCCTTCTTGTGCAACTCCTAAAAGCAATGTTGCATTCAGATGTGGAGGCTTGTGTTGGAGCACACCAGATATTTTCTATAATTCTTTTTCCAAGTTCCTTCCACTCACATGAAGTTGCCTCTTTGCGATCCAGATGTCTAGACCAACGCAATAAAAGGCATTCCCATACTGCATCTGCATCTGCTTCAATTACAGCTTTACTTGAAAAGCTCAGAAGAGGCAGAAATAGCACCAAGACAGAAAATCATGGGAATATTGTTCATGATGGTTGCAATGAAAGGGATATTGTGACAGAAGACTGGAAGCAGGGCTGTGGCTTAAAGAATTCTCCTAACTTTTACAAACTTAGCTCTATCATTGATAGGACTGCTGGATCAGCTAGTTTGACAGAGGCAGTAAGTAATTGGATTGATTTCTGTCAATATGTTTTGTTATTTTTGAATTTTGTTAGAAAGACATTATTATTTACCAACTTTTGTTATTGAATTGGCTCTCAGGAACCATATGTTATGAAGCTAAGTGAAGATCAAATGGCACAGTTGCTTTCTGCTTTTTGGATTCAAGCCAATCTTCCTGATAATTTGCCTTCAAATATTGAAGCTATAGCTCACTCGTTCATGTTAACACTAATTGTTTTACGCATAAAGGTAGAGTTTTGTATGCATCCCAGTGCGTTCATCTTTACTGCTTTGTGCTTTTTGATAGATCATGCACCTCAGATTGTTTGTTTGTATGCTTGAGTTTCCTATAAAACTGAGTCTTCAAAATAGGAACACAAAAATTTAGTGAAATTAATATTTACTGAATTATGTATGACTTTGTCTACAATTTTGTCATAAGCAAAGCAATGAAGCAACTATAGAAATTTGTTGACCTCATAATTATTATTATCTTCAAATTTAGTCTGGTTCCATATTTTCTGAGTTACATTCACATTGGCTAATGGGCATACCTTATAGATGAATTGTATGATTATACTCTCAGCAAATGTGGGATTCTTATTTTGATAGGGAACTGAATATAATCACATTCCCGACTGATCTTTCTGTTATATAATTTGTAAACATTATTCTAATTGTTAAAAAATTTCAAAAATCAATGTTGCAGAACCTGAAAGATAAAGATAATCTGATGATCCGCTTCTTCCAGCTTCCTCTGTCTCTCTGGAATATGTTGTTGGACCCAAGTAATGGTATGACCTATAGAGTATCTTAATATTACATTTCTATTCTCAAGGAAACTACAATAAAAAATAGAATGCAAATCTGATGTACTCATGCTCTAGCAGGAATTTTGCCCCCAGCATGTCAGAGGTCAATCTTTGTATTATCTGCTGGCATGTTGATGTGCGCCTGCAAAATATATCAGATTCACGATCTGAATGATGTGTTCACATCATTAGCGATATCTGAAGTGAGTGACTGATCTGATTTTGCTACTTTGGCAGTATCTAATGTATGCTAGAGGATATGATCACTGATTTTGTTAGAATAAAAGCCAAAAAATTTATGCATAATCTTACAAATATATCTTATCAATTGCCTGTTTCCATATAATCAGGTTGATCCATTCTTGGGCATCAGTGATGATCATCAAGTATATGCTAAGATCCATGTGGATGTGAGAGAATATGGTACTACTGCTGATAATCAACTGGCCATGCCAATATTATCTGAGTTACGGAACAAAATATCCGAATATCACCAGACCATTATGGATGTTTTGGTTCAAAATTTAGCTAACATGACTGAGGTATTGCATTTTATTCAGGGGCCATATTTTGTGCTTAACCTGCCACTCACTTTCTGATTTTCCTGTTTCTACTTCTTAAGCTGGATGCAGATGACCTGAATACACTACTGTCAGAGACATTCAGGCCTGATGAAGAATTCATGTTTGGTCCACAATCGATTCTTGATCAGAATCAAATGATTTTGCATTCCAAGGAGTCACTGTCACTTGATGGGGTACGTTGTCTCTCAACATCATGTTCTTATTATTTCTAAATCTGTGATTAGATCGCCAGTTCCCCCTATGAAGTTTTTGTCGTAGTTGAAGTCCGTGTACGTATCAAAACAGTTCAGAATGTTTCCCAAAATATTATAATTGGATAGCTCACATGGCACTGGCCATGGCCTTTATCGTGGTGTGATTGATATCATAGGTTCAATCCTTGTTGCGTCCTCTTTCCCTTCCCCCTTTACTAGATCTGCAAGGCTTCCTATACAGTGACTTTTTTATTCAAAGGATCTGACCACCTGCCATGCATCACCATGACCAACAGCTTTTTTTGGGGAGGGGGAGAATAAATGAAAAGAAGGTTTAAAAGAAATCCATTAATAATTTTTTTTATGCAGGATTTTCCATCAAATTCAGTAGTTGAAGATGATACAATAAGTGAAGCATCGGTTTCCGACCTCTTTCGATTTATTCCGAAGATGCCTGCATCCCCTTCTGTGCCTCATGTTATCAGCATTAGACAGCTTATGGAATCGGTACTCTTTCTCTTTCATGCATGCATATGAAAGTAATTTGGGTATTTAATGGGCAATGCTGTGAAAGTTTTAAATCCCATGAAAAATAGCTTTGCAGCCAGCATTAGGTTTGGGGGAGGAGGGGGTGCTTGTGGATAGGGGAGTAAGTTTGAGTGAAACACTCTAGTTGAATTTTCATAGTTCATCTGTTTATACTTATTTTTCCAATCAACGTTATTGACGTTGGATTACAGAATGCATACATTTCATTATTTATCTTAAGCTCAACAGCCCATACTATGTTTTTAGGCGCTAGAGGTAGCTGGTCAAGTGGCAGGAACAGCTGTCTCCACTTCGCCCCTCCCATACAACACCATGGCTAGCCAATGTGAAGCCCTTGGGACATGTGCAAGGAAGAAGCTCTCAAATTGGCTGGCCTATGAGAATCATTACAGTCAAGCAACTGATAAATCATTTCTGGCAATTCCTGATAATAGGAACTCAGCACTTGAAAAGGTCTGCCTTAAGATATAACATGTTCCACTTCTCATGCACATATGTTTGCTAACTTATTTTATTGCAACTGATGGGCAAAGCTAAACAAGTAACCAAATATATCATTTCCCCAACGTATTTTCAGGAGGCTTGTGTAAAGTTTTTATTTATTCTAAACTTGAGGGTGGTTATTTAAACTTGTCCGTGGTGCTATTAATTTATTTGTCATGGTTCCAGTGAAAGGTCCTTCTATTTTTGGGCTAGTCCATTAATTCTTGTGCAACTCAAAAATGAAGATTCAACTATTTTGGGTGTTATTGGGGTCTGTTCTAAATAAATCCAACTTTTGAATGTGACCTATCCTTATCTCCGTGTAGGTAGCAAATGGTGGTGGGCATGCCCCCCAAGTAGCTGCATTGCCAAGGGACCCATGGCTGGCCATGAAGCTGCCTCCTGCTAGCCCCTTTGACAATTTCCTCAAGGCTGCAGGGTGTTAGATTAGATGATGTATGATGTATGCATCTGCTATGTTAATCTCTGTATAGCTCTAACTCCAACGGTAATATTCTTCCAGACATCAGTTTCTAGGATTGGTAGCTCGAATATCATTTGAGGGTGTCTGTTCCCACTTAAATTAGTCCTTGTAAGGACTAGGTATTATCGGGACTTAGGCTTCAGTCATAACTAAGCATATAAATTGTTCAACTATTAATTTTCTTAACTAAACTGTTTACAACTTTACGTAATATGGAATCCTGAACTGTTTATGTGGGGCAGAATGATTCATGACTTGTGTAGTTTGGAATCCTGAACTGGGTTGGACGCCTACGGATGGCCCCATACTAATTTCTTCAGGTGACTGAAGTCTCCATGCTCCTTCCTGTTTTGGAGTCAACCCGGTTGGCAATTTGCTAGCGTTTCAGTTTCAGTAAATCTGAATAATGATACTAGTACAATTTGGACTGCAGAAACTGTTCGTGTAGGGTTGTGAATGTAAGGATTAAGAAATTAAAATCTGCTACACTGCATGATGTGAATGGTGACTGAAATGGTGTGCAACTATCAAATATGCTGGAGTATAAAAAAATCTTATATATGCCTAAAGACAATCTTTTTGCTGGATTTGGATGTCTAAAGTGCCCATATAAAGTCTGTGGACAATCATTTGAGTCGGTTTAGTTATGGTTATCTCTTTAAAATTAGAGGTGAAGAATTCAATGATGTATATTTTATATAGTTTTTCATATAAAATTCATTTTTGAATTTTCATCTATATTTTTAAGGAGACATCAAATTGATTCTTAATGAAAATAGGAAAACAAATGAGTTAATCTTTTTTTAAATTATTATTGTTAAGTTGCTTATATCTTTATAATCGAATTCCCATCGCACTTTAGATCATTTAAATCCATCCTTCTTGAGTTCTTGTATTCAACTGTTTCAGATAAGTATAGTCGGTGAGTGGTGGTAGTACATGTGTGAGCTGAGATGGGTCGGGTCGAGATTCTGGCCAATCAATATTTATTAACGATCACAGATGCACAATCCAATACACGATGTGGCCAATATTGATTTGTCAAGATTGTATTTATGAGGGTGCAGGTGATTCAAAGACCTAAACGGAGAGAACTAACAAAATCCAAAATATATGAATATGCATACCAAACAAAGAAAAAGGGAAGAATATATTCATAGCCTTTAAAGCAAAAAAAAAAAAAAAAGAGGAGCTTTGTGCTGGAGGGGACCTACCCAGTAGACCTGATAAACAAGGGATGCCAACCCATAACAAATGATTGAAAAGTTGTCTGTAAGGTCCATGAATGGGGGGGGTCTAACAACTGTTCCTCCTGCAAGCGTTGTCTCAGTTCCAAACTTCCACTTGGCTTCCTATCCATGTCTTTTGTGTTCGTTGCTGGTCATTACTCATTGTAAGTGTCAGTTTGAATTAGATTTTCAATTGACTAAAAATATTCATATTTAAAAATTATTTTTAAATTTTTAAGTTTATTTAAATATTATAAAATATCTAATATTTAGTACCAAGGGATAAAAATGATTTTTCTGAAAAAAGAAAGATAGAATTGTTTGATTTAATTTTCATTTTCCCCCATACATTGGGTCCCATCCGTCCGAAGTGCGGCTGGGAAGGGGTGGTTGCTGTGGAAAATGGCGATAAGTATTAAGACTTGGATGACTATCACAATAATATCCCAAAAAGTGGGGAACTCTTTGTCGTTCCTTTGTTACTACCCTTAATTTTATTAGGCACCTCTTCAGAATCTTTAGACCCCATCATCTTTTATATTCGAGTAATAAGCCTTTTTTTATTTTTTCAAATATTACGAGTTATTATCATATTTTTTTAAGTATAAAATTAAGTTTTGTTTGAATATCAATTTGGTCTTAATTATAAAATATTTTTAATAAATTTTAAATTTCTGTAATATAATTAAAATTCACTGACATAAAATTTAATTCATTAATTGAACCACATCCTATAGATAGGATAAACCTTGTTTTCCTATTGAAGTTTTATTGAATATATATCTTCAAAAGCTGATAATTAACGGAGGAACCATCTCCTTCAGCCTAATAATGGCAAAATCAAATGCACCATGTGTTGAAAAAGGATGACTATCCTTTTCAATCAAAGATTTGCCTTTATTAGCTTTTAGCGCTTTTGAAGATATCGCTAATTATGTGCAAAATGTGTTACCTGCTGAAAATTTATTATTATTATTACTATTACTATTACTATTATTATTATTATTATTATTATTATTATTATTTATAGTTAGAATTCAAATAAATAAAAAAAGAGAGAAATACTTACTTATAGTTAAATTTACTCTTTTTACCTTCAACCTTGTTTCCCCTTCTTGAGCAAAGGTGGGTTGTAGATCAGATTAACACAAAATAGTGTTTATATAGGGATCAAATTGTTTTCCGTTTCAATTAGAAAATGAAAAAAAAAATTATGTGCTAAAAAGCATTACCATTTTTGTAAATCACTTAACAGTTAATTACTTTGACCTTTAACGATTTTCTGTAAGTTATTCTTTGTAAATATATTATTGGACTTGTATGCAAACTTCGAGATTTCATTGTTGAAAGGCAAAACCATCTTTGGATCCTTTTTCACAAGAATTGAATGTTCTAAGATAAATTGCTTTTACACACATCAGCTAAATGCGTACTGCGTATAATATCTTACATAAAGTATAAGTATATTTAATTAATTTTTTGGTGGATTCACGTTATCTCATATTAATCTACATATATATTTAGATCACGTAAATCAGATGTGGGAGCAGCTGTGCTAGTGTCAATGCACGTCAAATTATCAAAATATTCAAATACAAATATATTGTACAGTTCTGTGTCTATATTTATATATATATATACACAATGTAGTACAAACTATACAATAAACTATTACTAATATATTTTTTATCAAATTTTTACATGTATAATATATCCAATTGACTATCAAATTCTCTAAATTTTACAAATTTACAATTGCTAAGATAATGTATTGTTAATGGAAATATAGGCGTAATTATATTTTTGAAGAAAGAACAGTGGGCAAGAGCAACTGGTGGGAAAAAAAGCATCACTCAATTAAAATTGGCTCAACTGGTAACATGAAGTTGTGTAGATTAAAAAATCTTAAATTCGATTGCTCCTAACAACTTACTCACCTCTCAATTTTTTTATTCACTTAAAAAAAAGCTCAACCATGAATTCCTCTCTTGGTTTCTAAACTGAGAAACCCCGAAGTACATACAAGTTTTTCTTTCCAAATTTATACTCTACCACCAATTTTCCATCACCTCACCATGCATAGCCAAACTCTTCCACCATCAATCTGTCACAAATCATCTCATTTTCCTCCGTCTACTGTAAAACCATTATCCAATGCGATCCATCTTTCTCACCTTGAACCAGGACCAGTGGGATGGAAAATGACATTGAGGTTCTACCAAAACTTTTATGGCACTATGAGTTATGTTCAGTTAATTCAATTGCAACTATTGTATCTCAAGGTTTGAAATTACTTTCTTAAGATTTAATTAATATGTTATTCTAATTATTATAATATTTTATATTTAACAATATATTTTTTTTACTAGCACAATTTATTTAAAATTTTTGTTATTATATTTTATACAATCGATTTAGTCACATTCAATTCTTAGGGGAGCAATTTAATTCATATGTACATATGTCTATTGTCAAAAATAGACTTTTGTATTTAACATAAATGTTAACTGCACTAATTTATTTTAATTTTATAATTTAAGCTGTTCGATACACATATATGCAACTAGTATGTATAAAAACTGAGACTATTTTACCGAATATATTATCAATTTTTATTGTATAATAATACTAACTAATTTTTTTCTTCAAAATTACCCCCATTGTTTACCTTGGATCCGTCCCTGCTAATTAAGATCTAAGACCACGTGATATGGAAGATAGCAGCAAGGAAATGTGTACCAAGTACCATCACTTGGGATTCTTTTTTGTACATCGCTAATACCATGTGGTATGAAAGATAAGACATGCTAGAATGCAACTAAATAAGAGGGTGTCTATAAAGGAATCCTACGTAGTGATCACTTAATCACTTGAATGATCAAGGCAACTATAACACGGTGTGTTACGTGTATATAAGGGAAAGGAACACACCACTGTAATGATAATTGAAGAAATAAGAGATCACTTGATCATGGGATTTTTTATATTAATATAGCAATTTTTTTTCACTTTCATGTTCTTTAAAAATTATGTATCAAAATAGACATTTTTCATATTAAGAAGTTAATTTACATGAAATTAACTCAAAGTGTTTTGATTTTCATATAACTGACTTCTTAACGTATTAAATTATTATTATTTTTTTGTATGAACCCTAAATTACTTAACAAAAATCTTAAATCACTTATTCAAAATTCTAAACTACTCAACTAAAATTCTAAATCACTCAACTAAAATCTTAAATCATTCATCAAAAATCCTAAACTACTCAACTAAAACCCTAAACCACTCAATTAAAATCCTAAACAGTTCAACCAAAACCTAATCACTCAACCAAAATCCTAAATCATTCAACAAAAATCCTAAACTGTTAACCTAAAAACTCTAAACCAAAATAAAAAAAGAAAAAGAAAATGTTATTGAGAAGTTGGTATAGATGGAATCGACTAAACCCTAAACCATTAACCATATACCCTAAACTATTAATTAACCATAAATTATTAATCATAAACCCTAAACCATTCAATAAAAAATCATAAATCACTCAATCAAACCCCTAAATCACTCAACCAAAAACCATAAATTACTTTTCCAAAACTATAAACTTAAAATCCTTAAACCACTATAAATAAAAAAAAACCTATTGAGAAGTCAATTTTATTTGAATCGACTTCTCAACAACATGCAATTTTTATTTTATTTTTTATTTAACAAATTAAGAAGTCAAAAGTCAAAAGAGTTAGTTACATAAAAATTAACTTCTTAATATGTTTTTTTTTATATTAAAAAAACACACAAAGGAGTAGGTTTCATATAAGTTAACCTCCTAACATGAAAAAAATGTCTATAGTATATAATTTTCAAAAAGGGTGAAAGTAATTTTTTTTTCTTATATTAATATAAAAAGACCCTTGATCTTGGCCAGAAAAAATGAAAAATTATTTCGTTGGGTATGGATTTTTTCAACTAAAGATTATCTCGTGGTTGCCATATGTATGATTATATATATATAGTCGTCTAAATATTTTAATATATCAATACAACACAAGTGACCACGACTCTTTTATCATTTGGAAAAGGAGGGCCATAATATTTGATAAAATTTTACAGTTAAGCATCAAATTAATTGGTACAATATTAATAGTTAATAGACTTTATTATATAGATAACAATTAAACATAACTAATTTATAAACATTAATACATAAAAGATAACTAAATTATATGAATTACCTGTAGTTAAAAAGAATAACAATGTTTTATTTTATTTTATTGTAAAGGAAGGTTGCCAGCCAGGGGTGAATAGTAAAATTATTTCTTAGTTTGGTGTTGGGTTCAAAATATTCACTTTTTATGTTTGACCCATAAGTACTTGTGTTAGTCTCCTGCCACTGGAGGCTTTTTTTTTTAATTTTATGAAACACTTGAGGCATTTGGTTGCGGTTACTTTGGTCGTTTGACCGCAATTTTCGACTAAAGTGATAATCTGATTCCTAAGTAAAATAAAAGCAACACGGCCAATGTCAGATTTAATTATGAAATAAAGCATATTACAAAGAGATTTTGTGTTTAAATTAAATTTTGTAAATTTACGTATGAATTTAATTTTATAAATTTGATTTTATTTAAAAATAAATTTGTATAACCATAATTTTTTAGCAAAATTGATGTGGTTTAAATATTATTTATCATAATTATTTTTAAATATATAATTATTAAAAAAGATATAAATTTTATATTACTTTGTTTAAATTATTTATTCTTTTATTTCATTTCATTACTTTTTAGGTATAATTTACAAATTAACATGAATATTGTTTAATAATTTTTCAGCATGTATTATTCTCATTATGTTATAAGAAATTAATGATAAATGAAGCCATGAATATTAGATAATTAGAAAGCAGAGTTATATAGCATTCCTACTTGCCTTTTCTCTTTTCTAATACAACGTCATTCATTCTATGTGTTGGCTTCATTTCAATTTGTTTTGCCATTGTTTATATCTCATATGACCTGCTTGGTATCTCAATTCGAAAACGTCGGACGCTCCCATGTTTTTTCAATTTCAAATCACTATGTTTTTGTGCCATGGGAGCCAGCTCCACCGTTAATTGCTTCTTCTGGCAACAATGATGGCATCAAATTAAAGTGCTGAGAAGATGGCTCAAGACAGAAACCCGAGTTATACGAGGAGTGAAGGCAAGAATTGGAAGAATGGTAGAGTGGATACTTGACCATTAGAGGAATTTAATTTTGTCATAAATCACAATCCCCAAACACTGAAGCAAGAAATACATGCTTATGGTGAAACCGCACTTTAGGATCATAATCAATTTTAAAAGATAAATTTCAACGCGCAACCAAACATATATTTAGATAAACAAATTCTTGTTTGAAAGGGCAAAATAACATTATTAGTTTGATTTTTAAAACCTTTAAAATCATGGTTAAGGTAAAAATTTATCTTTTAATACTTTTGTTTAAATTATAATTTTAAAATTTTAAAAGTCAAATTAAACACACACAAAGTTAGTTTACTCACCCAAAAATGTACTAAGTCAAATTTTTTCAAAAACAAAAGATAATGCTTTTTAAATTACATAAATTACATTTTGAAGCTTTAAAGAAAATGTAAAGTAAAATGAAAGGAGAAAGAATAACGTTTTGAAAGAAAAAGGAAAGATGTAGAAGAGCCATACTCTCTATTCTTGAATGATAAATGAATATATATATATATTAAATAATGTTATAAATGTAAAATTTTAATATAGTACTTATAATTTTTTAAGTTATTTAACTTGTGATATAAAATAATAAATAATTGATTTTCCAAAGAAAAATTTAACTTTGTAGGCGAATGGTATTATATTTCACAGACTGAATAAATAATGAGGCTTACGTAGTACTTAAGACGTGAAAATTTTCTTTTTAAGATTCTCTCTTTTTATTCATTAACATAAAAAAATGTCATGTTAAGAGAAAACAATATATAAATTTTATTACAATATATAAATTTTATTATAATATATATAATCCACCATTACTTGCGTGAGTTGTATCATCACATTTGTCTGTGTTTTTTTTCTAATATTCTCATATTAATTAATAAATAAAAAAGAAAATTTAAAATCATAATAAACCTGGGTAAATAGGAGACCGGAGAAAAAGGTTATGTGCATCGAAGCAGGTGAACCCACATATTAAAGTCGCCAATCAAAGATAGTTAAGTGGCAGAATGTCATTTCTCCATTGAGAATCACCGACTGACGTCTACATTCACGTACGGGCCTACACTGACACGACCTACATGATACATCTAAGACTACTACATCCCTAATCTGCGTCACAGTTCACACCTTAACCTTGTCAAATCCTTCCACTGTTTCGGTCCTTTCCCTTCTCAGATCACACATCACAGGCATCCAAATTCCCAATCCGACACTCCCCCACACTCACATCACACCTTCCTTTCTCTTGCTTTCACTGTTTAGCGTTTGCTCCTCTCTCTCTCTCTCTCTCTCACACTCACTCATCAGTCATCACCTTAACTTTCTCTATCTCTATCTGCATCCTTTGTTCCAGTTCCCCAGGTTTTCTTGGAAAAGACAAGTCTTTTTCCAGGAGCCGTAAGACCCCCAACTATCTCCTCTCTTCCTCCAATCCTCTTCCTTACCTTCTCAACTCAACTAACCATCTCCCTTGTTTCCTTTGTCTCTATCATTTTTAATTTCGTATCAACGTACAGGCACACTTAGATTCGTCTTTTCCCAGAGAACAATAATTTTCTTTCTGTAGCTGTTGGATTCTTCAAGTTTAAGTAAATATTTCTGCTTATAGCCTATATATAATAATAATAATAATAATAATAATAAGAAACCTAAAGGGTACTGTATTAGATCATTTTGTTGATATTCCACAAGAAATGGTCTATACCTCCTAGTTTTAATTAGATCCTTATCATTTCAACTCTGCTTTGTTGCAAACTGGCTAGCTAGTCAGTTCCTCTCTTTCTTTATCAGAGAAGAAGCTTTGAACCATCTTGCTTGAGTTCCTAATTTTATAGTCACTGACTCCGAAGAATTTCAATCCAGAACTCAGCTCAGTTCAGCTAGTGATGGAAGATATTTACAGGTTGAACCGTCTTTTATCTTGTCCAGAGAGAGTTGGCAACGTTAGCGTTTCTGCAACTGCTGCTGCTACTACTACTACTTCTGAATTGCATCTAGGACCAGTGGCTAATAACTACCTCCAGCTGGAAGCTCCCGAACAGGATGTAACCGGGTCAGATATGTCGGATCGGTTGATCAAGATCCAGATCGCCAATCACCCTCTTTATCCAGATTTAGTGTCCGCATACATAGAATGCCAAAAGGTCTTACCGCACGCAGTACCATTTACTGTCATTAGTTATTACTTAATTAATGTTGTTCTCTTCTCTTCTAATTCTTATAAAGTTGATGTTTTTATATCTAAGTAGGAAGAAAACGAGAAAATTAATTACTCTTATGAATATGAATACTAAAATGGTAGTAGGTTATTGAACTGAAAGGTTGGAGCACCGCCAGAAATGGCGTCACTTCTTGAAGAAATAGGCCGAGAAAGCCACCTCATGAATGCTCGCCGTGAGAAAGGAGATGGTCCTGAACTTGACGAGTTCATGGTATTTTCAATTTCTATTTTTGGCTATATGTTGACATATTTCTGCTTTGTTTCCAATTAAGTTGGAGGGAAGGTCGAGAGATTAAATGAAAAAGATGGAATCTTGGTGACAGTTACTTCAACCCAGTCACAAATAATATGGTTAATTTTCCAGAAATTAATCAGATTCAGATGGATAAGTGCATTGCTTTTTCTTAAATTTATAGATATGCATATATGGGTCATCATGGAATTTTATGTATTGTTTCTGAATGAACATTTGACATTGTTGTTGCTGTAATCTGAAAGGAATCATACTGCGAAGTTCTTCATAGATACAAAGAGGAGTTGTCCAAGCCCTTCAACGAAGCGACCTTGTTTTTGGGAAATATCGAATCACAACTCAGCAACCTTTGTAAGGGAACACTAACAAAGTCATCGGACAACAACCGCTCGGGTAAAGACTTGATTTCATGTTTGATTTCAAATTATCAAGAACTCAAAATTTTAAGAGCTCAGTCCTTTTATCAATTAGATAATCTTTAATATATATATATATATATATATATATGTATGTATTTATTACATTTTATAATATTTTATGACGTTTTTTAGAGTAATGTTTTTTCGGTAAGCAGTTTTTTTGAATAATGTAATAGAAAAGCTCGACTCACCCTCATAGAAATAGCGTTGAAATGCCTAGAAAGATCTGGATATGGCCCTCTTCTCTTTCATTATTAGTAGTTATTAATTAGAGTAATAATACTTTGCACACAAAATTTTTTACAAAATCTTCACAAAAATTTATGCAAGTCATTGGATTAAGTTTAGATTCTACTATAACTTATTTTGACTTGATTCAATGACTTGTATAAATTTTTGTAAGGGTTTTATGAGAATTTTTTTTTATATGTGAGTATCATTACTATATTAATTATTATCATTTTTTGCTGAACATGGATGGCCTGGCCCTGTTGTGTACGTTAAAGATGTAGGCGATATAGAAGTACTTAATTTGCACATCCACCGCCTAACCTCTTAAATTTGAATCTATTAATATAAAGGTGCCAAAAAGAACTAATTTACGATATTGTTGTTTGGTACTTCGGTTAACTATTTTCTCCTTTTATTGGTTATGCGTGGTGTTAATTTCATCATGAACTGCACAATTTTTTTTTAAAAAAAATTTATTGAGGTAAATATCTTCCTCACTAGTGAACTGATGAAATGTTAGCATTCTAATTCAGAAAATTCGGGTTAGAGTTGATGGTACATTAGCATTCTAATTCAGAAAATTCGGGATAGAGTTGATGGTACAAGTAGTCTATTGCTTAATTATGAGCCATTGTCTTTTGTTTTCATCTTGGTTTTTATAAGGTTTAGCTTTAGATAACCGAATAATTTAATTTTAATCTATTATCATTGTCATCTAATCATATAATGATAAATTATTAAAAGAATTTGACTGGAACAATAACTATATAAAAAGTTTAACTTTTTATATGATGTGTCAACACATTATTGGATGATAATATAAAGTTTCTTTACAGATAATGAATCAAAATTAAATTCATAAAATGACTCAACATATATATGAAAGTGGTTTTAAAATAGAATTTCAATTTGATTTACTGTCAGTGTAAAGATTTTTTCACTATCATATAATAATATGTTATCACATTATTAAAAGAGGGGAATTGCTATTGTATTCTAATGCGTTTGGTACCCAAGGTGAGTTGTCAGTTATTTATTAATTGTTGGATTTATAATAAATGATTGAAAGTTTATTAAATATAAATAATTAATAAATGTTTGACAACTCACCCTAGGTATTAGTATCTTAGAAAAAAATATGGGTGTCAAAGTAATTTCCTTAAAAGAGTTAGACTTTTTAAGTAGCTGTTATGATAGTTAAATTCTTTTAATGATTTGGCAATACATGATTGGTTGACAATGTAAATATTTTTTACATTGACAGCTGATTAAAATTAAATCTTTTAAAATATCATCTTAATACATTGGTTTGAGTGGAAGGGACTTGGTAACTTTAAGTATCTTGTCTCAGGTTTGATTCTTGGGATAATGTATATGGAGAAAAGGCAATTGGGAGGCTCTTTGCTTCACGTTTTTTACCGTACCTTATATGATTAGTCTCATGCCTTTTAGATGAGAAGATACTATGTTTTATACCCAAAAAAAAATGGCACTGGCACTGGTATATTGAGCACTTCATAAGAACATGCATTGCTTGCTATAGTTATATTACCTGCAATGATGTAGTTGTAAAGATTTCCATATGGATAATTTGGGAATTACTTTAGTACTTATCTTTTTTTTTTCAGGGTATCGGTATTCGTGGTGAGTTATCTAACATTTATTAGTTGTTATTTATATTTAATAAATTTTTTAACATTTATTATGATAAGAAATGATTTATAACTCACTTAGGATACCAAATAATTTATATGTTACAAATCAAAGTTGAATTTTATTCATGGTGTCCAATAAGAACTAATTTTCAACATTAATAAGGAAGTTCTATTTGCTAATACATCCTTCAATATATCCCTACCTATTAACAATTACCATCGATCTCAGCTATGTCCAAAATTTGAATAATTTATTAACGCAATAACATGTGAATTATAGATATTGAGTTGATATCTACCGAAAAAAAAGATATTCAAATGGTGATAGTTCTTTTCTATGTGCAACTTTTACATACGTGTTTAATCATACCTTGAGGTTCGCAAGCTATAGTTTGCTCTCCAAATCAAAACTGCATTAATGCCTTTTCTTTTTTAATGTAGAATTTCCGTTGTTATTTATAATTTCCATAGAATAGAAGTTTATTGGTTTCCTGACTGAAGTGATGAAAGGGCTCTGATAAGTTGCATGGTGACGACAATATTTTGGCATACTTGCGCTATTTTGAAAATCTAAGTTGAAGTTTTCCATCTTATTTGGAAATTCTGTATAGTGAAGTTATAGATATTCTTGAAGGAACCTTGTCACAGAGCCTGAGCCCTGAGCTCAGTAGCCTGGATGCAGCCCGAGCAATAAAAAAAATAAAGATTCATGGGTGGGGTCTACAAAAAACCTCACATTTATTTACTATCAGTATCTGGGCAAGACCCGGTATGAATTTCTCGGTCACTGTAGCTTTTTTCTTTATTTAGTGACACAGTCAAGTTGTGTCCTAGCCATAAAAGAGTCTGTCCTAAGAAGGAAAAATTGGAGTGGGGGACCATTTTAATTCAATGTCGTGAAGAATTTGAAGAAAAAAAGAAGGAAAAAAGGTCTTAGGCCTGGCTTTAGCATATAATAATAGGGCTATAATTTGCCTGTACTACGATCAATGATTATTGTTCATGTTCTTCCTTTGTTGCGTGCACACATTTAAGAAAAAATCAGAAAGTAATTCTAAATTGACATGCAGTTCGATCAGTTATTCATTATTTCTTTAAACTGAAAATTTAAATTTGTTTTTTTTTTTTTGGCATATTGAGAGCCCTTGTGGTTTGCGTTCTTTTCAGATGAGGCAGCTGGGACATCAGAGGAGGAATTAAGTTGTGGGGAGGTGGAAGCAGTTGAAGGTCATGAATCTTCTGGCGCTCGCCCAGGTGATCAAAAGCTTAAAGAAATGCTCCTTCGTAAGTACGGTGGCCATTTTAGCAGTTTGAGAAAGGAATTTCTAAAGAAAAGGAAAAAGGGTAAGCTACCAAAGGATGCAAGGATAGCACTGATGGACTGGTGGAACACCCACCATAGATGGCCTTATCCTACGGTAATTGCAATTAAAATCATAAATTATACTAATATAGCATATGTTATATTGTGTAATGTTCATTAACACCATATGTGATCTGATCAAAGTAAGATATGAAGGTCAAACGAAAATTATGCTCTTTTACCTTCAATGATTCCAGATATATGCTCGTGAGCGAAGATGTTTATAAGCCCATATTAACCCTTGACCTTAGATTTGTACACCATGATGATTTTTTCACATTATTATTTTTCTCTATATTTTGGCTTTCAGATAGTAGATGACTAGAAGCTTCACATTGGAGAAATTCATATATTTCACATGCCTATGAGAAATGCTAATTTTTCTTAATTATGATTTATGATCTTTCTATAGTCCATGAGCACTATCAGTATTCTGGTAGGGAGAACTCAATAGCAAGTTTTTAAGTACTTTTAATATGTTTGCATCGGTACTTTCATTTGTGCAGTACTTGGCTCATCTGAACTATGTCTTTTTGTTTGCTAACGCATACCTCCCTAACTGTAATTAAGATGCATGAAGTTTTGTCTACCGTGTGCACTTGTATAGCCACAAGCCTATTAAGCGAGCATGGGGGCCATTTTAAATAAAAGACCATGCAAATGTATGTATATGCCTTGAAACTATAATCGATGATACAGGAGGAGGAGAAATTGAAGCTATCAGACATTACTGGACTGGATCAAAAGCAGATCAATAATTGGTTCATCAATCAGAGGAAACGGCATTGGAAACCATACGAAGATATGCGACTTGCCATTATCGAGGGGGTAAGTGGTGGCGGCATAGGAGGACCTATGTTTTCTAACTCTGGAGTTGGACCTCAACGTGATAATTTCTGAAGTTGCCTGCTACTTGTACCTTTTGCTAGAGGAATGGATAAATTCCTATTCCATGATATATTAATTTTTTGAACCTGCACTTCTATACTAAGTACGTAGGTCCCTTCTCTGCTTATATAATTGTAAAAGGTGTGGCTAATATAGCAGTGTACTGCGTCGTTGATCATTCATGTATCTCATTATTTAATGGCAATATCTTTCCCAAGAACGATAAAATAAAAGAAGGAATTCATCTTTGAAAAAAACTGCTCAATAATTAGAGTGTTTCACTGAAATTGAACTTTAGAGATATATGGGTCCTTAATTCGTTGGGTAGACCCTGAATGATGTGAATACGGCAATGATGCCCATTTCCCTGATTACGTTACGTAGGTGTTAGGATCTTGTTTAAATTGTACAAGAATATTCCTGAAGTGATGATCTGAAACATTTTGGCTATAATGTATGGTCTCCCTTGACCAAAAGGACAATTTATGCTAACAAGATAATCAGTATTTTAGAAGATAATTAGTATTTTATGGATAATGCTATATAAACAACATTAGAAGGAGATAAGTGTTCAAAGAATTTTAGTAATTTTTTTATATAATACATTCAGAAGTAAATTTAATATTGCAGAGGTAGTTTAAGTTTTTGTATTCGTAAACATTACCCGTATTTGATAAATGCTATTGTAGTGCTTAAAAAATTTCTTAAATTATTATATTCCTTACATTTTGTTGGACTTAGTATAGTTGTGTGCACTTGAGCTTACAGATAATATACCTGCAAATGCAATGAAGTCGAAAGAACCAACGATGATGTTAGCAACTTACCATCTTGACCATCATAGGTGATGTTTCTGTTTGAAGCACATATTTTCAGCTAGTGTTTCTTGGCTTCGTTACAAGCGAAGTTGGGATTCGAGCAGCTTTCTACAGTGAAATATTTAGTGAAACAAGAAAGAAGTGGTTAAAGAGAATTAAAATTTTGGCATACTAAAAGGTAATAAAATTATTGACTAATTGTATGTAAAAATACTAAATAATTCCGATAGGTCTGGAGACTAGAGCTTACTTTTCAAGACAACCATTGTGGGAATCTACATTTTTATCTGCCTCTGCATCGCTTTGATCTTCCCATAAGGACCTAATTTCTTAGATACAAAGACATTTGATTTTATATTTTTTACCTCCACACTATATTTAAATAAAAAAGCATTTGATAATTGAATTATTGGACACTTTTTTTTCAACGACACCTTCCTTCTCAGTTCATTAACAAATACTAGAAGCGTGTTAAGGCAGTTGGGCTCTCAACTTGAAACCGTATGATGAAGTTGGGACTTGGAAGGCAGATAATTGTGGACCATTTGCTTTGCGGGCTTTGCATTTTCTGATCACTCGTAGATGCAACGGCTTCTTCGATATTGCAACGGTCCATACCATTAGTCTTGGAAGGACACCAGCGTATGGACTTTAAATTTCTAAGGGCCCGAAATATTTTTTGAAATAAGGCCCGATATTGTTTTTGAAATAACGGCTCGAAAGATTTGAAGATTGGATTTTGCGGATTCTGGAAAACTATTTGGTTTTCTATCTTTTATCTTGAGGACAGAGCACATGTGGTTTCAAAATCTTTTTGAGGAGGCTTTTAAAAATCCATTGAGATTAGCGATACACGGCAAAAAGTAATTAGTCAGAATTTATTTAGATTTGAAGATAGTTATTGTATAAGGCAAAATGGCAAAGATCACTCCTCCATTCAGTCAACTAATTTTGCTTCCCATTCTGTCAAACTAATTAAGTATGTAGCATCTTCCATTAATAAAATTGAGGCCCAATCCTATGATCAGGTTACTTGGCACCGATATTTAACAAAGTACTAACGAGTGACCATCCCTGTTTCTAGTGGTTCCGTTTCAAGAATTGTGGCGACTGATGAACATAAGATTTTTTTATTTTATTTTTTTGGTAATGAAGATAAGATTTTTTTGTTGAGCTAACTGGATAACGTATGTGAGAAGTACTATTAATACCAATCAAGGATAGGCTTCCTCCACGTACCTTCAGATTTTGAAAACAATTAAACAGCGGGCAACATTATTGTTCCCACGCCATTTGGGAGAACACACGTCCAAATTAATGTTCATTTTCAATCGGGCCAATATGGTCATGTTCGAAGAAAAGCAAGGTTCCAACTGCCAATCAATAATTGTGGAAAGTTATTTCGTTTGTCTTACCCTTTGAAAGATATGACAATTGCTAAATTTGTGCATTCTTTAATAATCTCGATATCCATTTCATGTTTTCACCATACAAGTTAGACAAGCAATCAACAGAACTTCCAATCCGTTTCTTGTGATACTGCCAGAAGTTTTGGTTTTATATCTTGCTTTTCATTTTTAATAACATTCTATGGAATCCTCATTAGAAAGATCAACATGTACTATATTTATATTAGAACTTCAATCTTCCACCTCTAATTAATTTACAAACTCTAAAATCCTAAGCAATGTTACTTCCTACAGATCTAAGTTTGACTCACCTCAAAACTATGAAGCATTCACAAATACTTAAACAGAAAACAGAAGTTTTTCAAATAGTTAAGCTGAGAGCCTGGGAGAGGCATTGTAAGTATCCTTTAAGCACTGACAATATGGTGGAGCTTCAAGCACGCCGCAGCAAACCGTCTGGCTTAATTTTTGCTAATGAAAGGCCAACTGGGATAGTGATAAGTGTTTAGGGCACGGAGAAAATATCATCAAGAATCCACCTTTGAAGTATGCACAAATGGACAAACGACTATAGGACTTGGGGATTGTAGATTCTACTAGTAGACCAGACAGATACAGGATGCCAAATTACAATGAATATCTTTCAGTGTCTTTTGGTAAACTCAAAAGGCATACATGATTACAAAACCCAACAAAAATCCGATCTTCCCATCATATTTAAATATTTATCTTCCTCTTCAATTTTCCTTACAATCAGCATATTGGCATCTTAATTAAGGAAGATATGCCTCACTCATTAATGATCAAGTGCAGTGAGAAGATATGCTTCCCCTTTAGTTCTTTTCTAAGGTCAAAGTGATATCTCAAGAAGATGTCAGCCACATAGATTTTACGCCAAAGACTAAAAATAATTGATCAATACATTAAAAACAGAAGATAAGTAGGTATCCTTTAAAAGCAAAGTAAGATTGATTTGATAGGCAATGTCGGCAAATATCAAAGACAGGAATGGTGGACTTCTTTTCATGAGTGATAGAAAGTGAATGAAGTTAAAAGCGAATAAATCAAAAGCGTTGCCAACTAAGCTCTGTGATATTCAGATATCGCAAGTTAGTTGTGAATCCTGTATAAGCTGTAAATGTTACAATTCTATGCCCATCATTTTGTGTCAATACCGTTATATATAGTACCTTAATAATATGAGTAAAAGTACAGGAAACCGTAAGCATGCTATGCTAGCATGCATGCCGTTATGGCTTGCTAAAGGGAAACTCGATCTAAAACACATAATCTCTTCTATATTTATTGAAAATTTAAGAACAACATTATGAAAAACATATATGTTGCTAGATGAGATGCAAACGAGTCAGACATAAATGGAAATATTAACCAAGTTGCTACCACATGACCCAATCCCCATCTCAAGCGTGTGTAAACACCGAGTAGTTAAAGCTAGTCAGAGGGGGAGAGAGTACGAGAGTTGCTCCTCAATGTT
Source organism: Styphnolobium japonicum (assembly GCA_023212625.1). NCBI lineage: Eukaryota > Viridiplantae > Streptophyta > Magnoliopsida > Fabales > Fabaceae > Styphnolobium > Styphnolobium japonicum. The sequence continues at coordinate 5,716,668 of JALBWW010000002.1, read as the reverse complement.
CAATTCCTCAATCATGTTCCCATGGTTGAGGGGGTTGAAGATCTGAATCTCAGAACACTTGTTTGGTAATATCATAGAGCCAAGGCCTTGCTCAAGTGAGTGTATAGGCATAGGATGTTTACGTGCTATGACAACTGAATTGATAACCTCATCCGTGGGGTGGAACACAGAGAGGAATTCAAAGCCTCGAAGATCGCAAGGATCAACCACTGGGTAGAGAAAAGCCCGAGCACCATGAGCACTCCTTAGGATTAGAAGAGCTCCTGGGGCCATGTACTTGGCCAAGTGATCGATGATTCGATTCTTTTCTTCCTTGTCCATTCCCACAAGGGCTGCCAAGTAAACAACTTCATAGTCTTTCAAATCGTTTGACACATCCAATATATCATTGGTGTGAAAAACCATACGCTTTGACAAGTCAGGATCAGAGGAAACCAAGCGCAAAGCACTGGAATTGGCTAACGGGTCGATGTCATAGTTGTGAAAAGTGGTGGAGGGTAGGTGATTAGATGCCAAGACAATTGAAGTAAAGGGAAGGGGGCCTGAGCCCACGAAGGCAATTTTGCTAGGGACATGAGTACTGTGCTGACTAAGGATAGTGAATTCAAGTAGGCCAAGCTTGAGGTAATTAGAATAGTAGGGGAAAATATGGAGATGATCGAGTGGGTTCTCGTATGAGCCTAGGATGGATGAGTAGTGGCTCTCCAAAAGCCCTTCAGCTTCACCACAGAGCCTTATAAGCTGGGATCTAATCTCTCGCACACTTTTGCTGAGCTTGGTAACATCGATGGGGCTAGGTGGCATGCATGTGAGAACGAGTTGGGTGAAAAGCATGTCGACATTTTTGCAGGGTTTGAGACTCTCTAGGCTTGAGATTTGTTCATACAGCTCGCAGACTTTTTCAATCAACAACTCTTCCTGGCAAACCATGTCGACACTATGAGGTTATGGTATGGGTAGACTTGGCTCAAGAAAAAAGTATAGAGAATTAGAAAATACTCTCCAGAGCACTTTACAGGCACACACTCACAGGTCACAGCCCATTGGGAGGGGTCAATATTTATGCCCAACTGTAGGGTCCACATCGCCCCTTGTAACTTTGTTTTTGCCTTATTTATTGTTATGCGATAAAAGTAGAGATTCCTCTCCCCTAAGAAGTTTTTTTTTGTTTACATTACACTAATAATCATTGGTCCTGTAAATCTGAATTCATAAAAATAATAGAATTTTGTAATTAGTGTAGTGTAAAAAAAACTCATATAAAAAAAAATCCCTTACATTAAAAATATCAACATTTTATCTACCAAAAAAAAAGATATCAACATTTTCATCTTGTTTTTCAGGTTACTTGTCTCTATGTCAAACTTTGAGCAGTTCAACATACGAAAATAATAAGGCAGACCCGCAGATAACAAAGATCTTGGAGAAATAAATTAAATAAATAAAAACAACATATATTCCGCTTGATATTTCCTATAAATGAGGAGGATCTAAAAAAGAGATTAATTAAATCAAATACAAGGTTGTTGTTTTGAACTTTTCAATACCAAGGGATAAGATAACTATTTTCTTTCTTATACACACAACTACTTTTTTTTTTGGCAGAATACAGACACAACTACTTAACCTGTTAAACATGAACAACTTCATCTCCATTCCCTCTCTTATTGCTAAGCGACAAAGGCAATCAAAGAAAAAGCCATGGCTTACGATAAATTAGGGTTTTGTGGACCCCCACAGTGAACACGATTCTTTCTTGGGAATTGGTATCTAAGCCCATGATCCAAATGCCGTATGCCGATGTACATGCATTTGTGATTTATACCTCATGTTCTACATTCTGCAGTACAAATATCAACAAGGCATAAAAAACTGTTAGTTAGCTTCAAGGTAAAAATGAAAAGATGAAAAATTGACAATATAAGAAAGAAATAAATAGAAACAACATTATATCTATATCATCAAAGCCAAAAGTGTGATTTCCAAACCAAAAAGCCAAAAATAGTGTGATAATAAGGTTAAGTGGTTTTTTTTTTTTGTTGCATAAATTAGAAGTTAATATGTAAGTTATTGACCGGGTATATACATCTTCTTATGAAATCATTACATAAATACGAGAACGGATTATATAACATGAAATTACACACTTATAACATGTTAAATACAAGCTTTCTGTCAATTTTTTTAAATAAGATTTATTTTGATTCATTATTTTGGTAAAAAAATTATATTATCATTAAATCATGTATTATAACAACTATATGAAAGTTCAGGATTTAATATTATGCGCAGGCTCCTTGTTATCCTTGACGGGCAGTATAAAAAATTGTATCTTTTCATTTTAAAAAATAAAGATAATTTTTTTATAGATCATCCCTCCTAAATTAAGTATTTGTTCTCTTTGGCTTCTCCAAAACAATTCCTCCACCTTTGCCTCTGATAATATTAAAAAAATAATATTCATTAGTGAATCAAAATTAGTAAATTACACTATTTTTAATTATTTTTTTTATTATCCAAGTAGCTATTGTCTCTATTGTTTTGCTTTCTTCGTTTAGTAACGCAAACAAAAACAACAAATGTTGACTTAAAGGATGATAACTTTTACAAAAAAAGGTATTTTCACATCACAAATTTTATACTATTTTAATATTTAATTAATAATAATTAAATTTTTAATTAATAAATTTAATAATTGATTATTAAATTTATTAACTAAAAATATATAACATTAATTAAATATGTACTTATTATTAACTAAATATAAATATGATGTAAAAAAATAATATGCGAATATATTATTGTAACTTTTATGATCCATATGTACTTAGTGGGAAAGATAGAAAATAAAACAAAGAAAAAATAAAGTTTTAGTAAAAATAATATATATTTATTCAAAAAAATTTATATGAAAGAGAAAATTATTTTATAATTCCGATTTCTTTGGAAGTCTAATTAATTGATAGAAACGGTAAAAAAATAAATATAAAGTGAAGTGAGCCTCGTTTTTACCATTTTATGGTTTTTCGATATTAAGAAAATGTTTAATCACTCCGTTTCTTTACTAGCTCGTTTTCAGCTATACCGTGCAAGTATAGGCCATTACTTAATTATTATTATTATTATTTTTTTAAAAAAAAGTAAACTATGAGATACGAAAAGAAAATTCATTGAATACTTTTAAAATAAAAAGGAAAACAGGCACAATTGAGGAAGGTAATTCTAGCGCTACACATCCTCAGTTCATCAAAATGAATTGCACGTTTCATGCCTGAACTTTTTTTTTTTCTTCTTACGCAAACATATTATTTGCATGGCATTTGTGAATGAGTGTCCTTATTGCAATGGTGAAGAAATTAAAATAAATTTTTTTAAAATACGAAAGTAGAATACTTAATATTTTAAGAAGTATTTAATATTTTTTTATTAAGTAATTTAAAGAATTTATTAAAAGATATTAAATAATTTTCAAACAATGCCTTTATGACACTAATTAACAACAGAATTTTGTATTATAAATTTAATGTACATCTTACTATTTTTCGTTAGAAATAACTTGTAAATACTTTAATAACTTAAAATGGTGATATATGTAACAAATATTCATAGAATTATGAAAATGATAATTAGCCTAATTTACTTTTGGTCTAGTGGCTTATTTTCACATGACTTATTTATCAAATAAGTTAAGTTTAAGTTTTTAAAAAGACATATATAACTAAGTATATGCCAAGGTTAAGCTTAAAAATATCTATTTAACCTAGCATTTTATTTACTTATTATTTATGTGTAATAAAAAAGTTGTTATACTTATATAATTTATTAATTATATATTGATATTATTTATTTATTTTATACATAATAATACACTAATTTTATAAAATGTTTACTCTATTTGAAAGTTAGAGAGTTTAAATCTATTAACCTATTTGAAAGATTTTATTTAATGTAGGTTTTAAAATAACCTTTACGGCTAGTCATACTTTATTGTTTTGACAAAAATGTAAACCCAAACATAAAAAAAAGTTTATAAAAAATAATAATTCAGGCAAAGCTAGTGTTTTACAAAATAGACATGATCTATTTATAACAAACCATAACTTAAAAATGTACTTAATAATTGGAATAACAACTGATTTATTCATTAATGCTAACTATCTCAAAAACCAAAACAGGATTTGAAAACAATGCGATGACTAATTCGGTTCGCGGAAGAAGAACATGGATTACTTCTTTTAGTAAACAAGGAAAAGGCTCGAGCCGAGAATTATTCTTTTAATTTTGCGTAGTTAATTTAAGAACCCAAGTCAAATCATATGACTTATATGTATGTAAATGTGAATTCAAATAACTCAAAATAATATATTTTATAAATAAGATTAAATAATACAAATATACTATAACATTATAAATGCATGTTAACAATGTTGATTAAAATTAATAAAAAATATTAAATTTGAGGGTTAACCCGTTTGATTCGTATCATTTAAATCTTGTATGATTAACCATGAACTAAACAGGTTGAGTAAAACATTTCAATTTTTTTAATTTGAAATTCAAATTTAATTATTCAAACAAGCACCATCAGGTAGGCTGTCAAACTCAACCCACAAAAACTATGGAACTATAGAGGGATAATTTTGATATTTCACTCAATCATTGATTCCAATGCTTTTGCTTTCACACCTTGTTTATCTTTTTTTTCTTTCAAAAAAGGAGCCGAAGCCCCTTATTCGAGTTTTATAACTCTTACCATTTTGATTGTAAACATCATAATATCACTGTCCAAGAGTTATTTTAAGAATAATAAATAGATTGAAAGATAAGAAAATATATTTTTTTGGGTGTAAATTAAGATATTACTTTATTTAAAATATAAGAGACTAATTTCATGAAATATAATCAAGTACGTGAAAAAAAAATTCCTTTTAATTATATTTTTTTTAATATAAATCACCTCAAAAATAAAATATTTAAAATAATTAACTCGATAACACAAGTTGATAAAATAAGATAAGGAAATATAATCATGTTTTTGAGTCTTCTTTAAGCTACTATCAGCATCAATTCAGTTCACACTGGCAATTTAAGTTGAAACCCATTTGTCGTTATCCTCTTCTTTATCCAACAAACAAGAATTTAATGCGTGCCGATGTAGATTTTGCTTCTATTTATTGATCAATTTTGTCAATGTATATGGAGGGGGGAATGATTTATTATAAGAGTTTAATTTTGATCTATTATTAGTGTAAAAAAAATTTATACTGTCATCTGATCATGTGTTGTCAAATTATTAAAAGAGTTTGACTATCACTACAAACACTTAGAAAGTCTAACTTTTTTAATGATGTGTCAGCATACGATTAGATGACAGTGTAAAGAAACTTTACACTAATAATAGATTGAAATTAAATTCTTATTACAAGATGTGAGAATAATAAATTGTGCATGAATGCAAAATTAAAAAATTATTTATATATCGCATGATTCTTTTAAAAAGTTTTGTGACTATTTTAAAAAATTAAATAACATAATTTTTTAATTTTGATTACTCATTTAACAATTATAATTTATTTATTTCATCTCTTATAATAAATTATCTATCCCACTTGATATATATATATATATATATATATATAAAAGTGGGAGGAATTAACTTACAATACCATTCAATAATTTTTTATTAGATAAGTTTATCATAAAATTCATTATTAGATTGAAAAGTTTCTATTATATATATAGATCATACCTATAAAAATATACATTAATTAGAGATTATTTTGTGACTCATTGATATACGTCAAGATTAATGTAATATAAATTATTGAAATATATGAAAATATGAACTATTTGATTATAATTTTTTGATATTCAACTTTTTCAAAATTTGACACAAATAATCAACATGATGAATAATTATAATTTAACAGTTAGATCGATAAAAAATATACTCAATAAAAAATTATTGAGTGGTAAAGTGAATTAAGTTTTACATCGGTGAAAATTGATCTCTCCCTACATGTGTGTGTGTGTATAATGTGTGTGTGGATCCACTTACTTTAGGAGTAAATTTTGTACACTTACAATGTTAAATAACTTTATGTATAATTAATGTGAATTTAACTAATCTAACCGTTAAATCATGTAATATTATCTTAATAATCATGTATGCTAAGTTTTAGATAAATCAGATATTGATAAGTATCTAATCTAATAGTAGGTATTTACTTATATTTTAAGAAATATTATATACATTAAAATAAAAAAATATGATAAAAATATCAATTATTTTTTTAAATTTTATAAGTTTGATGTACCACATAAAAATTTTCAATCCAATAATAAGTGTGTGAAGACTTTAAGAAAGTGAATCCCCACCCACTTCTACAGTAAGTGGAGGAGTAATTTGAAATGGAAAAATAATCCTCAAGTTTAGTTTGGTGAAAAAGTTAGACAGTTTGATTCTTTTAAAAAATTAATTAAATATTTAACTAATTTAACTAATAATTTATATATGATAACTAATAATTTATCTTTATTTTTTATACTTGATACGTGGTTAACAGTATGTAAATTATTGATTAAATTAATTTAATAATTAATTAATTTTTTTAAAAAATCAAACTATCTAACTTTATCACTAAGTTAAAGTTGAGGGTCATTTCTCATTTGAAATCTCTGTCGAGCTACCCCACCCGAACTAAAACAAAATGATCTAGAGCTAGGATTTTAGTAGCATCGGTGAAAACCAAGGAAAAACAGTTTTGCACACAACTTTGTGCATATCATAGTAATTTTTATTATTATTGCAGTTTATTGTTGTTGAGGTTAGTTTTTCTCAACTAATTCATATAGCTAATGCGATTAAAAGTATGTTATTCCGAGGCTAGGGAATTCAAAAATAAATTTTTTGTAACTTGATTTTAAGAAATTGACAAAATTATAATTCAAACTTCTGAAGTGCGTCTAACCACATGTCACATACTTATTTTCACTACTGAGGAGCCCATTATGATTATATCACGGTAGTTATAAAATTTTAATTGTACATAACAAAATTGAGTGGGTTCAATTAAATTTTAGAAGAGTCCAATGCAGATAAAATTAAAATCAAAGTTCTTCTATATATGCAAGTATAAAAGGATGGAAATAGCATATCTCAATTAATTATTTGGCCAAAAAAAAGTAACATATATACGCACATGCACATACATATTACCATGTAATGCGCGATATATATTACATTTTGTAACTTGAACTACTTATTAATTTTGAGGGTGAGGGAAGGGGTGAGCAGTGTCAGGAAAATTATCATGGCCAAGACCAAATCTAGGCACTGAGGCACATGACAGATGCACAATCGTTCCTAGCATCAATTTTCTGTTAGCTAGGTTTTTTGCAAAACTAGTTCTACGATAATTAATATGATAATAACAAATATTGTATTGAAAATTATTTACTAGTTTTAGAGTATGTTTAGGAAAGATTAATTCTTTCCCAAAACAGTTTTCTTTTGAAAAAAAGTTGTTATTTTAAGTTTTTAATTATTTGATTTTAGATTATTTTAAAAGTTTTAAGAGAGAAATACCTATTTGTCCTCAATTAAATAATTTTTTTAATCATTCCATACATCTTTTGGTAATTTAATATATAAAAACAATTTTTTTATACAATCCAAACAAAACTCTTTATCATAAAATTGATTATGAATTAACATATCTAAATATAAATTAATTTTCTCATAATTGATTTTTTAAAAAATCAATTATACACATAATTAATTTTTCATTTAATTTTTTTTCACAGCTTATCTAAACACACACTTAATGGAACCTTACAATATGTATTCAATAGATGTTTTTCTGGTACCCTTATGTTTTATGAGAGTAGTATCATTTTACAATTAATTGTCAATATTTAGTTATGTGTCGTATTTAATTAAAATATAAATATTTTTTGTTATATTTTAATATTTATATTTGAACTAAATAAAATATGTGATTAAATATTAGTCATTAATTATTAAAATTAGTATCCTTATAAAAATAAAAAATACCAAAAAAATCTCATTATTCAATACTTGATCAAAGTCAGGAAAATATTAATCATGCAGATAAGAAAAGACTCAGTTTCCTAGTACCAAAACTAGAAGAATTCAAGTATCTATAATTAACTAGCACGAGCGAGCTCGTACTACAAGATGGATATATAATCCTAAGAGGTTACAGAAGTACAAGTTTTACTAAATTCAATTACGCTCGTGTTAGGGTGATAAGCCAGCTCAAATGCAATCGAAGCAAACATTTTCTGGAAGTCCATCGAAGCATGCCATGATGTGAACAAACCCGAGCAGAGTTGAGAAAGTTGAAAGCCTTGAATATTGACAACATCATAGCGCACTTCAACGTGTCAATGATTAACTCTTATAAAAATTTAAATTGTTAAGTTAAAACACTTGAATGATATATAGTCCTCCAATGAATAAAAATATTTGAATAATTTTATATTTCTAATACAACTAGCTTCAACAACTAATTTTTAGATCAAGGGTCCTAGTAGGGTACTACGGTAACAAAAATTGTATATTTATACCTGGAACCTAGCAAAGGAATATTGAGGTAACTACTTGATCAATCCTTGGGATTTTTTTTTTTAAATCAAAGTTGAGCTAATTTTGCGATATTCTACTGTTTGATTGATTATGAGAGAGAAAATTTTGGGGCTTTTATTGGGTAAAACACCATGTAGTTGAACGCTTTCTTCTTATTTCATTACACTTCTTGTACATCCGTCAAGGCTTGACGGTTTCAAGCTAGTGTGCTAAGAACATTTTATGTTTTGTGAGTGAAACGTAACTCTGTTTGAAGGATTTGGTGTGACTATTTTTCAGATTTAACTTTGAGAGGTTATGATAGACTAAATAGAGCACTAGTTGATTAGTAAAAATCACAATAAGTGAGTGGAGCCTGCACGTAAGTCCTGATTTTGGGGTCAAACAAGTATATAAGAAAATTGTAAACAACCTCTTCTCCTTCTCTCTTTTACTTATTGTTTCTGCTGCCAATATTCCTTGGGTGGTTGCATTTTAGCTTGATAACTTTATGCTTTTAAGTTTCTGACTTGATTTCAGTTTGCCCCTCGATCTGTATCATGGTTTACTTTTGTGCATTCTTTCTTTTGTTCTACGCATTTCATGCTTGGTTTTTTGCGTTGTTTGTTTAAATCTTCTTTTACTTGATCATTTAGATTTAATCCACTTAGTCTATGTTTCTTATTGTGATGTGCAGAGTTTTTTTTAAAAAAAAATTAGTAAACTTTGCTGATTGAGTTTTTTTTTCAATAAAATTTGATTCAAGTCGTCCTTCTCGAATTATCTTTATCAACATTTGCAACTTGAACTTATGCACGAAGAATCATTGACCTGTTTACAGTGGTTTACCAAATTTATTCCCCTTAGGAAACCTCGATCTTCTATTTTCTTTAATTTTCTTCTTTTTCTGGTCAATTTTTTCTCCCCACTGCCACAGAATATGTCCTTACAAAAGCTGAAAGGACACAGTATGAGCACTATAAAAATATATGTGAATCTCATCAACGTTGACATTCAACATCTGTAAATATATTAATTTATCCTAACTTTGATTCCTCCTCTTTTTTTCCTTCAACTTGAATGGTGCAGATGAGATGTTATCATTCCCTTTATTTCGTGCAAGCAATTCATTAATTAGACGACTTGCCTTGTACGGTTGTAGATTTCTATCATATGGACCTCCTTATGAGAAATGCCTTTTATTTTTTATAATAAAAAAAAGGATGAAGACACATTTTTAATTAAAAAAATTAAACTATTAAGTATGGGTTTGGATTAGTTATAAAAAAATTATGTTAAAAAAATAATTATGTGTATAATTAATTTTTAAGAAAATTAATTATGAGAAAATTAGTTTATGTTTAGATATGTTAATTCATAATCAATTTTAAGATAAAAAGTTTTATTTGGATTGTATAAAAAAATTATTTTTATGTATTAAATTACTAAAAGATATATGGAATGATTGAAAAGTTATTTAGTTGAGGGCAAATCAGTATTTCTCGCTCAAAACTTTTAAAATAATCTGAAATCAAATAATTAAGTGTGTATTTGGATTAGCTATAAAAAAATTATGTTAAAAATCGATTATGTGTATAATTGATTTTCAATAAAATCAATTATGAAAAAATTAATTTCTGTTTGGATATGTTGATTCATAATTAATTTTAAGATAAAAAGTTTTGTTTGAATTGTATAAAAAAATCACTTTTATATATTAAATTACTAAAAAAATATATGAAATTATTGAAAAAGTTATTTGGTTGAGTGCAAATATGTATTTCTCTCTCAAAACTTTTGAAATAATTTAAAATCAAATAATTAAAAGCTCAAAATAAAAACTTTTCTAAAAAAACTATTTTTAGATAATGAAAAAGTAATCTTAACTTATAATCAATTTTACACACTTTAAACAAACAAGATAAATTTTAGATAAAATAACTTATAATTGAAAAAAAAACCATTATTCTAAAAAAATAATCAAATCCAAACATACTCTAAAAGCTTAAAATAAATTTTTTTTCTAAAACAATTATTTTTGGTTAATGAAAAAATAATCTTAACTTTTAATTAATTTTATACACTTTAAACAAACAAGATTTTTTTTTGAAAGATTCAAACAAACAAGATAAATTTTAGATAAAAAAAACTTTTAATTAAAAAAAGTGACTATTCCCAAAAAAATCAAATCCAAACAAAGTCTTAGTAATTTTTTTTTCCACGACACTCTATAACACTATTTGTGACTTTACAAAATGTGTAATTAGTAATAAATCATCCTATTATTTCCCAACAGGTCATGGGGTTGGGACCTACCTGTAACTCTTTTTAATTTGAAAGAAAAACTCACTGAGGGAGGTGGTTGCCTAGATGTAGACATCAGATTAGATGTTTTCGTGTCGAAAGAGAGTTTGGGAGGGAATGTGCATCAATTATAGATATGAACCAAAAGCTACTTTTGTGCCCTCTATATTCCATTGTTTTTTTTTTTGCCAATTTGGCCACTTCCACTAAAAAATACCAGTAGTAACAGCACCAAATGCGACTACTCGACGCTGAAACTGAAGGGGAATAGTGCAAACTGCAAAGGCACTTTTTCAAGAGGTGGGATAGGACATCAAAGAAAATGAAAGTTACCACTTACCAGAGAGGATGTTGCTATAAAGTGGACTCCTCTTGCATCACATAACCTTTTTTTTCCCCGTTGGTTGTGCTCTCTGGCTTCACCTAGCTTTCGGTTGTACCATTACAACTTTATTGCTTTATATAAGACAAAGATTACATAAAAAAAAAGGTTAATCAAAGTTGAATGGTGAGCAACTGAGAATGATGCGGTTGGCTATGAATGAAGTCAAAAACACTTGACCATTTGTGTAAATGGATATGTGTGGCAACCACACGACGGCGTGTGCCATACGGAGCCACATATGACGTATCTGCTCCTATGACTACGAGGGATGCTCTATCTTCTTCTGTATGAGTCGATTCAACGCTACAGTTATCCACTTTGGTCCCAAAGGTTGAGTGTTTTGGTCAATTACTTGCCCCAATATTGATCCGTTTCAAGAACCAACTACGCAATCTCAAATCGACTATTATCAGTAAGCCAATAATTAACATTAATCTAATGTCAAAGACTTACTTCTATGTTAATGGGGAGGAATGGCATTTTTCCAGGAATTATAGAGTTTTAAGTTTTGACATCTATGAACTCCTGTATGCATCAACATGCAGGTGCAGTAGGTGATACCGTGATATATATATATATATATATATAACTCGCACTCGCAGTGATGAGGGGCGGATGCTCGTTCGATGAAGTGGGGGCAAATTTCACTACTCAGCTTAAAAGTTATCAGTGAAATATAATAAATTTATTATATACGTGTTATTCTACCAACCAAACTCATACATAAATTGAACAATACTAGTTGGATTTTTTTTCTCTCTCTCCACTGATTGTATATATAGTATTGTTTTAAAAGATAGCACAAAATACTTCTTTTTTTTGTACACGCATAAAATGCTGTTTTAATATGTTAAAAAATTGTTACTACGACTTAAACTTATAATATTTTTTGGCACCCAAAAAAACTTATAACTTTTTTAAAATCATAATCCACCTATATATATTTCAAATTTTTGGTTATAAATTTTTTTTTAATAAGAAACTATATAATTAGTTTAAATATTAATTTTTTAATAGAAAAGTGTTTTTTTAATTAAAATAGGCAACTACGTATGATTATATTTATTTTTAATGTGTTAGTAATGAATAATTTTTTACAAAAAATATTTTTAAATATAAAATAAGTAAAGAAAAATTACAATTTAAAAATATATTATTATATGTATAATATATAAAATATTTACTTTTTAGTATATTAGTGTAAGTTGAACATAAACAATTTTTTTCGGATCCACCTCGGCGTCTTGCATTTTTTTGTTTCAAACAGTTGAAACAAATAATCGGACGTACAAGTTATAACTTATAAGAGTGAAACCTTTTGGTTTCTTCCGAAATTAATAGGTTAATTATTTGCAGTGGCTTTACTTCCCGTGGAAACAGGGTGTCGTCCCAACTTCCATTTTCTTCGCTCTGGGGAAAAAAAAAACTTATGATTCTATTGACACAGGATTTCTTTATTTCCTTACATTTCTTTATTTCAGTTTCAATCTGTTTTGGTGACCAGTTTGACCGTTGATTAGACACTTAGATGTTAATTATTTATTTTAAAAATTAAATTTATAGTCAAATTATTTTGAGTCAATTAAAATTAAATTTTTTCATATTTTATAAATATTTTATAATATTATATGTGAATTATTTTTATTATATCATTTGGTTTCACAAATCAATTTACTATTAAACATAAACCAAAATTTTTGTAAGTTCATTATCCCGTTTAATTTTAACAAAATTAATTTTAGAGATATTTCATTTAAATTTAAAAATGTTAGAAAATGCTCTTTCTGAAACGAATGCTACATAGAAATGCATTGCCCGTGCTAAAAAGGTATGGAAGACTTTTCAATTTTTTTCGGTACATATGAGACCTTTTAAATTTTTATTCTGAATAAAATAATCTAAAAATCTACATTGTGTTTTTTTTTTTTATTTCACTAAAATTCTACATCTTAATTTTTTTTATCTATCACTCTCACTATAGTATTATCACATTATCCTATTAAGGATTTATTCTCATCATACAATTTGTGATTAGCATAATTAATTACGTCGCTACCATCATATCCACCTTCTATCATCATCATTAGTCTATACGATTCAATGTGCGTGTTTGCTTATTTTGTTTTCAAGAGAAAAAAAATTCAAATGTTAAAAAGAGGTAAGTTTTTATTGAAAAACTTTTTTAAGTATAAAATAAGTTACTCTAAACGTGCACAGTATCTCAATTAATCTTTTTTTTAATTAACCTCAATTAATCTGATTGTCAAAAAACTAATTTCAATAACTTGTCAAATAATATCTATATTGTCCATTTTTCTTTATATAAGAAAGAAGGAATGTTTTATGAAATAATATAATCGTGTATTTGGGTTAGCTATAAAAAATAGATTATGTTAAAAATGGATTATGTGTATAATTGATTTTCAAGAAAATTAATTATGAAAAAATTAATTTATGTTTGGATATGTTAGTTCACAATCGATTTTAAAATAATTTTTTTTGAATTGTATAAAAAGAATTATTTTTATGTATTAAATTACCAAAAAATATATGAAATGATTGAAAAAGTTATTTAATTAAGAGCAAAAGAGTATGTATTTATCAAAACTTTCAAAATATGCTAAAATCACTTGGAGTATATTTGGGAAAATTTATTTCTTTCCTAAAACATCTTTTTTTTCAATAAAAAGTTATTTTTATCTAAAATCTATGTTGTTTATTTAAAGTGTGTAAAATAAATTATAATTTAAGATTATTTTTATAACTAAAAACAACTTTAAAAAAAATTGTATTTGGAACTTTTAATTATGTGATTATAGATTATTTTAAAAACTTTGATAGATAAATATTATTTTACCCTCAACTGAATAAAATTTTCAATTATTCTATATCTCTTTTAGTAATTTAATACATTCAAACAATTCTTTTATACAATTCAAAAAAAAATTATCTTAAAATCAATTATGAACTAACACATTTGAATATAAATTAATTTTCTTATAATCGATTTTTAATATAATCTTTTTTTTCACAGTTAATCCAAACACCCATAATCAAAAGCTCAAAATAAAATTTTTCTAAAAAAATCTATTTTTAGTTAATGAAAAAAACAATTTTAACTTATATTCAATTTTACACACTTTAAACAAATACGATAAATTTTGAATAAAAAACTTTTAATTAAAAAAAACTATTTTTAAAAAAAATTAATCTTCCTCAAACATACTCTAAATCAAGTCATGTCCACATCATGCGCAATTTCATCTATATATATGTTTTTTGATTTTTTTCTTCAACATTTTCATTTTGACCAAGAAAATCTCAAAATTTCCAAAATCCATAAAATTGACTATATATTTTTATCTTAGTTTTAAGAAAACGGTGCATTATTTTTGTTTCAAATAATTTAGTTTCAACCGAATATATAAATAAAAATTTATAATGCTATTAAAAAAGAAATGATTTTCGATTAAGGCCCTATTTTGATAGACTTATGTACAGTTTATTTAGACTTATCTATTATAAAAATTACTTGTGAAATATTTTTATTTCATTTGATTGATCTTATTAAAACAACTTGTGAAAACCCTATAAGCTGTTTTGGGCTCATTTTTATAAGATAGAAATTTAAGCTTATGAAAATAAGCATTTGCAAAAGCTAAAAATAGTTTAGATGTTAATTGATTTCATAATAATTTTTTACAAAATTAACTTTAAGAAATTGACATAATTCATAACATATTCCTTAAATGCACAATACTTATTCCAAATAATTTATAAAAAACGCTTTACGAAGTGTTTATCTAAACGTTATTTAACTTATTTTAGATTTTACTTATGACATTAAAGTTTATTAAATAAATTTTACTCGAATAAGTACTTAGATAAGTATTTATCAAAATGGGACTAAGTATAAGTAAATATGGAATGCAAGTACACTTAAGGTGTAACTCACATGGTAAGCAAGTTTGAATTTAAAGGTTGAAATGCCTCTGCAATTTTAGGGATTTTAGGTCATATGAAACACTTGTAAGGAGCGGCAACTTCAGTACCTCAAACATGATTAGTTTAACATTCAAAGTGTGTGGAGATACTTAGGAAAGGAAAAAAAATAAAATACAAGTTCAACAAGATGTGAGTCAGCACTGACTTGTATGTGAAAACTAAAGATCATACCATATCACAAGTCATGTAATTTTGGTGACTTAGGTTTATCATATAAAGTGACAGGGGCACATATGTAACTTATAGGATTCAAGTAGAGTAAACAAAATGGAAAAATACTTCAAGTGTTTATTGTGATCGTAAGGTGTTTTTCAAGCTCAAAGGAAAAATTTATAAAGAACTATAAAATCATCAATGCTTTATGGTACTAAATGTTGGGTGGTAAAGTACTAACAATATTATAAGTTATTGGTTGCAGTGGATGAGTAGATATACAAGAAAAGATAAGATTATGAATGAATGAATTCGAGAGAATATTGTAATAGCACCTATTGATGAAAATGTGATAGAACCCTGCCTAAGATGATTTGATCATGTGAGAAGAAAACTAATAAAAGTTACACTAAGAAGAATTTATCATATGAATGATAACCCGATAAAAAATGTAGAGGAAGACCAAAGAAAATTATGAAAGAAACTATTAAAAGATTTTGACCTAAATGATTTTTCTAAAAATATGATTTTTGATAGAATAAAATGACACTATTTAATTCACGTAGCCAACCTCACCTAGTGAGAAAATGACATTCATAGATATCTAATCTAATAGTAGACAATTTACTTATATCTTAAAATAATATTGTACGTTAAAAGAAAGTAATACAATGTAGTATCAAATAATTTTTTAATTATAATTTTTTTATGAGCTTGATCTATCTTATAAGAACTTTCAATTCAATTGTTGGATTAATGAGATTCAACGTTTACAAGAAGCTATTGAATGGTGTGTAAGTGTCTCAAGATTTATACATAATGTAAGTAGATCTTCACCTAAGAATTAATTAGATTTATACACAGTGTAAGTAGATCTTCACCTAAGAATTAATTATACCATGTAATTACCCACAAGTGGTTAGTCTGAGTAGTAAATGACTTACAACCTTAGGTAGAGGTCAAATATTCAAATCCTAAAAGACGTCATTGTAAAAAGAGCTAATAACCGTAATCGCTTAACCACTCAAAAAAAATTAGTCTTACATTAAAAGAATTTAAAAATACCTCTAATATAGTACAAACAAAAAAACACACACCATGTAATCATTACTAGCTCCTAACGAGGGAGACGGTGTAATTTGTAAATAAACTCAGAAAAAAGACAATAAAAAAAGAGATTAATTCTAAGAAAACATAGCACCAAGAGGTATATGTATAATGTTGGTGGATTTTTTGTGAAGAGAATGATCACAAGTGTAGCATATGACGCATTAGTTTAACAGTTGCATTTTTTTTTTGTTTTGTACTTGTCAGATATCCCTATAGAATAGGCTAGGCTCCAAGTGAGAGTTATAGAGTCGACTCAATTGTGAATGCTACCGATGCCGATATCGGAGCAGCTAAAAGAAGCAGTAAAAGTACAACTATCCAATAATAATTCCACTGCACATTCATCTTTTTTTTTGAATAAGCTATTACGGTGCATACTGACGACATTGGCAGATGCCCAGAAAGAGCTGTGAGGGTAAACTCCAATTTAAGATGAGCTGCTTAGGTTGCATATATATATGTATATATATATATATATAGGCATCATAATCCGAGATGAGAATAGCCTAAGGCGCATAGAAGTGCATTGAGTGTAAGACTGATCTTATTTAAAACAATGATGTCCACTTT
This sequence comes from Styphnolobium japonicum, assembly GCA_023212625.1. Lineage (NCBI taxonomy): Eukaryota > Viridiplantae > Streptophyta > Magnoliopsida > Fabales > Fabaceae > Styphnolobium > Styphnolobium japonicum. The sequence goes on along the minus strand of JALBWW010000002.1, from coordinate 5,699,551 downwards.
TACAAGTGCTTTTTCAAGGATTTGAACTCTTAATATTACATAAGTCTTTAATTGCTAAATTCAAATTTACGTAAACTTAAACGACTCCTTATCAATCAGTAGCAATATTTCCGAATCTTCAAAAGAGTTCAAGAAAGATAAATTATATGCTTTTACATGTAAAATGTAGAATGCAAAATTTTAAAGCTAATGTACTGAAATTAATTTGTACGAAATCCTTAGGAGGATATATTAATTATCCTGCATAAACTTGCAAACCGCTTTTCACTCACCTCCTTTACTTATTTTTTCACATATAGTTCAAAATTTCATTAGTCATTACATTAATGCTTTTTTTTATTTAACGTTGACAACAAGAAGAGGAAAGAGATATGCAAAAATTAGTGCGTAAATACCGTTGACGATAAGGATTTTTCTCAAGCAAGCTTTATATGTCCATACCATATTTATTGGTTCTCTTTCAACTCTTCCCAGTACGCCAGTTTACTTGCTTATTGCAATCTATGGCACCAGGTGGATATATACTCATACGAGATCAGCAATGGCTCTCAGCCTCATGCTCATTCTTCATCCTTAAGTAAAAGTTCCCATGGAAAAATGTACAAAGCCAACCCTTTTCACCTACCAAGAGGAGAAAAGGAAAGACATCATCTGCAACATTTAGAAAAGAAACTATAGAGAGACATGTGCATTATATGTTAGAAAATTACAAGTGTGATTTATACACAAAACTGAAGTAGAGACATTGAAGAAAAACAAATATACATCCAATTAAAATGTGAACAAATAACAATGATATAAACTTCAAAATTTCATCTCAGTTCAGAATCTTCTACATAGCTCTGATAGACAGGAGATTCATAAACACTGGAACCTTCAGAGCTGTCCTAAAAAGGAGTTTCGTGGAAAAAGGAACTTTTTGTTGCTTCAGAATTTTCATGAGCTTAAGTTTCTTAAACTTCACTTCCATCTGTTTGAACAAATTGCAACAAGAAATGCACTCCATTAACCACATCATATAGCATTAGCCCTATTCTACCTCCAACCCAACTGCCCATTTGACTTCCGACAAGATAACCAAATCTCCCAAGCCTTTGCTCCCCCTGGAAGCCTCCAGCATAAGTACCAAACAAAGTACCAGTACCCCTAAGGAATCCTTCTGTGACGGTACCATCATAGTATATAGCTTCAAAAAAGTCCCATCCGGAAGAGATGATGGGGCCTATAATGCGCCTGGCTTTACGGGAAGCCAATTTTGCTGCCTTTGCACCTTCTTTCTTAGCATGTTTTGCTGAATCTGTTGGTGACATCCCCTGCGACACAGCATCAACAAGGGCAGACTCAATTGCAGCATGCCTTGCTCTTTCAACATGAGCAGCTCTAATATTGTTAAAATATAGCTTCACACCTTCCTTGACAGCACATGCTAAAGTTCCAGAGCCCATATCAAAGCAATTTAAGAATGTAAACTTTCCACTCTGCGATGACGCCTCCTCGCCAACAAGCTGCCTGCATTTTTCAGCTGAAAGGAGCAACTGTGTATGAGCATAAGCAGACACTGGTACCAAACAGGGTAATTGGAGGGCTTCAACAGTCAAAGATGAGAACAAAAGGCTAGGAATACAAATGTACTTATATTTTTTTTGGAAGAACCAGAAATTGTTTTGCTAACGATTGGACAATAAGAAAAACATATAAACACAGAGATTACTCCGGTACCCATCTTTTTTTTTTCAGGGTACCAGTACCCGGGATGAGTTGTCAAGCATTCATTAGTTGTTATTTATATATAATAGACTTTCAAACATTTATTATGAAACCAACAATCAATAAATAATTGACAACTCACTCTGGGCACCAAACCCATCAAGATACCATAGCAACTCCCTATAAACACAACAGACTTGAAGCAATCCATAGAATTCATGCTAGAAAAGAAAGATTTCCCCCTCAATCAGTCCGTCATTTCTTGGGCTATACAATGGATTCGAACTTATGATCTCCAAACTATACTGTTAGATTTCCAAATTCAACACTGAGAAATCCTCTTACGATTAAATGCAAAAAAATTAATGCACAACGAAGTAAAGGAGGGCGAAAAGACTAATTGACAGAGAATTACAATTTTCCTAAATGCAGCAGAAAACATTTATTTGGCCACTTTTGGTTTAAAACATGACACTCTGCTTAGGATTTGGGCGTTAGTAAAATATATATATATATATATATATATATATAAGTGTGTGTGTGTGAAACATTTTAAAAAGAAACAAGAAACTTCCAGGCTTATTGATACAAAATCTATGAACTCTATTAGAAAACTAATGGAAATAAACGAAAAAACAGAAGGCAGACAAAATGTCATATTTTAAAAAGAAAAACAAAAAATCACCAAAAGAAAAAAAGCAAAACAAAAGTCTGGCTACATTACAGGTCAGCGAGTGTCAAAGTTGAATAAAAAGAGCACCGGTTTGCTTACTGAAGTGGCATAAATTTGAGACATGAAACATATGGTACGTTTTACTATACAGCAGATAAATCAAAATTACTTAGGCTGGATCTTGCTGACTATTGAAAATCACCAAGACAAATCCTGAAGACTTCCCATCTATAGTATAGGATCCAGCCCAGATCTTATGCTCACAGATGAAGTCAAGAAGTAAACAAACTGCACACAGTAAATGAGCCCTTACTTATGCACAGCTACTGAGCTGTTCAGACAGGTAGCTAAGATGGGAACAATCATGCTAGTCCCAGAATGATAACAAAACAGCATAGACGAAGAACTATCATATACCATTTGGGTAGAGAATTGATTCCTTACTTCACCCAACAAATTTTTGCAAATAATTTAGAGATTGTTAAAAAAAATAAGAGGAACCTGATTACGCAACCGCCCAAATTAATATCATTAATTGACCCCAAACCGTACATGAAGAATCATACAAAGATAAGAAAACAAAAATTATTCACTGTTCAATCGAGCCTGATGCGAATAATCCCAAGTGTTTCCTACCCTCAAGTAATTTTGTAATTCAAAAAATTTAATTTTTAAATATGATTTATATTATTATTTTAATATAAAAAATATTTGTTTAGTTGGAAGTATGGAAATCATATGGGATAGGATAGAACTCTCCTACAAAGGATCCAATTTTTCTCTCTCTTGATTCTTCCCTAATTTTTCCGGCAAAAAAAAAGGGTACAAAAGCAGAAGTTAAATTAAAGCCCCAATATCAATATGATAGTGAAACAAAAGATCATGTGGTGTCTGCAATTTATGAATCTCGTTTATGCCTATAACTATAATTAGATACATTAATTAATGCCAAATACTCCGAAAAAAGGAAATTCAGTTGTAACCGCGTAAATAGGATACAATGATGATACATTGAAGAGTAAAGTACCTGTGATGCTAAGAACAATGATGCCAGCGACAAATAGGAGTAACCGAACCCTCTTCTTCTGGAAATCCATGGCCTGGCAGTGATAGTAATCCCTAACCCTATTATAATTATAATAAATATAAATAAATTAAAGAAGCTTGAATGCTGCCAAAGAGAGGGAAGAATCTCAAACCATGCGTAATCCGGAGCCTACAAAAACTAGACTCTTGTTTTCAGGTTCAGACTTTCAAGTTTCAACAAGGCACAGAGAACACCAGCAAAATGTAGCGTATTGAGGGAACCAACCACTGGACCCAAGAGAAAATAGTCGGGCCGGGCCATATATATCAGCCTAAATGGCCCGATTCTATATCGGGACAGACGGACGATTTTCGGGCTGGTCCGAAAACTATTATTAGATGCTTTTGATCATCTCGAAATTAATCGGGCTGGATAGGCCCTAACCCCAGCTTGATTATTATATAAGCCCAAATGTATTCTTTATCCACTATTTAACTATTTGGGATAACAGCAAGGACAAAAGCGTACTTGTGTCCAAAAGGGTAGTTTTGTCCAACAGAGCACATGAAGGGTTTATGAAGGGCTTTAACATATCTGAATACAATAGAATTTTTCCTGTCAAGTCAACACTGTTCATGGCGGTTTCGGGCAACTTAATGTTAATATCTAGGGCATGAACGAAGATTCAATTTCAGAAATACCATTTCTTCATCCATTGCGGCATCAATGTTGAAGCTCATTTCGTCCTCCTGTATCCAAAGCCGTAACCATCGTTTCAACCCCAAAGTGGTTCCGGCTCTCCGGCCCGGAACCGAGTGTAACTCGAATTTGCTTAAATTACTGAGTTCTATCAGGGGGTTCAGCTGGAGGAACCCTAATTTAGGAGGAGGAAGGTTGTTTTTCTGTTCAGATTCCGGTGATGGTTCCGATCAGGTGGTTGATCCCAAAGTGAAGGCACCTGAGTCCGGCCCCTGCGAGGCCGAGTCTAAGGCGTCTTCTGACGCTGCTATCATGCCCACCTATCCCAGACCGGAAGATTATCTCACCGTTAGTTTCGGATTGTTTAATTGGAGCTTTACTCTTTCTTATATTGCATTATTAACATTTATCATAATTCTGAATTTTTGTGTTTTCTCGTTCCTTTCTTTGGATCAGGTTTTGGCGTTACCATTGCCACATAGACCACTTTTCCCAGGATTTTACATGCCAATCTACGTTAAGGTATGGTGGGTTGTCATTTGTCAAGAATGATGAGCTAAACCTCTTTCTTTGCTCATTACATGCGTCTGGCTGAACTGAACCATATGAGAATTGTAATCTCTAGAGTCTGGTCAGTGCATTTATGTGTCGATGAATTGATTAAATGTAACTTGAATGTATGGTTGTCTTATGAGTATTTTGCTATGCATCTAGGATCCCAAATTGTTGGCAGCTTTACAGGAAAGTCGAGAACGACAAGCCCCTTATGCCGGTGCTTTCCTCCTTAAGGATGATCCAGAGGCTGAGCCCAGTGCGGTATCTGGCTCTGAAACAGAAAAAAATGTATATGCTTTAAAAGGAAAAGAGTTGTTTAATCATCTTCATGATGTCGGTACTCTTGCTCAAGTATGTAAATTTGTATCCAACTTATTTGTTGCTTTATGCCCAATGGATAACTTGTATTGCTTTATTTAGTACCTCCCTCGCATTTTGTCACGAATCCCTTTTCCAATACCAGATTTCAAGTATCCATGGAGATCAGGTGATCCTGATTGGTCACAGGCGTCTACGCATAACAGAGATGGTGAGTATTGAACATGTGAAAATTACAGAAAGCTTAATGTTTGATTATATTCTTTTGTGCCATCCTCTACTTATTTGTGCTTGAGTATCGCTTAGAGGGATTCCAATATTCTGATTTCTGATAACCACTTATGTTTATGTGGCAAAACTATTCTGATAATTACTTAACTCTAAAAACTTGCTTCTCTTGTACAGGTTAGTGAGGATCCACTTACTGTAAAAGTCGATCATCTCAAGGCATGCTATCTTTATCTTCTATTGTTTCCTCATTTTACATTTTAATTAGAGTGAAAGATATCTTTTGAATTATCATTTGAAGAGCCACTTTTTAATTCTTTTATTGGGTTGTTATTGGTTCTGCAGGATAAGCCTTATAACAAAGATGATGATATTATGAAGGCCACATCTTTTGAGGTTATATCAACCCTAAGGGATGTTCTTAAAACAAGTTCCCTTTGGAGAGATCATTTTCAGACTTACAATAAGGTTTGGACCTTTCTTTCTGAGTTTATTTTGCTTTGGTTTGCTCTACTCTTGGAATTCCTCCTTAATTTGTAGCTTCTGAATTTAATTTGTTCTATCCAACATTTTCCCACTTGATTAAATGAATGTTTTCATGGTATTGCAACGAACTCTCGGATGAATTGGCTCTATATTGCTTCTTTTATGCAATTGGCTCTATATTTTCTCATAAATATTGAGTTTACTTCTGTTTCTGAAACAGCTTTTCTGTATAACAAAGTATCAGCCTATCAGGATAGTGAAACTACAATTCTGTTTAACTACATAAAAGCAACTAACTAGATCAGCATTTTTCCACGGCAACTAACTAGATCATGTATCATTATTTTTCCCACATGTTTATCATTTACATAAATGTATGTAAGTTTCTCAAAACAATCAGGCATATGTGCCTATCCCTGTGTTTTTTTTCATGGTGTTTACCTGTTGTAATATTGGATCACAGTTCATTACTTTATTTTTATCTTATTATTACGTAATGTTGACTCCCTTTTTTTAAAATTGTGCAGCATATAGGTGATTTTACTTATCCAAGGCTTGCAGATTTTGGAGCTGCAATATCTGGGGCAAACAAATTGCAATGCCAACAAGTTCTTGAAGAGCTAGATGTGAGTAAATTTGGGTAACTGACATTGAGAAACTCTGACTTGATGCAGTGTAGACTATATTTTCCTTCTTTGAAGCCGTAATAAGTTTGAATTTCTTGGGCCAGATTTTTAGCAAATGTGATGTTCTTTTACTATTTTTTCATCCTCAATGTTATTTTACTATTTAATTAACATCTAAAGAAGTGAACATATAAAACACTGAAGTTTTTTACGTTTGTTATTTTATTGAATAGGTGTATAAACGATTAAAACTTACACTGGAGTTAGTAAAGAAAGAGATGGAAATCAGCAAGATTCAGGTAATAATTTCTTTTGCTTTCTTGTTTATGTTGCACTCGATTTTTTATCACATGTGGAATCTTGAGTGAATTCTTGTTAGGAATCAATTGCAAAAGCAATTGAAGAAAAGATAAGTGGTGAGCAGCGCCGTTACTTGTTAAATGAGCAGCTTAAGGCCATAAAGAAGGTAAAAAGCCCTCTCCCCCAATGTGTGTACATTTGTTTATATATATTTGTTTGAATGAATAAGTAAATTTTTTTTTAAACATTGAAGTTCAGAACTTTCTGTGCTTGTTGCAATTAGAACTGAGCTACATGTTTTGGTTACATCAGCCTGCCTCAAATCCTAGACAAGTGTGTATTTCTCTTAGACCTACAAAATTTTCCAAGCAGATAGTCTGTTCCTTTCATCTTTGATGTAGCTTCTATTATACAATCCTATATGTTGGCTTGCCCACAGGATACTGTCTGAATTCTTTCTTTCTATACATGGTTAAAGCTAACTAATTGACTTCAACAATAACAACAGATAAGCTCTTGGCTTTAGTTAATTAGCTTAGCTGTGCTCTATGCGAAGAACTTGACCTCATTAACTTATTCTTAACAATCAAGCAACTGATAATTGACCGTTGCCACTAATCTCTGAATCCAGAAGTATGTCTTTTGTGGCCAATTCGTTTTTAGTAGCAAGCCAAACATTATATCTGGTAAATTCTTTCCTTCATTCTTGGGAAGTCTTGGATTTCAGAATAATTATGATGTCCCATCATAGGACACAGTCCTAATGGAGATATCTTTTTCATTAGGCTTTATTAGCCTGTGGTCTAGAAAGTTTAGGTGTTGACCGAAGTCTCTGATCTTGCTAGTGGCATTATCCATTACTCTAACATGAGTGCAATTATGTGTATATATGGGATGTTTTGCTGAAAGCTATACTCTGCTGAGTTGCTTTTAATTTATTTGCTTTAATTTTTTCCTATTTGCAGGAATTGGGACTGGAGACTGATGACAAAACAGCTCTTACTGGTTGGTTCTGATCTTATGCTATCTGTTTTTAGTACAAGGCACTATGTTTCTTTTTATAATTCATTTCCTGCCCTAAGGAGTGACCTCGTGTGCTTACGTTGCACGAAGGCAGGGTCCTTGTAGGACCTACAACTGTTTGTTGAAGTCTTTCTGACTGTCAAATTACTAAAAATATTCATGTAAATAGTTATTTATCTCTTTTCCTCCTCTTTTGGTTTCTGGGCCAGTATCCTTGAAATTTTTTGATTGTATGGTGAACTTAGGAACGTTCTGCATTATATTGTACTTTTGTTTGCATTCTGGTTAGTGCCTTCTTGTCACCAGATCAAATTTGAGGCCCACTTGCTAATAAGTAGTATTCCCCACTCTCCTGGTTCGAGTTCGAACCCCAAGTACACCAAAAAATAAAGGTCCAATCTAAGTTGCGTCTAGCTTCCAGCCTTTAGTTCAAGAAGTAATATGTTGGCCTGGGTGCACTTTGTAGCTAAATTTGTTGCTATCATTGCATTACTTGATTATTTTATTTCAGGTAAATTCAGGGAAAGGATTGAACCAAAGAGAGAAAAATGCCCGCCTCATGTTTTACAAGTTATAGATGAAGAGCTCACAAAACTACAGCTTTTGGAGGCTAGTTCAAGTGAGTTCAGTGTTACCCGTAACTACTTGGACTGGTTGACTGCACTGCCTTGGGGAGAATACAGGTTTGTGTTTATGAAACTTGATTCTTATTGCTGTTGGCTGGAGTAATTTAAATTTATTTAGATTAAAATTGATACCTATGTATGTGTCACCCCTGTGCCATTCATTTGCAGCAGATGTGTTTCATAATTTGCAGATTTAGGGCAGCTACAGAACAGGGTTTTAGGAAAGGCCCTTAGGTGGCGATAACAAAATTGCATAAACATAGTTTTCCGAGGCTTTTGGATGAATGAAAAGTTTTTATTTTGTGAATGCCATTCATACTCTTGTACTGATATTTTTGGCATTTGTTATTTGTGCTGAGTTGGTAGATTAGCAACTTAGAAATTTGATTTACTGTGAGCAAAGTCCTATTTTATTGTATTGTGCATATGATTATAAGACATTTTTTTTGCCCCAACAAAATAGCTTTAAAAAATTTATGAATAATGGAAGATATCTCTCCTGTCTGAAATGTTCTTTTAGGTTTGCTGTGGGATTCAATTACCTTCCGAGCATGGTGACTGATCTCCTAGGGTTGCCTTGCTTTGCTCTTTATTGATTCCATTTATATTGATGTTGATTGGATTTGAACTGAATATGACATCTTCCCATAAAAAGCTTTATATGGTTGTTGACACAAGTCTTTGATCAGCTGCTTTTATTGTATCTTTTTTTTTTAACATTTATGAAAATGATGCCAAATACAATGGAACCCTCTCAAGTCCTTGTATTTTTGTTTTGTATAGTGTGTGAGGCACATACGAGTGGATGTCTAAATCATGTGATATGGTTCCTTTCTTTGCTGATACATGTACGTTATATGTCATTTACTGTCAATGGGTTATTTTAATATCTAATTAGCGGAACTTATGTGCCTTTATATCTTAACTACAAACTATTGTGAATCTCACGTATTGCAATCTGTTAATTTCCATATCCAGTGATGAGAACTTTGATGTTATTCGAGCACAAAAGATTCTTGATGAAGACCATTATGGATTAACTGATGTGAAGGAAAGGATACTGGAATTCATAGCTGTTGGGAAACTAAGAGGGACTTCACAAGGTTAATCATCATTCATTTTCATAATGTATCTGGAAGATAGATCTGAGAGTTTGGTGTCTGCCAAATGCTATATTGCTATATGGTGATCTGGGTGTTTAGTGCCTACTAAATGCTATATTGCTATATAGTGAGTGCTAATTCTAGAATTGGGTGCATTCCATGAGTGGATGTAAATTCCTTTCAACCTATTTTTCTTAAAACATGATGACATGTTTTCATCAAGTAGACTAAATCACTATATATCTTGATGCATGATACTATATATAGGAAATTTTATGGCTGGACCTTTGGTCTACTTGCTGTGGAATATGTGATTATTTTTTCTGATATAAATTTCCTTTGAAATTTTGAATAATAAAAATTTAGAAGATATTAACTTGATTGATTGGGTCAGGCTTTAAAATATGAAGGTCCATTTTCTAAAACTTAATTGAGGCATCTGACTTGTTCAATTGTATGTCTTTTATGCTGTTTCATGTTAAAATGGTTTTAAGGTGTTGCCTGTAGCTTCTGTTTTATGGTAATCCGTTTACTATAAATGGCTATGGTGCTGATCTTCTCTGCATGTTCAAAAAGTGTGACATGGTTCCTGATCTTTCTCGTATATGCAGGGAAAATTATCTGTCTTTCTGGTCCACCAGGAGTGGGCAAAACAAGTATTGGGCGTTCAATTGCGCGTGCATTGAACCGTAAGTTCTTCCGATTCTCTGTAGGAGGTTTAGCCGATGTGGCTGAAATCAAGGTAGCTAAAGTCTCCTTGTTCCCCTTGCTAAGATTAAATTATATACCAGTTTTATAATAATATATGCGGTAATGTTTTGTATCGTTAATATTTTATCTTAAAGGGTCATCGTCGAACGTATATTGGTGCTATGCCAGGGAAGATGGTACAATGCCTAAAGAATGTGGAAACAGCCAACCCTCTTGTTTTGATTGATGAGATTGACAAAGTAATACATTCCTAGCCGGTTCAATTTATTTGCAGCTGAATACTTTTATTTTCTTATTTCCTTTTACTTTACTAGTTTTATTCTCCATTAGGATGTGATAGTGATTGACCTTGGCCCTAATAAATATAATGCCTGAATTTCAGTTTATTAAAGATATCTATCGTTTTTAATTTTCTAAATATTCTATAAAAAAGGATGATTTTAGTATTCATATTTGTCTTATTTAATTGGCAGTTGGGAAGGGGACATGCTGGTGATCCAGCAAGCGCATTGTTAGAGCTTCTGGATCCAGAGCAGAATGCTAATTTTCTGGACCACTACCTTGATGTTCCAATTGATCTATCAAAGGTTAGTATTTGATAATCTAGATAGTGAGGTTATAGAAGAAAAAACATTTGTGCATGGTTTATTATATGTTCATTGCCATGTTAAAGGGACTTATGTATTACTCCTTTGTATTGTGTTTTATTTTTGGTGGTACAAACTAGTGTTGTGTGCTTTTACATGTCTATAGCTAGTTCTTTGGATGTTGAGACAAGTCTTGAATGATTAAAATGTATAGTTTTTATTCATTACCCTGGGCAACGTGGGCATATTGTGAATGTTTTAATCACAATGACTCCTGCAATGGAAATCTTACTGCAGGTTCTTTTTGTTTGTACTGCAAACGTAGTGGAAATGATACCCAATCCTCTGTTGGATAGAATGGAGGTCATTGCTATTGCTGGTTATATTACTGATGAAAAAATGCATATTGCAAGAGATTATCTGGAGAAGACTACACGTGAAGCATGTGGCATAAAGCCTGAACAAGTATTTATCTTTTCCACCTGTTTTGTGGTCGCTTTTCCAGCAGAGAAAAAGATATTTGAAGTCTTAACGTAGTGTTACTGCAAGCATAATGATGCCAACTTCTATTGCCTTTTTCCTTTTAGTTAACTGAAAGTATTAACTACAAAAACTAACTTGCTTCAGGTGGAAGTAACTGATGTTGCTCTTCTTGCCCTGATAGAAAATTACTGCCGAGAAGCAGGGGTCAGGAACCTCCAAAAGCACATAGAGAAAATATACCGAAAGGTCTGTTTAAGTATTCATTTTTTGGGCAATATTATCGAAACTTTTAGTTACTATAAAATGAACCTATGGTGTGTATGTTTGCATAGACAGCCACTCTTGTTCTGTTCTTTTCAATTTTTTGGGAGACTGCATTAGTTCATCACTATAGCTGAATTTTAAATTTAATAAATGCTTCAGTTACCTGTGGCTTAAAGTGTTATGTTGTGGTATGGCAGATAGCTCTACAACTTGTGAGGCAAGGGGAAACAATTGAACCTGCTGTTGCTAGTGTTCAGTCTATTGAACCTAAAAATGCTAAAGTAGACTTTGATAAATCAGGTCAAAATGCAATTCAAAAAGAGAACTCAGAGTTAGTAGAGTGTAGTGTTCCCGAACAAATGAGTGAAATCTCTAAAGTTGACAAGGTGCATTCAGATGCAGATCTACCAGCTGATCAATCTCATGGTCTTGCCAATCAATCTACGGATATAGAGGTATTGTAACTCTCTGGGCGCACAATCATAATTTTTTCTTTTATAAAATGCATCTGTCATTTCTGAAGTTGGTAGCAAGAAAACAGAGACCCACCAAGTCTAAGTGAAAAGTTACGAATTCTTGTTACTACGACTATGTTTATGGTAGTGCAAATTATGTGCATTTTTTTGTGTATACCGGCTCTTTTTTGACCAGTGCACAACATCGTGGTTTGATATGATGGTTTCCTGCTTCGGTAAAAAGAAAAAAAGAACACGATGGTTTTCTGTAGAAAGACTTTGATCTGGAGCCTGAGAAATTTTTTTATGTGGTCCAACATCCATTATACAACTTTTTTATTTGATATGATGGTTTTTTCTGTGAAAAGGCTTTGATCCAAAACCATAGTAAATTTTGTGGTCCAACAATCACTTATTCACACATTTGATATCCATGGATCTTAATTTTGGCAGGATGCAAAAGAAAGTGAGGAAGATAAGGAAAGTGAAACAACAAATACAATCCAGAAAGTCTTGGTTGATAAATCAAATTTAACTGACTTTGTAGGCAAGCCAGTCTTCCATGCTGAGCGCATCTATGATCAGACACCTATTGGGGTTGTCATGGGTCTTGCCTGGACTGCAATGGGTGGTTCCACACTGTATATAGAGATCACTCTCGTTGAGGGAGGGGAGGGAAAAGGATCACTACATCTCACTGGTCAATTAGGAGATGTCATGAAAGAAAGTGCTCAGATTGCTCACACAGTTGCCAGAGCAATATTGCTGGATAAAGAACCAGAAAATCCTTTCTTTGCAAATTCAAAGTTACATCTCCATGTTCCTGCAGGGGCTACCCCAAAGGACGGCCCTAGTGCTGGTTGCACGATGATCACCTCACTTCTGTCCCTTGCCTTGAAGAAGCCTGTGAAGAAGGATCTAGCAATGACTGGGGAAGTGACACTTACTGGGAAGATTCTTCCCATTGGCGGGGTATGTTGATAAATTTCATCTATTACAATATTATTGTTCTTTAATCTTTAGATGCGCAAACTTTCTGGATATTTTCTAGCTGTCACTGGTTTTCAAGTTACAGAACCTTTTTTAGAGGCTTTTATCTTTATTTTACAGAAGGAAAGGAAAAGTGGATTTTCCTCAAGTTGGCCACCTGCTTTCAGTATTTATTAACCAACTTATTAAGAAGAAATGAAAATAAAGTCATCTAGGAACACTTGCCCAGCCAACAGATTATTGACTAGAAGCAGCCCCGCCCCCCTCTCTCTCTCTCCCCTTCCTCCATATTTTGTGCTGGGAACTATCTTTTCCACGTTTTCTGTATCTTAAATTTACATTCATGCAATGCTTTGAAAATCCCAGGTTAAGGAGAAAACCATAGCAGCGAGGAGGAATGAAGTTAAGACCCTTGTATTCCCTTCAGCTAACAGGAGGGATTTTGATGAGCTAGCGCCTAATGTGAAAGAAGGTCTTGATGTTCATTTTGTTGATGATTACATGGAAATATTTAATTTGGCTTTCGGTGATGAGCAGTCTCATAACATGGAGGAGTAAGTCACTCTATTCCTTGTTGAGGTGGGGAACCCAGCATGATTTTTGTACTATATGATTCAATGCCAATGGTTTTGGGATTTTTTACTAGTGTTTTGTACCCGTGCAATGCACGGGTTAATAGGTTTCAAGTTGATTATTTCATTAATAAAGTTAAAGGTAACAAAATTATTTAGTTGTTCATAAATATCTTCATAAATGGTTTTAATATATAACATTTAACCTAATGAATAAAAAAAACATTTAAATTAATGATTCGATGTAAGTTTCATATGTTAGAAACATGTAAGAACTTAACACTTATTACATATAAAACAATTCATGTACAAAATGTTAATGATGTTCAAAAGCAGCCTTGAAATGGAATCTTCATCTCATTTGCATTATTTTTATAATCCTGCAAAAAAAATATTTCAACTTGTAAGATAAAAATTAAACCACTGCAAAAAAATCTTTGTAAAAATAAATGATATAAATTACCTAGAAATCATATCTTCTGAAATACTTCTTTGTAGACAACATTTTTTGTCTTATGACATAGATTTCCGTTGTCATCAGAAATCAATATTTTCAAACCACTCCTGGATTTAACTCTGGAAACTGCTACATAAAACTGACCATGCGTAAAAACAGGCTTTGGTAAGAACAAACCTACGTGAGAGAGAGATTGTCCTTGACTCTTATTTATAGTCATAGCAAAGCAAAGAGTTAATGGAAATTGTCTTCTTTGAAATTTTAAAGGCATTCCAGGATCTGACGGTATAAGAGTTAGTCGAGGAATAAAAATCTTTTCTCCAACATGATTTCCTGTAACTATTCTTGCTCCAATAACATTCGTCCCCAATTCATCTACTATGAGCCTTGTGCCATTACACAATCCTGCTGCCTGATCAATATTTCTAAGCAACATTACTGGAACTCCTTTTTTTAATATAAGCTTGTGATTTGGAATTCCTGAACACTTAATCTCATTCAAGAATTCTGTAGTAAACCATTCTGCTTCAATGCCAACATCTTGGTCTGCTATGCATATAGAATCAGAACTTAGATATTGCTTTTCTTCTCCAGGAATTAAAGAAAGAACAAACTCATTAATTGTCTCGACAACTTCAAGTTTTGGAGCAAGAATTGCTCTATCCTCAAAGAACTTGAAATCTTTCATGTTTTCGATCAAGTTAGGATATGCAAATTCAACAATATCGGCAATAGGATTATTTGAATTCAAAATCAATAGATCTTCTGGTACTTGAATGTCTGCCTCACCATCATTATCATCTCCCAACTTTCCATCACCCACTTTAATAATCCAATCTGCAAATTCTTTTATTTCCTCTTCATCAGATGTAGAACATCCTGAACGTAACCTCATATTCTTAGTTAATTTAAGAACTTTGCAATGAGACCACAATTTAGATGAGTTTATCGTGGCCATAACAACATCTTCTCTTCTTGCCTTTGGTATAACTGGCAATATCTGTCTAAAATCTCCTCCAAGCACAACAACTTTTCCTCCAAAAGGTTCTTCCATGCTATTGGAATTTGAAAATCTCATGATATCTCTTAGAGTTCTATCTAAAGCCTCAAAAGCCCATCTGTTAACCATTGGGGCTTCATCCCAAATTATAAGACTTGTATGACGAAGAAGTTCTGTTTTAAGGCTTCCTTGTTTTATATTGCGAGTTGACTCCTCTGTGAGAGTTAATGGAATTCCAAATCTTGAATGAAATTTGTCCTTCCTCCTGGAAGAAGAAGTGAAGCAATACCACTTGATGCAACATTAAGAACTATTTTTCCTTTTGAACGAATTGCGGCCGACAATGTTCTCCACACAAAAGTCTTTCCTGTTCCCCCATATCCATAGACAAAATAGAAACCTCCTTTTCCACCCATTACAGCATCAATAACTTGATTGTAAATTGATTTTTGCTCATCTGTGAGGGAAGAGAAACACTTACGGTGATCTGCAATCATGTCTTCTTTATTGTAACTAAGTTCATCGACCAACAATCTATTTTGAAATTCATTCATTGCTGAGTGTATTGGAGATGGCATTGAATCAAATTCCTTAAGACACCTTCCATTTGATTGGAGTAACTTGTCTATTTCAATCAAGCATAAGTTCTTCAAGTCAGAAATTTCAATTTGAAGATCTGGGATGGAAAATAAATTATTTAGGTATAAATAATTAATGTAATTAACATATAATTTTGAATTAAAAGTTGAAACACATATAGACTTTAAAATAAACAATCAACCTTAGTTTTTTTTTTAAGAATGAACAAAAAAAGAATTGATAAGGTTATAGATAAATTTAAATCATACATACCGGGTCTATTGAACAATCTCCTTCTTTCATAGATAATTCCATCGGCCAAGAATTCCCATGTCTCTTCCCAAACAAATGCTGGCCTACTCATTGTATTCGACACCAGCAAAGTGACAAAAAGTTTTCTCAAGTAATGGCCTGAAGCCAATTCTGCAGCTTCTTTAATACCGTCAATAAACTCTTTATCATCTGACAATAACCCCACAGCGTAACAGGCATCCTGAAAAGAATTAAAGATACAATTGTTAACTGTTCTTATACTCTCATAACTCGTACATCCACGTTGAACAGTTAGCAGAAGCCTCATGTAGTACAACTCTCCTGTTCCAGGAGGAACATAATGAAGTCTTCCTATTGATTGTCCTTTCTTCCTAGGATACCATTGATGCTTTTCTCTATTGTAAACAAATTGTGTGGGAAATTGCCCATAAGTCAAGTTTCTCCCCTCATTATAACACTTGTTTGCCTCCATCCAAGCTTCAAACATTGTTTTTTTTTCTTTACTTTTGCGCACAACATCATCAATGTTATCATCATCCTTAAAAATTATTGATTGCTGGTTTGGAAGATGAAATGTCAATCTCTGAACTGGAGGCCATCTGTGATGAATATCAAAGCCAAAGATCCTCCACACTGACTCACATGCAGATAAATATCTGCAATCATAATACTGCTTAATCTCATCTACAACTGTTGTCTTTTCAGGATCTGATTTCACAGAAAGGGCAACTGTTACTCGATCTGGTCCCTTGTTGACATACTTGAATAAGTACTTGATAGAATTGGATTTATTACAAAACTCCATATTTATATGAGCTTGGTATTTCATTAGGAGCTTTGGATTATATGGAACAACAAACCTATTGTCTAGTTCTACACCCTTCTTTGAAGTCGTAACGCCTGTGTCTCTTCTTCTATAGATTGGATATCCATCTTCATCAAACGATGTTTGATTCACAAACTTTTTTGGAAAAAACTTTGAACACATTCCATCCTTCATGCAAGGAGAATCCTTTTTTGCTACTCCGCATGGACCATGCATCATGAATTGTGAAACAACATTAAAAAGCTTAGGATATTTGTTCTTGTCTGGCAATTCGGCAGATACTACATTATCAATTAAGTCAAGCTGTTTCTAGCTTGTCGTCTGGATGCAACCATAATAAAATATGAGCATGCGGCAAACCTCTCTTTTGGAACTCAATAGTATACATGCCTCAGAGATATTTAAATATATTAAATTTTATTTTCGGATGATAGA
Organism: Styphnolobium japonicum; assembly: GCA_023212625.1. NCBI lineage: Eukaryota > Viridiplantae > Streptophyta > Magnoliopsida > Fabales > Fabaceae > Styphnolobium > Styphnolobium japonicum. The sequence continues at coordinate 5,682,548 of JALBWW010000002.1, read as the reverse complement.
ACAGTTGCGAAAGTAATGAATAATGACGTAAACATTAAATAATGTTAATTTGCGATAATAATTGAAAGAACTCGTACCAGCTATAACATGTCCAAAGAAGCAACCTTTTTTAAAATCTATCATCATTTCATCAAGCTTCATCTGGAAGACCCTACATGCAATGTCTGGACGATCTTCTGCTTTAAGATGTCTCATTACAAAGCGATTAATTTCAGGCCACTGAGGATTACAGGTCACAGTAATAAACAAATCCGGATAACCAAATCTCTTACAAACAGCCATCGCATCTTGGCAATTATTGAACATATATCTCATCCCCCCAGTGAAGGATGCTGGTAGAATTATACGCATTCCAGAAGTAGCAGCATTTGTTTCTCCTTTGTTGACTGCCTCCTCCAGTCCATTTAGAATTTCAGATCTTATTGAATCTTGATTGTACCGAATGAAATCCAGTCGCTGGGATTCAATCATTGTGTAGCAATCTACTAAAAATTGTTGAAACAATCTTCTGCTTTTTAAAATACTTCCATATTCATATTCCCTTTCTTGGATTCTAAAAGCTATGAATTCTCTCAATGAAACTCTAATCCTTTTTCGATTTGACAAATCATCAACAGAATGCCTCACAGGAATGTTTTCTTGGTATCCATCTTCACCGTAAGGAAATAGTAGTGGGTACTGTAGAGGAATGAATGCAGTATGAGTCTCATGGATTCTTTTCAAGACTCCATTGCGACATTGAACAACTACATCCCTGCCAACTTCCGAATTATCAAAATCACCCACTATAAGCGCTGCAACCTCATCTGATGTTGGAAGATTGTACGTTCTTGCATCGCGAGATCGATTTCTAAACAGCCTCAATGAAATATTTGTGAATTGCCCTTCTTTATATTGATCTCTGACTCTTCTAAACGAATGGGCCAACACATTATGTTTGTCTATCATTTCTTTTAAATCTTGAACTAATGAAGCATCTAAATTATTTCTTTTGCCATTATCACTGCAATAACAACAAAATGAATAAAAAAGCATCTCTTAATATTATTTCCATAATAATAGAAATTTGAATTTATAAATAGATTTTACAAATATTTGGAAATAAAAATACAGATAAGACAATTGTAACACAGACGGACTCATTCTATTGGTGACCTCATTGTGGGTATCATAGATATAAAGCTGAGCAAACTTTGGCCTCTCTCCCTCAGATGGAAGCAAAGATCCAATTCTGTGGAAGTTTTGCCCACTAAGAATGAATTGTGGAGTCTTTGTACCATCGTTTAAGGAGCTGTCAACTTTTCCTCCAATAGATGTAAAAGAGAACATACTATTGTATAACCTAATATTATCAAGAAAAGAACAACTTCTACAATCAATGCCATTCATCAAATTCCAAATGAGTTCAGGGGGCCTTTGTAGCAAGGGCAGTTGTACTTTGCCTTTCATACAACACAAAGAGAAATCTGGATTGGAAGAGCATTTTGATTTTTCGGATCTTTCTTCATACCATACCAAAGCTCCACAATATGCACAAACCCGATCCGAATCTCCAAAATCCAAACATTCTTCAAACAAATTCAAATAAAAAACAAATGATCAGAATTTTAGATTTGGCCTTTTTTTTGGAAATATTTGAATAAATAAAATGCATTATAATACCTTGTTCCTCACTTATTCCGTATAGAACATGGTCGAATGCTATGTTGGGCTGGTGGAATGAAATATCCTCTCCTACACAAACGTTAACAATTTTTAAGCACTACAAAGACATCATCCAACCATTTTCAATGTTGAATATCTAAAAGCAATTCGAATTATAAAATTGGCTTAATAGGATACAATAATGGATTGCAATATACCTTCATTGATGGAGCTTGATGGTAATAGTTCCATATCATTTTCAAAGGAAACATTTGAAGCATTCCACTTACAAATGTAATTAATAATTGAATTTCTTTGAATAATATGCTTTCCAGACTTCAATTGCGAGCTGGGATTAGTAACCAACGATGGAGAACTTAAGGTTCCTAAATTAACTGCACGCAGAAATTAAGATTAAATGATAATCAAATTAAAAAAATTTCGTCAGCTGAAAATTGACATTAAGATAATTTCATTTCTCAAAGTACCTGGAGAAACAGAATTTTTATCACAAACAGGAGAAGTCATGATTCTTGGTTGTTTCTTTCTATGCGAAGAAGTTTCAACTCCATTAACACCTTGACTTTGGGGGACATCTAATTAAATGACGTCATTAGTTAATCTATACATATAATTCCCAGACTTGAAATTTACATATTAATAAGAATATATTTAAGAAAAATATAATTGGAAGTATGTACTTACTGTTTGTAATAGTTGACAATGGGCTTCTAAAGGTTGAAGTTCGCTTCATGGAAGATTGATTAAATTTTGATGGTGAAACAAATAAAACTGCACCATTATTAGGATAAAGAGGAAAAAAATCAGTTAAAACAAAATTTAGAAAAAGAAATAATATCCATTGAATAATATGAATTTTAAAAAATTGCACCATGCTAAAGATTAACAAATATTAATCAAAGGTAGAAAAATAATTTATTCAATGTAATAAAAACCTGATTCGGATGCTGTTATTAAACAGGACTGTGTTCTGTTTTCCTGATGCCTAGTTTGAGAAGATGAAGCAACTCTTGCATTGGTACCAAAGGTGTCCAAAGTAACTAAAATATTAATGCTTAAATTAAGTACTGGTTTAATAGAAATTCAGGAAATTTAACAATAATGAAATGAAGAATAATCACTAACCATTATTTATTGATGAAACCATGGATGTTGTGGAATTGATAACAAATACATTCCTATTTCTTGAGGAATTCATGATGTCTAAATCAGCAGTTAATGACCCCAAGCCTTTGGCTGCAATGCATGTAGAGGTCGAATGGAATGAAAGGATTTAGAAGTATTGATTTGGTAGTTGAAGTTGGAATGCATTACCTGAATTAGCTTCATTTCTTCTTTGAGCATTTTCTCTATTGATCCTTCGCCTGTTGGCCCTTGCATTCTTGGTTTGAAGATGCCAAGCCTCCTGCATATTTTTCTCCATGCTATAACAACCCTTGTGAACGCTCAAAGATATATAAAGCTGGATATATAGACAAATGAAGGTGGAAAATTGAAGAGGTAGTCAACAAAAAAGCTTTTGTAGCAGACGGTTTGCATTCCAGCAAAAAAAGAAAAAAAAAGATAGTTTAGGGTGTCATAGCTTAAGGCAACCTAATGACAGCCTACTGCTATCAATTCTAGCCCACAATAATCCCACCCAATTGGTTACTTACGTGAATAAATTAACCTGCAGCTTTTTATTTCTTATTAGCACTATGATTGATAACAACAATCGAGGCCTATTTAAAGCAATCCTATAATCTATAATTATTTAGCTATGAAAATTAAAATGTTAAAGTATATTTTTTATAACAATTGTCATACTTTAAATACATGATATCCCATAAATTAGTTGGTTCTCATAAATTTCTATATTATAATATATCAACATTTAGGAAATGAAACCAAAAATTTAAAAAAAAATGGAATAAAAGATTGTTATTAAAAAAGACAGTTGATTACACTCTAAAATTAATATTATTTACACTACATTCTATATTAAATTGTGAAATAAGACCAATAAGAAATAAGGACCTCGCATCACATGTTGTAAATATACTATATAATAACTTCCCTAAGTAATATAAAAATACTTATCTTTGAGGGATAAAAAAGGTGATTTTAAAAGCAGGTAATCAATTCCTCCAAATACTCCAAATCAAAGATGATATTTGAACTGAAATATATGTAGACAAAATTAATTAATTAATATATATAAACAATTAAGAAGAGCTTAATTAAAATAGTCATCAAAATTCAAAGTTTTTAAAATTTTAATAGTATTTATTTTTTTTACCAATTTATGATGCCAAAACATAATGGGATGAAATGTAAGCCAGGACTACAAATGATACAATTAGTAAACCATAAAAGTTGTAAAGGAAGATCAATGAATTAGCTTCAAGAGATATAATTCTAGATGTGCTAACAGGCAACAAATTCATCCAAACAACTCTATATTGAAGTGGATATAATTTCTGAACTTAAAAAATTAATTAATTAAATAAATAAATTTCATTAATATAAAAACCAATAAATCGTAAATGATGTTTAAGTAATGCAGTTATGGTAAAGGAGAATTTTTTTACTAATAATTAAATTATTTTTTTACCAAATTTGAAATGACAAAGAAAACCATTTCAAAAATATTTGAAAAAGGGAGTTGAACTTCTTTTCATATTGAAGTTGAACATATTTTAAAATACAGACATACTATATAAAATACTATATAACGGTTTTAGTAATATAAAAACTCAATTCTATATAGCAGCATTAACAGATTCTAATAACATGCATTAACCATTTAAAATCCAAACCACTGTTAAATTCATTAAAAAAAAAACAAAAAGATAACATATGGAAAGCTAAATAGTCAATTCTTCTATAAGACTAAATTTTCTAGCATAAGGTAACAATTTCACCCACGGAATATAGTGGTCTCCAAAACATTATCATCTTCACCATTGATTGCAAAGTTGATTTCATCTCCTTCCCTTAAATCATTCATCCTGCAGAAGTTCTTCCACCCCTTCCCTAGACTCATTTCGTTTGACCTCCTAGAGCTGATATTTAGTTTGCAAGTCATCATAGCATCACCAACCACCAAATAAACAGAATCTAAAGGCTTGTTGATGCAATGCTTGGCAAAATGAGCAGGTAGATTCTACAAAGAAAGCAACATGTAAACATCGATTGAATTGTCAGTTATATTAGTATAAATCTATACATAATAGAACATAAATTAAAGTGAAATGAAAAGTTTGAACCAAACAATTAGATAGAAACTGACCAGCTGGCTTCCAGAAACCATATATTTTGATAATGTGATATTACAGTCAATAGGAGGAGGTTAAAGTCCTGTTATCACTTTCTACTTGTGGATTATCTCCCATTGGATGAGGATATTGAATCTCTTGCCTGTTGTTGTCCATTATTGACATCCTGAAGTAAATATCTCCAATATAACGTAGGGAGATAATATCATTGTCTGAAAGACTATAGAAAGAGAGGAGATCACTCCATCCTTTAGTTAGTTTTCCATATGCTTGTCTTTTTGTAAAGCCAACTGAGAAATTATTACCCCGAGGATCAGTTATTGAAACCACAGGCCCAATTTGATTTCCATATATGGAAGAGAAACTGGCAGGCACTTCTCCATATGCCTATATAAGAAATCATATGGAGAAAGCATAGCAAATTAAAAAGGATAGTTTATGTTTAAAGGATAGTATTAAAATTTCAATAATAACCATTCACATATATTTAGTGTTTAATACCTTATTAAGGTCCACTACTATTTCTGTAATCACAGGGCCCCTCCTACGACTGCTAGTAGGAGTACTTGAATCCATGCTACATGAACGTATAAAAAAAAACTTGCACATGTTATGAAGTTTATAAATATAAATTTAAAAAAAAGGTTCATATGAAAAAAAAAATTTACACCGAACTCTTTTTTGAGGCCAACTAATATTTGTGAGTAAAGCAATATGACTGCATTGCAAGAACAAACGACAAACATAGGTATGAAAAGGTTCAATATAACTTCTGTTGGATACATATACCAAATTCTAAAAACCAAGTATATTATTTGCAAATATATTGATATGCATATGGCAGAATATATAGGAAGCATGGAATAATGAAAGAGGCTGAAATAGGTTAAATGTGGCAAACCAAGCAAAAGTTGAATGACAGAAACTAAAACACAAACACATGGTATGCACATGATGCCAACATATAATTTAATAAAATTCCATTCACATATATGGTCTTGAAAGACAAATTATTGGAATTTCACCAAAGAAAGAATAGCCAAAGGAAAAAGGAATCATTTATTATAACATTTTATGCACAAATTGCAAAATTGCACAATCCAAACATAACTATGTAAATGACCTATTATCAAAGAACCCAAAGGACTCATTTTTTACAGCATGCATACAGGATGTTGAGTTAACTAAGAGGAACTAAATACGTGATAATTAATATAAGAGGTTAAATTATCAATAAAAATGACAAATGGATCAAAACAAAACCTAAATCTCAAACATATGGCAACCATTTCGGGTCCATATAACTCATCGAAAGCTAAAATATAAAACTATTATTTTAAATTTCTCATATCAAATATCAAAATCTCAAACACATGGCATGCATTTTTGTGTCATTACATGACAATTGAAAACAACAACGGCTGGTAGGAGTACTTGAATCCAAGCTACATCAACGTAAAAAAATTGCACATGTTAAGAATTTATAAATATATATTAAAAAGAAAGGTACATATGAATGTTTTTTTTTAACCAAACTATTTTTTGGTGCCAACTAATTTTTTTTTTTGTAAAGTAATATGACTGTATTGCAAGAACAAACCGCAAACACAAGTTTCAAAAGGTTCAATGTAACTTCAGTTGGACACAGATACCAAATTATAAAAACCAAGCATATTATTTGCAGATATATTGACATGCATATGGCGTAATATATAGGAAGCATGAAATAATGAAAGAGACAAAAATTAAAGGTGACAAACAAAGCAACAAGAGAATGACAAAGAACCAAAACACAAACACATGGCATGCAAATGTTGTCAACATATAATTTAATAAAAATCGTTCACATATATAGTCTCGAAAGACAAGTTCTTGGAATTTCCCCAAAGAAAAAATAGGCATAGCATAAAGGAATCGTTTACTGGAACCTTTTATGGACAAATTTCAAAATAACACAATCCAAACATAACTATGTAAATGTCCTATTATGGAAGATCCCAATGGACTCAATTTTTAAAGCAAGAATGAAGGATGTTGAGTTAAAAAAGAGGGACTAAATACGTGATAATTAATATAAGAGGTTACAATATCAACAAAAATTGATAAATGGATCAAAACAGGACCTAAATCTAAAAAATATGGCCACAATTTCGGGTCCATATAACTGACCAAAAGCTAACATTATAAAACCATTATTTTAAATTTCTCATATCAGAAATCAAAATTCATAAAAACACATGGCATGCATTTTGGTGTCCTTACATGTCAAAGGAAAACAATATATGCGATGGTTATTCTACATGACTGATTTATGAGAACCCACTCTAAAAGTCCTAATTTATATGTATGTATTGAGATTTAGGATTGGAAAAAACCTTAAAAATGACCTATTTAAACAGGAAGCTGGGGATCATTCTTTTGACAAAAAATGAAATGGATGCATCAGGGATGGATTTCGAATCACCATACCAATACGGAGAACTTTCCTTTTGGTTGAGTAGCGGATGACCCTAAGTTGCAGCCGAACACCGCGGAGAAGATAGAGGAAGGATGGTTGATTTTGGATGCTGGGTATAGGGGAAAGGCACAAGGACGAATGATTTCGGATGCTGGGTATGGGGAAAGGTGTAGGATATAAGCATCCAATGTTGCCATTAAAAAATAGTCTTTACTCTTTTTTTAATAAAAAAACAGCAGTCTTTATTAGACTCATTTAACACCAACCACAAAGCCATCAACTGCCGAACATGGTAACCAATTAGAATGTATATCTTAAATGAAGAGGAATAGGAAAGGGCAACAAACGGTAACAAATACAAATGAATAAATTAGGTAGTTAAAAAAGAATTCAAATAGTTATAGTTATAAATTTAATTTAAAATAGCTGAATTGATTTTATAGAGTTTAATAAATAAATTTTATTTCAAAAAAAATTCAAAATAAAAAACTTATTAAAATTTTTTAAATATAACTTATATTTTATAAAAATAATTTAAGAAAATTAATACTAATACAAAATAATTAGATAATAACTCATAACATTATTATAACACTTGTACATAATTATGGTCTTTAAGATTAATTTTTTGAGAAATTAAATTTCTATTTCAGTTCTAGAATATATTTATTTAAAATTATATATCTTTGAGATAGCTTGTAAGATAACAAATCTTAGTTTAATTAAGATAAATACATTATCATATTTTTAAGGCATGCCATATATCCTATGTTTCCAACTAATTTGTTGAAGTAGGCATTGAATAAAAAAAATACAATCCAAAAAAGGAGTGGTTTATACACTTGCAAAAATATAAAATTTTACGAAATTTAATCTATTGTTGAAATTAAAACCCTTATTATAAAGATGTATTGAAAACATAATTAAATAAAAGACAATAACAATTGTAACGTTCCATCAGGATAAATTCATTTAACAACTTATTATACATACAATAAACATTGCTTATTTAACTTTTATTTATTAAAATATTTAAAGATTTCATATACAACTTTTTTAATAAAAAGGCATTTAAATAATAAACTATGATAACTTTTACATTTCTTATTATTTAAGAATGACAAAACTATGAATACAATCCCAACCAAAAAGCATAGAAGTTAAGGAGAATTATATAAATCATTGCATAATAATAAGATAAACATCATTAAAACTATATAATCAAACTACGAATCACATCCCATTGCACAACTTATATTTCAAAGGTCCAAATATGACAACTGAGAAATTCAGTCAAAATAAAATAACAATCACATAAAGACGATTAACAATACAATATCATCCTTTAACAAAAGTTCAAAATTCAAAGGTCCCCTCTCATACATAGATTCAAATTGACATCCAAAAAGATAACATTAAGATAAGGATAATTGAAACTACATAATCAAATCCCAAGATGTAACTTCAAGTCCATTGGTCCACCAAAGACCAATTCAAAATGATTATAAAAAAGATTAACAAAAGTACATTGTCAACATCCAAAATCCCAAAATACAAACCATGATAAGTTGAATCACTTAAATTCCAAATTTAAACTAAGCCTAACAGTTTCAGACTTCAATCTTTTTCTATCTTCACTGCCTTAAGCTTGGTGGAAGACAAATCATCATTTGGAAGACCAACTCCTTCATTAGAAGACCTCTTGGCAGGACAGCAAATAGGAGGAGTATTGCCCATCTCAGATTGAACACACATTTCACTATCACAAAACTGGGACATCAAATCCTATTTTAATGAATAAATATGAAAACATTAACAACATGTATTAAACAATGTAATTGAAACCATAAAAGAGGTATGGATACGAAAGGAAAAGAAAACAATGATATGGGACAAATATACCTTAGCAATGCCGAGTCAACATCCGGAAGTTCGTGCTAACAATAACATCACTAACGGACAATCCGGTAGTAAAAACACCCTAAGAACAAATGTAGACAATAGCTAATTTATTGAACTGCATATAAAGATTTTTTAAAGTAATAAAGTAGCATGAAATACGTTAAAACCTCTTTTGGAGAGCATGCAGATTCAGTATCCTTGAATTGTTTTATAACAGAAGCATCAGTACAAACTCTTTTCACTCGGAAAGAAGGTTCAAATTGAGAAGATGAGGTAGACTTAACCTCAACCTTAAACAGAAAGGACTTTTCAATCTAATTATCAAAATCAGGGGGGTAACTAAGCTCCTGTCCAAACTTAAATATTTGAAATCAAATAAATAATTCAGTAACAGGATCTATATATAATGAAGTTCAATATAAAAAAATCACAATTGAGAGAAAAAAATACACAATTTAAATGGGTTACCTTTTGAAACTGCTCAACCATCTCAGAACATGATTTATTAAGCAGCAAACAGGCATCCCGGTCAAACACCACAAAGGTTGCACTGTCAGTATCATCTATAACCCTTAGCTTGATCCTATAACTAAATAAGCAATAAAACATAAGTAATAAGTATTCAAACTTTATCATTGAATTGGATAGTGAATTTGTGCCAAAAATAACATGTGAACAATGTAGGAAAAGATATTACCGTGGAACTACATTAATCACATGACAATAGCAGCTATCGCAGTAATACATCCCAGAATCAGGGGTAACTGCCTTATTGCATTTGCAAGCAGTGTACCACCAATCTGCACCCTTGATAATGTGTTTAATAGTAGCTAACAGGATGCAAAACCCATCCTAAATTAGGAGTAAAGAAAAAAAAATGTCAGAATCATTAACCATGCCAAACTTAGGATGAAGATTAATGGTTCATAAATAAAACAATACTCAAACCTCTTTACAATCTTTTAACTGCTCTATTGACTTTCTAGGTGTAACCCTCAAAAAATCATCCTCTAGAGAATATATTGGAGTATCAGACAGATGGGATAAACTTTGAGAAACAACATCATTCAGTTGTGGTAACCTTCATAGAAATATGCAAATACATTAATTAAAAACAGTAATAAACCAAGGGAAAATGAGTTTAAGAATTTCATACACTACTATTTAATAAAAGGAAAGTGTAGAACTGTATTAAAAAGTGACTTACTTCTTCTTGAAGTCAGAAACTTCAGGGATATCAGGGTTGAACAGGATCCTAGTTCCAAACATAACATTCTGGAGCACATTTTTGCCTATACACAAACGAATTTTATATTTAAGACACCAACCATAATTAAGGAGAAAACAACATAAGTACATTTGAAATGTACAAATAAAGAAAGAGACAAAAAACTTACCCTTAAAAGTCTTGATTTTGGCAAATTGAATAACCAATACAGGTTGGCTCATATCACCCGAAGCAATGAAAGAAGTTAGCTCATCAACATAACTTCCAAAAAGGGCACATTCAATCTTAATACTGTTTATTAAAGAAACATAAAAACATTGTGAATAAATAGATCATACAGCATTTCAATAATGAAATAAAAAATCCATACTTATAACAAAAGGACATGAATCAATACATCAATACACAAATATATTAGATACAAAAGCAATTACCTCTCAAAGATCCAAATTCTATTACAATCATTTTCGTCTTCTTACCATCTTTATCATACTCTCTCTCAGGCAACAAAGCTTAACAATCCAATGACATCTAAAGCAACAATGACAGCAAAAATAAGATGTTAAAGGAACAACATACATTAAAATAAATAAAGTAAAAAAGGATTTTTAGAAGTACCAACTAAATATGCAGGTTCTCCATCAGGTTGCAAAATTTCTTCAAACGGTATTAAACTCAAACCATGTAAAGGAATTATTTCTGATTGAGAAGGCCTCACAGTAGTTCTAATTTGAAAGTTCAACCGAAACTCATGTTTCGTAGTGCGAAAAAACCCAGAATTTTCACCCACACCAAAATAAGCCAATATGTATACCTGACCCTCAGACAACAGGGGTTTGAATTTGTAAACCAAGGTTTTCCTCACAGACGCATGTATTTTACAACCCTATAAAACATTAACAGCAAGAAAATTCAAGATTCCATGATATTGGATGAACAATAAAAAAGAAAATTAATTTCCAAATTGGACAGTCTATAACAAAAACTTACAAACTCGTCCATGAAGACCATCTCGATAGAGTTTAGAGCTCGAGGGTTATTGAAGCTCGGTAAATACCACAGACGAATAACTCGTACCTTCACCCTCCATGTTTCTCTCTCAGGTGTTATTTTTAACAGAGGGTCAATAGGAGGAGACATTGCAGACAGGTGAAATACCAAAATGAAATATTACAAAAGGAGGCAAATAGAAGAACACAGGTTTAACTACAGAGAACTCAGAATTCAAAAGAACTAAAAATGAGCATGAACGAAATGAAGCCATCACAATATATATATGCATAAAAAAACCTAGGGTTTTTCTTGTGAAGAAATCAAAACTAAAGATCGTGTACCAAATCAATCAATTGCAAGGCTCGAGACCGAGAAATTAACAACATCAATAATATACACAGCAAAAAAAATCACTTACTCTGCTAAGAAATGGAGAATCGATGCTGGCAGATTGGCTGAATGAGGAAGCATGCGTATCGGAAGAAAGAATACTTACATAAGTGGTGGAGACGAAGAGATTTTGCAGAGAGAGTAAGGGAAACCTCGCATGCATGTTTATGGTTTCTTGAATCAGCAGGCTAGCATTAGGATAGGTAGGTAAATGAATGCTGAAGTAGATTGGAGAAGAGGACTTCGGCCAACGGATGCAATGATTTCCCGTAGGCATTGGTGCCTTTTCAAAAAGACAATATAATTATACCTATTAAAATATATTGTTGATAACAGTTGGCATCCACCGAACAACATCAATTTAAAAATAAGAAAGTCTTTGTTTCTATTGGTCAGAAAGGAAGAAGTGAAATTACGAAACTGCCATGAACTTAGGCGGGAAAATTTTTCATGACAGCGTGACACGTGTCCATAGAAAGGTTCTGCTTTATAATATGTATAGATTCATCTCTTGGGCACAGGACGAAGCATCATTTTTTAGGTCAAACTGATATATCCAAATGTAATAATATTTAATTTATATTTATATTTTTGGGGAATAGGTTCTTTTTATTTTTATTTTTTAATTATTTTTGGAAGGGACTGAGGAGAGTTCGTATTCAAAGGAAAATGCTCTAATATTTGCTATAATACAATATTACCATTGAGTCTCATCATTTAGCCTTTGAATTTTCATTTTTTTAAGGTTATGTTTGAAATTAATTAAAAATAAAATAAAATAAATTTGATTTAAAATTCAGCAAAAGTTGAAGGGCCAAATGCTATCTTAGATTTTTATTCCTCTAATCTGCAATTTATGTTTTAAAATATAAGAGATAATGTTAACCGAAATAATGTTTATACAAACCTTATAATGTTTAGAAAATATGGTAAGGAAAATTATAATTGATACTTACCTTTTTTTAACCTATTGTAGCCAAGCAATTAAGGGGTACACTTCTGTTTACATAGGAGAAGAATTCAAATACTAGTAAGTAAGATTGTTAAAATATGTTAAACTTGTTAGGTCAGTCAGTTTATTTGTATAAATTATGCGAGTTGAGTTTTAAAATTAATGAAACATAAAAACGCGAGTAATTTTAGATTGACTCGTTTAACCTATGAGTTAAACGAGCTAACACGCGGGGCTCTTGTTTAATTTTTTTTTTTGAAGTTTCAATTTGTTTATACAAAAAATAATTTAATTTAAAAATTTAAAATTTAATTAAACACTATTTTCTCAAATAAAAGTACAAAATATATGTATTGTACAAGCTAATAGTGACACAACTCACACACAAACACATTTGTCAAACTCCATAAGTTTATATTATTTATTTGTTTGAATTCTCTTGTAACTCTTTAAATAAGATTAAAGTATTCAATACTATGTCATATAATGTAACATTTGATTTAAGATTATTAAATTTAAATTTTTTATTAAATTTAAATTTAAATTTATTTCAAAGTTTACCAATAAAAAAAAAAAAGTTTCGCAGGTCAGCCCGTTTAGACTTGCAAATTGATAAACGACGAGTCGGACTGACTAATATATAACCGTTTAAATGCGAGCAATTTTGACTAACCAATTTAACAACCCACTAGTAAGTCTATATATATATATATATATTTTTTTTTGAATACATCTTGCCATTATTTTAAATACCTAACGTTATCAGATAGAGTGGTTATCTTTATCCTTAACTTCTTCGCATGATAATTATCTAATTACTTAATGATATTTTCTTAAGAGTTAGGAAACTTGCCAAGAATAGGAGATGTAATTTACATCAAATCAAGATAATGTTAATACCACATAAATATTATATATTTTGTGAAATAAGATATCTAACAGATAACTCCCGACGCTGGTACATCTTTGTTCTGCCGTTTTGACTTGATATAGTAATTACTTAAAACTTTTTTTGATATAGTAATTCAAAGAAAATTAAATTATTCAAGTTGAATAAATAAATATAAGGTTATTGATAAGAACGTAACTATCACAGAATCACAGAACCAATGTAGAGGACAATTTGTCTCTCTGGCCAAGGGATCTCTCGATTCTTTATTCAATTTTTTTTTTATGCTTCCCACTTCATCAACTACAGGTTGCAATAAGCTGCAGGAAGTAATTCCGTTGTCAGCTCAACTAACAATTCAACTAACTAACTCTGTAACAGCTCGTTGGCTAACTTCCTAACTGTAAAATGAGTTTGTCATTTCACTTATTCATACTAATTTTGCTGTGTATTTTATCAATTATGAATCATTTGAAGAATAAGTAAATATTTAATTTGTTTGAATTAATCTCCTCAACTTATTATATTTTAACTTTACAAGTTTAATTTGAGAAGTGCGTGAATGGATAAATAAAAGAGATTGCCAATAAACTCGGTCCACTTTTTTTCTTCTTTTCCAAATATGATATATCTTAAAAAAATTCATTGTTCCTTTAAAAAAAAAAAAATTCATTGTTATAACCTATCATTTATGATTTAATAAAATACAATTTATCTGATGAGATTCAATCCAAATCTTCTTAAATAATAGGGGCAACCAACAAGTAGTGGAAAGTGAGTTGCACTTCTAAAGTAAGGACTCAAGTTTGATTTTTGAAGCTAGCTGGGAAACCAAAAAAATAATAATAGGGACAGCTTAAAGATAATGCTTTGACACAGCTTCTATCAATCAGTTGGTTCTATATTAATTCTATGAGAAGATAGAGAAAAAAAGAAAAGAGCACACAGGTTCAATGATGCGAAGTGTTGGGTTCGATTAGAACGAGAATATTCCATTAGCCAATATTGATATGGCTACTCAACAAGGGTTCGTCTTCGTCCAGACTCAGAATCAGAATGCTTCATGTTCACTTGATTCTTCAAGCGTGGGGGACTTCTTTTCGTATTTCTCAGTGCTTAATATCAAAACAAAACATTCTGCTGCAGATGCTGAAACTGCAGAAGAACTGGTTTGTTATTTTTGTTCTTTTCGGTTTTCTTCCTCTTATCTTTTCTTGTTTACTGGCTCGTTGAATTTTTTTTTCTTTTCAATATTCAATCAATCTCCTTCTTAGTTCGCGCATCCTTCAGTCACGTACATTCCTGTACGCTTTCAAGCTATCCATAAACCATTACCATTGCAATATGAATGGATTTATTTACTTTCTTTTTTCTTCAGCGTTGCCATGCATATTATCTTTTACTCTATCTTAATTTCTTTCCAGCTCCGAGCAAGATTGGAAAAGTTTGTCAACAGTCCACCACCCATAGGATTGAAACTCACAAAGACATCTTATCTTCAGAAATCAATAGAGGAGAAACTGAATGAGAAGACCAAGAAGCTCAAGGCTGAGAATTTTTCGATGTGTTCCCTCAGGATAGGGTCATTCATGGTAATACGATAGTTTAAATATTGAATGCAGATATATAGAGGATCATCTTTTAAATATTGAATGGAGATATATAGAAGATCATCTCCTAAATATTGAATGGAGATATACGAGTAAAAATACCATAAGATCATCTTGATAGAACATAATAGAAACATTTCTTGAGAAGACCATCTTCTTGAGAAGATCATCTTGATAGAACATTATATTCGTTTATTGAGTAAAAATATCATTTGCAGGTTGTGGCTATACATGAAGGAGACTTGGTGGCCAAGTGTTACTATGCTACGCGAAAACTGGTGTGGGAGATATTAGAAAATTGTGTGAAGAACAAGATTGAAATACAATGGCAGAACATTGTGGCAATGCGAGCTATTATTAAGGAAAACAGGCCTGGAATTCTCGAAATTGAGGTATTTTGTTTGCTTCTTTAAATTTGAAAGGAAAAAATGGTCCTCTAATTTCATAAAATTTCCTTAGGTATAAGTGAAACCTAAATATGGAAAAAGGAGGGGGGGAGAAGAAATGTTCATTATTCAATTTATCATTTCACATAAAAAAAAATAATCCAAAATTAATTAATTTTAGAAAATATCAAAATGACATCTTTCGAAATTCTCAATATTATTAAGTTGAAATATTTTGAAGGAGAAAACAATGTTAAAAGAGATAATAGAGAGTTGAAAGAAACCTAAAAATACATCAACTCAATCAACCTTGTTAGGAGCGCAAATTGGCCGATTAAGGAACCTAGAGAGTGATTGATTATTATTTTGAGGTATTTGAAGTTGAATATAATTAGGATTAGGTAAAATTTGATAACTCAACTCAACTCATATTTTCTATTTCGAGTTGAGTCAAATTCTTTAAATTTTAGTCTCGAGTGTACCCAAAGAACATTCTTATAATTATTAAATTCATAAAAGTATTTTTATAGTATTATCTAAATATTATTAGTGAATATATATTTATATATATATATTAATATAAGAGTTTATTAATAAAAAAATTTGAAAATATATCATAAATAGTTTTTTAATTTAGTCATCTATTTTTTATTTAATTATTATTTAACTTTTCCTTTGGTTTCCTCCCCTCCCTATCTTTTCCTTTGACTATATTTCCTTTTCATCTCAAATCTCAAATATTGATGTTTATCAAATTATATTTCCCCGCAGCTAGACAAGGCACCGGCGTTCTTTCGCGAGGCTGCTCTAATGCCACTAAAGCAGACAAGGTGGAATTTGTCAAAAGACTTCACTGGAGGTCAAGCCTCAAAATACCGGTGTGTATCTGTTTTGATTCTAAATTTTATTCTTATTTTTTCATTTTATTTTGAGTGAGAAAGGTTATCACTTGCTAACAAATTGATATGATTAATTCAGCTTAGCATGAAATGCTTTCGACAAACTATAAATGTATTAAATTTGGCCAAGAGGCTTAACTCAAATTTAAAAACTACGATTTCGGGATTGAATCTAGGTCGCTTTCTTTTCTTAAACAAATGGTAATGCATTAAACTTTGTGCTTATATAACCAAATATGCCGAGAATTTGGCTGTCACAGTAGTGTATATATCATTTCTCATTTCATTCTTTCTATTTTCTTGTTGGTAACTACTTCTACTCAGGAGGCACTACCTTCAATTCCCACCTGGAGTTCTTGACAAACACTACGAGAAGCTCATCCAGTACGACAAGCGATTGATGCAGTTGAGCCAACGACCTTTTCCTAGTTTGCACTCTCCTTATTTTGATCCACAATTATATCAAGGGACGACAGACTTTTCTTTTGGTCAAGCTCTACATAGGTCGAAAACCAACCCAGCTAGTCAACAACAACAGCAACCTATTCTTGTACTACCTGTGGGTTCAACTCAAGTTCAGCAATTTGGCAATACAATGCCATGGTCTCTTATGGGCATTTACAATTCAACTTCACCAGCTTCGGGTAATAATCATTTCCATTCTTTCTTAATTTGTGTGCTCATCACAACACTTCAGGCATGTTCAAAATAAAACATCATGATACCCATCTTCGCTTTTATTGTTTCATGCCTTGCCTGATTTTGTCATTGACATTTGCTCTCATCCTAATTAAGCAATCAACAATCAAAGGCTTCAAGCAGAAGAGCTGACCTTTTGGGGTCAAAGACTTGATGGTTGTGAAATTTCTTTGGCAAGGGATCCTACGTCATGCGCAACAGATGAACAACTACATGGACCTGGGTCGAATTATGAAGAATTGAGTGACATTGAGAAAATACTGCTAGCAGAAGACTGTGACCCAGAAACTTTCTGGGGGGAAAGACAAATGGCGAACGTTTATGCTGGTCTATTAGTGGAAGAGAATCCTTGGCTTAATGCCGGCGTAAACTCATGGGATGCACTTACTAATGGGTTGGAGGAACAGTATTCTGCAATTAATTCCAATGCTAACCACATGCATGAGGACCTTTCTGATTATCAAGGTGGATTGTTCTACCCACAACAGTCCCATTACATCCCCCCTCTTCAAGTTTTCAATGTAAATTCGGAGATCCATGTACCTGGCACATTGCATCCACCTACCACTCCAAAATAGTCAACAAGAGGGAATAACAACCACGATTACTATGGTTGACACTGAAAGTTCATCAGTTAGCGCTTCCTTTCATTTTAAGTGTTGTTCCTTAGACAATAAAATTTATGGCAAGCGGTTTTTAGTTTGGGTTTATTAGATTTTTTACGTAGGCTGCGTTTTGGTCGTCATACATTAATTATGGTATTCATTTTGTTTCTGGGTGAATTCAGTCTCAATGTTTATTTAGGATTATATTTCTTATGGTTATGATTAGAAGAAATAAATTGAATTCCTATTACATTTTTGTAAACATAAAAGTTTGAAATATTGAAAAGTAAAAAAAAATTATAAAATGTGTAAATAGTTAAAACTATTGATAATATTTTGTTGACTTGTTAAAATTAATTGCTTTATTTATCTAGCGTTTAATTATATTTTCAAATAAGAGAACTGAAAATATAATTAATTCTATATTATTCTTAGAAAATTGCAACAGACATAAGATAGATATATATATATATATATATATATATATATGTATGTATGTATGTGTGGGTGTGTGTGATATTTAATTTTTTTGGTATATCAAATTGTCGTTACCACCGCTTAATTTAACCTATGACCTTCTTTCCAAATTCCCACTCAATTCCCAAGCACTTGGTTTATGTCCAAGTTTCAAGATAGAACTTAGAAGGTAAAGATTGGTTAATGTTGAAATGCGGTAAAGATAAAATTTAAAATGCAATTTTCTCCACACCCCCTATTCCTTGTGTAGAATTCGTGGCGTTGAGAAGAACGTGAAAAATAAAATAAAAAAATTTCAATCCTCTCAACATGATTTTTTTTTAGTTTATAGTTTTTATTAGTGGATTATGGTTTATGATTAATTAAGATTTTTAGTGCTTAATTAAAAGGTTAGAGTTTACATTTTATTAATCAATTAATTAAATATTAATTATAAATAATCACACTCTTCACACTGTAATTTGATGCAATTAATTAAACCTTAACTTAAAACTTAAATCCTAATCTCTTAATTAACATTAACCATTAATTAATCATTAATCCTAACCTCTTCATTAACATTAACCTTTAATTAACCCTAACCTCTTAATTAATAATAAATTGTTAAATACATAATTAACTCTAAATCATAATTACGAGTTAATCTAAACCCTAAACTATAATTAATCCTAAACCCTTAATTAACCATAACTCTTAATTAACTTAATTAAAATCCTAACATCTTAATTAAACACTAAAAACTTTAATTAATCATAAACCCTAAACCATTATTTAACCCCAAACCCTAATTCATTAATTAAAACCATAAACTAAAAAATAACTTCTTGTTCTCAATGTTAAAATTTAAAAAGAAATGTTGAGACTTTCCAAACTGGGGGGAGGGAAGGATACATTGTAGTACATAATTATTTAAGTGGGGTAAAATAAAAAAAAAATAGCTATTTTCGTATAAGCAGTCTAGAATTCGCAAGCTATGCACAAGTATTGATTGTATATTTCTTTATCAAAATATGATACTATCATGTTTCTTAATTAAAGAATAGGATCCAAATCTATAATTTGAACACAATCTCATGTACCTTCTATTAGAGTTATATATATGTAAATGGAACTTTAATAACAAGAATCATGGTCGCCTGAGTAACAGGGTATTTGGAAGTTATTCTGACAGCGCAAGCCAATTATAATCAAGCTTTAGAGATTGATATTCAATTGTATATATTATTACCGGGAAAATACCAATAGGCAGCCAAATCACATGCTTCCTTGTACAATATGATTTAAATTTTGTTGGATTTCTCTATTTTTCCGCTTCCAATTCTTTTCTGGCTTTGTCATGCAAGAGCAAGACATACTGACAGCAACATGTACCTCAGTCTATAGCTTCCTGACATCACCATGGTCTATGGCTATATTATAGTGTTTTGGTGTGATGTTTTATTATGAGAGTTGGTTTTGCAGAGATTAGTCCAGCATCAGCCAAGACAGTATCCAACCTCAGAGGAGCTGAGTATTGGGAAGATCAAGTTAAAAGCTTTTGATCTGGCTGGGGGGTCACCAGATTGCTTGAAGAGTCTGAAAAGATTACTATGCCAAGGTCTCTCTCTCTCTCTATTTTCCCTCAACAAACATTTGTGCCACATTCGCAAGTGTGCCCAAGAGAGAGACTATGAAAACATATGATTGGATGATGCTTGGCTTTCTCTATATATACTAAGATTAAGCCTTGCTCTCCAATGTAATGTATTTTTGGTCTACATGCTAATATGTGTTGCTCATGTAGTGATTGCAGATATAAGGCTACACTTTCAATCTGTGAACTTGTAGTTCTAAGTTTAACTGTTAGCTAAGAAAAAGTTTTTTTCCTTTGCTCAGTACTGGAATTGACAGTATAATGATTAAGTAACTAAGTTGTTAAAAAATATTCTTTTTTGTTGCAGATTGTTCTAATATATTGTGAGACTAATATCTAATTAAATTATATGACTATAGTTAAATTAAAGGATTCATGCTTTCATAATCCCAGCTAAACATTCATTGTTTATCTGATTCATGGGAGGCAAAAATCATACATGGTAGTTTGCTGATAGCACCTTTACACTTTAGGGTCTGCTAATATAGTTTCTTATCAGACATTTCTGCTTCTGCAGCAATTTTTCTTATGGAGTATCTGATTAAACATAATACTCTATATTTAAATCAAAGGAGACATGAGCCTTCATAAATTATAATCCCTGCTAAACATTTCACTTTATCTGATTCATGGGAGGCAGACATCCTTGTTGGGAGTTGATAAATTTCATCTATTTCAATATTATTGTTCTTGAATCCTTAGATGCGGAAAATTTCTGGATATTTTTTAGCTGTCACTGGTTTTCAAGTTACAGAACCTTTTTTAGAGGTTTTTATCTTTACTTCGCAGAAGGAAAGGAAAGGAAAGGTGGATTTTCCTCAATTTGGCCACCTGCTTTCAGTATTTATTAACCAACTCATTAAGAAGAAATGAAAATAAAGTCATCTAGGAACGCTTGCCCAGCCAACAGATTATTGACTAGAAGCAGCCCCGCCCCCCCTCTCTCTCTCTCCCCTTCCTCCATATTTTGTGCTGGGAACTATTTTTTCCACGTTTTCTGTATCTTAAATTTACCTTCATGCAATGCTTTGAAAATCCCAGGTTAAGGAGAAAACCGTAGCAGCGAGGAGGAATGAAGTTAAGACCATTGTATTCCCTTCAGCTAACAGGAGGGATTTTGATGAGCTAGCGCCTAATGTGAAAGAAGGTCTTGATGTTCATTTTGTTGATGATTACATGGAAATATTTAATTTGGCTTTCGGTGATGAGCAGTCTCATAACATGGAGGAGTAAGTCACTCATGCCCTCAATGATCTTGGGATGAAACTCTATTCCTTGTTGAGCTGGGGAACCCAGCATGATTTTTGTACTCTATGATTCAATGCCAATGGTTTTGGGATTTTTTATTCATATCTTGGGCACAAGACGAAGCATCATTTTTTAGGTCAAACTGATATATCCAATTGTAATAATATTTAATTTATATTTATATTTTAGGGAATAGATTTTTTTAAAATTATTTTTGGAAGGGACCGAGGAGAGTTCGTATTCAAAGGAAAATGCTCTAATATTTGCTATAATACAATATTACCATTGAGTCTCATCATTTAGCCTTTGAATTTTTTCTTTATGGTTGTGTTTGAAATTAATTAAAAATTAAATTAAATTAAATTGATTTGATTAATTAATTAAAAATTAATTTAATTTAATTTAAATTGATTTGATTAATTAATTAAAAATTTGTACTTCTAACAAAAAATTATATATTTTTTAAATAAATAAGAAGGTAACTCCTAAACTAGTAAACCCTACCCCTTTTCCCAAAAATAAAAATTCAGTGAAGAGTTGAAAGAGGGATTCTTAAGTATTTTTAGAGTACTACACCACTTAGGGCAGAGCTAGAACATTTTTATAGAGGAGCCAAGTGAACTACATTATTTGGCTTAGTGAGTTATTAACAGGAAGGGGGCCAAGTTAAACATATTTAAAAAAAATAAAAAATTTACAAGTAAAATTAAAATTTTTGGAGGGTCATGGCCTCCCTTTGTCATCAAAAGGAGCCGCCATTGACAACACTATACTAAAAATGTAACATGTGGCACCATATTACTATATATGTTGTTGAATTAAATTTAAAATATTTTATAATAAAATTAAAATCAAATATGACAATTAAAGGCTGATGAGAGTAGTAATCTCATACTAGAATTTTTCTCGTTGAAAAGCCAAATGTTATCTTAGGTTTTTGTCTCCAAAATAATGCCTGCACAAACCCTAAAATCCTTAGAAAATATAGTGGCGAAAATTATAATCGGGTAGTTATTTTTTGTGAATCTATTATAGTCAAATCATTGAGGGATAGATTCTTCTTTCCATTAGAGAAGAGTTTCAATACTAATAAGTAATAAATCATTATTTTAAACACCTAATGTTATCATATAGAGAGGTTATCTCCACCTTTAACTCCCCCACTTGATAATTATCTAATTAATTATTGATATCTTTTTAAGTCTTAAAAAACTCGACAGGAATAAGACATATAATCTAGATGAAATTAAGATAATGTTGATACTAAATAAATGTTATATATTTAATTAAATAATATCTAACAGATAACTCCCAACGCTGGTGTACATCTTTGTTATGTCGTTTTACTATTGGGCCTCTCTTTTTAATTTATGTAGTTTTATTTTGACACAAGGATTCCGAAAATTGCAGTCTCTCTTTCTAAGCAATAAATTTATTTATGCATGAACAATATATATAAACACATTAATTTTATGATTTAGAACTTTATATTTTTCACATAATTTATAAGAAAGAGCGTACCGTTCTCCGTAAATATGAATGAAGAAACAACCTTTTGAAAAAGTAGAAGAATGTTGATTTCTCTCTCTTGACCCCTTCTTTTATAATACAATATTGATGAAATTAGTATATTTCTATTATAGGTAAAGTAAGGATCACATTCTTAATTTATAGAGCATGATAAGGTGTATCCATTATACACATTTATTCGTAAAATATACATATTCTAAATAATCATATCTTTTACTCTTCAATGGGTATCTATTTGAATAGATATAATTATTCAAATAGATATGACTATTTAATAGTCATTTTCTTTCATTACTCAATAAATATTTATTTGACTAGATGTGACTTATTCAAATAGATATAATTATCCAAAATAAAGATGACTCTTCAAATAAATTAACCAATAAGATTTAATCATTTCAATAATTATTAAACCATCAATTATCAAATAAAACATTATATCTGATAAAACATAATATAAATAATATATGGGACACAAATTCTTACATTCTCCCACTTGTCCCTTATGACAATACTTTTATGGTTTAATAAAAGAACATAATGTACACATAAATATAATGTTAAATTCTCATTACATTGGCTATAATATAAAGTGGCCAACAGAAAGTGGGAAATCCATAACACTTTCTCTTTTAAATTTCTTTTACAAAAAAAAAATTCTTTAAACCTTCAATCATAGTATCATAAACAATGCGGTGGACATTCATTAATAACCAATAATAATCTTAAAATAGAAAAACATGAGTTCTTAAATCAAATGTTCTGATACCACATGTAAGTAATAAATTTATTTATGCATGAACAATACACATAAACACATTAATTCCATGATTTAGAACTTCATGTTTTTCACATAATTTGTAAGAAAGAGTATACTTTTCTTTATAGATGTGAATGAAAAAACAACCTCTTGAAGAAGTAGAAGAATGTTGATTTCTCCCTTTTGACCATTTCCTTTATAGTACAATATTGATGAAACTAGTGTATTTTTATTATAGGCAGAGTAATGATCACATCCTTAATTTATAGAGCATGATAAGGTGTATCCAACCGACACATTTATTCATAAAAGATACATATTATAAATAATCATGTCATTTACTCTTCAATTGGTATCTATTTGAATAGATATAACTATTCAAATAGATATGATTATTTAATAGTCATATTCTTTTATTACTGAGTAAATATTTATTTGACTAAATGCGACTTATTCAAATAGATATGACTATTCAAAATAAAGATGGCTCTTTAAATAAATTAACCAATAAAATTTAATTATTTTAATAATTATTAAATTATCAATTATCAGATAAAATATTATATCTAATTAAACATAATATAAATAAGATATGAGACACAAATTCTTACATATCTTTGCTTGCTGTTACCAATTCCTTTTCAGAGTCGTACTCCCCACCGCGACAACAGCGGGAGTAGAAAAACATGTAGTTTTCAGTTTCATCCTTGTTTTTTCCTCTTATCAAACCCAAGGGCTATTTGGGGCCGTGAGCTACTCAATGTGGGTTTCAAGTTTCCCATCCTTCTGCCTAACCTCTTCTGGTTTATTTTATTTTATTTTTGAGTTAATGAGTGAAAGATTGAACTTTGAATGGAGGAAATGTAATAATTAATTAATTTTTTTATATATATATAGTAATTCAAAGAAATTTAAATTATTCAAGTTGAATAAATAAATATAGGGCTATTGATAAGAACTATCTTATCGAAGAACTATCACAGTATCACAGAACCAATGTAGAGGACAACTTGTTTCTCTGGCCAAGGGATCTCTTGATTCTTCTTTCATTTATCTGTTTTCATGCTTTACACTTCATCAACTATAGGTTGCAATAAGCTGCAGGAAGTAATTCCGTTATCAGCTCAACTAACAATTCAACTAACTAACTCAATAACACCTCATTGGCTAACTTCCTAATTGTAAGACAGCTATGAAAGGTGTTTATCATTTCAGTTATTCATGTCATTCTAATTTTGTTATGTATTTTACCAATTATGAATCATTTGAAGAGAATATTTAATATGTTTGAGGTATTTCTAATTTTTATTTATTTATTTACGGAATTTTCAATAGGTCGATATTATATCACAATAGGATTTTTGTTTCTTGCTTTCATCTATCTTCATCATCCCAATGTTATCACCATTTTGAGGCACTATGTGCCAATAATAGATTCCCAGTGGAGCAAAATTCTTTCAAATATTTGAAAAATCAAGAGAGAAAATAGTAAGTAATTAAATCATTAAATCACATAACTGATTAGTAGTTTTATGATGAGTTTGCTATTGATTGAACAAAATGTCATCACTCTTCCACTAATTATGGCTTATTTGTTTTGGATTTCTCACGAACCTAAATAGACGTTTGACAAGAAGGGGGGGGGGGGGGGAAGTGCTTTCTATAATAGTGCACTGAAAAGCATGCGTTTCCGTTTGCCTGCCGATAATTTAAAACAAAGACACCATTACTCATTATCTGAAGTTCATCTTAAGCTAAGCCAAGTGTGAAGAAAAAAATGCAAGTGCTACTGTTACTGTATTGTGTCATTGATCCGATTCCAATTCCAGTGACAAAGAATAGAAAGTGACTGCTTGACTTTGAGGACGGCTGATGAGTGCAGATTTGAGATTTTGTGACGTAACAGGTAGGTAGGAAATCTTAGTCCACACAGCACACCCACGCGCATCTTCATTTTGACTTCGAATCCCCATCTTCGTTATTATCTTATTCTTGTGTTAGTGTTATACTCTCCGTGACAACACAAAGAGGTGCAACTGGATAGAATATATATGATCACAGAACAAGACGTGAAGTGGGACATTCCATTTCATCGGCACTTTATTAATATAAACCTTGGAGTGGGTTGCTGTGAGTGTGATGAACGGGAAAGTGACACTAGTTGGTCCATTTATGGAAGGAAATGGAATACATAAATGCTTCTAGCTTTATTACCGATATATTTAACATAATTAGCTGCATTTTCTAAATTAATTAATAGTAAGCTCTGCCTAAGATCATAGGTATCCAGTTTTACTCCTAAATTAATAGGATCTCACTATTATAGACTATATAGGGTTATAATGAGATGAGGAATCAAATCTCATTTTCATGTCTCCTTCCGTCTCTTCAATTAAATACTAATAATTCAATAAAAATAACTGATAATTAAGAGAGAATTTATTATCAATTAATAGAAATGATTTTTTTATTTATTAGTATTTAATTGGAATGACAAAAAATGAGAGAATAAAAAAGGACTCGAAGATTTAAATCCTTAATATGATGAAAATTAATAGTAATATGTGTTATTTACTATTCTATCTAGATTGAAATTTCGAGCCAATATGTGTTTGCAGTTGAATTTATGCTAATGTCTATAAGTTATAGGTTTGGACTATAGTGAACTACTAACTATGAAGTGATTTAAATTTGCAGTTGCCTTTGTTTGCTACAAGTAATGATTGGGGACAGTGACGGCTATATATATATGGTGTAATGTTTGAATTGAAGACACAAACCGACTTCACATTTGAAGCTACGAAAAGGCACTAAAGAATGAGGATGCACTCCCCCATTGGAGAGTGGAGAGTGGAGACCCACCACGGTAGGTGACAGTCACTCCAACAGGATTTCAATGCATGAACCTTCATTGTTAGAGAGTAAAAGACATCTGTACCAAAAAAAGAGAGTAAAAGACAATCATACATGCAGAGTCTAGAGCACACGCACGAACAGAATAGAATATTAGTGTAGTCTGAATAGAATCCATGTGTGAGATTGTTTTGGTAGATTTCCTGCTGAGAAAACAAAAAAAGCCATCCACGTGATAGGTGAGTGATCCTATTATGTAATGATGTAATCTGAAACTGAGAAGCAATAGCATTTTAGGAAATCATAATCTCGTTTAAGAAATGGTGTGTTTTGTAAATGATAGAGATTAACATCCTTCGTGGATCCCCACCATGATTTCATAGATTTCTTTATATAAGTGAAACCCATGTGACTTTTCATGTAGAAAATCCAATGCCACTCTCTCAAATTGTCACTGTCATATCTAAAATCCTCCCACATATTGTGATCTTATGCTGCTAAGGAGAAAGAGATAGAGAGTAAGAGGTTGGGACCATGTTGAATTGGGTAATATTTTATTGTTCATTACAAGCCAAAGATTTCATCTCATCAGAACCATTTTAGCATCAAAGTTTGTGATTACTCTTTTAGAAAGATAAAGCTTTGGGCATGTGCTTATATATTCTTAAGTTTGATTTCTTTATGATTTCATTTCCCTATCCATGAAAGAAGAGGAAGGTATAAGGATATGAGAGTAGCAATTTCGTCTCTTCGTGCTTTTCTCCTTTTGCGACAATGTAGGCGCCTAATAGTAACTATCATCGTCACTTTATTTTGATGGTAAGAGCTTTATTAGCGGCCAACCAATGTAATTTATCCACAGCCACAGGATACCCACTAAAGCAAGGATGAAAAGTAAATGAACTAATTGAAGTATTGAATAAAAGATGGATGGGTCCGGGAAGGAATTGTTTTATTATAAGCCTAAGCAGATTGTGAATTTGAGAGGGTAGTGAGTGATAGAAGGGAGAAACTGATATAGAGATTCAGGAGCTGTTGGAATACAGATATAGTTTTCTTTGAATACAAGATGTCTGAACATGTATGATTTTTCCAAAATTGCAACGGATTATGAACAAAATAATCAATCCCAACTAATGTACTTTTATTCACCAACTCTTCTCTTTTTCTTTAAATTTTCTCTCATTTTATATATTCTCTCCTCAAACTCTTATTCTGACTGCCTCAGTTACCGTCTCTAACTAACAGTTACTTGACTGCTTTGGAAATTAACCTATATTTAGTTTCAATGTAAGAAAGCGTGTCATTGCATAAAAAGAGTAACCAATAATAGGCACAGCTTAATGATATTGCTGTAACACTGTGCTTCTATCAATCATTTGGTTCTATTCTATGAGAAGAAAGAGAAAAAAAAGAGCACACAGGTTCAATGGCGTAGAGTGTTGGGTTCGATGAGAACGAGAAATTCCCTTAGCCAATAATGATATGGCTACTCAACAAGGGTTCGTCTTCGTCCAGACTCAGAATCAGAATGCTTCGTGTTCCCATGATTCTTCAAGCGTGGAGGATTTCTTTTTGTATTTCTCAGTGCTTAATATCAAAACGGAACATTATGCTGCCGATGCTCAAACTGCAGAAGAACTGGTTAGTTATTTTTGTTATTTTCAATTTTCTTCCCCTTGTCTTTTCTTGTTTACTAGCTAGCTCGTTGAATTTTTTATTTTCAATATTCAATCAATCTCCTTCTTAGTTAGCGCATCCTTCAGTTACGTATATTCCTTTACGCTTTCAAGCTATCCATAAACCATTACCATTGTAATACGAATGGATTTATTTACTTGTTTTTATTTTCAGCGTTGCTATGCATTTATCTTTTACTCTCTCTATCCCCTCTCTGAGCTCTCTCTTTCTTTCCAGCTCCGGGCCAGATTGGAAAAGGTTTTCAACAGCCCACCACCCATCGGATTGAAACTCACAAAGACATCTTATCTTCTTAAATCAATAGAGGAGAAACTGAATGAGAAGAGCCAGAGGCTCAAGGCTGAGAATTTTCCGATGTATTCCCTCAGGATAGGGTCATTCATGGTAATACAATAGTTCAAATATTGAATACAGATATATAGAAGATCTTCTTTTAAATATTGAATGGTGATATACGAGTAAAAATACCATAAGATCATCTTGATAGAACATGATAGAAACATTTCTTGAGAAAACCGTCTTCTTGAAAAGATTTTGTTAGAATATTTTCTTGAGAAGACCGTCTTGATAGAACATCATATTCGTTTATTGAGTAAAAATATCATTTGCAGATTGCGGGTATACATGAAGGAGACTTGGTGGCCAAGTGTTACTATGCTAAGCGAAAACTGGTGTGGGAGATATTAGAAAATTGTGTGAAGAACAAGATTGAAATACAATGGCAGAACATTTTGGCAATGCGAGCTATTGTTAAGGAAAACAGACCTGGAATTCTAGAAATTGAGGTATTTTTTTCTTGTTTGAATTTGATAGGGGAAAAAAAATTGTCCTCTAATTTCATAATTTTTCGTTAGGTATAACCGTATAAGTGAAACCTAAATAGAGGAAAAAAAAAACAGAAATGTTCATTATTAAATTTATCATTTTACATTAAAAATATATATTATCCAAAACATTAATCTTAACAAATATATCAAAATAACATCTTTCAAAATTCTCAATATTTTTAAGTTGAAATATTTTGAAGGAGAAAACAATGTGAATAGCGAGTTGAAAGAAACCTAAAAATTAACTTAATCAACTTTGTTGGAGTGCGAATTGGCCAATTAAAGAACCTCCGAAGTAATTAAGTGTTATTTTAATGAATTTTAAAAAGAATATATAATTGAGATTGAGTCAAATTTGATAACTCAACTCAGCTTAACTCTTATTTTCTACCTTAGTTTGGGTCAAATTCTTTAAATATTTTAGTCTTAACCTAAAGAACATTCTTAAGTTTTAAATTCCTAAAAGTACTTTTATAATACTATCTAAATATTATTAGTGAATATATATTAATATAATAGTTTATTAATAAAAAAATTTGAAAATATATTTTATTTATTTATTTATTTTTATTTAGCCATCTATTTTTTTATTTAATTATTATTTAACTTTTCCTTTCTCTTTGGTTTCCTCCCCTCCTCTCTTTTCCTTCGACTGTATTTCCTCCTATTTCCTTTTCATGTCAAATCTCAAATATTGATGTTTATCAAATTATATTTCCCCGCAGCTAGACAAGGCACCGGCGTTCTTTCGCGAGGCTGTTCTAACGCCACTAAAGCATTCAAAGTGGAATTTGTCAGAAGACTTCACTGGAGGCCAAGCTTCAAAATACCGGTGTGTATTGGTTTTGATTCTAAATTTTATTCTTATTTTTTCTTCTTTTCTTTTTTTTGAGTGAGAAAGGTTATCACTTGCTAACAAATTGATATGATTAATTCAGCTTAGCATGAAATACTTTCGACAAACTATAAATGCATTAAATTTGGCCAAGAGGCTTAACTCAAATTTAAAAACTCCGATTTCGGGATTGAATCTAGGTCCTTTTTTTTCATAAAAAAAAAAAAATGTAAAGCATTAAACTTTGTGTTTGTACAACAACATATGCCGAGAATTTGGCTGTCCCGGCCAGTAGTGTATATATCATTTCTCATTTCATTCTTTTTCTTTCTCTTTTATTGCTGGTAACTATTTCTACTCAGGAGGCACTACCTTCAATTCCCCCCTGGAGTTCTTGACAAACACTACGAAAAGCTCATCCAGTACGATAAGCAATTGATGCAGTTGAGCCAACGACCTTTTCCTAGTTTGCACTCTCCTTATTTTGATTCACAATTATATCAATGGACGACAGACTTTTCTTTTGGTCAACATCTACATGGGTCGAAAACCACCCCAGCTAGTCAACAACAACAACAACCTATTCTTGTACTACCTGTGGGTTCAGCTCAAGTTCAGCAATTTGGCAATACAATGCCATGGTCTCTAATTGGCATTTACGATTCAACGTTACCAACTTCTGGTAATAATTATTTCCATTCTTTCCTAATTTGTGTGCTCATCACAACACTTCAGACATGGGTAAAATAAAAGATCATGATGCCCATCTTCGTTTTTATTGTTCCATGCCTTGCCAGATTTTGTCATAGACAGTTGCTCTCCTCCCAATGAAGCAATTAACAATCAAAGGCTTCAACAAGAAGATCTGACCATTTCATTCTCCTCATTGGCAACGGATCCTTTGTCATGCGCAATAGATGAACAACTACATGGACCTGGGTCGAATCATGAAGAATTGAGTGACATTGATGAAATATTGCAAGCAGACGATTGTGACCCAAAAACTTTATGGGAGGAAAGACATACGGCGAACGTGTATGCTGGTCCATCAACGGAAGAGGATCATGGGCTTAATACCGATGTAAACTCATGGGATGCACTTACTAATGGGTTTGAGGAACAGTATTATGCAATTAATTCCAATGTTAACCACATGCATGGGGACCTTTCTGATTATCAAGGTGGATTGTTCTACCCACAACAATCCAATTGCATCCCCCCTCTTCAATTTCCAATGTAAATTCGGAGATCCATGTACCTGACGCATTGCATCCACCTACTAATAACCACGACTACCATGGGTCACACTTTTAAGTTCTTCAGTTAGCTCTTCCTTTCATTTTAGGTGTTGTTCAGTAGACAGCAAATTTTATGGCAAGCGGATTTTAGTTTATGGGTTTATTACATTTTTCACTTAAACTGCGTTTTGGTCGTCATGCATGAATTATGGTATTCATTTTGTTTCTGGATCTGGATTAATTCAATCACAATGTTTGTTTAGGATTATATTTCCTATGGTTATGATTAGATGAAATAAATTGAATTCTTTTTAATTTTTTGTAAATATTAAAGTTAAAGATATTGAAAAGTAAAAATAAAATTATTCTAAAATGTGTAAATAGTTAAAACTATTGATAATATTATGTTGAGTTGTTAGAATTAATTGCTTTATTTATCATGCTTTAATTATATTTTCTAATAAGAGAACTGAAAGTATAATTAATTCTATTTTATTCTTAGAAAAGTGCAATAGACATAAGATATTTATATTTGATATTTTTTTGGTATATCAAAATGTTGTTACCACCGCCTTAACCTATGACCTTCTTCCCAAATTCCCACTCACTTCCCAAGCACTTTGTTTATGTCCAAGTTTCAAGATAAAACTTAAAAAGGTAGAGATTGGTTAATGTTGAAATGCGGTAAAGATAAAACTTACAAGGCAAGATTCACTAATATTGGAAAAGTGCATATCATCCACTTATTCAAGCGCGCTGAATCGGATTTCGATGCTTTCTTTTCTTCTGTAGGAATATGATAGTGTCATGAAAGAAAAATATATAAAATTTTCTCCACACTCACTATTCCTTGTTAGAATTCGCAAGCTCTGCACATGTATTCATTGTATATTTCTTTATCAAAATATGATACTATCATGTTCCTTAAGTAAAGAATAGAATCCACATCTATAATTTGAAAACAATCTCATGTAACTTCGTATATGTAAATGAAACTTAAAGAACAAGAACCATGGTCGCCTGCATAACAGGGTATTGGGAAGTTATTCCGACTCCGCAAGCCAATTATAATCAAGCTTTTGAGATTCATATTCAATTGTGTATATTATTACCGGGAAAATAGCAATAGGCACCCAAATCTCATGCTTCCTTGTACAATCTGATTTAGCCCTTGATGAGGAATAACAGCAACTGAAGGTCAGCTGACTTCACCTTAGATGCTGAAAATGCCCAAGCATACCCATTTCAGCACTAAATATGCGATATGACACCCTTGTCCGGGAATTTGATTGATTTAAGCATCATCCTCATCTTTATCCAAAGAAGCTGATAGATAGCTCAAGATGAAACCGTCTAGATCTCCCTCAAGGACACAGTCGGGATCTGAAACCTCATAGTTGGTTCTAAGATCTTTCACCATTTGGTAAGGCTGCATCATAGATAAAAATAGTTTATGTAATGCTCAGATCATCAAAACCTGCCAGGAAAAGAGGGGAAATATACAATTTTAAACCGTACATGGAGCACATAACTACGTATCTGACTGCCCCAAGTTATGTCAGTGAGAGATTGTGTATGATGTGCATTCAACTGAGCCTGGCGTGCCATCTCCAGTTGGTCTAATCGAGACTGAAGCACAGCCATTGCTGAAGCCTTATTCTGATGCTGTGATCTGTTTTCAAATCATAATCAAACTCGACATTTAAGAATACAGTCAAAGCATGAACCCCCTCACCCCCTTTCATACAAGTATGCACACATATTTCATACCTTCCGTTCTGACAAGTAGCAGTAATTCCTGTAGGAATATGAACTATTCTTACAGCACTCTCAGTTGTATTAACATGCTGGCCACCAGCACCCCCAGCACGAAATCGTTCAATTCGAAGATCTGATTCATTAATTTGTACACGGGAAGATCCATCACCAAGGATTGGAGTCACTGCTACAGCAGCAAATGATGTATGCCGGCGCTTATTACTGTCAAAAGGTGATATGCGCACCAGCCTGTGCACTCCTACTTCTGCTTTGGCATATCCAAATGCAAATTCACCATCTACTTTGATTGTAGCTCGCTAAAAAAACAAATTGATTTAAATTCAGAAACTAGCAGTTCCCTACAATAGAAAATATAATCTATGGGAATGAGTACCGCAGGCCCAAACTAAGTTAAACTAGAGGCCCCAAATGGAAACCAAATACTCATGATAATCTTGCTTAAAACATAAATGCAAGTTAAGTTGGTACTTGAAAATCAGAAACCATAGTCACATAATAAAAGGGAGGTAGCCATGGTCATGAATCCAAGCAAGCAAGAGCTATGTTTAAAATTGTTTTAAATAGAATTCATGGAAGATGGTAAGAAGGAGAACCTTGATTCCTGCAATCTCACCAGGCATTTCATCCATTACAGTTACTTTATATCCACGTCGCTGGGCCCATGATTTATACATCTGCATGATCATTGCAGCCCAGTCCATGCTCTCAGTGCCCCCAGCCCCAGCCTGAACCTACATTAAATAATAAAACAAGCAGCTTGAATAGGCACACAAATACATAACTACAGTTCATGGTCACTTTGCTACTGATGCTGGGAAAAAGAAAAGAAAAGAAAGGAAGCTCGCAATATATTCTCGTGCAACATGCCAACATCATGTTCTTCGACCCCAGATAGAAGACTTGGGCATATATAAGGATACTTTTCAAGAAAAATACCAGTGCAATAATAGCAACTTATGGAGATCTACGACAACAACCTCAATGTAGCAAGAACAAGGATCCTGCTCCCCAGCAAGCAATGCCTCTAGCTCTTTCTGTTTTGCATTTCTTCTCATGTTAAGCAATGCTTTCAATGATTCCTGAAAAGGATGTGAGTCTCTGCATGAATATAAATTGGCATATACAATACAAGTAAGACAGGATCTACGTCACACTTCTTCAAACCTTGTAAGAGAAGATACTATAATAAAAAATGCATTTGACATTTACAACAAGGATGCCTGTTTCCTCTAACTTATATCTTCCTCATAATAACCCTCTCTAACATTTCAATATAATGTTAAATAATCCAATCCTACTTAAATTTTCTTACTTATGACAATAAATTACTATGTCCTCATCACTAAAATGGGCTTGATATTTCAGTTGTATTATTCTCCACATTGTATGCCAAGTGTCAAATGTGAATATGAGTTAGATTACTAAAGTGATAAAACAGATGAATACATGCCTAGGAGATGAAGTGAGTGCCCACCGATTCCAAATCTGCATCATCCTCTTCGCGAGCAAGCTTTATCATGTCAATATGCTCAAGTAACTCTTGCTCCAATGCATTTACCTCTTTCATTTTTCCCAGGAGCGAACCATGCTCTCGGCTTATTTTACCTGCATGCACAGGATCATCCCAAAGGTCTGGCTTGTTCAGCTGGGCTGATAACATATCCAACCTAACCTTCAATTTCGTCCACTGCCACAACCACAACATAAGAATATGTTACTTTTTAGAGGCTGTATTATATGCAATCCAATACCAACATTTGATCAAATTCTCTGAAACAGAAAATAAAAGTTGGAAGAATGATCTAATCTGAGTGAGCTGAGAAGTGAGAACCACTAAACAAAGACAAAAAAAAATGTTTAAGAGCTAACTGAAGTAAGTTATCCTGAGTATGCAGAAGTGAAATACAGAATTTTGGGATTAAATTTGAAGCTTTACCTGTAACCGCCGTTTGATCAAATGAATAGATTGAGCCACCGCAGCGGCATGACTCTTCCAATCGCTCTCGTTCTCGTCCAGAATGGTCCAATTATTGGCTAGAATTCCCTGGACCGTGAGCCCATCAGAAGTTGACTGGTCAGCGGCCGCGGCTTGAGAACCCCAGAAGCGAACCCGTGTAGGAAAGACAAGAGCTTGGTGACACTCACAAGAGTAACTGCCACTTGCAAGCGAATTTGAACCAAACCAAGGACTATGATTCCTTACAAAGCTATTTAATGGAGAACTCAGAGTAGTAGCGTGGGGTAGGGAATGTGAGAAATGGCGATGCCTTGATGCAAACCAAAACCAGCTTGATGAAGCTAGAATGTGATGCGACTCGGACGAGTTTCCCACAAGTTTGTGTAGAAACAAGGACAACCCAGAAGAGAAAAGGACCGAAATCTGTGGGTTTTGGGAACTAATGTTGGACCTCCTAAGCGATCTTCGTAGGAAATTGGACATACTCACGTCTCGTGACCCAAAACTGTATGGAAAATAATGCAAAGAAAGAAGGAATGATTCTATGAGAAAAGAAAGTTGGCTTTCTGGGGGTTTTACAAGACAACTCCAAGTTCACTCTCCTCAGCCTCCGGGTTTGTTTAGTGAGTTCCCTCAGTTTCTTCAGTTGGTACCAATTACCAATGATGAATTGAAGATTGAAGACGAAGATGCTTATTGCTTATCCAGCAGCAATTACCATTGTTATAGACCTGTCATAGGCCCGGCCCGCCTGTGGCCTAATAAAGTATTTAGGCCAACTACCATATGTATATCAGCCTAAAATAGCCAGATTTACTTGGCCCAATATAGAACCGGGCCAATTCGGTCCAACCGGATGATTTTCGGGCTGGTATGATAACTTTTTTAAGAGGCTTTTGACAATCTCAAAATTTGCCCGTTTAATAACTCTGATTAGTGATGATCTATGGGCCTAAATACGAACGTTTCAAGCAACCCAGTGGATCGATCGATCCATCAAATCAAACCATTCCAAAGCTTTTCTTTCCTCCACCATGGATACAGTATTATTATAATCTATATGATCACCGAGTCATTTGCCAAAATTTTATTCATGTCAATCACTAAATAAAGTTCAACTTTAAGCACCAAAAAAAAAGTTCAACTTTAAAGTGCTAGCACATGGTTCAAAGTTATCACCGGTGACTTTATTTTTTAATATATATATGGGGCCGGAACCAAGTATCGACCTGCGGCTTTCAACTTGCAGAACAAAAGTGCCAATCTATTGCCATCTGTGTCTATTGAAGCCATTTGTTACATCCAAAGAAAAAAAGGTGTATTGCCATTTGAAAAAAAAAAGTAATTCTTATGAAAACTCTAAAGAGTAATCAATCCGAGCAATGTCTCTTGGGAGTTGAGAGTGGGGTGGCATTGTTAATTATGAGAATAATAAAAATTTATGTATTATGGCTGATTTATGG
The DNA here is from genome assembly GCA_023212625.1 of Styphnolobium japonicum. NCBI lineage: Eukaryota > Viridiplantae > Streptophyta > Magnoliopsida > Fabales > Fabaceae > Styphnolobium > Styphnolobium japonicum. Next base: position 5,646,314 of record JALBWW010000002.1, on the reverse strand, counting down.
GAGCAAAATGAAACCAAACCAAGGTTACATCTTAGAACCTAATCACTTTGTTTATACTTTAAATGTCGAACACTAGAATATCTTAGAACCTAATCACTTTGTTTATACTTTAAATGTCGAACACTAGAATCGTAAATAATTGTGACCCACATAAACAAGGTAGCTGAAAACTCTTGTGGTCTGTAGTTTATGAGGCTTCGAGTGGTTTCCAATCTTAGCATCCTGAACAGCTAAAGCAACCAATAATAAAATGAATGCCGGCACCACTTTGATGGCTTTACTATTTTAACCTACTCGGTTTTATCAAATGCAAATTGAGTTGGTGCGCGGTCCCCTTTTCTGTTTGGCTTATTTGTTTCTTTCTTTCAGTGAATTGTTAGGGAGTTAGTGGGTGTCAATGTCATTCATTGATCATTAGAGCGTCCCTCCTAGTATTCAAACTATTGTACGCTCAACAGGGATGACCCACCACCAACTCTACGGATCATCTTCCCAAACCACCCAACATAAGAAAATTCTCTCTCCCCAACACCAAATTCCCCCTCTCCCTCTTTTTCTTTTTCTTTTTCTTTTTTTTCCATAGCTGGTAATTTTCAATTAGTATTATCTTATCCATGTCTTATCTGACCCCCTCTAACGCTTCAGAGCCAAAGATCCATGACTGGCTTTTCTTATTGATTTCTTCTAACTTTTGCAAGGTTCTAAACCCTTCAACAGCAATTTAACTGGACCTCATCAACAAAACTAGAAATACGTCCGTCTATCTCAGAATTTTGAATTGACACCTTTCGCGGTGCATAAAAATATTACCTCCACAAAATAAAGATATGATTGCATCTAGCTCGCTAGAATGTTATTTTTATTACTATGCTAATTATTTTAAAGATAAACATTTTATATATCTCATTATTATATATTCGTTTTGGAAAACAAATATTGACCACTGAAATTGAAGGTGTTGGACATCCCAAAAAGAAAATAGAAAAAAAATAAAATGAAGGTGTTCAAAACATATTTCCCAAAGAATAATACTGCATGTTGGGCATTTTTAGCCTCGTTTACAATAATAATAATAATAAAAAGAATAATACTACATGAATAATTATTTATACGAAACTTCTCAAACCTTATTTTTTTTCAAACACTAGATGTATATTTTTTTAAAAAAATTAAGTATGTAAAGTTGTCCAACTATATGTGAATTTGTATAAAAATGATTAATATGATATTGTATAGATATAAAAATGTTGTATAGACTAAAGAAGTGAAAATATATTTTTTATTTTTTGAAAATTGCATTTTTTGTTTGATCATATTTTTAAGCAGTATATTGCACTGATAATATCTTTATCCTATTAGAAAATATCAAATTAAATATGAAATAAAACAATATAAAATAATAAGTGTTTATGAAATGCTTTTATACAACAACTTGTGAAAGTTAAAAATAACTTAAGTGGTTGTTATTTTTATAATAATTTTTAACAAAATTAATTTTAAGAAATTAATACAATTCATAACATATCCTTTAAATATACGATATTTTTATGTTAGACCGCGCTTATGATAATAAAATTTATTAAATAAATGTTATTTAAATAAATACTTATATAAGTTATTTATTCCAACACATCTTTTATTTATTCTTTTTATCTTTTTTTGAATGAATTTTGATATAGGAAGACACAATAAATAAAAAAATAGAATATTCGAATCTAACCTTATAAAGCCAAATAAACATTTTTAAAATGTTATTTACAAGTTAATTTTACATTACATTATTATTATTATTATTATTATTATTATTATTATTATTATTATTATTATTATTATTATTTCTGCATATGTGATGGTTGATTGTTTCACAGACTTATACAAAAATTCATCTTAATATTTGTATAAAAATATTAAAAGTAATATAAAAAGAACTTCATTCGCAACAAAACCTAAGCAGCGAGGGGGCTTTGAGTTTGATAAACATTAACATTGCTTGTGTCAACGTTCTCTCCTCTTATCTGAAGAGAGATTCTCATCATTATCTTCAACTATAACTACAAATTATTCATGATAAATATTAAAGAATTTAATATGATCGTTAAAATCCAATTTTCACATATAAAGATAGATTCTTATATGAACTTGGTATAAGAATATTTTCTTATATTATAGTATTCAATAAATGTCATATAAATTATGTTAGTCATTATTATTTTAAATTTCAAATATTTCATTACATTTTTAAAAATTCTTATGGCACTGATTATATACTAATTATTTTTTACTGAGTGTATCTATGTATATTATCCCCACCTGCATGCACTGTGATATGATGATATTATCATAAATATAAAATACATTAAGAATGTGTTTAGAATTTTAAAAAATAAAATTTGATTTAATTTATAAATTAAATTTTATATTTTGAATGTTAAAAAATAAAATTTGATTTGATTATAAAATTATTTTAATATAAATTATATGTATTTAAAAATTATTTAAATTTGAATGAATTTAAGTTGATTTAATTTGATTTTAAATTTAATTATTTTACTCTTATTAATATTTTAATTTTTTTTGTTAACATAAAAATATCATTCATAATCATATAAAGTTAAAAATGTAAAATAATAAAATTAAATTATTTTTTAATAAATCATAAACATAAAAATTAATTTTTAAATCAGTTCAAATATAATTTTTTGTAATAACTTTTAAAAATAAATTTTAATTTTTAAATCAAATTAATTTAATTATTAATTGATTATAAATACAATGTAAGACTTCTGCTTACGTGTCCAATGCAATACAGACAGAGTCGCAGTATTTACCAACGAGAGAAGGCCACAGCATATCAATGACAACAGTTGGAAGCGTGTCAGTCCACGATTAGTTAAAGTCTGCCAACTGGCATCCACCTAAGACTCAGCCACGTCAATTTCCAATTATACCCAGTACATACAATGAATAACCAAGTAAGTTAAAAGAGTATATAGAAACCGAGAGCTCAGTCGAGGTCCAAGGTGGTGTATCTCTTGCTCACTCTGTGCCGATAGCCGAATTAGTCATGGCGCTTAGGGTGCAACACCCTAATCTTCACTCTGTCATTCTCATTCTTCTTTCGCTATTGGCGATCGCTTCTGCCAAGGTCTTCTTTGAGGAACGTTTCCATGGTATGCACCGTTCATTTCTTTTTCTATTATTTGATTTCAGTAGATCGCCAGGTGGAATTTCATATCTTTCTGCATTTGCGGCAGATTAAGGGTTTTGTGCATTGAATTTGGTATGATTTGTTTAGGATCAAGACATGTTATGTGTTTGTGCGTCGATCTGATGCCTTTTTTTTTTTTTAATATTTGAGTGTACATTTAAGTTCGTGTGGAAATGCCATGCTTTAGAGTAGATCTGCGAACATGTACACGTTCTGCTTCTTATTTCTAATATGTTCTTCTTTTATGTGTCTAACCCCATGTTTTCTTCCTACTGCGGAAGTGTTTACATCTTTTTTGAGCCGTAATTGCTCTGGTGTGGTTCTGAGAAGTGGTTCTAATGGTTTAAACTTTAAACGGTATCCCCAACACCCACTCCTCAAAGAAATTGGAGCCTGGGTTTTTGTGTTGGCACTTTTTTGGTTACATTTTATGTTTGTTGATCATTGACTACTGATTAGTCAGGAGTTAAAATCAACCGTATGCTTTTTTCCAATCACTGAAGCTGAAGCGTGTCTTCTCTCTGAGGACGTTTATTACTTTGGAGTGGGAAATTATGACATTGCCTAGTAGTGGTACATAACATGGTTGTGTGGAACAAGTGATAGTAGGTTTTTATTCCAAAATGGGAGTCTCTGACGTGTCTAAGGAGTGGAATTTACTTCTTAAATATTTGCCTTTACCTGTCATTCTGTCTATCTTGTGGTACATTGTCTATAAATTACTGTAAGGGCTGGACTTTTTTTATTTCATGGTTTCTCTGTATCTTTTTCTCTTGAATTACCATTTTCCCTTTTTGTAACTCTTATTTGCTTCTGTGCATTGGGGTGAATGCTAAAGATGGATGGGAAAATCGATGGGTTAAATCTGATTGGAAGAAAGATGAGAACGTAGCTGGGGAGTGGAACTACACCTCTGGTAAATGGAATGGAGACCCTGATGACAAAGGTAAATTAAATTATCAATGTAGAACAACAATCATGCATTATGCGTGGTAGTGTTTACTTTTTCTTAAAGATTGATATTAAATTGAAGTTTTTAACATAGATTTGCTTGAATCTTTAATGTCTCCTCAGGTATACAAACAAGTGAAGACTACAGATTCTATGCTATTTCTGCTGAGTTCCCTGAATTCAGCAATAAGGATAAGACACTCGTCTTCCAATTTTCTGTCAAGCATGAACAGAAGCTTGACTGTGGTGGCGGTTACATGAAGTTACTTAGCGGGGAAGTTGATCAGAAGAAATTTGGTGGGGATACTCCTTACAGGTGATTATAGATCCCCTTTTGTTTCATGGCTTCTCTTCTTTCACTATGGATGCCTTAGACATGTTAACACGGCTGATTGTTTTACATTTGTTCTGTTGCAGTATCATGTTTGGGCCAGATATCTGTGGTTACAGTACCAAGAAAGTACATGCTATTTTGACCTACAATGGGACAAACAACTTGATAAAGAAGGATGTTCCTTGTGAGACTGACCAACTAACTCATGTGTACACATTTGTCCTCCGTCCGGATGCAACCTACAGCATCCTGATTGATAATGTGGAGAAGCAATCTGGTAGTCTTTATACTGATTGGGATCTTCTCCCTCCAAAGCAAATCAAGGATCCTGATGCCAAAAAAGTACTTTTTCACCAACTTGATTACTGTTTTATTTTAATTGCCAGATTGGTTTTGGGTATTGATAATTCGTAACCTTAATATACTTGCAGCCAGAAGACTGGGATGACAAAGAGTATATTCCTGATCCTGAGGACAAGAAGCCAGAGGTAATACATCCTTTCCCAAAAAAGCCTCTCATATTGTATGAAGTTTGCAAGTGTACTATATACTGACATCCTGAATTTGTAGGGTTATGATGACATCCCAAAAGAGATCCCAGATCCTGATGCCAAGAAGGTATTCATGTCTTTGTTTTTTCCCATTGTTATGTGTCTCACATTTTAATGTAGTTACTGATAAGATTAACTGATGCTTTAGCCCGAAGACTGGGATGATGAGGAAGATGGTGAATGGACGTCACCTACCATTGCCAACCCTGAGTACAATGGCCCATGGAAGCCAAAGGTTTGTGGAAATTGTAATCTATGGCATGTGTTTGGGGATGGGTTTGTTTGCTAACTTAGTATGCTCCATTTCTGCAGAAAATTAAGAACCCCAACTTCAAAGGAAAGTGGAAGGCACCACTGATTGACAACCCAGGTTTATTTTCGTCCTTATTTGACAGTTGTATTAGTTATATAAATTCGGTTATGTTATAAGATACATAGCCAATTAAAGTATAGTTCATCCCTTGAATTAATGGGGACTGTCTGTAACGTTTGAAAATTATATTTTATCAGACTTCAAGGACGACCCTGACCTTTATGTTTTCCCCAACTTGAAGTACGTGGGCATTGAATTGTGGCAGGTAAAGTTTTCCTTATGTTTCTTCATTACATTTAGTTGATCTTTTAGCAGCCAAACTCTGACAAGCAAGCTGCTTTATTTGTCAGGTAAAATCTGGTACCTTGTTTGACAATGTCTTGATTACTGATGATCCTGAATATGCTAAGCAACTGGTTGAAGAAACATGGGGCAAGCAAAAGGACGTAAGTAGTTTTTTATTCACTTAATCCTTTGGTCTAAGGTGGTAATCATTGTTGAATGATATCTTCAATGAAAATATATTCTTGCAGGGTGAGAAGGCAGCATTTGATGAGGCCGAGAAGAAGAGAGAAGAGGAGGTACTGTCTTGTCCTTAACCTGTTTCTTGTTTTTTTCCATATACTCTTCTGAAATTTTGATATTGTATCAATGAAATTGATCTTACGATAATTTTGTTAATTCTGTTTGGAAGAATATAAACTGTTCTTACACCTATATTTTGAACTCTTTACCAGGAATCGAAGGATGATCCAGTTGACTCTGATGTAAGTAGAGCTGATTTCAGAAATTTCGGTCTAGCATCAATTATACTGGTTCTAATGAAGTTAACCTGCTTTTCAGGCCGAGGAAGATGCTGATGAAGCTGGAGATGACTCTGATGCTGAATCAAAGCTAGAAGATGGCGAAGACGGTGCTGAAACCAAGGAAGAGGATGCACATGTAGGTTTTTCACCCACTTAATCTTACTTGCATGAAGTTTGACAACTATCTATTTAATAATTATCTTATGCGTTGTGTTTGCAGGATGAGCTCTAAGAAGTTAGCAAAGTGACCCGACGGAGTGTGCGAAGTGATGTTCCGGAGATAGGGTATAAGTGCGCCATAATTTTCTCCCCTTTCTAGATATCTTTAGTCGGTAGCCTCGTAGGATTTTTCTCTAGGCTCCTAGCCAAGCAAACCGTTGAATCGGCAAGCGGAAACTGTTTTAAGATTTTGCTTCAGTCCCATATGACTAGAACAGAGGAAAAATGTCTCGCTTAAATTAATATTTTTATGCTTTGGACAATTGAGCTGCCAATTATGCCAAGATGCCTCAAAATTTGATTAATTGCTAAAGGATTTTCTTTGTAACTTGGCCAACCTTTGAAAATCAAATATCGGGAAGAATTTGCTGAAAAGAGGTAAAGACCTAATGCTAGTTTAGTAACTTAAAACAGTATTACGCGGAATTTTGTCAAGTAACATGGCCGAGTGTTAACTTGAGATTTCTATTTAAATGAACCTTATTTATGAACAAAATTAACTTTGTTCATAAATAAATCACTCAAATAATTAATGAGTCATTTTTCATATATAAAATCAGTCACTCAGACTTCATACTAAATCTTCCATTGATAATCATTATTATGCATAAAATAGCTAGTTGTCTTCATAAAACAATATTAAACTACTTTTGTGTTTAAAGAGTGTCAATGTTGCATATGGAGCATTCATTTATAAAAGAGTTTAATTTTAATTCACTGTTAAGTTTTTTTACACTATTACTCAATTATGTATTGTCAACTCATTAAAAGAGTTTAACTATTATAACAACTACTTCATATATCTAACACTTTTAATGATGTATTAGTACATGATTTAATAACAGTGTAAAAAGTTTTTTTACACTGATAGTGAATTAAAATTAAATCCTCCATAAAATTATACAACTATGTATATATATTTTAAAAATATTAATGACTGAGTTTTAAATTCAATTAACATAACACTCGTGAGATGGGAAGTGAGTTAGGATCGAGACATTACAAAGTAGAGATGGGAAAATAGAGATTTCGATATAATCATCTTCCAAAAAAATTCGGATCGAACATAATCAAAAGCATAAATTAAAATGCACAAACCAAATGTTTGACAAAGATAGTAGGATTAGAGTTGAATGCTCATGAAATTGCAAAGCACACAAATTCTAAGTATACATCCATGGGGGCATTGGATCCTTTCCTTTCTGTTTATCCAAGAAAAGTCGATGATTAACTCTGCAAGGCATTCTCAAATCTCAATCCTTAATCCTCAAATCTTTCCCTAACTATTATTATAAATAAATCCACCACTTTAGGCTTTAACATTAACTATTTCGCATGAGATTCCCAAGAACTAACTACGTTTCAGTAGGAACGACACAAACCAAGTGACACATAACATAAGCGACAAAAAGAAACTATTAAAAGAACAAAATTAGAACAGATTATTTATTATTATATGTCTCCAACACCTGCAGTTGGTTTTGGCTTCTTCACTATCAAAACAGGGCACTTCACGTTCTGTGCGCAGTAATTGCTCACACTTCCAAGGAAAGCCCTGCAATTCAAGTCCCCAAAAGCAATTTACTATACTACTAATGTACCCAAAAGAATTACTATACTAATTAGAGAGAGAGAGAGAGTGAGAAACAACAACAACAAGAGCACAATTTATTGGACTCACCTCTTGATGAGACCATAGCCGTGGCTTCCCATGACTAGAACGTCGGCAGCCAACTTGTCAGCCATCTCACAGATCACGTCCCTCGGGTCGCCATTCTCCACCCTCGTCTCCACCTTAACCTATTCATGACTCGTAACATTCACAAATCACAGCTTCACAAAGGGCAACAGTAAGAGAAGGATATGTATGATAATTACAGTAATTCATGAAGGGCATATACGTCATGACAAATGTACGTACACCATATCATCAAATACGACAAATAAAGTAACGTACGCGTTGGAGATTTTTACACAATCTCTTGGCTTTCTCTAAGACGCAATCGGCCACTTCTTGGCTATACCTCTCCATGGTTGCTGTTATGTCAGAGGAAAACAAATATCCTGAAACAGAAACACGTCATCAACAAGGAGGTAGACTTTACCAGAGCAGAGAAAGAGAGGAACATACAATAAAATATAATAATAAAAAAAAAACAAATACCTTGAGGTTCAGGATCATCTACCCTACCCGTGCCACTGCCATCTAAGGCTGTATAAACGGCACGAGGGGGCTTGACGTAGAGAAGGATAAGGGTATCTTTGGAATTTTGAAAAACTACGTTCTTGAGGCACCATGAGAGGGCGTACATGCTCTCCTCGCTTTCGTCAACGGCCACCAGGACCCGGCGCTCGTTTTCTGCCTCTTGCGTCATTTGCGAGAGATTGAGAAAAGGATAACTCAGAAGTCAGAATAAAGAAAGAAGAGGGTGTCAAGTGTAACTGTGAATGAGGTCTCTTATGCTTTGCCTTTGTCCAATGAAATATTGAAGTAGTACTGAATTTTATAATGTAGGAATTGGTTTTGTGCCCAACTGACTAGTGCAATTGGATTGGTTATTTGGTAGAATCTGTTGGCTGTTTCGAGGCTTGGGCTTCTGGTTTTTCATTTTTCAACACCGTGGGCCTTCCAACATTACAATTACCTAAACGACAAAAGCTTCTATCTTTATCTTTTGTTTTTTTTGTGATACTAAGACTTATCTCGATTTCATTTCCATTTTATATTTCTGTCGTTAATAAGTTATTATTAATAAAAGATAAAGAATTAAACCAATCTGTCACCCACGTTAATTCACTTAGTTGAATATTTTGTTGATATTAATTATAACTTGAATTTAAATATAGAATATGTTTATTGATAAATAATTTATAATTTATTATAAATTTTTGCTAAAATTAATAATTTATCTTAACCTTAAACTGAATCTTTTTTTCACCTAATTTTTTGTTTATCTAAAAAAAATTAAATCTATCTATTTATATGTACATACAAAAAATCGTTTCTTTGTAATGAAAGTATTAATTATAATCGAGTCTTCATCATCCCTGTAAAATAAAACAAGTTTTCCACATATATGTGATATGATCTCCGCTGCTCGTTTGGTTATATTTCTTATTCAAATTGAGTCAAAATTAGAAAGTCACTGGAATGTAACGACTTTCATTTTGGTTCTGATTATCTCTTTGTCAAAAATTTCAAAAGTGAATGAAATTGTTTTTATAGTCTAGACAAATGGGATTTAACAATACATATTAATCTCACCGAAAAAGACAACACATATGTAATTTATGATATTAAAATAAATAATATTTTTATCTTGAGACGTATTGATTTTTATAATGCTTATTGTGAATTTAATTTTATAAAAAAAAAAGTGAAATAACTTTCATTGAGCAATAAATTATGGTTGATGAGGATTTGAAGAAAAAAGAGGAAAAGGAAGGTAAGGCAGGATGGTAGGGTGATATTTTATATTATGTTTACGCGAAGTCACTCTTTATCATTCAAAGCGTAGAATAACGAGGCACTTAAAAGAAGAGGAGAGCCAAACGGGCCCAATCCAATCCTTAATATTTTTTATTTCTTTAGATTTAGACAAATCAACGGGTCAAATCCTCACAGTGAAGCTAGTTACCGTCCATCCTTAGCTTCCCATTGGTCTTCCCAACTAGACCCGGTAACCAGGTCTCCAATGTCATTTCACCTAACCGGGTGAGCCGGTCACCACTCTCCCCACACCCACAGTCCCAGATATCAAAACAAATTGTCGCAAGCAACCAACACACCCTAATACGAATAATATACGCCCCCCCCCCCTCCTCTCTCTTTCTCTCTGGGTTTGGGGTTGGATCTTTGTAGTTTTCACTGAAAAAATAAAATTTGTTCTAGTGTTCAGAGACTGATATTTATAGGGGGTCGAAATTGAATTGTATTGAGATCGATCATAAAAATAAGTGAAGGCAATGTTTTTGTTTGATTGGTTTTATGGGGTTCTAGCATCACTTGGTTTGTGGCAGAAGGAGGCCAAGATCTTATTTTTAGGGCTCGATAACGCCGGAAAAACCACCTTGCTTCATATGCTTAAAGATGAGGTTTGTCAACTTCTGTTTTCATCCACTTTCCCTTTTCCTAATCATTTCCGTTATTGTTCTTTTGGGATTCATGTTTTTTCGTCAAAAAGGTTAAATCGTCGCCGATCTCTACCATTATTTCCTTTTTTATTCCCGCGCTTTAAAAATTGGGTCAATCTCTCACTTTTATTTTTTAACTGAAAATGTTGTTTGGTTAGTTAGAAAGAATTAGATGAAACTTGTGCTGAGAAAAGTGGCGATGGATGATTTGAAAATTGTGCTCGATATGTTTATAGCAAAATATGATTGAAGTCCTATGGTCGTATGGGCAGCGTGTGATCGCAGAAAATTTTTATATGTAGGAAAGCCTTCGGAAGACAAGGGGATTTTCAAGATGCGACTGTTACTTGTTTTTGGGTTCCGTAGAATGGCTTTAGATTTGTTTTATTTTATTTTTTTGGTACATGGCTTTAGATTTTTATAGTAGCGATAATTTTACTTTTACCCATAGTATTTTTTCGGTATTGAAATCCTTTTTGTACAATATATGTTTCCTGGGTTATTGAAATGAGATTGGGTGTTTCAAAAATGACAAGGGAAGATGCCCTGACATATTGACAGCAACATGTACTTCACGGTCTATAGCTTCCTGACATCACCGTGGTCTATGGCTATATTACTGTGTTTTGGTGTGATTTTTTTATTATGAGAGTTGGTTTTGCAGAGATTAGTCCAGCATCAGCCAACACAGTATCCAACCTCAGAGGAGTTGAGTATTGGGCAGATCAAGTTTAAAGCTTTTGATCTGGGGGGTCACCAGATTGCTCGAAGAGTCTGGAAAGACTACTATGCCAAGGTCTCTCTCTCTCTCTCTCTCTCCATTTGCCTCCAACAAACATTTGTGCCCACATTGAAACTATGAAAACATATGATTGGATGATGCTTGGCTTTCTCTAGATATATATTAATATTAAGCCTTGCTCTCCATTGTAATGTATTGTTGGTCTACATGCTAATATTATTGAACATGTAGTGATTGCAGATATACTTTCAATCTGTGAACTTGTAGTTCTAGCTGTTAGCTAGGATAAAATTTTATTCCATTGCATAGTACTGGAATTGACAGTATAGTGATTAAGTAAGTGTGTGTTTGGTTTAGATTTTGCAAATTTGATTTTGGATGAATTGATTTTGTAAACTTGATTTTGTTTAGAAGTGAGTTTGACTGACCATGATTTATGTTTGGAAAACTTAATTTGAAAAGTGATTTTGGTAGAATGAATGTTGTTTGGACATTATTAATTAGAATCACTTCTAAATGTGTAATTACTAGAAAGGGTATGAATTCTATATTACCTTATCCAAATTGTCCTTCATTTTAATTTCATTATCTTTTAGGTATAATTTAACTAATAGCATAAATGTTATTTTATTTTTTTTGTACCATTATTAAATTAAAAATTAAAAATTAAAAATATGTAAGTTATTTTAGCATTTCCAATGAAATGCACAGTCTTGATAAAAAATGACAATTTAAATAAATTTTATATAATGGATAATAAAATATATAATTAGTACAAGTTCTGCATATCTTTTCAAAGATTTAGGAAGTGAAGATATCAAATGAAGCAATTCCAACTAAAAAGCAGTGATAAAAAGCTGATATTGTCTTGCATGGCCATGCAACCTTGCACACCTTGGTTGTGCAAGAGGCTGTTTGGGGGAAAAGAAGAGGAGTTTTAAGAAAGTGTGTTGCACGGCCTGCCTGTGCAAGCTTGCATGGCCGTGCCGTGACCTCCTGATGCCAAAAAAAAGGAGTTTCGTGCGTTACAGTTTCTTGCACGGCCTGCCTGTGCAAGCTTGCATGGTCGTGCCGTGACTTCCTGATGCAAAAAAAAAAAAGAGTTTCGTGCATTACAGTTTCTTGCACGGCCTGCTTGTGCAATCTTGCATGGCCGTGCAACGTTATCAGAAACATCACAAGAAGTAGGGAAACAAGAATATTATTGTATAATAAGCCAAATTTCATAAGAAAACAATGACCAAGATGACAGAAGTAAAAGCATGAGGCAAATCTACTGCTTTAAATTTGGAAGAATCATGAATTTTGGTGCAATGACCACAAAACAACAAGATGAAAACACACACAAAATACAGAGCACACACAACACGGACTTCCTGCACGTTCTTCCCCTTCTGCACGTTCTTCATTTGAACGTTGCATTCAACTTTGAAGGATATTGTGGTAAGATGAGGGAGCTGAGAATTTAATTTCGGCCATGATTCTCCAACCGCAACGCAAAAGCAAGTTTACACAGCTTCAGTTTAAACCATGGTTGAGGAACAAAATCCCATTACAGATTGTTCACCTTGTTTTAGCCAAACATGTTGGGAGGGCTTTAAAAGCCCATTTCAACTATGTAACGTGCGTTTGCCCACCCAAACACACGCTAACTAAGCTGTTAAAAAATATTCTTTTTTGTTGCTGAATGTTCTAATATATTGTAAGACTATATGACTATAGCTAAATTAAAGGATTCATGCCTGCATAATCCCAGCTAAACATCCATTGTTTATCTGATTCATGGGAGGCAGAAATCATACATGGTAGTTTGCTGATAGCACATTTTCACTTTAGAGGGTCTGCTAATAGTATCTTACCAGATATTTCTGCTTCTGAAGCAATTTTTCTTATGGTGTATCTGATTAGGCATACTCTATAGTTAAATTAAAGGATACTCATGCCTTCATAAATCATAATCCCTGCTAAACATCTCACTTTATCTGATTCATGGGAGGCAGACACCATTGTTGGGAGTTGATTGATGGTACCTTTTGTCTCAAAAGGGGCTACTAAAAGCATCTCTCTAGATAATTTGATTCTCTGTACCAATCTACCTGTGTGTTCAATCTCTGTTATATATATAATTTGATTATTTTGAAACATCAGTGACTTCTTGGAACTTTTTTTTACCTTTTTTGTTTTTAAATTTTTAATTGTTGCTCGCATTATTATTCGGAAGCAGTAAGCTTTTCTTGGATTTGGTAGATGTAAGTGGGTACATGACTTATTAACATGTTACTTGAATATTTTATCCGAGGAATTATTTTTCTTGCTCGAGATTTATTGTTTTCCATTACTCTTGTTATTTTTTAATGATCATGAGTTTCATCCTTCTTTGATGCAGGTAGATGCAGTGATCTACTTGGTTGATGCTTATGACAAGGAAAGATTTGCTGAGTCAAAAAAAGAGCTGGATGCTCTCCTCTCTGACGAGTCTTTGGCTAATGTCCCTTTCCTTATCCTTGGAAACAAGATAGATATTCCATATGCTGCCTCAGAAGAAGAGTTGCGTTACCATTTGGGCCTGACCAACTTCACCACAGGCAAGGGTAAGATAAATTTGTCAGACTCAAATGTCCGTCCCATGGAGGTATTCATGTGCAGTATTGTGAGGAAAATGGGTTACGGAGATGGTTTCAAATGGCTTTCTCAGTACATCAAATAGTCTATTAGTAAGAGATGGCTTGGTATCTCATTTCTAGAAGTTTGTTTCTATAGTTATGAATTGTACGAAATTGCTGTTAAAGAAATTGCAATATATCTCAATTTTTATTTATAAAAAATCTGCGAACCCCTCCCCTCCCTTTTTTTGTTTCCCCTCTCTTCCCCGTCACCTCTGCATGATATGCTAAGCAATTATCCGTTGATTTGTGGTGATTGATGATTTGTGCTCTGAAGAAATTGTGGGGGGCCAAAACCATACAGGCCGAACTTGTTCCACAACTATGCTTGCTAGCTGTTGGTTTGAGATTTGTGAAACAAATTTATCAAATCAATTACATAAACCATTGACTTCAACTTATGAACACTAGGTTTTATCTTTTTTATTCTTTGTTCCCATCTATAATGTCCTTGACCCTTACATCATTGTTTTACAGTCAGCCGACCGTTGTGTTGTATCTATTTTTATCTTCTTAAGGGTGTCTCTGTCGAATAGACTATGTTTTCATTATTTGGTTGTTTGGAGTCTTTGCTATGTCTATCTTTGATAAACTAGACATGACGACACTGATTGCTGCGGCCACCTCCACCAACCTACCTCCATCCTTGAATTTGAACGAGGGGATTACTCGGTTGGGTGCCGTAACAACTCCCATTGAACAAAGGTGATTTTGAAAAACAATGACCAAGATTATTAAATACATAAATTGAACCAAACATCAATCAGATATTTCTAAGAAACATTTTTGAGAATATCGACAACTACCAAGCATCATTCTTAGAAATAAAAAGTATTCTGTATACCAAATACAATCGCGGTTCTAAATTTTCACTGCTCAAAATCCGATCGATATCTTAGCCGTGTAGAATGGCGAAGAAGCAAAATATCATCATGGAGAAACACAGTAAAAGAACAAAGAAGAGAAAGACTTACATTTAAAGAACTTCTTTTAACCACGAGAGAACAAATAAATATTTAGGTGATTGTTCATTTTTAAAAAAAATCTAAAGTAAACTAAATAATATTATTTATTCTCTTATTATAATTATGCATAAAAAGTTTCGAAAAAGAAACCAAGAAAATTTATTCATTTTTACTTCAATTTCCATTGTAATGTTTTTCTGCTACTAGGTTATTATTATATTCATGGGATCGACGAAGTTCTGCTCTAACCATTGATCATTTTCTGCATGCTTTTTCATCTTGTATCTACAATTTTGATGGGATATGTGCAAGCAACAGGGGCTGCAGAGGATGAGCTGCAGGGGCAAAGCATAGCAAAAGCCTTATCATGCTTTGACAATAAGCTCGTAAGTAAGATATATTCGATGGCATTTGTTCTAACTTTTAAGCATGTGGCTTCATGTTAACATTCCGTTATTCCGTCTTGGATATAAGCCTTGCTAGTTTCCTACCCTGCTTTCCACTGCCAGCTTTCATCTGCAAGACAATCTCTTTTTGAAGGCATGTTTGGTTATCTTATCGTCCATCAATCTTGCTTCTTTTCTGATATATTTTCCCCTTTTCTTTTGGTTGTTTTTGAATCTTTCACAGATTTATGTTGGTTGCGATGTAGCATATAGATTAAATCCATCTGGGAATATTAACATACTGCCAGAGACCACTGATTTTTTCTGCAGTGGACCATCCCTTACCGAACACAGCTAGTGCTTAATTGCATTGACAACATACTGTCGAATTTCTTATTCTACAATAAAGCCACTGTACAAAAAATCAGATATGCACTTAATGCTGGCTGCAGCAACTCCTGACAAAGAGGTCAGGATACCTTTTTTCTTTTGGCTGAGAAAAAAAGAGGACGGGATACTAGGTCTATGGACTTATATCAGCTAGCTTCGGCTCGCTGCCTTCTATCCTTTTTTTTTTTTCTGTTTGAAAAAAATGTGTGTTATGTGTAGGGAACTTCAATTTGGGAGAGTACACTGGAGGAGAGATAAACAGTACTCGCAAGTTATCGAATTTGATTAGATTCTATATCTTCATCTTGGTGGCAGCAGCAGTTTATTTAATGTGACATGATGTACTAGCATTAAGAAACAGATCATAAGAGTAATGCTTCTTGCAAAAATTACACTCAAATACTTCACATATTCTCATGCAAGTCATTGGATAATACTCTAGTCCCACTAACTTTTTTTAAATCGTTCAAATTGTACATAATTTTTACAAGTATCTTTTCCCTAAACAGTAAACTTTACAATCAGATATTGATAGGTTCCTTGTAAAGTTATAATGTGCTTGGCTATTGTTTTAATGTACTTCATGTGATCAAATCTGAACCAAAGCTTCCGTTAGCCATTGAACACAAACGTATTTCACATATTACTCTTTAGAATAATACTGATAACAAATAATTAGGCTTCATATTCACATGAAACCACATGGAATCTCCTTTACCCAAAGTGAACTAATATGTGTGAATCAGACTTGTAAATACTGCTATATTTAAGCATGACAGAGAATCCAGTTCCTCTTGAACCACTTAAAATAAATCTTTAATTGCAATTACTACATCCAACTTTTAGTTTGACATATCCGGTTTCGTAACAGTGATATATCCTCCTCGCCTGTCTTTGGTGATTTCACCACCTCAATCCCATATAACATCCTAAACAATTTCTTTATGGTAATTGTGGACTTGATATCCCTTGTGGCCATCCTTCATTTGTCGCAACTTGAATAACCTGCGCATGAACACACTGGGAACACACTGGCCAAGGTTGCGAACTTGCGGTGACGGAGATTTGAACTGGACTTAAAGCACGGGCGCTAAAGTGTACTCATC
The DNA here is from genome assembly GCA_023212625.1 of Styphnolobium japonicum. NCBI lineage: Eukaryota > Viridiplantae > Streptophyta > Magnoliopsida > Fabales > Fabaceae > Styphnolobium > Styphnolobium japonicum. The sequence continues at coordinate 5,629,546 of JALBWW010000002.1, read as the reverse complement.
GGGAAAAATGCCACGGTTCTTCATGATGGAGAAGAGATGGAAGGATTGCTCGAAGGGTGAACAAATAGAATATCCTTTTATCATGGAAATGAATGAGATTATTGGGGTTTTGGGTCTGGGAGAGGATTTGGTTGCATTGGTGCAGGCCATGCCGACGGAAGTGGGCGTGGATTTGAGCGAGTTGGGTCTGGGTACTACTACCGTGAAGGAGACGTAGAACTTTGCACTCAATCTCCAGGCATCATATGTAATGGAGCACATATTTATTCCCCCGCAGAAATCATAGCTAGCACATCTCCCCTTCCCATTTGGAATTTCAGCTTTTAATGATAAATGCAGCATTTTATTGACACGATGAAAATCTCAATATTAGCATATATCAGGGAATAAGGAAGCATTACTTTGGCAAATGCATGCCTGTTCTATAATATATACCCCAACTGGCAAGAATGTTGGTCATGAATTGAGCATCAATAGTTGAACAATCAAGCAGTAGAAAGCCTATTCCCCAGTTTAGATAATCTAGTCTCCTTTCTTAATCAAACTAGAGCAAACCCTCGAAAAGCTGGAGCCCAGCCCACTAAAGAATTGCATCAGATGTTTATAATGGATTTCCATTAGCTAAGGGTGAGTGCAGAGATAAGTTTGCAGAAAATAGGAGAATACAAAGATCAACCTATATTATAAATCAGGTCAGTTATCATAAGAAATGTACAAGAACCAAACGAATCACATGATTGATTGAATATAACACTAGGGTGTAAGGACCAGCTCACAAACTTTCAGACTGCTAAGCCCCAATAACTTTTCTCTTCACTATAGATTCATCTTTAAGCCACCGAGAATCAGGTTGGTAGATACCAAATTCCGCTTAACATTACAGAATAATTGCTCAAAATTTCATAAACAAAGCTCATCCTGCATGTAGAATGGCTTCATTTCTTTGATGACCGGAAACCGCCAAACCCCATCATGGCTGCAACATCAGGATCGGTTTCAGGTTCTTCCACTGCCTTCTCCTTCTGAATCCAAAATTAAACATTAGTTAAGTTAACTACTAATGACTAATTTATAAAAAAAAATGAAATCATTTAAATAACAGTAAAAATCAGTTTTAGAAAGATAAATGCAATTATTACCTATTAAAATAAGTCAATAACATTTTAAAAAGTCATTTTACTTGATGGCAATCTGAAAATACAAATACTAGACAGAAATGGGGAGGGGAGGAGAGACAAAGTTTCTTCCAACTTATCACATGTGCACTAACTTAAAAGACACAACCACACGCTCCTGACCTTTTCTTTTTTCTTTTCTCGACGCAGTCGCTTTCTTTCTTCCTCTTCTTGTTGCTGTTTTAAAATCCGTTCATCAAGATCTGTGAAAATGTCGAAGTTAAATTCCATATTCAAGAACCAAATCCATTAAATGGAAGATCGGCTGAACTTCTACAATTCCAGGCCAAGATAAAGAAAAACAATATACAGACTTGAAACTTGTATGGTTCTAACAAAAAAAATTCTGTCAACCCCCCTCTCATATCCAAGGCTTTACCTTGCTCTGTGAAGCTGCCAACATCTTTACGTTTCTTAAGAACTTCAAATCGTTCCTGAACCTGTGTTTCATCAAAAGATTTACTGCTGTCCCGCAGAGGCACATATATAACTACAGAAACTGGCAACACAAAGGCACACATACATTCATGCAAAATATATATAATTCATGCAAAGTCAAAGGTACCTGTTTAAGAGAAGCACGTTCTACTCGCATAGACATGCCCAAAGCTCTTTGATCTACAGGACAAAGTAAGAATAACTATGAGCAAAGTGAAGGCAATTAAAGCAAGACTTACACAGAAAATCAGAGAAACATGTCAAAAAGACCACATACGTTTCTTTCCATTAATATGATCCAAGTAATTTGCAGAGTCCTTTACCACGCACTCACAAACTGAGCAGTAGTATCCAGCCTACAATATAAGTTATTAAATCAAAAAGAGCCACATAAACTGTGTAACAAAAGATCATCCATATATTCACCCAAAAAAACAAAAAGATAATCCATATAACAAAAACAAAAACTGTAACATCCAAATATTTGTTTAGTCCAATTCCTCGTACTCCTAGTCCTTGGTGCATATATACAAGCAACATACCACCTCAGCTGAAAATTTCCCTGAGCAAGAGGTAGCAGGAGGGTAATTCCCGGGTCTCTACCTCTAGCATCTTATTTCATGGCTCATGTGTAGTTTCAAATAGTCTCTCACACTAGGATCAGATATTAATAAGCTCAGTTGGGGTCCCAAAACTAACTACAGCCATAATCTAACTGAACCCAGGAACCATATGCAAAACATGCCCTGTTTCCTAGAAATAAGAGTGGAGCATGTTTATGGGTATTATATTGATAATGCCATACATTTTTAACAGGGCTACAAAAAGAGTTACAAGATGCCACTTTATTAAGGAGAGTTAGGTAATGTCCTGGGCCTCTAGGCAATTAACAACCTGAGAGCCAGCCAATCTTCGCAAGTTATAACAATTAATTTTTTGGGCCATAAGTTATATCAATACTTAAAATTGATATATGATCATACTTGAAACGGACATCTGATTAACTTTAGAGCCCATCAATTTGGATTCCACATTAATCCGTAGAACTTTATAATGCAATAACAGAAGTCTCCCTATGTGGAGTGGAACTAGCAAAGTCAATAAATCAGTCTAAACTCTGAACACTTAATCACCCATAACACCTCCTCCGACAAATTGAAGGAAGGTTGACAGCAGGAATTTTAAAATTGACAAAAAGTCAATATGAGAAAAGAATAATTTTTCAATGTTAAAAGTAGCTGATTAAAACATTTCGTAATAACTAGAATAAATATGGAAAGCAGGTACCTGCTGGCTTAGTGGTGCAACTGGCGTAACAACCTGCAAACGATTAATATTCACGTTATCAGTACAACTGAATCATATGATAAAATTTTGGTACCAGTGGATAAACCCCCACGAACTACAACATAGAATGCATAAAAATATTTCACACTAAAAAGAAAAGAATAGAAAAAAGCATATAGATGCTTCACATTTTAGGAGGGAAACATAGCAGACATAAAGGATGAAAAGAAGAAACCAACCAGTGAATCAGGATACATAGAAACGCATATTTTGGCATTCCTCCCAGACAAAAGCAATTACCAAGATGAAACCCCAATTGCATCCCATACCAAGAAATTGAAGCTATTGCCAAGAAAGACCACACAGGCAAGCAAAAGTCTAAAGTGACTAACAATAGCAAAAGACAAGCTTGTGAAGCTAAACATAAAAAGCTGATCCATCAATCTCTCAAAGAGCAACATACAATACAAAATCCTAGTTCTGGAAAACACATTCATTTAAAACAAGAGCATTGAACCATAGTGTCCACAGTTGCTTACCTGAGTCTTGCCCAAGCGGGATTCAAGGTCTACTTCATAATCTCTATGTTTCAAGGGTTTCCTCTGCACGAGAGGACCTTTAGCTGCATCAATACAATGATGTTACTCAATGTTACTTAAACATAGCTCCAACTCCATCACTAACTGGTATATTTTTAAAATAACCAAAAAGTTGCAAATATTTTTTTCAAGCGCAAAACTAACAGCTGAAAGCAAATGCAAACAGAAGTAAATGAGTTACCTTTAGGTTTAGATCGTGCCTCCTCCTCCTGTTCACAATTGTAAACGCACAATCAATCAATTAACCCAAACTACTCGAAAATCGCAAGCAGAGATCAGCATTGAAAGAACACCAAGAACTCACCTGCCTCTCACGCTCCCGAGCTCGTTCCAAATACTCTTCTCGATCAAATTTTCTTCTGAACGTGTTATCAACCCCAACGACCTGATTCCAGCGAATAAAATTAATACTTGGATGAAGAAAATTCACAAAAAGTAAAAATAGCAAAATAAAAACAACTGTATTCTCGAAAAACATCAAGAAAATTATCGAGGGGAAACAGAGAGTAGATTCGAAAAACTGCACTTACATTGTTGCTGGTGTCAGACATCGATACGATAAAAATCTTGAGACAATTACAGTGTAGTTTAATAATTGATAGAAACAAAAGACAGATGCAGAGGCTGATTGAATTAGCAATTTGTGGGAGATACCCTAGTTCTGGTTTCAAGTTTGGAGAATGAAAGGTGCTGGAGCTTGAAAGCAAAGTTTTGAAATAATACGTTCTGGAATTGAAAATTCCATATTATCAAGATGGGCGTTTGGTCTAGTGGTATGATTCTCGCTTCGGGTGCGAGAGGTCGCGAGTTCGATTCTCGCAACGCCCCATTAGAATGCATAAATTAAATAATAGTTTATTATTAAGAGGATGTAATGTTAAATATGAATTCTTTTAAATAAATTTTTTTTTTGTTATTTATACTCTTAATAGTTTTGGCATTAAATCTAATAATAATTACTGATTTATGAATAAGAGGATAATAAATATTAATTCCTTTAAATAAAGATAATTTTGGTATTAAATCTAATAATACTTAGATCTTTTCCTGTTTGCTGTTTATTTACCTTTTATTTATTTATCAAGTTGGTAATTAATGAAGTTATTGGTTTATAATTATTATTATTTTGGTAATAGTTATTGGCTTGTATACGTCGTTAGGTGAGAAAAGAAAATTTAAAAAAGAAAAAAAGAAAAAAGAGAGAGACGGTGTAAACTGGAAAATGAAGACCAAAACCAAAAGCGAAGAGCAACAAGCCCCATTAGAATGCATAAATTAAATAATAGTTTATTATTAAGAGGATGTAATGTTAAATATGAATTCTTTTAAATAAATTTTTTTTTTGTTATTTATACTCTTAATAGTTTTGGCATTAAATCTAATAATAATTACTGATTTATGAATAAGAGGATAATAAATATTAATTCCTTTAAATAAAGATAATTTTGGTATTAAATCTAATAATACTTAGATCTTTTCCTGTTTGCTGTTTATTTACCTTTTATTTATTTATCAAGTTGGTAATTAATGAAGTTATTGGTTTATAATTATTATTATTTTGGTAATAGTTATTGGCTTGTATACGCCGTTAGGTGAGAAAAGAAAATTTAAAAAAGAAAAAAAGAAAAAAGAGAGAGACGGTGTAAACTGGAAAATGAAGACCAAAACCAAAAGCGAAGAGCAACAAGTCATAGGAAGAGACGAGAATGGTTCATATATAGCATCGACAGCCCTCAACGCCTTCCATTTTGAAAGAGAAGAAGAATAAGAAGAAAGATCAAAGAGGGAGTAGCTATCCTATTAGCTAAGCTAACAATGGCTAGGTCGAGGATTTGGTTGGGTCTTGGAGCCATGGCTCTGGTCTTTCTCTCATTGGCTTCAGCCGATGACGTGGTGGTGCTCACCGAGGACACCTTCGAAAAAGAGGTTGGCCAGGATCGCGCCGCTCTCGTCGAGTTTTACGCTCCCTGGTAAACAAAAATCTCAATTACTCGTTCCTTCCTGATCCCCTATACAAGCATTTGTCTTATGCGGTTTATGTATTTTGATTATTTAAGAGTCAAGTTTCCTATGAGAATCATGCACCTTTCTGTGAATTTCTTAAAAGTTCTATATAGATATAAAGGCTTAATGTTCAAAGAAGCATTTTTATGTATAGTTCTCACTTCTCATGCACGTACTGTTCTCCCCTGTTCATCTTTTAAGATTTGATGGCAACTGAATTAAAATTTTGTTTTTGATGTCAGGTGTGGACACTGTAAAAAGCTTGCACCGGAGTATGAAAAACTTGGAACAAGTTTTAAGAAAGCAAAGTCTGTTTTGATTGGAAAGGTTAGTTGTGTTCTTGGATCTCCTGCTAACTCATCCTCTCTTGTTCTTGTTTGATGATTTGAATTTGGTTCAGGCTTTTACTTTCTTTCATTATTCTTCATATTTTATTATATTATGTGATGGGATTTGAATTTTATTCATATCATAATTCTTCAAAACGGATACTTCTTATTTCTTAATTTTAGCACCACAAGTGTATTTATATTCTTACAATCTTTGGCCAATGACTGGGATTTCACACGTCTGCTGCTCCTGGTGCAGGTGGATTGTGATGAACATAAAAGCGTTTGCAGCAAATATGGGGTTTCTGGTTACCCTACAATTCAATGGTTTCCTAAGGGATCTCTAGAACCAAAGAAGTGAGCACTTGACCATTTCCTTCACCTCAAACTTCATTTTTTTTTAAACCATAAAACAATGTCAGAAATTTACCTGTTCTGAACTTGACAACCTGTTGCTTTTCATGCCATCTGTTATCTGAATAAATTCTATGTGCTTTAGGTATGAAGGTGCACGTACAGCAGAAGCCCTTACTGCATTTGTGAACTTGGAAGGAGGTATCCATCTGAATTGGTCTTTTGCTATTTATCGAATTATGCTCTTGTTAGTTGTCTATGTTTTTCTTTTCTAGTGCTTATATGCATGATATAAATATGTGTATTTTAAAACAAGTTCATTGATTTGTATGCTAATTTTTCCATCAATTAAGGTTTTGTGGTTGTAAATTTAACATTTATTAAATTATTTCTTTTTAATTTGGTGAGGAGACTTGAAGAGTATCAATAAGCTTACAAGCTCTTGCATATAGGACTTAAATGCTATTTTGACAATGTTGAAAATAGTTGTTGTTGTTTTTTTTTGTTTTTTTTTTGGGGGGGGGGGGGGGGGAGCTAATATTCATACTTTCACATCTATTTATTTATGTTGCATTCAAGCATTGCTATTGATTGGGCTATTATCCAATATTATCATGACTTTGAGTCATTTTTCTGAAGATTTACAATGTAACCATCTCAAGCTGTTTTCCTCTTCCATTGCCATCCTGTTCAATGTCTCTATAGTAATATGCTGCCTTGGTAGTTTGTCATATTGGTATCAAAATGGTATTTTTAATGTAGGTACCAATGTGAAGATAGCTTCTGTTCCTTCCAGTGTGGTAGTTCTCTCTCCAGATAATTTTGGTGAGGTTGTCTTGGATGAAACAAAAGATGTTTTGGTTGAGTTTTACGCCCCATGGTAAGTATAGGTTTACCATCTGATGATCTGCCATAACTTTTTTATGTTGTGAGATTTTTTCATTTTCAAATTTTATTTGAACATTTTTCTTGATAAAATTGAATTATGTCTTCCAGGTGTGGTCATTGCAATGCCCTTGCCCCTGTAAGGATGTTATCCACTCCTTATACTTCTATTATAGCTTTATGAGTTACGCCTGCTTGTTTCTATATCGATGTCAATTCTGATGAACTTTTTACTGTTTCTACAGACTTATGAAAAGGTTGCTGCAGCATTTAAACAGGAGGAAAATATAGTTATAGCCAATATTGATGCTGACAAGTACAAGGATTTGGCTGAGAAGTGAGTCCAGTGACAATTTTTATTTGTGTTCTAATTAAACTAGGCTGATATCATATTTAAGATGCGCATGTGCCTAATTTGGAAATTTTGCCAACACAGATATGGTGTTAGTGGCTATCCCACACTGAAGTTTTTCCCAAAGAGCAATAAAGCTGGCGAAGATTATGACGGTGGCCGTGATTTGGATGATTTTGTATCTTTCATCAATGAGAAAAGTGGCACCAGCCGTGATGGGAAAGGACAACTTACTTCTAAAGTTAGTAAAACGATATATGTTTACTAATAAAAGAGACCAGAATAATATAATCTGAACGGCTTAATTATTCTTGTTATAGGCTGGTATAATAGCAACACTGGATGACTTGGTGAAGGAGTTCGTGAGTGCTAACGATAATGAGAAGAAGGTGGTCTTTTCCCGGCTTGAGGAGGAAGTTAAGAATCTTAAGGGTTCTGCTGCAAGGTTTGAACAATTTTATGGTTCTGTTATATTCTGGTTTGAATAAGTTTTATTTTGAATTGTTGTCATTGTGAAGCCCTCTCACTGTTCAGCTACAGGCCTTTCTTTTTAAAAGGACTAATTTGTTTGATTTTCTGTGATTTGTCCTTTATTTCCCCCAGATATGGCAGCCTCTACTTAAAATTTTCTAAAAACAGTATGGAAAAAGGTGCCGACTATGCAAAGAACGAGATTCAACGTCTTGAGCGCATACTTGACAAGGTAATTTATTCCCTTTTTCATGTGTAATATCATAAAAATATTAAAGTTTCTAATATGATAAAAATATTGAACATGGAACATGAATTTCATCTTATCAGATTGGACAGGGTTCCTCTCCATGGAGGATGGCCCATGACCAATGACATAAAAGTTATTTGAAACATGCAGCAACCACCTAAGAAATAATAGAGTTGTGTAAAATTCAGTATTTTTGTATTGAAGAGTATTCTAAACTGCTTGGGAGAAAAGTCATTCCTTGTGAATTTCAGATAAAAGATCCATACTTTGCTTTAAGGAATTTGATATGATGGAGTTTTCTTAAATATCACTAGTCTTTTCAACTGAACTCAGTTTTCTTGATCCCAAATTCCCAACTGCTTATGCCGTAGCAATGTTTTCACTTTAAAGTGAAGATACTGTTTTATTAGCAAATTTAGGAGCTCTTAAATATCCTGCTACTTGTGATGAGCTTAAATGATGGCACTGTTCTTGTTATTTTTGTTCATTGAAAGTTTAGGTTAAGAGTCTGATGGTGATATGTCTAACAATTCAAGTAACCAATTAGCACAAATCATAGAATGGTTTGGCCAACGACAGTCAATAATATGAAGCAGCAGCGGATTAGCTAATTAAAGAAATATTTTCGACTGTAAATGTTCTGTTATGAAATGGCGTGTAAAAAAGGATTCATATTTGACGTCAATTTGGATGACCTGTCTGAACATGTTTGATTTTTTCTGTCTGTTGATGCAGCCAATCAGCCCTGCAAAGGCAGATGAATTCACTCTCAAGAAGAACATCTTATCTACCTTTGCTTGATCTTATGGTGATGGAAAGAGTCATTGCATTTAGTTCTGCCGCGAGATACGATTTGTAGTTCCTGAATTCCAAGATGTTATCGCCCTGGTTTTCTTTATGGCGATGTCCTCAAAATTTACTCTCTTACGCACATTTGTTCGCTGGAAATGTACTAAGTCATAAAAAGTAAAGCAGAAGACAGACTTTCATCTGAGAAATCATATTATGAACCTATTAGAATGACTTCAGGTTTAATTTGGAGATTCTTGTAGCTTTTTTCTTGCGTTGTCCCATTACTTGTGATTTCATTGAGCTGTTCTTGTTGCAAGCAATGCAAATGTGAAAGGCTTAGTTGGTCTTCCATCCTCCAATTGTGACTGCTCATGCCGGCCTACAATACCACATGTACAAAAGCCGTATGTTTACTCAAAAGCTTGCTGGCCGACATATCTATTACGAACTAATCCATTATAGTGACAATAACGTGTGGATAAATCAGTTAAGCTTGTAGTACTAATATTCGTCCTAACTAGAACATGTTCAATAGCCACCTTGCCATAGTCTGACATCTATAACAATTTATTTGTTCCCTATTAAATTATAACAGCAAATATTAGTCACCATAGACTATTCGGTTGGGTGTCCGAATGCGGGTTCGCAAAATAATTTTGCTTCTATTTTTCAAATCCTCCTAATGCAAATTAAGTGATTGTAGGAAATGCATAATCCAGAGTTTCCATCTTAAGTCTTAACTACTAATAAAAAAGAGAACACGATATAAGTTTTTATTTTCACTATATTTCAGAAATTATAAAAAACAAATCTTATTCAATTCATAGGTTTGTTACATAAACGAATAAAAGATAGTATTATAGTTAAAAATGAAAATAAAACGAAACAAATTGACATTTCTAAAATACTGGATTTCACTTATCTTACTTGCACATATACAGTTATTAATTAAAAGCACAGTTTTAGGAATTGTTTGGTTTTAAAAAATTACTATTAAAAAAAAAAAAAACGTATTGGGAGATCGCCCGGGACCTACTACTACCTGTGCCTTTGCTTGGTGGGGTGGGGGTCAAGGGGGAAAAGTAGAAAACCTCACATGGATGTGGCATAATTCAACTCAACCAATCAGAATTCAGTAGTGGTACGTTACCATGTCTATGGTGCTGTATCCAAAAGGAGTTTGGGCGGGAAGCACCTTTGTGAAACATGTGATGTGAGCGAAGATCCCTGTCCCGCATTGCAAACAGACAAAAAGGGCCTCTTCACGATGTATCCTAATCCCGACCCATATGCGTAGGTGTTTGGGTTAGAGGTACTTGGATAGAAATCTCTTCTCTAAAAAGTGTGTTCGGCTAGACTCTTTTTCCCCTCCCCATCATCAGGCCCATTAAGGAGCCACTCTTTTTCTTTTCCCCATTTAAGGGGGGTAAAGGTTTTGGCGAAACAAAAAGTGGCAAATATATTATGAAATTAAAAAAAAAAAAGGGCAAAATGACCATGGCAGACAACAAGACTGCCAAAATGAATCATGCATTATGCATCGCGTCGTCCAGATAATGGGAATCTCAGCCAATAACGCAACTTGTCCAGGCTAACTTGCTACTAAAGAAGCAGAACAAAATTAGAAAAAAAAAAAAAAAAGGAATCCCGGGTACAGGTAGCTAGTGATTGAACGGAAGCGTGAAAATTATGAACTGATGTTTCTAGTACCAAAGAAATACCTCTTATTTTACCACCATTGATTCCTGGGAAAACACAAATTTGTACGTAACTCCAAATTGTTCAATAATGGAGTCCGGAGAACGTGGTGTGATTTTGCCACAACTTTTTGAGTTTTGACGAAGCTAAAATTTAAATGCCGTTCGGCGTATTAAAGGAGTGGGGGCCTCATTGACATTCATATCTCATAGTGATTGTCTCCTTTTTGAATTTTTCCACCAAGTACAGTAACAACTAACAACTCCTCAGGAATCCTTCAATAGTAGTAGTACTGGGTAATAAAACTGAGGGTGCACTAAGCAACAGGATGGTAGAAAAGATTTATAAAATAAACATAAGAAGAGACCCATATAGAAGCAACCAAAAAGAATATAGAACATCTCTTGCGGATTATATGGGTTCCATTCCAACTCGTAATATACTACTAACTTTATAAGCAAGTCCAAGTCAAATAATCTCAATCTACTTTATGTCCACATCTTAAGAGGCACCATGTCGCATATTGGTTTGAAAACCTCTTTTTCCTAAATCCACAAAGGCATCTATCATCATGGCATAATTATAATTTTGCATCCCTGGATAGACAAGGGGAGGGCAAACTGGGTCATCTCATCTATTTGCCATAATCCTGACAGATATCTCATGCAATTTGCATATGCAACAAAAAGCTTAGGACGTAAAAGATGCGAACAAAAACATAGGCATCTTTCAATTGCGGTGAGATGAGGTGTGGGTCTGCTACAGCCACAACTCTAGAAACATCTTTCCGAATCCAGCTGAGTCGTGTTTACACTGTTACTCTGGAGCCTAAACCACCGAATAGGGCTCCTCACACCACGTGCATTACGTAATCGTCCCCTTTTTTATTTTCATTAAATTGTGAATCCCTTTCCATGAGTTTAATGATGCAACTTGGCAATATAAGCTTTATATATATATATATATATATATATATATATATATATGTTGATAGGATAAGCTATAAGCATATTATCATCCCAATGATGACGTTGTGCTTAGATCTAATTTAACCAGAGAGAGAGTGGGAAAAAAAAATACTGTGGAAGCTTGTTACCTAGGTACCATGTGAATCTGAAAAGATATTGAAGATTTCCGGTGGGCTTAGATTAAACACATCAGGTTCCAAAATTAAGACGGCAAGTGTGAATATAAACTTCGGCTACTGCACAGCAAGCATAAATAGTAAAATGCTGCGAGTACACTTAGCATATTGTACATAGTTTATCAGCATCTACAAGGACGATGGGGAAGGAAGAAACATCAAGTTTCATCATCCTCCCCTTCAACCAGAGAGAGCAGACCCGACAATGGATACATGGGTGGGTATTCTTAAAGCTTTCATACTAAACTAAACGATTCCATAATGATTAAAGAAGAAATAATAGTGATAATAATGATCTGTACAAGTTGATAAAAAAAAAAAAACCCAATAGGAAATTTTACCTGGAGGAGACAGGGTTCAACGCTCTAGCGAAGCCATTCATAGCGCCATAACCCTTTGAACTAAATCCCAAGCACCCAAGCAAACCCTGCCTATAAGGCAAGAAGGTCTTTTTTCTCAACTCCTCGGCTTGAGCTCTGCTCGCTTTGTAATGCAACTCATGCGGCGACAGCGGAACACGCCTCTTTCCGACACCGTTGGTAGGCTTGCCGGTCACTTTCTTCGAGGAAGCTTGAGAATTTCCTTTCGATTTTTGCGTTTCAGAAGACCCATTACCCAGATTTTGATTGGTAACTTTCTTCTCCTTAGTGGGGGAGAATGAAATGGTGGACCAGAACTTGTTGTTACTCCTACCTTCACTTTTGCTTCTAAGAAAATCCTTCAAGAAAACCCACCTCTTTGAGCTCCTTCCAGCTGAAGAAGACCTAGAAGAAGAAGCTGAAACCGAAGTAGTTGTCTCCAAACCCAATCCAATATCCATCTTGTCCCCTTCGTACTTTTCCTCTATTTCCGAGGAACCATTGTTGTTCATTCCATGAACATCCCCACGATGCACGTCCTCATTCTCTGCCCACTCCAAATGCGTGTTTCTCAAAGGCGACATAGATCTGGTTCTTCTCCGCAGAGACTTATCACGCAGCCTCAGATCTCTACCTCGTACATGTGACTCAACAACCTCAGCTTCATCATCTTCTTCTCCTTCCAGATCCAGCAAGGGAGCAAGAACCTGGGGCCGCTCCAAGTGGGTCGACAGCTTCATGGGTCGGATCTGCCCGTTCAAGAACAACTCATCCGCCGAGCTCATGGAACCGGAACCACCCAACCCGGTTGAGCCGAACCGGGCAGAGAATTCAAACTCGTAAGAAAGAGGCACAGAAGAAGAGGCATTCTCGAAGGAGGAAGAAGACTGAGAGGTTATGGCGAAGTGCATTGGACTCGCTGGAGCGCTGTAGAAAAAGCCAGTGATGGGTCCGCGACCAGGACTGGAAGGTGCACTGACGTAAGGAGTGGAACAGTTGCTGTCCATGTCTTCGAAGAACAAGGGATGGGGATCTTGGGGTGTGAGAGTTTCTCCATTGTTGGGGTTTGGAGGCTTTGATTTGGGATCTGGGTTTGCGTTTTCGCCATTATTGGTCGGAGTTTGGAACTCCATTATTCTGTGTCACACTCACTGACTCCTGTCCCGAGAGGAAGAAGGTGGTGGTGTGACCCCTGCCTGCAGGCTGCAACAACGAGTGCAGAAAGAAAATATATAAATGGGCAAATAAATATAGATTTTACATAGATTACCTGAAATCTCCCTCCAACCTCTCCTTTTATATCCTCAATGCCATTCGTTCTTGTAGTCCTACTTTTATTTTATCCACTAAGCCATATTATTAATTAATTATTTTAAATATGTATATTAGTTCTTTTGGTAATTAATAAAAAATTTAATAAAATAGGATATTATCTTATTATCTCAAGACATGTCACCAATTCGATCTTACCGAGTTATCACTCATTAGCATATGTATTATGTTTATTAATTTTTAACTTTAACAAAAATAATTATAATAAATGATTTCACTGTCCAAAAAAAAAACTTTAACAAAAAGAATCATATTTATGAAGTTGACTTTTATATTCGACATCTCTTTCATCTAATTTTTTTTAGTGTAAATTATTTATATATATTTATGGTATGATAGACAAGTTTATATATATGATATATATAAAAATATATTAAAAAAAACGAGATATATATTAAACCTTAAAGTTATATATGTAAGTTTTCGACTAATATAATATATATATATAAAGTAGACTTATCTTCGTACGATGATACACAATATGGACGAAAAAATTATATGGTAATAGAACATAATTTAGAAAATAAAGTGTTAGTTTTTCTTTTGGTTACAAAAAAGTGTTAGTTTTTTAACCATAAAATTGTGTTCAGAAGAACAAATTATAAAGAATAATAATATTTATACAAATTTACATATATATATTTCCTATATATATATATATATTCTTATGTAAGTTATTAAAATTATCTTGATCTTACTTTAATTTTTTTAATAATATAAATTATGAATTTACGTTACATAATTTATGCAAATATTTTTTGTTAAGTGTAATGAGTAATTTACCCTTTCATGCTGAGATGGGAAAAGGGTTTTGCGTGTGGGGGGCGCTTAAATGCAATGTTTCGGCCATTTAGCATTACCCAAATGCTGTAGTATTTTAAAAATTGGTTTAACTTGACCGATTTAATTGATTAGACTGTTGATTAGAAGTTTTATCATTTTTTATTCAATTAAAGAATTGTTTAAGTGGTTAAATCATAAAAATTATAAAAAAAAAACTCGGTTAAATCTGTAAAAATCAGAAATAAAAAATCGATTAGTCCATTCATCAACTTTTAAATTAAATTTTTATTAAAAAAAAAATAAGAAAATGGCTCTTTTTTAAAAAAGAAATTTATGATTTAATTCTTTTAGGAGTTGAGTTAGAAGTTTCTATAATTTTAATCTTTTTTTTTTTATAAAATAGATGACGACACTATAAAGCGATTTATGATTTTTGTGATCAGTTATATATATATATATATATATAGTATATAATATACCGGTTTAACCACCGATTTAATTGATTAAACCAATCAAACTTTAAATCATTCTCTTTTTTGATTATTCGATCTTCTTCAATTATCCGATTCAACTGATTTTTAAAACATTATTACGTAAATGTCACATGGGAACTTCACATTTGTCGAACACACTGTTATCATTTGGGACGAAATTGACTCCATGTATAATTTATACAAGGAGAAGTTATACGATTTGAAATATAAAGTAACATTAAGAGGGAAAAGTATATTTTATTCAAAATCAAAATATTATCCCATATAAATTTTAAAATTAATATTCTTATTTATTCTCGATATAGGATTTCAAAGTTAAATTTAAATTTTCTGTAATTGAAATACTGGTTAAACTTTAGGCATTGTATATATGCACAATGATTCTTTAGATATATACAATGTTAATTAAGGTGTTATTTTCCTAATAATTATATCATCATCAATATAATAGCATCGAATTTTTTTTTACGTGAATAATGTTGTTATTGGAAATTAAAAGCCTCTATCAATTTTGGATTCCATTTCATCTATGATTCTTTCCCTAATTTGTCATGCTCGTCTCTATGATTTGATTTAGTTTTGAAATCGTGATTAAGTTGTCTCTATTATACTATTTTAACTCGTTTTAATTACTTATTATAGTAAAAAAATTTAATTGACTCAATTCTGAGCAAACTAATAGTAATAATTACTTAATAGAGGGACTCGGAAACGAATTGTGACTGGTACAAAACCATGCATTTCAAAATAATCATATAGTCCCACAAAAAAAGTAAGGATAATATCATATATTTAATTTATATAATACTATATTAACACTTTTTCTATATATAATTTGTATATTACCCAATAACTTTGTACGTGAAATATATTATTTTGTATTTTTAGAGATAACATTTTCTTAATGACGTTAGTCTATTACAATTATTCAACATCTTTTCATCGCCGTCATTATTTTAGGGGGCACGACAGAACCCTCTTCTTTATCATTTTCTTAATATTAGTTTGAATATAATTTTTATTTAGTGTATAAAAAATCCTTATATTGCGACTAAATTATACATTATCACATTATAAAAAAAATTAACTAAAAAATAAAACAATTTTAATGATTCGTGTCGACATAGTTATTAACATTGCTCACAACATTTAGCATGGATATGTATTTCCTCCGTCATAAAACATCCCGCCTAAGTACTTCCTTTGTGGGCCTTCGATTAGGAGTGTTCAAATTAAAATTAAATTGAATTAAAAAAATAAAAAATTGATTAAATTTAAATTTTTCTTATTTAGTTTGTTTTCATTATTTTAGAAATTGGTTGATTTGAATAATTTTTTACTTTAATTTTTAAAACTGAACATATCTAAATTAAATTAATTAAAATATTATATATATATATATTAAATAATTTAGTATGTATTATTAAACAATTTAAAAGTTTATTATTATTATTCAAATTATTCATATTAATAATTTTAAAATGATATTTATCATTTCAGGTATATGTTTACTTGATAATTACTTTATTTGGTAATTGTGGCTGAAAGTTTTGGTTTATGTAATTAGAAATTAGTTTAAAAATTTGAATTCTTATTGTATGATTATACTTAACTATTACACTAAGGCTATGTTTGGATTAGTAATAAATGATGGAATGGAATGAGATGGTAAGAGATACCATTGTTTGAATGTTTTAAAAGATGATATAAATGAATGGCATGAGGGGGTTTTCATTCTATTCCATACCACCATATTTCCTTATTTTTCTTCTCTCCAAATTGGGAGGAATGAGATGGAATCAATTAATTTTTATAAAATATAATATCAAAATTAAAAATTTATCTTAACTTAGAATAAATTTGAAAAACTCTTTCACATTTCTATAAGAGCTTATGGAAAGGTACATGAAAATAAAATGTTATTCAAAATTTTAAAATTTATAAAATAAATAATTAAGATTAATATGTATGAATTAAGGATAATATAGTAATTACAAATTTATAATTCTTACCATTCTATCTTATTCCATTAGAACTTTTAAACAATGGAATGAAAGATTTCATCAATTCTATCACTAAACATCTAAACAATTGTATGAGAACTTTATTCCACTCCATCTCATCTCATTTTATTCCATTCAATCTCATTCTATTTCATCTTATCCATCATAAAACTTCCAAACATAGCCTAAAAGTTTAATCATGATTGTATTTAATCATTACCCTATAAAATTGTTAGTTTTTATTTAAATAAGTTGTTATTATTTGTTTTAAATTGACAAATATATTATTTATTGTATAAATAAACTGAATTATTTTCTAGGTCATAAAACAAATAAAGAAATAAGATATATATATATTTTAAAAAATGGTCAAAAAACAAAAAAGTCAATCCAAACATAACATATTAATATTTATTAATATCAGTTCGGTTTTCAAATTAAAACCAAACTGATGAATTGTACATATGAAAAAAATTGATTGATTTAATTTATATGATTTTATCCTTTAAAATTGATTCAAACTAATCTGCAAATATCCCTACTTGTGATTCTATGTGAAGCAAACCAACTTACCATTTTACCTCTATATCTTTTATTTATTCTCCATTTCTCCTTTTTCCAAGTTTCAAGTTTGATTTTAAGTATCTCCGCTCACTCATAAATTATGATTCGAGTTTGAAGACCTCTATATTTACGAACTCCAAGTTTTGATATATTTTGGGATAGGATTGTAACATAATTAAAGGCAAAATATATCGTGACTTAAAAGTAAATACATTACTTTTTTTTATAATAAACACTTATTCTGATATTTTAAAGATATATGACATTATATTAATATTTTATTTATTAACAATATCAAATTAATTATTTAATGTTAATTAATGTTTTTATTTTTATTTTTTAAGATTACCAATAATTTAAAGGTATAATTTAATGATAAAAATGTGACAGTAAAAAAATAATCTAATATCACATACATCATTGAATAACCAATTTAATATATTTATAATAAAAATAAATGTAACGCATATATTTTTAAAAATCATAATAAGACATTTAATTATTTCTTTTAATGATTAATTAAACTTAAATTATCGGTACGGCTCTTTTGCTAGTATTAAAGTATATAATAATTTTATATTTTTATTATTTACAGATATATTTTTTTTGTTTTCATTACTAGTTATGCCTTTTTATTATCATATAATTTTCAAAAGAAATTTGATTTACTTTCTTTTTTATTTTAAATATAAATTGAACTGTGTATGTTACAGAACTTTAGTTTTTTTTTTTAACTCAACATAATAAATTTAATTATCTTCTTAAAAATAAGTATTTGTTATTTATCCCATTTTAAGGGTACTTATAATATTTCAAAATCTTAACAGAGATATGTATTTTACTCAACTTTTTATTGTTTATTATTTACAAAACCATAATAAATATGAATATTTATTAATATGATTATAAAATTATCATAGTTTTTTTTAAAAATAGATTATGTATTAACTCTATAAACTAGAAAAATTATTGGTAAGAAGATATGATAAATTGTTTATCTTAAATTAAATTCATATTCTTGTATTCGTTGGTTGTTAATAAACTAAACTCAAATGATTGGAGTAACTAAAAATTTTAAATCAATAATACATTTAAATTATGGCAAAAATTTAATATATTAAAAAATACTTTTATATTTACATATTGTTATACTTTTACATGTTAAATCATTCATAAGAATTATTTCTTCATTGCAATAATTGAATTTCTTTCAGATAATATCAAACTGATGGTCTTGGTCATCTAATCGCACTGACAACTACATCTTGATCATTTTTTTCAAACCATCGTGATAAGGTTAGAACTTATAAAAAGGACGTTACCATACAAATACAATGCTTCCTCCCCCTCCACCTCTCTCCATTGCTTTTGCATTTTAATTCTTTAATATCAATAAATATAAATGGAAATGATGTGATGCTTAGTAAGTTATACTTATAACTTTAATGCTCACGTTCGTTGAGTCAGATCAAGGAGAGAACAGAGATAAGCGGCAAAGTCTATGAGTATCTTTTCATCAGTTATAAAAAGAAATTAAAAATTGATTATGTATATAAATAATTTTTTTAAAAAGTAATTTATATTTAAATATATCATTATAAATATTTTTAAGATAAAAAATTTATTTCATTGTATAAAAATAAAATTTTTATGTATTAAATTATTAAAAATATTTTAAAAATTTTAAATTTTCTTTTAATTATGAACAAACGAGTATATTTATTAAAGTTTTTAAAATAAAATAAAATAATTTAATTTAATCAAAAGTTTAAAATAAAAATTTTAAATTTTTTTTATTTTTAATTATTTAAAAATAATTTTAACCTATAATTAATTTTATATAATTTAAATAAATAAAATTAATTTTAATTAAAAACATTTTTAAAAAATTAATCTTTTCTAAAAACATCTTATTTACCTTAAATTTTAAATGAATGAATCTTAACCAATCATTCATCCAAGCCGTAAGTATACTTAAGAAGCACCTATCCTATATGTACATGTTTAGATTAAAGTTTGGAAGTTTAAAATTATGATTTAGATAAAAATAATAAAAGATAGGTTTTTACCTAAATCATAATTTAAGAAATTTTAAACTTTAATCTAAACATGTTAACCATTTCCCTACTAATGAACCACAACTACCTTTTCTTTCACTCTCATTTTTTTTGTCAAGACCCAATGTATTTTAAAACTTTTAATCAAAGATTAATTATTGTTTACGGTGTGTAATTTTGCAGTGTGTAATTATTACTGGCCAAACATTATTTTAATACTACTAAAAATCGATCCTAACAATACTAGGTCGACCTAATATCTCAGGTTGTCCCACCCTCATATTTAAAATAATTAAATTAAGAATAATCTATTGTATTTTTTCTGTTTTTTTTAAGAGAATATTTTTTCAGTTAATAAGTATTAAATTATTATCATACAAATTTTAATATAAAATGTAATTATTGCAACATAAAATATTCTTAAATTAATGAAATAGCATATTAATCTGTAAACATCATAGAAAGGAGAGTTTCTTTTCAGTTTTCTCCATACCCAAGAAAGAAGAATATTAGTGGGTGGGTGGTATTAACCATGTTTTTGCTTAGCAAAGAAGAGTAACATCGACCCGATCAAAATCTGACGACTGGTTGAGAAACACTGACATAAAACCTATCAGCATGTGCATTTTTGTCCTATTAGCAAGAAAAAGTAAAACAAAATATGGAACAGAACAGGTGGGAGGTGGCAGATATACCATCATATTTTTTTGAGAAACTTACTAATAAGGGTTAATTGGAGTAATTATTTATCTATAATATGATTATTTAGTTGAATTATATAAACACACTGACAATTTTGATCTTTATTAAGTTTTTTTTTTCTAGTCGATTTTTCCTCTCAATTATCATAAAAAATTCAGTATAATATTTTGGAATACGGAAATATGAATCCAGAAATATAGATGTTCAATTATAAAATTAGTTATCCAATTTAATAATTGTACTTTATTATAAAAGTTGGGGTGTTACTTGAAGGAGGGTGTTCAATCTTTTCAACTAAACATCCTTATTGTCATTTGCTTTAGTACTTTTTTTTGGTTTTATATATGTGAGATATATTATTAAGATTTTGTTTAGTGTAATATATGTATATGACGGAAATTTGATATAAGAAAAAATATTCATTTAAACTTTTTCAGGCTATAACCCATCTACGGAGACTATGATCTCGTTCAAGGCAGTTTAATATTACTGTTCCTGTTCCAAAACAAAAAAAAAAACACCATTCTTGTATTTAGCCTTGGTTTTGAGAGAGAGAGAGAGATGAATACGTAACTGTGATTTTATTATGATGATATATGTAGGCAAGGGAAAGTTGATACCAGATCTAAGCCCATGGAAGACGAGAGCTAAAGAAAAACATGGAAATCAGGAAGAAACCACATGGTATGTTGTTATAACTTGTTACGGATAATTATGGCATGTGAGGCGTATTGACAATATGTAGATCGGAGGCTTTTATCATCCACCAACTTAATGTTGGTGTTTTATTTACTACCAATTTGTAACCGGTTATAATAGGTATGAAAGAGTAAAAATATATTTTAATTTTAAAGTATATAATGTTATCATTTTTGGTTAGATTAGTACATTAATTTCTAATTAAAATATGTTTGTTTATGAAGTAATATAAGTAATAAATTTAATATTTAAAAATTTAAATTATTTAAATAATAAATTTAATTTTAATTTATTATTAGTATAAGTTTTTTTATATTATCATCTAATTATGTACTGACACATTATTAAAAGAGTTAAACTTTTAAGATAGTTGTTATGATAGTCAATTTTTTTAATAATTTGACAATATATAATTAGATGATAGTGTAAATTTTTTTTATAATAATAGTGAATTAAAATTAAACTCATAAATAAATAACAAATTTATTAATTAAGTATTCACTTAACCTATGTAAAATAATAATTAAGCATGACAATATAAATAATAAATAATTATTTTATTTTTAAAACATTAAAATATTAATTTAATTTAATAAAAATTAAATAAACAATTATATCAAGAGCTATTTAACAAAAATTACATATTATTTTTAAATTAATTTAAAATATTTTTATAAAATCAAACTTTCATCTATTAATTTGTAATACAGGTATCACTTAAAAAAATTTAACCATTAATTCATTTTTATACAAAATCAATGAATGATAAAGAGTAGTGGATAGATCCACCACTTTTTTCTTTTTTCTTTTTTCTTGGTGGATAGAAAACGTTGCCGCGTAGATCATACAATAAAACGCATACGGACCCATAAAACACTCTGAATTCCCATCACATCCGGTCTCCACTCAAACAAACATCAAAGTTAAGAAGACCTGTTCTTTACACCAAAAAAAAAAAGAAGAAGTCCTGTTCTCTCTGACCGGAGAGACCTGAGAAGCCATGCGCCAAGTACACCAATTTGTCATATCAAAATCAAATCCTAGCCTACGTGCTTAATATTATTAGAGAAAAATGAATTAAAAGTTATCTTGAAAAAAATATTTTTATTTGATTTTTAAATAAAATTAATTAAGTATTTAATTAATAAATTATATATAATTAATCATATATTACATATTAAAATAAAAATAAATTATTAATTAATTATATATAAATTATCAATTAAATTAATTAAATGCTTAATTAATTTCATATAAGAACCAAATAAAAATATTTTATACCAAATTAACTTGCTAAGTCATTTTTTATAATATTAATACTGTGCTAGGCCAAGTCGGCTGTGTGCCTTTGAGCCCATCACCACACAGGATACATGATACATGAGTTGGTCCCAATTTGATTTTCTTTAAAAAATAAGTCAGGTAACTTAAGAAAGTTTATAGCATAATTTATTTTTGACTTATTTTCATTTAGTTTATTTATTGAATTAGTAAGATTTATGTTTTTAAAAAGACATATTTAGTTAAATAGCTTAAACCTTTTTAAACTTAACATTACAGGCTTATTTATTTCTTATATTACATATAAATAGAAACAGGTGTGAAGGAGTGTGAAAAATATGAACTACTCAGATTTTTTTTTCAAGTGAATTTAATATTGTTTAATTAAATTTAGATATTTTCATGTATGTAAATATGGAAAAAAAAAGTATACCACTGGAAAGGTTCTAACCTCAAACAAATGTTATTAAAGTTGAATCGGACACTGAATCAGAAAAATTTTCAATTCAAGTTCAACCGTCTAGTCGAATCGGATGATGTCATAATTATATTATATATATATATATATGACTCATAACACATATTACCAATAATAAAATGTATAATAAAGCATACAGGTCTCAATTCTTAAGTCTTATATAACTCTTAATTGAGTAATCAAGTGATTGAGAAATTTTTAAAAAAATTATTAAAAAAAAAAGATGACCAACTCACATAAAACCGGTTAGTTCACTGGTTTTGGCCAACTCAACTCCGTTCAACCACGAATCCGATTCTGACAATGAACCATAACCAAATGAGAAACCGGTTTACGATCTGACCAACTAGTTCGACAACAATGCTTCAATCCATCCAATGGGACAACCATAAGCTTACCACGATGACGAGCTTCGAGTGCAGCCATGGTCCCGACTGACATACGTCTGGCTCCCTACAATGCAGCTGTTCAAAGACCATTTATCGTTTGTGTCCACAAACAACTATTTTTTCTTCAATATTTTTGAAGCCAATATCAATATTTAAGAGATGTCTTATTAGCAGAAAGGGTTGACCATTGAGGCAGTCTCCCAATTGAAATGGGAAATTCATTAACTTTCATCATATAACTATAACGGTATCGATTCTTTTCTTCATAAGAAAAATAATACAAAGTCTAGCATGTGACCGGTTTATCCCCAGAGACATATATATTGGAGAAAATGGAAGCCACCAAAGGGTTAAACAAGCAACAAATCAGAAACCAGTTCATTAATCAAATAAGCTAATATGTCCCGCTCAACCTCTAAACCCTCTTCAAAGGCTTCAACATCAAAGTCAAGCCATCTCCCGCATCCAGAGCTCATGTCCTTGCTGACAAGCTCATCCACCATTACCTCTTCCGTGCTTCTAAAACCCAGCATCTCCTTGTGCAATTCTTCTGCCAACCAGCTCTTCCTCTGAACTGATGCCACCCATCCAGACCATGCTTTGCAGCTTCCAACAAAAGCTTGCCTACATCTCAATTCTAGGAACTCACTCACACAGTCAAATAAAACCTTCCTTTCGAGCTTAGAGTACTCTTCTCCATAGTTTTCTGTTCCATTGCTCCGATTCTCCAACAGATCAAAGAGATTTGGCACTATGACCTTATTAGTTTGACCCATGACAAATTCTTCTGCCATCAACTCTGCATTGCTAAGTATATCATTTACATATTCAAGTTCCATGTTCCTTAATCTTTTAAAATCTACCAAATTTGATATTCCACTTAGTTGCTTGATGGCCACATTTTCGCCTGCCAATGTGGAAGAGCATTTCACCTCATTTTCAAGTGACACAGATTCATTTCTCAGGGAAAAATTAGATACTTCTTCATCTTGCATGCAAGAATAAATTCTGCTGCCTGAAAACAGGGAAGAAATTGATAGGCATTACTATTTTATAGGTAAATGCATTTGTGCTGAGGAACCAGAACAAATTCTAGCAGTTTTGCTATGACCCAATATTAATGAATGATAGATATATAACAAGTTCGTATCACACGCACGGCATAAAGGATGTTTGACATTTTATAAAAATTTGAATCATAAAAGACTCTGAAACTATGAAACATGTCCAAAGTTTGTTCTATGGTTAACTTAATTCCCCCCCCCCCCCCCCCAACACACACACACACACACACCCAAAAAAAAAGGCCTCAAGGTTCTTTGCAAACTTGATGCAATTTCTAATTAAGAAAGTAAAAGGTACACAAGTTGTGAGATTTTGCTTTTAGATCTGGATAAAAATATGCTCATCAGCAATGAGAAGATAAAGTTTAAAACTTTACCATATGTACTGTCTTCACTATCCAAGTATTCTCCGACCAAAGGAGTTTCAAAACCTGAAACAGCTCTGAAATTCTGACAACCTAGATCATTTCCACTTTCACTGTTGCCGCTACATCCAGGATCATCCTTTGCTTCTGATGTCTGCACAAGTGATTGAGTACTAAGATGAGCATATGGGTTCTTCTCAGTTCAAAGATAAATGTATTAAAAATTGCAAATGACCTAATTTGTAAAAGCTGAATAACTTTGAATAAATGAAACTTTTGTTTCTGTAAATAACATGTGGACCGTATTAAACAAATCCCCTGAAATTTAGGAACTAACACGTAATGTGTATCCCCCATATTCCCTTTCCCAACCTCAACCCTTCAACATATTCCCTCGACAAATTGATGGCAGAAAGTTAGCAAAGATGCTATATCAATAATTAATACTTGAAATGAAAGCCATAATAGATGAAGCTGACAGTATAAAAGAAATGAGAGAGACCTGTGGTTGCTGATTCATGTTAAGCACCGGATCATCACTTGAAGAACAATACTCATGCATGCTATCCAATTTATCACTAAGCAGATCAGGGTGAAAGCTTCTGTCTTGTTCCCTTGATGTGGTGCTTACCAAACTGGGAACTTGGTCTTGCAAACTAGATCTCAAACCAGCAGAAGACCCCTCTGTGGCCAGGGTACATTGAGGTAAGTTAATTCTAGATGTCAATTCTTGCAGCTTTTTCTCCAACAGGACACTTAATGCATCACCATCTATCATATGTAGCCCTGGTGACTCAGGCGTGCTTCTCCTCAAGGGAGATGTAAATGTAAATGAAATAACATCGTTGCTTTCTTTCATGTGAAATGCATCCTGATCAATACTTCCATCAGTTGTAATATTGCATCTTATGGACTTACTTTCAAAATTATTTACTGCATTATCAGGACCTCTTGCCTTATGAACATCCCTGCTGATATACCTTTTCTTTTGGGAAATGCTCTCTGTTTTGGATAGTGGAAACTCCTTTTGGGTATCAGTTGCCCTAGTGCTTGACCTTTTAGGCTCAGTATTGGCATTTACAGCACCCTTGTTTCTTATCTTCCTTATTCCAGTAGAACTTTCTGAAGACAAGGTTCGTGTTGTTGGCTTATTGGAATCTATTTTTGAAGTTGCTTTACCTTTGTTGGTTAGACTATTTTGCTTTTGATTATTCTGCCCAAGAACATTGCTATTCCGGCTTGTGCAAGTTTTCTGCTGCATGGCTTGGTGCATGCTTGGTTTCTGGCTCCTGGAGAATTGGTTTAACTTTATCTCATTCTGTTTTTTCTGCTTCATATATCCCCTATTACCATTTGAAGCCAATGGATCTCTGCTCTGAACATTGGTTTTGGCTTGTATTGCAAGTGAAGCTGATTTTCCTTTACTCGCTAAATGGCAAGAACTATTTTTTATTGAATATCTTGAACCCATGAATGCTGGAGTGCAATTATATAAATTATTGCTCCTCTCACTGGGCTTGCCACTCACAGGGTTGGAAGTGCTCGGATTCACGAGCTTTTCAGGCATGGATGCATATTGTGCAGCTTCCAATTTCTCTTTCAAATCAAGAATTCTCAAGGGAACAGGTGAAGGCCCAACTAATGACATTCTATTCCTCATATATGGCCGAGGGTTTGCCTCGATTATCTTAGCGGCTGCCTCCATTATGTGAGCTGCATTCTTCGGTGCTATAAAACCAGGACTCTTGATAGGAGACAACAGTTTATTCTGAGGGACTGGAATGGGTTTAGCTGACTTTGGAGGCAACATTTCAGTTTGAAATCTCTTTATTGGCAGGTTTTCCACTTTGTGTGCCCTTGATTCCATGGCATCCCAAGATCTCTCCAGCTTAAGTGGCGTGTTTATGTAGTCCACAGGGCGATCGTCAGCCATTGAATGAAGAGAACCCTCATGACAATGCGAAGCTCCAAGAGAGTTAGAGCCATTTAAGGAAGGGGAGGAGAGCTCAGTGACTGCTGAAGCTGGCAATGAATCCAAACCCATGAGTCTCGCTACTAACCCAGGGGCTTTAGTCCCACATCCTTCATCACTACAAACTGATAGGGCGCAGTTAAAATCACAACTTGCAATATTACTTGGACTTGCTCCATTGTCCTCCACCTTCATCTGAAACAATTGTAATAATCAACCAAAAAAAAATTAAAATTTTAATATAAAGGACACAAAAAGGAAAGGTTACAAATAACAAGTAGACTGCAAAATGAACAAATTCACACCCTATTGAGCTGTGACTTTGGCATGGTCTCCACATTTTCCTTTCCTTGCTTTGAAACCTCTACAGTTAATGTAGCATAAACATTTAGAATAGGCACATCACACTCACTGGAGAGAGTGACTTAAGCATTGAAGAATACTCAATCGATAGACATGGGAAGCAAATGGTGCATGCCATTGAATAGATAGACACAACAAAACAATGACAATATATATGACAGACAGCACGTTATTAATATTACCAGGTACGCTTGGATTGTTCCAAAGCAGCTTCTTTCGAGATTTCGCATTCCAATCAAACAAGCTGAGGAAGCTTCCCTTGGAACGTCTATTTTCGATCTCCATTTTCTTCTACAAAGCAGAAGCTTTTCCTATCACGGTTGAACGAGGCAAAACAAAATCAAGATACAGAGTGTTGTGTGGTGAAAGGAAATGTTTTTGACAATTAGGTTCTCTCAACTTCAGAACCCAAATCTCAATCACTCTCTGGGGGGGCACATATGAAGAGAGCATCTCCAAGCATTTGAGAAAAATCAATTACCAACATTTTAAATGAAACAAGAGTTAAAAAAACTAGCGGACTTGAAAATAAAATAGAAAATTGTCAACTAATTGAATTGAATTGAAATCTTACCTGAAATGAGAAATCCTTCATTCGAAGAAGAACCCCATTTTCAAGACTCCTTCTTTCAAAAAGCACAAGAATCGGCAAACACAATGCAGTCCTGAAAATCAACTTGTTCGTTTAAAATGGAAGGAAATTATGAATTTTTGCGTCATTTTCATTAATCTCACCGAAGTCCCATTATCCAATGCTTACACTTTATTATTATTTATCCATCAATCTCATCTCAGCCCAAGTAATTTTTGAAGTTTTGAAAACGGAAACACAACCCTTTGTTCCTCATTCACCTTTAAATAATCAAAGTGAGGAATGAAGAAAAGATCTGAGTTTTGTGTGAGAGTGAGAGAGAAGACAAGAGTAGTTGTGGTTTGCGAAGCACAAACTTGAAAATAGCAGAAACCAGAAAGAAAGAAAGAAAAGCCTGCGATTGCGAATGGCAAGAGAGAGAAAATGGACAGAGAGGTGAGGTGCTGGCTGTCTGTCACTTCGCTTGTTACGTTTTGGTTTGGGGCTAAAATTTAAAAAAAATGGAAACAAATAAATAAGGAAATATTTATTTATTTATTTAAAAAAATATTAAACTGATTATTATAGTCTACAAATGAATTATTTTAACAACACTTCGTAATAATTTTATTTTGAGATAATTTTCGTTAAGTTTTGTATTAAGTATCACATTCTATTTTAGTATTGCATTTTTTCAAAAAAATTTATTATTTTGAATAATCATTCTTTGAAATAGTTACAATAAAAATTAAACCACATGACTCAGTCAAAATTTTATTTATAATATAAGAATTTAAAACTTATTAAAAATACTTGTAATTAAAAATAAAGCAGCGTTTGAATGAAAATTAATCTAATATATAAAAAATATAATTACACTTAATGATCATATTTAAAAAAGTTAAATTAATTTTTATTTATTTATTAGAATAATAACAATGATTATTTTACCACTTGCAATTTAAGAAAGATAAAGATTTTCATTATTTTCTTAATGCAAAAGAAAAAATTATTAACTGGAATTCTAGTAAAATAAAATATTTATTCGTTTATTCTCTCTCTCCGTTACTCCGTGTGTGTATATATATATATATATTAACACAGCCGATAAAATTCGAAAAACATTGACAGAAGAAATTAATAAAATCATCATTTATGGACATATAATCGTTGCATTGGTATAATTAATAGGTGACAAATTTTGTGCTGTTAGATTATGTAAAACAATAAATTTGTGAAATTCAGATTCAAATATCACACTTAAAATTGTTCCATTACCACTAAATTAAATTAGTGGGTTACATCTTTATTATCAAATAAAAAATAAAAATAAAGACAAAATCAATAACATGAATCTATGTCCAGTGTTGATGCAACTACCTTGGAAGCCAAGTCTGAGTGTAAAAAGCTAGAGATTTGAGATTTGAATAAATAAAAAAAGGCTGCTGAGTTCATTAATTATAATCCGAAACTCCAAAGAGACCCGATAATATATTAAAGGAGAGCTGGATCAATCTTACAATCTTAATGTATTTTCTGTAGAAGAAAGTTTATGTGAGGATGACCACTAGCACTGGTTGAAACATAAGTGGTGGTTAAGACATCATTACAGATTTGAATCTTGCTAACGGCAAATAAAAAGATATTAGGACTGCGCGGGATTGCATTGCATGTGTTTTTATGTCACTATATTCTTATGATTGCTACTTTATGATTTTGTAAAGAGGAATGATACTCATACATATTTTATTTTTATAAATCTCTTTGAGATTTTCATATAAGTTATTAAATAATACATTAGTTTCACTATAAAATTTTTATATAATCCTGAGTCCACTTTAAAGAATATGAGATGAGATGTTTGTAAGAATAAAGTCTACCAATATTATTACGATTTTGTAAATCTTAGATTAGATTCATATATTTCATAATTCATATTTAATCTTTATTGACAAGAAGTCTGCGATGTGCAGTAATTATGGAAGTCAATAAAATAGTTGGTAGTGTGCTTTTCTATACATAGAATATTAGAAGAGGACTATCAATGTATATACATTGTGTACATAGTATTCAAATCTCTCTCTCTCTCTTTTATAAGAATTAAGTGAGATACATGATTAAATATTAATCACTAATTATAAAAGAATGTGATATCTTCACAAAAAAATAACGAATAAGCTTTATATATATATACACGCTCTCTCTTTGAGAAGTCAAATTTCAACCTTTTAATTTGTCATTTGTTTAATTAAAATAATGGTGGATAATAAAAAAAAAATAAAAGTTGTATCTTGGTAGGTTTGATATTCAGAGTGAGTTGTCAATCATTTATTGACTATTAATTTTAAAATAAATATTTGAAAGCGTATTAAATATAAACAATAACTAATGAATTAGTTTGACAACTCACCTTAACTATCAGTACCCTTAAAAAAAATGAGTACTGGAGTAATCCCCTCACATAATAAATAATTCAATCCAATTCCTCATGGCAGAATCTGAAATTATTGTATGTTTCTTTATTCTAATTTATAACAAATTGCTTATTGCATACTATATATATATATATAAAGTATCAACTATGCCGCTTTTGCTCTTTGTATAACTGATACACCCACGTATGGATTCTAGTTCTAAGAATCTAAGATTTTATTATTTGGTGCCCTTACGCTTAGATACAAATGCATGCATTTGTTTTTCGAGAAAAAATGAAAGGGACTTTAATGGGTATTCATCAATGGTTAGGGGTTCTCAATCAACAACATCGGAATTGGCCCTAATTTATTGCATGGAAGATTTATAAGCTTAGAAGGTGCATTGAATAAAGCATGAATGGAACTGCATTAATTGGAAACTAATCTCCTTCCCATATTATAAATACTTTAAGCTTTTACTGTTTGGAGAATATACTGTTCTGCTAAGTGCATCCCACATTAAGAAAGAAAATAGTTCAATTTCTTACGAAGTTTTGAAACTTCAAAATGGAAAAGAAGAGATGTTGTTCAAAGAGTAGCTATGCAACAAGTTAATGTGCTTCAATGCTTAAGAAGGAGCCAAGGTGACTCCAAAGACTGAATATATACCGGCATCAATATTGCAAATCCACTCATGATATGAAATTCTTATGGGTGGGGTGTTTGAATATACCTAAGACTGAGAAGAAGGATGACAAAGCTACTGTTAAAAAATAAACTATATATTTAGTGAATGTTGGATGTGGCGTTTCTGCGGTTGATTAAGGATGTTGTAAGTTGTATGTAATAACATTTAATTTTTATCGTTGTAAGTGTGGATGTTGTAAGTATTGCTACTCTGTTTCCATTTAATTTTAACTTTAAGCCATAAGGATTGAGAATTCTCTATTCTTTTTGGTTCAAAAGGTGTCGGAGATCGAGAACTCTCAACAGTTCCCATGCAAAGTTAACGTGTTGGATGGGAAGGTTGCTGCGTCAATATTAGTTATTTAGTTGTATAAGTATACCCTGTGGGTGGTGGGCACTAGCATTGATGCTAATTTTGATATTTTTTCATTGCTGGGCAAGACTTTTAACTAATACGACTTGATTTAATTAGCTTTTACGCCCCTACCCTTGAATTAACGGTTGTTGCTTATGTCTTCAATCTCAATGTTCCGAACCTTGAAAAATCTCAAGGTTAAACAGCTTTTACTATATTATCAGACACAGATTTTTCCTGAATCCGAGGAATATCAATTTGTTTACTATTTGATAATGTCTTCAATATATCTCAATGTTCCGAACTCTAGATGAGAATAAGAAACGATAAAAAAAATGGCTACTAGAAATGCATTTGGCTATCAATAAACATGTCCATCGATCCCTGGTTCATATGTTATGTAAAGGTTCATCATTGAAGGAAGAAAAAAAAAGATCAGATTATACAAAAAGGAAGAACTAATCCAAAAAGAAAAAAAAAATGCTACAAAAAGAAGACATGCAAGCAAGAACGTATACAATTAATTCTGATTTCTGCGATTGAAACCATGGTTGTGACTCCGTCATCTCTTAATAATAAACATATAAGATAAAGATGATCTCATTCCATTTGCATCCCATGGATTTCATTGCATTAATCGTACGTCCCTTGTCTCTAGTGTGTGGCTAGAGATTGGTTACGATCTTAATGCATCTGATCTTGAGCCAGCGAAATCCTTGCTTCACAGAATGCTTCAGCTTACCCTCGGCTCCGTAAAGCTTGTATTTGGCCACTCTACGCTTTCTCTTCACCTCAGGGTCATTCCACCACGACGTGTCCTGCGATTTGCTCACCATCTTTACACAACGTTCTCTCCTTGGAGACGGCTCATAACAAGATGAAGAGGTCCTGCTCCTGCTCCTCCCTACCCACATTTTGTTGTCGTTTAAGGTTCTTACATTCACATCATGTAGGTTGGTACCAGCTCCGTTGTAGTATTGAGGCTGCTGGTGTTGGAGCTTCTCCATCTCTTTAAGTTGATGATGATCACCTTCACCTTTTCAAATCTCAGTCTGATCAGTTTGTATTGCTATATACCTCTATCTATGTTATATATATGTTTTTGGTGTTCAATTACCTCTCTTTCAGTCTCTCCCTCTATCTGCCTTAAGCTGATATGAATCTTTAATTTGCTTAGACAGAGGGAGAGAGAGGAAGAGAGGAAATTGAAATTCAAGGGTCCGAAAACGCTAGGAACGTTTTTATATGTATATTTATGGGAAAGGAGGAAAGAGAGGTGAAGGGGAGAGACATCTTTCTAACCTGGAATAAGAGTGGAAAGGGACAGACAGCTCATGATCATCAACATGCCATGTTTTATTGTGTTTATTTTGGGTTTCAACCAGTTTAGCCATAATAGCCGCCAGCAAATTCGACCCTTAAATCTATTCTCCACTAATTATTGCAGAAGATATAGCCTGTTCACAACTGCCACATTTTAAACTGTTAACCATTTAATTTGTTAATTGAAAGGAGTGAATTCCTCGGTTCATATATATATATATATATATATATATATATATATATAACCCCGCGACGCACGGATATTAAATGTGTATATATTTTTTGAATTACAATGTATGTTTATTTTGATATTTTTATAAAAATAAATTAATTAGATTTATGTAAAAAATAGTTTAATTAATTTTTAATTTAATTATCTCTAAAAAAAATAAAAAACTCATCAATATTAATTTTATCATAAAATATTTAATATATCTAGTGTTTAGTAAAATCTTAAAAATAATTATAAAAATATAAAACTTAAAATATTTGATTAAAGTTAAAACTCATTTTTGAGTGGCACGTGACATTACGCCGAATTGTATTTTATATAATAGTACATAAATAAACATAAGAATATATAGGATTAAATAAGGAATGTCATTCAATTCCTTCACACTAATTAGGATCTCATTTATTTATTATATAATAATGTTTTTGCTTATTTAGATTCTTAGTTTAAATGATCTGATTCTCGTTTCTAAGTGCCTTGCAGGAAGTCCAAGCATTGTGAATATGAGACAAAGTGTAAAAAATCAAAGAAGCTTGATCCGAAGTTAATTAGTGCTAAAGAGAAAGAAATCAACTTAAATAGCACAACATAGGGTATAATTAATGCCGCACATAATCAAATTGTTAGGTTGCTTGTCAATGTATCTTTTTTTTTTTCTTCAATTATATTATTTGCTTGGAACATTATTATTAGGCTAATTAGGACTGTAAAACATTTCGATACAATATTAAAAATTTAGACTAAAAAACTTTTTGAATCCAAAGTCGGTTTGATAATGGTGTTTATTTGTGTATAGTAATTTGGTAACAAATAATGAGTGACCATGGGTACAGTTTGATTTCTTGGAGATACGGGGAAATAAGTACTAACAATTAATGAATTTAGCATTTGTTTTTCACAAAATATTTTGGAAATTATTTTACTATTTTAGATCTAATTTCTCATAAATGAATAATAACATTCAGATGCAGTTCATTATTCACGGGGCCCCAATTTCAACCACACCAATTTCTATTCAAAGATGGGTTATCCAGCAACGCATTCCAATTTTAGCGTCTGCCACCCACCCCGTAAAGGAGGAGTACATGCTTTTCCTTTTTAATATATAATTATTATGAAGTTATTTTTTTTAAATTTGTAAACAATTATTAAATGAGTAAAAAGAAATTAATATGAAAGTTTATGATTTGAACAAATGGACAGTCAAAATATATGTCATGTCACTCCTTCGTTAGTGAATTAAGGTAGAGTAAATAAAAAAATCTATTTTTATAATTAATTTAGTTTAAGAATTAAATTAAAAAGTTTTATAACCTTCGGTGATTGTTTATAAATGACCTAAAATTTCTAAAGGTCTAAATGCACTTTGTTCTATATATAATACAAAGATCATCACTGTAACAGTGAATAGTGATAATAATAATTTAATTTTGGGACCCTATTAGTAAAATTTACACTATCATCCATTAAAACATGTGCCCACATCTGCCTCCAAACATTTCCTGAGCGCATTTCTACAAGCCACAAGACTCTCAATATATTATATAAGGTGAGGCGTCCAACTGCTGGATGGATACAGTTTCCTTTCCTGAATTCCTTCTTGAGCAACCACAATCACAGTTCAAACACCTGCATAATCATAACAAAATTGAATATATCATATAGAAAAGAACCTTGAAAACTTGAACCGATTATCAATAACGTTAAATAGACATTAGACATGATTTTGCTGCCAAATCTTATTCCTTATGATGCTCACAGTATTCCTTGTAGCCTCATAGGACACACACGAACATGTGATTCTCACAGTTATGTGAGAGATTAATAGCATGTTTGAATTGAAGTTTGAAATCTCTTAAACTATGGTTTGGGTAAAAACTTGTCTTTTATTGCTTTTGTCCAAACCATGGTTTTGAGCTTGCAAATTCCAATCCAAACATGCACTAAGAGTGACAGAGACCCTTTTACAAGTAAACTTGTCTATTCTATGATTTTGAAGTGCTTGAATAAACTTTAACCAGTAACTCTTTAACATAACATACAGATTAGAGGTATATGCAAAATAAGTGGAAATAAAGATGAATTATCAATTTCAAACACATTGGCGAAAGTCATAATCTAATGAAAAAAATTAGTTGGAATTATTACTGCTTTGAAATTCTGTGTCTCCTGCCTTAGTTCTGGAATTGTGTTATTAACTATATGTCGTATAATAGTAGGAAGATTTTGATCCTTGACATCACTGCTTTCCTGTAAAAAGTCCAGGTAAATACCAGAGTCAGTGTCACCCAATAACATTGCTTTTTTGGGTATTTTCTATAACTGCCATCCTACTATAATTAATTTTGTAATAAGCTATATAAATTGTAATATTGGTATGAAATAATTCAATTTTCTAACATCTATTATTTATTATTCCTCACACAAGGTTATAGAAGCAGACACAGAAAATAAAATTAACAGAGTAGTAAGACAAATTCAATGTGCATTGAATCAGGAAAAACATCAAAGCTTTGTACTGTACTTCGTAAGTAAATTAACTCCAGCATGATTTCCCTCTCATGTCTTCAATTTCTTCATATATCCAGTGACAGCAACCTCAAAATGTTGATACATTAAGAATGGGAAGAGTAGGAAGGAGGAAAGAACCTAAATATATGTTTAACCCTGTGCAATCTTTTTCTTTTTCCCCTTTCATCCTCATTTTGGCTGCCCCTGTACCCCAACTTAATTGTAAGATCAATTGATGTTACTATAAAATGACCCCCTAACTTTAGTTGAATCAGTTTATGGAGAAGAGTTAGCCAAGCATGCCAGATACAAAAAAATTACTAAACACATAGTACAGTGCACAATATCGGATAACCATTCAGGTCCCAAAAAATAAAATAAAAACAGAAGCGTAAAGCAACTCTAGTCCAGAACATAAAGCTCCATATTGGAATCATTTAATTGAGAGAAGATAGTGTGATAGGAACCCAACTAGATCACCAAAGAAAACAGTATGTGTAGTGTATATTTCCACTCCTGTTACTGATATTAATGAGATATAAGTATCAGTAAAACAGAATTACAGAGAAGTATGAACTGAAAGGAGAAAAGAGAAAATACAAGATAACCCAAGGCTTTCGAGAGGCCTTGGTCTCTCCCAGTCCTAACCCAATCCTTGCCTGCCTCCCTCTCACCCCCTCCCCTTGTCTTTATATCATTACAAGTCATAACCGAATTTCCCCCCCATATTTCTCTAACTGCCACGCTGGCAATCTGTTACATAGGCACACCCTCCCTTTTGTTTCTTAGGTCCTAATCCCCTACATCCCCTCCTAGCATACACCTTAGTCATCTTAGGGTACCTAACATAGTGTTTTACTTCTGAAAATTTAAATTTTATCGAGTACTTCAGCACAGCACTTTCCATAAACATAGAACCCAAAATTTCAAGAAATCATCAAAAGCTACAAATGTGAGGGCCCCACACCTTTTTTATTTATTTATTTATAAATATGAACAGAAAATGAAAAATTTAACCAGTTAAGGTCCATTTAATGTATATATATGGTATAGAACAAAGCTAGCTAGTAGCCTACACTGATTAAGACTACCAGTAGAAATCTACAGAAGAATATAAAAGATCTAGTACCTGAGATTTCAGGGATTCATGCCGCTGCAATGCCACAGAAATACGTATTATTGCACAAAGATATCTGAATCTCTGATTCTCCTGAATA
This sequence comes from Styphnolobium japonicum, assembly GCA_023212625.1. NCBI lineage: Eukaryota > Viridiplantae > Streptophyta > Magnoliopsida > Fabales > Fabaceae > Styphnolobium > Styphnolobium japonicum. The sequence goes on along the minus strand of JALBWW010000002.1, from coordinate 5,593,553 downwards.
TCAAAAGGATAAAAAAAGAGCTGGGTGAATACAAAAGAGCTCTATTATCTACAATTCTGTAGTAAATTAAAGTACCCCACCATATACATACAGAAACATACCTCCTTGGGAATTTCCATGAAAGAATCAGATTTTGGAAATTTCTTCCTGTGATGTCTGGTGAGTAATGCAATTAACTGAAAAGCCCACTAAATAGTAATCAATAATGCAAACTTTATATGGAGAGAACATAAAAAATATGTGAAGCTTGGTAGGGTGTGAGGGGAGGCCAAAAGTTATGGGGGTGGAGTGAAAATGGATTGCACTCCACTTTCAACCACTCCACATTTTTGTTGTACCAAACAAGTTTTAAATAATTTTCATTCCAAATTTTCCACCGGCACAGTCCTATTTTCAACTCAACCAAGCACACCCTAATGCATGTCAGGAGCCAAGACAGAGTACATATGATACAAGCATGCTTCACATATTTAGTAAAAACAAAGTACCTTGACCTCCTCAGCATTATAACCACGAAGATGGCCACCATTCTGCACAAAAGAACACCAAATAATTTGAACAGAAAGAGAGAGCGATTATTATTCATCCATTTTTCATTATAGTATCACCTAAGATAGTTGTCTTGGACTTTCAGACACATTAAAGTATTAACTATATCTTATTCTTTTATACCCATCTATCATGAATTTTGTTTCTTCTTTTGCTTGCAACCATTTAAGTGAGCCAAATAACCTACAAAAGCATGCTAATAAGGGGGAAAAAAATAAAGAAAAAAAAAATACCATAATAATATGATAAGACTGTTTATGGTAACCCTTTTTACCAGTGACAAGCCCAATATTGTGAAGCAAGCTAGCAGCTTCAAGATGCTCAAGATCATTCTCATTCAAGAAGGCAGCAAGTTTATCTTCACTCCTAGCTAGATCCTTACATTTTCTCAGGCCTTCAAAAATTTCCTGCAACAGTCATCTAGAGAAGAAATAATTCCAGGTTGAAAAGCAATTGTCTGCCATAATGAGACAATAAATAAGCATATATTGATATATATTGTTTATATTGGGTTCAGTTTGTTGAATTGGAAATCAAACTGCATTGAACAAAACATGCAGATGCTACATCAAATTAATATATTCAGTAACATGTAGAAGCAAAGACCTTAGCAAGTCCAGCGCATTGCGCAGCAGATGTCATCTTCTTTTTTCCATTAAACCTCATTGCAAGCCGCATGACAGACTGCCACCTGGCATTTGCATTCAAATCATAACAGCAAGAGCAAGGGTACACCTTGGCCAAGATTTCTGCAATAACACCCTCACACAAAGAGTACCCAGAAACCTGCATTTCCTCAACTCCAAGCATGACAAATATTTCGTCCAATAAAACAGCACCAGCCACAATAAATTCTGAACGCCTCTTGAAAAACCCGTCTCTCCTTTCTCTCTCTTTCTTCCCTCCACCACACAACGTATCAACTACACTGCTCAATTCACCTCTAGTAAAACTCCAACCCCTATTGCTATCCTCAACCAAAACAGCCTTGTTAACACTGCTATCACAACCGTACCCACAAAACACTGCTTTATCAATTGCACGAATTGTTCCAGAAGATCCAACAGCAATCTCAAATCCACGCTCTTTAACTCTCCCAACTAATCCAGATTCCTCAATAACAGACCTTATATACTCTCTCATCTGTGGAACTGTATCCAAATTTGGAAACTTCTGTGTTAAAGTAACATGACCCAGTTTCAATGAAGTGCCAAAAACAGGCTTTCCCTTTTTCCCAATCACAAACTCGGTAGACCCACCTCCAATGTCCACAGTGAGAGCCAATTTGTCATGAATTGGCAAAAACTGAAGGACACCCAGATAGGCAAGTTTGGCTTCCTCTTCGCCTGACAAGACATCAACGTTCATTCCGATCTCGTCGATAACGCAATCCACGAAATCATTACTGTTGATGGCTTCGCGCACTGCCGCGGTGGCCACGCAACGAGTTTGACTGGGATTGACATTGTGGGTATCCAGAAGGTTCTTGAACTTGCGCAGAGCTTGGAGCGCGTGGAGGATGGATTGGGCGGAAATAGAGTAAGGGGTGGTGGTGGTGTCTCGGCCAAGGACGACGGGCTCTTTCTTGTGATCGATGGGGAAAAACCTGCCACGTGGATCAGCGTGAACGATGAGCAACTTGAAGGAGTTGGTGCCCATATCAATAGAAGCGAATAGGGAGGATGGTGTTGATGTTGATGTGGTTGGGAAATCTGGGACTGGGAGAGTAACTGCCATGGTGTGGTGTGGTGAGTGAGTGGGGGTAATTAGCAATAAATCAGCTTCTCCAATTCTCAAATCACAATTGACAATTGATAATAGCATTCATATTCATAGACATTAGGATATCTTCTTCTACTTGTAAATTCTAATTCTAATCCTTGTAGTTGTTGGACTAGGATGGGTTCAGCGTTAGCAATCAAGCAATCTGTATGTATTCTGTACCTTGTAGCAGTTGGGGTTCCCCATGTCTCATTCTTAGTTTTCATGTATATTATTTTTTAAAACAAAAGCCTTTGGTCTTGGATGGGCTTTTATTTATTATGTGAACTCTACCTATGTATGGCCCAACTAATAGATGATCGAGCTTAATTAAACTTACAGTCCAATTGGAGAAGCTTGCAGTAGCCCAAATCAGTTTTGGGGACATCTATGATTGTGAGAGAAATGTTATTGTACAGCTCAAATGATTTTTTTTTTAATGTGAGATTTACCAATTTTCTACGTCATATTAAGAAAAATAATAAATTGCTATAGTTTTATCAAATCAAAATTAAATAATGAGCCTTTGTATGGAAAAATTCATAAGTTAATTAAGATTTAAGAAATCAAATTTAAATTGCTTTTCTTAATCCTCATCGAATAAAAAATAATTTATGAATACTTTTTAATGTGTTAAACAATAAATAATTGATAAAATATTGAGGCAACATTTAATTCATGAATTAATTCATAGTGATCTATGAAAAGTTTTTAACAAAACGAAATTCATTTTTTTTAATTATTTAATTTAAATTTTGATTAAGTTTTATACTATCTATTAATTATATAGCAGTGTATGCTAAGGAGAGAGTATCATCAGTTATATATCTGTAAGAGTTCTAATGCTGAAAGAAATTATATTGGTTATGACTTACGAGTAAAGTAAGTTACCACGAGAAGAGTATGAAGAATTTTATGATACTTACTATCTTATCCAGCAGTACTATTGTAAATGTTTATATTAGACGAATTCGAATAATATTAATGGGTAGGATATCAGTAATTATGTGTAAATTTAGATTATATTTTGCAAAGCTAATTTTAGTTAAAAGTGATTTGTAGTGAAATAATTTATGTTTGGATATTTTTATCTAAAAAGTAAATTTGACATAATAAATGTTGTTTGAATAACGTTAATTAAAATTACTTTTAAATGTATAATTATTAAAAAAATATATGAGTTTCATATTAATTTTATCATATTATCAATTTATTTCATTTCATTATTTGTTAAGTATACTTTAACAAATGATGTAATGCTGTTATAATAATTTTTTAATACAAACTATTAAAAACAAAAATAAATATATGTATAGTATTTTAGCTTTTTAAAATAATGGTTCGATTAAAAAATTTATAATTGAAATGAAAAATTTGTTATGAGCAATTAAAATTTCACAATTGAAATAATGAGAAGATGTGATAAGATATTAAGGCTTTGTTCGGTATTATGGAAAGAAAGGAAAATAATGAAATACAATAGAAAATAAACAAAAAGAAATGAATGGAGAAATAAAGTTATCACTTACCTTGTTTAGTATCATCAAATGAAAAAGAAGAGATGCTTCTTTTCCTTTATTTAGTTTCATTAAGGAAAATAATAAAAATATATGTAAATAAATTTCAAATTATTTTATTATCTTTCATCTAATAAGGTTGAAGATAAATATCTTCATTTCCACCTTTAAGTTGATACTGAATAAAGGAAGAGGCATCCTTTCTTTTTTTTTTTCTACCTATTCCGTGGATAACAAATATAGCGTAAAAGGTAAAGCATTATTGAATGTTAGGCACTAACATAAAAGAAAACAAAGGACAAAATATGAAGCATCTATGGCCACTGTAAAGTTAGGCACCGAGCACCAACACTCAACACAGAAGCAACATAGAGTTGCTTCTTCAATTTAGGCATAGAACCATGTTGAGTCATTGAATGTGATTCTACAAAAAGAAAGCCAAACATAATTACACAACTTTCAAACACCTTCAAGACCTCAAACATAATTCTTTATGGTACAAACATGTAGCCAAACACAAACACATAACACATAACGTTTAACCCACCAAAATGTGCATTTGTAAGATGAAACGACTTTTGCCCATGTTTCATTTTGTTTGGATTCACGTTGAAGTACCATTCCAAACTTGAGCTTTTTCTATATTAAAATAGCAAAATTAAAAATTAAAAAATACCAATCTTATGCTATTTTGAAATTAAGTACTAAAATTTGCTTTTTTTTTTTTGTAATGTTAGGAAGTCAATTTATATGAAACTGACTTCCCAACATGTTTTTTTAAATATAAATGTCACATTAGGAAGTCGGTTTTTATATAACTGACTTCCCAACGTTTTTTAAAGCTATTGAGACTTCTCAACAACTTTTTTTTTTTGGGTGGTTTAGGGCTTTACATTAACTAATTATGGTTTTGATATAATGGTTTAATAGTTTGATTGAGTGATTTAGGGATTTAATTGATTAGTTTAGGGTGTTAATTGAGTAATTTAGGGTGTTAATTGAGTAATTTAGGGTTCTCATTTAGGTTTTTGTTGAATGTTTTAGGGTTTTGGTTTTATTGGATGGTTTAGGGTTTGAGATTAGTGGTTTAAGATTAATGGTTTAAGGTTAGAAATTAATGGTTTAGGGTTAACATTTTAGGGTTTAGGGATAATGGTCTAGGATAAGTAATTAATGACTTGTAGTTTAATAATTTATAGTTTAGGGTATTAATGGTTTAGGATTTATGATTAGTGGTTTATGATTAATGATTAAGTGTTTAGGGATATTTATTAAAAGCTTAGGGATTAAGATTAATGGTTTAGGGTTAGTAATTAATGGTATAGGGTTTAAGATTAATATTTTAGGGTTTATGAATAATGATCTAGGATAAGTAATTAATGACTTATGGTTTAGGGTTAGTAATTAGTGGATTAGGGGTTTAATTGATTAGTTTAGGGTGTTAATTGAGTAATTTAGGGTTTTCATTGAGTAGTTTTAGGTTTTTGTTGAATGTTTTAGGATTTTGGTTTTATTGAGTAGTTAGGGTTTGAGATTAATAAATAAGGGATAGGGGAGTGATATACGTAAGAATGACAGTGTTGTGAAGTGAAAATGAGAGTGGTGTGAAGTGAGAATGAGAGTGTTGTGAAGTGAGAACGAAGTGAAAATGGGAGTGTGTGAGTAAAGTAAAGATGAACTACTTCTAAGAGTGAGGAATTGTTTTTAAAGGGACTTTAGGTTTTAATAAAAAAATTAAAAAATATTATTGAGAAGTCGGTATAAGTAAAATCAACTTCTCAATAGCTTAAAAAGAAAAATGAAACAAAAGGAAACGCTGGGAAACCGGTTATATGAGAACTAACTCCCTAATGTAAAATTTATATAATAAAAAAAAACATGTTAAAAAGGTTAGTTTCTCATAAACCGACTTTATAACATTACCAAAAAAGCTCAATTTGATACTTAATTTCAAAAGAACATAAGATTGGTATTTCTCTTTTTTGCTATTTTAATATAGAAAAACCTCCAAACTAGATTCTAATATCAAACGGGGGTTCAACTTAAAGCAATGCCAAGTTACTTATGTGTTTAGAAATGGTTGATTGAATTCTTTTCAACTGTCATCCTTCCGAATCTACCCTTCTTGGCTAGCGCCACATTGTGTTGTTGAATCATCAACATTTACGACACCACCCCATGCCTAGACGATGTCAGAATGTTTCCGATTTGGCCTAACTCTGCATGTTCGGCTTGCCTCTCTGCCAATTCTACCACCATACTCGGCGAAAACCAACCATTCTCAATAACTATGAGGTCATAATTCCCACTTTGCCTATTGCGAACACCTCGTCCATAACGTTGCTAGTCATCTTGTCAGTACACCCTACCATTCCATTCCACTTGTCTCATAATTTTGCATTTGCTGTCTCATCTGGCTCATGCAATTAATGGAGGTAAGGCTAAAAAATAATTATATATCTTCATAATAAATTAGTTTAATAATTTTCATAATTATTTAAAAAATAAGTATTAATTTTTTTTGGTTCTCAAATATTAAATATTTCTACTTTTTCATTTAATATTTTTTATTTTAAGTAATTAGAAAGATGTTAGGAGGATGTGCTTGGAGGATATAACATTACTCAATATTAAATGAAGAAAATTTCTATAAATAAATAAAACAAACGATTAACTTTGTAGAGAAATTCTATAGATTTTTTAAAAGGACATTTATTTTGTAAAGCTAAAATATCATGTTATTTAAATAATAACACCAAAAATTAAAAAATAAATAAATAAATTTAAAAGATAACAGATACAAAGCAATATGAGATTTATATTCTTTTTGAAAATTACATATTTAAAAAAAAATTATCAACATTATTTATGTCAAAATTATTCTTTAGATAAATTGTTCTAAATATAAATTATTGTTATGTAAACTTATTTTTGAGTAAAATCAATTAAATTTACCTAAAATCAAGTTTATAAAATTTAATTTAAATACACACAGAGTAATCGAGAAATTCACAAATATATATATATATATATATGTTTTGGTGGATAAATAAGTCTAGATGATTTGGACTGAAAATTTCAACAATTTTATGTGTAAAAACTCCTTCCCGCAACAATAAAACATATTTTACATGTTTCTAAATATGGGGAAGTTCCCGCAATTTTCCCACCAAAGAATTTTCTCGGAAATTAGTTTGTGGAGAAAATCTGCAGCAGGAATTGAGTTACGTTCTCCTAGGCTAGACAACATTGACAATCAACCACACGCCCCTAAAAGTAAAAAGGAGAAATAAAAATAAAATAAAATTGCATGGCCTAAAGAAGATATTCAAGTTCATCTCCCCGAACCATTTCTCTGACTTTTTGCAGTGAAACTTGGGATTTCTTGATGTCCTAGTCTTTGTTTCATGAATTCTCAAATGTGCTGATACTTGATAGTATTTTTTATTGATAATCAGATACTTGATAGTGTTTAGTTGTTTACGTTCACACAGGCATAGAGAGAGATAAGGGAAATTTCAGTTGAAATTAATACAGCTCTATTTTTATTTTTATTTTTAAGTTTGCTTGCTAATGTTGAAATGCAGCTTATTTACCGGGAACGTTTAGGGCTCAACAAAAAAAAAAAAAAACATCAGTTTGCGTGACTGTTCAGTGTCGTGGTTGAGTTTGTCTCCTTTAAACGCGTACTTAGAGAAAAATGTTGTCCGGAACTGTCAGTTCCACCAACATTAGAGCATGTATTTGGATCTCCGTAGGACCATATGCCAAATCACGCCCACAACAATCATTGTCTTTCTGTCTCTAATTTCCAAGTGGAGCATCACTAGGCAAATCAGTGGTTTTGTCTTCATTTACAATGACGCGGTTAGTTAGTACTTATCTTGAATATTCTTTTTTTTATTATTAAAAAGTGGTCAGCTTTAAATTCTAGATTTTTGGTATCCAAAAGTTTTTTTTTTTAATAATTTAATGTTTGTTCTTTCTGAGAATTTTAAGTGGAAAATGAGATTGACTTCTAGGGATTAACGTGTCCTGTTACTACACTGCACATGAATGAAGCTTCCTCACTTCTTCTTGCATTTTAGTCAATGTAGCGGTTTCTGTATATAAGGCTCTTTTGCCTGGAGTTATTCTTCTTTGTTCCTAATCCTACCACCTAGTTGAGTTATATTATTGGGATTCGGGCGTTCTGAGAACGGTGAGTTGTTCATTTGCTTGTAATTTTTTTGGATGGTATCAAATAGGCAATCTCGCCAGGAGCATGAAGGTAATGGCAAAATTCCAATTCAGGAGTCAAAACGGAGACATGGTGATCCAAAACAAGCACCAATCAGGTATTTGTTATTTGTATACTTACTTATTTTGGTGTTTTGCTGTGAGCTCTAAATTTGATTTTCTGTTTATTGTGCAGTGGCCTTAGAAATGTGATAAACGGACTGTGGATGAATGACCTTGATTCGTACTTTGAACCTTTCCTGCGAAGAGTGGTAAGAAATGAATGAGTCTATTATCTTTGTGTGTGAATGAATGTGGTTTTGAGGAGGGTTGCTTTTCTGTTTATCTCAGCTAGTTTTGAGCATCTTCTACATTTGAAAGTACCTATCACAATTCACAACCAAGCTCCAGTTCAAATGTACATAGTATGCCATCATCAATGTTCTCCAGGTTTCTGCAATTGTTTCCTAGTTGTGCTTACTGTTTGATTTGTGGAGAAAAGAGAGGCGTTAACCAGATTATTTGTTTCTCTGTTGCTCTCCGCCTTCTCATCCTATTGTTCAAGAAGCACTTCGATAGATGGGTGAAAGGAATCCCGCGTCTATAGATTTCGTTTTCTTTGTCTAGTATTTGATTTTTTTTTTGGTTTTCATGGTATACCTGCATGCGATTGTGAGGACTAATCTCTCGAGGTACTGAGATCTATTTAAGGGGTTAACTTCTTCCGACAAATGTTTTTCCATACACATGGGTTAGGAATCGAATCCTTGACTACATGCTTAAGGGGGCCAAGTATCTACTACTTGTGTCACATTATGTTGGTGGCTAGTATTTAATTTGAATAGATACGAAGTATCAAAGTAAGTACGACTTTGATGGTCGTGCACACTTGTCTATATATATATATATATATATATATATGGATGGAGATCCACTTACACCAAGTGTAAGTCTTGATACACTTACACCACTCAATAATTTTGTTTGTAGAATGCGAATTTAACCAATCTAACCGTTGAATCATATGATATTATCTTAATGATCATACATACCAAATTTTAAATAAATTATACATATATAATTATCTAACTAATTTAATAGTAGACAATTTACTTACATTTAAAACCATATTATACGTTAAAATAAAGTAATGCGATAAAGTATCAAATAATTTTTTAATTGTAAGAAATTTTATGGGGTTGATCTATTTTTTGAAAACTTTTGTTTCAACAGTTGAATTGGTTAAATTCACATTCTACAAAAAATTATTGAGTGGTGTAAGTGTGTCAAGACTTACACTTAGTGTAAGTGAATCCTCATTATATCTAGTGACTTTTTTAAGTAGTCATGTGACCTTTAAGTAATATATAATCTTGATCATACATAGATGATTTAATGGTCAATATTTACTTTTCTCAATCTCACAACAAACCACTCCTCTCACTTGATATGCTATATATATATATATATATATATATATATATATATCAGGGATTCAAATTACAGACTGTATAATGTGGCCGCAATATTGCAGTTGCCGGTGGCACTGCAACCATCACCCCGCAATTGTGGGGTGATTTCATATCATAAAAAAATCACTGCAATGAAACGTCGTTGCGGCTGTAACAGAACGGTGATGCAACCAAAATTCCGTTATGTTGAGATTTCGCTTTAAAAAGGAAATTTCTAGAGAAAAGTTTAGGGCTTTTACCTTTTTACCTCAAATCCTCATATTCCAACTTTCTCCCTTTTCTTCCCTTTCATCTTCACCACCACCACGACGTCCTCCCATTCTTCCGGCGAGTCACCACTACCTCCATCCACTTGTGTAGGGCACCTGGTGCAGCACTGCAACCTTGCAACTTTCTAGACTCTAATCATGAGCTTCGTGTCCAGTAAGCTTTGTAGGCTTCGATTTTCTAGCTCTTAATCTGTGGATGGTTGGCTGCAATTTTGAGTTTTGAATAGCCACTACTCTTCTTTGTGTTTGTGCGTTAGCAGCGTTAGATTTTATGTTAGTTTGAGAATGAAGAAGAAAAAAATTAGGGGGGGATTTTGGGCTTGGGTGGGCTGAGAGTTTGAGACTAAGTTTTGAGTTTATTTGTTATACTAAATAGGTAATTAAATGGGCTAGATTGAATTTAAATTTTAATTAAGGAATTTTTTTGTTAAATTAAAATGATAATTTAAGTTAATTGAATGGGTTGTAAAAGCTGGATTTAATATTTAATTAAATATTTTTTTTATAAAAAAATTAGTGAGATAATTTGTGCTTGACTTAATTTATAATTACTAAAGAGCTTTATATATAATCACATAATGGGTTGTAAAAGCTAGATTTAATATTTAATTAAATGTTTTTTTTAAATTAGTGAGATAATTTATGCTTGACTTAATTTATAATTACTTAAGAGCTTTATACATAATCACATACTCTTAATATATATATATATATATATATATATCACCATATAATTATTTTGCTAAGTACATTTATTTAAAATTTTCATATAATTATTATCAATTGCTAAAACAATCATGACAAGTAATATGTTAATTCTCAATATTTAAGCATAAAGTTTAAGAGAGCCATTGGTGAATGTTTAAAAATTATTAGAAAATACTATAATTTTCTTTTGTGTCAATGTAAAAAAAAGAGATATGTGTTGAGGGTTGAGTATTAAATCTATTTAAAACTTGTTTGAATTTATATTTTCAAATTTCTTTAATCATGTTGATGCTATATATGACCAAATAATAGACATTAAATAGTTTATTTGTAATCATTGCCACAATAACAATGTTATTTATATAATAAATATAGTCTAAACTTGTCTTAAAGATGATACAAAATCCTATTAAATGAGTAAAAAATTATAAATAAAAATATATTAAGAATTATAAAAATTATATAAATATTTTTTTACATTTTATGTAAACTAAAAAATTTCACACCATAATAAGCGCAGCCCGTTTCACAGTAATCACAACACAACCGCAATTTAAATCGCAGATATATATGTGTGTGTGAGAGAATGGGATATCTTTTTTCATTTAAACGTCTTAAAATTTTTTATCTGATTGAGTAGGCGAACGGGCAAATTACCAGTATTCCCTGTCACTAGTTTCTTTTTTAAGTGTTAGTTGGTTGATTCATTTGTCTTCCTCAAATAGGTACGAGAGGAGGTGGAACGTAAAATCCAGGGTCACCTATTTCCAAGGTTTGTTTCTCATGTCCAAATTCTGTGTTAATAAGAAACAATTGTTGTATTCATTTCCTCTGGGAGGTATTATGTAGTTAACTTTTTCTCTTCCCTACTGCATCGTATATTTCCTCCATTACTTCATTACTTGTAGTTTACTATTAATTTTTTTCTTTTGTAAAATTTGTTGCAGAGCAAGGGTTAATCAGACTGGCATATCTGGAGCCAAACCCTTACAACTGTGTTTTATTAATAAGTTGCCTGATACAGTTTTTACCCTCTCTAATATAATAGCAGAGGATGAATCACTTCTTCAAATTGTTCTATTTGATGTTAGATCTCAGTCTATAGTCAATGATGGTCCCCTCTCCTCCATAAAGATAGAGATCTGTGCCCTCAATGGTGAGTTCGGTTTCAATGGTAGTGAGGATTGGACTGAAGAGGAATTCAGTGCCAATATCTTACGTGAAAGAGATGGCAAAGGACCATTATTGAATGGTGATAGGTTTATTACTCTAAAAAATGGAGTTGGCTGTATCACTAAAATTATTTTCACTGATAACTCGAGATGGGTTAGGAGCGGAAGGTTCAGGTTAGGAGCCAAAGTTGTGCAATCAACTTCTAGTGGAGCAAACATTAAGGAAGGAAGAAGTGAACCTTTTGTGGTCAAAGATAACAGAGGAGAGTGTGAGTCTTAAAATTAACTTCTGCTTCTCATTGTCTGTTAGACTGTTACTGTTACCAACGAGGACAAACTATTTTTTTCATTGTTGAAATTTTTTGTATTTGTTAATTTTGGTTTTTCATTATAATCTTTGTCTATTGGGACAACTACAAAACTGACATGTAATTTGGTCCTTTAAGCGTACAAGAAACACCACCCTCCATCCTTGAATGATGATATATGGCGTTTGGAGAAAATTGCCAAAGATGGAAAATTCCACAAGCGGCTATCTCTTCATGGAATTCACACTGTTAAGGATCTCTTGCAGTTATACATAACCAACCCATCTTCATTATACGAGGTAAAAGATTGTTTCTTTTTCTTTTCTTTTTTATGTGTGGATAACCATTCTTTACTTCTTTAGCCCTTTATGTAAATAATTAATGAAATCCATACATAAAATGTGTATATTCATTGGATTTTTTTGCTCTGGAGATGTAGAAGTTTGGCAACATTCCGAAGAAGTCATGGCTAGCAATTACTGAACATGCCAAGGCTTGCGTGGTAGATGATTACAAGCTTTACAGCTATCACACAGTAGAACAACCAATAGGTCTGCTATTCAATTCTATCTACATCCTTGTGGGAGTGACATTTGATGGGGAAAATTATTGTTCGCCAGATACTCTCAACCCCAATGAGAAGGTATGCATTCATATCCTATTCTGAATTAGCTGTGAAATAGATTTTTAAAGAAAACTTGCTGCCGGATCTTTGGTTTCTTTAAATTAGCGATTCCTGTCTTATCATTATCTCTATATCATATTATACCTCTGGGATAGAAGTGATCATGTCTCTTCTTCCTTGGCAGCATTTGGTGGAAATAGTGAAGCAGCATGCTTACAAAAATGTGAATAATTTGAAATCAATTGATGAGACTTCATTGAACTGCTTAAGATCAGTGGCATGTCTAAGAGCAGGGCAGTCTGATGCTCCAGATCAAGGTTTGCAACATATTAATATCTCAACAGCACAAGGTATATGTAATAGTATAATTTTTTGCTATTTCATTTTGTTCTCTCTTTACTGTATCGCTCATCAAGACTGTGAACTTACAATGGGTCAATAACTAACCATTAGGACAAGGGTGGACTGGTTAAGCTCTATACAAACATTTTGTCCTGCAGATGTATCAAAATGTGAAGAAGAGCGCATAAACAGTTTGTGCAATATAGCCAAGTTATTCAAGCAGAAAGGGCATTTGTTTCTTTTTCCACTTGCAGTAGTAATAAACAGGGAATGCATTTCCTCACTCATTTTTAATATTGGAAGAAATTCCCACAAGATGAACAAAGGCCAGGGGAAATTTGTTATATCAAGCAAAATTGATTTCTACCACAATATTAATATTATTCTTTACTCAAATACAATACCGAACTTCACAAATATTTCTATGTCATTCACTGCCCTTAAAACTTTCCTATTTCTCAATGTATGTGACTCCATGTTATAGCTCTTGTCCTCTTTTCCTCATTTCCGCTCTTCCTGTTGAATACTGTGCCTATAAGCTTTAACCTGTCTTGTATAGGTCAACAAGAAACATGGCCAGGCTATGGTCCATTCATTGCAACTTCATATATTGATGAAGGAGTACATAATTACCAAATCTATGCTGATCCACTGCCAGACATAAGAGAAATGCCACAAAACAGTTATGCCGAAGATGAATTTCTGTCCGGAAGGTACATTGAAGAGGATAGTTGGCCCTTTAATGGATCACATTTTCCAGTTGTGCAAGGTGGTTATTCAACAGAGAATGGCAGTTCACAGATTCAATTCACAAATGGTTGTCCTCCTTGTACAACATGGGGGCCAGAAAATGGCATTTACTTTGGTTCTTCTGATGGAGCAGAATTTAGCAGTCATTATTCTTTCCCCTATCCTGCTGTGGATATATCAAGCAGTGGGAAACCCAAAGCAGTGTGGTATAAGATTAGGGCTGCTCTCAAATGGGTCATATCAGTCAGAAGGAATGCAGCTGCGAGAAGGAATGAAAATCTGTTTTACTATAACTATTAGACTCCTGTTTTATATCCTTTGTTTGGTTACTAGGCAAAATGTGTGTCTACGAAGTCTAGCATATAAGCTCTCTAGATGTCATAGAATTAGTTGTGTGTGTGTTTCCTGAAGTTTGCCTTCTTCAATTTCAACTGCAGTGAAGAGACCTGGAAGATGGGATCCTCCTGTACATGATAGTGTCAAGTTATTTATGTACAATTTGTGGTTGCTGTCTGTAAAATCAATTATGTACATAGTGGTCCATCATCAATTTAAATTTTATTCTGTTGGTTCTTCCTGTAAAAACATTCTGTAAAATAGTATACACAGATCAATGTGATATATAGTTTTTATTGGTTCAAAACAACCCTTATTCGTTTTACTGTTATTGCCATTTAAATTATATTTGCAATGTTGGCACTGCCAACATTCAGAACATTTGTGGTTGAATGTAGAGAAATGTTACTTATACAATCTGTCTTAATACAACCCCTCGAAACTGCTGATGTGGCTATATCTAACTTTTGATAGAAAAAAATATAAGTTTGACCCTTGAGTAGGTTGCAGCATTACGTACTCAGATGCAGTCACATGAGTAGTTTTACACAGTGGATGCTAGGATAGTTGTAAGTAGCAATACTCTTCAATTTACAAGAACCTCAAATCCCCCTATTCTAAAAATAAATAAAATTGTTGGCCAAGTGCCTGCCTGCCGAGCCTATCTGTGTATTGTTGTGAAGGTTTATTTATTAATCAAAAAATGCAGCTCACGTAACTTCATCTAGTTAACAGTGCTGAGCCTTTGCCGTAAACCTGCAGCTAAAGACTTCTGAACCTTGACAGAAGAAACTACCATTCTTTATTTTTTTAGCTTTCAAGCATGTAAAAATTACACTTTTCCTATTTTCTGTTATTTCAATCTTCATTCCTCCCATCTTTCTCTCCACTCTGCCTTCTCATGAAACATGGTGTACCAAATGGCAGTATACCCACGCGTCACTGTGGAACAAAAAGCTTTTCAAACTGGAAGATGCCAATATTTGGACACTCGAGTAAACCAGAGTCTATTAAGATAACCACACTCTAATATAGTTGCGCGTATTCACTTCTATTTAAACTGTATGTGGAAAGAGTTACGAATGTAAATGGGGGTATTTTACCATATCTTTTGTAGGCTCAACAAATAAAATAAGTGTCATGATTTCCTTGACACAGCTCATGGTTCCACTCTTCTCAGCTTTGCTTCTCTTTACTTCTTTGTAAACAATGGCAAATCCTTTCTTTGGGGCTGCCGCTGAAACAGACAAAATATGGCAACTTAATAATCTATTCTTTAGTTTCAAGCATTATCAAATTACGTTTTTCTTTTCTCATTTTTCAGTTCTCCATTTTTCTTTCCTTCTACTTGCCTTTTTATAAGTAAAATATCCAAGATTGTTTTGTATGTAAGCACAACACACCATCTCTGCTCGTGTACTAAGCACATCAAATGAAGGAAGATTCTTGTTAATTACCAAGAGTACATTTTCTAAGAAGTTTCTCACTAGGGAATTTTCCCGGAAATATTTCCATAGAAGAAAAAAAACTGGACACGGATTATTGACTCCATAAACGTGACATCCTCTCCCTTTGGCTCCAAACCTGAACTTTCCAATATAAGCACGCCCATCTATGCTTCAATTGTGTATCCCTTTGCTTCGTCTAATCATCTAAACGCGTGGTTGTGGAAATTTTGGTCCCTAACTCACGCTTCTGCATTTTTTTTTAAATTTCCATATCTAAAATCAGGCCCACAAGAATCATCATCTCTCTCTCTCTTCATTTATTAGTATCACTAGAAACTGGTCCATCAGCAGTTGCAGACTTGCATTTTGGTCGGTGCTTCTCATTCATAACGCGGTTAGTTAGTTTAGTTATCTCAGAATTCAAAGTTCTGGAATTTCGGGAGTTCTTCCTTTTTACAATATAATAATCGATGATGCTGTGTGGGGCAATGCAAGTCATTAGATTATATATAGATTTGTAAAAATAAAAATTAATATAATTGTATAAACTACTTTATAATATAATGAGTTAATTGCTTTTGCAAGCTACTTTAGGATATTCTGCTCTCTTTTTTGATTCACTAACATTCTGCTCTTTAATTAGTACTCTATCTATCTTCCATTTTAGTACTAAGTACTAATCAGTACCCAAAAAGGAGTTTTCTCATAATTATGTGATTCGTTCTTTCGGGGGTTTTTATTTTTAATAAAAAAGTTGATCTTGGCTTTAGGTAATTCGTGCTTACAAGGTGACGAGGCATTGATTGAGATCTTGGGGATTCTTCCTTGTATCTTCTCCTACAGCCACCTCTATAAAATGAAGTAGTGGTTTCTTTTTTGGGTGTACCAAGCAGTGGTTTCTATTTGTACTTTCATAGCCAGGGCAGGCAGTAGGCACTTGAGTTCAGAGTTTTGAGCTTGAGTAGTCCTTCTTACTAGTACGTTGTCGAGAGAGAGTTCTAAGAAGTGGTGGTTGTTGATTTTGGTTGTGAGTTGTGAGTTTCTGGATGGCATCAAAAAGGCCTTCTCACCAGGAGGGTAATAATGAGAGGGATCAAGCTCCTAGTAAGCGGAGACAAGGTGACTCAGAAGAAGCAGAGACCCGGTCGGTACCTTTCGTTTTTGTATGTGTTATTTCGGTATGTGCTGGGTTCATGCAGCTTGCACCTCTAAATGTTTTGGTTTTGTTTTTGTTTTTGTGGTTAATGTGCAGTACCCCTGCCATGAATAATAAGATGAAAGAACAGGGGACGAATGACATCGTGTTGTACTTGGAACCTTTACTTCGAAAATTGGTAAGGATCGAGTCTCTATTTATGTATATCTCTCTAGCTTGCCTTTCTTCATGTTCTGATGGCAACCAAGCTTTCATTAATACACATTGGTGATTGTGCTTGCTGTTAATTTGTATATTGTTGGACGAAATGTTTATTACTAAGTCAAAAGTTATAGTTGTACAACTTTATTTTCTTATTGTGACAGCGTATAGTCCCGTGTCTATATGTGTTGCAAGAGGGCTTGAAAGGCTTTGCAGTGCACACGTGATGCAACAGCAAGCCGGGCTCTCAACCACCTTTTATGTGCCCCTTATGCCGTTAACCTACCATATGACCAACAATCCTTTAGCGACACTTATAAAACTCGAATCAGCAATCTTGTTTTGATACCACTTGTTAGATCAAATGTTTATCACTAGGCTAAAAGTTATAACTGTTAGTCAGGACGCAACTTTATTTCCTTATTGTGGCAGCCCATAGCACAATGTCTATATGTGTTACAGGTGGGCCTGAGGGGTTTCGCAGTGCACATGTGGCGCACTGTAGACTGAGTTGTCAAACACCTTTGATATGCGCCATATGCACAGTGAGTCTTTAGGGTGATTGCTAGCCTCCTATAAGACCAACATAGACAATAGAAACTTCTTAATAGATTAGATAGATATCATGTATTACAAGAATGATAAATCGTATATGTTTTTTGTCAACCATCCTAATTAGTCCTTTTAGCCAAATGGTGTCCCATTATATTCTTATTGATTAGGTTCTTTGTATCTCTTATGAAACTAATCCACTATCCACTTAAAACAATGTTTGATTAGGATTTGAACTTACGTTTTATTGAGCCTTTACCAAGTCGATCAATTATCAATTGGTAAATCATATAAGCTTTTATTCAATTGTACTTGGAATTTTATCCGATTGCCTTTTTCAGCAGGGGAATCGCCGAAATTATCCCATCTCACTTTCCAATTTTTTACGTGTCTGTTTATTTTTTCCAATTTTATAGTTGTCTGTTTTGTTTTGTTTTGTCTTTTTTAAAAAAATTCATGTGTGTTCCTCAACTAGATACGAGAGGAGGTTCCACCTATGCTTCAGCGTTACCTATCCCCATGGTATGTCAGTTTCTCTTCTCCAAAATTTGTATTCTTTCGAAACAATTTGTTTGTTTCATCATGTATCTTCTTCTTCCATCTTCACCATACACTCCCTCCGTTAATTCATTCTAATATTGTTTGTTTTTGTCTTTCCAATTTAGTTGTGGATTGACCCTTAATCGGCAGACTGGCAAATCTGGAGGCAGAGCTTTGCAATTGCGCTTCAAGAATAAATTGCCTCCAACAATTTTTACACTATCTAAGATCATAGCGGAGGACGGTGCTCCACTTCAAATTGAACTGTGTAATGCTACCTGCATAGTCAACGAAGGTCCTCTGTCCTCGATGAGGATCGAGGTATGTGTCCTAAATGGTGAGTTTGGATCCAATGGAAGTGAGGATTGGACTGCAGAGGAATTCAATGCCAAAACTTTAAGTCCAAGAGAGGGGAAAGGGCCATTACTGAAGGGAGACAGGTTCATTACATTAGAAAATGGAGTTGGTTTTATCCCTAAGAATGTCTTTACAGATAACTCGAGATGGACAAGAAGCGGAACGTTCAGGTTAGGAGTTAAAATAGTGCAACCAACTTCCATTGAAGCAGACATTAGGGAAGGCAGAAGTGAACCTTTTTCAGTCAAGGATAACCGAGGAGAGCGTAAGTCTTGTACCACTGACTCTGCTCTAATGATCTGTACCAACATAAATCATAACTCCTGTTTAATTATTATTTTTTTCATGTTGGTGTCCATTGGCTTTGCATTTTCAATTTTTCATTACTTATTAACATTTTTGCTGCTGAGGGTACTGTACTGTGTGACCCATCTGTGATTTGGTCATTTCAGCGTACAAGAAACACGACCGTCCGTCATTGAATGATGAGATATGGCGTTTAAAAATGATAAGAAAAGATGGTAAAATTCACAAGCAGCTGTCCTCGCATGGAATAAAAACTGTTAAGGATCTGTTGCAGTTGTACATAACCAACCAAACTTCATTGCGTGAGGTAAAATATATTCTTGTGTGTGGATAATGATTCTATACTTTTTTGGCCCTTAAATTACTTAATTTGATTGTTTAATACTGACACATACTTATATATGCCCGTCTGATTTTTTGCTTCGGGAAAGTAGAAAATTGGCAACATTCCAAGGAAGAAATGGGATACGGTTATTGAACACGCTAAGGCTTGTGTTATAGACGACGGTAAGCGCTACATCTATCCCTATTGCGCATCAGAACAGTCGATAGCCCTTGTCTTCAATTGCATCTATCGGGTTGTGGAGGTGACTTTTAATGGGCAAAATTATCGTTCTCTAGAATCTCTGAATTTGGAGGAGAAGGTTTGTATTCATACCCTATTCTAAATGCTGGTTCCTGTGGCTGTGAATAGCTAGCTCTTTGGAGAGAACTTTACTGCCTGATCTATGGATTTTTTGATTCAATAATTCATATCTTATCATAACCTAGCTATCTATAATACCTCTTAATTGAATGTGATCAAGATCCTTCTTTCACTGGCAGCGTTTGGTGGAAAGAGTTAAGCAGGAAGCTTACAAAAATTTGGAGGATCTGATCCCACTTGAGACATTAGCAGGTGTACAAGTTGGGCAATGGGGTGCTCCAGATCAAGTTCTGCAACAGTTTGGCTTCCCAATTGCTCAGCAAGGTACCGTATGTATAATTGGGTCCTGCATAAACGCATCTGTGCAACATCCTCATGTATATCAAGCATAAAGTGCATTTGTTTCCTCTTTGAATTTCATTAGTAATTTAACTGGGGAGGGATGTTTTTCTTGAATACACTTTTTATATTAGAAGAAATTTCTGGACATAGGGAAATATTGGCTATTTATTTATATGGCTAGACCTTCGTCTTAGCCTCCAAAAATTGGGTTAATATTAGGTTGCTATGTCACGATTGCCTTAGTTAGCGATCTTCATCTATTTTATTGTATAAATAAGCCGTGTGGGTGGTGAGGTGGGTCAGGGTGTAGAAGAATAAGTAAACCTTTCAGTTTGTTACTTAAATAGAATTATGTGATTTTGAGTTGTAGTGCTTGTTCCTGATTTCCTACTTCTTCCCTTCCCATTAAATGCTTACCCAACGAGCTGCAACATATCATCTGCAGGTCAACAAGAAACGTGGCCATGTTTGTGTCAACCATCCACCTCAACATCACAGTTTGGTGAAGCCGCATACAATGAACAGATAGGTACTGATCAACTCCCAGGGTTGGGAGAAATGCCGCTAAACATGTCTGCAGGGGGGGAGTTTATCTCTGGAGGGTATATTGATGGAAACGGATGGCCCGTTAGTGGATCACAGATTCAATTTGCAAGTTACTTTTCTCCTCCTATGCCATGGGAGCAAGTAAATCCTTTCTACCTTCCTTGTGGTGATGGAGCAGAATCTAGCAATCATTCCTCTTTCCCCAATTCTGCTGTGTATATATCAAGCAAAGGGAAACGCAAGACAGTTTGGAATAAGATTCGAACTGCTCTCAAATGGGTCATACTGCATGCAGCTAAAAGGAAGGCAAAGCTTTTTCACTGTCAGTATTAAACTCTTGTTTCTATTTGTCGACGCTTTCCTTCCTGAAATTTGTGTTTTTCCAACGTCAAGTGCAATGAAGAGACCCTGTAAGAATGGGACCGTTATATATAGACATAGTGTCAATTTGTCAATGTATGATCAGTGGCTGTAAGATCAAACCTGTACACAGTGGTCAAGCCATCATTTTAAAATATGTCCAGTCAGTTATTCTTGATAAATTGTTTTCTTTTCTGTACAAAGTGCACCAACCAAGAATGGAAAATGGTTCGACTTCGACTTTACCCTTATGTATTTTTCTGATCTAGCTGTTTTAAAAATATTTGTTGGCATTTGCAGAGCAAAAATTGCTTTCCTTTGTGGTTAAAGTACAAGAATCTCAAACCCCACTCCCACCGTAAGGAGAGGCCGAGCGAGGGGGGCAAGGAGATGCCAGCCATGGCTTAAGTTTACAATTTTTTGAATTTTGTTTTTAGAAGTTTTTATGTGATTTTTTTTCTTCATTTTCTGTGATACATATTGTCACGACCTAAACTAGAGGGTCCTAATCGGCGTATAGGAAGGACTAGCCAACCTAGCAAGCCTAACGGGTCAAAGACCATAATAAGACAATATATTAAATCTACCAAAATTTCAGCAAAGTAACCTCTAAAAGTTAGACATCCCAATTTAACAATTCACAACATGTTCACTTACAAGCATCACTAAACATAATCCTACTAAAAGTATATCATAAGACCAGACAAAGATACAGTGGAAGCTAGATCCTGCCTGTGAATAATGGAGCATATCTAAGATTATTACATATCCAAATGTACAAGAAAACTAAAGGACGGAAAACGAAATAAACATGCCCACACGAACAAAATATTGGGCTCACCAAAAAGAATCACTTCTAGCTATTTGAAGAATCTGGACCCGACTCAGTATTTGTATCTGTAATACATAATATAAAGGAGTGAGTCATAAGACCCAGTGAGAGATAACATAATCTACAATGAAACTGGGACAAGCAGAAGCATCAGTTTTTCACGGAAAGTACATCCACATATCGAAACATATGCGTTAGTTCAAATAATCATAAAATGAAAACTAATAAGTAAGTCAATCATGAATTACCAATTCAACTATAACATATATCAATAGTCAAATGTCAAATATCATATAGGAGGTTCATATTCAAGAATTAATCAGAAATCTCACCAACGAACACATAGTTCGAAAGTTTGACAAACGCCCACCAACAGGGCACAGGGGTTAAATCCACCTGTCAAGTCAAACAGATCCGATCGTGTGGGCCAACACGTCGGGCTAGCAACACCCCTACTAGCTGAGGTTCGGACCAAGGTGCACCAAGGCTAACGTCTACTGCCGTTAGCTACAGTATTCTGTCAAAGTTTCCTCCCAACAAAATATAGTTGTATAAATCTAGATATACATATATTCATAATCCAAAACAAAGTATCAGAAACACAACGATAGATATTTAGAATCATGAAAAAGTGTTTGTCCCAAGCTTTCTTATAATTTAACCACGAAGAAAAATAAATGACTTTGTGAAATCTTTCAATAAAGAACATTTTAAGAAAATGTACAAACAACATATTATAGATCATGTCATCAACTCACTCAAAGGACGAAACTTCACGAGTCCAAAAGTTATGTTGTTACGGACCAATAAGACGATCCTCCAATGAATCTAGGATTACAACAACATAACCAAAACAACAATCAACATTTAAAATTAAGGATTCATCCACTTGTGGAATAAGGAGTTCTTGAAGAATTTAGAAAACATTCAAGTTAGTTTAGAAAGATGACATTTGTTTGACAGAAATTCTGCATTGATTCAGAGGCTAATAAATTGCAAATAATATATGGAATTGAAGCCCTATGTGTCTAGTTTCTAACGCAACTGGAATCACCTCAATACGATCTCCCAATCAAGAGTTATGATCAAATTACTACACATTGTCTAGTTTACACGGGAATACAATTTTTATCCCATCTAAGCATTTTATCAAACACTTGATGAGCAATCCTTTCTTTCCAAAGCTAGCACAAAAATTCTATGTTCTAACACCCTTCCTATTAGTATCACTTCTCCATAACAACATTAAAACTCATCCAATTCATTCCATATACTATCAATTTCCAAGAATTCCAAAATTCCCAATTCAAACCCTAGGTTCAATACTCATTATGCATCTTACAATTCCATCTACAATTCACCATAATCCAACCACTAACAACATATTTGAGCTAAGAGATTACCTAAATGAGTCACAATGATGGAAGAATGAAGTGGATGTCTTAGTTGCTCCACCAAACCGTGCAACCCAACTCTTGGAAGATGAAGGATTCCAATAGCTTGCAACGACCAAGAATGGTGGAATCCGGTAGATGGAAGAAGATGATGAGGAGGAAGATGACGGAGTAGAGAAGGAATGAGAGAAGTCAGAGAAGGAGAGAGAGCAGAGGCAGAGAGAAACGTGTTCTCTGCCACTGCTCGAACGGGTTTTTCAGGGGGGGAGGAAGGGGAGTGTTTGGTAGTGAGGATATGGGGTGTTTGGAAGGGAGAATAGAGTATGCTATCCTATTCTGGTGCAATCTTATTTACATTTCTTAATTTTAAGTTAATGTCTTAACTTTAAAACATAAATGTAAATAAGGGAATACCCCCCATTTGGATTCAATAAAAATATCAAAAAAATTAAAATCCTTATAAATAAAAAGTCAACTCTTGAGTTTTAGTTCAAATTCCTAAAATCCAAAACTTTCAAAGATGTTTCCTTTCAAAACGAGTGAGTTAAAGGTTTTTAAAAATTCATTAAAAATCATTTTGTAGCTTTTTGATATCCCATTATCAATTACCGCCAATTTTGATTTCAAGAAAATACATATTTACTATAACCCTCCATATAAGTGCCACTTCCCAGACTTAGCCAAATTTCAAGACCCGTATTAACAAGTAGTTATCTAATATACCCAAAATGACTCTAAATAACTTTTATAAGGTAAGTTTAATTATAAGAATCCCACTACTGAAGTAAAGTGACTCAAAAGGTTAATCCTTTGAACTCAAATTCATAGAAAAAAAAGACTATACATAATACGATTATCATACGCAAAAATTTCGGATCATCACATATATATATATATATATATATATATATATATTTTGTTGCCCCCATCAATTTTGGCTCCCATCTTATTCGGTTTCTGGCTCCACCCCGACCATAAAACCAAAAAAATGTAGGTTAAGTTAGTGACTGGTCACTGGCTTCTTTACCTTATCTTCTTTGTAAACAATGGCAAATCCTTTCTATAGCTTGCTTGGCCACACTATCAGACTGGACAGCGGGAAAAGAAAATCAACAAAAACAAAATAACAATAATGGAAGGGAAAGAAGCAGGCCGCCACCACGACGACCCAAAAGAGACCAAAAAACTAAGGACTAAAGAATATAGACCAGTAAACAAAACGAGAAATAATTGAAATAGCAGAACTTGACCAAGCAAGTCAAGCTCCTTAAAATTTCTTTTTTTAAGGGTAATTAAGGCCCTCAAAAAATCAAAAGTTTTGTACGACGAGTCACATTCATATTATATATCTTGAAAAACCCATCTTCTTTTTTTGTTTGTTCTTCCCACCATGACCATTGACCACACAACCTTAAAATTTCAACTACTTCGTACATAGATCCCTCTTGCCATTATCCCATCCCAACCTTTCGATTTTGAGCATGACGGAAACTGCAAATTCTGTTCCATCTGGAAATGGAGTACAGGCAAGGGAGAAGTGCCGGTGTCTTGGCCAGCCATGGAGGACAGGCCTTTTTGGTCAATGGCGAATTACTTGCCATATGGTTGTTGTCTATATATATTCCCAGTCCCACCCAGCACTAGATCCTTCAGCCATAACTCATCAAGTTCATTCAACGCAATAGCTTCGGCCCAGGTCAGTTAGCATTCTGCTACACCATTTTAATTGTATTACACACGCTATAATTTTGAACTTCTAAATTCTAATCCTTGTACAAAGGTATCAAGAAATCATAAATGAAAATTCAAATCTTGTCGTTGTAGGCGTTGGCTCTTCGGAAACATTGTAGAACTTTAGGTCAACGTATAATATTCTTACAAAAATAAAGAAAATTGAAGTTTTTTAGTCCATCTTGTTGCATACAGGACATTACTCAGATTTCTACAGTGGCACTCTTTTGCAGCAACATCTGCATAAGTTTAACATGGATCTAAGGTGACCTTTGCACATGAAATTTTTAGAATATTTAATTATACGATCCCTTATTTTTTTTAAATATAAATTAGGTATTGTGTATTTTGTAGCTTCAATTCTCTCTCTCTCTCTCTCTGTGTATATATATATATATATATATATATATAAACGACTTAATGTGGAATAATTATATGGACACCAAAAAAATATACAAAACCAACCCAAAATATTTTCAACAACACATATAATCTTTGGCCTCGTTTTTTTGTTGTCATGAAATTAAAAAATACCATTATTTGAAAAAAAAAAAAAACTTGGAATAGCCAATAGCCATTCATCATATAAGACCGATCAGCCAAATCCTATGGGTTATAGGATATTTATCATGGGCTTATGGCCCTCTCTCCCGATCCATGAGGCCTTTATAAAAAATGAAGATAAAACTAGTAATTATTTAAAATTTGTTAAAGAAGTTTCATGCAGCTTGAAAATAATTATTTTTTCATAATTTTATTATTTTTATGCATTCATCTTTGTATTAATTTAGGCTGCGATTCATACATTTTTTTAGGACCGTAGACTTCAGAGTATTATGAATTATGAAACTCTTGATCCCTTGATTAGGTCAAGGTACTAGGCCCTATGCTTAAATTTGGGTCAAGCCAAACTGGATAAAAGCATTTAATGTGGTTGTTTTTAGGGTTTATTTTTATTTTATTTTTTCTAGGTGTCCGTGTATGTTTTCTTTGTTTGATCAATATTACCGAGAATATATTTATTAGAGACCAATTCTGCATCAAGCGAGTTGGGTGTCTAATAATACATTCCTAACTTGTAACTTAATCTTTGAACTCAATTTTTTATTCAAGATTAAAATTTTGTGATATTTACCAAGTATTTTTTTTATAAATAAGATGACGACTCATAATTGAATGAAAGATATGAAAAGATAATAAATTAAAATAAGAATTGAAACAATTTAGAGTGCGACACTTGACTACATCCCTAATGATCCAAGACAAGTCCATACAGTTATTTAAAAAATATATACTTTACACAAGAATATATAATTATTTGAGCATATCTCAGGTGATTAAAGTAGGAGGAAATTTAAATAGAGGAAGTAGGTGCAGCTACTAATAAATAACTACTAGTATAGTAGTATACCAAAATAAAAAAGAAAAAGGGTCAGCACTTTACGACGATATCTTTTAGTGCGGTTATCGTGTGGTCAAAAGTGCTGACCCTTTTAATAAAGGGTCATAATTAATTTGACACAACAAATATTTTTAAAAAATTTAGCTACTAGTTATTTATCTTAGTAAAAAGTTTAACAAGAAAAGTAATATAATGAGCTTTAATATAGGAAGCTTAAAAAATTAATGTTAATTGGCTACGATTTGTACACGTGGATGGCAGCACATTATTTTAGTTTGTATAATAACAATTAAGCTTTGGATTTTTTTTTTAACTTCATTTGTATGCCATTTAAGTTACGTATGCTTTTTTCAATATTTTATTTAACCACAAAGTTTGTTATGAGTATGACAACTCAGACTCACTCAAGTTACATATAACATTTTTGCATTTTTAACTTTAATGAAAAGTAAGTGACAAAAAAGAATTAGAAAAGAGAAAAAGAGGGGGGGAGGGGGGGGGAGAAAAACAAAGAATTCGAATGAAAAATTCGTATGTGTCAATCTGCCAGGGTCCAGCGAGGGAGTTATATATGTCCGTAAAGCCTGCATGTAGTAAATTTTAGACAACAAAGAACAAAAATCCCCTTTGGTTAGGAAAAGTTGTCGTACTTAATTAATAAGACTATATAAGGTTTTTGTTTTAAAAAATGACTAAATATGTTCATTAGTTTTGAATTCTTCAACGTGTCATCTTGACAAAATCTATCTTCCGCAAGAAGCAAAATTATTTTACCTGTCAAAATACTAGGAAGTTCTCCAACAATTTTCTCAGCAAGGATAATTTATCCTGGAAATACAAATTAAGGATATGTACGTTTACTCTCATCCCTCAGAGCCACTGTCCTTGCGTTCGTATAGGGTAGGGTGTGACTGACTGCACTATTGCGTGGCTTCCCAAAGCAAAGCAGCTTATTGATCTACATAGATAATATATAATCGAGAATAAGAAAATAATGCAAATGCCTTAGATTATTTGATGTTTCTTGATCATGTATCTGGTCTAAACGCGCATTTATGGAAAATTTTGTTCGTGACTCCGAGGTCCCCCCAACTCCTTACGCGTCTGCATGTTTTATGAAATTTCGTATCACTAATACCAGTTTTACTGGTCTTATTTATTTATTTATTTTGGTAAGAAGGGAAAAAGGAAACTCCCTAGAAAGCAAGCACAGCCCTGGGGAAAGAGGCCCCAGTTACATCATTCAGAATTAGAGAACTACACCCTGAAGGAGGTGTATCAAAGAGATGCAGACCAATAGGCAAACTGTGGCAACCCTTTTACTGGTCATTTTCATTCATGCATGCATGGGCATCATGACTGACGAGGTTAATTACGGTGCAGAAACTCGGAAGTAATTAATTTTTTTAACCTAATATTCATGTCATAGATTCACAAAACGTGTTATATTATTTACATGTTCTTACCTTCATATATTGAATACAAGGAGGAGAGGGAGAGAAGAAGCATGGACGAAGGGAAATTTCAATTGAAATGCAATTCTCTCTCTCTCTCTCCATACACACACACACACACACACACACCCCTCTTATAGGTAATTTCGCAGTGTGTGGTTAGGATTAAGAGAGTTGGAGCAAAGCAGTATAACGTTTCCTCGAACCTTCTCTTTCTGGTAAATTCCTCTCACCTTCTCTGCATCAATACGTAGTTACGTTACTTATGTACTATAAAATAATCATTATCGATTTCCATTCGTAGGAAAAACTTTTCAGCGCGAGTAATACGGAGTTCTGAAGATTAACCTTTAGTGAGTTGTTGATTTGCTTGTGATTCTGATTTTGAAATGGCATCAAAAAGGCAATCTCAGCAGGAAGTTGATGACAGGGGTGTTCAAATTCTAGCTGACTCAAAGCGGAGACGTGGAGATTCACAACAGGCGGAGACCTGGTAATGGTATTAATTTGTTGTTCTCGATATTGCTTCTAATTATAATTTCTTTGTATAACGGTTTTGTTTTGTGGTTATTTTATTGTGCAGTATCATTGGAAATTTGAGGCCTGCACTGCACGTAAGTACTGACATCGTGCCGCACATATCAGATCTAGTTCGAAGATTGGTAAGAATTCTCTCTTTTCGTTATGCAAGAGTATGACGTGGACGAGGATATTCGATCTGTGTACCACTGTATCTTAACTGGCTCTTAACATTTCTTAACTGTCTGTTCATTGCTTCATGTTATTGCTCAACTAGGTACGAGAGGTGTTGGATGGCAAACTATATCTAAGGTTTGTTTCTCATGTCTAAATTTTCTAATATTAGTCTTAGCAATTTAGCATAAGAAAAAAGTGTTAAGTGTCTTATGATTGTTGCTTTCCCATATATATCTGATATTGGTATGGTTTTTAAAATTTGTTGCAGACCAACTATTAATCAGACTGGAACATCTGGGGCCAAATCCTTACAGTTGGTTTTTAAGAATGAATTGCCTGCTAAAATTTTTACACTCTCTGAGATCAAAGCTAAAGATAAGACGCCTGTTAAGATTGCTCTATATGATATTAGATCTCAGTCTATAGTCACTGATGGTCCACTGTCTTCGATCAAGATAGAGATTTGTGTCCTTAATGGTGAGTTCGGTTCCAATGGCAGCGAGGATTGGACTACAGGAGAATTCAAGGCCAAAATCTTACGTCAAAGAGACAATAAAGGGCAGTTACTGAAAGGAGATACGTTTATTACTCTAAAAAATGGAGTTGGCTGTCTCACTGAGATTCTGTTCACGGATAACTCAAGCTGGATGAGAAGCCGACAGTTCAGGTTAGGAGCCAAAGTTGTGCAATCAAATTCCAATGAAGAAAACATCAAGGAAGGTATAAGTGAACCTTTTGTGGTCAAGGATCGCAGAGGTTAGTGTAAGTCTTAAACAGTTTGTTGTGATCATAACCACTTAGTAAACACCAAGCAATCACAGTAAGCACAAAAATGAAGAAATAGAAATGTTGTATAGAAACCAATCCCAAGAATAAAAATATGACAAAGTAAAGAAATATAAAGAGGAGTAAAGAGAAACAACACACAAGATTTACCCTGGTTCAGCCAATATAGCCTACATCGAGCATTAGAGATCATCCACTAAGATTAGAACAAGATTACAAGTGTTTTGGATCAAGCTATCCAATAGGAATACTCTCCTATCAAGCTTTTCAATCTCATCACTCTCTTGAACTCTCTCCACCTTAGCAATCTCAATCTCTTAATGGTTTTCCCTATTAAGATAACCCTATTTTGATACATCTCTTAAGTCTATCTCGTCCTTTGCCTTCCTTTTGAAGTTTGACTTTCTGTTTTATTAAACCAGAAAACAGAATTTATATAACAGAACATCGCACTGTGGCATAGGCTTCTTCGCGCCATAGCGCCCAACCTTCGGGACCTGAGAACAAACTTTGCCAAAGCTTCCGCGCCGCGGCGTGAATTGACTTGCTCCTAGGAGTGGCTCCATGCTGCGGCGTGAACTAAGTTGCGCCGCAGCGTGGCCTTACTACTACTTCCAAACTAATTTTTAAGACTTGTCTAACATCTCAAAGCACTTATGAGATATCCTTACATAGTTAACACTGCTTCTCCCGATCAGCATATAACTGCTGTTCATTATTATCCATTGGCTTTGATTTTATACATTATAAGCATTAGTCCATTGAGATAACCGTGAGACTGACACGTGATTTGGTCATTTCAGTGAATCAGAAACACTACCCCCCTTTCCCGAATGATGAAATATGGCGTTTGACAAACATATCAAAAAATGGGAAAATCCATGAGCGGCTGTCTTTGCATGGAATAAATACTGTTAAGGATCTGTTGCAGTTGTATAAAACCAACCCATCTTCATTGCAAGAGGTAATTAAGGAAGGAAAGAATTGCCTTTTCTTTCTTTTATACTTTGTGTGAGAATAACGGTTATTTAATTACTTATTTAGCCCTTAAAAGAATAATTTTATATGTTAATGTCCATCTGAATCTTTTGTTATGTGAACATAGAAATTTGGTAAAATTTCAACAAAGCTACGGAAAGCAATTATTGGCCATGCCAATACTTGTGTTGTGGAAGTGACATTTGATGGACAAAATCATCCTTCACTGAATAATTTCAACTCTGATGAGAAGGTATACCTCCTGATTCTATTCTTTTTTTTTTTTTTGTGTAATAAAAAAGTTGAAGGAAGGGGAAATTGTCTCATTCCAATATCAAAACATGACACAAGCTAACCTCAACGAGGGCATATAATAGTATTTATAAATTAATAACCTACTAACGAAAGATTATTTGAAAGAATTGAACCTTAAGACCTTTTAATTAAGATTCGTATCCTATTCTAAATGCTGCCTGATCTATGGACTCTTTGAATTAGTGGTTCATGTCTTATCATTATGAAGATCTAATATTATATATTTGAGTAAGAAGAGATTAAGTCCCTTCTTCCATTTGCAGTTGGCAGAAAGAGTGAAGCAGCATGGTTACAGAAATGTCAAAGATTTTATTCCAGTTGACGGGACATCAGTACACAGCTTGCCAAGCCCATTGACAAGTCAATCTGCAAGGCTATGTGGTGCTCCAGATTTGCAAGTATTTGACTTGCCAACGGCACAGCAAGGTATATAAGTTTTTTTTATTATTTTTATCAATCACCCTAATTAGTCGTTTTGGCCGAGTAGCACCCGTAATATTTTCACGAATTAAGTCTTTTGGGTCTCTTATAAACACAATAAATTTTGTTACCTCTCAACTAAAGTAACTTTCACTAAGATTTGAACTTGTATCTTATTCTATAAAGACGAACTTGCTTATTAACTCGATCAACACTCAGATAGATAAGTAAGTTTTGTGTCATGCAGCAGATGTATTAATATAAACTTAGGGCGATACCATAGACAGTACTTTTGTGCAAAATTAAATCCTCTTTGTATTTCAAACAAAAAGTGCATTTGTTTCCTCTTCTCTCATAGTAATTACTAATTAATAGGGGACAAACACCCTGAATACACAACGGATCCAAAAAATCATCTGAGTAGGCGAAAATAGCAGAAGTCAAGATAATTAAGTAAAAAAATATATAGTTTAAAAATTTTGTTAAGTGCTTTGTCTTACTTTTATAACTAATTATTTAGATGTTGTTACCTTATGAACAATGAACAATGGATTATGAAAAATGAGTTATGAAATATGTATAGCCCACGTCAAACAATTTAATCTCTACTAATTGAATGAGCAAATGGTTTATGAGCTAGGAGTAAATGGGCATGACTTACTGTCTAACCATCTAGTCTAGCATAAAACTAATTGTCATAGTTCTTATTCCTGTTTTTACATGTTTCTTTTCTTCCTTTCGCAGAGCTCTTCGCTGGAATGTGCATGGAAGGGAATGTTTTGTCCCTTCTTGGATCACAGGATCCCCCGGTGGTGCCTGATGTTTATTCAGATATTCAATTTGCGAATGATTTTTCTTGTTCCTATATGGGGATGGGGTCAAGGATATAGCACTTGCTTTGGAGGAGCAGAATTTAGAATTTATGCCTCTTTCCCCTATGTGCTGTGGAGAGTGGAGACATCATCAATCAATGGCAAACCTAAACTCAAAGCAGTGTGGTGTAAGATTCGGGCTCTCACATGCATCGTTCGGACTCTCAGCTGCCAAATTGAGGGCAAAGTTGGAGTAGTGAAACTGTTAGATATCATATATAGATTCCCGTTCTATATTCTTTGCTTAGATAGTAGGCTCTAATGGATAAGACTGTATTTCAAAATACTGATGTAAGCTTTCCTGGACGTCTTACAATTAGCCGTACGTGTGCTTGTGTTTGATATTGGCTAACTTCATTGTTTAGTGTCAAACTATTTATGTACAATCCACCAGTTCTTCTTCCTTCCCTTGAACCTACTCTTGTGGTTGTTTACTGCAAATTAGAGTAGTTTTCAAGAACAACTTTTTATCCCCAGTATGTGAAAATTAATATTACATACACTTATGCATAGTGTAGGTTCGTGTTTTTAAAACTTAAAGATGGGCGTGAGCTTTAGGGAAGAAAGAGTAATCAAATAAGAATAAATGGCCAAAAGAGAACCCTCACCACCGTAACAAATAAAATTAAGTGTAATAAGTTAGATACAAATAAGAATAAGTTAGATGCACATAACTGATAGATATTTAGGCTCTTTAAATATGTGATCAAGGATTTAATTCTTGACCTATGCATATAGAAAAATATTTATTAGGAAAGACTAATCCCTTAAATATATATCAATACCTCAATGAATTAATCCCTACAATGAAGTGTAAAAATACCCTAAAAAAAAAAAGATGCATATAAAGCTAATTGTCAAAGTATCTCTCCACTATATGCCACTTGCTACTTCATCAAGAGATTACGGCAGTTTGAATGAACGGTTATCATTCGCCTGCATCAGTTTTATTGTCAGAACTCAAAAGGTGTTAAACAAAAAAAACATATTTGTAATTATTATCATATTAATTATCTATGCTTTACCAAACAAATATTAATTATCTGTTGATTTGGGCCCTTCTTACTTCTTGCGTTCCAGACTCCCAGTCCAAAGTTAGTGGCGCTTATCTTTCTGATCAAACACAAACAAAGAAGAAGCAAGATGCCCAGTAATGCTTACATGCAACTAACTAGACCAAATATTAGTCCTTTTTCATTCACTTAGTCTTTTGGCATGTGCAACGCACTTAAAGTTATACATCTAATATTTGCTCATTCATCTTTATGGATAGCAACACTATTCATAGTTTTTTTTATAAAAAAAATAGCCTCTTGATAAAATAACTGAATCACAAATAGCATTAAGTAGGACAGGTGCCAAGCATATATAAGACAAAACAAATTTTGCTCATTCATCTTTATTTGTCTAGTTTTAATTAATAATATAAAACAAAGCAAATTTTGAAGGGGTTGGTTTACTGATTGAAGTAGATATGCAATATGTTATTAAGTGTATTATCGCAAAAGTTTATATATATATATATATATATATATATATATATATATATACACACATATATATAACTAAAGAAACATGTATTTTTTTAAATTTTATTCCACTATTTTTTTAATTTTATTTTACTTATTTTAATCATAGATGTTACTATATTTTTTCTTATCACATTGATTGCACTTAAAGTTTCTATTAAATATTAAGATGCTACTAATAATCTTGATATAAATAGTTATCTTTACTAATTTTAGGATTTTAGCTCTGTCATTATCGAAAAGTGGACTGGTTTAAGTGCTATTGTGCTAATGAAACAAATTTATATATATAAGTAAAATTACCTTTGGAAGCAATTAATAGTATCATTAAATATAATTATATCATTAAATACATGTTAAAATTAAAATAAAAAATAAAAAAAAATTAAAAAGACAATTATATTAGGAAGTAAAATGTTATCAAAGCATATAATTAAAATTTAAAGAATTAAATAGTGAAATTAAAAAAAAAGACAACCTTTCTAACATAAAAAATAAATTTATAATGTTTCCTTGATTTACTTTCAAGATTTTTTATTAAATAATACTTTGTAAATTTAACATATCTGAACTCAGAATTATATATAAAAATTTTATTTTTTAAAAAATAAAAAAAATAAATTAATATGTTCTTTAACATAAAAAATTATGTTTAAACATTTTTTCATCTATTTATAAGAATTTTTATAAAAAACATTTCATAAATTGAACATATTAAAAATAATAATTATAAAAAATATATAAATTAAAATTAAAATATAGACTACAAAATAACCCATGCAAAGTACAGGTAAGATAACTAATTTAAAAAATAAAGCATATAGAAATATGTGTTTGAGAAATGAATGCTTATTTTTTTATTTAGAAAAAAAAAACCCACAGACACTGCCACACTGAGATAGTAGAAAACAAATAGTTTATTTAACTATATAACAATGAAAAAGAAGAAAAAAAATAAACAAATGAAATAAGTAAAGTAAAGAGAAATTTTTTAAAATTATATAATTTGAATTTAACTTTATATGCACTTTACTATAAACTAGTTTTATTACCTTGTGCGATGCACGTATTTATTAAATTATATGTGTACAAACTTTTAAATAATAATTTATTATTTATTGTAATATTTTTTACATAAATTTATTTGTAAAATCTATGTAAAAGATAGTTTAATCACTTCATAAGTTAATTATATCATAATAAAATCATAAAATTCATAAAAATAAACCTTAGCATGAAATAATTAATATATTTAGTGTCTTTGAAGATTTTTTTTAAATGAAGTAATAACTATAAAAATACTATTTACCTGAGGTCTTTGATTATTAGTTACCAACAATGTTAAACAACTTTATAATATTGGACTTCGCACAATGATTCTATAATATTTTAATACATGGCCAAATAGAACCATTCAATTTGTAACTAAATACATGTTTAACTCTTTAATTAACATGTTAAGTAAATAAAAAATATGAATGATATAACTGTACACATTTTCTTTGTCTAACCTTTAAAATTTGCTAATAAGACTATAGAATCATAAAATATTTACTTTAAACTTCAATATTTTCTAATCATTATTGACATTGATCTCATTAACAAAATCATACTAGACAACCATTGCAGTACTGAAATGAACAAAAAATTAAATTCAGTCAATCACACAGAATAAAAACAGAGTAAAGAACTTAAAACCTTGTATAGAACCCAAAACTCCACTGCATAAAGCATTGTCATAATAATAACATAAAACCAATAATGTAAAGAACAACAAAGAAATAGTGGAGAAAAACACATTTGGAACCACTATTAAAATGCAATAACTGAAAAGCAAGTTTGATGAATTTTGAATAGGCTTTGTATATTTGCATAAGATATTTATATTACTTTTGATTGATATTAAATTCTTACGATTTTTTAAATTTCAAAGTATTTTATGAATTTTTTTAAAATAATTTGATTTCACCCACTCAAAAAAATAAGAGACATTATATGACTTAACAAAAAGATATTTATCATATTTAAGATCTAAAAAAATTAAATATTAACAAATTCTTATATTCAAAAGCATATTTGATTAGATCTAAACAAATCTAAAAATTAGAAATATTATCTATATTATGTTAACCCATTTAAAAATTAAGAAATTGCATGCTTTAGTTACGTGTCATGTAAACCCATAAATTTTGTTTTTCGATAAATTATGCAATTATGATTTATGTTCGTTCTTCCGTTAAGCTGGATATTATTTGCTTACAAATTATACATTAGAAAATAGTTTTTCAAAACTAGACTTTATGATGTTCTTAACAATTTGGAGGAGTCGTTGATAGGATAAATTTAAAAAATATGAAACAAAATTACTCAATCTATATGATAAAAAAAATTGAAATTTGGTTTCACCAACCCAAAGAGATATAAGACATTATATGACTTCTCAAAAAGATATTTATCATATTTAAAATCTAAAAAAATTAAATATTTACAAATTCTTATATGTAAAAGCATAGCTAATAAGATCTAAACAAATTTACAATTTAGAAGTATTATTCATATTATGTTTTAAAAAAATATGTGGATAATCTATTTAAAAATTAAAAATTTGCTTGCTTTAGTTGCATGTCATTTAGACCTATTAATTTTACTTTTTAGAAAATTATACAATTATGATTTATGTTCATTATTATATTAAGATAGATACTAAGATTGCCTAAAAATTTTGCATCAGAAAACAATTTTTCAAATGGTAAGATAATGAGAAAGTCATATTTGAAGTAAACAAGTGAAACACAAGAAGGGGATTGAATTGTGTTTCTTAACCTTTTTGGAAAACTTTTCGTTAAATAGCAAACCGTTAAAACAAATATTGAATCAATAAAAAGCAATGGACGAAGAAAACTTCTTAGTCCAATTGGACGCTAAAAAGATTTTGTAATAAATTACTTAAAACGCAGTGAAAGCTTTGTTAAGAAAACAATGGCAATCCCTATATGTTAGTGAATAAATAAAACACAAGAAGAGGGAAGAAAAGTTTACACCAGATGTTTATCCTGGTTCACTCTCACAAACCAATAGCTACGTCAAGTCCCTTCAACTATAAGGATTTTTCACTAATCGTTTACAAAGATTACAAGTATTGTACACCTCTTCAGGTATACAAGTATTCTCAACCTCTTCAGGTTCTACGATCCAAGTATTCTTTTATACTCAGCCTCTTCAGGCTTAATCAACCAAGTTGAATAGAAGAAGATGTAGAAATACTTGAATTTTTAACTCATTACAGGCGAGGATAAAAAATAAATCTTAAGACTTAAACTCTTTAAAAGAGTAAGAGTACTAGGAAGAATGAAAGTTTTGATTCTTTTACATTTTTGATCACACAGATTATTATTCTCTTACTTTCTTCTTCGAAGACATTAGTATATATAGGCGAGAGCATTTCGAGCAGTTTTCATAAGCTTCTTCGTCCAACGGAAACATTTATTACCGTTCTGAGCAGTATTAAATGCATAAGTTGATATCGTATGGAGCTTCTTCTGAGAAGACACTTTGATTATCATGAATGTCTAAGAATATGATAGTTTAGTCCTGTCCTATCTGAGCGCGCATAAAATTCCTTATTTGCAAGTCTTTGTAGTTATTAGCGATGTCACTGCTCGATTGACTTCTTTTCAGAAACAGACGCTGTCGTAGTCCTTCTCAGCATTTAATGATGAACAGTTTATTCACATTTGAATTTTGACATTTGGACGAATGCCTTGAACTTGAGCTTAGTAAGGAAAACATTGGACGATCTAATATAATAATCTTTTAAAAACAATTCAAAAGGTATTGGACAAATATTCAGTTTCCTTTAGCTTAAGAAAGAATTGACGCATGTACTAATAACTGTTTGTTAACATTTTGTTTTCTTGTTAAAATAGTTTAGAAACAAATTACGTGAGTTTTTTTTTTTTACTTATTCATTTTAAATTAAAACTTTTTTTATCTTCAAAACTTTATGGGGTATTAATTTTTTTAAACAAATTGGTTCCAAACCTAATTTCACAAAGGTTCTTTGGTTCCAACAATATTAAGGATCAATTAGTTATTCTTTAAATTTTAAGATAAAAATAACATTCAAAATTGTATTTCATTACTTATCAAAGAGATCAGATAAATTATTACCTAAACAAAATCAAATTAATTGTTTAGTATAACTGAAAGGATATTTATCATATTTAAGATATTAAAAAATTAAATACTAACAAATTCTTATATTAAAAAACATATCTAATAGGATCTAAATAAATATACGATTTAAAAGCATTATCCATATTATGTTTTAAAAAAATATTTGGATAATCTATTTAGAAATTAAGAAATTATATTTAAAAGGATCATATATATTTAAAAGGATCAGTTAGTTATTATTTAAATTTTAAAATAAAAATAAGATTCAAAATTGTATTTCATTACTTATCAAAGAGATAAGATAAATTATTACTTAAACAAAATTAAATTAGTTATTTAGTATAACTAAAAAATGAGTACAAAAATTATTTCAAATTTCAGTATTAAAGGAATAAGAATCAAATAAGTAAGAATTTAAAAGGAAATAAAACATATATATAAATAACATGTGACAATTATCTAAATTTCATAAATTATATTTTATATAATAGTATATAGATATCTGAATGAAATAAGAATTGTATAAGTGTTTTTATAAGGTTGAAAAGGAAAATAAAAAGGTAATTAGTTAATTTATGAATAATGAATTATAAAATATGGAAAAATACATTTGAATTTAAATTTCAAAATTAAATAATGTTTTTGGACCGAGTCTATTTGAAAGACATTGTCAATATTATTAAAATCATATAACCCAGTTAGACTGAACTATTTAAATTGATTAATTAAATTTGATGACGTGATAAAAATAATTAACTGTAATAATATAAAAATATATAACTTTTCGTCTTATATATATAAAAACAATATGAAACATGTAACATCCAATTTAGTTCCTTTGTGACAACACTCGGTATTATATTTATCAGAATAAAACTTTTCGTCTTATATTTTTGTTAAATAACAAAATCTATGAAACCATTTTTCATTAATTTTTTTAAAAACAATTACAATAATCTACAGGCTTTTCTCACAAACTCAAAATTTTATTTTAAATTTTTCACAAATCATTTTATTCAAAAATGTCTTAAATAGATTATTAAAATAAAATAAAATAAAATGAAAGATAACGTATATTGACAAAAAAATTTAATTTTTTACATTGACATTCAATTATGTACTGATATATTATTAAAAGTGTTAAATTTTTGAGATAATTGTTATAATAATCAAACTCTCTTAATAAGTTAATAATATATAATTAAATGATAATGTTATACTCGTAATGAATCAAAATTAAACTCTTAACAAAATATATAATAAAATTTGAAGCAATTTTCTCCGAGAAATTTTGCAGTGAACTGGATCTGTCATGTGACTTGTGAGATATGCAAAATTACA
Organism: Styphnolobium japonicum; assembly: GCA_023212625.1. Lineage (NCBI taxonomy): Eukaryota > Viridiplantae > Streptophyta > Magnoliopsida > Fabales > Fabaceae > Styphnolobium > Styphnolobium japonicum. The sequence goes on along the minus strand of JALBWW010000002.1, from coordinate 5,555,146 downwards.
ATTTCTTACCATTCATTAAAAAAACTCCAATATCTCCTGATTTTTAACGATAAATAAATACAATAAATGAAGCGTGTGACATGATCTCTAAAACTTTGAGTGGCACAGCGGTGTAATTCTTTCAAGTTTGAGTGGCATTTCTGTTCGCTTGCACAAAAATATCTGGCCTCTCTCTTCATGGGCCGAAGTGTCTCGAAGTTTCTGTCCATATATCTATCTCTCAAAAGAGAAAAAGGACGAGAAGATATTTTTTCTCTCTCCTATTCCCTGGCGGATGAATTTTCTCTCTCTGAAAAAAGTCTCCATTCTACATCGAAAATTTACACATTTCTCCTTCTGCATTCATTTTATATCTTTGTTTTACTCTTGATTTGATTTAATATGGCTGGAGTGTGTTTAGTTCTGCTTATCTTGTATTGAAGCTTTCGTCTTGGTGGCTGGACTGGTGGGGGCTTTGCCTGCTTCTGTCCGTTGATGGATCGGGGAGGGGGATCCAACGGCGGATCTTGCTACTACTCCCTTCTGGGGATCCGTAGGGACGCATCCTTCTCTGATATACGCACTGCTTATCGGAAACTTGCTTTGGTAATAATACGCCGCCGTACTGGTGCCCCCTTCCCTATTCTTTGAACCCCCTCTTGTAATTTCAATTTTATAATTTCTTCAAGCTGTTTTTGTAATAGAAATCTCAAAGCTTAGTTTTGAACGAACAAAAACTGAATTTTGAAAGATTTAATAATATTTGTTTTATGTTTTTGTATGAGAAGACGTGGCACCCGGATAGGTGGGCTCGGAACCCTTCAACAGCTGGAGAAGCAAAGCGGCGGTTTCAGCAAATACAGGAAGCTTACTCAGGTTACATTGTTATTATTATTATTATTATTATTATTGTTATTGCTACAAACTCAGATGATTTTGCTGCAATAATCGGAATATATATTGGCTTTGAATGGATGGGCAATTAACGATTGCTTCATGTTATGTTCCTGCGACAGTTCTTTCCGATCAATCTAAAAGGTCAATGTACGATGCCGGGCTTTACGATCCTTTGGAGGAAGATGACCAAGTCCGTATATAGTTTCCTTTCTTTGATTTCCAAAGCTTTTTGCCGTAATCAAGCCGAGGTAAAACTGTGTCGTTTTGGTTGGTTTTACACCAAATACGACGCTTCTCGTCTTGTGCCCGGTAGCATGATTGCCTTGCCACATAATAAATAATGTTCCTTTTTTAATTGCACCTTTAGGCTCATTCTCTTGTTAACCGCCACTGTGCTGTTGCCTCCTAGTTTTTTTAGGTGCATTTGATTTGATTATTTGATTCTAATTTAGGCACAAATTTTGTATTTATTTATTTTCACGCAGGAATTCTGTGATTTCATGCAAGAAATGATCTCAATGATGAACAATGTCAAAGACGAGGTACTGATATGAATTCTAGTTTCCTTTTTGGCAAAATGGAAGAGGAAATACAATGCTATAGTAGGTAACGTGATGAATTTTTTCTTTTTTCTCTTCTTGTTTAGGGGGATAGTTTGGAAGACCTACAAAGGATGTTCGTGGAGATGGTCGGTGGAGATGCGATGAGCTTTGACTTGAACGAGGATCGTACGGGTGGCAAGAGGGGACGTGTCAGTGGATCAAGAGGCAACGTGGCTAAGCGCAACAACTCTCGCTGTTAGTGCGGTGTACTGGATCCGTGTTGTAATTTTAACCTTTTCTTTTACTTATTGGATGATGATTGAAATCCCCACATGGATTGAACAGGATAGCTAGGGATGGTAAATTGGGTTTAGTTCTGGAACAATGGGACCAATTGCAAATAAATCAACGTGTCCGTGCTTACTCCCCGCATCATAATTCTTGCATTTTTATTTTTATTTTCTATTTTCTGTGCCCACAAAGATTAAAGAGAGCGTTTGATATTTGTGCGTACCCAACTTGGACGCCTATGTGGATTCCAATGCCACGTGGGAGCACGAGCATGACACGTGTTTGGCATGCAAAACTGTTAGCCGAAAAAAAAAGGGGATCTCTGGGAATGATGAATTTTTTATCAAGGTTCTACGAATTCCATCTGTCGCGGGGTTGATCAATAGTTAGATGGGCCCGGTTACATCAATATATATTTTTTGGGTTGTGGGGGGCGGCGCGGCGCAGAGTGAGTGATATTTACGACTAACTATCCATTTGGTTGGTATATTTGTGTGTGTACGAGAGAGCATTGGAAAGAAGAAAGATGGCCTTGGGCATGTGGCATTGTGGCTTGTTCGCCGTTTATTTGAATCGGTACGTTCGGTACAAGAGGTTTCTAGTTCTCGTTGATGTTGGCTTAGATATTTTGTCTGACAATCTCGATTCTTTTCTTTTCTTTCCTCATTTGTTACCCGTTCCCGTCATGCATGCAAAATGCAAGGGATGGGGCTCGAAGTTTGATCCAATCTTTATCTTTAGGTTTACTATGCATACGATGGGGTTGGATACATGTATCTGGATTAGGATTTAAGGTCAGTTTGATTAAGTTAAATTGAAACGAGAAGGTAAAAAATAATATAAAAAAAAAGCGAAAGTGATTTTTAACTTATGTTATAATTGAGATTAAAAATTTAAGTATATTTATTTTTATTTGTATAATTTTGTTAAATTAAGTAATATAAAATTAAATAAATTTTTATTTTTTATCTTTCACTTTTTATTTACTTAATAAGCATATCTTTAGTGTCGCACTCACTAGCATGTGTCAAGTACATTGAATTTGAACTTTGAAGGATCTATTATTACATTTGAGTTTCAACATTGAATGATTATAATATATATAATATAATTTATAAGGAGGTTAGACTTATATCATAGATAAGCATGTACAGTGATGGCAGGAATTACACTTTTAGAAAAATGAGAAGCATTCATATTTTATCATGGCCTTGTTTGGTTAAACTTATATCTATGTTATTTTAGTTTATTTATTATAATAAGTGTTTGCAAATTTTTTTATTTTATTTTGATGAATTTATTAAAACAACTTATGAAACTCCTATAAGCTATTTTGAACTTATTTTCATAAGCTAAAAATTTAAGTTTATAAAAATAAATTTTTGTGAAAGTTAAAAAAAATATCTTAGATACTAGTTGTTTTTATAATAATTTTTTGACAAAATTAACCTTAAGAGAATGACACAATTCATAACATATTCTTCAAATACTTGATATTTATTTTAAAGAGTTTCTAAGAAACGTTTCTTAAAGTACTTATCCAAATATTATTTATTTTATTTTAGACAACGCATATGATAATAAAACTTATTAAATAAGCTTTCCTCTAATAAGTATTTATATAAGATATTTATCCAAACAATATATATCTCTTCTATTAATCCTATACTCTAAACTTATAAAGTCATAAGACGAAGCCTTTGAGATATGACATCAAAATAACCTTTCTCATTTAATGGTGTAAACTTCTTGATATAAATAAATTATTTTAGTCACTAGGAGTGGGTTAGTAATAAGAAATTTGTGTAATTTGTAAGAGGTGGTACAAAAAAATTATTTATTTTGTTTAACAAGTATAAATCATTCTCCGATTACTATAATTAATCAATAAAAATCAACTATGTTGATCTTGAGTAATAAAGATAAGTTATTATTAATAAATATAATAAAAAATTGAATTTGTTATGAACATTTGTCTTGTTGCAATAAAGGGGTGAAAGGTAGAATTTTGCTAATGGCCTCTTTTTAGTCACATTCGTCATTAATACGTCTGCGGCGTTTGCTCATACTTTTTTCTTTTAAAAAAAAGTAAATTACATAACATTTGATTTGAATTAAATAGGTCGAATTTAGAAATCAAATCCACTTAATATGACAAGATTTGAGGCGATTTTTATATAAATATAATTACAATTAAAAATTTTCAAAAACAAACCTATGTATATTGTATAACTTTACAAACAAATGACATCTTTTGCATACGTCTCTTACTATATTATGAAAAATTAAATAAAATTTTATTATATTTATAAAAAAAAATACAAATGACTTCAAAATACTTTCAAGCCTAACAGGTTTGTTAAGTAGATCATCAGCTCACGAATGAGTTGTAGTCAGATTTTATTTTTAGTATTTTTACTATTATTTAGTAATATATGTTGAAAAACTACAAAGAACACATCCATTTAGAGTAAATAAATAAAATGGATATTTAAATTATTGTATGTCAAAATAAATTCAAACAAAGAGAAGAAAAAGTAATTTATTCTATTTTTTTACTGGACAAAATAATGAGTAATTTATTCTAATTTTTTTCATTGGACTTAAAAAAAAAAAAGCTCTAGCCTCTGGGCTTTAACAATAGAGAAGTTTGTTTGGGCCATAATCAATGTATTCCAAACCCGTCCAAGTCAATGACAAAAAAGGACCAAAAAAAATGAAAAAACCGCCCTACTCCGAGTCCCAGTGGCAGTGGGAGTGACTTTTCCTCCAATCAAAGTAACTTTTTCCCTCACCTTCAAATTCAAACCAGTGGCATTTCCGCAAATGCGATGCGATCCAGGTCCAGTATTGTCCCAACACATCGTTCGATCGCGCTACGTTATAAAGCATCCCTTTTCATTTCTCTTTTCAGAATCTGGAAACCCAAACCCAAACCCTGACCTTTTACTTCGCTCTCTCTATCTGAAACCCTTCGCTTCGTTTCCCCAATCCAAATCCTATAAACCAGTGTAGTAGTACCTTGTCCATTTCTTCTTCCTACGCTTTCTGTTGATCGCTTCTCTCGCCTTCGATTCTATCGCGATGTCGTATCGACCAACTACCGGTAACGCGAGGACCGAGGTCCGTCGGAATCGATACAAGGTGGCCGTGGATGCTGAAGAAGGTCGCAGACGGCGAGAGGATACCATGGTTGAGATCCGAAAGAATCGTAGAGAAGAGAGTTTGCAGAAGAAGAGGCGCGAGGGCCTCCAAGCTCAGCAGATGCCTGCATCAACTCACTCTACTTTAGTAGAGAAGAAGGTGAATTCTGATGATATCTGTTACTTGTTCCAATTTTATATTTTATTTCATGCTTCACAAATCAGTATCAGGAATTACTTGGATATAAGCTTGGTTTCATTGTTGAATTAATATAGTAAGCACCAGACCGCTTCTTTGAAAGCTCGGCGTCACCGAAGATCTTCAAAGTTCGCTCGCTGTTTTGTTGATTACTTATTTTATCAAGCACTATATTTAAAGCTTTTTTAATACTTTGCCTAGCTTCAATTATCATAAAAGTCTCCATCTGGGTTAATTGTCCTTTTAGAACTCTGGTTTTTGATATTATGTTTAAGTTTCGTTTGCGATGCTGCGGTGTTTGTTTATTGAAAGGTTTATATCAGTTGATGATCTTATCGGTTACAAAATGTGGGACGATAATATAACCGCTTGATTCGAGAGCAAGAGGGAGGATAGAGAAAGTGTAAGCCATTCTTAAGTAATATTAGGGTGGGTAATAGAGATCGGGGAAGAGATTTGGTACAAATGGAAACATGTACTGCCTTGGGGCGATAGGGTTTAAATTCATTTCTCGTTTCTTTTTTTATCTTTTCATCGTTACTGACGTGCATGATGCCATATGGTTTGGTTGTTTTTATGTTAGATTTGCATGAAACCAAAAGCATGTTGAATCTTACTGAATTTTAGTTTCATTTCTATCTTGCTGCAGTTGGAACACCTACCATCCATGGTTACAGGTGTTTGGACTGATGATAATAACCAGCAGTTTGAGGCAACAACTCAGTTTCGGAAGTTGCTTTCAATTGGTTAGATATTGGTCTATGTAACGATTTTATTGTCTACTAAATTTTAAAGGAACTGTGATTAAACTTGGTTTATGTCAACCAGAACGTAGCCCACCAATTGAGGAGGTTATACAAGCTGGTGTTGTTCCTCGCTTTGTTGAGTTTTTGATGAGGGAAGATTTTCCACAGCTGCAGGTTTGTTATCTGCCTTGTTTTATTTAATTTAATTAATATAGTACTTCTGTTTTATATTGCCTTGACATTGTTTAGTGTATGTTGTAGTTTGAGGCAGCTTGGGCTTTGACAAATATAGCTTCTGGAACATCTGAAAACACTAAGGTGGTAATTGATCATGGGGCTGTCCCAATTTTTGTAAAGCTCCTCGGTTCTCCTAGTGATGATGTCCGCGAACAGGTATGTTTTATATAACTTAGCATACCTTCATCTACCAATAATTAGTACACACACACACACACATATATATACTTTTTAAAAATGAAAACAAATTTTTTTATTGGGATTTGGCCCTACTTTTTATTGTTTCTGAGATTAAAGGGATAGCACTTGACCATAAGACATGTTTGTTAATGTTGATTTTGGATTTGGATGATATGCAATTTGTAGGTGTGATGTCGGTATGTGTGTGCTTGAGCATGCGAGGGGGTGACCTGACCTTAGTGCCTGTGTTCCCAAGTGTTATTATTTATTAATTTGTAGCTGACAATATGCATAAGAAGGATGACGGTACCTTGCAGTAGTATTTTACCAAGGTATCTTTTATTAAAAGTTTAACATTTCCCCCTTTTTTTGGGGATTCACAGGCGGTGTGGGCATTAGGAAATGTTGCTGGGGATTCTCCTAGATGCCGTGATCTCGTTCTCAGTCATGGAGCTTTGCTTCCTCTGTTGGCACAATTGAATGAACAAGCCAAGCTTTCTATGCTCAGAAATGCTACCTGGACACTTTCTAACTTCTGCAGGGGGAAGCCACAGCCTCCTTTTGATCAGGTATAAAATTATGCATTGCATAATCTCTCTGAATAATGAAGTTTTGGCACCTTCCTATTTGTTGTTGTAATACTCCTCTGCCATGGTGAAATGGGACTTTCCAAGTTTTTCTGTTCTTTTGAATTTTCTTATTGAATCATGTCTACATTGTACGCCCTGGAGTAGAATGTTAATGTTCTTGTATTTATTTGGAATACTTTTTTAGAGTTGTTCTTGTGATCTGAGGAACAGCATCCTTCACCTTTTTCTTCTTCATTTTCTATGAAATAAAATCTTCCTTGAGTTTATGTAGAAATGAATATGAAATTGCAAAGTGTGTAGTTATGTTCTTCTTGAGTGGCAGTTACAGTTGATCAGATGTGATCTTTTGTTTGTAAAATCTACTATTGAACAAGTAATATCCACATCTGTAAATCATGCGACCACTGAAAGGAAAAGTTTAGAGCTATCCATTGGCTGACATCGTTGGTTTTTCTAGTTTTTGTTTGCTGACTGTGTATTTTTACTGAGTATTGATTGATTCTTATCTGAGCATATACTTTCCTTTCGTTTTTTACAGGTTAAACCTGCACTTCCTGCTCTTGCCCGTCTTATCCATTCAAATGATGAAGAGGTCTTGACTGATGCCTGTTGGGCACTTTCATATCTTTCTGATGGTACAAATGACAAAATTCAAGGTGTAATTGAAGCTGGTGTTTGTGGTCGGCTTGTTGAGCTTCTACTGTGAGTACTCTGCATCTCAAATATGGCGGTGCAAGAATGTATATGCCTGAGTGTCATTCTTCCATCAAATTCTAAATATTATTCTACTCTTGTCCAGGCACCCATCCCCTTCAGTGCTTATTCCTGCTCTTCGTACAGTAGGAAATATTGTCACTGGAGATGATATGCAGACTCAGGTATTAAGTCCAGGAATTTCTCGTGGTTCTTTTGTTATGTACAGTATGTCACTTTGCACTTCTGCATTAAGGGAAATAGTAATAGCATGCCTGAATCTTTGCAATATCATTTTTTAATATCTTCCATTCTTCCTTTTGTTCTACATATGAATAATCCTGTACTATAATAGCATCATTAATTTTTATATTTATTTTTTTCCTGTCAGAGTCTTGCTCGATGATATGAGCTCTTTATGAAATTGTTGTGTGTTAATAAGTTCTTGGAGTCCTTTTAATATTTTGAGTGCCAAAATGAAATGTTATTGCTGAAGTGATATGCCAAAGCTGTTCTTCAGACCGAATTGACTGGTTTAGCCATATAGAAAATGGATTTTCTCAAGCATAAGATAGTCAGCTCTGTAACTTGTTTCTTCTTCTTCTTTTAAGACTCCGTTATCATGTGCAACCTCAATAAGTTTCTGCTTAGATGACCTAATTATATCTATACTTTGGAATGATGTGTTTCAGTCACGAATCGTGCTTGTCTTTGATTAAGTTTTTTGGTTTCTGTTTGTCTTAATGTGTTGCTTTTCTGCGTAGGTTATCATCAACCATCAAGCTCTTCCTTGTCTTCTGAATCTGTTGACTAATAATTATAAAAAAAGCATCAAGAAGGAAGCTTGTTGGACCATATCAAACATCACAGCTGGGAATAAACAGCAGATTCAGGTTTAGATATATATTTTTCTCTTCATTGTGATGTAATTATGCATTTTGTGATAATTGAAATTTGATGGTGTCCTCTTTCTTTTTTTACTGCAATTATATTTTTCTTCAATTCCTGACAATTAACAGGATGTAATTGAGGCTAATATAATTGGTCCTTTGGTCCTCCTGCTTCAAAATGCTGAGTTTGATATCAAGAAAGAGGCTGCTTGGGCTATCTCAAATGCTACGTCTGGTGGATCTCATGAACAAATCAAGTATGGAGAGAAGCTTGTGTTTGTAATTTTCCCCAGTAGATTTTTTTTTTAGGTGTTATAACCTTTTTTCTTTCAAGATATTATGAATTATTTTTCTCTGGTTGACAGGTACCTGGTAAGTCAAGGGTGTATTAAGCCCTTGTGTGATCTTCTCATATGTCCTGATCCTAGGATTGTGACAGTTTGTCTGGAAGGGCTTGAAAACGTCTTGAAGGTAGGAGAAGCTGATAAAAATGTGGGCAATACTGGCGGCGTGAATCTATATGCCCAAATGATTGATGATGCTGAGGGGTTGGAGAAAATTGAGAACCTCCAGAGTCATGACAACACTGAGATTTATGAAAAGGCAGTGAAGATTCTCGAGACATACTGGTTGGAGGAAGAAGATGAGACTATGCCTCCAGGGGATGCTTCTCAATCAGGGTTCAACTTTGGTAGCACTGAGCTTCCTGCTGTACCTTCCGGTGGATTCAACTTTAATTAGAAGGTATTCATGTTTTACTAAGATAACATCTTATGTTATATTCGGCTTGTTTTGGTTTGTCTGCAAATTCTTGGTTGGAACTAGTAAAGTTTTGGCATTTCGCATGTCTTTTGTGTTTTCTTCAATTGTTTAGAAATTATTTGGAATTTTGTTAACTGCAGGAGTTTTGGCTGGTCTATCAGTAAAGTCCTCCAGTATGACAGTACAACAGTTGGGGGTCAAGTCAATGTCTTTTCATTGTCCTTGGGTCCTACAAGGTCCAGCCTTGGTAAATAGAGTTGCTGGACCGGCTTGGGTTTTTGCAATGGCTGGTTTTACATACGTCATGGTTTTTTTTGCAATGGATGGGTTGTGGCTTAATTTACTTGCCACTGTGGAGTTAAATACTAATTTACTTTCTGCCAAGTGATCATTCCGATTGATTTGGCTCTTATATGTCACAGATTGGAGTCAGTAAGTACCACTTGTGATTCTGGGTGTTTTTGGCAAATGCCAAATGCTACTGTCTTTCCTTCATTATAGTTACAAGAAGGTTGGAGTTTTTCTCTTACCCTTTCCCTTGTGAGCCTTTTTTTTTTTCTCTTTTTTTTTGAAGTCTACCCTAAAGTTCTATTATTCATTATGTTCTCTAGGTCCCGGTTCATTATGTAGTGTTAATAGTCTGGTTTGGGAAAATGTCATACAGAAAATAGTGTGCAGCAACTTCTGTAATTCTCAAAAACATTATATTTAGTTGCACTATGGGCTTCTCTTCCCCCTCCACGTTCTCCTCTCTGTTCCCAGCACTCTATCATACGCACTTATATATAGTATTATCTCCTGGTTCCTTTATTTACGTTTGCATTTGCGCATTGCCTCATGTTAGTGGCTTTCATTGGCTTTAAATTCCAACCTAAATCTTTTAACTATGAAAATTCTTTATTGGCCAGTACCGCTGTCCCTTTCAGTTACTATCATGGTTTTAGGAGATGGCTTTTCAAGTTTTCGGTTAGTAACTGGGGCTTCTTTGCCATCAGGAAGAAACATTTTCAGTAAAATTGTATTTAATTTAAAATAACATCGTAGTAGGGTGTTTGTGTGGTGTGATGTCGGTCTCCCGCTTCGGTTCTTGGAATGAAAATAGTACTAGTCTAAATGGTTCCCGGTAGTCCATTGTAAATGAAATGGTATTACAGCATTACAATACTAAAGGTTTCCTGTTCATGCTGTGTAAGGGAGAGCAATAGGGTTGGTTGGTTGATTTCAGAGGCAAAATTCCTTCAACGGTACGGTTGAGCCGACGATTGTTATCAAGTTCAATTTGTTGATGTTGAGGGACTTCACCCACCGATACCCAATCCCTGCACACGGGGCTCGTGCTGCAGCAGCACCGTATACTTGGTTAAATATTAATATGCAATGTGTTATCAATAGTACCAGTTCATGTCTAGTGGCTGCCAGTACCATCCCACGCGTACGCAGCGGTGCCATAATTTTCCATGTCTTAGCCTCACTTCATTTTTAAGCCAAACTGGAGAGACATGGATTATACTTATGGCAAAGAAAATATAGTTGGAGATTTTCTTATCCCCATCTCTTATGATTAACTACACATAATCATTTGAACCTCATCTTTTCTATTTTTGACCAAAGCAAAACCTCATCTTTAAGATGTGGTTATACTTAATCGGGTGCTACTTTAATGAAATCTATCCAATAAGGAAAGATGGGTTAAGCTAATATAGTAAGGCATATATGAAGAAACAACAAATAAGCCGCTCCTTGAAATTTCCATTCCTTCTGTGATCTGTGACCGTGTGGGTGGGAGGCACAGACACGTCATACCGACACGTGGCGGCGCCAAAGTCTGAATTGTAGGGTTGCCACTGTACTTTAGGAAAGGAGGGCATTTCCGTAATTGTAAAGGGCAGCCTTAGGGTTTTTGGGGTATATTCATATTCAGAGTCGGTTGCTCTGCCTCGTTTCATTTCTATCCATCTCCCTTGCAATGTCTGTAGGGGGGTTTTGTGTAGGTTCGTACAAGTAGTAAGCACGGCACCTCCACTACCCATAACGCCCACTTTGTCTACTTTTCCCTTTTCGGCGACTGCTGTTTCATTCACTCACTCACTCATTCTGACTTAGCCCATTATTGCCATTTGGGTCTCGTCTTGTGGATCAATTCTGAGCTGTGTGGGTCGATGGTAATCATGGATCTCAAGGAGAAGGTGGGCTCTCGAGTGTATTGTGAGCTAGCTGCTTCCACTAGTGTTGCATTTATGTTGATGGTGATACTAAATGTGTTTTGATACTGATGCAGGAATGGTCGTCGTCTGAGGAAATGAGTGAGAACAACAAATGCTGTACTGATTGCAAAACCACCAAGACCCCACTCTGGAGAGGAGGACCAGCTGGGCCCAAGGTCATCCCTGATCCCCCAACTCCGATAATAACCTTTTCTAATTTGTAACGCTTTTAACAATTTTTGAGTTCTGGGCCTTTTTTTTTCTTACATGGAGGACCAGCTACTCCACCTGTTTTTGTTAGCTATTTCTAGTTAGTTCTGGGGTCAATTTTTGGTTGGTGTCCTGTTTCTTTCACGTACCATTTTGGTTCGCCAATTTCTCTTTTCATGCAAACACCAACCAACTTTCCGGCCGATTTCTGTGTCCTCCTTCTGATGGGTCTCTCTCACTGGCCACTGTTGGAGCAATGCCTGGTTGGTTACTAGTTCCGCTCCCAATTTTGTGTATGACATTCCGTTGTGATCTAGTCATTTTTCCTTCCTTTTTCAAATTTCTAACTGATTGCCTTTTCCGATTTTGGTGGTTTGGTTTGTAATTGCTTTTATAATCGTACTTTTTTGTGATAACTTTTGTTTTGTCTCACCGCCTTCATGGTTGGTCTTTTGCTTTTTTGTCCGGTTCATATTTGTTAATTTATACTTACTGTTCTAGGTTCTAACCCCGTACACCCATTTGATACCGTTGGCTTTCCCCCTTTTTGCGATTGATTTGGGTATGTGAACTTGATTAACCTTTTTCTTTTCTTTTTTCCCTGATGCAGACCCTGTGCAACGCTTGCGGGATTAGGTACCGGAAGAAAAGGGTTTCTACGGTGGGAATGAACAAAGGACAAGAGAGGAAAAGAGAGAAAGCACAAAGTGGCACCAGCAGTTCTGCTAAAAGTAAAACGGTTGGTGTCGGTGGCCGAGATTTGAGGGATTCTTTGAAAATGAAGTTAATGGCATTGGGTGAGGAGGTTTTGTTGCAGCCGTCAGCCTCAGCCTCAGCCTCAGTTGTGAAGAAACAAAGGAGCAACTTGGGGGAGGAGGAACAAGCAGCTGTCTGTCTCATGGCGTTGTCCTGCGGCTTTGTTTTCGCTTAAAGGGGAGCGAACGAAGCATTTGTTAATTAAGGATATTAAAGGTAACAACCCCCGAATCAGTAATCAACAAACCTTTTTGCTGTCATATAGCTAACCCCCCTTTTTTGCATTATAAAGTGGGCCCTTTATTTATGTTATAGGGGTATTTCAGTGTTTTTTAAATCTAGTTAGGGTCAAAAAGTCCGTCCAAGCAAAGAGACTGGCTTTTCTTTTCTTTTTTTCCTCCCTCCTTTTACTTGTTCTGTTCATTTTGTAATATGTTCAATTAGTTATTAGTGTAAATATTTCAGATATATGGGTAATTATAATATAATCTTCTCGGTTCTTTTGTTTGTTCGATTCTCTCTCTCTCTGTTGTTTCCCGAATTCTATGCTTTCACAGTTTCACTTTTTCTGTTGTTTAGCCACTAGAGGGAATAAAGCCATGATAAATTGAGCTCGTCTAAATTTTCCGAGGACAGCAATGCAAGAATATTTGATGGTTTTTAGCCGTTCACCATTTTTTAAAAAAATTATCGGTTGGGCCCACCAACCCTTAAGCTTGTGTTAATTAAGCATGTGTTTCTATTTACTAAAAACACCAATGGGTAGGTGGAAAGAGGAAACATTTTACACTTTAAGAGTAGAAAATAAAATATATTTATTTTCAATTTAACTCGTAATTAAGGTTAAACGTTATTTCCTAACCAGGATTATTGATTATAACCTTCCTTTTTAATTTACCAATTTGCCCGGTAACTTTTATTTTGGCCCAACTAGTTCTCTCGGCTTTGGCCCAACTAGCTTTTAATTTGCCCGGTACCATTTCTGGTATTTTTTGGCTGAAATTAAAGGTTATATATATCAACATTGAGATTTGGGCAAATGAAGGGCCCAAGAAGAGGATTTGGGTCAAATGGAGCCTGTAATTAAATGGAATACAGTCACTCCAGCTGTCCAGTACATTTTAGTCTGTAAGTGTGCACATCTCTTTGGGCCTTTTTATGTCCAAATTAGAATTGGATCGCCTGTTCTGTGTTTTCTGCTCAGAAACATGGCCCTCACTTAAAGGTCCCCCTTCCCCCGAAATTAAATGGAATACAGTCACTCCAGCTGTCCAGTACATTTTAGTCTGTAAGTGTGCACATCTCTTTGGGCCTTTTTATGTCCAAATTAGAATTGGATCGCCTGTTCTGTGTTTTCTGCTCAGAAACATGGCCCTCACTTAAAGGTCCCCCTTCCCCCGAAATTAAAACTTGTAGCGAGTTTTGCTCCTAAAAAATTGAAGTGGTAAAAGTTAGGTCACTTATAGAAATCAAAGTTGTAAAGCAACAAACATAAACCGTTCAACCTAACGTAACGTACACAACTAACTCAAGCAAGGCATAATCGCACATGATGCTTCGCCAATATATCTTACACACCAAAATATCATATAAAGTATATATACCTTCTACCCAAAAGCAGAGACTTATTGTAGCACGTGACATCACCATGTTATTTGAATTTGATTCGTCGACTCTTCACTTCACGAATCTACCCTAGTTGTTTCAGGTCAGCTTAACTATAAAATAAAGTAAAATAGTTGACGGTAATCAGGTAATATCCTATATAAGATGCAGTCAATATTGCATTTTTTTTTTAAACTTACCTATCAATAACATGATAAAAATATTTTCTTTTAAAAGATGATTTAAATGTATAATGTATGATTTTTTTTTTTTTTGGGTTAAGGAATTCGTTAAGCTTATCTATTACTTTCACTGAACCAGAAGATTTGGAGGGTTGTATCCATTGAAGTTCAATAACAATGTAGTGTTACGAGTTTGAGTAGCACTAAGTTAATCTATACATAATATTATTTTTTATTAATTAAATTCATAGTTCCTAAACATTCAAAAAAATTCAGATGATACAAGGTTTTATTACAATTAATCATTTTAAATAGTAATAATTCAAAAGTTAAATTAATTTGCAAGTTTTTTTTATAATTTTAAAATATTTTTATAATTTTAAAATTATAAATAAATTCTTATAGTTTTAAAAATATTTTTAATTAGGTCATTATAAGACTATAACAAGTAGGTTTTCTTTTCTCTTTCCATTTGTTTGAGCATTTTTATCACTTTTTAAATATGAGGTTAATCTCATTTAAAATACTAAAATTGTTATTTCTTACAATATTTTTGTACTCAAATCTCTAACATTGTGCCTCTTAACTCAAATTTATTTACCTATTAAATCATTATAAGTTCTAACAAGTAGGGTGAGTCTTAGAGCCATTATTTATTTAAAAAAAAATTATAAAAACCCGTTTATAAGTTTTAAACTTCGAGAAGCTACGGATTAATTTAACCTATTTCTAACAAGCTACGAATCAAATTAAAACAATATAACGTATCAAATATATACATACATACATACATACATCTATATATATATAAAGGAGTTGAGTAGAGTAAAAGTGAAAGCAGAGGCGATCCGCAACTTATGTTGTTGTTGAACGGGGCACGGTTCTCCGTTGTCCAATAGCTCTTCTCGCCCCACGTGTTCATACTCTTTCTTCCTCTTCTCTCTGAAACTATAAGTACCAATTTTGTGCAAATGCTTTTCTTTCTCAGTTGGAATTACACCCCGGAATCAGGTAACTCATATTCTTTACCTACTCATTCAAATCTTCTTTCTTTGTTGCCTAATTGCTCAGGAAAATTAGAAAATGTAAGATTTTCCTGAAACTTCAAATTTGAATCTTGGGCATTCAAACGGACCATTTCTATGGTCATTTTTTAGACGAGAACAATGTTTTTAATTTTCCCTACTCTATTCAACGAGTTCAGTAAATACCATAAAATTTGTGAGCAAATATACCTTTAACGGAACCAATGACCTTGGTTTTTTTTTTTTTTTCGTTTTCTTTTTATTTTAACTATCAGATATCGTCCCAGTTGTGATTGAGAGGCTGAAGATAAACCTTTTCTTTTCCTTTAATTCTTTTCGTGAAATGTTTATCTGAGTTGGTTTTGCTTATAAAGTGTTCAAGTAAAGTAGTGTTTTTAGATATATGGAAAAAAAAAAATTACGATTTGATTGAAATAGTTGGCCTTTGGTATATTCTAGTTCATGCTGCTGTCGACCTATCATTTGACATAATGAATAGCAGAAAAACAATGCTTGTTTGTTATCTGTATGTTGAAGATTGTACAAGGCTGGTTGATGTGATTAGTATATTACATCTCATAAACCCCTATTAGAATGGTTGATTTGTTTGAATAATAGGGCTTAATTGATAAAATGTAAGCTTTCCGTTCATTATTTGCGGAGTTAACTGTTATTGCAGCAATTACAATTTATATGACGTAATAAAACATGATTGTTACCTTACCACAGCTAGCATTTGGGTACAAGTTTGCTTATTATTTTATAAATTGATGCTGGAGTATTTTTCTTTTCTAACGCAGTACTGTAATTCTTCTGGTTTAATGAATTTCTGTGAGGATATAGATATTGTTCTCCCCATGAAATCACATGCAGCCATTTTCCAGGTCACCTATTTTGGTCTAAAGGAAAAATATCCTGCCTCTACATTTCAGGTGGATTTTATTGCTGGCCCAGTATGGCAAAAGCCATATACTATTATAATTCAGCATTTAGTTCGTAGTGGTTGCTTAGACAACGGTTTTCCTGCAATGCTTTGTTCTGCTTCAAAAAGAATTGGGATTTGATATATACAGGGTTTGCAGATGGTCTAGTTGTCATTCCTGGCATTAATATATATATAATAAATCCAAGTGGTCCAACCGTGAATTTATCTTTTTAATTTGATATCTTTCTTTTGTAAGTTGTAACTATATATTTGTGTCTTGCTGTCAGGCGAGATTTAGCATATAATTGAAGATCAGTCCTATATGATAATTTGTGCCTGTATAGTTTTTTCTTTGTTTGTCTATTACATTTTTACTTCTTTTTTCTACATTTTAGGTTGTAGCTGCTGGCTCATGTGATGAAAAATTCTTGATCACTTATTATTCTTAGTTGTAGTTATTGAATTCAGATGAGGACTGGGTCCATGATTTTTTCATTATTGCAAGTACCTAGATGCAGAATACACAGCTTAGCTAATTTTTGGGATGAAACCTTCCACGGTTTCAGTAAGACTTATGGAAACAATTCTAGCATCAGGCTGCTTGGTTCTAGAATTTATGGGCTTCAGGGAGGGCACAGAAAGAAGTGGACTCGAAGACCTATAACAACAAAAACAGAAGACACCGGGAGCACCAAATCAAGAAGTACTAAGCATGAGATATTGAGTGAAACAATTTTAACAAGTGCTACAGTAAATGTAAATAAAAAACAGCTAGGTCAATTCCAGGATATTCAGTACTGTGACATACAACAAGAGATTGCTCAGAATAAAGACTTGTCTAGCTTAGTCACTGTTATTGTTTTCGATATTGAGACTACTGGGTTTAGCAGAGTGAATGAACGGATCGTTGAGATTGCACTTCGAGATCTTCAGGGTGGTGAGAACAGCACTTTCCAAGCTCTTGTAAATCCTCAACGCTATATTCCTAATTCACATATTCATGGTATTACTACTCAGATGGTCAACAGACCTGGTGTTCCAAGGTAACCTAAATCTCTATGGCTCTTGCATATTTTGGGTTCTTTGGATTATGCTTAACTTTCCAAAACAAAGCCTTCCACTTTGGCTTTTCAACACAACCTCATCTTATGTGTGGAATTTTACTTGATTAGAGAGTGCTTAAAAAATTGTAAATTTACCAGTGAGACTGTGAGAGATGTACTTTTTTTTTTACCCCCACCTCTCCTTAAGGTCATAATAGTATGAGCATTTGTGCAACAAGTTTGTTTTCACTAGTTTACTTGAAGAGTTAAAAAATTAAGCACTTCAATTTTCAATTTTTTGTTCTGTTTCCTCTTTTCTTATTTTATGCTTATGATAATTTCTTAAAAAAAAATCAAATTAGTGAATTTCTGTTGACCAAGTGACCAGAAGAAAAAAGAATCGCTTAAACTTAAAACTAAGGCTGTAGACTAGATGAGCAGAATATTCTATCATCTCACATTTATCTTATGGGAAATATTTGCCTTTCATGGGAGGATGTTTATGTAGGTAACCATGTTGCTGAAGCCTTTCTATTCTTAATTTTTCACTGCAAAATGGGTGTAAAATTGTCCCTGAAGTGATTGCTGGCTACTTAATGTGGTGACAAATGGCTATCAGTTTAATATATGGGGGTTAGTAGCATCTCAATATTTTTCCTTGATGAGGTATATGACTAAAGAACATGATTGGGCAATAATCTATGGTTTAAAGTTTAAACTGACAAGAGAGCTAACAAAGGGATTGAAGATTTTATTGGCCATGTACTATGAGTTGGATATAGATACTATATGTATGTTATATATGATGAGTGCATTTTAGTTGGAAAGAATCAGGGATAGTTCACGTATTTTATATTTTAATTTTATTAAGAGTTTGTTGGATGAGCACAAAGTCACGGATTTTCAAGGATGTGGGGATGAATTGGTAGAAATTTGGTCATCAGGAATGAAGATTGTTGGTGGAGATTAGGGATGGCACCCCTGCAGGGCGGGGGCGGAGAGTACTCTCCCGCTCCCCGTCCCCACTAACACCCCCACTCCCCGTCTTGATCGCTGCCACAGGGGGATTTTTTTCCCTGTCCCCATTCCCCGTATCCCAGCGGGGAACCCGGAATGTAAAAGAAAAAGCAAGTAAAATTCAATAATATATATGAGCATATCTAGTGAGAGCACTATTTTATTATGAGAGATGAGAGTAGCAAATTTTGACCATTGGATCATCCATGTATAGTCAAGATTAGATGTTACTTAAAGGTCACTTGACCACTAAAAAAGTCACATGACTTTATGTTCTAATCTCGACCATACATGGATGATCCAATGGATAAGATTTGTTCCTTTCACTTTCACAATAAACCACTCCTCTCACTAGATATGCCCCTATATATATATATATATATATATTAAAAAACCTTAAAAGAGTGTGGCAGTATAAAGAGGGTGAATGGAAAGAGTAGCTTAGGCCTTAGGATTTATTTTGGTTTTTTATTTTAAATTAATATAAATATTAATAAAAGTGAAATGACTAAATAGGATAAATTTGTTTATATATATATATATATAATAAGGATAATTTTGTAATTAGACGGGGACGGGTCCTCGCGGGGCGGGGAATATGATCCCCGTCCCCATCCTTGAATTTATCTTGGGGGGATTTTCTCCCTCATCCCCATCCCCATGGATGAAAAATTTCCGAATCTGAGTCCCCAAATAGGGCAGTCCCCACGGGGATCCCCATCTTTGGAGATTTTTTGTCATCCCTAGTGGAGATAGAATCCATGACCCAGCTCATTTTGTCTAGATACCTCCTTATGGTCAGTCTAGGTTTGCTTCAATTTACATACATCACTCATGACCTATATATACAATTAATGTTAATGGCATTAATATCTGAATATACTAATTCTTTTCATCCACAACAAAAAAAATACTTGGTTTTGTTATTTTGCAATTAGAACAGAAGACTCCAACTAGAAGTAAACAGACTGATAAGGGGATGTTAATTTTCAACAATTTCAACTTATTCAGATGCCTCCATAATTGCTCAATTGGACTCATTGTGCAAGGTTGCAGGGTGAAATATGTAGGTAACCATGTTGCTCTGATGAAAGAGTGGAAGAAAAGGACTAGTCTACTGGTTTTAAATGTTCTGTATCGTGTTAGTTTGAGAGTTGCTTATTTATCATCATGTTTTACATTTGATTTTGAATCAATTTGTTTATTCACGTTGGTGATTGAGTCGATTGACACTATTAATTTTACAAGGGAAATCATTGTTTTTGTACTCTTCTGAATTTCCTGTAGGATGGAGGACCTGATTCCCATCTTATTGCACTACGTTCAAAGCCGTCAGAAACCTGGGGGATATGTGTTATGGGTTGGTCATAATGCTCGCTCTTTCGATGTACCCTTCATCATTCATGAGTTTAGTCGTTGTTCTACAGAGGTTCCTCCTAATTGGCTGTTTGTGGACACCCTTCCTTTAGCACGTGAACTAATGAAGTCTGGAGGTCTCTCTCTGTCTCTCTCTTAACACACACACAAATACTTTCTGTTTAAGTATGAAAGCCTTAACTTTACTGTGTCAACAGGAACAAAACTTTCTTCAACATCCCTTGCTGCCCTTAGTGAACTCTACAGAATTAAAGTGGATGGATCAGCTCATAGGGCCATGGTAGATGTGAACACATTGTCCATGATACTTCCCAGGTTGACCTTTGATCTGAAGTTGACCCTATCTGGGCTTGTCAAAAAATCATTCAGAGAATCAGATTTGATCAACTCTAAGAGGAAGAAGAGTTCAGACTAGTTTTCTGACAGTATTATGTAGTGCTATTGTAACCAAATTTATAACCAAAAAGTGGACTCTGGAAGTTTGTATTTGAAGGAGAAAAGAAACATTGTTTGTAAATGTTAACTTATTATTCTCAAGAAAATCTATGATTATTATGTAACAAACTTTGAAGCTTTTCGTTCATTGTGAGAAGTGCTGACAGTGATTTGGTTTTAGTGGAAAGCATCACGGTTAAAACAGGGTAGTGATGGTGGGGATGCCCGTGTTTATTTGGATGGGAAGAAAAATAGAGGAGAGGAGGATGTTTTAAGTAGACTATTTCTGGTCAAATAGTTTTATAAAATAGGGGGGGGGGGGGAATGTGATATTATCAAGAAATCATCTAAAATCTTCAGGCAGTCAATTTATATAAACATTTTCAAATTTCTTTAATTTCAGAATTTTTTTTTTTGGTTGAATATCAGAATTTTTTAAATCTCAAAATAAAGAGAAAGAAAATTATTATTTTACCTCTCTCATTCGCTTCCCTTCTCTACCTTTTGTTTTTCTTTTATTTATTCTATTTTCAAACCTCCGAAAGTCCTACTAAGGTTTATGGATGAGTGGGAAACATTAGTTAGGAGAATATAATGTAGAATCACATTTTTCAATTTGGTTGATGGATTCCAAATTGGTAGAGGTTACTTTCTATGTTTATAATGTTACACATACAACTAATTATACAAAAAAAATTATTCCCATATTATTAGATTAGTATAACATTTACATACATGTCCAGGTTTATGTTAATAATTTATTAAACTTACGACAAGATGTTTTTTAAGCTCTATTGAAATTGAAAAGAAAAACTCTCATGATATAACACAAAACCAAAACAATAGGGGTGTTTACACATAAATTCAAAATTTTCACGCAATGCTTTCGTTGAGAGTCGAACTCAAGACCTCCCGCTTACTAAACGGGTGCTCTAACCAACTGAGCTACGAAAGCACGCCTGCAATGCTCGGGAAAGTTAAATTATTAATCTGTTTTTGAAAAACTGCCAGATCCGAATCCTTCTATATTCTCTGGTACATATACTTTACATATTTGCTTCACATGCTTCATTACTATATATATATATAGTAATTAATTGAGAATAAAATGAGTGACAAAAGCGGAAGCTGCCAATAATTTGTATAAAATTATTTTTAACAGAATTTATTTAAAAGAATGAATTTTATTCATTTACTATTTATCAAAATTATTTATAAAAAATATTTATTTAAATAAATAAATAACGTTTGAATACAAAATTATTCAAATATATAAAAATACATTTTATATGTTACAAAACCAAAGATGGACAGCAGGGTGATCTCCTCATGGCTTGTCTAACAAAACCAGGCGGGCAGTAAAATGATATCACGTGGCTTGTCATTCACCTTCATTCTAATAAATTATTCGTTTATTAAAATACTTAAAATATTATCATTTTATTAATCATCTATTTCACTTCATTTAATAAAAATATTAAGAGACAAGGATAAAGTTGAAAAAATTAATTAATGCTTCCTTAATTTTTAAAAATGATTGATAAAATGAAATAAAAGAAAATTTTCTAAAGCAAAAAACAAAAAGTAACGAAGTAAATTAATTGTCATAATCTTACTTATGCCTAAATTTTTGTCCTTCATTAATATATTTGTTTTTAATTTAATCTCACAAATTGATTTTCGCAATCTAATCTTTCATCGACCAAATTCAGTGAGAAACTAGATTACAACAATTAATATGTGATAAACTAAAAAAAAAAAATGAATGACTAAAATAAGATTTTTGTCCTCCATTTTATTTTGATACTTAAAACATTACAATTCACTTTTAGAGCTGGTGGAACAAACTGAGGCTGTTAAGCTCTTCTTATGTCATTTTATTTATTTATTTATTTATTGACTAAAATATGGCAGAACTCATCTGATAATTTTTAACGTTTTATGACCTCACAAAACCCATGTCATCCTTGAGCATCACCTTGCCTATTATGAAGTTTTCGTTAAAACCCTGCATTCACTTCGATATAAGAGAATATGTAAATAAAATGATGATAATGCACCATCCATCACCGCGTTTCTAAACACGAGAGAAAATAAATAAATAAAACCGAGTGACGACACTGAGAAAATCAATAAACCAGAAACATTTCAAATGTTATTCACATAAAACTGGTGATTTTCTGTGCTAACATAAAGGATGCTATCCAAATTTATATCTGTATTACTATTGTGTCAATCCAGAAGAACAAAAACTTTCAGATCCAATTCAAAATAAAATAAACAAAGAGCCATTTTATTTTATTGCCTGAAATTTTTGATACAAACAAAAAATCTCATCATGCAAGGTGCATGAGGGGCTGCCAAGAAAAATTAAAATATCAACAACTAGAGTAAAATCATATATTCATACAACCGCTCTATACATTTTCTGGCCATATGTACCATTTCCACCTGCACCACACAAACCTCCAAGGCTAACCAAACGACCTCCACCCTACTTGGACCCGCAAAAAAATAGCAAAGAATTAATATAATCTCTTCATCCAGTACATATGGCTGGGCTGGTCCAAAACTCCTTGGTCTTCTCTAAGACCAGCTCCATAACTATGTACGAGCAGGCAATAGGTAGTGTCAGTGTCACACCAATGGGAGGTGTCCAAAATAATGAAAAGGAAAATTGAATATCCTCATGGATCACAAAATAACTTCCTTCAGGATTAAGAGAACCAACATAACGAAGCACATGATAACAAGCACCGTAGCACACTTTACCATCCCTCCTTTTTTTTGTGTTCTCTCGGCCTGCATGTCCCACGAACCATATTACCATAGGGGAAAAGGGATAATGAGATAGAGAGGGAAAGAGGGAAGCTTGAAAAATAGAAGTCTAGCTAAAATAATAGATAAGGAAGAGAAGTAGGACCTTCTGCAGCTGTTTAAGGCCATCCTCAACTGTGGTTGCAACATTCTGAATGTTGTAGTCTATTCTATCAACAATGGTTCCCTATATATAGAGGACGTCAATTTAAAAAAGATACACAGTTAAGAAAGTCGTCAACTCCCCTACAGAAGGAGGGTATCTGCTGACCTGGTCTATGACTAATACAGATAAATCCTTCATAATCTGAGCAAGCTCGTTCACAGATTCCACAACCTATAAAAACAAAGAATAATGTAACAAAAAAAACAAAAAACAAAGAATAAATAACTTTTAAGTCCATCAAGAACACAGCATCAAGTCAACAAACGTCATTAATAACAGTGCATAAGCAACTTTTGCCTACCTGTTGGATCTCTTTCTCTCTTTCCACTGTGAATGCTTCACCTTTTTTCAGCTTGGCCATCTGATGCTCATTAAATACCTACATATATATAATTTGATAGTGTCAGCGATTAACTGTTAGTCTGCTACACATATTCAAGCATGTAAAAAAGAATTCAAATAAAAAATTTTAAGCAAGGAAACAGCCAGTACTGAGTACGAACATATGGATAATAGAACTTGTCAATTTATGTTTCAGTGAATAAATAAATAATAACAGGATAAGAATAAAAAAATTTTATAGGAGATAATTACATTTGACGACTCTAGTTAAATTTATTACGTTTAGGATCAATGACCAAACTAGAGTTTGGTATTGGAACAAATAGTTCAGTTATCGTGTTAAAAAGTTTGGCTACTTTGTATGGTCCTTGGGGCCTTTTTTTTTTGAGTGGCCAAACTTTTGAACTAAATAACTATAATAGTGCTTCTGAATAGTAAATTTGCTTTTGAGGTCCTTAAATGCAATTCTTCCAAATATTAGCCCACCCCATCTCCAGAGAGACAAGTAAACAAAAAAAGAAAGAAAAGAAGAAAAAACAAATACCATATTGTCCAAGGCATCATCTTCAAATCTGGATTTACTTCCATTTATGTTGATCTCTAGATCAACCCCATCTTGACCCTGCATCATCATAAAATGATAATCAAAAGCTTTAAAACAAAATCCATTAGTGACAAAATTGGGTGCTGACAACGAGAATTGAGATCATCTCCAGACGAGACAGAGAACAAGAGAGTGAGTTAGGTGCACAGTGCAATTTCCTGCAGTATAATATTCCTTCATAACACAAGACCAAGTATACTTCATCAACTGTTCACTGTTAACTGATGAAAAGGAACATTATGAGATCAATTGCCTATAATCAAAAGATAGTGGTAAGACATGAGAGATGCAGTTTTCTACAGTACACTAAATTAGAATTGAGTGTAGAATTTCATGAGCTAAAGTGAATTGAACTGAATTGCATAGTTATTATACTGATTTTGGTTTGGATTATTAAATTGTTTGTTGCTGCTATACATAAATTCTGCTAGTAAAAAAGTAAACCAAGGAAAAAAGCTTGCCAGTTTTCTTTTCTTTTTTAATGAAGAAGTAAACAAACAAATAAGCTTTTTCCTCACCTCTTTTTGCAGCCTGAGGCGCTTCAAATATGTTGATTGTTTCTTGCGGAGCTCTACAGAGAGGTTCTGAAGGTCAGTAGCAAGAGAACGCTGCATGCCAATACACACAAACATAAGAAATAGTTCAACAAAATTGCAACCAATAGACAGGTTTTTGAATAAGACAGCAGCAGATGAAACACATGTTTACACATGAAGATCTTCTATTTTTTTTTGGCCGTACACATAAAGATTAAACAGTAGAAAGTGAAGGCACCATCATAGACTCAATTTCATGGATAAATGTCCCAGCCAGTTTTCTGGCTAAAGAAAGACAGGGAATGGATAAGTATATTGAACTAGCAAGAACACTGGTCTCTTCCACCTCATATGGGAGAAGAAATCCAGGCGTCTTGGAAAAAATTTCACCATCAATTATAGAAAAGAAAGGGCAAACGGAAGGTAGATGCCCATAACTCGGAAATTCTTCTAATTTGTAACAATCAATAAATTATCATGACTAGCGTACACTTTCCCAACCATGTAGCTCAAGCAAGAGACTTGGAATTATTTAACAAAGCACGAAAACCCAAGGATTACTTAAAAGAGAAGTGTACAAATATTAAGCCACAGGAAGAAGGATAGAGGTGGAGAGAACATGGAACATGGAGTGGGAGAGCAGAGCAGTAAATAGATATCATATGCCTTTTTCTGATCCTCTCCTTGACAAGTGATCGTGATAAGACCTTCTCATTCTAAAATGTAGCACACTTGACTACCACCAAGAAGTCAACTAAACTAAAAATGATTCTCTGTTAGCTCATAGCTGATATATATGATTAATTTTTCATTTTGGTTGGGCATGTTTACAGGAACTTGGTATAGTTCACTGAGCTGCACAAAGTAACACGACACATCTGCTGATGTGTTTTATGTGTAGTCCTTTGGAATAATTTGTTTGGTGTTCTTGGAGAGTATTGGGTCTGTCCTTTCACTTTTGAGCAGTTTCTCATGATACATTGGAAAGGTTTTGGTAAAAATAAGGAGGCCAAAAGTTTGCGATGATGTGCAGTTTATGCAATTCTTGAGTGTATTTGGTTGAAGCAAAATACATGCATCTTTAAGGGTGTTTGAATGCCCTAAGATGTGTTATGAGATGGGATTGTGTATAAGGCGTCTCTCTGGACAATAAGGGTGTCTACATGCCCATAGATATGTTACGGGATAGTATTGTCTATAAAGCTTCTCTCTGGAGCTCTGCTCATAGTTGTTTCAAGGGAATTTCCATTTCTGACATGCAGAAAGACTGGACATCGTTGTTGCATCTTTTAATCTCTTTGGTTCTTTGTTTCCTTTTGCATTTTCTGTTTTGGAGGATATCTTACCCCCCTCCCCAAAGTTGTAATTTCTTTTTCTTCTCTCTAATCCCTAAAAAATAAAAATTAACAGGATACCATACCAGTGATACAATGGAAGAGTTTCGTGTTAGGGTCACAAAGATTTCAAGTTGAATAAATAAAACAACTTTCTTCTTATGGCCCAAAAAAATCCATCTTGTAAGCTCCAACATCAGTATTATGTGACAGTTCTGCAATGATACCTGCACATTTTTTCTCACATTCGAATCCTCAGAAGGCCCAGTAGCAGAAAGTCTCTGCAGTCTCCTCTCTGATCTCTTTATTAAGTCAGTTATCTCGTGTGTTAGAGTCTCAATAGCTCGTTGATCTTCCTTACCATCTCCAAATGATGGCATTAAAGCCTTTGCATGAGCCTTGGCTAACTCTACCATTTTTGTGCGTGCACGTTGCACGTTTGCTGATATTTCTTCAGATACATCCACCCACGCTGGAGGTAGCCCCACAGTAATTGCATTTGCACCCTTACTGCATCCATATAAACAATGAATAAGCTACCAAATCTTTGTAACTTGAAACACACGGATGCATGTGAAAAACAAAAACACAAAAAAATTGAATTATGCACAATTTTAGAAACAAGTGTCCAAATTTAGAAGAAAGAACAAGAACCTTCACTGATAATCAAGAAGCGTACAACACACGATTGATCTGTTAACGCACAAAACTTCACATATTTCCTTCACTAACATTCTCAACGAAAACTCGTCCCGAGTATGATTTCAAGCTTCAAGTTTCAACCTCGCAGAACAAAAAACGTGGCAAGAACTTTACAACACCGCAACATGGACCTAAAACTAGAACTGATATTTATTGTTGATGATTCCAGTTCTAGCATGCATAATGAAATGTGCTATGCTACCGATCTTCTATTCGTTATAAATAACGAATCTCGTTGTTGTGCTCACGAATCATTGAAAAAGCAAATAAATAAAAACAAAACGCAATGAATCTCGGCGTTTCGACATTTGATCCACATTCAACAACATAAAAATTTCTCAGTAAGATCTGTGGGAGAGAGAGAGAGAGAGGGGCGCACCTTGAATTAGCGGGATCGTCGGTACTAAGCGGAGCGTAAGAGCGATTCGGATTCAGGAGCGATGTGCTGACCAATTCGATGACCGGGCCACCGGAACTCGCCGTGGACGGCGAAGAGCTGGAGGGAACCCGAACACTCTTCAATGCATCTCTGTGCTTTCTATAAAGCAAAGTGCGATTCCTCGTCGCCATTCAGATTCCCAAGATCTGCCACTGCCAGGAAATGAAATGCTTCTGACAGAGGAAGGATCACCGATCACGTGATCGGAGACGATGATGAGGAGGAGTAGGAGTTGTGCGGATGGGGAGTCACGTGTCCTGTGACTGTGAAACTGTGTAAAGCGGTTGCCGGTTGGGGAACAACACGACGCTGCGCTTCACTTATCCCACCACAGGTTACGCATACTTTGTCTTCTCCAACGGGACGTTTTTTTAGTTTTATCCCATTTGCAAGCCGGGGCTTCGTTCTTAATTAATTAACCACTGTTTTATTACTTTGGTAGTATAGTTTAGTTAGTTAACTATATATCTCTAACATTCTCAATCAAATCATCAACTCGATGTGATTAGGGTGTTTATGCTGACTAAAAATCACATTTTAAATTATATTAACTTAAACATGATTTTGTTTTGTCTAAATCAATTATGGGGTTGCTAGCCTTAACTCATTATTATTATTATTTTAATTTCTTCTTAGTTTTCAATTTTTCATACGACTACTTGCTTTTTTATTAAATAAAAATATAGTTAGATTAGATACTATATTCATGTTTATTTATTTTTATTGACAATGTTAATTTATTACAAAAATATTTTGTTAATATTTATTTTAATTTTTTATCAAAACAACATAACTTCACAATAAAATTAGTTATTAATATTTTATTATTTTATTGAAGAGATAGAATAAATAGATACAAATTTAATATAGAATACAATCAATGTTTGGTGTAGAAAATGGTATTATTTTTATTTATTTGAATTTTTTTTTTTGTATAGATTGACCTTATTCTCTTTTGAATAAAATAATTAAATATTAATTTTGGTAATCTAATAATAAATACATTAATATAATCCTTATTAACTTTTAACATCAAATTAGTCTTTTAATATTATTTTGTTGACATCAAATTAGTAATTTAAAAAAATTGATTTGGTATCAAAGATTAATATTTAATAATTATTTTAATGTATTGATTATTGAATAACTAAAATCATGACATTCATATTTTTAGAAATTCAAATTAAGTGTTTACTTAAATAAAACTATTATTTTTAAACTACAAATTGATTTTTTTTTAACAATTAGACTAAGGAGTTGGAATTTGAAACAGTAAAAAAAAGTTTTTAATTATCGTATTATATAAAATAATGTTATATAATTAGAGATTTATTTTTATAAAAAATATTAATATCCTTAATAATTAATGATTAATATTTATAATATTTTTCAATTTCTTTTGTTTTAAGTTAGTGAATTTATCTTTATATTTTGTATTTATCTTTGTTACATATATCTTAATAGTATGAAATTGCGACATATTAAAGTGAGCTGCCAATTTTGACGAGGGAAATCCATGAAATGAAATTAAAAAAAAAAGAAAAAAAAAGAACGGATATAAATGTAATTGAGGAAGTGGGTTGCTGACAGGGTGAAATTGCGGAGAAGCACCTCATCAACAGTACATCTGGTTCCTCCTCCTCATCCTCATCCTCACTCCTTCACTTCCTCAACCCCACACAAACCCTCCCTCTCTATCATCATTCTCCAATTGTTCCGTTCCTTCTCTCTCGAGATCGGAGCCCTTCCAATTCCAATTATTCCATACACACAGAAGAACAGCAGCTATGGACGCTGATTCCTCCTGGAGTGCTCGTCTATCCTCTGCCTCCAAGCGCTATCAATTCGCTCTTCAATCCCGATCAGGTTACCTTTCCTTCTCCTTCACCTTACCCTCTCTAATTCCTCCCCCTTCATATTTCTGCTTTGCACTAAAGGATTCTATTCCCCCCCCCCTCTTTTTTTTTTTGGTTTTTATCCTTCTCCGATAGCTTACTTTATTCGTAGGTCGGGTGCGTATGATTCGAAAAGAGGGACCCAATAAAAATAAATTAGGAAAAAGAGCTTAGCTTCAGAGCATTGGAATGGCTGGTGGGGAATAGGGGTTGGCTTTTTATGTTTTGATGTTATTAAAAAGAGAAAAAAAGGATAAAACTTGAAACTTGTTTTTCCCCCTCACTCATTGGTCCACTGAACTTGGGCCTTTTCACGTTCTAATGTTTGTTTATGTGTTAGTACCTGCACTTATTGATGTGAGATTGTGCAAATGTAGATATGTTCATGGGTTTTGATGAAAACGATGGGGACGATGATATAAGGGAAGAGTTTCTATGCCCATTTTGTTCTGAGTATTTTGATATTGTTGGATTATGCTGCCACATTGATGAAGAGCATCCCATGGAGGCAAACAATGGGGTATGACTACTTTCATTTGCCATTCTACAATTTTTACAAGCAACTCGCTAGGTTCCAAGATGTGTTATCTACTTGTTTTTCAATTAGGGTTTGGCCTTAAAAGTGCTTGTTGATTCCTACGTATCTTTGTCCAGGGCGTCTAACATAACATAGAACCTTAAGAGTTGAGGCCTGGGTGAAGTTTTAGTTGATTCATATGGTAGGATGATTTTATGTATCTTCAGGGTCAGTAGGGTTATAAATATTTTTCCCCTTCTTCTTCTTAAGGGGGAGGCTTGGTCCCCCCCCCCCCCCCCATTATTTGATATTAGGGAAAGTCAATTTTAAAGTTGAGAATAAGATTATGATGTTTAAATTAGAAAAAGTGATGCATGTTTCCCTAATATATCGGTAAATCAATAATTTTGCTAATTGCAGCATTTCTGTATGCAGGTATGTCCAGTTTGTGCATTGAGGGTGGGGGTTGATATGGTTGCACACATAACCCTACAACATGGAAGCATACTTAAGATATCCTTTTGTTTGTTAGTTAATATTTATGTGCACCAACTGTTAAATGTTCTTGAAACAAATCTTTCCACTTACTGCAGGTTCATTTTTTGAGCATTCAGTTAGTCAACTTTTAATACATTATGAGATTGAGAAATGTTGCATAAGGTGTAAGCTATTTAAGTATCTGTGTCTCTACTGTGCCTTTTGCCAAAGACTATATTTTTGCTAAGGTTAATCAAAATGTTTTAACCCAACCCTTTTACTTGGTAGCAAAGTATATGGTTTTCTAAATGGATTGCTGATTTAATATTTCTGCTTAACCCAGTCACCCACTACTAATGTGTGAATCCTTAGTGGTGTTTTAGTAATCATAATAATTTTGAGCACATGCCTTTACCCTCTGTTGTGCTTGTCAGATATTTATAATTATATGGAAAGTACGATTCGTCCAGAAAAGATGCCCAAAATTCTTATGCCCAAAACAGTTGGCATCTAGGTGAAATTTAAACATCATCGAATTTTATCTCAATCTTGGCTTTTTCTTCTCCTTTCCCTCCCATATCTAAGTTTCTTCTTCAAAACAACTCTGCCTCAGCAATGCTACTGCCACCAAAGCCGTCTGCAGTGATGCCATCGCCGCCTCAATTGTCTCTGGCAATGTCTCAGATATAGGCATCTTGACAAAACCTTCAGGTGACTGCTCCACACTCAAGCTACCCTCCTCAAAACCAGTATTCACACTGTTTGTTTCCTCAACCAGCAACCCACAATCATCAATCCCAACCCCACCATTACACTCCAACTCTTTCTTCCTCTTGTTATCCTCCCAGTCCAACCCACCATTCATCTTCCCCACACCATCATCACCTGAAATCCCAACCTCAAACTGGGGTTCCGATTTCACCTATGCAAGCCCAAAATCCCCAATCTTTACATGCAAATCATGGTCCAAATTGAAAGGCTTCCTTTGATGTCGTGGTCACTGATAGTTCCCTCAAGTATTGCAACCGACTTTTAAACTCTTTCTAATTTATTTTAAAAAATATTAATTACAAGATAATGACATGTAAATAAATTTTAAATAGTTTGAGACGCCTCACTTAATCCCCTGCCACTTCATTATGCCACTTCATTCTGTTAAAGCTAATTCGGGCTACTTTCTGGCTAAATAGCAGTTCTCTAATTATATATGTACAAATATTGAAAGTTTGAAACTGATTATGTCACTCATAAGTCATAACTCTGACTTCAGAAGTTCTTCTTGTTGTTCCCAGTTTAATTATCTCTTAGAATTCTCTTGATATTGCATTGTTGTGTTGTGTCTGTATTAAGACCAGGATGGTATTTTCTATATAATGGTTGAATTCCTTAACTAGTGAATACATGCAGCGCAAGAGGAAATCACGTAAAGGTGGATCTTATTCAACGCTATCTTTATTGAAGAAGGAGCTGCGAGAAGGAAATTTGCAATCCCTTTTTGGTGGGTCCTCGTGTTTAGTGTCCTCGTCTAATGCAGCACCTGATCCATTGTTGTCATCGTTTATATTGCCTATAGCTGATGAATTTGCCAGTTCTCAGCCTCATTTTCCTACTGATACAAGGCCATCCAAGAAAAGCTCTGATGAGACTGTATCAAGACGGTATGTCTATTTCAATTTTCAAATTCTTTTTAAAATTTTTGCCACTTCCTCTTTGTGGAAATCTGCTTATTATTGTGCTAGTATTCCTGTATGTGGTGATTATGTCACATTGTTCCCATCTACTGCTTTTCATGTAATATTGCTATAATTTAGGCTCATATTTAAAGTTAAAGAAGTTGTATTGTTCTAATATTCCATATTTTAGGTTGCATTTAATCCCGCCCCACACCCCCACCACACACAAAAACACACACAAAATCCAAAAAAAGAAGAGCTTACGTGGCTTCTTTGTGTTCAAATGAGAACATTGATTTTATGCCTACTGCCCTTCATGCCTACATTCCTGGAGAACTTGGGAGCCTTGACATGCTTTGTGCCTTTAACAACTAATGTCATGATATTAAGATCACTTATATTTTAGTAGGAGATTTTGTCAGTAAATTTTATGTCTTGCAATGTTGGGGGGGGGGGGTCCTTAGGATTCTTGTACCTCCAAAGATTGAAGACAGTCTAGAGCATGACCTTTGATCAAGAACACATTAAAGTTGGAACTTGTGTTACATTGCTACTTGTCTACTTCTCCAAAGGCTAAAACTTCATATTCACACTTTGTGATATACTGATCTAGGCTGTCTGATACAAATGTTTCTGGAAAAGCAAAATGAAGAATGTCGTACAAGCAGATCAAGTTTGTTGTATGGTAATGCATTGAAGACAAATATGTTTTCATTGACCATTTTGGTTTACTTGTACTGCCTCCCTCTCCATTCCCCCTCCCAAATAAAAGGAGTGGTTTTACTGATTTTAATAGCACAAACTCTCGATTCTGATCTTTCCAGATGAAATTTACCGAGATGGTATTCATCCTCCTTATCCGGTCCTTTCTCACAGACACATGCACACGTATGAAAAGCTAAGGGTTATTTTTTTTTTGGGGAGAGAAAAAGGGGGGGGGGGTTGTTATTGTTGTTGCTGCTTTCAGCTTGCACCATATGAATACGTCTGCAGGAAGTCGCTTGTCTCATTTCTGATCTACTTCTAGTTTTGCAAGATCAGGCATGTAATGGCCTTATGTTTTGAAGAAGGAAGAAGGATTTTTTTTTATACATTAACCTCTTCTTATCCACGATTAATTGTCTTCATTTCCAGAGAGGTGGGCACAACAATCCTTATCTTGCCCCACTAATACCATCCATGTGATGTTGGCATAGTGTAATTTGAACTTTTTTTGTAGCTTACAGCATATTCAATTGAACATTCTATTTGCTTGCTTTAAATGTGATTTTATTTTTTCTTATTTTTAAAAACTTTTTTTTTAATGTTCACATTATTTTGTCATTTCTGTAATGTTTCTATAACCTTTAACCTTACGAACCAATAATTAAGTGTCCCTTGTTGCAAAACAGTGGGTTATTCCTTGCTAAGGACATATATATTCTAACAGCAATACATTAAGTGGTGCGTGTTCAACTGTCTCCTAGTATCTTCCTGTTTCTAACATGTATAGTATTTATGTTCAGAAATGTGGAGACGTCTACCTTGTCAGTCAAGGATAAAGAAGAGCAGGCAAAAAGATGTGAGTTTGTTCAAGGGCTATTGCTGTCCACCATACTTGATGACAATTCATGAAGGAAAATAATCTCGATGGCTGCTGCAGTGGCGGGCTTTAATTCACATATGCGACCTGCCACCTATGGTTTGTCTTAATGAAGTTGTCAATGTATTTGATCAGTAAAATAAGGTGTAGAAAATGAATGTAATTTATGTTGTATGTGAACTGAAGTTTTCTGTTCAGAAGTTTCATCTTATCCCTTAATTTCTTCAGATCATAAAGCTTGAATGAAATAGATAAAGTACCTTTCCTACTGCAACTGATATTCGCATTATTCTTCGGAGTTTTTATTTTTATTTTTTTGTGAATTTTCAAAGTCACTGGAAAAGACAGGATACCTCAACCTCGCATAAACCTCATGAAAATGTGGAAGTCACGATAGTTTCACATACTATATGGGGCATACGCCCAATTTGTATCATTGACAAAAAATCTCAACGAATTAGAATTATTCATTTTGAGCATGGAAGGCAGAAAAAAATATATTCTGAACTAGGATTTCAAATGTGAAGGTGCTGGTTACATTGATGGAATAGCTTGTTAATTTTGGAGGAAATCATGATATGCAAAATGTTGCAAGTTCTCAGGCAAAAAACCTACTCATGAGACAAAGGGAGGAGCGGGATTCAATGGAAAACACACTTGGGTTACGTCTGAAGAATCTTATGCAGAGTAAAAACAATCCCCTGCCGAACTACTGTGAATTATCAGATACATTATTTGGAATCTTGGCCGGAAGAAAGTATTGGCTTCGTAATAATTGAAAGTGGAAACAACAGCACTAACAAAACTAATATGAAATACGAATTCAGTTCATATACAAATACATTTTTGTACGAAACTTGTTACAAACTATATTAATTTAAGAATTCAATTCATTTATAAATCATTTTGTGTGTTATATTTGAGAATTTGTAAGGCATATCAGTTTTTTTACATGATTTGCAAATCATTTCATTTCAAATAAATTCTTTTCAATTCCATAATTAAATTGTTTCGAACAGGGTAAGGCTTATTCTTGATCAACCTATGTACGAGTGCCCAATTTAAAAAATTAAACTCGAGAACAAACACATAGGCTGCCTTTCTGTTCGAAGTTAGTGAATCATATTAATGTATGTATAAACAAGTAAATGAGATATTCTTGTCTTAACTCCTAACAAAAAGGTGTGTCTCTGGAGTCTGGACACATTGCAATAATATTATGCCTAAAGACCTAATCGTAACCACTGTGACGACATTCTTGTGTCCAAAATCCTTTTCACCACATCTCTTACAAAAGAATCAAAGCAAGATGAGCAGCAACCTTTAATCAGACTCGTTTGTCCACCAGCCATTAGTTCAATGTGGGGGCAGACGGATGGTGGGGGCACAGTGCAAACCTCACTCTTCTTGTGCTCAAGACCACAAGCTGCTAGTATGGTGTGCGTAGAACTCCTTGCAATCTCCTTGAAAGTACTGTGGCCTGAATCAATAAATAAAAGGCATCTTGAAGATTTCAATGAGATGAACAAAAAGCAAATCAGTGGAACCACGATGCAATTTCCCTGTTATAAGAATCATGATGGAAACTTGTTCCAATGCTTGATTGAAAAAGGATGAACGCATGGGTGCCTCAATGAAGGTTCTCTTCGCATGACAGGAAAGCCTGTCCAGATTTTTTGTAATGATTTTGGCCTTGTTGGCCAGATGAATGATTATGAACCATGCTCTAAAGGTGGGGAAGTGCCTACCTCGTGTTTTGAGTCCCAAAGTGTGCCTAAATGCCCTCCCTCCCCATATGATGAAGGGGAAAATGGTAGAAATAAACTATCTGTAGCTGATAGAAGAAAAACTACACTTACCTAAATCAATATCTCGAGACAAGCTCTTCAGGTGGTTTTTAACCAGTGACTGCAACTGCTCCTTTACAATGTGAAAGTTACTCTCTTCTTTGATAGCAGGGGGCAAGCTACTATCAGTGACAATGTTTGATCTGCTGCTGAACTGATGTACTGGTTCATAATCTGATATGGAGGGTGTACCCACAAGTCCAGGCCATAACGCCCCATGCTCGGGCCTGTTGGTAAACGTAGTTGAATCCTGAACCGCTGTCCTTCTTGAATTGCTTATTCTCGTGGAGAAGAGATCCCCATTCTGCATTAATGGAGAGGAATTGTTGCATAATCTCTCCTCAAAGAATGTGTGATATGATGTTCCCAGATCCTGTGTCCTTGTATGTTGAGTGGCCGCTTCCCTACTTTGATCAATTTGAGAGCTATACAAGTTACTAGTTGAACTGGTAGCTGAAATACCATTAGTTCTGCCAGTTGTAGAAGTCATTCTATCTATTGAAAGTAGCTGTTGAATTTGACAGTGTATCCAGCGTCTCTCTGATAAAGTTGGTGCCCCTCCTCCGAATACTGGAGAAGCCCCTTCAACACTTCTGCCAGAAAATCTAGAAGATGGAAGATGCCCAAATCCTTGACTAAAAGATGTATGAGGTGAAGACATCAAGTTGAGGTCTATACTTTCTCGTACGTGTAAAACAGGTGATGGTCTAACAGGCAAGCTCTGGATTGTCACCCTTGGATCAGCCACACGTTCTTGAACTTGGGAGCTTGAAGATCCCAAAGCAACTGGTCTACAACCATCACAATACCAATTACCTTCAGGCACTTCCCGGCCCAGACCAACACAATATGTATGTGCAGGGGAATCACAGATATCACACAGTAGCATGAGGCCATCATCTCCACCTTGATGGCACTCTGAACAAATAACATACTCATATGGATCAATATAGCTCCTGAGTTCTTCTTCAGAGGGCTGATAAACCTGCATGTGAAATCAAGACATTTTCACCAGGAGCAACCAATTGAAGCAAGTGCAAAACCATAAGCAAAAACTACAAGAAGTAAAATTCAAATACCTGATCACGTTCGGGGACTTGTATCACCACTTCTCTCAAATCAATCCCTGCCGCTGATCGTGCAGGCTTATTAATTGTTTTGAATCTCTGCTTACACAAAGGGCAGCGAGATTCCACCTTCGCCCATTCCATAATGCAAGCAAAGCAAAAATAGTGAGTGCAGCAATCTAGTACTCCCCTTAATTTTCTTTTATTTTCCTCAGATAGACAAATTCCACACACCTGCTTTCCCACCTCACTTTTTAAATCCTCTACCTTTTCCTTACCCTTTCTTCCTTGAGGTTCCTCTATCTTTTCCTTACCCTTCCGACCCGGAGGCTTCCGCTGCTGATGTAGATCCTCATGGACTCCCACCTCTTCATTTTTCATTAGAAGGGATGAACTCCTCAAGTTAGTTCTCAAACTTTCACACAATTCCTTGGCTTCTCTCAGCTGTTCTCTCTCTTCTTCAGAGATAGTATACTCATAATCAGATGATCCAGAAGGCACACAATCGGAATCAGAATCGGAATCTTCGAGAAGAGGCCTTCTCCTTTCCCGGCCCGGTTTTCTCCTACTCTTTGTTCTGATGGCTGGGCCATTATCTATAAAATCACCTACATTGTCACGTCTTACTTTCCTCCTTAACCCTCCATTCTTTCTTCTTTTCTTTTTCAAGGGCTTCTTTGAAGCTCTAGAACTCATCCTTTTTCGACCTCTGGTAGAAGTCACAGAAACCCTTTTCCGCAAAACCTTCTTGCCCATTTTCATGCCATTATTTTTCCTCTTTCTTCCCCTCGTTTCTTCTTCCTCGTCTGAGTAATCGTCTTCCTCTGGTGTAAATTCCTCATCATCATCATAATTGAAATCCTCCTCCTCCTCCTCCTCTTCCTCCTCATCTCCATCTCCCTCTTGTTCTTGTTCTTGTTCTTGTTCTAGTTGTTCTGCATATGTACTCCTTCCCCTCTTCTGTGAGGTTTTACTTGCATTTTTCCTCTGACCACAAACACCAGTTTTGGCCTTTGATCTATTGAATCTCCCTCTTTGAATTTTCTCCTCCTCTTCATCCTCCTCCTCTATAAAACCATCAAAACTCTCCTCTGATGCACATCCATCTAAAGAGGAGCAATAATCCTCTGGACAATCAGACACATCTCTACCTTCATCTGAAACCACATAGTCCTCATCCGAATCATCAGAACCGCCTTCCTTTGACCTAACCTTTTTCCTGAAATTGCGTTTGCTACTAACCTTTCCTCCCCTTCCCATCTGTTCTCACACACAAACAGAAAGCCAAAAACGCCAATATATTAGAACCCCATTCAAGGGCATAAAGCATGAAACTTCTCAAAACAACAAAAGCATATCAAATAAAAATCATATCATTATAAATTGCAGGATTCTTTCATCCGAGATTCCCCTTTAAGCTCAACTCAAATGGGTACCAAAATTATTGCTACATAATAAGGAAGTAGCAACATTGAACAATTTATCGCTGCCACGGATCTGATTTAGCAATTAGGATAAACATAACAAAGAAATTAATTACAGAGATACCATAATTAGTTTCCTCATAAATTATGTGGGATTGTGCCAGCCAAGCAAAAGTATACCGATCAACCGTAGCATGGAAAAAAAATGAATGATTATACGTCATTTTCCATGAATTTCAGCTGATGAAAGAGGACCCTCCAATTCCATAGAGAGTAAAAAAAGGGGGGTAAAAGGAAAACAAAATCATGCGAATCAAAAGCACAGAAATTGGGCTTAATTATTATACCAAACGAAAAAAAAAAGAAAACCCAGTTTAGATATTTGAATTGAAAGACGAGATGTTACATAGTTGAAGTCGGAATCTTCTAAACAGAGAGAAAGAGAAGGAGAGGATTGGGTACCTGCGAGAGGAGGAGCAAACGATGAATTGGGTTTCCAAATTCCAGAAAACGTTTCGTTCGGCAACTGCGGTTTTGGTTTTGTTTTTTTGTTTTTTGTTTTTTAATTTATACACTTTCTTTCCTTTCGCATCGGTGAGAGAGACACACAGTATTTTAATTTGAGATTATTCTAATGATAATAGTATTTTAAGTGGGTTATTAAATATTTATTAATTTTTATTTATATTTAAAATATTTTTTAATATTTATTATAAAATTAATAATTAATAAATAATTCATAACTAACTTTAAATATCAAATTTATTAAACTATAATAATAACTCCCTTTAATTTTACATTTCTGAGAACGTTCAAATGGCGTCCCGCATCTCTGCGACCTGTGTGTAGGTCACGCTTCAAATTACCAAAATACCATCCCTGCTCTATGGACGTTAAAACTGTAACTTCATTTTACCTTATAATATATATATATATATATATATATATATATATGCTTTCTTCCTTTTTCCCTCCCGCTTCTTTTTTTTCTTAAATCAGGTTCAGGTGACAGGCTTTGCTAAATTTAATAACAAGCAATTTTTTAATTAGATTATGTCTTTGTATAAATTTAAAAGTAATTTAATGAAATAGTGTAGAAAAATTACAAATATAGATAACTACTGATTAAATTAATCAAAAATTAATAACTTGATAGTATCAATCAATCAAAGCATGCCCAAAAAAAAAACTCATTGGTACCAAACAGTATGTGATCGTTATTTGATAAAAGAGGGAAATATTTATATATATATATAAAACTTTGCATGTAAAACATTTGGCATAAGAGAATTTCTGCCATTTGGCAAATGACGAGTATGCCCTGGGATGCGCTGGAGAGCAGTTCAACTGCATCTGACTTTGGAAACACACCTATGAACACGTCAACGTCTGTCCTTGAATCAGGACCGTTGATTTCCAAAACACAAGAGGGGGGATTATTAGGGAACGGCAGCGTTTTGGTTTGAGGAGAGCAATCTTTTTAAAAACCGGTTGAACGGGATAACCGGAGAGGAGAGCGGTTCAAGGTTTGATCGGTTGAACTGGTGGTTAAACCGATATACTATATACTATATATATATATAACTAATCACAAAAATCATAGATCGCTTTGTAGTGTCCTCACCTATTTTGTGAAAAAGAAGGACTACAATTGTGGAAACCCCCAGTCCAACTCCTAAAAGAGCTAAATCCTAAGTTTTTTTAAAAAAAGAACCATTTTCTTCTTTCTTTTTTAATAAAAATTCAATTTAAAAGTTGATGACCGGTTTAACTGATTTTTTATTTTCGATTTTTTACTGGTTTAACCGGTTCAACCGATTTTTTTTAATGATTTTTATGGTTTAACACCTCGGGCGGTTCTTTGGTTGAACCAGAACCGGTAGAACTTCCGGTCCACGATTCAACCGGTTGAACCGGTCCGGTTGAACCGGTTTTTAAAACAATGGAGGAGAGTTGTTTGAAGATCGGGTATAGGTAAGGGTGGAAAGCGGGTCGGATAGACCCACAAACCCTTATATTTTTATCAAACTCAATTTATAGTTGGCATATTGGTTTGGGTCTGTAAGATGAATTGAGTTTAAAGTAGTCAAACTCACGAAGTATGGGTGAGGTAGCGGGTTGAAATTCTCTTAACTCGTAAAATTCAACTCAATCCACTGAAATTTTTTTTTTAAATATTATAGGATGTGTAATAATTTTTTATTGGAGCTTCCCAAATCCTATATAAGTTTATAATTTTTTTTGAATAATTAATTTTTTGATAATTTGTAAATTAAAATTACACTACATTTAATATTAGAAAGGCAAGTTCTAAATCATTTTCATAGTTCTTTGCAATTCACATCATTGAGGCATTGATTTGTGCTCATAATTGATTAAAAATTCTTGATAAATACATCGATTTATAGGCTCAAATGGATGAAATTAAAAAGATTAAAACAGATAGTGTATTATATAGAATTTGCTTAATTTGTTTAACCAATTACTAATAGTTTAATCATTAATACTTGCTAATGCTTCATGATTTTTTTTTGTGTTAGATATGTTTGCTGCTAGAAATGAAATTGTTGAATCATAATAATTTATCCTTTTAGATGTTTTTCATTTAATTGGTTATGATTATAGTTCTTTTTAACTTAATATTTCATTGTTGGTTTCAACTTTTTCTTTATTTTGATAATTGTGTTGATTGTGGTTAATGTTATTATATTATTGACTTGCAGAAAATCAAAGAGGAGGTGAGACGTTGATTATAGTGTCATTGATTAATTATGTTACATGTGTCTTTGTTGTTTGCTTGTATTGATCATAATTGTAATACTAGAATTATATGTACTTTAAAATTTATGTTTTATATTACATTATTTAGAAACTTATGTTATGTTATTCATAATAGATTTTAATTTTCATTTTAGCATATTAATTTTTGTTTATATTCAAGTTCAATCCATAGGTTAAACCAAACTCAACTTATATATAAGCAGATCGAGTTAATTCGGGTCAAAGAAAAAAAATTTATAAACCCAACCTAATCAAACATAATATTTTTATGAATGGGTTGAGTCCAAAATTATCCGAAACCAATCGATGACCATAGGTAGATATAGGTGTAAGGCGAAGAGAGAGAGAGAGAGAGAGAGAGAGAGAGAGAGAGAGAGAGAGAGAGAGAGAGAGAGAGAGAGAACGGGTGCCAATTAATCAAATGGCAGTTTCGTAAACAACACCGCCCACCGCTTTGCCGAAAACAAATGCGTAGCGCCCACACTCCATGTCCATGAGCTTGAGCTGGACGGC
This sequence comes from Styphnolobium japonicum, assembly GCA_023212625.1. Taxonomy (NCBI): domain Eukaryota; kingdom Viridiplantae; phylum Streptophyta; class Magnoliopsida; order Fabales; family Fabaceae; genus Styphnolobium; species Styphnolobium japonicum. The sequence goes on along the minus strand of JALBWW010000002.1, from coordinate 5,514,502 downwards.
ATAGGGTTTTGGCAGCACGTGGCTCATACAAAATTTATTTATTTATTTGGTACATACAAAATTTATGTTACCACTCAATTATTTAATTTACTCCCACGCAACATTATTTTGCTTAGGAATCAGAAAAGAGGACAAGCAAAGGTGTAGCTTATAGATTTAATAAAGTGTATTTTAGTTTGAGATATCAACTTATTTTTAATTTTTTAAAATAATTATTCTTTTCAACAAATAATAATATTTAAAAAATAATTATTGTAAAATAAGGTAAATATTTATTATAATTATTTTCACAAATAATAATAATTTAAATATTATATATATATATATATATCAACACCAAATAAAAGTTTTTCAAATAATATTTACCTCGGATATGCCCACCTAGAGCTAAGTCGTATACTCGTATGGTTGAGTTTTTTTTATAGATGAATTTATACAAGTATATTCATGTTCTGAAAAATTCTCCATCAGCAAGTTTAGAACCGGCAGCTTTGTTCTTTTCGTGATTATGGAAGAACAGAAATAGTATAATCTTCCAGAAGCAACAATGGCATGCCTCTTAGACTGTGAAGAATGTGATAAAAACATTAGGCAGAATATTGTAATCTATGATTTAGTGCCTATGCAGGCTGTGGTCTAATTTGCCTGATTTTGTAGGCTTCTTTGTATCCTTGTTTAATTTGTTTCGTCCCGGTTGAGGATGAGATTTTGGGTTAATGTTCATTTCTTTTCTCCAGATACTCAACATAGGTATTAATAAAAGTTATCTACTTGTTTAGAGAGTTCCTATTAGACTTAAGGACTATAAAAAATGAGGATGTGGCCACATAACTATAATTCCTTATAAAGACCAGACCCATTGAGAATAGGTAAAACTTATTTATCTTTGATAAAAAAAATTCTTAAGAACATATTGGGTGTAATTATAATTAAAGATCTAAAAATTAAATTAATTATATTTAAGAACCAGTGACCAACTAGAACTAATTTCTTCTTTTGAGCAGGTTTGGATGAGGATCCCCCCTCTCTATTGTCGGTTTGTTAAAATTTTGACAATTATGTTACGCTATATTGAAAGTTTGAAACCAAATAAAACCATGCTCATGAACTAAACTGTCATTAATCAACTAGTCAGCACAACGGTTTGCTTCCTTGTATGGCAGATCTGAACATTCCATCTTCTTGTTAAGAGCTTCTTTATGCGCAGAACCAATGTATTAGAATCCAAAGCATTACCCATCGTGTTGCAGAATCTTAACCAAAATCAGACTCCACAATGACCTATCGATAGCCCATATCGGCATATCCCACTTAAGAGTGAGGCCATTGAACAGCTGCCAACATTCAGCTTGAAAGTGTGTGGGAGTCATCATTATTGAAAAGATTTTATCATACTGCTTTCTATAGAAAGAATTAATCTTTCACCTAAAATAAAGTGTAGATACCCCTAGTTTAAAAAACAAAAAACAAAAAAAATTCAGCTTGAAAAGAACAGACGCCAAGGTTATGGACATAACCACAGAGCCAATCTTCATTACCAAGTAGATATAAATTATAAAGCGCATATACACAGTACTCCGTAACATATTGACATCCATCATTTTTCGAGTAATAAGTCTAAATTAATTCTTTTTTTAAAAAAAATTGCATCAGATTCAGTTATTAGATATTCAAGCTCTGATTTCTAGTTTGCCTTTTGATGTAGCTAGGAGAGAACGAAATCAAAGTATTCATAATTATTCATCTGTTATAAAAATATCTCACATTAAAAAAAAATAGTTTAATTTTAATCTATCATAGTGTAAAGTTATTTTATACTATCATCTATTCATGTTCAACTACATAATTAAAAATTGACTTTTCAAGTAAGTATTAGTATAATTAAACACTTTTAATGATGTTACAAGTTACAACTTACAACACATGAGTAGATGATTAAAAAAAATTACATTGACAAAATCAAAATTAAATTCTTAAGAAAATGTTACAACTTTTTTTATTATTTTGTATTTAAAATGATAGTAAGAATAAGTTACTCCAAAATTACCAATTATGACGGCAAACATAAGTCTACTTAGAAGATTGTCTCTAAAATATTTACTGAAAGATCTCACACGGAGGCTACTAACCTCCGTCATAGGATCTTCTTGAGATGGGATGACCACAAAGTGAGACTACTAATTAAAGAGATATTTGAACTCATACATTTAAAAAGTATAGGAGTTTATTTAAAATCCTTAAGCGGTTGAACTAATTGGATATTTTTGTCTTTTCAGTATTTTCTTATGAATAAAAAGATTCCTAGATGAAGTTAAGTCCCCTAATTAAGAATAATAAAAATTCAATCTCAGAATTAGTTTATTAGTCCTCAACGATACTTCACTCAATATTATATGGGAATATTTCTTTTTCTTATAAAGCATAAAGCCTTTATCTGAAAGTTTAGCATGATGTTAGACTACTGAAAAATGTAATAATATCTATTAATTTTAAAATATGAAGAAAAAAAAGGGATATCAATTCACATATTTTCCTCAATGAAAGCTTTTTCTTCTTTCAGTAAGAAATAAAATGTTGATAAAAATAAGAGTGGCTTTCTCCAATCTCCACCATCTCCTTTGGGGGTGACCGGTTACAGCCTTACAGGCCGCGTAATAGAACGGGACAACTGGATATGTTCAGCTATTGTAGTGCTCACTGCTCATATGGTTAGGTCCAAGGATTGGGACCGTGGGGACGGGGTTAAGCCCAATCTACTAATGCTTTAAGGCCCATTGTGATTTTGAGTTTGTCCAGGCCACCGTAAATTATAACCAACAAACATTTGGCACTTTCTTTTGCAGTTTTCAGGCTTTGCACACTGGAGGTCGTGGAGATATACTGGTGTTTGCATTGCATCCCCAACACCAAATAATAAGTAAAGGTTTCCTATACATGATCCAAGTATATTAGTTTACTTCTGTTCTTTCAAATTTTCTCCACCAAGCATAGCAGGGTAATAAATCGGAGTTGAAACCCATATAATTAACAAAGCTCATGAACAAAGTCACTTTTTTTCCTCTCCTTTCAAATTAATAAATATAGAGCTTTGTCAATAGATGTTAGCTTGCATGGTCCAATATTTTGCTTATGTTAGTTATGATTAGGATTCAAATTTAGAGTAATGCTCATTAAGATTGTTGATTTATCTTAACCTTGATAAACATTTTTCTTACCTAAACTTTTATTTTATCCAAAAAATAATAAAAAATATAGAGCTTTAAGATGGAACTACTTGTTTCTTCTCTCTTCCCACAAACGTGGAGATTGAAATCTGAAAGTGTTGAGTTCTCTTTTTTTTTTCTTCCTCTTTTTCCCTTGTTACTTGCTAGTGAGTGTTGAGTTGTCTAATTCAATGATTAGTGAGCTCAATGGTTCTTAATGACACTGACAGACATATGCCAAAGCCTAACCTCTCAAGCTACCAAAATCCGGGGACCATTCTCTCGTTTCCATCAGGGGGAGTTGGAAGAAATTGATAATTAATAGATGTATGTTTCTGCCTTCATAAAATAGCACCCTTGGCCCCTAAAAGCAAGACATCAGTTCTTTACTTTAGGATTGAACAAAGTTTAAAAGAGGAATGGGCATGATGCATTTATATCCATTTGGCAAATTATAAACAATTTTGAACTTTATATATGTTGGAACAATATGGGGCATTCTATCACCGACCCAAACTTGCATGCTTGATGTTTTTAATCAGAAAAATTAGTTAACTAATTAGTGGATTATGCGAAAGCGTCTATGCATTTGAATGCCAAAGTACGTAAGATTATGATCGATATAGACTGTACTGGAATTGAGGCAACTAAATTTGAATTGTGACCCACCAAGGCTTCTATGACAGAAAAATAATGGTCAAGTAGCAAAAGGAAGATGACTGAACTCTGTGCCCGATCAAAAGGGCTGCTTAATCATTCATATCAAATTTGCAAATTTACTTTATACAAAATCATAAAATGCATTGTCAGTTCACGACAAATTGGTTGTTTGGAGACTGGGACCAGTTAGATTGGACCCAGTGAACTGAATCTTCTATGTTTGAGTGCAAAGCAAACCCTTAAACTTAGGGTCTTGTTACTATTTTGTGGGGTTTAGGATCCATTTGCTTTAGACTTTAGATAATAAAAAACTCGGCAGATTGGGATTCCCATCCCCAATAAAAGACTCACTTCTACTCCCCTGCTCATCTAACAATTAATGGCTTGGAACTAAAAGCTCTAAGTTTTCACATCGATCCAACTAAAATCTCACCAATCAAATCCAAACTTTGATATTATGATGAACAGTTAAAGTAGTACACATCTTGTTCATTTGGTATTTTTGACCCGGATCCTAATAAGCTGATGGCTGAATATATACAACTTGCTTTAATTTATTCTTGTGCTTAAGTTCCAAAGGTGTTTGTGTACTTGATCCTTCACATGATTTTGCCTGAGGCTTATCTTAATACAAATTCGTCTGATCTAGGGTATAAACCACTGACTTTGTCAAATACAATTATGAAATAGTTGTTCTCCTCAATATTATACATCCATTATCCTAATTCAGAAACGGAGCTCCAGGCTCCAGCATAAATATGCTTATTCCGGGAGAAGAAAAAAAAAGTCTCTTTGTGCTTTTTTTCTTTTTCCCCTTTTTTCTTCTTAAAAAAAAGTTCTTCATTTGCTGAACATATGGCATCTTTAGACGATAACAGCATGATACGTGATCAATCAATTTGAGACATTTATATTAGCTTTGTATTAGGCTTTATTAGATGTTTATTGTGCCCAATATTAGTATTTTAGATGAGTTTAATATTATTGGGTTTCATTGTGCTTTAATGCAAATATTGAATAATTTTCGGATTTTGATACATTTTGACATTTCTTCCTTGGTTAGGCCATAACTTGGGACTCGGTGATCCATTTGAGGTGATATTAGTGTCTTTGGAAAGCTAAGACAAGGCTCTACAAGTTTCATGAAGAACTCAAGAGCTAGATTAGACTTTTAAGGGTCCAAAATATCCCTGCAATGCAGAGTGGGTTTGCTGTCACGAAAATCTAGACAGTGTGCACATATTGGACAACATAGTAAGCTATAGGCCTCCTTTTTGGACTGAAACTTGGCCATTGCAAAGATAAGACTCATATCTCCAACTTCACTGAAGACCATTTAGTCAATAGATGTCGTTTTAGGCATGATTATGAAGCTACAAGTTGGTTTGAATTTGGAAACATGTTCTGCCAACCTAACTTGAGGTAGGTGCAGTGTTTTTGGCATATCTAGAGTTCTAAAAGTCCAAATGGCATGATTCCAATTGTAAAATTTCAAGAAGACAACTGGTTACAACTTTCATAAGACCTCCAAGCCAAAATGCATCGTCTAGGTCATGAAAATCAAGCCAGAAGTCGGATAAGAGTTGCTGACTAAAAGTCACCAACTATACACCAACCCACCTACCATGCACCAACCCACCAACCATGCATCAAGCTTCCATATTTAACAATTTTCATGTTTTTACAGCTTGTATTCAGATTATGTACATGTACAAATTGGCTTCTAGGATTAGTATAAATAGAGCCAATCTCTTTGTATTATCATCATTCAATTTTAAGTAAGTTTGAAGAAAGTTTGAGTATTTGTGAAAGTTTTCTTTCTCTTTTTCTCCATGCTCTTTACAATTTCGTTTTTGTTCTTTTATTTCTGAGTTCTTCCTTCACATCCATGGAAGGCTAGGCTCTCATAATCAATCCAAGGGATTAGCCATCTTGATGTTTAATTTGGAGATCTTGTTTCGCTTGTTCATATTGCTTAATTGTTATTCAAGTTTCTCTTCTTTCTCTTTTGATTTTTATCTATATTAAATTTCTTAATTTGATTTAGATGTTGATGTGATAATAGCTTTATTATCATGTATTCAAAAAGGATCACAAAGACTAAACAATATATTAAAGCTTTTTGATAGATTGTTTAGCTTGGTTAAATTCTAGATCTTAAGTTCATCTATGTTGGATGATGCTTACTTTATATAACCTTGGTTAATCAAATCCTAGATGCTTATCTAGTAGAGAATTCTTGGATTATATTAAGGCTTCTTGATGTGATTTAAGGCTAAGAACATGGTTAGCAATTAAGTGAATTCCTTGTGATCAATGATGAGTTAAACTTAAGATCGGTAAATTTCCTTAGATTGGTTGTTTCTTTAGATTTGTTTACAACTTTAAGTCTTATACTTTTATTAATCTTGTTAATCAACAACAAAACCCCCTTTCTAATTATCTTGATTTGATTAAATCTTTGTTTTTCTGGATCATTGAGAGACGATTCGGTTCATTCTCTATACTACAAATTAGTTTGTGAACCAGTTATTTTTATTATTTGATAGGTCTCGACAACCTTTTGTCAACACGCTTTTATTGTATTTCATGTACTAGGTTGTTACCCATGTACAGAGTATTTATATATAATGTTGAAGCCAAGTTTTGCATATAATTACTAACAACTAGAGAACTTGTAGGGGGCATTACATAAATTATCATAAGATTTGGTAAGTCGTAGTCTTAAAGTAATCTCCAATAATTAAGTTAATATTGTGAGTAGAGAGAATATATTTGAGGTAGATTACCGTAAGGTTTTAATTTTGATCAATTATCAATGTAATTTCTTTTAAATGTTTTAATATATCATTAAAGTGTTAAACTTCCTAAATAGTTGTTATGATAGTCAAACTCTTTTAATAATATGACAATACATTATTAGATGACAGTATAAAGAAACTTTTACATTAACAGTTGATTAAAATTAAACTTTTACCATAAATATAAAATGTACATAGTGGAAAAGAAATAATATTTGACATTGATGAGTGTGCCGTAAGTCCTAACATGAGCCTTGTGTTGTGTAGATAACATACTTATAAGAATCTTTTTTCTTTTAGATGAATAAGATATGGGAAATAACACCTTAATAACATACATATATACTAAGATATAAATATTAAGGAACCCTAACAAATTCACAAAGTGGGATAAAAGAATAAGTACATACATAAGCATATGTCTCACTTCATTCATAAGATTAGCATAGATAAAATTATTTCATGCAAGCACTTCATGTTATAAACTATGTAAACAACTAATTATATTTTTGTAGATATAATTATTCCTTTTAAGCAAAAATCACATTTACCATATTATAATCAAATGCCTCATTTAGTGTACATGATAATATAAGGCCTAATAGTATAAGGCACTAGGATAAGGTTTGTTAGTATAATAGAGTTAATTAGTTCTTATATTATCAAGTGTTTGGTTATTACATTATAAACAAACTGAGTATATACATAAATATTTCTTATGATAAAATTACTCTTTTAGATTTTTTTAAAATATAAAATGAAAAATAACCTTCTTCCGTGGAAGAGGCCAAGTCCTCTTTTAAGAAAACTAACAACCTTCAAATATTAAGATAAAAACAATAAACAAAAAATAAAAAATTACTATCTTGCATACATTAATTTGATTTTCCTTACATCTTTCTTCACTCAAAGTTTCCTTTAACTTGTGCTCACTTGCTTAGTTGTTGTCGTCTTGCGACATGCTATTTGCAATAGGAACAGTAAGTTCCTACAATGATGGTAGCAGTCAAAAAGCAGTGGCTAATAATGAAAGTGACAATCATTGAGTGGTGACTGAAAACAATGGTAGCTGACAACAATGGTAGAAGTCGAAAGAGTGATGGTTGGCAACAATGGTAGTGGTCAGAGAGTAGTAGTCAGCAATGATAGTGCCTGTGTTGTCATAGAGCATAGGTCAACTACAATGACAGTAGTCGAAGAGTGGTGACCATGCTAGTAGGATGCTTTAGAGCAATAAATATGAAATAAATGATAGAAATGTAATGAATATCATATTAGGTTAATAAATGAAAAAACAGTGTTATATAATTATAATAGATTGAAATAATTTGACCGTATTTAATTATATATACCAAACACATGATAAAGTTTGATAATATATGTTTACATTATTAGATCCTCGTTATTCTATGCATTAAATGTAACTAAAGCTGATAAGATGTTGACTTATTTGACCAGCATAATATCTACTATTTTAAAATATGATTATTCTGTTATAAAATATTAATATTCACTTAAGTTTTAAAGTGAATATTCTATTATAAAACTGTATTTGTTTAAACTTTAAAGGTTATATATGATACTCATTTTTATTTTATAATAAGTATATAAAGCATTGTATACTTTTGTAACAAAAAAGTTATATACCTAATATTATTCACTCATTCACATAAGTAGGTTGAAACCCGAGTTGCTGACTCGGTGGAGCCTACCGATGGGGGATTGGGCCGGCAGCAACAACTATTGCACGCCGGCGGAGTTATGTTCTTTGGGCCCACCGGAATACAAGTCTCGTTCCGGACCTTTTCCCATGGCTGATTTTATCCGAAGCTGTTTAGGCTAGGCTCCGAACCACGTGTTTAAAACCTCGAGCGAGCTTTGGACTTTGGAGGGAAATGGGCCTCTTGTGAATTGACAAGAAAGCCACTGTGTTCAGTTAACCTCCTCTATTTTGGGCTCTGTGTATCTCGTAATTTTATGTTCTACGATTGAGTTGAGTATGAAAATATGAATTACAAAAAATGTTAGGAAAACTTACTTTAGTCCAATATTCTCAAAGAATACCTTTTGTTATTGTTTTAACAAAGACTATATATGTATTCTTCATTAGGATAAATTTATATTTCATTTTTTTAAATAAAAAAATAAACTCTTTAAAATGCACAAAGTGAGATGTATATCTAACTCTTTTTTTTTAAAATAATGTATTTGCTAACGCAACTTCATTAAAAAAATATTCGATTGAGATTTTGCATTGAAATTCCAAGCAAATGACGTCCAAAAGTTATAATATATTTTTTGAGATAATTTTTAAAAAGTTTTACTATCAAATATTTTGTTTAAATATTCAACACAAATTATTTTAGATTCTAAAATATTTTTGTCGAGTTAAAATAACATATCATTTAGTGTAACTTTTAAAATTTTCTGCCTTGCATCTCAATGGATATCATAGTAGACAGCCATAGCATAGCATAGATTATTTGTCGCGGTATCATACTTTCATCTCCACATCTGCTTCCGATGGCTTCACGTCCTTTTATGCTGCCTCATTAGAGTGTTTTTATGGCGTGTGCTGAGATCATCATGGGGTGTGCCCTAGCTTTTTTCCATCTTGACCAGAGTTGGGTACCTATAGGTTAGGCTAAGCAAACAATCTATAAAGCATGGTGCTTATCCCTTTGCATTGGCCCCTTTTCCCCTTTTTTCTTTGCTTGGTCTCTGAAATTGAGAGAACATTACGCAACTAAGTTGAACAAGGAGCTGTTTTAATCTAAGTAATTCAGAAAAAAAAGGTTAAATTTTTGTAGATACTTATCAATTATTATTTTTTCCGTTAATTTATTTCTGCGCTGGCCTTGTGAACAGAATTAGATTTAGGAGCCAAGCTCTAAGTTGCTAGTCACTAGTCACCTTAGTTGTCTTACAACATTGCATGTGTGCTCGTCTTCTGTTAGTTGCGTGCTTTACAAATAATGCATCAAATCTTTGACAGCAATCCTATAGCTTAGGTAGCAGGGCCTGTTGGGCATTAGAGGCTCCTGATGCTTTGACATTAATTCTTTTGAAGTTGGATTAAAAACAAAGGCCTGTGGTGACCAAAATCATAAGTTGATGCAAAGTACTCGTGCTCTTGATGCCTTTTTCAAGATACAAAAGGCGTGGCTTTAATATAAACGTTGAAGCATATCACTTTCAAATATCAGAAAAATCAAATCCTACAAAAGGGAGAGTGCAGAAAGAACCCCCATACAAGGGCCGTAAATATTATTTTTAATCTAGATTCATTTTGACATGTCAATTTGATAAGCATTCATGAAAGAAATCCATGCAATTAGATTATGTTGGCAAACCAACTTTAATGATTGTACAGATGGCTGAAAATGACTAAAGCCTGATTATTCTAACAATCTATACTTTGTTTAGGGAAAATGTGAGTGCGAGGGGTCGGAAATGATCCACAAGAACTTAAATTTTCAAGTATTTTAGGTTCATTTAATTTGTGCAATGGTGCTAATCATGCATCTGGAGGATCTTTTATGTTAGATTTTGTTTTCTATGTCCAAGTTCTTTGAAGTCTAATGATGACAACATGTTCAGGCTTTACATGTAAAGAGGACCTGGAGTGTTTATGGAGAAGCAGTAGTATAGTATAATAACCACAATAAGAAATTATCAAAAGACATTTTTTTACTGATATATTAATTGCTGAAGTGCGAACTCTGCAGTTTCTTCGTGTGCCAGCAAAATGCATGAACAATATATCAGCTCCATATAATTTGTTGCTGTACGGGAACAGAAGAAACATCAATGCTTTGCATAGGTATGGTCTTATTTTTGCTTCCATGAAAGTTTGTGTAGTTTAGGATTCTGAAAGTTAAGGGAAATCTATATCCTATCTAGTGCTTGAAATTTACGAACATACCTATTCGACCATTTAACTAAGTAAGCTTGACAATGAATAATTCAATTTAAATGTCATATTCAATGCAAATACCGAGATAATCCATCTTACCATTTTAGTCAAGATTATATTACTTGGAATCGAGACTGTGACTCATGATCTGCAAAAACTCAAGTATTTAGTCTGCCAATAGAAGTTGCTTAGTCAATTGGCAGACGACGAATATGTAATGGTAATAACAAAAGCAGAGAAACCGAGTATTGATTACTATATAGTTCCATCTTATGGCAAACAGAAGATAACATATAAAAAGGTTTGATTGTAAGTTCACTGCCCAAATCTTCCATCTCAAGTAAAGAGAATTCTAAATTTTATGACAACAAACTAAAGAAAAATATCTTAACCTAAACAACAAATGATTTTTTTTATTAAAGTATTTACCTTACATTAATTACACTAAACATATTTACAAATTTTGTTTCGATAATAAATTATATAAAGTGAAATAAATCTACAAAAATATGGTAAAAAATACATTTCAAGATACAACTATTAAGTTATGAATTCGGTCCCTACATATCTCTTCAAGTTTTATAATTGAGTGCATGTATATCATATTAACAATCATAATTATAACAAGATTTGTTTTCAGTACCAAATAGTCTCCGAAAGAAAAGAAAAAGGTGAAATTAGTTACTCCTATAAATAGGCTTTAGTTTCTCATTTTATGCTATTAGTAAAAAAAGTGGCTTTTTATATATGACAAACCCATTAATTGTGACTTGAGAGGTAGTTTTTATGTAAATATTTTGTTACTAAAAGGGAGAATCTATTGTCACTCTTATAAGTTTATTGTCACTCCTCACCAACCGATTTTTATTTGATTTTCTTAAAATACCCTTAATTAAATTGTATTTATTTATTTCTATTCAAACTAATTATCTATATATTACTACTCTTATATTTATTTAAACTCATCATTATTAATTATAAATATTTGTTAATTCTAAATAAAAAATATTTAATGTTTTTCTTATACTTACATTTTTTAGTAATCGATTCATTAATTGATAAAAAAAATTGAAATTTCATAATTCTAATACTATTGCATATACAATTTTTGAATTTTAAGAATATGACTATAGTTGATGTGAGAAAAAATATAATTAAATTTTTTATATACTAATTTTAATTACTTTGAGCTTTGTTATAAATATTAACTCCATTAAGATGGATCCAAAATTACATTACTCAAAAGAAAAAAAAACAAGGAAGAAATATCACAATAGTTAAGTAATTAAATTATTAACTATTTAATGAATAGTATTTTAGGAAAATTAAATAAAAGGTAATTGGAAATGAGTGGCAATAGACATACCCATATCTTTCTTTGTAAGAAAGTACTTATACCGTATAAACACAAAAAAAAGTCTAAACTAAATTATAGTTATAATATATCGTCAGTTCAAATTATAAATGTTTTTAGTAAAAAATTATTTCACATATTCTCTGCATATTATATATATATAAATATAAAATCATTACTTATTTCAGAAAAATGTTTATTGTTTGACAATATTATAGTATTATTATACCACATATTATTACGGTAAAGATAGGAAATAGATAAAGTTTCACAAAACAAAACAGAATAGTATAAACTATAAACTAATGCTTTTCTCACCCGTTAAATATAAACCATTATAAGTGACACAGCGAGAGGCTCGGAACCAGGTTTGGTGTAGCTTTTCTACGTCAATATTAGAGACATGAAACCAGAGGGGAGAAAGACCAGAGAACCGAGAGAAAGCAAGAGAAAGGGCCAGAAATTCCAAAACCATTTTCTTTCTCTTCGCTTTCTTCAATTCCTTCCCATTCTCTGTGATTCTGCAGCTTCATCTACAAGCTCTTCTCATAATCCTACTGTCTATAATATATTCATTCTTTTTTCTCTTTCTCTGAGAATTCAGCTAAAATATTTCATTCCTAGCTAAGAATTCTGTACCATTTTCCCCAAGACTGAAGCTTTTTATAGGAGGCTTGGGTTTTTTATCTTTTGGTTAACATATAGGATTTGAATTCGATTCTGGGTCTCCCAGCGTTTTGGATTTTTTGGAGTTCTTGAGGCCTAGTAATGGCGACCGAGCAAGTTTTGCCATTCTCTGTTGTATCTGTGGTCGAAGATGTTCTTCAACAGCATGGGGGTCGATTGAGTGACGTCAACTTGGCCTCAAGGAAGGCTGAAGAATCTTGTATATATATATTCCCTATTTCCATCGTTTTCTTAATTCCATTACTTTTGCATTCAATCTTTTTTTTCTTCCAATTTTTCTTACTTTCAAAATATCATTATGTATATCAATTCAATCTCAAGATGGTTCTCTTTTCTCCAATTCAATCACACTTGTTTGTTGAAAATTTTGTTCTTTTGGTTTTATGAGCTGTCAACGTTGATGACAAAAAATAAAAAGCTTGATCGTTCCTAGAATGATGGAAAATTGGAAACAAAACAAGTAGTAACTGCATGAACCATAGAAAGCCTGAATGAGTTCCAACTTCCAAGAAAGAATAACATAGATAGTATTTGTCTCGTATTGCAGCCTTGAGAAGGTATGAAGCAGCTGGGTGGCTCCGAAAGACAATTGGAGTTGTTGGAGGGAAAGACTTGCCCGCTGAGCCTTCTGAAGAAGATTTCAGGACTGGATTGCGTAGTGGGATTATCCTTTGCAATGTTCTTAACAAAATTCAACCCGGAGCAGTGCCCAAGGTATGTTCGTTTCATGAAATCTGGCTCTGCTGCTCTGCTCTTTGAGTATTACATATATGCCTGTCCATTGACTTGTTAATTATTACTCTCTCTGACAATTATTGCACCCATATTGTCAGGTAGTTGAAGCCCCCTGCGATTCTGTTATTATTCCTGATGGGGCAGCACTGTCTGCGTATCAATACTTTGAAAATGTCAGGAATTTTCTTGTAGCTGTGGAGGACATGGGCCTTCCCGCCTTTGAAGCTTCTGATTTGGAACAGGTGGGTATTAACCAAACTTAAAACCTTCTGTTTAGTACTTTGATAGACACTAGATTGAAATCAATGATTAGCATTATTATTATTCTAAAGCAATTGTTGTTCTGCTTTAACAAAAAAAATTCCCCACTTGCTGTATTTGCAGGGAGGGAAATCTTCAAGGATAGTGAATTGTGTTTTAGCTCTCAAGTCTTACGGTGAATGGAAACAGGGAGGGAAAAATGGGTCATGGAAATATGGTGGGAATCCAAAGCCACCTACCTCTGGCAAACCAATTGTAAGGAAAAACTCAGAACCATTCATGAAGTCTTTATGGACTATGTCGTTAGGCGATAGAGATGGTTGTCTGAGTGATCACTCTTCATACAGTGATCCCGGGCATGATCACAATGAAGGGGTTAGAGTGCTTTATTGTTTATAAATCTTTTACTTTTATCAAGATGGTGACCGAGGAGCATCTGTCTAAGCTTATTGGATTGGTATCTGCAGGGTTCCTTTCCTTCCTTAAATTCACTAGTTCGTGAATATTTGTCTGACAAGAAGCAAGAAGAAATTCCCATTGTAAGGGTTATTGCTTGTTTAATAGATAATTATCCTCACTATACATCAGATTAATTGGAAACCACTTGCCATTCCGCAAAATTTGCTGGGTGATTTCTTCCATGCTCGGAGTAACTTGACACTATTTTGTATGTTGCTGATGGGTTTCTCTAAGGCCCAAAGTTTGCCTGCACACATGCACATTACTCTTTCTTTCTTGAATGAGCTTATCTGGGTTTTTCCTTTTTCTTTTGTTTTATTCCTCCTTCACTAATGAGCTAATGCCTTTTGCTATATAACAGGTAGTGGAGTCCATGCTTAGCAAAGTCATGGAGGAGTTTGAACGTCGCATGCTAATCCAACACGAAACAGTATGCATCTCTTTCTCTTTTAACTATGTTCAACCTCATACCAAGTGACACTGTTCCGAAGAAAATTTCCATATTTCTTATTGCTTTCATCTGGATGTTCACACACACACTTGGGTCCATAAATCTTACTGAATTTGATGTGAAAATTTTAATAATGGCAGTTAAAAACAACTCAAGAAGATAAAGCATCATCTGAAGCAGGATATTCAATTTCAAAAGCTGCTTCTGATGATGTAGAGGTAAAATTTAGATTCCAGAAGAGGATTTTTAAATACATGTCTTGCAAGTGCAAATGAATATGATTAGATTGGTCATTATCACAATCTCAACTGATTTACTTTTTTGTCTGAGGAATTATTAAGATGGAAGAAAAGGAAGATGCACAGGACCGACAGGTTAAACAAGAGGAGTGTTACGATGAGAAGTACAATGGCGATGAAGAATCAAGCAGCCAGATTTTGAAGCAGCAAAAGTTAGTCCAACAACAAAATAAAAGCATCCAGGTAACTTGTAATGTATACCCGAATATGATGTTGACATTGTTCAGGAATTGACGAGGTGATGTAACGAATTTAGTGTTGACATTGTTTAGGAATTGAAAACTATCGTCCATCAAACAAAATCAGGAATGCAGTTTCTGCAGAAGAAATACCACGAGGAGTTCATCTATCTAAGTACGTATACTGCTAAAAAAATCCCTCGATTTTTGTCAGGAATATCAATTATCTATCTAATTACTAGCTAGCTATCCTTAATAGGTAAGCACCTGCATAGCCTAGCTTCTGCTGCTTCGGGATACCAGAAAGTTCTTGAAGAAAATCGCAAGTTATACAATCAAGTGCAAGACCTGAAAGGTAAATTCAAGCGGTCAAGAGGCTAATTATAATTTTTCTCCTTGGTTATTCATGTTCTAAATGAAATTGAGTGACCAAATTTTTTGCACGTTGGTAGGAAATATTAGGGTGTACTGCAGAGTTCGACCCTTCTTGGGTGGGCAACCAAACCATTATAGCACTGTCAGCAACGTGGAGGAGGGAAGTATCTCAATCATAGCACCTTCCAAATACGGGAAAGATGGGAAGAAGACATTTAATTTCAACAGAGTGTTTGGTCCTTCTGCAACACAAGGTTGGTCCTGGTTTGTCCTATCATTAAAATTGTTGCTACTCAGTATGCTCTCTTCATTGCTGCTCTTTTGTTTGCCTGCAGGGGAAGTTTTCTCAGATACCCAGCCTCTGATCCGTTCTGTTCTGGACGGGTACAATGTCTGTATATTTGCCTATGGCCAGACAGGATCAGGAAAAACACACACTATGGTGAGAGATTCAGACAACCCTGCTGACTCCTCTTTCTTTTCACCCTATGATTTTTTAGAATTGTAATAACTCCGTTAGTGCATGTATTGATGCAGTCCGGACCAAATGATCTTAATGAGGAAACTATAGGTGTTAACTACCGTGCACTGAGAGATCTTTTTCTTCTCTCAGAACAGAGGAAAGACACCATTTGCTATGATATCTCTGTTCAGATGCTTGAGATTTATAATGAGCAAGTCAGAGACCTACTAGTGACAGATGGTGCTAACAAAAGATATCCTTCTCTATACTAAGTATTTTCTATGTGCAGGATCTGTGGATGCCATTTTCAATTAATGGCTCTCTTGTTACTGTATGTAATCCTTAACACCTTTATACATTAGAAATTCGCAACAGTTCCCATAATGGCATTAACGTGCCAGATGCGAACCTTGTTCCTGTTTCATCGACTTCCGATGTCATACGTTTGATGAACTTGGGACATAAGAATCGGGCAGTTGGTGCTACTGCCATGAATGATCGGAGTAGTCGTTCTCACAGGTAATTAGAAGATCATTGTTAGTTTTACAAGAGTTCTTGTGGTTAGTTCTATTCTGGTAAAAAAAAGTAGTACTTTTCTAATTGCTGTCTGTGTTAATGACAAAACTAGCGATCCCATTTTGTTGGCCTAGGCCAAACACATGTTGATCCCTTTTCAATCATGTATGTTTTCCATCATAATACTAATTGGTACCAACTCGTAATGGTATATAATTGCAGCTGCCTGACAGTTCATGTTCAAGGAAGAAACCTGACATCAGGAAGTAGTTTTCGTGGTAGTATGCATCTTGTTGATCTGGCAGGAAGTGAGAGGGCTGATAAATCTGAGGCCACAGGGGATAGACTTAAGGAGGCTCAACATATCAACAAGTCACTTTCTGCCTTAGGAGATGTAATTTCTTCGCTTGCCCAAAAGAATTCACATGTTCCCTACAGGAACAGTAAACTTACTCAGCTGCTTCAGGATTCTCTTGGTATGGTTTTCATATCAATACCCCTATCTATCTCTTGGACTACAAAGGTATTGTCTTATTTGTTGGCTATTAGGGGGCTGATTTCTGTACATATATATATCAGGAGGGCAAGCGAAGACACTCATGTTTGTTCATATTAGTCCGGAGCCTGACGCTCTTGGAGAAACACTTAGTACACTGAAGTTCGCTGAACGGGTCTCCACAGTTGAACTTGGTGCTGCCCGAGTTAATAAAGATAATGGAGATGTGAAAGAGCTTAGAGAACAGGTTCTCACATATATATTTTTTTGGGTCATATAAGGCTAAGAAATTAATGGACGCTTATATCACTGCATCTTCAAATCGTGCATTTTAGTGTTTTTGAGTTTTTGTACTATCTTCTTTGCCAGATTGCTAGTCTGAAGGCAGCCTTAGCAAGGAAGGAAGGAGAAGCAGAACACTTGCAACATTCAGCCAATAGCAGCCATGAAATGCCAAGGTTGAAATCTTATGTGTCTACTCCTATACAACCTAGTTGGACGTCTGGAGGCCGTAAGCTGCCAAGAGATGATTCTAGTAGCCTGGACCTGGAGGTAACATGTTTATTGACCATAACTCCATGAAATTAATTTAGTAATTTGGAAATGATTATTAGTAATACGAGAAATCTCAAAAGCGTGATATGTGAAAGAATGAACTGATTATACATGGTGTCCAAAATCCAGCAGTTCATTGGCCTTCTGACATAAATGTTCTTCAAAACTGATGTTTGCATGTATGTCAACAATGGCTTGTAGGGCCAGAAAAAGGCTGCATCTAAGCTGAAAAGACGAAGCCTAGATCTCCAAGACATGTATAGGAATTCACCTCCGTGGCCACATGTCAGCAGTCATGGGGTAAATAGAAAGGAGGATGATAAGGAATCAGTTTCTGGGGATTGGGTTGATAAGATTATGCTGAACAGAAATGACAGCTTAACTAGTGATGATAGCCTCGTGGGACAGTGGGAAGCAGAAAGCAAACAGTTTTCTCCGATGTTAAGTCCCAGTTCTCTTTCAGAGCCTTCAAAAATATGCCTGGAACACTCCTTAAGAGTTACCTTGCATAAAAAGGATAGCCAAGACTGCGAAGATTTACATGGGAACAGGTATGAGATGGTCACCACGGATGAATCTGATGAACTTGAATTAGCAACTAGTGATTCTTCAGAGTCAGACTTAAATTGGCAATCACGTGTTCCTAAAGCAACCGGTCTCTCCAACGGATTAGGGTCTAAAGCAAAGAAATCAACTAATCCCAGGCCAGCAAAGAACCCAGAAACCAGGTAATTAGTCCCTCCTAATTAGTTTGTCCATATTAATTGTACTATCGTATGAGTGCTACACTCGTGCACTTTATGATGCTTCTGCTCTTGGCAAAGTTATTAACCTTTTTTTTTCCTTTCCTATATCCCTCTGTGCAAATAGGAGCATGATCCCATCATTAATTCCTACGCCATCAAGGAAACAACCCACCGTAGTTAGTCAACCCAGAAAGCATCCAGGCTCTATTGATGTAAAGAGAAGAACTGGGAATGCCAAGTGAGAAAGCTGTTCCAAGTGTCAAGGCTTCCTGTTTTCTTGCTCCACTACCTTTAACGTATATTTTTTTGTGTATCTATAATTTTGTGGAGGGAGAGAGAGAAAGAGAGGTTTTTTTGCATTGGAGGGGCAATAAACCAATTGCCTGAGTTCATTTTATTTAATTCACTGTTCTCTGCAGGGTTACATTATGTACGTTTGTAAAGGAAGTACATGAAAAATAGTGTGAAAAGGAAAAAATGAATTTATAACGAAATATAAAAAATCATTTAAGTTTGTCTCATTGTCTCAGAAGTAGTCGAATAGGTGAAAATTTAAATAAAATCTTTTAATTCAAATTTGGGGCTTTAGATACCCAATATTCAAATATTAAAAACTTACATAAAATAAAATTTGTAAGTCTCCTTTTTAGAATTTGTTACTCTTGGAGTATTGCATTAGAGTACCGTCCCCAACTCCAAATACTCGACTATACCTATCTGATTCCATATTCGTGTATTTCTCAAGTTTCGATACCCAAAGTTTATTAGGTAGTGGATATTACATTACATTTTTATTTAATTATATATTTACAAATCATTAAAATATTTAATTATTACAATAATTATATAAAAAATTTAACTCTTTTAATAATGTGCTAACACATTATTAAATAATAATGTAAAAAAATTTATATTAACAATAAATATAAATTAAACTAATTAGTTTTTGGGTTGGATTTAATTTCAATCCACTGTTAGTGTAAAATATTTTTATACTATCATCCAATCATGTACTGACATATTATTAAAATAGTTAAACTTTCTATGTAGTTATTGTGATAGTCAAACTCTTTTAATGATTTGATAACACATGATGAATGACAGTGTAAAAAAATTTTACACTGACGGTAAATCAAAATTACACTCTTTTGAGTTTAGGGTTTGTCAAAATAATTTAAGTAGCTACTCTCATTTACCAACTGGAGAATCCCAAGGAAATTGGCATAAGGATTAAGGAAATATACTCATTATCTTAACTATTCGGTTTCTAATCATATGTGCTGACTTAGGTGAATTAATTATTTTTTTAAAATATATAGGAGGTAAGCATTAAAATGTATCCTCTAATGCATTTTGAAAAGTCAAATCTCTCTTCATTATTTTGATTGTTCGAGTTCAGATTTTGAATTAGTATGCAATTTATTATTTTTAAAAAATACACCATGCTAATGTAAAATGATACATTTTAATATCACTCGAGGAAAAAACTTATTTTCGTTTAAAGCAAAAAATTACCCAAAAATACTTCTTACCCTACAGCAAAAGAAAATAGTATATATTTAACCACACATTATAATCTTACACCTAATAATATACTTAGTGACCTAGATGTATTGATATCTTTATATTCAAATTATAACATCTTAAATAAGTCATTGTAGCTTTTTACATTATTAATATAAAAAAATAAAAATATCATAAATACTAAAACTTTAAAAATATTTAGTGTAAATTTTTTCATAAAGTGTAAAATAATAATAATAATAATAATAATAATAATAATAATAATAATAATAATAATAATAATAATAATACTAATATACTTTATTTTTTAAAGAAGTATTGGGAAGGCCCCGAAAATATAGAGTTATGTTATGTGGGCAACATATGTTTACCTTTTCCAGCTGCTATCGGGCACCAAATGAGTGGGTAAACTGCAGGGGTCCCACCAACACGTGGCCACATCAGCAGAACATGTTAGTATATATATATAATTTATTATTAGTATGAAATAAATTTATACTATCGTCTAATCATGTGCTAATATATTATTAAAAGTGTTAAACTTTCAAGATAATTATTATGATAGTTAAACTCTTTTAATGATTTGACAATACATAATTAGATAACAGTATAATGAAACTTTACCAATATAATAAATTAAAATTTACTTAATAGATAAAAATATCCTTAATGCAAATCTTTTTATCTTCTTATCTAACTCATACCTTTTTATTTATTATTGTTTGTCATTCCATAAGAACATTTGACCACTTAATAAAAAGAAATAGTCATTCTCATATTTTTTTTCCTAATTTCTTTTAAATTTAGAACTTTATTTACTATTGTTAGTAACTTTATGAGAACACTTCACTACTCAATAAAAATAATAATTATTCACATATTTTCTTTCAAACTTCTTGTAAATTTATAATTATTTATTATTATTAGTCACTCTGTGATAACACTTGACCACTTAATTAAAAGAAATAGTCATTCGCATATTCTCTTACAAACTTCTTATAAATGTAGAACTTTATTTATTATTGTTAACCACTTCACGATAATATTTGACTACTTAATATAAAAAATAGTCATTCGCATATTTTCTTTTTAAATTCTTATAAATTTAGAATTTTATTAATTATTGTTAGTCACTCGTAAAAATATTTGACTACTCAATAAAAAGAAATAGTTATTCGTATATTTCTTTTCAAACTTCTTATAAATTTATAACTTTATTTATTATTTAGCTTATTTGTGAGAATACTTGACCACTCAATAAAAAGAAATAATCAATCACATATTTTCTTTTAAACTTCTTGTAAATTAAAATTCTAATTTGATTTATTATTATTAGTCACTCTGTAAAAATACTTGACCACTTAATTAAAAAAAACAATCACAGATAAAGTGTGAGATAGACAAGAGGAAAAAAATTCGTTAAGGGTATTTTTATCCATTAAGTGAGATTTAATGGCTCAACTCTCTAAATAAATTTTAAATGATCATTCTTAATAATTTTAACATTAAATTTAATTTTAATTCACTGTCAATGTAAAGAAACTTTATACTGGCTTCCAATCATGTTCTGACACATCATTAAAAGTATTAGGCTTTTGAGGTAATTGTTATAATAATCGAACTCTTTTAATAAGTTGGCAACACATGATTGGGTGAAAAAACTTTACAATAAACTTTACATTGTTATCCAATTATGTACTGACACATCATTAAAAATATTAAGTTTTTAAGGTAGTTGTTATAATAATCAAACTCTTTTAATGAGTTGATAATATATGATTAAGTGACAATGTAAAAAAAACTTTACACTGACAATGAATCAAAATTAAACTCTTTAACATTTTATATTCTTTAAAATTAAATATATCTTATTAATAGTAATTGTTCTTAATTTTTGTGTTTAAAGAAATGAAGAAACGACATTCACGTTCAAACGTGTTTGGGTTGGGGCAGGATCCAGAAAATTATTTGTCGTGGAGCGAATTATAAGAGTTAAGATGTTTAAATAAAACTTATGTGATTTAAAAATTAAATATATTATAATCTTATTAAAGTTAAACATGATGTTTTTAACTTATATGTCTATTTTAATAAAAACTCATTTTATTTATATGTTTGTTGAGTTAGTTGACCAAACAATCATATAAAACACATATACTTTTTAACTTAATAATGAATATTTTAATTTTTTTAAATATAATAGAAGTCAATTATAAATTAGTGTAGGGAGTAGATATATTTTAACATAAAAATCTTAATGCATGTAACAAGAAAATGAAAATTTGTGGTACTGTGGCCTTTGAATCCGTCCCAGGATTGGAGATTCCTCCATTCATTCACCACTCCAAAATGTCTCTTTTCATTCACAATTGTCTCGTATTCTATTCATATCTCTTTCATTTTCTCTAAGAAAATCTTTTTTATTTACTTTATTTTATTGTTCCACCACCGTTTTATAGTTAAAACTAATCCTTCAAAATGTAAGGAATAAAAGAGTTTTTTTTTGTCACTATAGTCTAAATGTTTTCTTTTCCCTTATTCATATAAAAAAGTATTTAATTTTCAATATTATTTTCAATATTATAATTGAAGTGTAATATTCGTCTCTCTCTATCTGTGTGTGTATATATATATACTTGGAACAAAGCAACCTTTTTTATAAGAGCTTCTATAAAATCCCGTATTTTTTCTTCTTCCAAGTCTTGCCAAAAGTTATTTGTATTAGAACGCAGGCCGGATGGAGAAAAAGAATTAGCAAAAGTTGTTTGCGCAATCATCGCATAACATACTTGGAATTATAGATTATTATTATTATTATAATTATAATGCTACCACCAACGCTTTGACTTTTGCTTATAAATCCTACTTAAATTGAGTGATGCGACAGAATAAGTAGTAGTTCCATTTGAGCATGCTAATGGGAGTACAGCCCCTCATTTCCTTAACCTTATCTAACTTTGACTTTTTGAAATTTTAATTTAAGGAAAATTTTTATGGTAACTTTTTTTATGATAATTTTAATTAGTAATATTTTTTATTTAATTGATAATATTATTAGTATCGTATAAAAATGTTCTTACATATATGTAGCCAATCAAGAATTGTCATATTAGGTACATTGGATTTAAACTTAATAAAAAAATATGTGGAATACTTTGTAACTAGATATAAATAAAAGATTCGATAATAATCATATAGATGCACAAGCATTTAGATATAATTGGTTTTATTTTAAAAAAATTCCTGTTAACTTTACATTTAATTTCTCAGACATAATTTTTTTATTAATTTAGTTTGCACAAATTGTGTTGATTAATTTATGTAAGATTTTTTCATTAAATTTAAATGAGATTTTCAAATTTATATATATACGACTTGTTGTTTTGGTATGAAAGAAAAGAAAGAAGAATAGAAGAAAACTGACGAACAAACTACAAAAGACAACACCCATATACAGTATCAGCTTGCAGAAGCAGCATTAGTTCAGGAAGAGGGCTGGCCATTCAATCACCTGAGAATCTTATTTAAAATCCATCTTAATAAAAGTATCAGCAGGTTGATTATCTTCTATCAACATATGAATAATCTAAATTAAAAATTCTTTCCGCACCAACTGAATATCATCTAGAGTCTCTATACGTGTTATCCTCAAATATGAGAACACGAGTGTATGCGTGAAATATAACTTTAAACTTTGGTGAAATAAGAATTTATTATTCCCCACTTGTTAGTTTTAGTAAATATTTGACGAAGTTGAAAGTCACTATGATCTTTAGGTTTATGGTTGATGCTATTTGCAAGTTGGTTACAGACACAGTTACTATGTTTTGTTTTTGTTTCGTTTTATTTTTTTCATCTTGTGACCCATCTGATCTGGTTAGGGTGCATAAAAAGAGAAAAATAAATAAAAAGAGAACTCTTCAAGGAATGGAACTAACGATAAAATGTCAAAAACATTTGAGGAAAAAAAATATTGATTATTAAATTATCTTTTTTTTATTAAAAAAAAATCCTGAGAAGACGTTCAAGAATTCACTCAGCGAATATGAAGTTTTGTTGTTTTTAATTAGAGATTTAGAAGGAAGCAATAGGATTAAAAGGACGGACGCAGACGTGATCCCCAATATTTTAAAACTCACAAAGAGTTAAGATCACGATATTTTTTAAATCCCCAATATTTTTTCAATGACCATGACATGAAAATGATGACTTGCTTAGATAAATCACGATGGTCAATAGGGACAATGAAAAAAGGTTACTCAGATCATTTAAAAAAATATATAAAAATTACTAAAACAGAGATGAATGATATTATTTACACAAATATCTTTGGTAAATTATATACAAACTATTAATATGACACATTTTGAAAATCACAAAATAGTTTACACTAATAATTTATGCATAATTTTTTATAAAAAAAATTGCATAAGTAATGCTATTTTTGGTTTTTAAAAAATAATTTATTTGTATTGATTATTTTTTAAAAAATGTAATCAAAATAGAAACAATTATTACTATTGAAACTTCAAAGTATAAATATTAAAAACGGAAATTGTACTGCTCAATTATGTGGAGTGAACAACTCAAATATTTGGTTCGTCCAATAAAGGATGAATATAAAATTCAACATAATATTTATGTAAAAAAAAAACAAATTTTTCGCTCAAGGAATTGATTTCAGCATTAAAAAAAATAAAATTTAATTTTTATTTATTGTTAGTGTAAAAAAATTTTACATTGTCATTTAATTATGTATTATTAAATCATTAAAATAGTTAAATTTTTTAAGTAATTATATAATTATTGTAATAGTTAATTTTTTTACTAATTTAACAACATATATTTAAATAATAATATAAAAAAATTTTACATTAATAATAGATAAAAATTAAACTCAAAAAAATATTACGTTTACACTTTATTGAGTCATGGTCCTCACGGAGACAAAATGATGTAAATAAAATATCTTATGAAGTGGAAATAAAAATTGTAACGTGTGCGATTTACGTAAGCAAAGAAAAGAAAAGGCGCGAGGGTAATTGTGTAATTTACAAAAACGACATTGCCCTTCCGTTCCGTGTGTTACAATTTACAAGGAAGATTAGGACAAAAATGTCATTATGAGGATCCTTTGTCCAAACTCCAAAGGACCCTTTTTCCGCGTTTTCTCTCTCTCCCTCTGTCTCTCTCTCTCTATACCAAATCAAATCACTGTGGTGCCACTCCCACTCCCTCTAGGGTTTATCGCCATTTGATCTTAGCTCTCCTCCTCCAAAATGCTGTCTCCATTGCTTACAGAATCGGAGAGCTAGTGCGTGTGCTTTTGCTGATTTGCAATGTTGAATCTTCCTCCTCGATCTACTGCATTTTTCACCTCTGAATTTATCTCTTTTTTCCCCCATAATTTCCTTACCCTCTTCTTTTCCCTTTTTTTTTTCTTTTTAAATGTTTTATAGGAATCTGTTTTTCCTCCTTGAAAAAAAAATCTCAAATTTGACCAAATGATTGTTCTTTTCTTTGAAATGCAGTATTGTTGTAATCACAAATTTGTTGAGACTCTGATTCTTCTCACTGAGTCATCTGGTGTTGATTTTATTCGATATTTCACTTCCCCGGATTAAAGTTTTTAATTGCGAAGAAATTTTGGTTTTTTTTTTTTTTAATGAAGTAAAGCATTGGTTTGTTTCACTGTAATGCACATTATTACGTTTCAATGATCTGTTCTAGATTCATTGCTTCTTAAATGGATCTTATTTTGAAAATAAATAAATCGTGTCAAAAGGAATGGCGAGTTTGTTTTCCTAAGTTGGGTTTCAATTTCAATACTTGCTCTCTTGTGTATGAACTGTGCTGATAATATTAACTATTGAGACCTTAAACATCTAGATCTACTACTAGTTGATAGCTTTTTCGATCTCGATTCATTTTTGAACATGAATCTTATGATTTCCTTTTCTTATGTTATGATTAGGATTTCTTCACTGGGGTTCTAGAAATGTTGAATGCTAAACTAAGATGAGTAAGACTGAATTATCAAGGATGAAGCCACCACCCGTTCCATTAGCAACCCTGATTGGCCGTGAGCTTCGAAATGAAAAAGTTGAAAAGCCTTTTGTGAAGTATGGACAGGCTGGCTTGGCAAAGAAAGGAGAAGATTACTTTCTAATCAAGACAGATTGCCAGAGGGTTCCTGGGGATTCATCAACACTGTTTTCTGTCTTCGCGGTAATATTTGTCTTCTTGGTTTGTTTACACATGTTTTTTACTTAACTTGATTAACATCCTTTTAGTCTTTACTTTAGTGAAATGTTTGGAGAAAGAAATATTTGAATCTTAGGAAATGAGAATATAGCCTAAGGCCCTAAGCTAAGAATGAATTGGTAATTGGTTCTGGGCAGTGGAGGAGATCTTTGTTTCTCGGGTTTAGTAGATGTCAAATGAGAATTGAAGTGTATTATTTCTTTCTTCTCTTACATTTTCTCAGCGATCAAGTGGAGCATCAATTTATTCCCACAATGGTTATGATATCCATAAGGAATTCTTGATTGGCAGATCTTTGATGGGCATAATGGTATATCAGCTGCTATTTTTGCGAAGGAAAACTTGCTAAGTAATGTTTTGAGTGCAATACCGCAAGATATCAGCAGGGACGCATGGCTTCAAGCTCTTCCTCGGGCTTTAGTTGTTGGTTTTGTGAAAACTGACATAGAATTTCAGCAAAAGGGTACATTCAAAATCTTCTTTGCAATCATCTTAGATTTGCTGTGCACACTTATGCTGACATTTTTAATTTCATCTGCAGGGGAAACTTCTGGAACGACAGCTACATTTGTTGTGATTGACGGATGGACTGTCACTGTTGCATCTGTTGGGGATTCCCGTTGCATATTAGATACCCAGAGAGGTGTAGTGTCTCTCTTGACAGTTGATCACAGACTAGAAGAGAATGCAGAAGAGAGGGAGCGCGTTACTGCTAGTGGTGGTGAAGTAGGAAGACTCAATGTATTTGGAGGCAATGAGGTATGATGTAATCTTCATCCTTTCTAATCAAGGATTGCTTAGACTCATTTTGTTTTGGTTCCCAAATATGTTTATAGGTAGGGCCTCTTCGCTGCTGGCCTGGTGGATTGTGCCTTTCTAGATCAATAGGCGACACAGATGTGGGAGAATTTATTGTGCCAATACCACATGTTAAGCAAGTGAAGGTGAGCTGGTTTCATTATTATGGTCTTGGTTTGTTGACCATTTTATGTAGAAGGATTTAGTTCTGAGTTCCAATGCTCATGAACATTTTTGTTGGTTCCTCAGCTTTCAAATGCTGGTGGACGGCTTATTATAGCATCTGATGGTATTTGGGATGCTTTATCTTCTGATATGGCTGCCAAGTCATGTCGGGGTCTACCTGCAGAGCTTGCTGCAAAGCTAGTGGTTAAGGTGATGGTTTATTGAGGCAATCTTCCAATATTTTCAGGAATGGATGTCCAATTATCTTGTTTACTAAATGCTTAGTTCTTTTTTCCCAGGAAGCTCTAAGGTCAAGAGGCCTGAAGGATGATACAACCTGCCTTGTTGTAGATATTATTCCTTCGGACCATCCTGTATTACCACCAATTCCAAGGAAGAAACATAATATGCTAACTTCGCTTCTCTTTGGAAAGAAATCTGAGAATTCTACAAACAAAGCTACTAATAAGCTTTCTGCAGTTGGTGTTGTGGAGGAGTTATTTGAAGAGGGTTCTGCAATGCTTGCAGAAAGGTAAGTTCCTGAGTCTATAACTGCTAAATTAATATTTGCATGCTATGTCTTGAAGTGTTATAACCTTCATAACCGACAAGTGACTGGAATAAAATGGTTTCTTTTCCCATTTGGGTGTCTGCGCGAGTGTGATCCTTAAATGATCTATTTTCTTAAAATGCAGGCTGGGTAAGGATTTTCCATTTAATAAGAATTCTGGGATTTTCCGCTGTGCGGTTTGCCAAGTGGATCAACCCCCTGGCGATGGTTTATCAGTGAACTCTGGGCCTTTTTTCTCTCCAGCATCTAAGCCATGGGAAGGCCCATTCCTCTGCACAAACTGTCGGAAGAAGAAAGATGCCATGGAAGGAAAAAGGCCTAGCAGCATAGTAATTATCTAGGATTCTAGTAACATAGTAAATATTAGTATAATTTTTCCCTGGCAGTGTGAGCATGCTTTATTTTACTTTTTCGGTGGTGATTGTCATAGATGTGTAAGAAATGAGGTTGAGATAGGTCTAGTAGGTGTTTTGGAGGTGGTTGTTTGATTCTGGCTTGTGCTCAGCTGTTGGACTGACTGACAGAACAAACACGTTGTCTAATAGATAAGTTCTAATGGTATGATTGCTAACGGCTTGTATTTGTAAGTAAACTGAAGCTTTCATGGCTACCTCTCTGTGCAGAGAGATCTTCAATAGTACGGCCCCATTGCATATGTATCTTCTTATCTTGTGTCATAGACACTAGGATGCCAAATGAGAATTGTAATTAAGCATTGATTTGTTAATGGCCGTTTTGTAATTAGAAAATGGGTTGGTTTTAGAACTGTTTTGAGAACAAATTAGTTAAACAAATTATTTAAATTTTTTATTTTCAAATTTTTTTTGAATTTTATTTTACACAATTGATTTAGACAACTACATATAAAAAAAGAACCAAATAGGGCCTATTACTATGTGCATCTGTGGCTTTTTCGTTATATATTTGTGTACAAATTATCAACTTTCCATTAACGAACTTGAAGCTTAACTGGCGAAACTTGAAGCTTAACTGGCAGTGGCCTTAGTCTCCAAGATAGTGTGATGTTGATATCAAGTTAGGAAAATATACTTGCACAAATTGTGTGAGGTATGTGCATAATATGAACCATTTAGAAAAATTATAGTAGGCCCAAGGTGTTATCTGATGACTTGTGAAAAGTATAAGTGTGTAACCCAATTCTCTTATAGACTATCTGTCATCCTTATCCGGTGCTTACATCCAATGTGAAAAAAATTATCAACTTTTCTTTTCTACGTCTGGTCGTACTTCATTGCTACCTTGTAACCCAGAAAGCACACATTAGAAAGGTGGTAACCAGTGTGAGTAAATTGAACTTAGAAACCACAAATGGGTGATTTGTAATTGGCCAATTATAAGAATATTCCAAAGTAGCTTTCTGTTGGCATCATGTACGTAAAATTATTTCAATTAATATTGTAAGTGCCACTAGGTTTTTCTTGAAAATGTAATCAACAGAGTTTAATTATGATTTGCTATCAGTATAAGGTTTTTTTATATTATCATTTAATCATGTATTGTTATATTATTTAAGAAGTTTGACTATCATAACTACTTAAGAAGTTTAATTCTTTAAATAATGTGTCAACACATCATAATAACAGTATACTTTTTTTTTACATTGATAATGAATAAAAATTACTACCTCTGATTCATTTTAAGTGTCATTTTGGGGAGAAAAAATTGATTTATTATGAGTGACGTTTTCACACATTAATAAAGTATTAATTATTATTTTTCAATTATGCCCTTATACTCTAAAAGGAGTAGGTAAGAGATAGTGTGACATGGTAAAATAAAGTAATTAATTGCTGAAAATTGAATAAGAATCATTTAATAAAAAAAATCATTTCGGATTAATTTTATGTTTGCTAATTTTTATGCTGTGTCAAAATAACACTTAAAATGGGGCTAAATCCATCAATAAATGACCAAAATTAAATGTAGCAATAAAATTCTCTTTTCCTTTTGACCAGTAATAAAATCTGACGGGAGGTCTGTACCCAAAAAAAAAAAATCCGATGGGAGGTAATCCCGAAATCAATCAAAAGTGAATGATGAATTTCAAACTTGAAGCCCATAATATATTGTTCAAATGTCCTGCCTCCTGGTGCCTCGGGCAATACCCAAACTTGAAGCCCAGAATCTTTCGTGTGCATTATGTAGCCACACTGCTCCATTAATAGCCCAAAGAAAAACAGAAAATTACAAAACATGTTTACGAGAATAAAAAGTACAGAAGCAACAAAAATTACCGTGAAGTAGATGGCCCAAGCACCTGTTCATTTTTTTGTGTGTAAAAAAAGGGATGCTGTTATGCCACGTCATGGCCTTGGGCACTTATTTGAATCGTTAGTAGTGTGTGACTTGTTTTTGAGTGCTCTCTCTTCCGTAGATACACATGCAGCTTTCTCATCCAAAAACAACTCCGACCAACCATAGGCCTCCTAACAAAATGTTTTGTTGTTTATATCTGTGTTTTCTAAGGTGTTGAGTCTTCTCATTATGGAAGCATATTATGATTTATGAAGGATGATTAATAGTTGAAATCCGTGTTATATTGTTAAAATAACAAGAAATATGACCTAATGAACAATTTATGTTATGCTTAGAAATATAAGAAATATGACAAAGTTTATTTTTCAAGAATCAACTCTTATGAAAGTTTAAGTTATTAGATGGAGACTTATGAATGATTTTATATCTAACTATTCTTATTCAAATAAGTACAGAACAAAGCAAACAAGCAAATTTGTAATCCAAAACCAAAAGCAAAACCAAGGAACATAGGACAACTAACTTAGCACACATCAAACGGTGATTTGCAAACAAGAGCATACACTAGACAAGGTTATCTGTCCTTCTAACAAGGGACAGCTTAAAAAACAACAAACTCCACTATTATTGCAGGTTTCTCTTGATCAAAGGCAGCAGAAAAGCGTCAGACAAAAGGGAGGGTTGTTGCCAATTTGACACCATGAACAGGCATCTTGGTCAATTAGGAGGCAGCCATTGCAGCTCAATCCCATAATTCCAAGAATCAAGAGGGTCATCAGGCACGAAATCCACCAAAGACGTGTAAGCAGTGCAGCCCCCAACCCTGACTCTGATCCTATGGGAATTCATGGCTGAGTCTTTTAAGTAATGGCAACAAAGGGTACCCATACACCCACTTCCCTCCTCCACCTTCTCCTCAAACTGCCTACAGATGCTGTTTGAAGAACAGTTCAGAGGAGACTGAAGGATATTATCAGAGCAATTAAGCAACATGACGGTATTGTGTGTAGATATATTGAAAGGCAAGCTTTCATGAAGCAGGAAGCCTCCCTGTGGGAGATCAGAAGAATAACATGTGTCTTTCAGTATGAGGGGTGGGTTAATGACAAGCTTGTTAGAACGTGGGTCAATTCTAAGGATCTTATAGTAAGTCCCTGTAGCTGACAAGAACTCTAAGCTGCCATTGTTGCAGTAGAGTTTGTACCTAGAGTCTCCGCAGTCCTCGTTAGTGCTGAGTGGGTATGGAACTGCAGAGTCACCACAATCTGTACAAGGACCAAGGGCAGATGCATTAATGACTGGCCCAAGACCGGTTAGTAGAAAGAGTAAAAGGGCTACCATCTTTATTCGAAGGATGGAACAAGGAAGATTTATCCCTTGATTAGGAAGCAAGAATTGCACAAGAATGTGGCCTATTTATAATACCGAGTGACAACTTACTTTTTTTTTTTTTTGGGTTTAAGAGTTTCTGCCCAAAACAAAATTTGTATAATAAAGTTGTCTAATTGAGGATGCTAACTGGTACTTTTACACCATTGTTTATACAAAGTATTTCGGAATTAATTACTTGAAATCCAAAATGTCCATATTGTTTAGTATGAAATTAAAGACTACAAAATATAAATGAGATGTAAGCAGCATAGACATTAACATGACACAAACAGTAACACTAATGCGACAAAATTTTATGTGTCGTATTTTGAAATGTATCATGTGTGACATAAAGGATCAAACATGTGTTTCACACAAACATAATCATTTTATAAAGTGTTTATGTTTATTAAGAGCTTTGGTTGGGCTTTTGAAAAAATATTTTTTTTATCATCTTTTTAAAAATATTTTTTTGTAAAAGTAAAGGTTATTTTATATTTAGATACAATATTCAAAAAGTAAATTTTTAATTTTATTATTATTTGGATGTAAAAGTATAAAAGTTATTTTTAATGATAAAATTACTTAAAAGTGTATGCAGAAGCTGAATGCCTAAGCATGTATAAGAATAATGTTATCACCTCATTTATACTAACACTTCGTGTAGGTTTTAAACTATACTTTTGGATCAAGTCATCACATAATTGTTCAAATATTAGCTTTCTCATACTTAATTGTTCAAAAAATTGTATATCACTCTCTTCCTTTAATTCTAATACATAAAATATGATTGGAAACTCCAGAATAGATAATGGACATACTTGACAAAAAAAAGAGAAAAGATAATGAGATGAGGTGTGCAAAGTTGCAGCAACAAAGAAAAAATAAAAATGTATATTCAAACATGCTTAAAAATATAAAAGGTTCTTTTTTCTTTAAAAAAAATATTTTATTATTAAAAAGAAAGCTCATCCAAATAAGCACATAGTTTACAAATACATAAATCTTAGATTTTTAGAAATTTACATCACATCGAGGGGAAAAACATATGATATATCAAATAAAGAGGGGTTGGATGGGTTCAAATTAGGCTAAAATACAAAGAACTTTCAATTATGAGTCAAGTTTAGAAAATATCTTTGTGCTTTTAAACTCACTAACTCGACTCCTTAAACTAACAAAACAGTGTAAAATAATCCTTTTGTTAACCTACCATTTAAATAATTGATGGAAAAGTAGTCATGTATTGATTTTTTTCACTAATTTCACCTTAAATCATTAATATTTATTTCTCAAATCATTTCTAGGCCTCTTTTTTGTGTACTCATTAACCCTACATCACCATTTAAGCAGTTCATGAAAAATTCAAACAGAGGGTTGATGTTAATGAATGCCCAAAAAAAAAGGCATAAAGATGATTTCAATGATAAGTATTAATGATTTAAGATGAAATTAATGAAAAATATCAACATATAATTACTTTTCCATCAATTATTTAAATGATAAGTTAACATAATGGTTATTATACATTGTTTTATTAGTTTAGGAAATTGAGTTGATGATTTTAAAAGCACAAGGAATTTTCTAAATCCTTACATTTTAACCTTAAAATTATATATAGGTTTAATTCTTATAACAAAAGAAAAAGATA
The DNA here is from genome assembly GCA_023212625.1 of Styphnolobium japonicum. Taxonomy (NCBI): domain Eukaryota; kingdom Viridiplantae; phylum Streptophyta; class Magnoliopsida; order Fabales; family Fabaceae; genus Styphnolobium; species Styphnolobium japonicum. Next base: position 5,481,725 of record JALBWW010000002.1, on the reverse strand, counting down.
AGAGAAGAGATGTTGAATTGAGAATGGGCTTAATTAGAAGTAGAGACCAGGTTCTGAAGTAAAAATCTTGCCTGTAATGGAGTTTCAGCAAACAGTTGGCTTCGCTACCAATTTGGTTACTGCTCTACACTACAGAGTTGGATTGGCTATCAATTTGGTTAATGTCATTCAAAAATCTAACCTGTCTTATATTGATTGAACCTTTTAAGGACAACTGTTAAACAAGCTGTGGAGATAACTTTCTCAGTTGAAATATGTCACGTAAAATATTAAGTGAATTATCAATCTTTTGAGTAAAATGCCATACCAGACCCACTACGGGGTTCCACATGCCTCTTTGAGGAGCTCCCATTTCCAGAAGTGGCTACTGGTCTCCTATTAAACAATATATAACTCTCAATGGGTATGATTGTAGTAGTAAAGGACACGCCACTTCAGTTTCTAAAATGGGTGTCAGAGCTTTGAAGTTTTCGCAAAATATTTTACATATTATTTTTTTATATTACTTTTACACTTAGTTAACAATGAATAAGTTAATTAATAAAATATATCATTTAATTAATAAATTTTAATAACCAATTACTTATAAATTAATAATCTATCAACAAAATAATATACTTTATTAACTAATAATTTATTTATTATTAACTAAATATGAGTAATTAATTACTAAAATTCATTAATTAAATAATATTTTATATTAATTAAAAATTAATTCATTATTAATTAAATATAAAAATAATATACAAATATCTAGCTAAGCACCATTTTGGCTCAACTGTTCATGATTGTGGTCATACCAGGTTACTGAGAGCTTTACTGGTGCATAATTAACAAATATCAAGCATTGTCTTATATTATTTAAAAAGAATCTTAGTCAAACCACCTGTCAGCCAGTCTGTAATCCACTGAAGGATCTACATATTTTTATTTTTTTTCCATAAAACCCAAATCTTTTCTGAGTTTGGCTTTCAGAGACGCGAAAAAGGTTAGCACAAGATAGAATAATTAAATCTGCAAAAAAATACTTCTAAAAATAAAACCTTAATAACCCCAAACAAAATTAATCTCAAACGTAAAAGATGTAAAAAATACCTAAACAAGGAAAAAACAAACCCTTCAATCCATAAGTCCAATGAAAAATTAGGGAATTAATACCTATAAATTTGTAGTTCAAATAACACAAGCCTCAATCTTTAAAACTAAGTGTGAGGATGAAGTCAGATATTCAATCTTTTATTAATAATATACCCAGTATTTTTATTATACAGATAATTCCCGAAGTCACACATTAATTAGGCTCATAATTATAATCTCTTAAAAGAGAAGATGAAGGATGAATACAAATTTCTACTATAAATTTTTGCAAAATATATGAACTAAATATAATTTAAATAAATATTTCTTAAAACTTCCCCCCCCCCCCAAAAAAAAAACTTGGTTGAAGATTTTCTTGACACATTGTTGTGTGTGAAATATGACGCACTTCCGTCTTAAATCAAGATGTATTTTGATACATCATAGAATTAAAAAATTAAAATGTATACTGTAGTCTATAGAATAACATGTAAAATAAATATTCATCAATAAAAATAGTAATTTATATATTTATAAAATACAAGTATTTAGATAAGAAAAAATATCATGAATTTGTGAGAACTCATTCATTTGGTTTTTTTTTTATCAATAATTAGCACTTACAATTTAATTTAAATATGTCATGAGAACCAATTATAATTTATAGATTACTTAACACTAATATTTACTTAACAATTTGATTTTTTTTAACTAAATCAAAAATAGAAATCAAGTAACACAAGCAGTGTCAGCAGGTACCACAAGGTATATAGAACCCATGCTAGCAGATGAATCAGAACATAGCTACAGAACCAACTTTCAGCCACACTTCTCAGACCTTCAGTGGTTTCAAACCCAGGGCTGCTCGTAGCTTGTTTGCTTCTGCAATCTCTGAATCTGGGTGGTCAGTCCCATCATCCTTCTTTTCCTTCTCCTTCTTTGGCTCTTCTCGACTGCTGCCATCCTCAATTCCATCACCATGCCTTCTAGGACTCATGCTGCTCCTACCATGTCTCTTTCTGTAGTCCCCACCATCACGTTCCTTGCGATACCTACTCCTACTTCGACTCCTTGAGTAGCTCCTCATTCACGGTCGCGATCTCTCTCTCCTCTCCCGCTCCCTACCCTCTCTCTCACGACCATGAACTTTTTCTTCCCTCAGACGATAACAGTCTCTGTCCCTCTCCCTCTCCCTCTCCCAATCTCTGTCCCTATCCCTATCTCTCGGCCTCATTCACACTATCGTAATCTCTGTCATAGTCCCGATCCCTGTGAAAAGGATATCAAAAAGCAAATGCAAATGTAAACTTGACAAGCCAAAGAAATTCATCAGTAATGAAAAAGGTGTCCATTTTACACTTTGAATGCCATGATCACATCATTCTGAAGTTACTAGGAGGGAACTGATAACCAGCAGAATATCACTTCCACTAATGATCTTTTTAAGATTTTTATGCACATGACAGCATAAAGGAAATAAGAAGATCAATAAATCAAAGTATCAAGCAACCTCATTGCTTTAACTACCAGTGGCAATTAATCAACCATTCAGATGCATGTACATGCAATGCAGTTCTTAAAATGACTTGCAATTAACTCAGTTTCAAATAGCTCATTCACATGTTGATAGGATCACAAACTAACAGGTTTCAAGGACTGTTGGAGCTATGAGACAGTTTCACACTATGTTCTTAATCTTGTAGACTTGTACATCTATTTGAATTTTTAAAAAAATTGCAAGAGGTTTTCCTATCCTTCTGCTCTCTCTTCCTACAATTCCCTAATGAAATTTCAACTTTCATACAAATTTTTACAAAAATTAAACTACCTCTGATAGATTTTGAAGAGTAAATTCTTAGAAAAAAGACAAAGCATGACAACAAATCAAAGTTGGGGAAACTGGTTGCTCTGATAACCAAGTTGATAATCAAGAAAATAAATTTAAAAAAGCAAGAAGATCCAATGAAGATTTAAAAAGCTAAATCCAACTCTTCGATATATAAAACCACGATCATGGAGCAACATTTACCCATGCAATACAATTGTCTGATCCATCATACTTCTCACTGCACACTGTCAGTGCAGAGAAACCTGGCAGGATCATAAAATTTTACTATAGGAAGCAGTTCTATACCACAAATGGCTCTGAATGCCATGGTGGAAATTGAGGTTTAACTTTAGACAAGATATATAATGTGTCTGCAACTTCAAAAACAGCTTCCAATATAATTTATTCATATCTGCAGCAAAGAAAGCTCATAGTTTCCCTAGAATCGCTTGGTTATAAGCAAATTATGCTTGATTTGGGACTTTAGACCCAGGGGCCAAAATACACTAGCAAAGAAGTTGATGGAAACCACAAAAACCAATGAAAAGAAATACCAGAGACTTTTTCAAAGACATCATTCACATCTACTTCAAACCATACAAAGTTACAAACACATGAAAGGAGAGAACAGTACCCGTCTCTGTGACTATCACGTCTTCTATACCTATCTCTTTCCCTTGTAGGGCTTCACCCACGATAATAATCCTGTAAATAAGTCAATAATTAAACCAAAACATCAGAACCACCAACATTTAACATTGAAATATAAGATTAAAAAAGGAGATAGCTTTTAACTAGGAAGGAAAGGGGAACACCTTCTCATAGGCCACGTCCTCTAGCTCATCAACAGGCTGGTCACTATCCTCTTTCTCTTCTTCCTCCTCAAAATCTTCTTCAAGCACACTTCGCCTGGGTTCTAGGGAACCAAGAGATTCAAGGGTTCAACTATAGAAAACGGAAGACAAGACCTAAAATAAATACCAGAAATAACCACAATTAAACGGTAATCATCTTCCACACCACAAAAATAGACATTTATTCTCATTTTTAAAGTATCAACTGCACACACAAGCCAAGATCTTCTCCATGCAAAGCACAGAGTAATAAATAGAAAATTGTCATGCAAAGCACGGAGTATAGACAGAACAAAAAGAATTTCCCCCAATGAGTTTTAAATCTGAAAACGTTGACACAGCCGTTAAGAAAATATGCCTTTTCTTGATGCATGGCAAAGCAATATCACAGGGGTAATCTTTTGTGAGAAGTTCATCAATGACCTCATCCACATGTGTCAACGTAAACTCTGCAACATTGAGAGCAGTAAATTAGCTCAACAAGTGGGTGACTGATAAAAGCAACAAAGAACAAGAGAAAAATGGGTAAGTATAATACAACTTTTAATTTCAAATGATGAAGAATTGATATGGTTAACGAAGTTCTACATTAGGATTGATATCTCACATCCATCAGGTGACCTTCGCCTCAGTTTCCGGTAGTCACTGTATAAGAGCTCCAAGTACCGGTACACGTCCGTATCAGAACCAGTAAGACGCAAATAAACAGCACCAAGTATCCTCACATATCTGCATCCCGTACTTAAAAATGAGAAGTTACTTAAGATAAAAGAATCCCGCATCTATAGACAAAATGAAGGAATAACAAGATCGTGACACCAAATATGTTGATTGGTTTTCAAGACAAAGGAAAACCCAGTTGCCTCAAACAAATTCTTTCTCTCTTTAATTTTTTAAATTTGCTTTGGGGGGTTGGATTGCACAAGAGAGCTGGAAATAGCAGAGGCCTTAGCTTTTTCTATGTACTATGGTCAATAACTAATTAAGAGTAGCCAAAAAGAACAATGAAACAATAATGAAAAAAAGGGGATACCCTTTCAATCCAAAATATAACTTTCAATGAATTATCCCTTTTTTCCATTTAAAAAAAAAACTAAGCCTAAATTATTTCTTTTTTCCTCTACCCATTTAGTATTAAATGTAAAGACGCAATAAACGAACTCCAAGTCATTCTCCCAAGATATATATTCAGTTATTCACTCTCAGATACGTTAAAAATTCAAGAGAAAAAGTAAATTTCAGCTGCACAAATAAATAAAAGAAAAGAAAAATACTTGTAATCCTCGTTCTTGATGAATTCGATGACGATTTCCTTCTCGGGATGAATCAGGAGCATCTTCATGACAAGGCACATGAAGGGGGTGGGCTTGCGGTTGCCGCCGTAGGTACCACCGAGGTGGTCAAGCTCCATGGCCTTGTCTACCAAACATTGTTCCTTCCAATAGGTATTCTAATAGATCTACGATCGGAGAATCTTCTCAACCAGGTTCTGAGGATTAGCCCCTCTTATGCTCATCGCTGCTAGATCCGTACGATTCGCCATTGATAACACTGCCAGCTATCAAACCCTAACCCTAACCCTTCCTACCTTATGCTCATGGAGTAGTAGTAACTCGTAACAGAGTTCAACGTTGCGTTTCGCTTTCACTGCTCCTGTCCCATGCCGAGCTTTAGATTGAAACCGTGCGCTTCTAGAAAGGCTAACACGCTCTTTTACTTTTAAGACATTTTCAAATTATAATTATACCCCTTTAATTGAAATTTTCAAAGATCATGATAGCCCCCTAATCGTCTTATCCGCGCGACATGAATTAATTAGGTTTGTAAATATTTTTTATTTTATTAAATCGAAATGTTTTAACGTTAAAAACTAATACCAATTTAAAATTCCAACAATTGAAATAATTAATAACCTAATTAACCCATTAAACAAATTTTATTAATTGATAATTTAAATAATGTGTATTTAATTGATAATTTAAGTTATCAGTTTTTACTATTTTTCTCATTAAGGATAAAAAATAAAGGAAAGCTTTCATTCATTTGTCTTTTTTTTTTTTTTTTTGTTAATCTTCATTCATTTGTCTTTATCAATAGTAAAAGTGTTTTACTTAGATTTCTATTTTTTCCCACTTCTATTGTTTATTGTAACGTGAGTCGTTTTATTTTGTAATTCTCCATTTAATCCATATATATATATATATTTGGACAGCCCACAAAAAAAATACCAGCGTCTTTTATTATTTTATTTATTTTTAAGGTAAGAGAGCCTTATTAGTATAGCTGAGCAACGGGTCAACCATGCCTTGCCTGTTATGGGTTTTTCTCTATGGATCAAATCATGTTGGCCTGTTTTAATAGCGAGTTAGGAAATTTTGAACCTGAGTCTGACCCGTCAAAGTTAGGCCGCTAACTTACTAACTTTATTTTTTTTAATAATTTAAATTTAAAAAGTGTGTGTATAAGTGTACTATGAGGCCATTAGTTCAATTTTTTGAACTATTTTTTAAAAAAATTTAAAGTTCTTACTTGAGTATAAAGATTAGATAAGTTAAACACTTATGTTAAGCTACTAATTAAGAGTATTTTTTTGAAAAAAAAGTTTTTTCAGTTAAAAAAATTAAAAATGGGTCACGGCTCAGCCCAGTCCAACTCGCTTAACCAGTGGGTTAAACGGACCAGGTCTTACCGAGCCGGAATAGTTGTAGGTTGGGTATTAGGCTGGTCTTAACCCTTTAAGAAAGCAGGTTAAAAGAGCTAGTCCACGTACCTCAACCCGTTTACCCAACTCTACTTATTAAGATTTAGGCAAAAAATTAGAGAAATGAAGTGTTGTGATTGAACCCCCACCTTGAACACTACAACGGTACAACCCCTTGATGATTATGGGAGGCGTCACTATGCTACAAGATCATGATCAAGTTTTTATTTATTTATTAGAGTTTAATTTTGATCCACCGTCTGTGTAAAGTTTCTTTACACTGTCATCCAATCATGTGTTGTCAAATCATTAAAAGAGTTTGACTATCACAATAACCACCTAGAAAGTCTAATTCTTTTAATTATATGTCAATACATAATTAGATGACAATGTAAAGAAACTTTACACTAACAATAGATTAAAATTAAATTCTATTTATTAAAGTAAAGAAAGTACTAAAATTCTTATACTACTAGTTAAGAATATGTACTTCCTATATTTATAACTTAGAATTAATTACCTCTATATGCATCAAGTCGATATATGGGGTGTGTCTTTAAAATTGTCCATGATGGACTTAATATTGATTGATGTAAAAGCTAGCCTAAAAATAATGACCCTTACTGTAACCAAAAAAAAAAAGAAACTATTTATGATATTTATTGATAAAATTATTTTGCGATGAAAATTCTCTCAATAAAATACTTGAGGTACAAATAAAAAATTTACAATACTAAATATCTAAAATATTGTTCAAAGTATTTTAAAAATATATATATGATACCATGCTAGGTCAAAGATAAAAAAAAAATCTTATTTTAAGGTTTCTTTTATTGAGAGTATTATTTCTTAATATATATTCATATTACTATTATCATTTGAACATAGCATTAATAAAACAACACAAGCAATTAATCAATCAATTTAAAACACTTATTATAGCTATGTATTTGGTTTTATTAGATGTTTATTGTGCCCAATATTAGTATGTTAACTGAGTTTTATGTTGTTAGGTCTCATTGGGCTTTAATGCAAATTGTGGTTAATTCTTATATTTTAATATATTTTAACCTTTTCTCCTTAATTAGGCCATAACTTAGGCTTTGGTGATCCAATTGAGGTGATTTTGGTGTCTGTGGAAAGATAAGATAAAGATCTACAAGTTTCATGAAGACCTTGAGAGATGAATCACATGTTAAGACAATTTAAATTGAAATTGAAGATAGAGCCAGAGAGCTGATCCTGGCAGTTTGACCTCTGCACAGTCGACAGTCCATATCTCGAGTTGTAAGAGTCCATTTGATGTCAAACTAAGGCCAAATGAAATCTGAGACATAAATCTACAATTCTTATGAGACCTCAAAGCTAAACTACATCGTTCTAGGCATTCAAATCTAGCTGGAAGTCAGAGAAGAGTTACTGACGAGATTGAGCTACTTAACTAGGCATTACTTGGGCTCTAGACCTCCAATTAGAATGAAACTTGGGCCTAGGGATTCCTAATTGACCTAGGTTTGTGTCTAATGGGTTTCTAATCATGTGCAGCCAAAATAAGGGTTAGTTATATAGTGAGGCAGTAGCAAAACGAGATAGGGAGTTACAATGAACATTCTATAGTTTTGAATTGTGAGGTTTTGGCTAGGGTTTTTTCTTTCTTCTCTTTAGGTTTTCTTTACTTTTCTGTATGGCTGTCATTCCATCCATGGAATGCTAGAATTTTATAATCAATTATAGGGATTGTCAATCTTGATACTTTAATCTTGAGATTATATTTTAGTTATTTCGAATTCAATTGTTCATCAAATTTTTCTTCCTCTCTTTGTTTACTCCCGGATTTAATTGCGTAATTTAATTTAGGAGTTTGTATGTTGATTGCTTAATTACCATATGTTTAGAAGAGATCACAGAAACTAAATGCACTAGAGCTTTTTGATGTATTGTTTGGCTTAATTGAATTCCGATTTTAGGTTAATCTTAGCTAGAATGGTGCTAAATTTGTCTCACCTAGAGTAACTAAATTCTGTATGTTTATCCAGTAGGAAATTCATGGATCGTGTTGAGGCATCTTAATACGACCTAAAATCAATGATTTGATTAACGGTTGAATGAGTACTTGGGAATCAATGATGGATTAAAATCAGGATTAGTCAAATTCCCTAGGATTGGTTGCTTTCATAATATCGTTTTCAATTTTAATTGCATTCTATTTTAATTGATTCAACAACCCCCCCTTTTTAGTTAATTATAGTTGTGTCACTGAATTGATCCTTAAGAGACACGACTTGGTTCATCCATTATACTGTAAATTTAATCTGTGAACCGATCTTGATTATTTGATCGGGCTGAGCAGCTAGATCAACAACATAATCCGGAATGGCCTGTTATGAACCAAGTAAAAAGCAGACCAAGTCCAGTTAAATGAGCCAGTGTATTAATCAGGACCCTAACCTGATTCTAAAGGGTTGGTAGTAATTAGGTTAGCCTAATAAAAAAAAAATATTTATCATCGTCCACTAATCTTCATCAGTAAATTTCCAAGCCAACTAACAGCCGCATCATTTATCAGTATCTGGCATATATTGTGCATGTTTGAGGAAAAACAATTCCATAAAGTGTTCCTACCACCTTTATAAGTGTTTCTTTCATTTGGTTTACAAAAACTATAAGAAAAAATGAAGTGTATATGGAATGAGAAAATTATATGGACCTAACAATGGGATGATACTTCTGTGAATCGGCGCTAGTTGCCGATAAAACGACAATTTTATATCATCCTATAGCTTAACTTTTTTTGGTTCTTTTTTTTTTAATTGTCTTATTACTGTACGCGACTGGACAAACATTTCAAAAATTGAAAGTGACCATATCCATAATGCGTTTAATTAATTATTATACCATAACCAAATAATAATTAGTAAGTGGAAAATACTAAATAGTCATAATTGTTTTGTCGGAATTTTCGACAGAATGGGTTAGTATGAATTCTTAAATAAATGAGTGGTCCATCACAACTTATCTAATAATTATGTTTTAGAATTTTGCCAAATTTTTCTAATTTTGTAACATTACTCTTAGTAAGCATGCAAGAATATTTATTTTTGGGTTTATGGCAACGGGCCACCAAATCCCCGAAGCATGCAAGAATGTTACTATATAAACCACACCCACAACACCTAGAGAAACCTCAGAATCAAGCCTTAAGCCGTCCCATTTTTCCACACAAATTTCTGCATTTGTCTTGATGGATTATCGTCTATCTTTTCTTTTGCTGTTTTCCTTTCTCGCTTCATTGCATGTCAATGGTGCTGATGATGATCATGTTCCTTTCGAGGCAAATTATGCTCCTTTATGGGCCCCAGAAAATATACGGGTTCTCAATCAAAGCAGTGAAGTTCAGCTTACCTTGGACCAACATTCAGGTGCATTTTCCTCCTATTGAAAAAGGCGCAGATCATATGTACATATATATATATATATACATACATACATACATACATACATACATATACACACACACATTATCATGCATTAATTTGGTTGGAAAAAATATGTCCAGAGTCTTGACATGCCTATATACGATGACCTGCACGTAGTTATGTTCTCCTGTGACTGTGAGATGATACGCATGTGATTACTGTGATTAGCATTCAAAGATGGCGTATCATTAAGAATTAATGTAATTATCCATTAATAATCTTAATTTCTTTTTCTTATGTATATTTTTTTCTCTTGGGTGGGTGCAGGATCTGGATTTCAATCCTTGCAAAAATATGGTTCTGGATGGTTTAACCTGAGGATAAAGATGCCCCAGAAGGATTCCACGGCAGTGATCACGACCTTCTATGTACTTTTTCCTTCTTAAATATATCTGTGATTCTGTATATGCTCAGATTCTTTTATTGCCTTAATTGCCTTAATCATATATTGCTCCTGTCAATATATTGCAGTTGCAGTCAGATAGCGAAGCTGTTCGGGATGAAATTGACTTTGAATTCTTGGGTGGTAATAAGGAACGACCTTATTTGCTGCACACAAACATTTATACAAATGGTCAAGGTGGCAGGGAGCAAGAGATCTTTCTTTGGTTTGATCCCACAGCAGATTTTCATAATTACACCCTTCTCTGGAACGAAAAACAATTAGTGTACGTATAACAATATAACCACTGTTCTTCTGTCTTTACCTTGGCTTAATAACCTTTCTTTGTTGTCATGTTCTGTAAGGATGGCTTTTCTGATATTGAAATGAAACCTCGCAGGTTTTTTGTGGACGACACCCCTATCAGGGTGTTCAAGAACACGACAAAGAAAGGAGGGAGCTATCCAACAAAGGCAATGGGGATTATCGCAACAATATGGACTAGCCCATGGGCATCTCATGGAATACCAGTGAATTGGAATGACGCACCCTTTGAAGCCCACTTCCGAGGATTTGGCATCAATGCCTGCCAAACCCAGAACACAAACGACCAAGAATGCCATTCATCTAAGTTTTGGTGGAACGCTGAGAAGTATTGGAGCCTAAACTCTGCTCAACAACAGGCCTACGAGAATGTGAGAACCAAGTATTTGAAATATGATTATTGTTCTCAGAAAATTGAGTTTCCTGAGTGTCAAGATAACCGGTAAATGAACTCATGAAGAAAAACTCTACTCATGTGGAATCTCGAGAGATCTATGGAATATTGTTAATTTGGTGTGCTAGCTTCTCAGGTTCTTATTATGATAAATGAGAAATGGCCAAAAAAAAATTATGATAAATGAGAAAGAAAGTTCTGTCTGTAGTTGGGGCTGAAAATTTCTTTCTATCTCTTCCAATGCTGCAGAAGCTACTTCAACTAATTTTAAAACGCGAAAATTGATTAACATTAAAATAGGCTCAAATTACTCGCCCACCTTAACTTCGCACCATCTTTACACTTTGAACGTACCATTGCTTTGTTCTAAACTGCTATACAATGTTTACTTATATATTGGTGATAGTTATATGAGAGTTTTGTAAAGAGTGTGAAAATAAAATTTGATACAAGTATATTTGGTTAATCAAATTTTATCGGACAATACAAAGATAATCGATTCACACACTGCTAGAACTTTGTGGCTGCTTCATCAGCTCAGCCAGCTTTGAAAGGTGAAAATTTGCCTCACCTTGTCCTACTCCTCTCTATGGGCTTTCCATACTACAATGACACTCTCGGAGTTCAATCCCATTTTAATGTAACAACTCCAACCTATCCACTAAAAGATTAAGTGAAATTGAATTTTAATGAGACTAATGTTCACATGAAACGTTTTGGAATAATTGTGATGAACTGATCTTGAGTCTCAGAATCATGAAGTCTTGGTTAATGTTAAGTAGAGTTTCAATTGAGATATCATACAGACATTCATCATTATATAATTATTGAATATATTTGTTGAGAAATATGATTCCAGAGGAAATAAAATTGAAAGAAGATGAATGTAGAATTTATTGAATGAGAAATTATGAAAAAATTATTTATAAGATTGACTTACATAGTTTTAAAAGTATAACTAATTATATAATTAATCACAACTAACTAATCAATCACTAACTTATCTATCAATTAATCATATGTGTGGTAATAATATTCGCTTAAGAAAAACTATTATAAACTCGATCGAGTTCATGTGAAAATAAAATAATTCTCCCATGGAAATGAGGGATTTCTTTTATCTTGTCTCTAGTTAAAACCAAAAAAGTGAATCTTATGCAAACTTAAACCTCTCTCTTAAATTACACGTGAGTCTCATCAAGTATTCGTTTTTATTTTATATATATAAATGGCATGCCTTGATCAGGGTTGGAGTTAGAGTAAATTAATAAGGGGACCAATATTAAAATTCTAATGGTGAGAAAGCCAAATTAGTTTTTCCTTTTATTTTTGGATTCAATTTCAATCCATTGTGAGTGTAAAAAAAATTTACACTGTCATCCAATTATGTGCTCACACATCAATAAAAAAGTTAAACTTTTTAAATAGTTATTGTAATAGTCAAATTCTTTTAATTATGTGTCAGCACATGATTTAATGACAGTATGAAAAAACTTTACATTGACGGTGGATCAAAATTAAACTCTTTCTTTTTAAAAAAAATTTACATTGAAAAACCATTTTAAAAAAAAAATTAAGGGCCCCCTCAACTGTAAGGTAGCGCCGCTCCTGGCCTTGATTATGTCGAATGTACATGTATTAAGTTGCATGAGTTTAAACGATAAATTCTCTGTTTTAATGATTTTATTACGTAATTATAATGATATTCTCCAGTAACTTTGAGATCATTTTTTTCTCTCTCTTGGCTATTACCACACCATGCCATTCAATATTATTTTTAATTTTTAATATCAATTGGTTACAGTACAAATAATATATGCTATATGTAACTGGGAAAACTTTCAATATTGTTCTACAAGTGTTGTTTTTTAACATTATATAATGATGAAATACATAGTTCAAAAATTTCAAATCTTACCTAACTGCTGTATGATCCGCAACTTGATTTGTTGATTGGTTCATCTGATGTACGATGCTATTGAGGGAACATGCCTGCCTAGTTCTTTTTTTTTTCTTTTTTCTCTGTTGGTTGGGCTTTGGCCCTAGAGGCTTAACACGCATATATATAAATCAATTTTTTTTTAAAATAGAAACAAATAATAATTGAAGCTTTTTTTGTTGTTTTGTAAGTGCATAAAGATAAAGCTTTAAGACTTATCTACAATGAATTTATGAAATACTTAATACATGATATATGTGTGTGTATATATGTATATATATTACTGGACCCGGACCCAGACCCGGATTGCTAAAAAACCCAAGAGAACATTTAAACCCAGCCCCAGCCCCATTTGAAAGTGTAGAAAACCGGATTGGGTGGGGTAAAAATCGTGGGCACTTATTGGGTTCGGATATAATTATTATCTTGAATCAAAATATAACTTAAGAGATAAATTATACTCATCCTCCTCTAGAAATATGTTGAACAATGACACTGCCCTATTTAACCATTTTGACAAATATAATTGTATTAGGTTCTAACAGAATATCCTTATTAACCTTAAATGTATCCATAGTTAACTTTATTTTATTCGAACTGATTATTTCAATTATATATAATTTTTAAATAATTGAAGAATTAATAAAAATAGTAGTCACATGATCAGACGCTGCCGATGAGGCGATGAAACACTCCATGCATGGGTTGCTTTTCTCTAATATTAGCTGGTTGTCAACTGAATATGGTGTCCTCCTGTGGTTCATTTTTTGGTCGGGCTAAATAGCAATACTCAATGTGGGGCTGAGATTCTTTCTGACATTTCCTAAGCAGCAATGTTAAATCGCTCTGTAACAGATTTTATATAACAAATTTGAGGATAATTGACAGATTCACATTGTTAGCAAGAAACAGGAACACTACTATAGAGTACAAATAATTTGACCATTTTGTGTCCAACCTGATCTGACCTTGATGAGGGACAAGACAAATTGGGGTGGGGGGGGGGGGGGAATCAAAATCTAGAAATCTAGGGTGATAAAATTACAGATGGAAAGAATATGGTAGTATGATACAATGAATATTCTTATCGTTGTGCCTGATCGGGCGTGTGGTTGCTTGTTGTAGATGATGATGCTGTCCTACCGTTCAATATTCCATTGTCCATAGGTGGAGTAGATCCCCACTTACTCTCTGATTCAGTGGGCTCTATCACTTTCACCGACCCATCCGTCAATCCAACAGCAAACTGGTTGGGCTCTAGTGGATGAGCCGCAACAACAACAGGATACACAGCTTGGCTTCTGCAATATACAACACGTGTCAAGCTCCAATACAAGAATTTTGCAAACCAAGAATCACCAAAACCCCTACTCCGAGGAATGGATGACGTTTAAATTGCATTTACTAATACCATATTAAAATCGTATAGATTGAAATAGCATCATATATCAAATTACTAGTCCAGAAAGCTAACAAGACAAAAATGAAAGTAACATTTCACAAAAACAACCTTGAACAAATGTTCAATATTTAATACAATAAAGACTAAAAACGGGGTCCAATCCATTACCCCTGAAACTTACCCACTTAAAGCCCCCGGTGACAAGTATGTTGATCGTGCAATACGACATCTAAGTCTCAAGCTATCAGCATCAAAAACCCCGGTGTTGCCATCGCAAAATGTAGCATATATTAACTGACTGTTGCAGGAATAAGCTGCATATGATATGGGAGCAGGCAGAACATCTTGTGGAACCCACTGCAGCAAAATAATTGAAAGCATATCTCAATTTTAATTTTGTCAGCAACCAGCAGCTCTATCAATACTAGAAGAAACTTCCTACCTGCCGAATGCGTTCCATCTTAGAGGCATCATATATTGCCAACTGAGTCTCATGGGCTACCAATAAGCGGAGTTGGTCGGAATGGAACTGCACTCGAGTATCACCAACAGGTGCCTTTCCCGCGGGTAGTTGTATTGGAATTGATTTTCTTTTCTCCCATGTATCAATGCTCCACACACAAAGCTGTACAACATGATAGAAATTCTTAAAATAAAAGACAAAAACATTGCAAATGGAGAGTGGTAATATTTCCTAAAAGGAAAAACAATGCAATTTATGAGAGCAGTAGAGGCACAAATATGAGTAAAACACAGGAAATTCAACTCTAGCACACACACACACACACACACACACACAAAAGGAAATCCACAAATTTATTGAGTGCAGCAACAAACTTGTACAAGAATGCATCCACTCATCAAGGACAAACTCTTGCACAACTGTTTTTAGCTAAACATAGAATTAAATGACTGGATAGACATAAAGAGGGAAAAAACGAAAAACAAATATATCAATAATACAGACAAGATTGCAAAAGTATTTAAATTAGATAAACAGATATACACTAACAAAACCATCAGGGAAAAAGAAAGATGTAATTTAACAGAACAAAAAAAGCATGGATTCTAAGCTTACGGAAACTAAAAAAAATGATATTGAATAACAAGGAAGCAGATCTAACATAACAGGGAATAATTAAAAATAATGTAGAGTAGGATAACTAACAAAAAGATCTCCAAAACAAATTATTAGGCACTAAATGATTTGAATAAGAGGTTTTCCATGTCACTCTGAATCTTAAATGAAAGGAGAACAGTTAAAAGACTTACTTGAGCATCAGCACCAGATGAAACCAGGATGTTAAGATTGGTTGAAAAGGCTAAACCAGTAATACGCTTCTGGTGACCGTTCAATTTTGATTTCACCTAGAAGATACCCCCAAAAGAAAATATATATGAGATTATTTAAAATAATAGTATGAATCTCAAAATGAGGAAAGTAAGCAGTTAAAGATAGTAATCACCTCATCCACTCTAACATTATAAATGTGAATGGTTGAATCCTCCATCCCAATGGCTATGATGTTGTTATCCTTGGGGTGGAAAGCTAGAAAGGTAGAGGCAGGAGGCGGTGACATGAATGTTGTCATTACCTATAAGAAAGTAAACCATAAGTAACCAGTAAACTTAGCAACTGAATGGAATATCAGGACTGTATATCTGGACACATACCTTGAATGTCATCATGTTAAATAATGAAACCTTTCCACCACAGGCAGACATTACATACGAGTCATTCTTTGAGAGTGCAATGCAAGGAACTGCTTCTTCAAGGTTGACACCCGAGATATCATTAGTCATAAGAAGACCGCTATTGGGTTGCCAATGTTGCGGAACAACACTGGCAGTGGCCTGTAATCATATAAACTTCAGAATTCTGTTTTCTATTGAAAGGGAAAAAATAATGAAAGGCATAAAGAAAAGAAAGGAATTGAGAGGGATATAAGTAAGTAAATATTTGCTTAACATTACCTTCCCAGTCAGATTCTGTTCACTGCGAGTCCACTTCCACAGCTTCTGAATCCCATTTGAACCAAGTGCCAAAACACCAGCACCAGAATTTGTATATAAAAGTCGAATAACCTATATATGGCTCTGAGAGTTAAAGTTCACAGAACACAAATTTTGTCATAGAAAATGGAAATCGCATTCTCATACAATCAACAGTCTACAAACCTTGCTGGAAGAATCTGAGCTATCAGGCATGGTAACTAACCGACATTGGACAGGATCCACAATTTCAGACAGCTGCCATGGTTTAGTTCTATCTATTACATCTTCCACAGTTCTTGGTTTCTCCACACTTCGACCCGTGGGATCAACTCCATTCTTCATTGAAAAATCCAAAACCAATCAATGTGTTGCAAACGAGTATTAAGATGCAGAACATAACTCATGAGTAATAAGTAACATACTCAAAAAAATATAAAAAATTAATAAACCAAGTTATTCCACAAAGAAATACAATACAGACATCAAATGATAAAGGTATGGTCCTTCATGGCATACAAGGGCATAGCATAACAGAATTAAGCATACTATAAGAAAGAAGAAACAGATCAATCAGGTTCCACATGCTTGTGAATGTGTGTACAGAAGAAATGAAAATTATAGTCATAGTACTTAAATACTCCTTTTCTAACTGTTAAGCTATGACTAGTATATCACAGTCATCATGCTAACATAATCGTGCATATTGAGCTACAGGGACAGGTTCATACAAGAATTGGAGAAGGCCTGACAGGGGAGCTCCTTTCCACTTTACAGTTGACAGGACTAACATTAACAGCAGAAGAGCCAGAGACCTAAATAACATAAACAAATTGGACAGTATCAAATACATATTTTGATATAAATATCAAGAATCAAGCAAAAGTAAAAAAAACTATATCACAACCTTGATTGCAGCAGATTCAATGGGTGACCTCAATGCTTCAAACGCTGGAGTTTCAACTGTTCTTAAGGATCTAAGACCCATAGCATTAGCAAGTATCCTGAATCCATTGTCCACAGTAGTAACAGCAAGAAGATTTCCTTCCTTATTGAATCTCAAGCGTGGAAGGGCCTGAATAGATTCATACAATCATTTAAGGGATGTCTTAATAAAGTGTATTCCAAAAGACTTAAAACAGTTAACCCTAAACTACTGACCTGTAGTCCACCCTCCCCGTCAGTGCTTGTTAGAAGATTAATATTATCCATGTCCCAAAACTTTATTTGGCCATCTTCACCAGCAGCCAAAAAGCGATTTTGGGTTGTGTCAAACTGCACAACACCAGCAGATTTCTTTCTGAACCCATTGTATGTTCTCTTAATGGCTCCTTCACTTTCATTCCATTCAACAAGAAAAGACTCTCCATCTTTACTTGTCCCACAAGAAAACAATCTGGAGAAATGAGGGAAAAATAATTAGGAAGACATGTTAATAAAGTTTCATTTAATAAATCTCAATTATCCATTGAAACTAAAAGAAATAATTATCCCGATCGGCCCATCCAAAATCCACCTTACCTACTTCCATCAGCACTGTAAAGCATTGTAGTACACCAGTGACCAGGGGCATCATAGTCAACCCTAGAACCCAGGTTATCGTATAACCAGGCCTTTATTTTGCCATCAATGGCAGTTGAAAATATGAACTGCAAAGTTACAAATACAACCTTCAGCACCATTGAAGCCAGTGGTAACTAGAAAAAATACAACCATAGACAGTATCTACACATAACTCATGTAAACACAAAAAACACTCTTGGGTTTGCTAGAACCAAATGAAAATGAGAGAAATGAAAAAGTGTGGAATGGAAGTTGGTGCTAGAATTGGTGACTTATGTCAGTGCTTATGATAAGTAACTGATCATAATACAAGACTTACAATTGTGAGATATGAGATATGATTGACTTCGAACATAGATTTTTAAAAAGTGGCTATTGTTAATTAAAATTTTATGACCCAACTTGTCCTTATGCATAAAGCAATGAAATACAAAAAGAGCATAACCAGTGCAACAATGATGTAATGCTACAAACATATTGAATTGTTGATATCATAAAAATAGACAGACAAGAGAGATGTAAAGTACTGAGAAGTAACTTCTGTGTGTGTATATACATATAGCTTCCAGGAAATTAAAAAATACATATCCTCATGGAAAGGGGCTGATATATGTGCGGAGGGGTGGGAGCAATTTCCCCTGTAATTTTCTACTGACTAAAAATTAAAAGATATCTTTATACTTTTATAAATTTAATGCACAAATCACTATACATATAGGTAAAATTATAGAGTAAAAATCTATCAAATTATAACACATGGACTGCTGCATATAAGCTTCCAAAGAATAAACCAATAGAAAATAATGTAATGATATCTTCTTTGTACCTGAATGTTCTCTTTGTGATGAGGACAGATAGAATATACAGGTGCATCATGCCCCTCAAAGTTAAACAATCTTCGTCCATTTAAATCCCACACCTATTAAGAGTTTCTTTTTCAGACAAAATAGATAAGTTTTGCATAATCCAAATTTGCAATGAGTTGATTTTATGCACCTTTATCAACTTATCATCTCCACAAGTCACAATACAGAGTTGTTTATTTGGATGAGCAAATGTCAAGTCATTCACACCACCAACATGGGCATCGACCTGCATCAACAAGGAAATGTAAATCAAACTGCAATCATAACTATGACTACTTTTGACGAGAATAATCTCACCTCTAAACGCTGGGCTAGCTCATTTGATCCAGTGTAGGCATACAGGTGAATCAAATGTTTAGTAAATGCAACACCTACAGAAAAGCAACCAGTTAGATATTCGCTGAAAGCTTCAAAATGGTTTCAGAAACATCAAGTCACATACCCACAAAACTTCCATCAGGGCTCCACGTGACACGGCTGACAGAAATAGATGCATCTTTGACCACAGCTGCCTGCAAAAATTCTCAACTATAAGATCCCAAAGTTTTTAAATTCTCAAGAACCAAGATTAATACACAGTATAATGATATAGACTTATTTTCTGGGCTTATACTTTAGTGAAAATCATACTGCCAACTGAGGGTACTGTTGAAACAAGAAAATAGCACAGTATGAAAAAAACTCTAGAAAAATGAAATTAAAACCTGAAATGGTAATGAGCATGCCGACATATCCCATATCTTGAATGGCTTTGAGACCAACCTGTCTCGCAACCCGAGTTCCCAAAGAGCAATTTCACCATTATTAGAACCAACTGCTCATTGGAAATATATCAGGTTATATTTTTGTCAGGATTTTAGTAATGAAATATTACACATAACATAACAATAATAGAAAATACCAAGAAGTAAGGTTTGGTGAGAAGGATGAAAATCCATGCTTGTCACAGAGGATCCTTGATGCAAAGTCATAGCCACCGTTCTTGGTAGATCATCCAGCGACCAAGAGGCTTGTCGAGCTATAGGATAGGAAACCTAAAATTATAGAAATGAACCATACTGACATGAGTCACCAACCATTACAAAGTCAGAAGCCCTATACAGCTTAGGATCAGAAAAATCCTTGGCATCATGAAATACCTGAAGCACATCTAAATTTAACAGAGAATTATCAAAATTACCTCCTCTACAGAAGGAGCAGGCCGAAGCCTTTTCATTAGCTGTTCATGATCAGCATTCTGATAATCAACCATGCCAGGAGTTGTCGGAGGTGTTCTTGGACGCTTCAAGATAGATACTGTTTAAAAAGGGAGTGCTTTAAGTCATTAAAATCCATGCTTGGCAGAGGTGTTCTAATAATCAACCCTCTTGCACTGTGAAATTATTGAATAAGTAAAATTATAAGTAAAATATCAACAATATATTCTCCTGCTCACTTGGCCAAGTAAATGCAATTGCAACTGCTAAGACATTAGGTACAACATTTTTTTCAATTGAAGTTAAACAAGTGAAAGAGAGTAGGGGGCATAGCATGTAAAATTTTAATGGGACGTGTGATGAGGTTATTGGCAAAAATAGGGTAACCATAATAGGGTAACAACATGTTTAACCTTGATTCTGTGGGACTGGTATGGTTGATGCAGTGACAACAGCTGCTTGGACCGATGATGAAGCTGAGGCATTGGCCATCCAACCAGCCAAAGCATTAGCATTAGCAGTTGCTGCAGCAGGTGGAAAGGGCTATAGAAAATAAATGAAAACAAAATATTAATTAATCAACATGATAATAATTAGATTCTTAATCAATTAAAAATCTAAGGAACTGATTGTTTGAAATGCAAGGTATCATACACCATGAGCTCCAAGTGAAGTATAAGCAGCAGGCTTTGCAACAGCAGCAACTGGAAGATTGACAGGTGTAGGTGCTAGAGGACCATTAGGAGGTGTACATGTGTGATCTGTGAATAATGTCTTTATATCTGGATTTGGTCTTGGGTTTTTGCAAAGCTGGTGCTGCCAGTTCAAACTGCATTGATAATGAGGGTAAACTTCCGAATTCTTATCATTTACAAAATAATTGAACCAATAATATATAAGGAGTTAAAACCTCATGCAAAAAGCTAAGAGATATACTATTTGCATGTGTCAAGAAAGCAAAAACCACACAATTTACTTTTCATGTGCCACACAGTGGCATCAACTCCATGAGCCATATATAGCTAAAAAGGACATAGAAAAGAATCCAACTAACTATGAAGAAGTGAATTATAAAACACAGCAAAATATTTTTGGGGAGAGAGAAGTAGAAAGCTTTAACTTGCTCATTTATCTAGCAACTATAGCATCCATACCTTTGATTGATTAACGTCCGCAATCTTGAGGACTTAAGAGTAGGGAAGAGAAGCTTATCACGGAAAAGAGGATTTGCTTCTATGAGCTTTTTTAGCTCTATCAACATAATACCTCGAGCAGTTTTGGTGTCACCATACTTGGACAGCTGCTCATTCTCCCTGGCATATGAAATGAAAAGGAAAAACTTCACACTAAAGCAATAAGAAACAATTTTGTAGACACAAGACTCCACAATCTCCATCCTGTTATTTCACGAGTTTTGAATCAAGACTCAAGAAGATTGAGGTGTGAATCAGATTGACTTTTTTTGTATAATCTCATCAACCTAACGGACAAGAGAAGGCATTAACATTCAATGTATACAAACACTACATTAGAGTTATGTATTCGAGATATTACCTGAAATTATTAAGAGTTAACAGCTGTGTGATTTCTTTGTATAGTTCCTCATTGAAGGTGGAGAAAACTTTTAAATCAGTCACTAATATCTCAACAGCCTTTGCCTTGTCTTGCCTAAAATTTAAAACACCAGAGACAAAACAAGATGTGAAGTACCATAATAAGCACAAATACATTAAGAAAATTTTCAAAAGGATACAAAGTAACATATACCTATCAAGTGCTTCCAGATATTTTTGCTTCCTGATTTCAAAGAATATTTTCATGGAGTATCTATTATCATCAAGTTTGGTAAATCCTGCTAAGTACTTCTCAACTTCTTCCCATTCACCAGCCTGCACTTTTTCCTCAAAGTAC
The DNA here is from genome assembly GCA_023212625.1 of Styphnolobium japonicum. Lineage (NCBI taxonomy): Eukaryota > Viridiplantae > Streptophyta > Magnoliopsida > Fabales > Fabaceae > Styphnolobium > Styphnolobium japonicum. Next base: position 5,459,820 of record JALBWW010000002.1, on the reverse strand, counting down.
TTCATGTTGAAGAAAAATCCAGATTCTTTTTCAAGCCTGCACCCATTAACAAGCATTTAAAAGAAAGAAATTAGCAGTCATGTTGATGTACAACACAGGAAACGTTCAGTAAAGGAAGAGAAAGAGTCTTCAATTTATTTTATAATCATCTCAATTCCAATTTCCAAGTAACAAGATTATCTAACTCAGCCTTTCCGGATGAAAGGAACTCGCTTATTACCATTAAAAGATTTACAAGTTTAGCATTCATATTCGAGCAATTCATTGCTTTCTGCACTTCATAAAACCAATTGGAGTAACAGCTAACGAAGAAAGTACAATATATATATTGTCATACCCCTTTATAGCGGTAACCCTGCCCGATTGGCAGGGTGATTGAATCTTAATACAGAATTCAATGGTCAATAGCGAAGGAGATACCTCCATGTACTATTAATGTATAGATTAGGATTTTCATAATACACACGTCAATTTGACAATACACTGCCACGCAACTCTGTATTTCAGTTATCCACACTCAAATTGTGAGTCACTGAATCTTTCGAATTACAAGAAAAACAACGTTAAAGACAAAACTTTGAAAACGTCCTTCCCCTCATTTCCAATATTCGTCTTCACTATCCAGAACATAGCTAAAGCCCAAACCCGTTACAAAACCAGATTAGCTCATTTCCAATGACCCTTTCAACAAGCAGTCGACCCCGTATAATAAAATTTCAACATCAAAACTATCCCTCCGTTTTGTTGCATGAATTGCTTCCTACCCATTTATTTTAAACCACTCCCAACCACAAATAAAGCTTGCAGAGAAAGACGCAGAAAGGGAAAACAACAAAAAGGTAAGAGGGGGGGGGCTTACTTGTGCACCGACTCTTTGAACTTCTCCTCCTCCAGAAATTGGAGTATGAGAAACACCAATTCTCTGCTCAAAGAAGTCATAGCGGGTCCTCAAATCTGAAACGCACCAATAATTTCGATCTCTGAACACCGATCTTCAAATACACGAAACCTCAACCCAAAAAGAAAACGGCACAGGAATCCAATTTCGCGAAACAGAGACAAATCAGAGGTGAACCATACTAACTCCCACCACCTCAACTCCAAATCTGAACTCAGACACAGTCCACAACCTCAAAATCCTCAAAAAATTTAGAGTTTCTTGAGGATTATATAAGCTCCAAGTTCGAGAATTTCTAGGGTTTGAAAGGCTGCGGATAAGAAGAGGAGAGAGAGAGAGAATTGAGAGACTTGTCTCGCTATCTTCGATGCGTTGTACATGGATGGGTCTTTCTTTTTCTACTGACCCATCAGACATAAGTACATGCAGTTATGTTATAAGCACAACTACTTATCACACAGTTAGCTATCATTTCGTGAGTGAGTGATAAGGGAACCACATAGAGTGTTGCGGATTCGAAACAACTAATTCAAATCTAGTGAATATTCGCAACACACGTCCACTTGACCCATCTTTTTTGTACTGTCGCTTTCGCTTTGAAACCGAGAATTCAATTCATTAACTCTTTATGTCCCATATTCTCGCTACTTTCGAATTTTCTCGCGATAATATGGGGATTTGTCTTTCGGAGGATGTGAACCCACGCGCCCACATATCCGTTGTCGTTTTCTTTCTCTCTCTTTTTCTTTTGGCCCTTACTTCTTCATTCTTGTTTGTCTCAGACTCCGCTATGAGCTCTCTCTTTCTGGTCAATGTCTTAACCAGAAAGGTCCCACAAGCCAAAGCCCATTTCTGAAACTCATAATCAAAGTAATTTCCATTTTTTTTTAGTGTCGATAACTAGATTTAATTTTTATTTATTATCAATGTAAAAAAATTTTACACTGTCATTTAATTATGTATTGACACATCATTAAAATAGTTAGACTTTCTAAGTAGTGGTTGTGATTGTAAAACTTTTTTAATGATTTAATAATACATAATTAGATGACAGTGTAAAAAAACTTTACACTAACGGTGGATAAAAATTAAACTCTTACTATAATATGTTGTGTAGCATTTATTATATATTGGGACTTGTTATGGTACTTGTTCAGCATTCTCACTACTGTAGAACAACATGTCAAAAAGTAATGCATTAATTTCATAATCTTTTCAATCTCAAGACTAATCCTTTTTTCTTTTTTTACTTAGTTTTATATAAGAAAAAACTAATCTCACAAAGTAATGCTCGGAACACATTATAATCTCTTTTAGAGATTAATTTTAGCATTGAAGTACCTTCGCAGATATTTACTTACTATAGAGACAAATCTCAGCACATCAAAGAAGATAACAAATACATCAAACCTCGACCCTCAAATATCAAAATTCGACGTTAAGAGATAGAAACTCAACCTTTAGAGGTCGAAGCTCAAGCTCTAGGGCTCGGACGTGAACAATACTCTTATGGATACGTTATTTAAGATGAGTTATTAATTATTTATTAATGATTAGTCTTACAATACAATAAATATTTGCAAGTCCATTAAATATTGATAATGATCTTCTCATATTACTCACTAACATCAAAGTATCATGTTATAAAGAAAAAGACACAAAAAGAAAATTAATGAACTTTACATAAGTACTAATGGTCCTACCAAGATTCTTTCATTTTATTTTTATGTAATTCTCTTTCTAACATGACTCGTTCAAGTTAGTGAGTAACATGAGAGAATTCTAATTCATTAAATATAACTAATAATTAATAAATATTTGACAATTCACTTTGAGTACCATTATCCAATAAAAAAGAGATTAGTATCAGGGTAAGACGAGTATCAGGCTAATTCTCATTATATATTGATTATATTTAATAAATTTTTAAATATTTACTATGAAACTAATTGTTAATAAATGCTTGACAACTTACCTTATAAGGTACTATATAAACTCTTATTTCATTTTAAATTTGAGTTATAAAGTACATTTAGAAGTGGGCGTAATGTTTTGAAAAATTTTATGAAAATTATTTGGAATGTTAAAGGATAAATAATATGTGCATGTGACATTGTAATAATTTAATTTAGAATAAATATTTATTTTGATTCTTTAAAAATATAAGAATCAACGGTTTAGTTTTTTAATAATTTTTTTACATTAAATTAGTCATTTTAAAAAACTAATTTGAAGTAAAAATTGACATTGAATGACGAATTTAATGTCAAAAAATAATATTAATAGACCAATTTGATGTAAAAAATAAATATTAAAAGATTATTTTAATATATTTATCATTTGAGTACATAATTAATGACACTTGTATTTTTAGATGACTTCAATAAATATTATATTTAATCTAAATAGTTAAACCAATAATTAAAGAAATGTGATTCTTACATTGTCTATTTGAACTTAAATTCTTGCAGCATTTATGAGAATTAATTACCATAAGTGTGTCAAGATAATGTTAAGACGTGTCAATAAAATTGCATGAGAAATAATTTAATTTTGGTTAATACTCTTAACCTACAAAAAAAAATCATAATAATTTCAATTATTATTGTTTACGTCCCATAAAATAATATTGTTAGTGGTTTCTAAAGTAGCTCCACAAATTCTTCACAGTTTACAGATCTTGTGCAGCTTGTTTAGCTTGTTTTCATAAGGGATAATATTTATTCTCCACTTTGTTCTCTAATTTACATGAAAAAAAAAACTGGCATCAAATTCAAAAGACAAATTTACTTATTACACTTTAAAATATAATAAATAAAAGTGCGAATAAAGTTATAGATGTTGATGTTTTAACTTTGATGAAAGTTAAGTTGAGAATAATATACAGAAAAATTCTATTAAATATATATATTTAGTAAATGTAAATCCAACCATAAAACATTAAGGTTTATACAATAAAAAAATTCATTATTTTTTAATTACACATTTTTACGCACTATTTAATTTATTTCTCATTTTTTATAAACTTACGTCAAAATTTTATAAATTATTTTCTCTCTCTTTAAACAGGTTTGAGAACCCCTTTTCTTTCCGGATTAGAATTGTAAAAGTATTGTTAACTATAGAATTGCGTCTCAAAATATTCCACTTCAGATATTTGTTCTATCAGCCCCACTACCGACCCCAAACAGGTATTGATTATAAAGAGTACTTATCCATTAAATAACAGCAAAGGAGAATTTTATCCTATCCCAACTTGTATAAGATCTTACCCCAAATACTTTTATAATAAAATAATATTATTTTATTTTTAAATATTATTTGAATATAAAATATTTTAAAAAAATATTATTTTAGTACTAATATTTTTTTAAAAATATCAATACTTACTATAAATTATTAAATATTTATTAATTATTAGTCATATTTAATAATTTTTTAAATATTTATTATAAAAATAACCATTAATAAAATAATTAATAATTTATCTTGAATATTATACCTAACTAGATAACATAACAACTCTTAATTTTTAAATTAAAAATAAAGATTATTTTGATATTGAAATCATATTAAAAAAGTTATTAAATATTTAGTAATTATTATTTATATTTAATTAAATTTTAAATATTTATTTTAAAATTAATAAATAATTAATACCTTACTATTATACTATATTCATATTAAAACACGTGACAATATTAAAATATATATTTTGGCATTCCGTACACTAATAATTTATTTTCCGGAGCGGGTCAATCTGTGAGTCCATGACCATGACTATGAAAGCCACGTGTCGTACTGTACTTTGATCTGCATATTGGCCTGGTGTTGAGGTCAAACGCTTCAACTATCGTTCGCACGCGTCTCTTGTGGTCTCTGCTGCACCCGATTATTTCCAATGTCAGAATGTCACAAAATAGACATCACATTCACAGCCTTGTCAGCACCGTAAGATGAATTGGCCTTTTTCAGAGTGGGAAAGATGAGAGTTGTTAGGGTAGTTTAACTAATATTATACTTAAAAAATAAAATTTTAATTATTTATTAGTTATTAATTTTATAATAAATATTTTTTAAAAATAAATATAAATAATAATTAATAAATATTTAATAATTTATTTTGGATATTGATATTCTAAACATAGAATATGTATTAGAGTAATCTCTAATAAAGATAAGCATAGATTTTTTATTTTCTTTAGTGTATACAGCTATTTTAGTTTTTCAAATATGTTTTTAATTTGGCTCTCTAATATTTTTCATATTAAAATAATTATTTTAAAATACTAATTTGATATAAAAATAATATTAAAAAATTAATTTAATATCAAAAAATAATATTAAATGACTAATTTGATGTCAAAAATTGACATTAAAAATTTATTTTAATATATTTATTATTAAAATACCTAACTAATATCATATATATATATTTTAAAAATAAAATAATTATTTACTCTTTTCTTTTCATTTTAAGCATTGGTTTTAACTAGTGTTTGTAGTATATTAGTTAAAAAATTAAAATCAATAAAATATTTAATATATTAAAATTTAAAAAACATTTCATATGTTCTTCATTACGTAGCAAAGGCTTTGAGTCCTCTGACTAACAAGTGTCTTTTATAGTACTCTTTAAGGAGTATTTAGAGTGCATTTGAATATATATTTTTTTAAAAATACTTCTACTTTGAAAAACATGCATTTATAAGTTTTTAAATATGTTTAGATATAATTTTAAAATAAAAATAGAATTTAAAAAATATCAATTTATCACTTATTTTTAAAATTAATGATCATCACCTTCTAAAAAATAGAATAATTTTAATTATAATTTTCTAACAAAAAATTATTTGTCTTTATTAAAAATTACATTTCATGTTCTTTTTTTTTTCTCTCTTAGAAATCTTATCCCTTCATTTTAAATTCCTTATATTTCAATAAATTTGTTATTAAAAATTCCTTATATATATATATATATAATTCAAACAAACTTAAAAGTTATTATTTTATTTAAAAATATTTATTAAACATTGCATTCAAATATAAAATATTTTTTTAAAAAAAGATCTAGTAAATTTTTTTATAAAAAATGTTATTTTTAAAAAAAAAACTTATTTAAATGAGCTGTTAATACTTTTTATTAATCATATTATTTAATGAATAATTACTTAGAAATAATGTTTTAAATGTTTCTTAATTCTTAAAATATTAAATACTTTTATTTTTGATTTTGATTCTCTAATAAGTATTTTTAAGACACTCGTTTACAAATAAAAAAAAGGGTAGAACGAGTGAGTGGTTTTTGGGGTAAAATAAATTTTAAGGGGTTAGGAGAGGTTTAACATATTTCAAGATCAAGATAAATCATCTATCTAAATAAAATTTTACAGCAATATTACATAAAGTTTAATTTTGATTTATTATCAGTGTAAAATTTTTTTACATCTGATCAATCAATTTGAGACACTTATGTTAGCTTTGTATTAGGCATTATTAGATGTTTATTGTGCCCAATATTAGTACTTTAGATGAGTTTAATGTTGTTGGGCTTCATTGGGCTTTAATGCAAATATTGAATAATTTTCGGATTTTGATGCATTTTGACCTTTCTTCCTTTGTTAGGCCATAACTTGGGACTCGGTGATCCAATTGAGGTGATCTTGGTGTCTTTGGAAAGCTAAGACAAGGATCTACAAGTTTCATGAAGAACTCAAGAGCTGGATCGGACTTATAAGGGCCCAAAATATCCTTGCAATACAGAGTGAGTTTGCTGTCACGGAACCATTTGGGCAGTATGCACATATTAGACTACATAGTGAGTTATAGGCCTCCTCTTGGGCTGAAACTTGGTCATTTGAAAGATAAGACCCATATCTCCAACTTCACTGAAGACCATTTAGTCAATAGATGTCGTTTTAGGCATGATAATGAAGCTACAAGTTAGTTTGAATTTGGAAACACGTTCTTCCAACCTAACTTGAGGTAGGTGCAGTGTTTTTGGAATTTCTGGAGTTCTAAAAGTCCAAATGACATGATTCAAATTGGAGATTTTCAAGGAGACAACTGGCTACAACTTTTATGAAGACATCCAAGCCAAAATGCACCGTCTAGGTAATGAATTTGAAGCCAAAAGTCGGATAAGAGTTGTTGACTAAAAGCCACCAACCATACACCAACCCACCTACCATGCACCAACCCACCAACCATGCATCAAGCTTCCATTTTTGACAATTTTCATATTTTTATAGCTTGTATTCAAATTATGTACATGTATAAATTGGCTTCTAGGATTAGTATAAATAGAGTCAATCTCTTTGTATTATGGGGATTCAATTTGAAGTAAGTTATAATTCAATTTTGTAGTAAGTTTGAGTATTTGTTAGTTTTCTTTCTCTTCTTCTCCCTTCTCTTTAGAATTTCATTTTTGTTCTTTATTTTCTGAGTTCTTCCTTCCCATCCATGGAAGGCTAGGCTCTCATAATCAATCCAAGGGATTAGCCATCTTGATGTTTAATTTGGAGATCTTGTTTTACTTGTTCATATTGCTTAATTGTTATTCAAGTTTCTCTTCTTCCTCTTTTAATTTTGATCTAGATTGAATTGCTTAATTTGATTTGGATGTTTATGTGATAATAGCTTTATTATCATGTATTCAAGAGGATCACATAGAATAAACAATTTATTAAAGCTTTTTGATGACTTGTTTAGCTTGGTTAAATTCTGGATCTTAAGTTAATCTATGTTTGGATGGTGCTTACTTTATCTAACCTTGATTAATTAAATCCTATATGCTTATCTAGTAGAGGATTCTTGGATCATGTTAAGGCGTCTTGATATGATCTAAGGCCAAGAACATGGATAGCAATTAAGTGAATTCTTTGTGATCAATGATGAGTTAAACTCAAGATCGGTAAATTTTCTTGGATTGATCGTTTCTTTATATTTGTTTTCAACTTTAAGTCTTGTATTTTTATCAATATTGTTAATCAACAACAAAACCCCCCATTTTAATTATCTTGATCTGATTAAATCTTTGTTCTTTTTGGATCCTTGAGAGACGATTCGGTTCATGCTCTATACTACAAATTAGTTTGTGAACCGGTAATTTTTATTATTTGACGGGGTCTCGACAACCTCTTGTCAAATTTGACGCCGTTGCCGAGGATCCAAAGGCAACTATTTGATCATTTCATCTAACTCTAACAATTGTGTTTGTTTTGTTTTTGAAGCATTTTCAAGTGGAATTCGGCCGAAATTGGGTAAAGAGCATTGTGTTAAGAATTTCGGTTCGGTAACGTATCTCTGATTGACCTGAATTTTGGTACACTAATGGAAAACGTTATTTTGAGAAAGGCTCACTATTTATAGTGAGGTCATCCTTATTTTTTCCAAATACCATCGTTTAGACCACTTTTTTCAATTTTTTAAGATTTTTTATTATTCTGTTAGATAGAATTTTTGTGTAGATTTCACTCTGTGGTAGTCCCATAATTTTTAAAAATCTGTAGATATGTTTTCTGTAATTATTTTGTGTGTATATTTAGACTTGTTTTTGTGATTTTGTGTTTTTGTGTTTGATCTCTAATCTGATGGAGCATAAACTTGATGAGCTAGCTTATCTGGTGGGGCAGTTGGCAGTGGAACAATATCACTTACCTGTGCAAGAACCTGCAAGATTTTGTAGTATATGCTATAGTTCTTATCATCCCACATATGCTTGCACCACACTACAATATGATGGTTCTGTATTACATAGCCATTCTGTTGATACAACAGGTGTATTTCTTGGTGAACCACAATACCAACAGCCTAGATATGATCCTTATTCTACCATATATAACCATGATTGGGGAGATCATCCTTGGTTCGAACCTTATGTTGAACCAATCAGTTTATACCAGCAGCAAGCCCCAATAGGCATGGAATCTGAGCCTACATTAAAGGATTTGGTGAAACAATTTGCTCAGAACAACATCCAATTCCAGCAGAGAACAGAAGCTATAGTACAAAACGTGAAGACCCAAGTTGGTCAACTTACATCTTCATTGAGTCAGTTGAGCAAGCAACAGATGCAGAAATTTGATTATGCAAAACATGAGATCATTGATGAGAAAAAACCAATTGATGATTTGTGTGCTAAATTTGCTAGTTTTACTGATTTTGATGATTCTGTTTGTTGTACTGGTTGTGATGGTGATATGTTGTGTAATGCATGTGCTGAGATTGCTGCCTTTTTGAGACATGATGAATCTTTTTCGACGATTATGCAAAGAACTCAATCTGCAGAAGTAGTGAAGCCACCAAAATTTGAGTCCATTGTGGCTAAAAACCTCCTTACTGATGAGGAGGAGAGGTTGCTACTCATTTTGAGGGAGAATCTAAGAGCATGCACACTTGCAGACATTCCAAGCATTAGCCATTCCATTTGCATGCGTAGGATTTTACTTGAAGATGAAGCTAAACGAGTAAAGCAACCCCGGAAAATACTAAACACTTTGATTTTGGATGTGGTGATCCATTACACTGGCTATGGTGTGGCTGCTGGAACGTTAATTCTTCTGCTATCCATAGGGAGTTTTCTTTCCACACTTTTATTTCATTTTTCTAGTTGTTGTTTTCTTTTTGTTTTTACTGTTTTGCTATTGTTTTTAATATTGTTTCTATTTTTATTTGATTGTTACAATTTACTCTTTTCTGTTGCTGTTGTTTGTGTTGTCTGTTTCTATTTATGCTTCTGTTTTGCTGAAATGCTGATGTTTGTCTTTTATTATTATTATTTTATTTTTTTTGTTTTTATTTTTTGTTTTGTCCGCTTTTCTTTTTATTTTTTATTTTCTGTTTTCTATATAAATCTTTGTTAAAAAAAAAGAAGCCATGTTTAAGGTCAATGGCCAGAAATTGAATCATTATGGGGAGGACCCATGGATCGTGCAAAATCTTCAATCACGCTGGCTAAAGACATTAAAAGTAGCGTTTCTTGGTAGGCAACCCAAGTTTTCTAACTTTTTTATTTTTTCAAACTTTGACTTATTTGCATTCACAGGAATCAAGACAGAAAATCGATGCCGAGCAAGAAAATCTATCAGAGTTTGATTTTTCTGTCTTAATTTTGTTTGTTTTTCATTGACAGATATTTTTCACCAGTTAAATGGCGGATAATGGTACTCCGTGAAATTTTTTTTTTCGGTCCCTTCAGTTACCCACAAACACTGAAATCTATATATAATTTTACTCATTTTTTTTTCTCTTTCTTCTTTCTTTCGAAATGGATAATCAGCTTGTTAATCTCCGCAAGCAATTCCCTTCTCTCCCTCAAAATGCTTTAACTAACATTTATTGTGCAAGGTTTGAGAGATTAAGGATGCTTATGCACAAAGGCATCCCCCGCGGATATCTTACGCGTTAATCGAAACAAAGCGTCCGACTCATAGGTGAATTTTCTCGACGCTCTTGTTTCATATATGCCGAGCTAGGCAAAAGTTCATATGCAAAGAAGAGAAGAGCAAAAAGGTTACGTCCGCTTATAAATGTGCAAGATGGACCTGTAACACAAAATGCAAATCAATTAGAAGACGTCTATAAAACCGAGATGATAAAATTAACTTCATAAAGGATGGCATGAGTAAGGAGTCTTTAGATAACATTCTATTGACTCTTGAGACGCATCCTAGTGGAGATGTGCAGAGAGTACTTCTCGATTTATGGCCAATATTCCAAGATGAACATGAGCGATATAGTCTCGGAATCGACTCAAAAGACCCCTGTTTGCCAAATTTTAAGAAAATTGATGGGAAGCCGACCATCGCCCATGAGCATTCAAGCCATATCGACGTAAAACCAGAGGAAAATGTGAGCCACAATCACACCTCCTGTAAGTATTTTTTTTTTCTTCTTCTTGTTTATTAAAAAAAAATTCAAAAAAAATTCAAAAAAAAAAAAAGCCGTATTTTTTTAAATATGTGTTGCATATTTTCAAACTTCTTCTGACACATATAGATTAACCTTTTATCTTTGTCATATAGCTATTATCATTTCTGTACTTATTTTTCAAACTTATCTGACACGCAGATCTACCCCTCCTTTATAGGTGTAATTATTACCTTTGAGTTTTGATGCCTTTAAATAATGCACTTTGCTCTCTTCAGATCATTGATAAGGTGAGAGTACAAAAAAAAAACAAAGAGAAAAAAATGGAAGTCACTTCACTCTGATCAAGAGTGTTTGTGTCTTTTGTGGATCTAATCCTGGGAAAGATAAAGAGTTTGTAAATATTGCACACCATCTTGGTCGAGTGCTAGCTGAGAGAGAAATCCATTTAGTTTATGGAGGAGGTAGTCTTGGGTTAATGGGTTGTGTAGCGACTGCTGCACATTTAGGAGGTGGCAAAGTCCTTGGTGTCATTCCCTTTATCTACCAAAGAAGCCCATTGAAAACATTAGGGGATGAAGTAATGGTATTTTGCATGCACCAACGCATGAACATTATGATAGCAAATGCCGATGCCTTTATTGCCCTACCTCGGTGGTTTTGGAACTTTGGAAGAACTCCTTTCAAATTACATCCTGGTCACAATGAGAACTTTCACCAAAAACCCATAGGTATATTAAATATTAATGGTTTTTATGACAGCTTTGTTTTATTTTCTTGATCATCTGTAGAAAAAAGGTTCATCTCACAAGCGACACGTCAAAGTCTTGTAATCACGCAACTCCCCGAACAATTGCTCGATCAACTAAATGAATTTGTACCACAACGTGATCCAAGAATGGCTCCACGGAATTGGGAACAAGGCGAGCTGACAAAAAGCCAAAACTTGATTTGAATTTGTCTCTCGTGAATTTTTGTTTTCTCTTACGGTTTTAGTTTTTGTAATTTTTCTTATTTCAGTGCTCGATTGCAGTTTTCTGGTAAGACCTTCTACACTCTACCTATCTTTATTTTGACATTGGGGACAATGTCTTTAATTAGTTGGGGGGAGGGATAGTTGACATTACCATGTACATAGTTTAGTAAAAAAAAAAAAACCTAACAAGCTAATCTTTATTGTTACTAACTTATTAGATGATGTATGATGGCAGAGTAAGGAGTAGTTTTGCTCTTGAGACGCATCTTAACTTGCATTTCATAGTATGTCTTAAATTATTTTGTTCTTGCATATTAAAAAAAATTAAAAAATTAAAAAATTAAAAAATTAAAAAATTAAAAAAAAAATTCATTTTGATCTTTTCAATTGATTTTGATACAAGCATGTGCTGAATCTGAGCTTAATTGATAATAAAAGTATGCAAAACAATTTATAGTTGAATCATTTTCATGATATACATGTGTATATGATTGTGATATTAGGAAGAAGGTATGGTTGAATTGAGTGAATGTTTCATACCTTTGTGAGTTTTGGGCTTTTCCAAGTTTGATACTTACACTTGGTTATTTTCTTTCATGAGTGATGTCAATTATGAATTTATTTTCTAGAACTTGCATTGAATCGATTTGAGATTACATTGGTCTGTATGTTGCATGAAAATGACAAAGGCATTTTTTCTTGACTTAGCTGCTTTGGCCAAATAAACCTACCTTACATTTATCCCATTGTTAACCCCCTCTGAGCCTACTTGCCTATTCTTTGTTCTTAGCTCATTACAAGCCTTGAGTGAAAAACCATGTTTTACCTTACCTTAGGGAATAGGAGAGCATTGATTTTCTTATTGGAGGAGTTCTTTTGCTTGCAATGATTTAAGTGTGGGGGAATTGGTGTCGATACGAATGCTTGGTACAAAAAAACAAAAACAAAAAAAAACAAAAAAAAAACAAAACAAAAAACAAAAAAAAAGAGAAAAAAGAAAGAAAAATAAAAGAATAGAAAAAGGAAGGAATGTGTGAAGAGAATGAGCATTTTATGGTTTTGGGTAAAAAATTTATTCTTTCTACTTGAGTTACTCCTCAAAGCTCTTTTATTCTCTTTGGTTTTAACCTGCTATTATCCATATTGTTTCCTTCCTTCACCTTATAAGTTCCATTACAACCTTTTTGAAAGACCTCTTGATTTTTGCAATTTATTTGATCTAAGTAGTGGAGAATTGATGTATATGCAAGCCTATGGTAAAATACTTTCATAATTTGACTGAGTTGAGCATAAACAGTTAACCTAAACACCTTGTGTGATTTGAGTGTCACTTGTGAAGAATTTTACTCAATTTGAACATGCCTATTTCTGATTAAAGCATGATTATGCTATACTTTATTCTCAATTGGTTTGATTCAACTATTCTTTGTTAAGCATACTTGACTTATTAATTATGGTTTATATTTCATACAATGCTTGTATTTAAAAATTAGTTGAATTGATTAAATAAAATATTACATGTTTGTGGGTATCATCCTGGTAAACCCTCACGAGACTATAACTCGTCCACTAGGGACACCTAGGGGTTTAAAGGCTTGTGGCACATGCTAAGTGCCATCGTGTTTTCCTACGAAAATGGATTAGATTAGGTACAATTAGTTTTTATGCTTTTAGTTTAATAATATGATGTTTCTTATTTTTCTTTAGTTTTGTTCTTATGTGTTTTGCCCAGGAGTGCAAAAGCTTAAGTGTGGGGGAATTTGATCAATCAATTTGAGACACTTATATTAGCTTTGTATTAGGCATTATTAGATGTTTATTGTGCCCAATATTAGTACTTTAGATGAGTTTAATGTTGTTGGGCTTCATTGGGCTTTAATGCAAATATTGAATAAATTTCGGATTTTGATGTATTTTGACCTTTTTTCCTTGGTTAGGCCATAACTTGGGACTCGGTGATCCAATTGAGGTGATCTTGGTGTCTTTGGAAAGCTAAGACAAGGATCTACAAGTTTCATGAAGAACTCAAGAGCTGGATCGGACTTATAAGGGCCCAAAATATCCTTGCAATACAGAGTGAGTTTGCTGTCACGGAACCATCTGGGCAGTATGCACATATTAGACTACATAGTGAGTTATAGGCCTCCTCTTGGGCTGAAACTTGGTCATTTGAAAGATAAGACCCATATCTCCAACTTCACTGAAGACTATTTAGTCAATAGATGTCGTTTTAGGCATGATAATGAAGCTACAAGTTGGTTTGAATTTGGAAACACGTTCTTCCAACCTAACTTGAGGTAGGTGTAGTGTTTTTGGAATTTCTGGAGTTCTAAAAGTCCAAATGACATGATTCAAATTGGAGATTTTCAAGGAGACAACTGGCTACAACTTTCATGAAGACATCCAAGCCAAAATGCACCGTCTAGGTGATGAATTTGAAGCCAAAAGTCGGATAAGAGTTGTTGACTAAAAGCCACCAACCATACACCAACCCACCTACCATGCACCAACCCACCAACCATGCATCAAGCTTCCATTTTTGACAATTTTCATATTTTTATAGCTTGTATTCAAATTATGTACATGTATAAATTGGCTTCTAGGATTAGTATAAATAGAGTCAATCTCTTTGTATTATGGGGATTCAATTTGAAGTAAGTTATAATTCAATTTTGTAGTAAGTTTGAGTATTTGTTAGTTTTCTTTCTCTTCTTCTCCCTTCTCTTTAGAATTTCATTTTTGTTCTTTATTTTCTGAGTTCTTCCTTCCCATCCATGGAAGGCTAGGCTCTCATAATCAATCCAAGGGATTAGCCATCTTGATGTTTAATTTGGAGATCTTGTTTTACTTGTTCATATTGCTTAATTGTTATTCAAGTTTCTCTTCTTCCTCTTTTAATTTTGATCTAGATTGAATTGCTTAATTTGATTTGGATGTTTATGTGATAATAGCTTTATTATCATGTATTCAAGAGGATCACATAGAATAAACAATTTATTAAAGCTTTTTGATGACTTGTTTAGCTTGGTTAAATTCTGGATCTTAAGTTAATCTATGTTTGGATGGTGCTTACTTTATCTAACCTTGATTAATTAAATCCTATATGCTTATCTAGTAGAGGATTCTTGGATCATGTTAAGGCGTCTTGATATGATCTAAGGCCAAGAACATGGATAGCAATTAAGTGAATTCTTTGTGATCAATGATGAGTTAAACTCAAGATCGGTAAATTTCCTTGGATTGGTCGTTTCTTTATATTTGTTTTCAACTTTAAGTCTTGTATTTTTATCAATATTGTTAATCAACAACAAAACCCCCCATTTTAATTATCTTGATCTGATTAAATCTTTGTTCTTTTTGGATCCTTGAGAGACGATTCGGTTCATGCTCTATACTACAAATTAGTTTGTGAACCGGTAATTTTTATTATTTGACGGGGTCTCGACAACCTCTTGTCAACATCATCATTCAGTTATATATTGTTAAATTATTAAAAGAATTTAATTATCATAACAACTAACTTAAAAATTTATCACTTTTAATAATGTATTAATACAAAATTAAATGATGGGAGAGATTAACTTACACCAGTGTAAGACTTAATAACTCTTACACCACTCCATAAATTTTTATTGAATAATTTTCTTATAAAATTCACCATTAGATTGAAAGTTTATATTATGTAGATCATGTGTGTCAAAATTTGAAAAACTTGAATATCAATAAAAATATAATCAAATAGTTCATATTTTTATATATTTCAATAATTTATATTACGTTAATTTTGATGAATATTAATGAGTCATAAAACAATATCAGATTAATGTGAATTTTTATAAGTATGATCTATACAATAGAAACTTTCAATCTAACA
Source organism: Styphnolobium japonicum (assembly GCA_023212625.1). Taxonomy (NCBI): domain Eukaryota; kingdom Viridiplantae; phylum Streptophyta; class Magnoliopsida; order Fabales; family Fabaceae; genus Styphnolobium; species Styphnolobium japonicum. The sequence goes on along the minus strand of JALBWW010000002.1, from coordinate 5,444,202 downwards.
GTAGATTTTGTAAAAAAGTTATTGAATGATGTAAGAGTGATTAAGTCTTACACCAGTGTAAGTTGATCCCTCCCCTTAAATGATAATATAAAAAAACTTTAGACTAATATTATATTAAAATTAAATCCTATTCCATATCACCTATCAATTAGTATCTCTAAATTTAGAATTTATTTTTGATTCACTGTTAGTATAAAGTATTTTTACTTTGTCATCCAACTATATATTACTAAATTATTAATAGAGTTTGACTATAACAACAATAATTTAAAAAATATAACTCTTTTAATAATATATCAATACATTATTAAATAATAATATAAATATATTTTACACTAACAAATAACAATAAATTAAATCCTTAAATTTAAGCGTTACTTTGTGACATGGGATTATTTATAAGCTACTCTGAACTTTACGAAGCAAGCAAGGAAAGGGGACACAGCCATCCATCACGGGCCCCACTAGCGTCGTTGCTCTTGTCTGATGCCACCTGGTCTGCATGCAGCTCTCACGACCTCTCCACGTGCTCACGCTCCTTCGATCAGCGCGTCCGATATTTTCTTGACGGAATGGTGCACTTGTGGTGCGCACGTTGTACGTCGGTGTGCCAAACTACAAACCATAAAAAAAAACACGTTGCGTGGTACAATTGTACAATGGTCCTCTTCACACCAATTAAATTTTGGTTTATTTATAAATAATTATCATAAATTATAATTTTTTTTAAATTTAATATATAATCTATATCAATTATTATAATAAGTTCTTTCATTTATTTTTTGTTAAATTGTTTATAAAAAAAATCTAAACTTCTTAAACTTTTTTAATTTGTAACAATCATCATAAATTATAATTTTTTTTAATTTAATCTATAAATTATATCAATTATCATAAATATGTCTTTTTCTCCACCCTCAATTAAGTTATTAAAAAAAAGTGACATAACATGATCTTTATCCTTCATATATCCAAAATCTTAACATTTCATGTTAATTTATTTTTATTATGTTCTTACCTATTTAATAAATTTTTTATAAATTTAAAAGATTAATAATAATGTTATATTTTATAGTAACTATTTACAAATGAGTCTAAATTTGAGAGAGACCTTAATAAAATTTTTCTTTTTATCATGTGATATGTATTTAATGTACATTTTAATTAAGATAACTAATTGAAGTAAATTTTAATTATTAGAATATTAGATTATAAAATTAAAATTAAAATTATAAAAAATAAATTAAATCTATTATAATCTTAACAGTTTATTTTATTTTATAATTTTTCTCTTTATATAGATAAATACCTTTTAGAAATAAGAAATTATAATATTAATAAAAAAAAGAAAAGCCTTATGAGCTTTCTTTTATTTAATTTTTTAAAAATTAATTTTTTTAACTTGCAAAGAATTATTTAATAAGTATAAGGAGATAATTATTAAATTAGAATTATAAATAAAAATAAGCATGAATGATTGATTAGAGACAGAAAAAGGATAAGGATTATGTCGTGTCACTCTTTCATTGGCAACATAACAAATAGTTGATAAAATTATTTATTACGATAATTAATATAATTTATAAATTAATTTTAAAATTTTTATAGTTTATTGTAGTTGATTGCAAATTAACAAAGCTTAAAGAGTCTAGATATATATTTCTGTTAACAACTTAACGAATAGTGGATGGAAGAACTTATTGTTGTTATTTACAAATTGGTCAAAATTTAGGAGTGTAAATGTACTTTTTCCTTTATAAATTATAAGAATGTATTTATAAATTTTTAAAATATAATCACCTAATTAAAAAGAATAACATAATATGAAGACTTATAAATTAATTTAATCATATAATTATTATTATAATTACAAAGTTGACACTACATTTTTAATTTTCTCTATTACTTATGAATTTTTCAAAAATTTTAAAATATGCACCCTAATCATTTTTTTAATAAAAATTTTAAGCATAAATTTATACTAACCATTATTTCATATAATTGAAAGACACGTTCAAATAAAAATACTTATACCTCTTTTATTTATCTATAACTTAACTAAACAAATAAATATATCTTAAAAGTTAATTTATATAGAAATTAAGTTTAAAAATTTATATATAATTTACGAGGATAAAAAGATTGATTGATACTAAACTCATACTCAATCCGCCGACAAAAATAATCAATCAAAACCTACTTGGATTAGAAAAAATAAATAAATCATCCCCGTGAATGCGGAGGAAGGGTTAGGTAACCGAGGAACTTGCATTAATTGCCAAGTTAATGGGTGTTAATTTACTTAGTCAGATTTTTTACTTATATTAATTATGATTTAAATGTAAATTTAAAATATATTTGTAAATAAATAATATATAATTTTATTATAAATTATTAGTTAAGTTGATAATTTAACCCAACCTTAAATTTAATTTTTCTCACTTAAACTTTTATTCATAAAAGAAAAAATTACCAAGCTTATCATAGCACATCTCCAGAAAGTCAGTAACCTAATAGTTTCCCATGTCAAGTCACCTTTCACTCTGACAGGACGGATTAATTTTTGAGATTTGTCCGGTTCCATTCGAAGTTTCATAAATATCCTGCTTTTTTTGTATGTTCATATTTATTTTTTAAAAAAACATTGTTAGTAAGTATCATTATTTTGCGACTATAAAATGATAATTGAAATCGGGTCAAATCATACACCTTTATTTGGATGAAAAGAGAAAAATAATGATAAATATTATTTTCTCTTAAGTTAAAATGTGAGAAAAAAAATTAATTATACAAATGACTTATATGCTTCTATTATAATATAATAGATATAAATATTTTTGGGCAAGTTTTTTATTTCAAAATATCATCTTTATTTTTTCCATTTTCTTCTCACAAAAGAGAGAAAAAAATTCGTAAGTCTCATAGTTAATTTTTTCTTTTTTTTTTCTCATCCAAACAAGAAAAACATCACATCAACTTATTTTTTATTTTCTACTTTTTCATTTTCTCTCCACCTAAACATATAAAGTGAAATCACCAAAAAGTTAGAGTGAAATCATCAAATCACATAAAAGTAAACTATAATTTATCTTATAAAAACAATGCCATTACAAAAAATATTTTTATAGTACTTATTTAATTATTCAAATGGTATTTTTGAAAATAAAATAAAGATAAATATTAAAAATTTAAAAACATCAATCCAATAATTTTTTTTAGTTATTTGAAAAAAATACATATATTTTAATTTTTTAAAAAATTATTAAAACTTATTTTTTAATAGTTTTCTTAAACTAAGTAAAAATTTGTTATATTAATCTTCCAAAAATATTTAACGTTTCTTTAAATAAAAGTGGGATCTTCTATCCCATTTTTAAGGGTTTTTATTACCGCTAACCAAAAAGATAATTTTCCCAATAAAACCATGACGTGTTTCTACTTTATAGAGCACAAGAACGAAAAAATGGCACAATAATAATGGACAGTGAATTCTCCAATTGTATAATTAAAGCTTTCAAAGTTCTGTACAAAAAAAAAGAAAGAAACTTTCAGTAAAAGACGCCCTGTCTAGTTGAGCATTTGAGTAATCATATTAAACCAAATTTATGTCAAATCAAGTATATTTTGGGTTAAGTTGGGCTAGTTTACAGTTATTGTAAGTTAGTAAATAATCAATTTGGTCTAACTCATGTAGGTTGCAGGCTTAGTTAGGCTAATTTATGGGCTTAATTTTTTTTTAAATTTTTTTTATATCTATAAAAATAAGTTATAAATTAATTAAATTTTTACATTAATTAAATTCACAAAAATTATATACATAAATTAGATATAAATATAACATATTATATTGTGTTATTAACATAAACAGTAAATATTTACTATATTGTTTTCGACATAAATAATTTACGATAAATTCATGAAGCACATCTTGAATCATAAATTAATCAATTCAATGAAGTAGCACAAGTTAACATCATGTTTTAAGTGGAGAAAAAAAAGCTTAGATGTACTTAATAAATTTGATTCTTTTTTTAAATCCAAATAAAGTTAGTCAAGTAAAAATATGAATAAAAAATAACAAAATTAAATATATAACAAAAAAATAACATTTTATATAGTTGGGTCAATTTGGCCAAATTAATTAGCCTATTTTTTTTGAGTTGGTAGATCTATAGTTGGTTCGAATTAAGATTTTTTCAGCCCAATTCACGCTTTTTTTTTGGGCTATTTGAGCCCAAGCGTTTGATAAGATGTTGAGGTGGCAAAATAGTTACTTATATAAAGTCGTAAAGACCTCATATGTTGACTTGCTGATCTGAGGCTTTCTTTGGTATTATGAAAGGAAAGGAATAAAAGAAACACAATAGAAAAGAAATAAAAAGAAAGAAAGAAAAAAGTAGAAGAGTTATCACTCATTTTATTTGGTATCATTTAAGGGAAAAGAAAAGACGTTTATCTTCCTTTATTTGGTTTCATTAAAGAAAAGAATAAAAATATATGTAAATAATATTAAATTACTTTATTACTCTTTACCTAATAAAATTAATTTATATGAAAACTTTTTCCTTTGTCATAATTGTTCTTAAAAGGGGCTAACAACTAGCGTGACAATTTTTTTTAAAAATGAGTCACTATTAATTTTATTTAATTAAAAAAATAGGTGTGAGTTGGTTGATTTTAATTTAATAATTTATTTATTTAAAATAAATGGTTATTAGATTTTAAAAAAATAATTGATTTAAATAATTAAAATAATTTGTTAATATTGACACACTATATAATATGAGATAAAAATGATTCACTCACCCTCAAACTACTCCTTAAGCATAATAATCAATTTATACACGAATGAATAACAAAGAAAAAGACAAAAAATGTGGGAAATAATCCCTTTCCGTTACAATCCTTTGATAAATGGAAGGATAAAAAACATGTAGGTCCACAGAAATTTCATCCTTTTAAATTCCTTATTTTCTCCTGTAAACCAAACGTTAGATAAAATCATTCCTTTACCATTTTCCTTTTCCTTTTCACTATAAATTGCATACCACACCAACCGTGAGTGTCCAGAAATGCATGTCCTGTTTTGGTTAATCCAGGATAGAGGCCGGATAAAGGTCCTTGTGATAAACAGTAAAGGCAGGATGACACATCCCTAAACACGTACATTTTCATTAACTTACAAATTTATTTATTTCTTACTCGAATATTTTTAACATTGTCTGTCTTACATAATTTATTAATTTGAAGATGAAATTAAGGGGTTAACAGTTGTTTGTTAGGGTTTTGGAGGAGTTTAATGGATAAATCAGTTCAGGGAGATATTGGCATTTTTAAATTTATTTATTTTCCTCCTTAGGCATATTTATATCTGCTCTGATAGAGATTGTTTACGAATAATTGGAAAATTTGAGTGCTGAACAACAAATTTTACTAACAATCAATAGCTCTTTCCTTTCCTTATTTTATTTACATCAAACTCATAAAATGAGATTTTTACATTTTAAGGTGAGATGTAAATATCAAAGATCAAACCACAATTGATACTCTTAAAATGAGAGCTTTGACATTTTAAATATAAATAAAAAGAATTATTTTGATATTTATCTTTTTTATACTAATATTTAAAATAAATTATTTAATATTTAATATTTAATATTTAATATTTATATTTAATAATTTTTTTAATATTTATTATATAATTAATAATTAATAAATAATTATCAATTTATTATAAATATCAAACTCATCTAGCATAAACTCCCGCAAAAGCAACCTTCCTCAAAGCTAGTTTTGAATCCATTGGAGGTGTTATTACACTCCGTGGTCTATTCGAGGCTGGATTAATTCCAACATTTAATCAAACTCATCAAAATAAGCCACGTCTCCTTAGACACAGATTCTTCTGGGCCAGAGCTCCACAAATAACCAGTAGCAAAACAACATCATTTCTTGTACCGAACAAACGTCAGCCTTTGCCTGTCTGTTTCCCATTCCATCAATCATGCCAAAAATTCGTAATTGCCATTTTGAAAATATCTAGGCAAAGGGGCTAGCAGCTTGGCGCGTGTCAAAAGATTGGGATAGGTCATTTAAGGGATAGAAGTAATATTGGCCCATTTAAAACTTCGATAGAGATTGTGCCTAAAAAATAAAATAAAAACTCCAATAGAGAAAATACTGACTGGGTCAGATTTAGGTGCAACCCTATGTTCAAGATTTGTGGCCGACAATTGCAACTAGGTAAATAAGTTAAGGTTTCTGAGTTAATTTGTTTAATTCGTTTTTTTTAAAAAAATTAATGTTTATTCACTGTTAGTACAAAAAAAGTTTACACTGTCATTTAATCATGTATTGTCAAATCATTAAAATAGTTAGACTTTCTAAGTAGTTGTTGTGATAGTCAACTTTTTTACTGATTTGGCAATACATGATTAAATGACAGTGTAAAATTTTTTTTATACTGACAGTGGATAGAAATTAAACTCTTTTTAAAAAGTTAGAATTAATTTAATACTCAATTCACGATTATCTTGAATTGGTAAGACCTGTCATAGGTTGGCTCATGATTTATTTAATTTTTTTTAACAAAAATACTCTTAATTAATAGTTCAATATAAGTGTTTAACTTATCTAATCTCTATATTTAAGTAAAAACTTCAAAAAATAGTATAAAAAACTCGAGTAATGGTCTCATATTACACTTATGCACACACTTTTTTAATTTAATGAAAAAAAAAAGATTAATGAGGTAACTCGCTAACCCGCAAGCTTTGACGGACTGAGTCTAGGTTAAAAATATCCTAATTTACTATTAAAACGAGTTAATCCGGTCCGACCTGTATAAAAGAAGTCCGCAATAGACTGGCCCTGTTGGCCTGTTACCCAACTCTATCAACAAGCATTTGTGTTTGGGTTTGAGGTCTTTGTGTAGTTTGAGTTAGTGGTAGTTTTTTCTTTGTAGAGGAAGGAATTGATATCATATTTTGATGTGCTTGATATCTATGATGAATTATTTTATTAATTTTATAATAAATATTTAATTTTTTGTTAAATATAAATTATAATTAATAAATGCTTGATAATTTAGTTTGTACACTAATACTCAAAAAAAAAAAATACTAGAATAATTCAGGAGGTCCTATGATAGATCCATGTTAGTGTCACAAAAAAATCTAACCTAAGCATGTTAGGCGTAAATGTTGTGAGATTGATAAATACATGTAGAAAGTTGATATTAAAATAAATATTTAATTTAAATTTATTATTAATATAATTTTTTTACATTGTTATTCAAAGCATAGACTTTCAAAGTAGTTATTGTATAGTTAAACTTTTTTAATGATTTGATAATACATGATTAGATGATAATGTAAAATTTTTTTACACTAACAGAAATTAAACTCTTAATATAATCTATTTACTCCATTTTATAAGACAAAAAACCAAAAAACAAAAACTGAAATTTAATTTGAAAATGAAAGTAAGGCCCAAAATGTTTTTTTCACATGCATAAATTGGACTAATATCATAATTGCCTCGAGTCTTGACTCTAATTCTACCAAAATTTGAGTAGGAGTATTTATTTAATTCGGATGCTTCTATACATAAAAAATAAACTAACAATTCATACAATTTGATTTTGAAATTATTTGTTTTAATATAGTGCTTCCACACCTTTAATTTAAGCAAATGTTCAGGCAAAAAAATAATTCTGGATTTCTCTTTGCGAATGGTTCAATAAATTTTAGATATAGATGTTATCTTTTTTTTTTTTGAAAGAGATATAGATGTTATCTAAGAAGCAATATTTAAGAAACCTCATTCACTTGGCAAGAACTTTTTAAGTGATATGATTCCACATTTATCTGCTTTAAGTTTGCTTGTTCATAATTTGTACCATTTTTGAATCGCCTGAGCTCTTTAAAGAGCTAGTTTACATTGTTGACCGTCATTTTGTTGATTTCAACTTAGGAATTACCAAATTGCTGGAATTGTGTTCCTCTCATAAGGACAAGGAAGCAAGTAGCAACTACCTAAACAGTAAGCGTATTAGGTTATCAAAAAGACGAAACAGAAACATGATATAGACACTTTCTAATCAATCTACCTTAATTGGACCAAGGTTACATCGATCCAACATCAAGTAGCACTTGACTTGCCCATTTTACATGATAATCTATTTTAGGGTGGCAACTTGACTAACTTGCTGAGGTGAAGGGGAAGAGTGAAAGAAGAGACAAATAGCTGAAATGTCATCCATGGCAATGCCCCGTCTCTTGCGTTTCCATGCATGCACTGCACACTCCACTAGACGTTTACCTGACTTTGCTTTGTCTGGTGTTGAAGATACAATATCTACCGCTTCTTGATTGGAGATAACATCCCAAACCTTCAGCACAAGACCAATCACATGTCTTTATTGTACTTGATTTCAGCAATAAAAATTTGTTGATGTTGCTAACTATTTCAATCAGAATATGTATAACAGTTTCAAGGACAAAGACTCCATACCCCATCAGTGGCTAGCACAACAAACTGGTCTCTGCTGGTTATATTCCTCTGTGTTACCTCAGGCACGGAAATAAGACCGTATTCTTTGATGCAGTAATCCCCAAAAGCCCTAGACATGGCCAGTCCCGGAGATTCTTCATCCGGCAACCACACCCTGTGCACCCCAGGCTCATCGTGTAAGCAGAACACTCGCCCCTGGCACTGAATTATTCGCTCTGCTTCCTCTGCAACGTTATCAGCACAGTGAGAATCTAAGATATTATTAGAGATGGACATAATGACTGAAAAACACTGAGCCAGACTAACGGGGTAAGTTGGGCTTGAAATCAACTGTCAGCTGAACTGGTACTAAACTTCCATCATCTGATTTTGTAGCTAATACAGCACGAGAGTCACCAACATTTGCTATGACAATGAGTTCACCCTGGCCATTACAGAATTCGGATAAGTTTTCAAAACAATTCCTCTAATATTGGTTGATCTATTATGAACTAGTTACCAAGTAAAATTGCAGATATGTGATCAATGAGAATACTACTATGAAACCACCATAATATTTGCACATTGGGTTGCTGTGATATTATAAGAATTGGATTCTCTTTTTTTTTCTTTTCACCTGTCTAACAATTGACAGGGCAGTTGTTCCGCTGTAAAATGAATCTATCTTGCGATACTGTTCTAGTTCTTGATCAATGGCAGCACAAGTCTTCAAGTAAGAATGCTTCCATATATTAAATCGGTGTTGCTTTTTCTCTGCCTCTATATCAATATCTGGATCAAGTGAAGTTTGGGAAAGTGTCTCCTGCCAGTTGCATAGCAAAGATGGTGGCATTGACTCTCTTACTCTTTTGGCCACAAAGTGACCCCACGGCCCATGCCCATCAAAAATCCCACAGAAGATCATGTCCTCTTGGCATCCGAATTCCTATAACCAACATGAACAAATCCACTCTCATAAACACACGGATCACAAACATGTATGTGGTTAACCACTCATGAATCTGTGAGCTTGAATTTCATGGAAGATAAATGGTTATTACAGCAATTGAAAAAGAAAAAACTTTTCTAGTAATTGTCCCCATCAAAGTGCCTGCATCTGCAATAATATGGAAAGAAAATTTTCAATATTTTTGCATACCTCCCACGCTATGCAGCAATCCTGGTTCACTCCTTTCTTGCCTCTTTTGGAGAAAATTGAGGCAAAGTTGTTTGAACCATCGACATTAACAGTGCCCGAGCTACATAGTAGTAAGTCATTTTTCTTGGCTTCCTTTGCCATTGCTTCAGCAGCTTCTCTCCCGCCACATCTCCCAGAACTTCTTCCCTTCTTTATTGAAAACGACCTTGCCAACCCATTGAACATGGAGGAGAAATGCCCCATCAACTCTGCAATATGAATATGATTCCCACCACCTGACGCTGTTCTTGGTTCTCCCGCTTATGTATATATAGTTTAGAATCTGAGCATTAAAAATTTATAACGGTTACATACATACAGGCACTAAAGAATGAGTAGCAGGTAAGAAATTCTTCAACAGCCCATAGGAAGGAACCGTCTTATTTTTTTATTTGTATCTTGCCCTTTCTTACATACTTTCTTCTGAAATAAAAATGAAGGGTGAAACAAGTTGGGGGGATGCCGTGACTGAACAAAAAGACAATTTCTGACTCAGAAAGCTCAGAATCTAGGGATTTAATATTTATGAGAAAAAGCTAAATCCTGAAACAGTTTATTGAGTGAGAATATTCATTCTTATGCTGAATTCCAGCATTGCATATGGAATTCTCTATGGAGAGGAATGAAAATTGAAAAAATATATATACATCAAAGTATATGTATGAATAAGGAAAGGGTAATAAAAACAGAAGCCCAGCGCGGCCATATATTCCTGAACTACTATTATGCAAGGTCCTGTTTGACTCAAACCTAGAGAAAAAAATAATGTAAACCTTCTTAATATATAGGTCCCATTCTTTTCATCCATTGGCTAAAAATCAGAAGGGTGGCCCATAGTTTCGTGTTTTTCTTTGGTGTAATTTGATGACATAGAAAAGCTTGGATCAAAGGATTCGACCGTTCAAACTCAATTGTTTATTGGTAACTGAATTGGGACATAAAAATAAAAGTTGATTTCTTTCTGCCTTGCTTTCTCTTGGATTGGATGTCATGTAAAAGAATCAAACTGCCCTGTTTATGGGACCTGAGGAAAACAAAATTTCCAGGACTAATATCTCACAAGTCACAACGCATATACCGGCACATGTTCAAATACCATTTTTCCTACCTTTTTAAAAAGGTAGCAGAATCGAATTAAATTCTACAGAAATATGATGAAAGAAGAGAAAACATGTTGAGGACTTCGTTCCCCAACCCCCTCCCCCTTCCACCCAAATTCTTCAAAGCCAGAACAAAACCAGAACAGAAACATATAAAGAAAAAGAAAACAGTTTTTTAAGCTACTAATCCAATTTTGAAACTCCCATTTGCTTTTCTTTGTTTTCAAATGGACCCATAAGAACGGAGTCTTTGAATCAGAATTGAAACAAACCAAAATAAATGGAAGCAAGACCAAGGACTTGTTGTTGGGGAACAAGGAACTAGGGAGCCTGAATCTGAGGCAGTAACCGGAGAAAAAGTTGCACTGACCGGAACAGGACGCAATTCCTACAAGGCGAGCTGAGAGTTCGAGAAAGCAAAGTTGTAGACGGATTGCAATCCATCATGGGTTTCGTTTGGTTCTAGTCTATTCTTCACTCCCCGTTTTATATAGGGAGGCGAAAACAAAGACAGTTTTTTTTTTTTCTGTGCATACAATTACAAGCAAACAATACCCGCTCACTGCATGTAAATCAGCCTTTGTGACTAAAACAATCTTAAACTATAACGATCTCTCTCCACTCTCAGCTAATCACGGTCAAGTTTCTTAGCTCAAAGGGTTATGTGGCCTCTTTTTCTTTTTACCAAAAATGGAACTCCTTTTTTTTTTTTTTTACAACTAAAAATGGAACTCTATTAAATAATGTTCCACGTGACAGTTATATAGGGTGAAAGTAAAATGTTACCAATTTTAATTTTTTCCATAAACATACATATGACGAATTCAATTGTTATTGATGGTGATAAGTTTATTGTGTTAATTTTGTTTTAATCAACCACTCTAATTAGTCTTTTGGATTGAGTCGGAGTAGCACCCTGCGGTATTTCAAAGGGTTAGACCCTTTATGTCTCTATAAGATTAATTTATGGTTGATAATTTAAAAAATAAGAATTTTTACTATTTTCTAATCAAAAAAACTCTCACTAAAATTTAAACTTGCGTCTTATTTTATAAGAAAAAGTCCACTTACTAACTCGACCAACTCTCGATTAATTATTGTGTTAATTAATTTTAGCTTCATATGTTCCACCAGCAGCTACTTCATAGTAGTAATTGCTTTATACAGGAATGTGCAAAAAGAAGCTATAATGTTAAACAAAAAAAGTCCTCGTGCACATTATTGAGTTGGCATGTGTTTTTTACTTTTTTTTCCCCACATATAGGAAGATGGATATTTTGTTTTTTTTTTTTAATTTCAATTGTGACATTTTCGAATTTAATTATGGTCCATACGGACATCCAAACAGTGGGAATCTTTCTGATTATTGAGTACAAACTTGACCATTTTTATAACGTTTATATTATTGATCTCTGCTTATCCCATTCTGCAGATTCGGGCATTATTGTGTCTAATGAATTAAAATCTTAAGAGAAGATTTAGAGGGAAACGTAGGTCGTTTCCTCGCAATTCTTGAGTTAATTGCAACTAATTAAATAAATAGTAGCTCGCAAACATTTTGTTTTATTTTATTTTTTCTGTGGTAGACATCTCGCAACCATTTTATATTTAATAACAGCAAATGACTTTTGATTAAAAAATGTTAATTTGTCTTGGTTGGTAATACAAAAACAACTATACACAGAACACCCACAGCTTGCAGTGTTATTAAAAATTGTATTTATAAATAAACAGAAGCATTTACAAGTATAACAAGAGCATGTCAGCGATAGCTTAATGTTCGGAAAAAATTTCCAATATGCACACGTCTCATTATCGTTGAATGGCTCCTTTTATGGACCAATACCGCCCAAAATCTTAATTTACCATTATCATCTGATTAATTTACATAAATTCAACATATAAAATATACAAAAGTAGTTGGTAATCGGAATGAAATAAAAATTAATTGGTCTCCATGACTACTAGGAAATCCAATCATAAGAAACCAACTCATCAGCAGAAAATGGAATAAATCATTTCAAATTACTTCTAAAAAAATCATTTTATTGAGTTTGCGCCATATGATAATTGCAAAGGCAATAGAACAATCTTCTGCAAATTTTTTTGTAGGCTATATACCTAAATTTTGGTCAAAAAAGAAAGGGAGGAAGAGTGATAGAGAGTTTTGGACCTTATGATGTGTAATCCACATCTATAGCTCGTTCCAATCCAATTTCATTTTCCTCGAAGTTAAACTTAAACCTTGTTTATAGATTTTCAGGTTGCCAACAACAGGGTTATTCATTTGAAAATGAATTAAAATCACCAAAAATTTTTTTCTATTTCTAAATTCTCATGTCCTGTAATACATAAATAGAGAAAGTATATATGTTGCATTTTTCTAAAATTTCATCTATTTTATATGAGAAATTGTATTTCACGCAACGTGATTAAGAAATCTAGTGTGATAATTACTAGACATTAGAAAATCCAACCCTTGAAGTAATGTTTTCCTAATTGTAAATATCATTTCAACTGTCTTAACAATTGGTACCATCCTGTCTGGATAATCCATGCAATCACCTCATGCACGTATTAATTATTCGCACTAAATTGGTAGAGAATTTAATGAGAATTTTTTAAAAAAGTTAATTTTGCTTGAAGCCTTTTTTTTTTTTTTTTCCTGTCTGTGGGTCGAAGTTTTAGGCATAAACAAAATAATAGAAGCATTCTATAAGTAGTAAGGCAATTAACTATAAATATCCGCCCACGGATTAGCCACTGTACTGAACAATGAACAAACTTGCCTTGAGCTTTACAGAAGACAGAGTAAGACACGAAAAGTTAGCATCCTTTCCTTAAATATATTAAAAGCTACCCTTTTGTGTCAATCTCAAATCCAATTCCAACCTCCTTTGGTCTTTCCTGAAAAAATAATCAGGCAGGAACTCTGTATCCACACGTCTACAGTCCACACTCAAAAATGTATTTGATTCCCAATCCCAGTAAGTTCCACTCACTTTCTCTCCCCGTATCTTGAATTCACTTTTTCTTTTTGGCTGGACAGCACAGAGCAGCACCTTTTTATTTTTCTTAACCTAGTTACTAGACATGGTTACTGTGATTCCTCGTGCAGTACCAATGCCGAGGTTCCTTGTGGTTCACCTTCCATTAGGGGTTGTTTTAGGTAAGAAAAAAACAAACCAGAAGTTCCACACAGAAACTGATTAAATTAAAATAACAACAATAATGGATATGGGCACAGCAGGGCAGCTCTGAGTCTTTGAAGCCTACGCAAGTAAGCATTCATTTGGCATATATGTAAGAATTTTCCAGCAGAGTTTGCAATTTGCAGTTAAAAATCAAAATGACCCCACTTAATAAATAAACCCCATAAATAAAATTAAGCCGTATATGCAATGCCAGTTACGTAGTTGTTTTTGATATTACCCCTCCATGAGGGTAATGGGACCCCCTGCAAATGTGGAAGGCTGGAAGCACAGTAAATGGTCAAGATCTCCAGGTCCCTCTCTCACCTACATAGCAATAACCATTGTCCATTGACATGTGCTGAACGTAGTGAACTCCATACTTCTTAGAAAGGTGATGGTAGTAAAAATAATAAAATGTTATATATATAATTATTTTTAATTTATATATTTTATTTTCGTATAAATTTATATATAACGTAACAAATTATATTGATTATTTCTTGTTTTATCTATTATAATTATGCATATAATTTTTGTTGAAGGCAGTGAACATATGTGTCAGTATTATCCACACATCAGGATTCAGGAGAGATATGGTGGACCCAAGTCCCTGCGATAAGGTCATATGGGTCAAGGCCTCCCTGTCGGTAGCATTTTATATTAGAGTTTTTTTAAACTCACATGTCCTTTCTTATAATACTTTAACTTTCTATTCATTTAATAATATATTAATATATTATTAAAAGAATTAAATGTTTTATATAATTATTTTGATAATAAAATTTATTAAATAATTTATTAACAGATAACTAAATAATAGTATAACTTTTTTATAATTACAATAAATCAAAATTAAATTCTACTTATTATTACTTATAATTTCATTTACATAACTAAATTTATCAGTTATCACATATCATTTAATAGTTCTAACTTCTGAATGTTACATTTATATTCATCTCGTTTGGCAGTTGAGGTGGGTATATGGGTCTTTTGGGGCAGGCTCATTGCAAGCTTTTCTTATACGGGTCATCGGGTTGGCATAACCTTTTTATTTTTATTTTTAATAATTTAAATAAAAAGAGTTTATATATAAGTATAATATGAAACTATTGATTGAATTTTCTAAATTATTTTTTAAAATTTTTTAAAGCTTTTAATTTAACATAAAAATTAAATAAGTTAAACACTTATGTTAAATTATTAATTAACATATTTAACCCAAAAATTAAATAGACTAGACTTACTGTCTGAATGTTCACGGTTTAAATATTTAAATGGTCTTAACTCTTTAAATTAATAAATTAAATAGAATGAACTTTCCATTCACGTGTCATTTTTTCCTATAAAGATTCATATTTTATTTTTACATCAACTAAATTTAGCGCATATTATTTAATAGTTCTACCATATATAACATCAATTTTGTAGTAGGAGGGTCATGGCGATGGGTGATGGGTCATAATATGATGTGATGAGCTATCCAATTCCAATCACACTTCGATTACAGTGTGAGCGTTCCGCACAGAAGGTTTGTTCTCGTTCTACGCATGTGATTCGCGTACGTAGAAAAGGAGCATGGGAAACCATTGCATGGGGCCGCAAGCATCAATGGGGGGAAGGGGGGTCCGTTAACGGCTTCATAGAGATCTGCCACGTGGGAACCAGCAATCACGTGTGGGGCGGCGAACCCGATAACGACTCGCAGATCGGAGGTTCTAGTTCAATGGAAATGTATGCAGATACAGTGCCTCTTTTTATCAATGGGTAGGTGTGGACTTAATGGTGGCCACACATTTATTTTACCTGTATATTGCAACTATGTTAATGTCCAAGACGAATCCAACGTTAATATTTTGCTTTGTTGGCTGCTTTCCATAAAAAACAATATCCAATTTGTCATCATTTATTTGGCTCTCAGGATGCCATAGCCCCCACCATGTCCAATACCAAAGCTAGAATTCCTCCCTTGCTCATATCTTCCCATGCATTAAACCCAATAAGAAAAGCATACAAATCATTGTTGGACTATTAATTAACATCAACTTGTGGATAGGCAGGCTCCACATAGTTTGATAAAGAAATTGACGTGAATTTTACGTTTACAAGTGCGAGTATTTAGGTAACAGATAGATACGCTCTATTAGCACTTTGATCATTACAAATTGTCTAAGGACGTGCTTAATAGAGATCAAAATGAAATGAGTATGGAGAGTGATATGTGGGACCTGAAAACTAACAAACATTCCATGATTGCAAGATAGGTATACATCTTCAACTGTAATTCATTATTGCATGTCTAAAGAAATTTGCAAAGCTAACCCCCCGATTTCTGAATGAGTAATGAATAATAATTTGTGAGAAACTTAGTTTGTTGAGTTGTGCCTTTCCATCACAATGTAGCACATGGAATATCCCTCCTTCCAAGCTCTACTGCTACCCACATAATTTTACATGAGGGGACCTACCAAGTGGATGATTGGCACTGTATTTCTCTCACACAAATGGATTAATAATATGTATGCCATCTTTCAAAATATCCCCCCTCCCGTCCCCCTTTTATTGGTTGCTGATATCATGCTCAATTGTCTCAGATTGCAAAATCAGTGTGGCCTTCAGTTTGTCGCATAGCTTCACATGAACCGTGAAGCATGCACAGCGAAACCCAACTCGTTATCTAACAGCCATACCCTTGGATGTTGTCAAGTACTATTGGGCAACCAAAAGAAAGAGAAAACAAAATAAAATAAAATAAAATGTGACAATGAACCTTGTAAAGATTCTCTTTACACGACGAACACTACAGAGTGCAGAACATCACGTCCTTATCTGAAAAGTACATAAAATGCTTACGCATTCCGTAGCTCTAAGTGACAACATACCACTATAAGAATAGTTTAGGCAGCAAGCCAGCAACCTTCCATCTTTTTGACATTCTGAGAAAATGTATATTTAAATTATTACGACGACTTATGTGTGAAAAATAATCATGCAAAGTTAAGTTGCCAGATTATTTAAGTGATCGGCTTGAAACTGTCTCAAAAGCAGCAAGGACTGATGATAAAGATTGAGATCAATCCCGTCAACATTTCTACCAACACGTGCCTGCAAAACTCCCTAACAAGGAACAAAGAACACTGTGCTCAATCATCTTCTCATTCGCACCTCTGTGCATGCACATGTTGTGGGTGAATGTGTGTTTATAAAGCAGAGCATGTGTTCAAGTGTGCTTGTAAGAGAAAGCGGGATGGGGGAATGCTTTAACCAGATCTTGACAAGCACATACCTCATTCTCGGGTTGGATAAGGAGTTCACCAATGAATTGGTAGACAGAGCCAACTTGAAAGGTAATGTCCCTCAGATGCTCAGTATTAACTTTTAGAATGGCATTACCATCAACAATTGTTGCTAGGGCTGTCTCTAAAGAGTAACCATGTAACCTGTGGGAGGCGAGACATAAATTATTGAATGATACTTCACTTAGTTCACTATCATCATCAGCAGCAGCAACATCAAAAGATATAATATAGCCATAACGTCTGTCAGATGGTTATACAGCAGCTTGTACCAATAGAATTGATATAGATAATTAGATAAGGCATTACAATATCACTACAATCTGCATGGACTGTTTCGATTATTAGTAAATGTTTTATAGGCTTAATTACTGTCAGTCCCCTTAGTTTTACCAAATTCAGTTTTGGTCCCCCTAGTTTCCGTTCTAAATAGTTCTCAACTTGATACAACTCCCTTGCCAGTCTGATATTGACATGCATGACACTGACACATCAGCAAAGTGAGCAAAATATAGTGTCACGTGACTCACATTTGCTGCTACATCAGCAAGAAAGGCATTGCCGCATCAGTAAAGACTGGGCCACGTCAACAGAAAACTAACAAGGGAACTTAATTGTATCCATTTGAAAACTATGGGGGCAACATTGTTGTAATCGGAACTAGGGGGACCAAAATCGAACCTTGGTGAAACTAGAAAGACCAGAAATGTAATTAATGACCAAATAATAGTAATGAAGTTTATTGTGGATGTGTTATTTTATATTGCTGGAAATGAATACAAACGAAACAAAATTCCAGAAGAACTACATTCATGAACTTGCAGGGAAATTTTGTTATCTTCTGGTAATGAACATATGTTTCTTACATAATAGAAACTTCCCTCCAATTCATGTTTACATGCCATGCTTTTGGGGAATGTGTCAATATCTTCATCTTCTTAGTAACTTTGTAATTGTTAACATTCAGGAATGTCTAGATCTGAGACATTAAAAGCATGCCAACTATCTCCCAGCTGGTGATTACTAACAAAATCTACAGGCAGTTTAGCATTGTCATATGATGTTAGCCCTCATACGATTACTACCTTGAGGATAATAGGAGTAAGGGGCAGAAGAGGGATTTTGGGTTTTTTGGTTGTTAACAACCTTGCCTACGTGGCAAGGAGTGTGGGAAGCAGGGATAAAATGGTGGGAAGGATTTGGGAGGAGGCATCGAGTGATTGAGAAAGGATTTGGCGCCTTTGGGAAGGGAGGAAGCAGACCCTTTGAAGAGTCTGCAACCATTTCTGTTTCTGGTTCTCTCTTTTTTATCCTTCTGTTTGAGTGAGAGTGCTGTAAATCCACTTCTCTGCTACTGATATCTATTTCAGATCAGTACAGAGAGTGAATTCTGTGAGTTAATTCAATAAAATTCAGTTCTGAATTGAAGGTTCCTATCAATTGGTATCAGAGCATGATCTTCCAACCACGTGGATGTCGCCTACGTGGCAGGATGACCAGCGGTCGCTAGGATAAAGAGGCCGACATGGACGTCAACTGCAAAAATGTGGTGGAATGTTAGGATCCAATTGCAAGGTATGGGACTTCAGTCCCATATCGGAATTATGAGATTCAGATGTGGGGTTTATATGGCCTTGGACTCTCCCACCTTAATAGCTAGCTTTTAGGATGTGATTCTCCCAATGTTCGTATCAATTGGTATCAGAACTCCCGATCTTGGGAGTTGTGGTGCGTACTGAAAATGGATTAGATGGAGATTCCTTGCTTCACCGAAGAGTATCTGTATGGCTAGATTTACAAGGTTGAGAGATACTGTCTCATCAACCAAATTCCAGACTCAAAGAAGTTGTCTGTAGCAGCCTTAAACTTGGAAGGAAAGGGCCCTTGACTGGCTCTATGAGTGGGGATCTAGAACCATGTAGATCTTGTGGGACACTTTTCGGGAGGCGTTTCTGTAGCAATTCCAGCTGAGGAAAGAGCCAGAGAAGGAAGAAAGGAAAACAGAGGAGGTTGCCAGAAACTATCCAAAATCAGGGGAGATCACAGTGGACGCAACCCTTCAAAAAAACCAGCATCTCCCCAAGTTGTCGCACAACCTGTGGAACTGCGAGAGTGCAGAAGGAATTTCTTGGCCATTGTATGAGCATGACCAAGTAGGTGAACCATTCTCAAAGTTGGCCCTATTCGGAGGCATGCAACTTGATGTTTCGACAACAATGGAGATCGAGAGGAGGGAGAAAAGTCAGTCCCAAGGTCTCTTGATGATGATACTGAGGAAGGAGCAATGTGCGGAGGCCACAGAACCTTGGGTCTCACATGAACCAGTAGATCACCCTCCGCCTGACCACCCAATTCACACCATGGTGCTGTTGAAGGTCGGGTTGGATAGAAACAAGGGGAAGAAGATAATCTGTTGGGCATTGATGGCTGCAAGGCCGGTGATCATGGCAGTGGAAGAGAGGATGGCATCGACAGTCATAGTAGCTATGGCTTCCATGGGGGATTGAAGGAGGAGGAGGATGGTAGGGGGCTCAATCAGGGTGTGGAGCTAAACTCACCCACTGCGTTAGAGGGCCAAACCAGTGGGCCTGATATAGAAATGATTGGGCTCAATGTTAGGTCAGTAGACCAAGCCCAAATTAGTGAGGAGAAGAAGTGGGATTCTGAAAAAAAAAGAATTACCTTTTGGACTTAATGGGCCAAGCCCAACTCAATGAGAAAAACAAAAGACTCTTACATGGCGTTTGGTACACGGATTATTTTTTCATTTTTGGGAATCTTTACATGGGAATGTAACATTCCTATGTTTGGTACAAGTTTTGAAAAAACATTCCCACCCAAGAATGATTCCCGAGAATGATTTTTGCTCAATATTCCCACACTTTCATTCCCATGGAAGGATGTGGGTTTGCAACATTCTCATGGCATGAGAATATTTTTGTCATGTGAAATGTGTAAAATACCTACCCTTCTATCATTATGTCATCAACCAACCATCTCCACGTCATTATTGGTGACCGCCATCCACCACCACCGACCATTGTTTGTGGTGGCCAGTTACCAGAATCCGGCCACCCTCGTCGCCGCCGGCAATTGATAGTGCCGGCAACTTCAACCATCGTGCTGGTCACTGAAATTCGGCCACCCTCATCGCCGCTAGCGATTGACGATGACCTCGACCATCGCGTCAGTCATTGGAATCCGACCACCTATGCCACCGCCTGCAATTGATGACTAGTCACTGGAATCTGGCTACCCTTGTCAGACGATGGCCGACAACTTTGGCCTGTCTCCAGCCACCGAAATCCGGTCACCTGCGGTTATCGGTAATTGATAGTCATTGACTTAGACCACCACTAGCCCACTAGCAGTTGGAGTCATTCCCAGGAATGTTTTTGGTTAACCAAATATAGTAATAATCATTCTTGGGAATACTATTCCTGGGAATATCATTCCTGTGAATGTTTTTTCAAAACTTGAATCAAACGCCCCATTAGAGAAAGAAAGCAGGAAGGCCTTACTTGAAAGTGAAATAGAGGAATGCAAATGGAAGGAGGTAGAAGCTTCCTCGCTCTCCTCCATTCCTAATGCTGACAGCAGGGAGGCTGCAGCCATGGCAGCTGCAGTGCATACAATAGGAGGAGTGACGAGTGCCATATGTGTTCTCGATGATGAACCAACATGTGACAGACATTATGGGCCAATTGATTCCTATTTATGTCAAATTCAAAAGGTTAGTTTCTCTATTGCATTGATACTTCAACCTGAATCTGGTCCTGTTTGTCTAGTGGGCACCGATTTTTAGAATAAGGTTTATTGGGAAATTCCCGTTGCTGGTTCTGAACAATGTATTGAGGTTGGACAAGTTGGGCTTAAATTGGTTACCACATGTGATGGACAAGCAACGGCTGCAAAGGAATGGAGTATTAGTGCAACAAGAACTATAAAGGGAAGGTGGCATATCGTAACAATGACAGTTGATGCAGATTTAGGTGATTGGTGGTTTATGAGCGTTGTTGTTGTTCTGATAGAGACAAGTGTATACCATGACCTGGTAAAATACCCTCTCCTAGTTAAGTAGAAGACCGAAGCATCCAAGATGGATAGTGAGCTCATTTACGCATATGCAAAGTTTGATAGGCCTAGAGAAATTGAAGAGCTTATACTGATGCCAAATGTTGCGAATTTACCAAATGTTGGAATCCACTTGTACAATGAGACTGATTGAGGCGGAAAAATTCATATTTGCTTTTATTTTTGACTGGGTTAGGTTAGTAGTCACGTTGGTGAGACTTAAACATTTCCAAGGTGCCGCAGATGCTGATAGGAAAACAAATAGTTCAAAAATCAGGAAGCAAGTTTGTTTGACCTATGCTGATGATTTGGAATTTCGATCAGCTCAGATTTGTGGTCTCAATGTCATCATTCAGGATGTTCACCTTTCTTATTTGACCTGGGTGGGGTAGAGGTTGGATTGGGGTCAAACTGGTCAGAAGAGCTTGGGGAAATCAGAGCTAACTTCAAGGAGCCGATCTTTAAGTTGGAAGTAGCCGGGACTTCTTTCGCACCACAAAGGTCAGCTATTTCTGCAGCATTTTTTATTAGGGACCCTACCATGACAGCATTTCAAGTTCAGTTTGAGTCTCTAATGCAGTAGTGCTTGCTTACATAAGAGACTGTGAGTTACGGGAGAGAGGAGGGGTTGGTTTCCAAACCATTGCTGAAGTTCTTGGTCTGGTTGCTGTTAAGACAGCAGTTGCCATCACCGTCATAATTGCAAGGATTGGTCTTCTTCTTGATTATGGGGGAGAATTTGCATTGGTGGATTTTGGTGAGGTGGTTCATCAGGGCATAGTGTCTTCCCAGTTATCTTCTTTGTTGTTTCTAGTTGTGGAAATTGGAGAAGGTCATTGGTATCCTGGTGGCAATTCTTATGCTTCAAGCATAACTCGGTCATTATGCTTCAAGCAATGGAACCCAGGTGGAAGTTTCCTTCAGTTGTTCCAGGACCCTAACCCAAACCTTCACCTTGAGGACAAGGTGAAGCTTTTGGGGGGAGTATTGTTAGGCCTCATATGATTAATACCTTGAGGATAATAGGAGTAAGGGGCAGAAGAGGGTTTTGGGGTTGTTAACAACCTTGCCTACGTGGCAAGGAGTGTGGGAAGCAAGGATAAAATGGTGGGACGGAAGTGGGAGGAGGCATCGAGTGATTGAGGAAGGATTTGAGGCCTTTGGGCAGGGAGGAAGCAGACCCCTCAAAGAGTCTGCAACCATTTCTGTTTCTGTTTCTCTCTTTTTTATCCTTCTGTTTGAGTGAGAGTGCTGTAAATACACTTCTCTGCTACTGATATCTGTTTCAGATCAGCACAGAGAGTGAATTCTGTGAGTTAATTCAATAAAACTCAGTTCTGAATTGAAGGTTCCTATCATTTGAGTCCTATCTACATGACCAACACTAACTTTTCAAACTTCCACCATGCCAGAAATGTCAATGTTTCTGTTCCCACTATACATCCATGGCAAAGCCATGACCCAATTGCTGCCATGCTCACCCTGATAGCATGCCATTGAAAAGTCTTCCAAGCACAATATAACTACTATTGATATCCTCATGACCTTCACTACTAGAAGTCCTATAAATGCATAATATGGATGGGGTACTGACATAATGTTAGCCAAATCCCTCAAGTGTTTAAACTCACAAATTCATTGACCATGATTAGCAACAAAACCCAAACAAGACACACACACATTATTGTATTCAACCACTGTACTAAACAAAGACGGGGAATTTTAACAGGATCTAATATCTTCTGTTGTCACTATAAAGGTGAAACTTCAAACTAGAAGAAAAGTCATGAATGCATTAGAATTAGAATGGCAGCACTCACTTTCCAATTATTCTGAGCGAAGCTCCTTGCTTGAAAAATGGAGATGATGGGCGTAGGTCTTGTAAAGAAACCAATGCCCCAGATTTTATTGCAAATAATGCCATCAGGCTACACCCGTTACCGAAGAAAGCTTCCAGTTCTGCCTGCAATTTGAAAAAACAATATATATGCAATCACAAGGCATGAATCCATGTTAATTTCACAAAATTTCTCGTCAATTAATTATTCTCCATGGTTGTCTATCCAAGTTTGGATTTTAATATTACAGTTTTTGACAATCAATTTCTGAATGAGCAATGGCCAGAAACCATTGATTTTTTAAAACTTCTGATTTGGTGTTATTTTCTTCGTATCAAAACCAAATAAGAATATATATATGATTCCTTTCCATATTATTCTATATTTCATATTTATGAAATAATTTTAAGTTTTTAATTAACCGATAAGTATGGGTTAACATTCATTGACACCAGTGTAAATCAAAATCATTCTTACAGCAATGAATAACTTCTTACAGGATGAGTATTTTACAAAAACTACCATCGAATAGAAAGTATACTCACTAACATCACTCAAAAAAATTCACATGAATCCAAGATTGTTTTCCACTCCATCAACTTTATTATCTACACATATACATACAAAAATTTCAAATATATCACGCTCTCTCCCTCTCTTCCCGTTCAAAATCTTCTCCTTCTTGTTATTTTCCCCACCTTTGGGTGCTCTACCCATTTTGATTTCCCTACTCCCGTCCCTTTCTGCCCCTACTTTCCTCCCCTTGTCCACATTACAAATTGACAATTCATACTGTGAAAGAATCAACAACTCCAATGTCGTCCCCCTCACTATTCGTTGCCTCTTTAAAACCCGATTCTTTCAATTATTATTTTTACCACAAATAAAAAATTACCTACAAGACTATGTTAATCAAATATATATTTAGCCAAAAAACAATAATCAAAGTGAAAAAGAAAATAGGAATTTCAACAAAGTAGATTTATAGAGGAAGCATATTATATTAGAATAATGTCAGGAGAAAGAGCGGGGAAGAAAACCTGAAGAAGGTAGGGAGCTCTAGGATGAACGCATGCTACCTTCGAGGTTCATGGTCGGTCGGCAAGAGAAACGCCCGAGAATTGAAATGCCCTCGTGATTTGTGAAGTAGTAGTCGCCGACGACAACCGTTTTGAGCGAATCACTGGGAATGGGGATGGAGCTGTGTAGAGATTGTGGCTTATTAGTGATGTTTAATTACATTTTATAAAAAAAATGTTTAATTATTTATATTTGTAAGTTAAATTAAAATAATTTATTCTTATACAAATAATTACAATTTTTATCACCGAATATATATAATTTTGAAATAAAATAAGAGTTTAATTTTGATTCACTGTCAGTGTAAAGTTTATTTACACTATCATCCAATCATATATTGTCAACACATTAAAAGTATTTGACTATTATAACAACTACCTCAAAAGTCTAACACTTTTAATGATGTGTCAGTACATAATTAGATGAAAGTGTAAAAAAACTTTACACTGACAGTGGATTAAAATTAAATCTATAAAATAATCACAAATTAGTATAATATATTTTTGGCTAAAATGTAATTAACCCCTTCAATTATAAGTTAAGTTTAAAAAACTCTTATATGCTTTTAAACTTATTAACTCGACTCTTTAAATTAATAAAATAGTATATAATAACTTTTTTTGTTAACTTTTCATTTAAATAATTAATGAAAAAGTAATCATGTGTTGTTTTTTTCACTAATCTCACCTTAAATTATTAATATTTATCATTCAAATCATTTCTAAATCTCTTTCAATTAAATTATGTTTTTCTTGAATTTAAGCATGAATGCATTGATGCATGGTTGAAATTAAACAAGCCTGGTGTGTGTTTGAACTTTAGATTAGATTTTGTGACAAAATATCACTTCTGTAATTGAGGTGTCGATGTCAAACATGTTGGCCCAATATTCAAAACATATTTAGGGAGGCAAATGTGATTTTGATATCTCCCATGGTCAAATTAAACACAAAACTAAATGACAAATAACCTTGACTTACTAAATGACTTAATAAACCGAGCTAGCTTGTGAATCAAATGATACCATAACTAAATTATATATAACGAGCTTTAGTAGCGATTGATAAGCTGGAACTAAACATTGACTGCACTACAATCATGTTCAGAAGGTATAAATTAAAAGAAACAAAAAGGCCACCTTACATGAAGAAGGGGGAGGGGGTTTAGTTGCATAGAATGGAGATACCTGACTTGTAGCAATAGTACCTTCTGCATAGAGTCTACAATGAGATGGTCGACCATAGAATGATAGGAAGAAATACAATCATGTGTCTTAGGACCAAGTACAAGCTTCAAGATTGTGTAATGTCGAGTGTTTTTCTTTAAAAAAATATCTATGCTGCCAATGTGTTATGTTTCTCACAGTTGCAACACCACCATCATCCAACCTACCCTCATAATTATCATTCATACAACAGAAAGATTTAAAGCCTACAGAAAAGGAGATTGATATTATTATAAAAAGACGATGAGTGACATTTACCTATAAGCCAGGCAAGAGGGGCATCACAATTATAGCTCTAAAAGCATTTTGTTCTTTGTGGGCTGGCAAAATACGCCAGTATAGCGCTTCCGATATACGGTTCTGTGATAGACCTGCTATGAAAAATTGGTTCACACAGAAGGGGAGGGGGGGCGGGGTGAAAAAGGCATATAGAGAAGAAGGGAAAAAAGAGGAAAGAGAGATTATTAGTCAAAGTATGAAACTCACCAATATTCTACCACTATGCTTTGTATATATGTGTAACTATTAATGCACTCACTTAAGGATTTGTTTAAATAAGCTTCTTAAAAAAAAGACTTTTTTTATACATTTTTTTAGTAATTTTTTTTTAAAAAAGTTATTTTGTATTTAAATGTAATGTTTGTGAAATACTTTTAAGTTATAAAAGAACTTATAAATTTATTTGGATAAGAAAGAACAAAAGAACATTTTTATAACAAAATTACTAAAAATGTAAAGTATCCAAAATAATAAAGATAGGGTTTACAAGAAAAAAAATAAAGAACAAGAAATGTAATTTTTAATAAAAGAAAATGATATTTTTGTCAAAAAATTATATTAAAAATCATTTCTCCTTATATTTTTTTCATAAGCTAGTGATTATTAATTTCTAAAAAAAATAATAATTGAACTTTTTTTTTAACTTTTATTTTTTTTTTTAAGTTTCATCCAAACATACATATAAATTTATAAAAATATTTTATTTTAAAAAAAATATTTTACTTAAAAAAAATTATATCCAAACGCACTCTAAAGCTAAATTCAATACTCATCATACAACTTTTATGCTAATAACATATACGTATCTTTTGTATTAACATCTTCTTGAACCTTTAGGTGTCACATGTGCGTGGTATTTAAGTTACAAAATTTTTACGTCTTCCTTTCATATTTGCAAAGTGTCTTTTTTTTTCTTCGTATATTCTTATTTTCTCTCCAAACCATTATTAAATAAATAAAATCCCTCCAAATGCAAACTTGTTAATATGGGTTCGAGATGATGATTTTGCATCATGACTTTAGATCTTCATCTTGTCTGTCAACCAACCCAATATAGAGATGGGGAAATTTATACCTAACTGACTTTCATTAACAAGTTTAAATAATATAGCTCAATTATTTTCAAAAATATATAATTATTTTTAAAAACATATATTTATTTTTAATTTTACATAATATTTTATTATTTTTAAGAGAAAAATGCACACACTCCCAAACTTTATCTTATTTTAAAATAGTTATCATGGACTTTAAAATTTAGACAAGACACTTTTAAACTTTCTAAAACTTATAAATAAACCTTTTTATATATATGTTAAACAAAAATTATTCATCAGGCAATTTGTAAATGTTTATTAACACACATGATAATTTTTAATTTATATATATAATTTATTAAATTTTAAAATATTTTTCTCAATTTAATTAAATTTCTTTTAAATTTATTTATTTTTAAGCAAAAATTAAATTAAATTTAAAAAATTTAATTTTTTAAAAAAATATTTAAAAGTAAATATTTTTATGTGTATTAATTAATACATATAAGTCACGTGATGAATTGTTTTAAGTTATTAGTGAGCGAAATGATCTACTGTAGAATTCAAAAAAATGAAAGACCTCTCACTCAAATTTAAAAATTCAAAGTGACAACTTTAAGATATGGTAAAATTTATGAGATGTTTATACATTTTTTCCTAATTTGAATTTTAAAAAATTTCTACTACTGTAGCATCAGTTATTGAAATTGTTAATATTATTCTAAAAACAAAATATGCATTTGAAAAATAATCGTGTTTTTTTTATATGATTAAGTATGCTGAGTAGACTGTTATCTTCCATTTTGTATAATTTCTTTTGGATTTAAAAATAAATCTAAATCATCAATGTTAGAGTAGTTATCATATTTTTAAAAATATTTATGATTAAGAAAATATATTCTTTCAAACTAAATAATATTAGACATTGAGTCCGTTTGGATGATAGAATTAGAATTGTAGTTTATAAATATAATTTCAATTTCATTTCTGTTAGAATTATAATTGATAAGAATCTTAATTTTTATGTTTGCAGCAATTAAAGAATTAAAACTTTAGAATTATAATTCTGAATTGAAATGAAATTTTATTATTTGAATAATTTATAAAGATATAATAAAGAAATTTAAATTAATAAATAATAATTTAAAATTATATATAAAAAATCAATAAAGTTTGTATTGTTAGATTATAGCAGTCGTAATTGATGTTAAACTAAAAAACCACATTAACGATGGCGAAGATGATTGAAAGACGACAACCCTAATGATCGAGGGAAGTGCGATTATTTGGCCATTGCACTCGCGACAACGATAATGATTGAAAGCCATTAAGGGCTACCACGTCAGAGGCAAGATGGACAACGTAGCCGGAGTACGTCATTAGCGACATTGCTTGAGCATGTCAGTGTTGCGAGTAGCAATGATTGTTTGATAGTTTTTAACTTTTACCTTTTAATATTCAAAAAATAAAAAATCTTGGTGCTTGGAATTAGAATTTTTAATGTTTAAGTTAAGAATTGAGAGTAGTATAAATTAGTTATTTTTCAATTCCGTGAGATTTGATTCAGAATTAAAATTCTAATTATAATATACACATCAAACAAGATAATAAAAATTATAAAGTCTAATTCCAATTCTAAAGCTCAATTTCATTTGTCAAATGGGGCATTAGTGGAATTAGATGATATCTGACCATTTCATAACTATCTTGATTTTTACATTTTATATTTAAATAGTTGAAAATTATTAAAGATGTGAGAGTGAGAGGAAATAAAAATCTACTAATTACTTAATTAGAAAATATATAAATATTTTATTAATTATCTTATCTTTTAAATATTTTAATATAAATTAATTAATATACTATTATAAATTATAAAGAGTGGGGATCTACTTACACTAGTGTAAGTCTTGATACACTTATACCACTCAATAATTTTTTGTTGAATGTGAATTTAATTAATCCGACCGTTGAATCATATACTATTATCTTAATAATCATGCATACCAAGTTTTAAATAAATCAGACATACATAGTTATCTAATCTAATTGTAGACAATTTACTTATATTTTAAAACTATATTATACGTTAAAATAAAGTAATATGATGAAGTATTAAATAATTTTTTAATTGTAATAAATTTTATAGAGTTGATTTATCTTATGAGAACTTTCAATTCAATAATTGGATTTGTTAAATTTATATTCTACAAAAAATTATTAAGTGGTGTAAGTATATCAAGACTTACACTTGGTGTAAGTGAATCCCCACCCAATTATAAAACCTATAAAATAATAAAAGCGTAAAGCTAAGTATTTTTGTAGCCTTAACCTCTTAAGAGCATGTTTTGTAAAAAATTATTTCTTTTTTAAAATAGTTTTTTTTAATGAAAAGTCATTTTATCTAAAATTTATCTTATTTATTTATAGTATGTAAAATTAATTATAAATTAAAATTATTTTTCTATAACTAAAAATATTTTTTTAAAAAAACTTGTATTTGGAGCATTTAATTATGTGATTATAGATTATTTCAAATGTTTTGATAGATAAATACTCATTTTCCTTCAATTAAATAAAATTTTCAATCATTTCATATTTATTTTAATAATTTAATACATAAAAGTAATTCTTTTTATATAATCCAAGGAAAAAAATTTATTTTAAAATCAATTATGAACTAACACATCTAAATATAAATTAATTTTTTCATAATTAATTTTTTTTTAAAATCTCTTATATATAAAATCAATTTATAATATAATTTTTTTACAACTAATTTAAATACACACTAAATCTTATTGCCTCCCTTGGTTTTTCACTTTCCATTTAAAAAGAGGATAGCGGGTTGTGGGTGAAGGGTACGGTTCAGGATCCTATTCTTTAAGCGACCAAATCCTTCTTTTTTTGTTTTATTGGTAAAAAAAAACGGCACCGAAAGGTTGCCTGACGTCATAAGGACGTTGAATCTTGCAACCTTCGGCCCTTTGGGCTGTCCTACTTCGGCTGGGTCTGGGCCATTTCACATTACTAAGGTCTCAAGTCCAACTGGTCAAAGCGTGGAGCTTAGTTTGCGTTTTATTATATATTAATAAAATTATGATTAAATTAATTTAATGGTCATTATATTTTTCGAAAAAATTTAATTTTAAATTTTATAAATAAATTCATATAATTTCAAAATATTTTTAATAGAATATTAGATTCAGTTTATCATTTTTAATACAAAATTTTGTCATTATTTAATTTTTTTCTTGTAGTGATTATGGATTATGCTATTTACACACTATTAAATATTTACATATTTTTAAAAAATATTAATTGTTTTAGTAAAAATTTATTTTAATTTTTTAAAGATACAAGTGTAAATAATTTATAATAACTTTTTACATCAAATTGATCTTTTTGAAAAACCAATTCTATGTAAAAAAATAATAATAAAAGACTAATTTAATGTCAAAAAATAATATTAGATAATTAATTTAATGTAAAAAATTAGCATTGAAAGATTATTTTAATGTATTTAAAATTTAACTGATATCACTTGTATTTTTTGAGGATCAAAATGGATATTTACTTTAATTTTTTTAAAATTAGACACAATTAAACTTAAATTGAACTGATTTTTTAGTTGTTTTAGTTTTTGGATATAATTTAAATTTACATTCACCGCAACTTGTATCTAAAACAAACATATATATAATAATAATATATAAATAATATTTACATGTCAAAATAAAAGTTATAATTATTTTAAATTAATTTATATAAATTTTGTAAAATATCATTAAATTTTGTTCAGTTATGAGGTGACAGTTAACGGGTTGTCAGATTGAAGGTTGGTTGAAAGTCGAATAGTCAACTATTGAGTTAAAATGGCATGAGCCACAAGATCCAAACTCCACAGAAAGTAGTCCAAGGGCCTGAGAGATTGAGCTATAGTGAGGGATCTGACCTCAGTCCATTTTGACGCTCAAGTAAGTAAAAATCCTTATGGAAAAATATATTAGAGAGAAAGTTAGATTAGAGAATTGAAATTATTTATCTAAAGGTGGAATCTCATATTTATAAGAGTACGAGAGTTATGGACTATGGCCGGTCGTGATAACTAGCTATAGCAAGTTGGTTGGTTGTTCATATGTGGGCTGCGTTGAAGGAGACCTGAAAATGAGTTTATGGCTGAGCTTATTGTTACATGCATTACAAAATGTAAACATCGTCATTACTCTTTGAGATGTCGTAGCACTAAAGAATACAATAATAATTTCAAGAAAAAAGTAAAGTTAAACCGAGAAATTATATATAATATGTTATACAATTAATTTATCGTCATGTACACGTTAGGTCGTTAGCAGACGCAGCGGGAGGAGATGCCCATTCTTCAGTGCTCCGCTTTTCTCGTAATGCAGCCAAGGGTTGGAATTTAAACGGGAAAATGATTCAGAAAGTTAGTTTGGTAAAAAAGTATTTTTATTTAATTTTTTAAAAAAATTTAATTATGTATTTAACTAATTTAATTAAAATTTTATATATAATTAATTAATAATTTATTTTTATTTTAATACTTAAACGTGATTAATTTTATATAAATTATTGGTTAAAATAATTTAATATTTAATTATTTTTTTCACGAACCAACTGAGAATACTTTTGTTTAAGCTAATTATGAGTATTTTTTCAATTTAAACGCATACACACATATAGTGATGTAGATTTAATTAATATTAAAACATTAATTTTATTTTAATTTGGGTTGGCATATTAATTAATTGTAATTAGTTTATTAAATTACAAGTAATGGACAGGGTCAATGTCACATGATGCACACCACATACAAAGGTATTAAAATGGGCCGAGTCCAAATAACTCGACAAAAAATGTGAATTAAGTTAAGAAAATCTCAGCTCGAACTAATTATGGACCGACCCAATTCATCTTAAAAATAAGCTCGCTTGATGAGAGTTGGGCCACTAGCTCGATTATGTGAAATTTCTTTTTTGTGTTATATATTTAATTTTGTTATTATTTATTCATATCTTTACTTGATTATCTTTATTTATTTAAAAAAATGAATCAAATTTAGTGAGTATATCTAAGCCTTTCTTTTTTTCCACTTGAAATATGATATTAACTTATTATAGTTTATTGAATTGATTAATTTATGATTCAAGAGATGCTTCATGGATATATCCTAAACCGTTTATGTCAAAAATAATATAGTAAATTTTTACTATCTATGTTGATGACACTTAATATAATCTGTTATACTTGTAAATAATTTGCGTATATGATTTTTGTAGGCTTAGATTGATGTAGAAGTTTAATTTATCAATAACTTATTATTTATATATACAAAAAAAGTGAAGGAAAAAATAAAATAAAAAATTATAGCTCATGGGCTAGCCCAACTCAACCCTCATGAGTCGCATATGCTAGTTATTTATTAGTCTGCACATATTATGAGCCAACCTAATCCTACTAGAATAAGCTTGGCCCGACGTGGACCGGGTCGGACCGATTAGAATAGACACCTCTAACCACACGTCATGTGTTATTGACGTGTATATTACATGTATTGTTGCTATTAAGGATGTTCATAATCAAACTAAATCAATCTAAACTAAGAAAATCGAATTGAAAAATCAAAAATCAAATAAAATTGATTATTTTTAATTTTCTTTTTTATGAAAACTGACGAGTTTAGTTTAGCTAACGAACTCATAATTTTATTATAAATTGTTTTAGATGAATTTGTTGTTTATAACTATTAATGATATTTTTATTATAATTTTTATGTCAATTTATTTTTAAATTGGGTCATAAAAAGAAAATAAAGTTGTGTATGATTTTTTATATAAAAAAATGTTTAGTAAAAAATCAACTGAATTAAACCAAACCAAATTAATTGGACCAAACTAAACTAAACTATTTCGATTCTATTAAAAAAAATAATTATTTATCAATATAAAAAAATCGATTAATTTAATTTAAATAACTTTTTTTCTCAAAATCAAACTAATAATACTCATAGTTGCTACTGTTAACAAAAACACCATGTCACAACACTTATTATTGAATGAACGTGACGATGATATCTCCCTGACCCTGTATATCATAGTAATACCCTGAATATGTACTAACCGATTAGTTATTGATAGCTTAATTATGCATAGAGTTTTTGGATGCGTTTGATTAATCAGCCACAAGGACAAAGTATTGGCATGCAGTATAAAATATAAAAGAAAAATCTAATTGTGTTAGTACCCACAGGTTTGCTTATCGTAGTGAGCTTCTAGCAGCCAGCATTGTGTTCAAGATAAGATTCTTAAAATAGTATCATTTAGGCTGGATCGGTTTTGGTTGGATTCAAACTTGAAATCTTAAACCCATAATTCACCTAGAAATTATGTTTCGGGTTGAGTCCACGTAATAAACATTCCTATTTAAATACATTCGCTGACTCTATAAAGGGATGCGCAACAAATATATGCTGACTTTGTTAGGCCATTAGAACCTTTCTACAAATTTTCCTTTTTGAAGATTACGAGTCATTTTTATAATTAGTGAGACTAATTTTTGTTCCAACGTAAATTTGGCTTTGATTATAAGATAATTTTAGTGTGTTTAGAATAAATTTTACAAACCTGATTTTAGTCATAAGTGAGTTTAAGTGAAGTGATTTATATTTGAAAATCTTTATTTGAAAAACAATTTTGTTAAAATGAATGTTGTTTAGATAATTTTGATAAAAATTATTTTTAGATGTGTAATTATTAAAAAGGATATGAGTTATTTTGAATTAGATTGTTAATAAATTAATGTTACAAAATTAATTATAAATAAATTGATGAAATTTTTTAATATTTTTTAAAGTTTATTTGAGGTATTATAAAATAAAATTACTTTGAGTATAACAATAATAATATTTTTAAAAATATATTAGATTATATTTATTTAAATATTATTAAAATAGTAATGTAATATCAAATTATAAGAGTATTTTTATCAATACACATAAATATATTTTCTTCCACCACAAAAGCAGCAAAATGTTGCTTTTACGTTTAGAGTATTAGAATCACTTTTGCACTCAAACGTAATTCTTATTTAGAAGTTGTCAAACATGTTAGCACGACATTTGAAACAAAATTTTCCTCCAAACATAATTATGGGGTGGCACGTATGTTTATATTAGATTTTGCAAACTTAATTTTGGATTAAGTTTATTTTAGTCAGAAGTGAGTTTGAGTGAAGTAATTATATTTAGAAACCTTTATATGAAAATTGATTTTGTTAAAATGAATGTTGTTTGAATAATATTGATAAAAATCACTTACGGATGTGTAATTACTAAAAAGAATATGAGTTATTTTGAGTTAGATTGTTAATAAATTGATGTTAAAAAATTTGATTATAAAAAAAATTAATGGAAAAGAATTCTTTTAAAAGTTAGGTTTGGTTGCGGTATTGTAAAATAAAATAACTTTGATGATAACTATAATAATATTTTTAAAAACTATTATGTTATATTTATTTAAATATTATTAAAATAATGATATAATATCAAATTATAAGAGTATTTTTATCAACACACACATAAATAAGTTTTCTTTCACCACAAAAATAACAAAATGTTGCTTTCATATTTAGAGTATTAGAATCACATTTTTTTAAAGTTGTCAAACGTGTTGGCACAATATTCGAAATAAATTTTGCCTCTAAATATGATTTTGGGATAACGTTTACACACCCTTAATGAATTCTAAATTCCTATACTACAAATAAAGTCAACTCTCATA
Source organism: Styphnolobium japonicum (assembly GCA_023212625.1). NCBI lineage: Eukaryota > Viridiplantae > Streptophyta > Magnoliopsida > Fabales > Fabaceae > Styphnolobium > Styphnolobium japonicum. The sequence continues at coordinate 5,409,589 of JALBWW010000002.1, read as the reverse complement.
AGAAAAAAAACATTTACTGATGAGTGCTCTGAGAGTACTTGTTAATGAACTAAAATAAAAAGTATTAAAGTTGTATTTGGAATCAATTAAAAATTAAATTAAATTGATTTAATTTGATTTTAAAATTAATTATTTTTGAAATTCATTATAAAAAATAATTTTGAATTGATTTAAAAATTAAATATCGTATTTGAAACTCATTAAAAGAAAAATTGATTTTATTTTTTTATTTTTGTATTATTATAAAATTAAAAGTTAGTAAAAATAAAATTGTTAATCTAGATAATTAAATTTAAAATCAAATTAAATCATAATAAATTTGATATAATTTATAAATCTAAATAAATAAAATCTATAAATTTTTAAAATTAAGTCATTTCTTATCTTTTAACATTCTAAACATAAGATTTGATTAACAAATCAAACTAAATCTCATTTTTTTTAGATTTCAAATACACTCTAAATGTAAAAGTAAAATATTTAATATGTTAAAAACTAAAAAATTCTTCATTATATAATCAAGTAATTTTAGTATAAAAAAAATATAAAATAATTCTTAAATAATACTTCTAAAAAAATGGTTAGGAAGAACCTAAAGAAAAACTCAAATTGTTGAGTGAGTCGTACCTAATCATTGTAACGTTTACACAAATGGTATCATATCTATGTGCTTCTTGATTTATAGCGTGGGGGTGTTGCTCGTCTCTAGTGTGTAACGGGGCAGCAAATACACTATTAGCACACGACAAAATATTGTTGTCTTTTAAAAAAGAAAAAAAAATTATAAAGTATTCTTCTTTTCTTGAGTCTATCTTTAACTTGAAACTGCGTATTTAATGAAGCCAAATTTTAGATATTAAAAAAAAAAAACCAATTAGAAGCACCACAGCCACAAGATTACATAAACCCGAATTGCCATAAAACCTGCCGATGAAAGGGGCTGCTGCCTGCTTCGTTAGAACATGAAAGTGAACCACAGCTGCTAGAAGAGAAATATTCCAATATTCAATTGAAATACACGATGCACATGTAATATTTACACTATATTACATTATATTTGAAGCATTGCGCTACTGACAGCTGACTGCAGATACACTATGTTACAACACTCCAAAGATTTGGAATATAGTATGATTAATATGCAGCCAGACAAAGCATTAACCTTGTATGAAGTAATAAAATTCTTATTGGTGATTATATATATTGTATTTGAGGAAGTGAAAATGTTGACCTAAAGTCGATCGGTAAATAAAAAAAATAAAAACAGACCCCATCTCATCACATATTTGACTACATAACCTTTATTTTATTTTATCATGTATAGTAAGCAACTTTTGCAAGCTGTGTGCGCAAGCGCAAGGGAGTCCGTCCGCACCTTTATTTTATTTTATCGTGTATAGTAAGCAACTTCTGCAAGCTATGTGCGCAAGCGCAAGGGAGTCCGTCCGCACGAATTGACCATGGCCAATTGATTATTATATTTTTAGACCCTTCCGCATTCCTATCCAGTTATCCTATAATCGATTGACTTGTTGCTTTACTGCTTGTTTGATTAGGAAAGAGGGAAATGACGTAGAAAAAAATAAATTAGAAAGTAAATAAATTTTTAAGTTATTTGAATTGAGATTAAATTTTATTATAAATATATATTTATTTTTATTTATTTATTAAAAAAAATGATATAATAAGAAGTATAAAAGTAAAAAATATTTTTTGTTATTTTCTTCTGACTTCAAAAAAAAATTATGAAACTGATTAATTTTTTTTCTTTTTTAATTAAACAAAAAAAATATATCATTTTTTTCTTTTTTTCTTTCTTCTCAAACTCTCTCCGATCTATTTCCCTTCAAACGCAAATTGCCTTGCCTATATAAGGAAAATGAAAGCCCCACACGATCTTCAAACCGTTCTCAAACCCGCTGGCAATGAAACATCTCTTGCTAGTTTTTCTTCCATCCATGTATTGTAATAAATTACCAAACTCTTAGTCTTAGGTGGAATATATATTCCTTTTTATTATATTTATCCCCATTAGACGGAGACAGCATCAATTAGATTTTTATGAATCCCATGGCAACTTGCTCCAACATGGAAACGTTGCCGGAAGATTGTGTTTCTGCAATTTTGTCGTATACATCTCCACCAGAGGCATGCAGATTTTCACTGGTCTCCTCCACCCTTCGCTCTGCCGCTGACTCTGACATGGTTTGGAGGAGCTTCTTGCCCTCTGATTACGAGGACATTGTCTCAAGGGCCGTGAATCCCCTCACCCATAAATTCTCTTCATACAAGCACCTCTTCTATGCTCTTTGCCGTCCCCTTCTCTTAGACGGGGGCAACAAGGTACGCTAGCTTCTACCTTCTTTCAACTCATTCCATTCTCTGTTTCCAACGAATCTTAGTTTCTGATTTTACTCTGTTCTATTCCGTGATGCAATATAGAGCTTCAAATTGGACAAGTCCTCTGGCAAAAAATCTTATATCCTATCTGCAAGGGAGCTGTCAGTAACATGGAGCAGCGACCCAATGTTCTGGAACTGGAGACCAATCCCTGAATCAAGGTAATTAACTTCCAAGTTTCAACTTTCAACTCAAGTTTACCTTGCAATTGAAAGATGATAATATATAAATATGGTAAGATAGTCCAACCAAAATAGTAAAAATGAAATTGAATAATTTTGCAGATTCCCAATGGTGGCTGAGCTCAGAACAGTGAGCTGGTTAGAAATTCAAGGCAAAATCAGAACCCGGATTCTAACACCGAACACGTCATATGCGGCTTATCTCATCATGAAGGTCTCCCATCGAGCGTATGGGCTTGACTCTGCACCCTCCAAGGTATCAGTTGTAGTGGGAAACAAAGTGCAGAGTGGGAGGGCATACCTGTGCCATAAAGATGAGAGCAAGCGTAAGATGGAGACCCTGTTTTATGCGAACCGAAGAGAGATGTTGAGAAACACAGTGATCCAAGAACAAGAAGATCAAGAGATTCCACCTCCATCCAAAAGAGAGGATGGGTGGATGGAGATTGAGCTCGGGGAGTTCTTCAGTGGTGAAGGGGATGAGGAGGTCAAGATGAGTCTCATGGAGGTGGGTTATCAATTGAAGGGAGGCCTTATCCTTGAAGGCATTGAAGTGAGGCCTAAACAAGATTGACAAAGAAAGTTGAGGCCTAAGTTAACTAATTTCCAGGAGCTGGGCATTTTCTGGGAGTCATTTGCGCGCTCTTCTTTGAAAAGGAAGACAGAAAAAATGGGATTCCACGTGGGAAAAAGTTGAACGGTTCACTGTTTGCATTTTGCAAGATAACCTTTATGTATAGTTTTGACTCTTCCATTCTTTTCCCTTTTTTTTTTCTTTCCTTACGTAGGATTAAGATATTTTTCGCCATGATGTGGTAGTGGACTAGTAGTGGTACTGAGATTGAGAATAGGATTATTTACTTTTTTAAATTTGCTTTTCTAATACAAGAGATGCGTGTAATTGTGTCCAATGTTTTCTTTGTACTAACGAATTATTTTGGAAAATGCTGTATCAAATCCATACCATTTGTGAGACTCACATTCACTTCAAAAATAGGAATGGTTCTCTGTTTTCTTGGATGTGCTCATGTCCTGGATCCATGTTGACATATTATTCAGACTCAAAAAGAATGTCGTCATACTAGCGATATTGGACCGTGTACCAGAGACTATTATATAAAGAAGTAGAACTTGCCCTTTATGGATGCAACACTACCCTTGAAAATTTCGATTGGTCTGTCGACTCAGTCCCCATATACTTTTCAAAATAATTACATAAGCAGTGTGGTGAGGGGGGGAAAATAGTATGGAACTTTTGCCCGAGGATTGTTGTGCACATATTTTATCATTTACATCCCCTCAGGACGTGTGTAGGTCCTCTCTAATCTCCTCGAGTGTGCAGTCAGTGGCAGATTCAGATACCGTCTGGGAGAAATTTTTGCCGCTTAATTATCAAGGAATTGTTTCCAGGTTGGTGGGCCCCTCATTGCCGTGTTCGTCAAAGAAAGAGTTGTTTGTCAGGTTATGTAAACCACAACTAATTGACGATGGTAACAAGGTAATTTCAGATAACGTCTTTTATTATTAATATTTGCTGTTTACAAAAGGACTAGGATTCAACATGATGTACCTGCTCAACAATTAGAAATTCCAATAATGGCGTTTGCAAAAATAGGTACGAGTCTGTTGTCCCATTTGTTTTGACAGCATGATTGCAAATTCTGAAGGCTCATAGCACAGTCACAAATTGGTCGACTATAAATTCTTTATTGGAGAGTTTATAAAATCTACCAACAGCTTGTGCACTTGTCATCAGCCTTCAAATATCGCAAACATGCAAGACGTTATTAGTAAATAGTAAGTTTACGAGTGCACAGAAGAGAAGACAGAACACAACAACCATACCTTTAATCATAGAGGTCTTGAGCACAAGCAAGCATTTCATCCAATTTAAGTTAACTGTTAACCCGAGGGGTCGGTCTATACTCAATAATCAATGGGATTTGCAATAATTTCTATAATAATGTAATATTTATTGTATTGATATTATCAATGTGGTACTGACATTTGTATGATAAACAGGAGCGCAAAGAATGCGTTATGGTGCAGAAATTGCAACATAATGCAGTTATTATTACGTCAAGGTTGATTGTGCATGCTCAGGCGGTGGAGCAAATATGAATTCTTCATTTAAAGAATTCATATTTGCTCCACTCCCTGTGGTTGCTCGAATCGCCTTCTAAAGTTTTTAGTATACATTTCTAAGGTTTTATTAGAAAATAAGCTGAAATTGTTAAAAGATAAATGAAAAAAAAAATTACTTTTTTGAAAAATTTATCCGGACACCCTCCTAAGGTTTTATTAGAAAATAAGCTGAAATTATTAAAAGATAAATCGAAAAAATATTACTTTTTTGAAAAAATTTATCCGGACACCCTTCTAAGGTTTTATTAGAAAATAAGCTAAAATTGTTAAAAGATAAATGAAAAAAATATATTACTTTTTTGAAAAATTTATCCGGACATGGAAGGAATAACTATTTAGAAAAAATCAACCTTTAGATGCACAAAATAAACTTTTTGGTTTAGGAACAAACAAAACAACTTCAATCAAAAGAAAGTTAAACCATAAGTATTTCATAGTTATAATTTACATAACAATAACAATTTTTATATAAAAAATATAATCTCAATGAAAGCGGACTCTTTCTGATGGAAGGATACAATACCAAGAACATTTGATTTTGCTGCAACCCTGCACGTGCAACATTTATGATGGTACTACTGTTACCTTGTTATTGAAACAGATGTTCTCGATTGAGAAAACAACAGGTAAAATATGCTACCTGTTGAGTGCAAGGGAGCTTTCCATTGCATGGGGAAGCAGCCCTCTTTATTGGTCCTGGAAACCAGTTCAAGGCTCAAGGTTTGTTGCATCATCCTCGTTCTCAAAGAAGTGTTTTTTTATTTTGGGTTTGGGACAATAGTTGAAACTCAATAAAACCAAATTTCTTCTAGTATATATGTCATCTTAGAATATCTTATTTGCTCAAAATTAAAAAATGCGGGTACTTTAATGCAGGATTATGAATATAAATGAACAAATTATTACAAATTCACCCACTTTTGGGATTTGTATGTAGATTTGCAGAAGCTGCTGAACTCAGAACCATTTGCTGGCTAGAAATCAATGGCAGCATAAACACTGGAATGCTATCTCCTGAAACAATATATGGAGCATATCTGAAACTGAAAATCGCGGATCGTGCTTACGGGTTAGACTCGTTACCATCGGAGGTGTCAGTGGAGGTTGGTAATCACAAATCAAAAGGAAGTGTTTATATACGTTCACATTTGAAAAGGAAGGAGAAGGACCCAACACATGATTTGAGGTGGAGGGTGTCCAAAGGAAATGGGAAATCCCCTTGTCACGGTGAGACTAATGATGAATGGTTGGAGATTGAGTTGGGTAGTTTCTACGCCGAATCAGATGAAGAGGTGAGAATGTGCCTCAAGGAGGTCAAAGGCGTGCATTTGAAAGGTGGGCTAATTGTTGACGGAATTGAAATTAGGCCCAAACGGCTTTGAATAAGCATACACCTATGGGCCAAAAGATCCATACATTCTTGCATTTGTTTAGTTTTGTTTGTAGGGCAAAAGCGGAAACGGGCTCCCTCATTATTTTCCGTAAGTTGTAACCCTAGCTAGCTAGCTAGCTGTAGCGGCTCTCTTTAAAAACCTCACTTTGCCATTCCTCTCTCCCAGAAAGAAAACACAGTGATACTGTGATAGTACTTTCATTGCATCCCCTGTCCCTCCCCGTTATGTTTTTGTCCCTTGTTCTCGATCTTCTTTACCATTGATCAATGTTGCTATTTGGTTTGTTATATAATGTCTCTTCTGCAACGGCAAGCAATTTGTTCAAATGTCTGTTGTCCACTGTGACTGTCGATGATGATAAATGTGAATCCCAGCTCATTATGAGGCCTTTCTCAAGGTCCGGGATTGGAAATTACCCACATCTATCTGAGCTCCTTTCTACACTCATTAAGTTTTAGCCTTAACAACGCTTTAGGGGGTTTGCTCAATTTGTTTATTCTGAAAAAAATTTCTTCTGGATTTTTTTCTTAAAGCTGCTTCCTATATTTGTTAAAAGAAGTTGATAAAGAGTGATTGCTCTCTAGAATTTAGAAATATATCATGCGATTTGAATTTTTTTTAGTTTGTATTGCTTCCCCTTTTGAACTTCCAATAATCCAATCTGTCAGCTTGAGGGGAAAAAAAACAAAGATTTAGTCTTTAGACGTATATCATATATTATTTACACAATCTCTTCGCACAGTTGTTTTACCGATAACTGCTTTTCATTTGAATTGGTTTTATTTTTATATCAATTTTTCTAATCAAAACTCGATGTAGTTATACTAATAATACAGAATTTATGATAATAAATCATTATGTAATATTACTCAATAGTTGATAATTTTGTGTTAAATAATTTGAATTATTCACTTGATAAAATTGTGTTAATTTATGTTTGTTGGCACCCGTATATAATTACTATAAAAAAATTGTGCAAATAAGATTGAATAATATAATGTTAAATAATTTGACATTTGAATGGCTTAAAAACCACATATTATAGTTGACGTGCATTATCAAAATTCAGAGTTTTCAATTAATTTAATGACATTTTGGGCTTAGGCCTTGCAAGTAAGGGTAGAAATAGGTCTGTCTAATAGGGTCTACGCATAGCTTACTTCAGTTTAGTCTATTTATCAAATAAACTAAATTTAGGTTTTTTTTAAAAGCTTATTTAACTAAATAGGCCTAGGCCTATGCCTAGGTATTAAAAAAAAGCTTATTAGACCTAACTGAGTGACCTATTTATTTATTATAATAACATATAATTAAAATTTTATAATACTTATATAATTTAATAGTTACATATTAATATAGTTTATTTATTTTATACACAATACAATAATTTTATTAAGGGTTAGACATATTTAAAACTTATAAAATTTAAGCTTATTGATTTATTTAAAAGCCTTTATATGCAATATAAGCTTTTAAATAAGCTTTCAGGTCAGACCAAACTTTTAAGTTCTAGTAAAAGGTCAGATCAGACTAAAAAAAAAGTATATCATAAGTAACAGGATAAGTTAAAGCTAATATTTTTTAAAATAGATTAGACCTATTTAAAGTAAAGTCTAACCTAATTTATTTTCACCCCTACTTACAAGATTTGGCATTCCGCCATTCCCCACAGCCGCTGATTCTATGAAAGTTACCTTCCATACGAGTTAGCTTTTCTTTTATCCTTTCAATTGTACCAATTGTATCACAAAATTTAATGATATTTTTAATGAATTTAAATTTAATTTATTATTAGTATAATTTTTTTTTAATACTGTCATAAATTTATATTGACACATTGTTATATTTAAACTCATCTAATGACTTGTTAAAAATTGATTTCATAATAGTATAATAATAGATTAAAATTAAATTCTATTACTATATTATATATTTTTTATTGTGAGAGTGAAGATTGGATAAGAGAATGATAAATGCAAGCTATATTATTATTATGTGAGTAATGAAAAATTATATAGTTATTATTTAATTTCAAATTAGTTATAAATTTTAATATAAACTAATTATAATCAGTAATCAGTAATGTCATGGAATGGTTCAAGCTTTTCAAATCTTTTAGCTTTCCCAGTCTGGTAGTCTCATCTGACGGCTGGGGTGTTGTTGAGTGTTGACAACGTGCATGCAGGGCGATGATATCTGATGTAATTATGTGGATGCATGCATAGTTATCGTCCACCAGAAGGCCCATGATTTTCTCGCACGGTCACTGATCGTGCTAGGGAGTGACTGTTTTGCAATTAGAACTAGTGATTAAACCCGTGTAATAAATGAATTTTTTATTTAAAAAAATTGAAATTATAACTAAAATTATACAAACTTGAGGAAGGACCCGGATTTCCTGCAAAAGAGCATGCGAATTTTACAATTTCAAAAATTATGGGATCCACTTTTTATGTTTAGTCTTTGTCTAACTGCACGGATCCAAATCCCTACCTTAGTATTAAGAAATAGTTGGTAAAGTCAATACCGTGATATACTATGAAGAGATTTGACCCAAACATGCTATATATATATATATATATATATAACATTGTATTATGCAAGTTAAAATTTCTAATGGTGGGTAATTTGATAAAATTAATGTTGAATTATTTAATTTTTGTATGGACTAATATAATTACTTATTTATTAAAATTCAAATTAACTGAATGTCAAATATTGTAGAACATATTTTAGTTTAATTTATTTGTAATCATTTTTGTTATTAGACATTTAAAAATGTTTAAACCTATCATGAGTTGTGGCAATATGTAAACTTGTGTATAAATTTTTTATAATGGTTATGTTAACCCTTACTATTTTCTTATACCTATTATGGTTCTCACACTAATACCTTAAGCATGAATGCATATAAAAAATGAGAGTAGATTTTCTCCAATACCCTAAAGAATTCCTATCATCTTCTTTCGAAGATATGAACTCATCTTAATTATAACAGTAATTCTACTACTTAAATTTTTTAAATTTACTTATTTATATACATGCAATAGATTAGGCCATTAGGACTAAAGGCCTAATCTACAAATTTTATTCCAACAATTAAAACTTATGATACATTGCAATTTTAAATGTCATTGGCCACTTCTGTTATTAACAAAAGTTCATTTTTACTAAGAATTATTTTTTTCAACAATTAAACACTTTGTATTTAAAAAAAATATTACAATTAAAAAAATTATTCATTTATTTTAAAAATATATAAAATTAAATTGATCATACCTTAAAAATTAAAATTTCTATTTATTACTAAAAATATTTTTCACTCTTTTGAAAAATAAAATAATTTTTTTATTACAACTAAAATTTGAAATTAAAATTGTCAAAATAAATTAAATACAAAGGCCTATAACTTACATATTCTCTTATTTTTAAGAAGTTTTTGCTTTAAAATTATTACTTGTATACAATACAATTTAAAATAATTTATATTCAGTTTTAAGATTTAAAAAATATTATATCAAAATTTTCTTTTGCGGTTTAGACTCACGTCACGAGTAACAGTAAAACAGATTAGTTATGTTTATATGTTTATGGTCTGTGTTTTGTTTTAGATTCTCTTGTTTGGTTCATCTCTGCACATATTACTTTAAGAAAAGTGATTAGAGATACCACCACGTACCTAACTTATTTTTTGATTTTTCTGTTATATATTAATTATGGGTGATTAAAATTTAAAAGACTCCGCACCACCTCCACCCGTTCCCCAACAAGTTGCCCATTCTCTGATTCTTATTCCGTATAGATATATATAAATAATTTTTTTGGTAAAGAGATATATATAAATAACTGAGCAAGAGTATATCAACATTTTTTTAAAACAAGTTCAATAGTTTTGCATAAAAATGGGGCTTTTTCGTCTATACGATTGACTTAACATAATTAGTTTAAAGAGAATTTTACGGTGCTCAACATATTAAAAGTATATGCGTTACTATGTATTATTTTTTTAAAGGTAAGAGACCCCTCTTAGAATTTAGATAGAGAATTAAAGAAATATGATGTAATGAGATTGTCATTATCTACTCACCTCCTACCTTAAACACTAAAGTCCCTGATAACAAAAACAAGAACATTAACAAGTATGTAATATTTTAAAGTTATGATAAAAGCTGCACAGTTCAGCGTGTGCACCAAATAGGCAAAAAATAAAAAAGGGGTGAGTTCACTCTAATGTGTGCATTCTGTACACATATAGATTGTGTTTGCCTGAACTGTGAATTAGAATAAATCATAAATAAATACGTGATCTTAATATATTTTATGGATATTATATTTACTCCTCATTATTATACTTTAGTCAATAACATTTTTCCTCTAATGTCAGTCACATTTTTCGTTGTCGCACAAAGTATCACAAAAAGAATATGACCAAGGTTAGAATAGAGCAATCCCAAACAGAAGTGTAATCCAATGAGTACTTACAACATTAGCATAATAATAAGTTCAGATAAGGTATCAATTTATCATTTATCAAACAGTTTGGAAGATGCTTGGAATAATCTTTTAACTAAAGAAAGGCAATTTGAAGGAGCTAAAACAAAAACAACCACCCGTTGATTATTACTATATAAATAAGTTAAATTAATAGCTCCTTGTATGTGTGTACATATATATATATATTAATATTTTTAAATAAGTATATAATTTTAAAGTTATAATTCCGTCCCTATAGTTTTTAAGTTTGTTTAATTAGATCTTTAAATCTAAGTTATTGTTAGAACTCTATAAGAACCTAATTTATTTATTTAAAAAAATTTAAATGGACCAATTCCAACTTTTAAATTATATTAGATGTTCATGATTTATATTAATTCAATTTTGAGGCGAAAATTTTATTTAAATCGAATCAATTGATTTTCTTAAGTTAGGAATCAATTGGATTTGTTTAATGGGAGCATCAAACCAACTTGAACCAATCTCAATTGACTTGGTTCGTTTTCATTCTAATCAATTTTTTATTAAACATTTAAAAAAAAAAAAAATTCATAGCCAACTTTAATTTTGCTTCTTATGGCCTAATTAACAATAAATTGGCCTAAAAATCATAATATAAATATCATCAAATAAATATAAATAGAAATTTAGTCTAAAGAATTTCATAGAAAAACAACAATTTGAAATATAATCATATATAAGTATATAAATTATAAAACATATATATAATTGGTTAAATTAATTTATAGGTCTTTAGACTTTTTAAGATGTTCAATTAGATTCCAATAATTTAAAAGTCTTTAATTGAGTACTTATATTTTTCAAAATTTTCAAATTAGATAATTGTCGTTAGAAACTTACAATTGTGCTCTAAGAATTCAAGGACCCAAATAAAAAAATTTCAATTATAAACTTTTAAAGTCTTTATAGTTTGAATTTCTTTTAATTAGGTCCTTAAATCTAACATACTGTAATAAGCTTACAATGATAATATAATGGAAGGAATCTAATTAATTATTTTAAAATTATAAAGACCTAATTATAAAATTTTAAAATATAAGAATCTAATTGAATTTTTTAAAATAATATAAGAATCTACATATTTGATTATCTGAATTCAATTTAAGTTGATTAAATGTTATAAATAAAATTTGAAAATCAAATTGAACTGAATTTTTTTATTAAAAAAATTGTTTAATTTTCTATTTTTTTATTTGATTTTGATTTAGTTAAGTATACCCGTAAATTATAAAAACCTATTTAAATATTTTGATAAAGTATACAGCGTACAAATTAATTTAACAATATATATTTAATTGGGGCTAAAATTTACCCATGATTTGATTTAAAAACATTTTAACTCATGTGGTTTAGAAAGTAATATTTTATTTTCATATGATTTAATTTATTATCACTTAACCACCGCGTGTTCTTTCCATCAATTTTTTTTAACAAAAAAATATGTTAGAATTTAAAAAATTATTATTAGTAAAATCTTAAGTGTAATTGTACATATAAATCAATGTTTTAAGAATCAGATTGGAGATTGAACTTGCAAGACCTTCGGACCATGGTTCGATTGGTCAAATCAGATGACGTAATATTTATAATTATCATTATATACATAATTATTTATATACATATACAATTAAAATAGTCTTATTTTAAGAGTAAGAAGGATTTAAGAAAAAAATTAGAGTTTAATCATTATTTTAAAAAATAAAAATTATTTTTTAAAAAAATACTCATAACTATAAAAATAATATTTTTTTTAAATCAGTTGGTCCAACTTTATTCGTTCATTTTTTATTGCATAGATCTTAAAAAGTTATGTGAAATTGATATAAAATGCATTCAAATCAGACGAACGAGTAAAAAATTATGACTTTTGGGAGATAAATGTAAAAAAATTCCTAAAAAAACTAATTTTAAATCTTAAAAATATGAAAAGGTAATAAAAAATTCAAAAAAATAAAATTAGAGAACCAATCAGTTTTTAAGAACCGGGTCTAATTCATTCGGGTCACCGGTTTAATTTAATTTTGGCGGTTCAACGCTTTGACCGATTCTTTGAGTGAAATCAAATCGTAGACTTATCTGGTTTTTGGTTGGTCCAACCAGCTGGTCCGACCCAATTTTCAAAACATTGATATAAATAATTTATTTTATAACAAAAGTGAAATATTATTATTTTGTAACATGAAAAAATCATTGATAATTTGTTATCTTATTTTTTTATGTATGATTTGATTCTTGTTATTTTTATTTTTTTAGTAATTAAATATTTCATATTCTTGTAAAAGTTTTAAAATTATTTACATTTTTTTACAACTCTAACTTATATTTTTTATTAAAAAATAATAATAAAATCACAAAATAATTATATAATAACGTAACAAAATACAAAAAAAAGCAAAATGTCTGTTTTAAAATCACATGAGAAAATATACGTTTAGTGTAGCTTTTAAATCTCAAAATTATAATTTAAACAAAAATATTAAAAAAATAAAACTTTTATTCAAATTATAATTTAAAATTTTTTAAAAGTAACAATTTATCCGTTAATTGATTTTGGTATGTAAGATGAGTGGGTGAGCTGAGGATATAGCATCTGAAGAACTGGTGACAGTGGTAGCAGAAACTTCCACGTGGTGGGCCCCGCCTCTTTGTACAAGAGTCAAGACTCCCCCTTGAATTGGATTTGGGTCCCCTTCCTTCCAAACTTGGAAGTAAAAATAAAAAAGCCCCCAGATTTATAGGTACGGTCACTTCCGCGTCCCTGCTCCATGGGCCATGCCAACCGTACCTTACACTATACTGTCGTGCGCATATACCTAACACCAAATTCCAACCTATTCCTTTTACTTTTTCATCTTATTTTGATATTTTTTTTATAATATTAATATTTTAAATGAGTTATTAAAAATTTATTAAATTTTATTTTTATTTAATAAATTTAATAATTAATAATTTATTTTAAATATTATATTCATTAAAATAATATAAAAACTCCTTCAACCCAATGAATGCTCAACTGTGTTTTAATATTTAATAATTAACCCTACTACTCTCCCTCATCACATCACATATGACATCACACGTTTTCACAATCCGTTGGTCTACATCCTAATTCCTACAATGTCTCCGCATTTTGAATATTGGTACTTTCTGCATAAAAAAGATGAATTTTTCTTTGCATATGTTTTCTTTTTAAAAAAATTTCTGGTGTTTGAAGAATAAAACTTAAAGGAAGGTTATACTTGCAAATAATTTAAGAGGATATTTAAGAGTGGAGAGAAAGACATGAGAAACAATCTTATTTTATTTTGCAATATATGTCATTGCGGTCTTTTTAAAAGCTCTATTTGTTCAATTTGGAATAAAGCAGAAAGGAATTGTGGGTTTTTTTTTATATGAATATGGTGTATATATATATATATATATATATATATACTTTTATCAAATTACGACAACTTTATAATTATGTATCGAAATGTGTTATTTTTTTTTCATTTAGAAATCATCTTGAGCCAGATCGATTTTCCTTTAAGAAATGAAAAAAAAAAAATTTACTCTTAAAAATCATCTTTTCTCATGACGATTTCTGTAAAGAAAATAATAAAAAAAAGACAAAATATTCTTAGAAATCACCCTTCATGACAGGGGTATGTGATCATCAAAATGGAAAAAAAAGTTTGAATTTGCAGTTGAGAAATTGCCTACACTTGGGACGATTTTGTAACTAAAAAACTATATATATATTCAATTTCATGGAGAAAATTTTCATATGCTGGATGTGGTTTTAAATTCAAATTTTTTAACAATATTTTATGAAAATCACTATAGGGGGGGTATTTTTTATCTTAAAATTGAAAAAGAAAAGAAAATTTATGAAGGAAAATTGACCTAATCTAAGGTAATTTCTCAATAATAAAAAAAATTAACACATTTTAATACATAAAGTAAAATTAGAATATTTCGATAAATAAAAAAGAAGAAACTATATTAATATAAAAAAACCCAGGAATTGTTCCTCATTCTCAAAATTAAAAACCTTTAAAATTAATTTTCGACATAGATCTCCATTTTCCTTGTCTTAATTTTGTCCTAGTACGACTGACAGTGACAATCTCTCACACCCGTGTTGATTTAATTTGTTGTTTCCCTTCCGAAAAGAAAAGGGCATTTTCTGGTAAATGGGACCAAAGTATGAATGAATTATGAAACACACACCCTGGGACTGAATTTCTGATTCTTCCTTGTCCTCATTCTCCTTCTGGGTTTTACCACCATATCCATTTTCCCTTCCCTGCCATTCTTGCCCTCATCATATTCAACCTCCTCCAATTTTCTACACCATTGAAAGGTCACTGAAACAATGAACCCTTCACAACCCCCAGAGAACACTCATTGCATATTACTTCCAACACTCTCCAAACGTACCCGTCACCCTCTTCTCCACCTTCGCATCCTATTCCTCTTCGTTCCCACCTAAGCACAAACCTAGACGAACCCATTCTTTCTCCTTGAATTCAACCCCTTTCGTTGTAGTAACAACAAAGCCAAGAACTTGAATTTGGGGATTTTAATGTTGTCTGAATCCCTTCTCTGCCTCTTAACCGAGGACCTGCTTATCCGGGTCCTTGAACATCTGGTATCCGAATCGGATCGGAAATCATGGCGACTTGTTTGCAAGGAGTTCCTTCGGGTTGAATCGGTGACCAGGAGAAATGTGCGGATCCTACGCATTGAGTTCTTGCTTGGATTGCTTCAAAAGTACTGCAACATTGAGACGCTGAACCTCTCACTGTGTCCGCGGATCGACGATGGAGCTGTGTCGATTTTGCTGAGTCAGGGATCGCTGAGTTGGACTCGGGGACTGAGGAGGCTCGTGCTGAGTCGGGCTACCGGGTTGGGACACACGGGTTTGGAGCTTTTGGTTCGGGCATGTCCTCTGTTGGAGGCGATTGATGTATCCCATTGTTGGGGATATGGGGACAGAGAGGCTGCTGCGCTGTCATGCGCTACGAGGTTGAGGGAGCTCAACATGGACAAGTGCTTGAGGGTCACAGATATTGGGTTGGTGAAGATAGCTGTTGGGTGTAGCCAATTGGAGAGTTTGAGTTTGAAGTGGTGCTTAGAGATTTCTGATCTGGGTATTGATCTTCTTTGCAAGAAGTGCTTGGAATTGAAATTTCTTGATGTGTCCTATCTCAAGGTTAGTTTCCCTTGTCCTATGAGGAAAAAAAAGGGTTATGGAAATATGTTTGGGTATGAAATTATGAGAAATTCAAAGTGATGATGATTGTATTAGAAACTCTTTGGAATCCAAGGGGGGACATGGTTACAACAGTATTAAACAGGAAATGTTTAATTTAGTTTGTATACGGATAATTAGAGTTTGACTCCCCCGTGGTTCAGGGCCACTACTTGGATATGATCCATGTCACCCCCCCCCCCTTTTCCTTTTTGGTTTTGACAATTAGCTCCTATATCTTTTGTTGAAAATAGGTAGAACAGTAGAAGTCACAAAGTTGACAGAATGTAGTCACCTGAGCAATCCAATTCATCCCTTGACTGTGGCATGCCTCTAAGGGTAGAAAAAGTATAACTTTTTAAAATTCAAACCCGAAATCTCCAACCAAATTCTTAATGTGATATTCCCACATTTTCAAACTGATTTAGAGTTCCATTCGGTTATGAAGCTCTGAAGAATAAATTAAGTACTCTACACTAGGGAGCTACTTATTAAAAGGAATAGCGCGGTTTCATATCCAAATGGGCCCTAAGCCCTCGGGCTTCAAGCTGTAGTCATTTCTTTTTCATTCAATATGTTATTCGGGGTGTGGGGTTTTGGGTCGTTATCCTTGAATGACTAATGCTACCATCTGAACGAGTTTCTCTTGTTCTTTCATGCTTACAGTAATTGAAGAAGAAATTGATGTTCTGTTTTCTAGAAATTTGAGTTCAATGGAGAATAAAACTGAGAAGGAGAAACATCTTTCTCTGTTGCTTGACTAAGGACAATGCATTGTTGTACTTGTATGTAGTAATGATGGTAATATATTGTCCTTAATGCCACTCCCAAGAGCAGCATGTTTCAAAGACAATCTGATTTTGTGTTTTACTTCATCAGCTTACACAGCTAATAAACAGAGTAAATTTGGTTTGAGTGTTTATTTGTTCTTCAAATTGTATCTTTTAAATAATTTTGAGATCTTACCTCATTATAGGTGACAAGTGAATCTTTGCGATCAATGGCTTCTCTGTTGAAGTTGGAGATTTTGGTTATGGTGGGCTGCTCTTTAGTGGACGATGTTGGATTGCGGTTTCTTGAAAATGGATGTCCACTACTTAAGGTAATTTATTCATTCTGAGTTTGAAATTGTGACAATAATGGTTTGAAATTTAATAAAGCTCGAGCAAGGAGGTTTTGTGGAGCATAAACACAGTAGTCTTTAATTTTAACTAGTGTCCTTTCCATGTATTGCAGGCAATTGATGTATCAAGGTGTGATTGTGTTAGCTCATCTGGTTTAACATCCATAATTAGTGGACATAGTGATCTTGTACAAATAGATGCAGGATACTGCCTCTCTGTGAGTTTATATCTAAATTTCATGGTGTATATGATATATTTGTGTTACCGTATTTTAGTTTGTTAAACTTTATATACACTTAAACCTCAAGCATTTCCTACAGGAGCTTTCAGCACCCCTTGTTAAATGCTTGAAGAATTTAAAGCAGCTGAGCACAATAAGAATCGACGGTGTTCGAGTTTCTGACTTTATCCTCCAGACCATTGGCACCAATTGCAAGTCTTTAGTGGAACTTGGTTTAAGCAAATGTATTGGGGTGACCAACATGGGAATTATGCAGCTAGTATCTGGCTGTGGCATTTTGAAGATACTTGATTTGACTTGTTGTCGTTCCATCACTGATGCAGCCATCTCTACTATAGCAGATGCTTGTCCAAACCTTGTCTGTTTGAAGTTAGAGTCTTGTGATATGGTGACTGAGAATTGTCTTTATCAACTTGGATCAAGGTGTTTGTTTCTTGAAGAGCTTGATCTTACTGATTGCTCCGGTATCAATGACATAGGTAAATTATGGAAGTTCTATCTATCTATCTATCTATCTATCTATATTTTGATTGTATAAATCACTATTAGCCATTTTCTATCTATCTATCTATATATTGATTGTATAAATCACTATTAGCCATTTTTCTAAATTGCCAGTGTTTCTGATTTATTTTTGCCAACATTCTGTCTTCACGCAGCACTCAAATATCTATCAAGATGTTCAGAACTTTTGAGCTTGAAGTTAGGATTTTGCACAAACATATCAGACATAGGATTGGCATACATTGCTCGTAACTGCCCAAAAATGACTGAACTTGATCTCTATCGGTACTTGAACTTTAGAGTCAATGTGGTTGATTGTTTATGATTCGACAAAATTGTAAACAAAGTGGTGAGTCTGTTTAGTTCATTCTGTTCTTTTTATTGCAGCTGTGTATGTATTGGAGATGATGGGCTAGCAGCACTCACAAGTGGATGCAAAAAAT
Source organism: Styphnolobium japonicum (assembly GCA_023212625.1). Lineage (NCBI taxonomy): Eukaryota > Viridiplantae > Streptophyta > Magnoliopsida > Fabales > Fabaceae > Styphnolobium > Styphnolobium japonicum. Next base: position 5,391,405 of record JALBWW010000002.1, on the reverse strand, counting down.
TGATAAAGCTCAACTTGTCATATTGCAGTAGAATTACAGACAGAGGGATGGAGTATATCAGCCATCTAGGTGAACTCTCTGATCTGGAGTTGCGTGGGCTTTCAAACATCACAAGCATTGGTATAAAAGCAGTTGCAGTCAGTTGCAAGAGATTGGCAGATTTAGATTTAAAACATTGTGAAAAAATTGATGATACAGGCTTCTGGGCCCTTGCTTTTTACTCACAAAACTTACGGCAGGTATGATCTTCTGTGGTACTAGTTATACTCAGTTGTGTTATTATTGTTTTGACTAACACACAAGTCTAGCCTCCAAATCAGAAGTAAGTCAAATGTGGAACCTAAGGAGATTAAAAATTTGCCTCAAGTAACATGATTGATGCTCCTCTTGCTTTTTATTACTATAATTCTCTAAAGATCAAAGAACCCTGGTTTGGATGCTTGCTTGGGCTCACTGCTCTCCTCTCCCTTCCTCATCTATATTTGTTGTCCCTCTTCTCTTGCCATGCTTTTGGAACTACACACTATTTAATTTTGAGTGTTTGTTCTTGTGCTTTCCATTCTCACATATAATCTATCTACTGCCCTGGACATGAAGAAGAATATGCATATAGTGGAATAATGTTTTTCGTTAGCTAGGGAACTTTCATTCATTAAATTGAAGAAAAAATGCATAGACACTCCCTGAACTTTACCTCATTTTAAAGTTGTCACTGAACTTTGAGATTTAGGTGAGAAGTCCTTGAACTTTTTGAATCTTGCAAATCGACCCTTCCATTCACTAATTAAGCCAAAACTATTCATCACGTGACTTATACGTATTAATTAATACACATGAAAGTATTTAATTTGTATATATTATTATATATTTTTTTAAACTCTACTTTTTTAAAAATTTCTGTCTAAAAATAGAAAAATATCGAATAATTTGAAATAAATTAAATTAAAAGGAGAAAATTATTTTAAATATTTTTTAAAAATTAAATGGACAAATTAGAGATTATCATATGTGTTAACAAACACTTACAAGTTACGTGATGAATGATTTCCGTTTAATTATGCATGAAAGAGTTTATTTATAAGTTTTGGAAAGTTTAAGGGTCTCTCGTACGATTTGAAAGTTCATGAAGCCTATTTCAAAATGAGGTAATGTTCAAGGGGTATCTGTATATTTTTCCCTTTAAATTGAGGTTTCTGTTACATCCTGCTGCAAATCTTACTCTTATGTGACTCTTCTTTGGAATAACATGTAAAGCTGGATGTTGAAGATAATATCTTTTGTATAGAAAATTTTATCCGAAAGAAAGAAAGAAAGGAAAAGCATTTGTCTAAAAGAATCAATTATATTTACACACATATTAAGTTGGATACCAACATTATATAATTTTTTTCTTTATAAGTTGGAGGCATACTTTTGATTTGGTTTTGTAATTTGTTCCATTTCTCACATTATCATATTGCAACTGTTAATCTTGCATTTCAAAAGTTGGTGGTGTTTTTGTTACTGGCTTCGTAGAATAATCTTTTGTTTCTTTGCTACTTGATAATTTGATATATGCCTTGATAAATTAAACTTAGAAAACTTGCTATGCAGCTAACAAATGGTTTTTACTGCTCATGTGAAGTATTACTAGTCTTCTGCTTTCAATAATTAAAGTGTCTATTATATTTTTAGGAGTACACATGTTAATTATTCTTCAGATAAGTTAATAATTAATGTTTATCTACATAAAGACAGGTCATAATGACAGAAGAACTGTTATTTTAGTAGTAGGGGTTCTAATTCTAACTCAACTTAGTGATGATGATGGCAGATAAATATGAGCTACTGTAACGTATCAGATATGGTGTTGTGCCTGCTTATGGGGAACCTGAAACGCCTTCAGGATGCCAAACTGGTGCATCTTGCTAATGTCACTGTAAAAGGATTGGAACTTGCCCTTAGAGCCTGCTGTGGTCGAATTAAAAAGGTTAAACTACAGACGTCTCTCAGGTTCTTGCTTTCCTCAGAAATACTCGAGACAATCCATGCACGAGGGTGCAAGCTCAGATGGGATTAGCTACGCTGTAAGTCACCAAAGTAATGTATTATACTTTCTTTTCTTTGAAGTGATGCTGCTTCATGACTAATTTAAGATCTTTTCGATTCTAAAGTTTATGTAAATTTTTCGTGCATTTTCTTTTCCTTATACTTCTAGTACCTAGTAAGGTGCATATGAGTTCAATTAGGTGACAGAGATTTCTGGAGGAGGAATTTTACCTTCTCAAGGTATGTTCTTCCTTAAATCAGGTGGGGTTACTTTTCAAAGAATTTAATCTGACTTCAACTAATCAGTTACACGTACATGGCTTATTCTGTTGCCAATCCACGGATCAAATCAAAACTAAAGCGTGTTATAGTAGTAAATTTTATTAGTATAATTTATCTTTAGAATATTATTGTGAAAATAAATGTGGGGTTTGGGATACTAATATATTTAACAGCTTTCCACAAGTTAGGTGGGACTTGTACATTAATTGAACTTAGGCTATGAGGAATAATTCGGCCTTATTTGCAGATATATAACCAATCAATGTATTGCTAACGCCTCAAAATCATGCAACTTATAATTATAAAACGCCATCTTGCTACGAGAAAAAATTCGCGTGGAGTTTTTGTTCTTGGTTAATTGCATTACAAATTATATATTCTGTGTTTGTTAATGTATTGTTTTATTTTTTTTATTTATTTATTTTCTTTATGCAAAAGGTGCCTAAATATTGTTGCATACATGGATACCTCAAAGCGTTATCAAAATATTAGTGCCGGCTTATGCTCTGGTCAGATGCTATCTGTATATCGATCTGCTTATCAAACATGTTCTCAAATGATAACTAAGTATGGATATCTAGTAATTAGAGATGTGGTGTGGAGGTGTAAACAGTCTGTTAACTATTCGCATAGGTCACGGTTTTGGATCAAATCTCTTAGCTAGGTGGATTCTCTAATGAACAACTGAAGAGTGATTGAAATCCATGTTTTAAAAACCGAACTAGAGATCGAACCGGCGAGACTTCCAAATCATAGTTCAATTGGTTCAACCGGTCGAATGGGTAGTCGAATTAGATGACGTAATAATTATAATTATATACATAATTATATATATATATATACACACACACATACGTAAATCTAATAATATGAATAATAAAAATTGACCACATATGATAATATTTATTATTGTATTCAATTAAAATAGCTTTATTTTGAGAGTAACAGAAATTTAAGGAGAAAAATTATGGTTTAATCCTAATTAAAAAAATTATTATTATTATTTCTTTTAAAAATACTCATAACTATGAAAATAATTATTATTTTTATTGAAAATCAGTTGCTCTAACTTCATTTGTTCATTTTTCATTGCATAGATCTTAAAAGACTATGTGAAATCAATATAAAATGCATCCAAATCAGACGAACGAGTAAAAAGTTATGACTTTTGTGATATAGATGTGAAATTAAAAAAAAAACTAATTTAAAAATATGAAAAAGTAATAAAAAATTCAAAAAAAGGTAAAAAAAAAAAAAGAGAACCGACTGGTTTTCAGAAACTCGGTCCGGTTCATCCAGGTCGCTGATTCAACTCGGTTGTTCCCGGTTCAATCCGATTTTTTCTAGTTCAATAGCTAAAACGATTTTTTAGACCAATCGGACCAGCTAGGCACTCAGGTCACAGTCAGACTGGCCAGTCTGGTTCAATTTTAAAAACCATGATTGAAATTAATTACAAAAACCGGATGAGAGAAGTGAGTATGAGTGGATACTTGGCAAAGCTGAATTTTATTCAAAATAAACTCAATATAAATTTGATATCCACATGTAATTCAATTTGGATTTGACTTTTTTAAAATAGGAACTAGATTACTTGGGCAAAAATCAATGCTAGGCGATGAGAAAGCAACTTCACACCTGATCCAACTAGAGTTTTCTACAACTACGAAGCAAAGAATACTACTTTTTGTGTAGGTTTGCTATTCATAATCATAGGCCTTCGTCTATCTAATTATCAAGGTATAGACAAAATGTGCAGTGTGGACGTACGGGACCTGAAGGCAGAAGCGCAGTCAAGGTTGTTACTTGTTAGTTATGTAATCTGTACGTGCCAAGCTTGAGGCAACACAACGTTTTTTTATAAGTTCATTTAACTTAAGGTTGCGTTTGACAGGAGAAGCCCACAACCTTAATTATACTTTTGATCAATCATCAAAAGTGAGAATCTGTATGTGCATCGCAGTGCAGAGAAAGTGGGAATCATTGTTGAGCCGTGGTAGCACTACCAACAAGCTCAAAATAGCCGAGAATATCATGCCATACCCCCTACAAAAGAAAGCATTAGAATAACTTGGGACTTTTGTCCAGAGAAAAAGCATAAAGGAATGTGGATATTTAACTCAGAAGAAAAGCACTTTACTTCGTCAGTAAACAATTCTTGAATCTTGCCTGCATTCACTCGTGTATAAATAAAAGTTGCATCCAAAGACCATAAACATACCTCCTGCCTTTCTGCTATACTCTGTCACACCAAAAGATGGCCTTGGTTAATTTCTTTTTCATTCTCATCCTTTTACCCTCATTTGATGCTCTCTCAGATGGAATTCCCTCCGATATTGAAACCCAAGATATGCATGCATTGATTGCACAAGCCTGCATGGATATTGAAAACCAAAATTCATGCCTCACCAATATTCAAAATGAGCTCGTAAAAATTGGCCCTCCAAGCCCGACTTCAGTCGTAAGTGCCGCACTCACGGCCACACTCAATGAGGCCAGAGGTGCCATTGACAAGATAACAAAGTTCAGTACATTCTCGGTTAGTTATCGCGAGCAACTAGCCATAGAAGATTGCAAGGAACTCCTGGATTTCTCCGTGTCTGAGTTGGCCTGGTCTTTAGGGGAGATGAGGAGAATTCGAGCAGGTGATAACAACGTGCAATACGAGGGCAACCTTGAAGCTTGGCTAAGTGCAGCGCTGAGCAATCAAGACACATGCCTTGAAGGCTTTGAGGGTACTGACAGACGTCTTGAGAGTTACGTTAGTGGAAGCTTGACGCAAGTCACGCAGCTTATCAGCAATGTTCTGTCTTTGTATACTCAATTGCATAGCTTACCCTTTAGACCTCCAAGGAACAGTACTCTAACAAATGAAAGCTTGGAATTTCCGGAATGGATGACCGAGGATGATCAAGAGCTCCTTAAATCCAGGCCACAGCCACCTGGTACACATGCAAACGCTGTTGTGGCATTGGATGGGAGTGGCCACTACCGCACAATCACAGAAGCTGTTAATGCAGCTCCAAGTCATAGCAACAGGAGGTATGTTATATACGTGAAGAAGGGAATTTATAAGGAGAATGTAGATATGAAGAGGAAGATGACCAACATCATGCTCGTAGGGGATGGTATTGGTCAAACCATTGTCACAAGCAACCGGAATTTTATGCAAGGATGGACCACTTTTCGAACTGCCACAGTTGGTAAGTACCACCATAATGTCTTCTTACTTGTAGAATTATACAACATATAATTTATAATGATTCCTTTCTTTAGGTGCTATATGACTTTCTATTTTCACTATTCAAGTATTCATTGAAATATATAGGCTCATAATCAAGTTGCTTGACAATTAGCAATTTAATTTGTAGCTGTGTCCGGGAAGGGTTTCGTTGCAAGGGACATGTCATTTCGTAACACGGCTGGACCAGAAAATCATCAAGCAGTGGCACTGCGTGTGGATTCAGACCAATCTGCCTTCTTTAGGTGCAGCGTGGAAGGCCACCAAGACACCCTTTACGCCCACTCACTGCGACAGTTCTACCGGGAATGCGAAATCTATGGCACCATAGACTTCATTTTTGGCAATGGAGCCGCTGTGATGCAAAATTGCAAGATATACACCAGAGTCCCTCTTCCGTTGCAGAAGGTTACCATCACAGCCCAAGGCAGGAAAAGCCCACATCAGAGCACTGGGTTTTCAATCCAGGATAGCTATATTTTGGCCACCCAGCCTACATATTTGGGTAGACCATGGAAGCAGTACTCTAGGACAGTTTACATCAATACATACATGAGTGGGCTAGTCCAGCCTCAAGGGTGGCTTCAGTGGTTTGGAAACTTTGCCTTGAACACATTGTGGTACGGTGAGTACAGAAATTTTGGGCCTGGTGCATCACTCGGAGGTAGGATCAAATGGCCCGGCTATCACATAATTAAAGACGCTGCTGCCGCCAATTACTTCACCGTTCAGCGGTTCATCGACGGCGACTCATGGTTGCCGCGAACAGGCATCAAGTACACAGGAGGCTTGATCAATTGAATCTTTTGTTACCTATCCTGCCTATTATACTATTTTTATACCAATGCTAATAATTTTACCATTCTCCATTTTTTTTGATGAATAAGTGTACCGTTTTCTTTGATTGATGGAGGAACAATAGATTTTTTTATTTTACTTTTTGTGGGTGGAATATTTAGAAATGACGTTGTGTTTGGTGTACTATGTAACTTGGGGGTGGGGAGATGGTGTTTGGATCAGGTGGGATGATGATTTGTTATACTCTTACTTTTCTCCATCTTAATGGTAAACATTTTCCTTCCTTTTTGCTACGAGATGATTTGTTTGCAATGATTTTCCTCCCTTAATGGTAAACATCTTAATGCCAGCCCAACTCATCAGCAAATTTGAATTTGCTAGCCCAGTATATGGTGGCCTGAAACATAAAGTCTGGATACATAATCAGTCCACAACAGAAGAATATTAAACGGGGAATTATTATTATTATTATTATTATTTTAAAAAAAGAGAAAAAATATATTAAATGGAGAAAGAATAAGAGAAGTAGATAGAAAAATAAAAAAATAAATATATATTTAAAATATGTATGAATAATTAGATCAACTATACGCAAATTGACTGACTTATAGGCAATTAGGCATGTTGAATGTCAGGTTAGCTGCATTGACGGTTTTCATAGTTCACACTCAATCTGTAGGGATGTTCAATGGGTTTATAAATAACAGGTTGATCCAACTCAATCTGTATGTTGAGTTCAGTTAAAAATCTCCTAACTCACAGAGTTTGGATTGGGTGATACTTGAGACTTTCCTAACTCATAATTTATTTTATTTTATTTTATGTGTTATTACTTTTTATTAAAAATTTTAAAATTTTATATAAGTTTATAAATTTGTAAGATAATTTATTTCTTGATAATTTAGTAATTAAAATTACTATTTAATATGTCATGAGTATTATCAAATGATAATGCTAAGTGGCCTGTGCAAGTGCTACATGTGTAAAAAAAAAAGACATTGTGGTAAAAATTACTCAACTTTAAAATAAAGTTTTAAAAATAAATAATTTTCAAAATTATACCAAATTCATCAACTATACAAGTATTTTGTTTGGATGTTAAACGTACGAGTTTAACCTAACTTGTACATGTACAAGTCGGGTTAAATAAATAAAAACTCAAACCCATCACAATCCACCTTATTACTTTTACGTGTGAGTCGGGTCCAGAAATACCAGAACCCAAACTCACACGGGACCTGCTTCGACGGCAACTTAAACATGATTTCCAACAACTCCAGGCTTCCACAAAATTGGTTGCCCTTTTTTTTTTTTCTTATTGACAAGAGGGACAAAGCCCTATAGGAAACTACAGAGCGGGGAGGGGAAACGCCATTAACCGCACTGTGATCACTGGCAATCGCGGTGTGGTTGATGGTTGGACCATCGTCCAATCTGCAACTTTTGGTAAGCTAAGTTAAAATTTAACATTGCATCATGTTCTTCCATGTCATATATTAAATATATTATTTGCTAAGGTTTGCATTGATGTCTGCATTTAGCTAATTGCCAAATTTTGGTCTTCTGGCTGAACCCCCCGAAAAAAAAAATCCTTTACTTCGTCATCATTTCAAAAAAATAAGGATAATTAAGGAAACTTTGTGTCTGATATAACAGATTAAGAATAATTTGACTGCCACGATTGCTGTGCAAGCTGTGTTTGGAAAAGGGTTTGTTGCAGTGAGCATAACACTTCGTAACACCGCGGGGTCCAGCAAGCATCAAGAGGTTGCTGTTTTAAACGGGGAAGACAAGTCCACGTTCTACAAGTGTAGTCTTGAAGGCTACCAAGACACATATGCACATTCCCTCTTGCAATTCTACAAAAGCTGTGACATTTACGGCACAGTGGCTTTCATATTTGGCAATGCATGCAGCAGCGGTATTCCAGGAATATAATGTAACATGTACCCAAGACTTTCAATGCCATCACAGCACAAAGCCGAACAGATCCTAACCAAAGCACTGGCATCTCCGTACAGAACTGTTTCATCAGAGCAGCTAGCGAGTTGAGTGTTGCTAATAAGAACTATAATGGCATATAAACTTATTTAGGTCGGCCATGGAAGGAGTATTCAAGGACAATTTACAAGAAATCTTTCTTGGATGGCCTAAGCCTAATTGATCCAAAGGGTCGAATCGAATTGTCAGCGAATTTTGCTTGAAGCACACTGTATTACGTACGCTGACTCGCTGAGTATGGTAACTCGGGGCCAGGATCAAATACTAGCAATATGGTCACATGGGCAGGGTACCGTGTCATAAATGCAAAGGGTGCGGAAGATTTCATGGTGTCCAAATTTATACAAGGTGACATATGGTTGCCATACAGGAGTGCCTTTCAAAGTTGGGTTACAATGATTTTTTTAGCGCCTTCATTCACTTCATGTTGATCTGATTCCCCCACCCCCCTCCTCTCATTTACTTACTTTGAACAATTCTTGTGAAAAATGTTTTTTTTTTATAAAAATTTTGTTCTCTCTATTATGAATAAATTCTTTAAAATAAGTGTCATTTTTAAAACTTTATAATCTCTTTCTTTACCATATGATTTAAAGATGTATCTATTAGAATTTTTATTTGTTTACTTACACTTTTCTCTAATTATTTATTACTATTTTTTGGTACAATTTATTTTTTTAATATACCCTTAATTAAATTATTCTATTTTCATATAAATCAAATTCTTTTTAATCTCAATTAATTATCTATCCACACTCTTTTTTAATTTATCCTAGTTTGTTCATAGTTCACACTTTGAGACAGTCTTTCTTTTTAATATTATCTGATAGTCTTTTTTTTATAAAAGAAATTAAGTTAAAACGCGAATGCAACAAAAGAAATTTTCAACTGGTGCTGAAACTGAACTAATATGGAAAAGAAAAAAAAGACAGTAAATAGAACCAATACGCGATATGAACAAGTCACTCAAACAATAATTTGTTGTTGTTCTAGCTACACTTTAGTTCCCCTAAAAATTGCTTATAACATTCATCATTTTTGGGCTTAAATTTCTATTCAGATCTCCTACAAACTCCATATGAATTAAAGCTTAATTAGGTACTAATTAGATTAAATTTTTATTAAACAAGCTATGGCTTTATAAAGTACACCCAAATTTTTTAATAAAATATTTAATTTCAATTTCGATTTTCAGTAAGTTTTATTGGTCAAACTTAGTTTACTTTCACGTCTCTTTTGTTTTTAAAAAAATTAGAGTGGGAAAAGGGTCAAAATTGAATTTGCGTTGTCATAAGATAAGAGACGCTGCCAGCTAAGATTAGGCCTCAAAGATTCAACGTAATCGTGGATTCTTCAAATAAATATGAAACAAGCAAGTCACCGAGAGTAATTGGTTTACACATCGTCTGTGATTGACTTAAAATCCTTATAAAAATATTCTGATCCATCGTTGTTTGCTGTAAGATTTTCGTGTCAACATGGTGGGGGATATTACAAATTAAAGGAAAATTAAAATTATCAACTTTTCGCCACTCACCACCATCTTCAAATAGCTATTTGTTCTTTCAAGTAAGCATCTCATGTCGGTGCCTTTCGGTTACGAAAATTGGTGAAAAAAAATTATATATAAGAACTAAAAAACCTGAAGAGACACAAAACATGATACCCTAAATGATTATATATATTTTTGTATTTCGGTGCAGTTTTAAATTGTAATAACAGTTCCAGCGAAATCGAAATTGATTGTCTAACAAAACAATTCCTTGCTTGGACCTTACGCAGGATGGAGACGCCTGGTGGAATGAAACTTTTTTGGTCAGCACATATAAATAAAGATATGATTAGATATATCATAGTGTGTAATCTATCAACTTCAATAATAGAATAATATAAATATGGGGAGGGATCAACTTACATCGGTGTAAGATTGATCACTCTTACACCACTCAATAACTTTTTATTGAATAATTTTCTTGCAAAATTCACTGTTAGATTGAAAGTTTATATCATGTAAATCATTTGTATCAAATTTTGAAAAAATTAAATATCAATAAGAATATAATCAAATAGTTCATATTTTCATATATTTTAATAGTTTATATTACGTTAATTTTAATGTATATCAATAAGTCACGAAACAATTTTGGATTAATGTAAAACTTTATAGATATGATCTACATGATAGAAATTTTCAATTTAACGGTAAATTTTGTAAGAAAGTTTTTTAATAAAAAATTATTGAGTGGTGTAAGAGTGATCAAGTCTTACACCGATGTAAGTTGATCTCTCCCCTATAAATATATAAATTAACTCGCATTTAAGAAGGAATAGCCCCAATCATATTTAAGGGATTGGAATGAAATACATAACTCTTGACTTAAATGTTAATTATCACTCCATCTTTAGTCTGTTGGGGTCTACCCTCGGACTAATTCTAGCTCCTTTTCTAGCGTTTTAATTATCCAGCCGTGCCTTGTTAGCTTTCTGATTTCATGTGTTTTTTTTTTATCTTGGTTTTACAAAAGAGGTTCGAAGATTTGCTAAGAAAAAGTAAAGTATAAGCTAAAATTTAGGCAAAATGATCTAACTAATAGGGACGGAGGCAAAACTTTTATCTTAAAGGGATCAAAGATTTGTCTCCAACTTCGAAATCAAACACTTCTAAAAGGACCTGAGCTACTGTTCTTGGCCTGAATTTAAGGTTTATAATGCCTATTCATTCCAATTTTGCTAATGGAATAATGTCAAAAACACACAATTTATTGTGGATTTATTGTATACAATAATATAACTATTGAAGGTGGTACTGGTGCAAGTATTAACTGTTGCTGTCTCGCGTGGATATACAGGCATCCAGCTCACAATCCTTTTTTATGAATTTTAAAATCAATTAAGCGAATAATACAAAAATGTTAAGCTCTTAATCTTAGTTTAGGATATTGAACTAAACGCTCCTATTTTAAAAATTATATCTCATCAACCATGATTGCTTGATAATCAAACCTACTATTCCTTCCTAGCAAGTTATATATATATATGATCTATTTTTGAATTCTACCCATCCTCAAGTTCTCCATGGCCATTTCCAAGCTATCCATAAGCTTATGCATGGTCTATCTTCTCAGCATTTTCTCCAACTTTGCGTCTCTTGCATCCTCCTCTTCCTCCATCGATACCACTTGCAACCTCACACCTTATCCAACATTTTGCGAATCCAATTCACCTTCTAATGGCCAAGGTGACATACATAAATATGGCCGGTTTTTCGCAGGAAAATCCTTGTCATCATCCAAGAAGTTTCTCTCATTAGTCTCTAAATACCAAAAATCTCCGTCTAATTTCTCCAAGTCCACGTTGCTTGCCCTTCAAGATTGCTTCCTTATAGGTGACCTGAATAAAGATTTCTGGTCTAAGACTCTACAACGCATCAATTCCACCAACAGCATCAGTAGCTCGGAGGCTACAGATTTGCATACCTTACTTAGTGCTACTTTAACCAACCATGACACCTGCTTAGACAGCCTTCAACAAGCCACGTCAAGCCCTGACAATGACCTACTAAGCCATCTTTCGAATGGAACCAAGTTTTATAGTATATCTCTTGCGCTCTTTAAACGGGGATGGGCAGCCAACATAAAGACAGAGAGAAAACTAGCAGAAAGAAATAACCACATATGGGAACAAAGGCTGTATGAGCGTATCAGCAGAAGCGGAAGAAAGCTGCTTCAGTCCGCTCCTGACAATGTCGTAGTGAGCCAAATGGTGGAGGTGAACCCAGATGGCTCTGGAAACTACACAACTATCAATGATGCGGTGAGTGCAGCCCCAAACAACACCGGCGGTAGCAATGGGTTTTTCGTGATTTACGTGGTCTCAGGAGTGTACGAAGAGTATGTTTCTATTCCCAAAAACAAGCAGTACTTGATGATGATAGGAGATGGTATTAACCAGACCATAATAACGGGTAATCGGAGCGTGGTTGATGGCTGGACTACCTTCAATTCTGCCACATTTGGTAAGCTTCAAATCCAGCTTGTTTCATTTTCTTATGATTGAATTTATTACCCTTTTTCAATCACATGCATGCCGACTTAGGAGGTTGCTTCAATTTCTTATAACAACTACACAGATAATCAAAACCACGTGCAAAGAGGAATTTTATTTTTAGGGTAAAATATACGTTCCTTATGATTTCAAGTGCATGCATACTCTAATTCATTCAGTTGCTTTGACAACACAAATTATCATAATTTATACTTTTCTTTGCTTCCTTTAATTGTTAACTTTTGTCAAACTTTTAATTAATTTGATCAACAAAGTAATAAGTAATGTAACGACCATAATTTTCATTTTACAGCCGTGGTTGCACAAGGGTTTGTGGCAGTGAACATAACATTTCGTAACACAGCTGGAGCAATCAAACACCAAGCAGTAGCCCTCCGAAGCGGGGCAGATCTGTCTGCGTTTTATAATTGTAGCTTTGAAGGGTACCAAGACACCTTATACACCCATTCTCTTAGGCAATTTTACAGAAACTGTGACATTTATGGTACGGTAGATTTCATATTTGGTAACGCAGCAGTTGTTTTGCAAGGCTGTAACATCTACCCAAGACTCCCATTGGATGGTCAATTCAATGCCATCACTGCACAGGGCCGGACTGATATTAACCAAAACACTGGCTCCTCCATACACAATTGTAGCATCACAGCGGCAAGTGACTTAGCCACTAGTAATGGCACCACAAAAACGTACTTAGGCAGGCCATGGAAGCAGTATTCACGAACAGTTTACATGCAGTCTTTCATGGACAGCTTGATCGATCCTGCGGGTTGGGTAGCATGGTCAGGGGACTTTGCCTTGGACACCCTTTATTATGCGGAATTTGATAATCAAGGGCCAGGATCTAACACAAGTAACAGGGTTACTTGGCTAGGGTACCATGTGATCAATGCCACAGATGCAGTCAATTTCACAGTTTCTAATTTCATACAAGGTGGTGCTTGGCTGCCTGCAACGGGAGTGCCTTTCTCTGCTGATTTACTTTGAATTGCACATTAAAAAATTACTGTGAAAAATAAAATTAATCTCTCTTAATTTGGATCCCGTCTTTCTCTGTTATTTTTCTCCTCTCTCTCTTGTAATCTTGTCCATTTTCTATTTTCTTTAGTTGTTCTTGTAATTTTTCTTTTCTTTCTTTTGAGAACATCTATATTCTATATATAATGGTATATATATTAACTACTAAATTACTTGATTTTTTGTTATCTATATAACTTATCAAACCTAAATTAAAACGAATCAAATATGTTGTGAAAGCAGAATCTGTCATTTGAGTAAATGGTAGAGACTAAGAATAACTATATAGCGCTAGCTAGATTCATTCGTTGCATATATGTGCAATGGAGTCACACACGTTATATTTTGACGCCCATTATACGTTAGGCCTCTTTTGCGTAGAGGTTGTCTAAATTAATGCAGACGAAGCTAAACCGTGTCCACTCCACCTGAAGTTGCACATGAAACAGAAGACAAGTAAAGGAAGGACAAATGTTGGCAAAGATTGACAAGAATAACCGCCAATTAAGGCCTTCCTTTCCCCTGTCTAATTAAGTAAAACCCAAAAGAACAATAACAAGAAAAGCTTCGCCGTATATTGTGTGGCTTTTCCGTGTTTCATCATTTTTAGAAAAAATAACTGCCTCTTAGCTAGCTTTTGAATCCAAGCCTCACATTTTTGCAACTGACATAACCAAATTTGAAATCGTTCTTTCATCTAAATATAAATATACACATAATATATATTTCGCATCGCAATCACAGAGACGCACTCTCCGGAGGGCTTCGAGGGAGGATTGCCACCGCCTCAGCAGGCCCTTTTCCCTTCACTTCCGAGCGGCTCCTTTTTTTTCCTAGTACGTTCGGGAATCAATTCAAGCTAACAAAATATGTTCATTGATTTGCATATATCATTAATATTATTTAGTTACTTTAATTTATTTGTTTTTTACTAATTAATTTATTGTTCACTTTTATGCGCTATTATATTCCATATGTACATGAAGGAAGGTGTTCATTTGGAGCTGCTTAATTAATTCAAAATGTCTGGGGTAGATACACAAAAGAGGAAGAGAATCGCCATCATTGGCGTCTCTACCTTCTTACTGGTAGCTATGGTCGTCGCTGTCACAGTTAGTTACAACTTCACTAAGAATGGATCCAACGATGATCCAAAAGATAACAATTCCCATCATGTATCTTCTTCGGTAAAAGCGGTCAAAACCCTTTGTCAACCTACCGATTACAAGAAGGAATGTGAGGAGAGCCTCAGAGCGGAGGCTGAGGCTGGCAACACTACGGACCCAAGAGAACTCATTAAAATTGCCTTCAACATAACCATTAAGAAAATCGGTGAGGGACTAGAGAAAACCAATCTCTTGCACGAGGTTGAGGAGGACCCCAGATCCAAGGAGGCACTTGACTCCTGCAAGCAACTCATGGATCTTTCCATCGGGGAGTTCAACAGGTCACTTGAGAAAATGGGCAAGTTTGATTTCAACAATCTCGACAACATCCTCACGAGTTTAAAGGTTTGGCTCAGCGGTGCAGTCACATACCAAGAGACTTGCTTGGATGGGTTCGAGAACACCACTAGCGAAGCTGGTCAGAAGATGAAGGACATATTGCAGACTACCTCGCACATGAGCAGCAATGGCCTTGCCATCATTACCGAACTGTCCAATACTCTCTCAGATTTGCAAATTACAAAACCCGGACGCCGCCTCTTTCAAGATTCTGTGGACGAACCACTTGGTCACGACGACATTGAGCTTCCCGCCTGGGTTGATGATCGTGTTGGTGTTCGTAGACTCCTTCGTACAAACCCACACAAAGTCAAGCCTAATGTGGTTGTAGACAAAGATGGCGATGGACAGTTCAGGACTATCAATGAGGCATTAAAGCTAGTGCCCAACAATAACCTAAAGCCATTCGTGATCTATGTCAAGAGGGGCGTTTACCATGAGTATGTTGAAATTACCAAGCAAATGACCCACGTGGTGCTGATCGGTGATGGTGGCAAAAAGACAAAGATCACTGGCAACAAAAACTTCATAGATGGGGTTAACACCTACAGAACCCCTACTGTTGGTACGTATCCTCTCGTGCTCATAGAGCTAAATTAAATAATAATGCTAGCTACTACTTGCTCATTTAATTTTCGTTCTAACATTTGGGGTGGATAATCTTAATTTGCCCCTCCAATAAATTTTCTTTCAGTACTCACAATTAAATTTAAATATATGACTAAGTTGTAGTACCAAGTTTTACCATTAACCATTCATCCATTAAATTAAAGATGCTACATTTTTTTTCATAAATATTGATAGAGTATTAATTAATTATTTGGGAATGAATCATGGATTTCAATATTTATGCATGCATGCAGCTGTTCAAGGAGATTACTTTGTTGCCATCAATATCGGGTTTGAGAACTCCGCTGGCCCCCAGAAACATCAAGCAGTAGCCTTAAGGGTCCAAGCTGACAAGGCCATCTTCTACAGATGCCGAATGGATGGGTACCAGGACACACTTTATGCCCATGCCATGCGTCAGTTCTACCGGGATTGCATCATTTCAGGCACTATCGACTTCGTCTTTGGCGATGCGGTAGCCGTTTTCCAGAACTGCAAATTCTTGGTCCGAAAGCCATTGGAAAACCAGCAATGTATTGTGACCGCACAAGGCAGGAAGGAGAGGCACCAACCATCAGGAATAATCATCCAAGGAGGTCGCATTGTGTCAGACCGCAAGTACTACCCGGTGAGGTTCGAGAACAAAGCCTTCCTGGCCCGTCCATGGAAGAATTACTCAAGGACCATCTTCATGGACACCTACATTGGGGATTTGATCCAACCAGACGGGTATATGCCATGGCAGGGTCCACTGGGCCTTTCTGGAATGGACACTTGCTTCTATGCCGAGTACAACAACCGCGGCCCCGGTTCAAACACAACCAATCGCGTAAAATGGCCCGGGGTCAAGACCCTCACATCACAAACAGCAACCAATTTCTTGCCATCCATGTTCTTCCGCGGTGATGACTGGATTAAGGTTACTAGAATTCCTTACGACTCTGGCGTGGTCTCCCCCAAGCATTAAATGAATTCATTTTCGGGAGTGTGCGTGCTTGCAGAGACTACTAATTACTAATGCTTGTGCTGTTCCACATCTTTGTCTTTCAATCTTTGATTCATTCATTAGTTTTGGAGTGCGTATATGTACTGTCATTTTGCCACATTCCCCAAACTGCAGATAATCATGCTTATATGCATGCTCTAGCAGGATGCTAGATTCACAATTACGTAACTGAATTCCCTCGTTATTTGGCCTCGTGTGTATATTACATCTATTTTTCCTATCAAATTATTAATGGTTTTGTTTCGGTAAGCTTATTCTATAAAATTAAGTTTTTAGAAGTATATATTTACTAAGAGGTAAAATCTAATAAAGAAACAATTGAAGATAAGGATACATAAACATTTAAAATATGATATATGTACATTTTAATATACTGAGATAATAAATGGGGAATCCTCATTTATTATTAAATTTTTGCTTGTTGTAAAACCTCAATATTTTGTTTTACTATAATTGAAGGGAAAGAAGAAAATTATTATTTCAAAATAACTACAATGAACTCACATTTTTATTTTCATTTGCTATTTTTAAGGAATTTTTTTTTATTTTGTATGTATAATATTTTTTAAGAAAAATTACATTCGATGCTCAATTTTAAAAAATAAAAAATAGCAAGCTATGATATAATTATATAATTTTTTTACAGTTGTATTAACAAATTCCTCTATTCTAGTATATTATAATCTTAATGAACGAGCAAAAAAATTTATTTAGATTTAACCGGATAAATCGGTCGGTCGAACCGATGACTTATATATATATATATATATATTTTATGATTGATAATTTTAATATATATCATTACATTTATTTATGAAAGAAAAAATAATTAAAATATTTTTATTATTGATAATTTTAGGTAATATATATATGTTTGATAATTTTAATATATATCATTATATTTATTTATAAAAGAAAAAATAACTAAAATTTTAGAAAAATAGTGTTGGCCAGTTCATACAAAATTGGTTTAAGTTTTGATTGATTTTAACCGGTTTTGACCATTTAAATCTATTTTGATTATGAATATAATTTTAAGGATGGTCCAAATTCATTGTAGATCCGGTCTAACCAAATAGTGTTGGCTGGTTCATACAAAATTGATTCAAGTTTTAGTTGATCTTAACCAATTTTGACCATTTGAATCTAGTTTGATTATGAATCTAATTTTAAGGTTGATCCAAATTCACTAACTAGTTCACGTTCCTATCCGGTCTAAACAAGAGTCAGCCTTATTGTTAAAAGGAAATATCACGTGTTAGTCCGAGCTAAGCCTTTTTAACTCTTATTTGTCAGACCTACATGCAAGGAGATATCATGTGTTAGTCTTAGCTAAACCTTTTTTACTCTCATTTGTCAGCCCTACATGCATAGAGCGTCTCCACAAGCAGTATATAACTAAAAAATTAAACAAAACCGCGAAAGAAATCAAAGTCGTTGTTGATAGCTACATAGCGGGAAGTAGTTAAGAGATGATGAAGTTAAACGGCTAATGCTAGCCGAAATGTTCCTGATGGTAAAAGCAAGGTTAGGCAATCATAGGTAGTTGCACATATGCCAGCGAATCTCAGGTTGTCAATGTCAAAGGTGTAGCCGAAATGGTTTTGAGCACCAATATATACACAGGGAGACCTCTACTGACTCTATGCAGCCAAACTATTGCATTTTAGCTGTATTGTTTATTTCTCCGTTTGTGTTTATAGTAATTTTCCTTAAGTTTTTGCTCTTTGGTTTTAGTTCAGTCTTTACCGTTGAATCACATTTTTAAAGGGCTCAATGTAGGTTCATATATCTATCTCTTTAGTACTAAGACCTGTTGTACCTGTTGTTCTTGGTGTCTTCGAGTGTTTTCTAGTTCATATGAATAAAATCCTATCATCTCCAGCTAGTTATTTAATCGAATATTTCGCTTTTAAAATGATTTGATGTCTAACCAACACTTAAGCTTAGTTTAAGGTGTTAAGAACCTACAGTAAATAAGCATGTTTTCGTCATTTACATTAATAATCGTCTTTCTTCTGCGATAACGGTTATAATTTTCCTAGTTATTTATTAGCCTCACCACAAACAATTGGCTATCTTTGCCTTAATCGATTGTTTCATTTTTCACACAACACATTAACAAACGGGAAGCGAAATGCTGCCTGTAAAATCCGTCATTTGCATAATCAAGCATGTTTAGAAAAGATTATTTCTTTTCTATACATAAAAAATTTGTTTTATCTAAAATCTGTTTTGTTTGTTTAAAGTATGTAAAATTAATTATAAATTAAGATTATTTTTCTATAACTAAAAATAATTTTTTTTAAAAGCTTGTATTTAGATTTTTCAATTATGTAATTATAAATTATTTTAAAAGCTTTGATAGATAAATACTCTTTTGCCTTCAATTAAATAAAATTTTCAATTATTTCATATCTCTTTTAGTAATTTAATATATAAAATTAATTCTTTTTATACAATCCAAACAAAATTTTTTATTTTAAAATCAATTATGAACTAACACATCTAACCATTAATTAATTTTCTCATAATTAATTTTTAAAAAAAATCAAATTTTTAACATAAATTTTTTTTTCACAACTAATTAAAACACACACTTTAAAGCTTTTGTTACACCTACAATTGTACACTTGGAGCCTTTCTAACGGTTGATATATAGATGGGTGAGTTGTTACACAGGTACACCTGAATTGTATAGATGTATAATAGACTTAGCTAAATTAGTGGTTTAAATGGTGAGTGTGAATTTTGCAGTAATGATTTGGAATCTGAAATCCATATTTTCATTAAATGCCCAAAAGCCCAAGCAACTTGGAGCCTTTCTTCCTTAAATGCTTCGCGCAACCTCTTTGCCACATCCAATTCCAAACATGCTATCTTGGTGGATTTCACTGTATACTGCATTAAAAAGTAGGCGTGCCCAGGATGGATATGTAGAGCTAGCAGCCTATACACTTTGGAGGATTTGGATGAATAGAAATGACCATCTGTTCAATGCAAAAATATGGTCTCCAACTGAAACTGTTTTGAAGTGAAGAATGGCAAGAATTTTGGATAGCCATAGGACTTTCTGAATAATCTCACATGCTGGTGTATTCTTTTGATAACCACTCTATTTTAGAGTGTGTTCTTGGGTTCAAATACCCTTCTTTTTTGCTTAGACTGTATTCACAATAATCCTTATAACGAGTTCTTATCTTAATATTGACACCTTACAAAATAATTATAAAAATACACAACTGACACTCGTATATACTTTTAAGAAACTTTTTTTAAAAAAAATAAATAAATTATTCTTCTTCTTATATATATATATTGCAGTTTAAAGTCAGTTTGCGTACAATTTTAAAGACGATATTCTTTTTTTGACTTGTAGTATAGAGTTTGAAAATAGTTCTTACTTTATTCACATATTTGTTAAATAAGTAAATAAATAACATAAAATCATAAATATAAATATAGATATATAAAAACTTAATGCCTAATTTTTAAAATTTTCTCATTTTTGCTCCACCCTTGTTTTTTTTTTCTTCCTCTATTTTCACTCTTTTTGTATGCATTGTTATTTTTTGCACACATGTACATAGGTGTTCACGAAGGTCTTAAGAAAAGTCTTAATTCATGCTTTACATAACTAGGGTATGTAATTAATCGGTTAAAAATTATCATATATATAATATTAATTGAACTATATTACATTAAAAAAAAGTCAATTGAATTTATAAAGAATACTCATTTTAGGGAATATAATTAAAGTAATGTTTTTAAAAGTAAATATTTAAAATAAAATTAAAAAAAAGAAAAAACTGTATGGACAATATATGATAGTGAAAGAATA
This sequence comes from Styphnolobium japonicum, assembly GCA_023212625.1. Lineage (NCBI taxonomy): Eukaryota > Viridiplantae > Streptophyta > Magnoliopsida > Fabales > Fabaceae > Styphnolobium > Styphnolobium japonicum. The sequence continues at coordinate 5,371,015 of JALBWW010000002.1, read as the reverse complement.
ATGAATGATATTTTTATACTGCCTTAAAAATATTTATTGTTGTTTTAAAATTAACTCAATAAGAGATACGAAATAATAAATAAAAATAAAATACTAATTATTATTATTTTTATATAAATTAAAAAGAAAAGAAATATTAGGAGAAACACTGAAACAGGAATCGATAGGGAGTTTTGTTTCGCGATGGCGGCCTCATCATCTTCATCTCTCTCATCCGACTCAAGTTCTCACCGTCGTAGGCGACATCACCGAAGTCGCCGAGACCGTCATAAGGAATCTCTCAAGATCCGAAAGAAGACCAACTCCCACACCAAACGACGCCGCAGCCACCACCACTCTTCCGATTCCGATTCCTATTCTTCATCCTCCATCTCAGATTACTCCACCAGGTTCCATATATAATTTCATATGCTTCCTTTTTAAGTTTTAACTGACCCCACACTTGTTCCGATTTTTAATTGTTTTCGATCCAAAAATATCAATGGAAAAGAGTAGGAATTTTGAATTTTCTGGCAATAGAGCATATTGATATTTTATATCTGATAGGACTAGATTTTGCTAGCTTCATTTTATAATATGGACCCTATGTGTATGATGTGTTATTTGTATATGATATCTTCTGTTTAACTGACAGCGGGTACATGTTAGCCCTTGATCATAAGCTTTTCCGAGTGATTTATTCAAAATTTGTGTTTTGTATCTATTCAGTGAGTGTCTATTTGGTTCCGTAATTCCATCACCTCTATACTGAATTTATTTTACTTTCTGCCTCATGGTTTGCTTGAATGAGCCATTTTTTAGAATTTTTTAAGCTTACTATCATTTTGATACTCCTCTAGGAATCATGGTTCTTGATAGTGTGGCGTTTGTATAAATATGTTCTCTATCTTAACTCCAATGTCAGAATATTATCATGGAACTTGGTATCATTGATATGTTTGGATGTATATAACGGCTGATTCATATTAGTATTGCGTGAGAAAGGCATGAAATGCTAGTTGCATTTCCTTTTCAACCATCTTGTCGGAAATAAATAAAAAATATTGTCTCAGGTAAAAGGCCTCATGAAGCGCTAGCCTAGAAAGCCTCTCCTCAAAGCTGAGGCAGCCCCCTTGGATAACATTGACCAACCATACTCTCTCAGTGTCCTTTGTCAAGTATCCTTTCCTCTTTACTGTGTTTCTTTTTCTCAATTCTGATGCTTGCATTATTCTTTCGTTCATGTGTTTCCCCCCAACAAAAAAAACACAAAAAAAAAGAAAAAAAGAAACTGTGCAGGGCAGGCAGTTTGTGAGTTTTGTTACTGCTTGAGTAGATGTTTTGGTCCCGGCTATTAATCAGGAAGTATAAATGTTGAGGCAAAAATCAGGCTTTCTTTTGTTCTTCTAATTTTTAAATTCACTGAATTCAACTCAGTTTGTTTCAATTTTTGCATACAAGTGTGCTTGGGTTTGATTAGAGATATAGTCTATTCAACTTTGTCAGTAAAGGGAAGTAAGGGCAATGCTATTTATTTATATAATAATTATAGTTCATTTTTGTTTTCTCAAATTAGTTAGTGGCTCATTATTCAGTACTAATTTTAAGAAATTTATGGGACTACAGATTTGCAAAGAAAATTTCTTGATAATGTTTGATGTTGATAAATTGTGTGTCTTATATAGAGACTGAATCATTTTGCATGTGTAGTTGCTTTGCGGTGTAGTTGCATGTTTATGTATGTTTTTTATATTAAAAACTTATGATGTTAATGTTAATAATTTATTAAGTGGATTAATTTGGTTCATATCATAACACATTGTTCGTTTTGTTAAATTACTATAGAAGTGAGAGTTCTTCTGATAGTAAGCATGAAACATCTCATCGTTCAAAGAGGCACAAAAAGAATGACAGACCAAAGAAGGTGATTTGTTGGTACTACAATTTTTCCCTGTTTATAACCTCGTCAATTTATTTATCTCACTATCTTCCTTTTTCCCTCCAGAATAAGGAAAAGGATCGAAGTAAAAGCCACTCCCATAAGCGGCAGAAGCATAAATTAAAAGAGGTAGGCCACTTTTATACATTAATTTATTGTCTTCAATAGGCTTGTTTACAAAAGAGTTTGGTTTTCTTCTTTAAAGTTTCTAACTCAAGTACCTTGAAATATCTACTATGTAGGAGACCTCATTTCATTTCAATAACCAGATTGTTCATAAACTTAAGTAAACATGCTTAATGCTAATTGCTGGAGGTTTGCTACAAGGAGATCTTATCCAAAACTGAGATTCATCAACTTAACACATATACCCATATCATTGCACTTTTCTGTCATCTTCTCCAGCTTCAAAACATTAGTTTAACACCATTGCTCCTGAACTTAAAGTGCATAGCAGAAAACGGAAAATAATTATTGATTTTGCCACAAATTTGCAGACTTGTTTTTCAGACACATAAGTTTTGTACATTCCAGTCTGAGATGCTTATGATTCTTTCTGCCTATTTTGTGTATTGGCTCTTTGAAATTGGAGCTGGGATCTGTGACATGTGGGGCGCTGGATTGACTTGCTTGGATGTTGTTTCTTGGTCGGGTTTGTCCTGGCAATGGGAGCCCTATATAGAAGCCGCATGATGAAAGGAGCAGCAGCCCCGTGCAGCTTTCCAAGGTTTTTATTGTAATCTGACTCAGAATTCAGAAAATTCAATGCACTTGCTTCTATTTTACTAACTTTTTTGTACTTGATATAGTTTTTAGGGCGTGGCAAAGATGATGGCATCCGTCGCAGCGCTGTATCTGGCAAGAAGGTATTCATGTCTCCTTTTGTTTTTTGTCCCGTTATGGTTACTGGTTATCTTGAATCTGCTTTCTTCTTTTGTTTCTTTGCAGATTCTTCTGAAACTTGAAAAAACAAAGGAAGATAAGTTGGCAGAAAGCAAGAGAAATGAACTGCTGAACTTTTTAAATGCTAGTTTTGATTAGCAGTGAGAAGCTATGGATTTATTAGGGGATACAACAAAGTCAGCGAAGAACCAAGGTTTACTTTGGTGCCTAAATCACATTTTATGTCATGCGCCTTCTTTATAACCTAGATGGTTGGTCACAACCGCCCCGGGGAGGAGAGGAAAGAAAAAGCTTACTTGGTTCCTGTATTGTATCAAATATTAAAATTGTTCTTACCATTCAAAGACAGATTTTAGTTTGTTCAACATGTATGGTTCACGATCAGTGGATTCCTCTTTTATGGAATTGGCTATGAGCTTTTTGTAGGATGCCGAGTTTTTGAGACCCGGCAGGCAATCATCCTGTTGTGTCAAGACTGAATTGTTAAAATTTGTTCCACTACTGGTTTTTCGTCATCGAGCACGGCTAAATTATCTTCAGAAAAATAATTATAAATACTAACTGGTTCTGTTTGTTTGCTTTTGTTTGTTTTTTTGTTTTTTGGTGGACTGTGGAGTAGAGTAGTGCCTTTCAAGAGTTGGGAAATATTAAAGGGCGATGATATTGAACGTTCTAGCGCGCGCTCCAGTGTTTTGTTCGTCAGATGAACAAAATTTTGTTGAGATGTGTGTTTGTTTTCATTAAACAAATAAAAAAAAAAGCTAATATGTTAATGAAGCAGATAATCGATGGCATAAGAAGAAAAAAAAAACCTAAGATGCGTATGTGAATCATTTGTTATTTTTATTAACTGGTGTCCGAAAACAAGAATGGTTGCTTTTTCTTTTGGATTAAATTTTGGTTTACAGTCAATGTAAAATATTTATATTACTATATAATTATGTATTGTCAAATGAATTAATATGTTTTTTTAAAGAATCACTTGGGCTTACATAAAGTAGTAAACATAATTTATATGCTTATAAGTATGGAATTAAAGATAATCTACCTTCATTTAAATTAAGGTCGAAGTTTATTTTCCTTAATTTTCTGTCACAAATACACAATGAAACAAAGGAAAACTGTTCTCTATTTTCTTTTCTCTTCATCCTATTCTTTCATTTTCTATCCTTTAACTTTTTTTCCTCATTTTCTCTGTACATTAAAATGAATTATCAGTTCTCTTGCATGGTGGCTTTGGATATACTTCTCTCTGAGGAGTAATTTATGGTAGTTATAGACTTCACAGCCCGCTCCAATTTCTGAAAGACTCTTAAGAGTTGTTGGGTAGGAAAAAAAGATAATAAGTATTTTCACTCCATCTTCACATTAATTTTTATATTTAAATTTATTCATTTTAGTTTCACAATTTATTAAATACATATAATATTATTTTTATAATAATTTTTAATTGAAATTATTTTATTAAATAATATGGTATCAAGTTAAACTTTTGTTAAATAGTGATGTGTCAAATAATTATTGATGTGATAATTTTATATGAATTTTTTTAACTTAATACGTCACTATTTAATTAAGAAAAATTAGATAAAAAAACATCACAAGACTAAAATTAACAAATTAAAAAAGGACTACAAATTTAAGCCTAATACATAGATTTATGCCCGGGGCAGTAGTGTCATTTCGGACATGAAAGCGTCCTATATAATGGGATGTTTAGAATTAGGGTTCTGGGAGACAGAGAGATAGCTGGCTACTTTGATATGGCGGCGATGGCAAGACCTTCTTCTCCTCCTTCGTCTGTGTTCTATCTTTTTTCTGTTTCTTTTTTCAAAAATTAAAATCGATCCTGCGATCACTTTTTCGTTGTTTTGAAGAAAGAAAATCGCACATAGTTCTTCTTGGGAACCTAGTTATACAAACAATTCCCAGGATTTTATTTGTGCGTATAGCAAGTGAAAAACCTTTCTGCTTGAGCCTTCTTCTCTTATATCTATGGAGATGTGCTCCAATGTAATTGGTTTACAGTTTCATTCATTTTCTTGTATCATATAATAATAATTAATTGTGGTTGTTAAAAAAAATTTGCAAGATAGGCGAATGCGATAGATAAGAGTATTTTGTTTTGTGGTTATGTTCTTGATGCTCCATTTAAATATTTTCAAAATCTTGCTACCATTTCTGGAATTGTTGGTTCTTCTTATAATGCTTTAACAGCTTCATCTGTATGCTGAAAAATTGAATCTCGACTCAGAGTTGAAGGTGAAGCATCCATGAAACGATTTTTTTTTCTAAAAAAAGACTAATATTCAAGAAGGATACCCGTTCTAAGTTCTAACAGTGTATGGGACTCGGAAGAGAAGTTTAGAAAGAAAGAAAATGAAATTTTTTGGTTATTTCTTGTATGTATTTGTCTCCAGTTATTAAAGTGGTGAATTGGACTGGAGTTGTTATGGTATAGGGCCACTGGGCTTGACCTCAGTATAGCTAATTATCCCAGTGCTTGGGCCTTATGGTCTGATAGAGGAATTTCCTTAAAAAAGGAAAAAATTCATAAGTAGTTTTTTTATTTTTTGGTACAAATTCATAAGTAGTTTAACAATAATACTTTTAATAATTTTTTAATCATCAGATATGATTTAATTTTAATTATATATATTTTAATTTCAATCGGGCTTTTTAGTCTATGGTGTGATACTATATGCAAATTTCAATCGGGCTTTTTTTAAAAAAAATAAAAAAGAACATCTTTCTAAACTCTAGATTGTCTAGATCGCAATTCCAAATTTTTTTTAGTACAAGTTCCAATCTAATAATGATACAATTTAAGTTGACGAAAATAAATCTAATTCTTATCCAATTGCCCAACAAAAAGATTCGGAGTAATATGAGGCAACCCTTCAACTTTCTATTGTTGAAAGAGTGGCGAACCTTTATCTTGGGATGTTAATGTGTTAGGTTTGGTAGTGTAATTTTAGACTCCATTTACTCACAAGAACAGTTGAGTTGGGTTGAAAAAAATTAACCTATTAAAATAGAAGTTAAAATCCATGTGTAATATAATATAAGTTTCAAATTCAAAATACATAGTAATTAATTTCTATTTTTATTTTAAATGGAAAACCATGAAATAAATTTTTCACAAATAGTCAAATAAGTCTAAACATATCTAGAAGTTTTATTTTTCACTTTAGAGTATATGAACAACATTTTATTTCTATTAAAGTTGGTCTCATAATTTATGATAAGATATAATGTTTAATTTTAAATGTTTTATAAATTACTGCATATATGAGTTATAAAAGCAATAGATTATTAAATTTACTTAATGTTTGTATGGGTTTTTTTGTTAATGCTTCAAAAATAATAATGTTGTGTACATATTTGTTTTAAATTATGAAATAAGATATGTTTCTCTAAATTTATCTTAATTGATGTTCATTTTGTTAATAAATTATCCTTTTGATAATGCAATTTTTTCTCAAGTGCTAAAAAGTTTAAAAATTAAAATTTCATAATATCTATGTCATATAAAATAATAATTTTAATTTTAAAAAATTACAAAAAGTTAATTACTTACAAAATTTATAAATCTATATAAGATTCTCAATAAATAAAGCACATCTTAAAATAAAATAAAAATGGAATGAGTTAAGTCAGAAGTGTTTTAACTTACAACTAAAACTTAAATCAACCTTATGCTAATGAGTTAAGTTGAGTTGATTTGTGCGGGCTTGCGAGTTGAGATAACCCCTTCAACACCCATAACTTTATCATATATGACTACCTAAGATTGTACCAAGATATTAATGACCAAATAAAACTTGGTTAATATATTACTACCTAACTAAAATTTTAGGAAGAATATAAAAAATCAAATAGAAGTTAATTAAACAAATAAGGGCGAAAATATACAGATTTATCTGAAAAAGGTCTTTATAAATTAACCCATTTGCTTTGCCCGTCGCAACCATCCTACATTAGCTAGCTAGCTATAAGTGAGAGATGGAGGGAACAGAGTGCATGACAATGGAAGTGAATGACATTAAAATGCATACATGTAGCAGAAAAAGGAGAACACTCGTGGTGATGTTCCTCTTCATGTTTCGTCTCGAGAAGACAAATAAATGGAGTAGATGATAATGAATAGATAAAAAATATATTAATATTTTATTTAAAATTCATTAAAAAAAAAATTAAAATAATCCAACACATTCATGTATATTCTTTGGATGGCCGGCCATATCAGAAATGAACTGGCACGCCAAGGGAAAGTCTTTCTAATATATATATATATACACATAGATTTACTTACTCTAAGAGTAAGGTCTTCTTTGAATAAATAGTTTATATAAGTATTTATTAAAGTAGAACTTATTTAATAAGCTCTATTATTATAAGCATTGTCTAAAATAAGTTAAATAACGTTTGAATAAACATTTTAAGAAGCGTTTTTTATAAATTCTTTAAAATAAATATGGAGCATTTGAGGGGTATGATATGAATTGTGTCAATCCTTTAAGGTTAATTTTGTCAAAAATTATTGTAAAAACAACTAATACTTAAGGTATTTTTAGCTTTCACAAAAGCTTATTTTCATAAGCTTAAATTTTTAACTTATGAAAATAAGCCCGAAACAGCTTATAAGGGTTTCATAAGCTGTTTTAATAAACTCATCCAAACAAAACAAAAATATTTCATAACTTATTGTAGTAGATAAGCCTAAATAAGTTGCATATAAACTTATCTAAATGGGACCGAAAATAATTTTTGTAAAATTATAATTTTACCAATCCAACCGTTGAATTAAGTAATTTTATCATGAAAATCATGTATATCAAATTTAAGATAAATTAGACATTCATATGTATCTAATCTTATAGTCGACATTTACTTCTATTTTAAAAAGCATATTATACATAAAAATAAAGTAGTTAAATGATATATCAATTAATTTTTAAATTCTATGAAACTTTATAGGTTTGATCTACTTAATGAGAACTTTCAATCAAACGATTGGATTGATGAAATTTGAAGTTTATAAAAAGTTATTTAATAGAATAAGTATACCAAGACTTACTCTTGGAGTAAGTGGATCTCCACTCCATATATATATATATATATATATATATATAGATATATATAGGGTGGGGATCCACTTACACAAAATGTAAGTCTTAACACACTTACACCACTCAATTACTTCTTATAAACATTGAATTGCATCAATCAAACTGTTGAATTGAAAGTTCTCATAAGATAAATCAACCTCATAAAATTTTATACAATTAAAAAATTATTTGATATTCATCGCATTACTTTATTTTAACGTATAATATGATTTTAAAATGTATGTAAATTGTTTACTATTATATTAGGTAACTATATATGTTTGATTTATTTAAAATTTGATATGCATGATCATTAAAATAATAGCATATGATTCAACGGTTGGATTTGTTAAATTCAAATTATACATAAAATTATTGAATGGTGTAAGTATACAACAAGACTTACACTTGGTGAATCCCTACTGATATATATAGAAAAATTATACTTACATAAACAAAATCCTCGTAAAATCTCATACAAGCCATTTGATTAACGTTAGGTCTTACTATAACTTTTTTTGAATGGCCTAAATAAATCTACCTTAAATTTTAAGAGGGTTTTGTGAGAATTTTTTTTTGTGCAATATCACACACACACACATATATATATATATATATATGATTAACTGTATCTTTTCACGAAATGCATTTTTTGTTTTTTTATTTTAAACAATTTTAGTTATTGGATATTTATCAGATATGATATTAGATATTCGATAGATAATTTAGTTAGTTCATTAAATGTATATTAATTAAAATTGAACTAATTTATTTAGTCTATTAATTAAATAAATTTGATTAAATTTATATATAAATGAATGATGAATTACTACGCCTATCATGGAGTAAGGCCTCACTGTCCCATTCCTCCGCAGAAACCGCAACACATGGACCGTAAACAGCATGCATACGGGATCAAAATCATCTGTCTCCATTCCTGTCACCATTCCTGTCCCACCAATTAAAATTTGCCAACTCAATTAAAAATGACACCTCATCTTTTCTACTGTAACATCATGCCGTTATCTCATTCTTCTCTACTTTTAGCCCTAACAAACATATGAAAGTATTGCCTCACCGCTTCATTCAAGCATTCTTTGCTTGCTGCATCTCTCCCAAAGCTTTGTCGTGGCTTGCTGCATCTTTCCCAAGGTAATTATTTTTAATTATGTTTCTTTTTGGCTTTCATAATTTGCCTCCATCTATATACTATAAAAATATGCTTTTGAAAGCTTTTTGAAGCATGTTTCAAGTGGTTGAATGTCAATGATGTTTGAAATACTAATAGAAAAACAATAACTGACTTTTCACCGATTTTTTACTATATATGTATAAAACAAGTACGAGAATTTGTCGATGTATAATTTCTTGTTAGATAGGATTGTATATTTTCTTATTGCTTTATATTTTCTGTTAGCATGAATTAGGAAAAGTTTTTATTGTCTTGTTTTTTTTCAAAATATGGCTTATAGGAATAAAATTGCAATAATCGCTTAATAGAAATATTAACAAGTCACTTTTTTTCGCATCATTCCAACTCTAATTTAACAAAAACAACCATTGTATTGAGTTTTATTGAATTTTTTTAAGTGATTTTTATTTAAATTGAAGGTCATGGACAATAAAGAAACTTTGGAGGGTGAACATCAAGCACTTGAGAATGATAGTAGCAATGTGTTTGAGAAAAACAAAATTGTTGTGATGCATGATAGGATTCCTGGTGAATTTATACCAAAAGTTGGGATGGAATTTGAAACAAAAGATGCAGCTTATGCCTTTTATAATTCTTATGCTTATAAAGTTGGTTTTAGCGTAAGGATTAGTAAAGGACATAAAGGTATTGATGGTAAGATAACTAATAGAATATTTTGTTGTTCATGTGAAGGTTATCGTGGGAAAGATAAACGAGAGGTTAATGTCAAAAATCCTCGTGCTCAAACAAGATTTGGTTGTTTGGCAAGAATGAAAGTTAATAGTCGTTTAACTGGAAAGTATTGTGTTACTGAATTTATTGCTGATCATACACATGAAACTACAAGCCCCAGTAAGAGTCATTTACATAGATCTCAAAGGAAAATAACTCTTCCTCAAGCAGTTGAGGCTGATTTAGCTGATAGCTCTGGAATTACTCCAAAAGCAAGTTGTGAATTAATGGCTAGGCGAGTTGGTGGACGTGAGAATCTTGGATTCATCCCAGAAGACTATAGAAATTATTTACATTCCAAGCGAACAATTCAAATGAGGTCGGGAGATACAGGTGGTGTGCTAGAGTATTTACAACAAATGCAATTAGAAGATACTAAGTTTTTCTATGCAATACAAGTTGATGAGGATGATCTAATAACTAATATTTTTTGGGCAGATGCAAAGATGATGGTTGACTATTGATCAATCAATTTGAGACACTTATGTTAGCTTTGTATTAGGCATTATTAGATGTTTATTGTGCCCAATATTAGTACTTTAGATGAGTTTAATGTTATTGGGCTTCATTGGGCTTTAATGAAAATATTGAATAATTTTCGGATTTTGATGCATTTTGACCTTCCTTCCTTGGTTAGGTCATAACTTGGGACTTGGTGATCCAATTGAGGTGATCTTGGTGTCTTTGGAAAGCTAAGACAATGCTCTACAAGTTTCATGAAGAACTCAAGAGCTGGATCGGAATGCTAATGATCCAAAATATCCCTGCAATGCAGAGTGGGTTTGCTGTCACGGAACCATCTGGGCAGTATGCACATATTGGACTATATAGTGGGTTATAGGCCTCATTTTGGGCTGAAACTAGGTCACTTGAAAGATAAGACCCATATCTCCAACTTCAATGAAGACCATTTTGTCAATAGATGTCGTTTTAGGCATGCTTAAGCTGAGTTGATGCAATTTGGAAACAAGTTCTTCCAACCTAACTTGAGGTAGGTGAAGTGTTTTTGGCATTTCTGGAGTTCTAAAAGTCCAAATGACATGATTCAAATTGGAGATTTTCAAGGAGACAACTGGCTACAACTTTGATGAAGACATCCAAGCCAAAATGCACCGTCTAGGTGATGAATTTGAAGCCAGAAGTCAGATAAGAGTTGTTGACTAAAAGCCACCAACCATACACCAACCCACCTACCATGCACCAACTCACCAACCATGCATCAAACTTCCATTTTTGACAAATTTCAGATTCTTATAGCTTGTATTCAGATTATATACATGTACAAATTGGCTTCTAGGATTAGTATAAATAGACCCAACCTCTTTGTATTAGAAGCATTCAATTTTGAAGGAAGTTAGAATTCAATTTTGTAGTAAGTTTGAGTATTTGTTAGTTTTCTTTCTCTTCTTCTCCCTTCTCTTTAGAATTTCATTTTTGTTATTTATTTTCTGAGTTCTTCCTTCCCATCCATGGAAGGCTAGGCTCTTATAATCAATCCAAGGGATTAACCGTCTTGATGTTTAATTTGGAGATCTTGTTTTGCTTATTCATATTGCTTAATTGTTATTCAAGTTTCTCTTCTTCCTCTTTTGATTTCTATCTAGATTGAATTGCTTAATTTGATTTAGATGTTAATGTGATAATAGCTTTATTGTCATGTATTCAAAGAGGATCACATAGAATAAACAATTTATTAAAGCTTTTTGATGGATTGTTTAGCTTGGTTAAATTCTTGATCTTAAGTTAATCTATGTTTGGATGGTGCTTACTTTATCTAACCTTGGTTAATTAAATCCTAGATGCTTATCTAGTAGAGGATTCTTGGATCATGTTGAGGCGTCTTGATATGATCTAAGGCCAAGAACATGGTTAGCAATTAAGTGAATTCCTTGTGATCAATGATGAGTTAAACTCAAGATCGGTAAATTTCCTTGGATTGGTTGCTTCTTTATATTTGTTTACAACTTTAATTCTTGTACTTTTGTCAATCTTGTTAATCATCATCAAAACCCCCCTTTTAATTATCTTGATTTGATTAAATCTTTGTTCTTTTTGGATCCTTGAGAGACGATTCGGTTCATGCTCTATACTACAAATTAGTTTGCGAACCGGTAATTTTTATTATTTGACGGGGTCTCGACAACCTCTTGTCAACTATTCATATTTTGGTGATGTTGTTTGTTTCGATACTACTTATAGAAAAAATAAAGAAGGTCGTCCATTTGCAATGTTTGTTGGAGTGAATCATCATAAGCTTAGCATTATTTTGGTGCAGCATTGTTATATGATGAGACTGCTGAAAGCTTTATTTGGTTGTTTAATACTTTTGTTAAAGCTATGTCAGGGAAAAAACCACAGGCTATTCTCACCGATCAAGATGCAGCAATGGCAAAAGCTTTAGCTTTGGCATGGCCAGAAACATGTCATCGCCTTTGTATTTGGCACTTGTATCAAAATACATTAAAGAAACTCAGTGTTGTATTTGGGAAGTTTCAAGACTTCGATAAGGATTTTAATAATTGCATCTATGAGTATGAAGAAGAAGAAGAGTTTTTCATAGCTTGGAACAACATGCTTGAGAAGTATGATTTGAAAGATAATAGTTGGTTGAAGCAAACATTCGCTTTGAAGGAAAAATGGGCTTTAGTTTATGGTCGAGAGAACTTTTGTGCAGACATGACAACCACACAACGCAATGAGAGTTTGAACAATGTAATTAAAAAATATGTGAGTAACTAATATGATTTACTAAGATTTTTCCATCACTTTCAGAGATTGGTTGAGGATCGTCATTATGAAGAATCAAAGGCAGATTTTAAAGCAACCCAAAGAAGTATAACTTTGTCATTTAATGTGGAAATTTTAAGGCATGCAGCAACAATTTATACTCCTGCAGTATTCAAGATGATCCAATATGAGTTGTCAATTGCTCATGATAGTAGTATGCATATTTCCTCGGAGAATAGGGAAGTTACTGAATATAAAGTTATCCCTAACAAGAAACAATTTCAACATACTACTAAATATGACTCATCTATTGGTGCAGTGAAGTGTAGCTGTAAGAGGTTTGAGTTCTCAGAAATTTTATGTTCACATGCTCTCAAAGTTCTTTCATTAAGAAATATAATAAAAATCCCTGAAATGTATATATTAAAGAGATGGACAAAGTATGCAAAAATTGAAAATGACAGAGTTACTAGTCATTCTATAATTCATGAGGACCCTAAACCAAGAATGGGAAACCGCTACAAGGATTTGTGTAGGTTGCAAACTCAGTTAGCAACTAAAGGTGCAGTAACTGAAGAAGCTTATAAAATAGCTCTTGATGGTTTGACTAAGACTTTAAAAGATATAGATGCATGTCTTGGAGGTAAAGACACGGAAACAAGCACTCATGACATGTCAACTATTAATATTGAAAAGGTTTTATGTAGTGGGAATAAAAATAATGTGAAAGGAATAAAGACAAAAGGAAGATTACGTGGAACATCTACCAGGCCAAAAAGTGTTCTTGAGAGAAGAAGAAAGAAGAAGAAAATTGTACAACAAGAAGAATTGATTTGTGAATTGCCTTCATTTCAGGCTAGTCAGGTTTTTTTTCCTATCATTTAATTGATTTTTGTTTTGCATGTTAATTTTTAATTAATATATTATACTAATAATTTTCCTTGTGATTAAATTTGTATAAATTAGTTGCCCACACATGCTGCATGCAATACCTTCAAAGAGTCAAGTAGCAACATAAGCATGATAGAATTGCTACAGGTGATAATTGGTTGTAGTATTTCTTTATGTTTGTCTTAATCTAAAAGATTTTTTTTAATATTAGCATAAAAAAGCAAAATATACATTTATGTGCAGGCACAAGACATGGAGCCCTTGACATCATTGGTTCTCAAAGCAAAGATCAAGAAGACCATCCATGATACACATTTTGGTGCTACTGAATATTAATGATCCACCCAAGTTGCCAATGCAATGCTTCTTAGGCATTGATTTTGATTCTAGTTTTACTTTTAATTTTAGCTACATGTAATTTTGTTTGCTTGTGCTCCCAAATATGTTGGCACATGACATTTTTTTTTTCTTGAGTTATAGATATTCTAATATTTACTCTTGTCAATTTTGTTGTAATTCATCAGCAAACTCATCTTATTTCCAATTTATGGTATTTTAGGGAGAAGGAGAAAAGAGAGGGAAACAGAGGTTTTATGGTTTTATGATACTACATAACATTTATTTTTAATTTACTCTTGCTCCTACTCCAATTTCGAAGTAAAAAAATGTATATTTGAGCATGCAGTTCTGTAAATGGACATGTTTCAAGTGGAGGAAAGAGGGTTTTATGCGAAAATAGTGTGCAATAAAGGAGAAAGGGTGGCTGCCTCACTGTACAGGGCTCTTAAGTCTCTTGCAGGCTTCAATGTTCAGAATTCAAACTTGGCTACTGTTTGTGACAGTTTTCTGCTTACATTTACATTGGGAAGTTTCAAGACTTTAATAAGGTTTTTAATAATTGCATATGTGATTATGAAGAAGAATAAGAGTTTTTTGTAGCTTGAAACAATATGCTTGAGAAGTATGATCTTAAAGATAATAGTTGGTTGAGGCAAACATTTGTTGAAACAGGGAAACATGAAATTGCTGATAGAATGCAAAGGAAGAAAACAATTGTAAAAAAGAAAGCCTAACCAAAATCTTGACATGGAAGGATGTGAAAGCAACTGTATGTCATGTCCACTCATTCTTTCAATGGCTTTTTTCCTTTTTCTTTTTTCTAGTTTATTTGTATTATTCAAGTTCAACTCAGTCTAATTTATCTTCAATTCAGTTACTGGAGATGGTTGAACACAATGAAATTAATAGATCTTTGTTGGCCTTTTTCGATGAAGACATAGCAAATGCACATAAGGGCAACCAGGTAATAGCAATTGGAAATGATTTTTCATCTGATTAGCAGAATCCATGCGTGGTATTCTCAATTTTAGGGCAAAATAATATCAGCATCACTCAGTAGTAACTAATAAATCAGTACCCTTCTTAGAACATTCTCATGCCATAGGAATTGAAAAACAAAAACGCTAGAGAACCGGCAGTGGCCCATTATTGGCCAAGGATTATAGGAAAATAATTTAAAAAATAAATAAAAGATGCTGAAATAGATGAACCAACTTGATGAAGCGAGGAGCTGTCGCTGACGTTGGCGGAACCTTGCTTCAGGCGGAGAATGGAATGTAAGCAATGAGCCAAAGAGATGAGAGATAACGACGTTAATTTTTCTTTTCATAGTAAAAAGATGAGCTGTAATTTTTAATTGAGTTGGCAAATTTTGATTGGAGGGATAGGAATTGGGACAGAAAAATGGGGACAAGTGATTTCAGTCCATGCGTACGTTGATGTCTCCCATATATTTGGGTTTCGGCTTACTCAATTCTAAATGTTAGTTCATAAAATAATAATTATTTCTTATTTATAATTATTATTTGAGTTATATTATTATTTAATGTGAGACTCTCAATATACTTTGATCTCTTACGTTTATGATTGAACATCTAAAGCATGAAGTTTGTAAGACTAGACATCTATAAGTGACTTAATGGATCTCAGAAATAGATTCTGATATCATCTTAAAATTTGAATTAAAAGATTTAACTCAACACTAAAAATTAGCTAATTAAGTAAGAATTATTTTTTATTTATAATCACTATTCAAGTGATATCATTCTTTAACGTGCGACTTTGAAAAATATATATGTCTATATTTGTATATTTTAGGTTTTTCTATTTAATTTGTTCCTTATATATTTTTCGCCGTTTCGAGGGGTTCCGACTTTATTACGAGTTCGCAACAGTACAGTCAATTCTGTCATATAATATGTTCAGAATGAATATAGATGGCAAGATAATAACTAAGAAGGACGCGATTCCTTTACAATTTTTTTTGGTCTTATACCATTATCTTATATAGTTATTGTATAAGACTTGGTTTTAGCAGGGTTCCATCAAATAAAACAAATTTTTGCATGAAAATTTAAAGTAATACTTTTATATTATTTTTTGGTCTTTAGAGAGGGAGAGACCGGGAGGGGGATCGTGGTTCCCCACCTTTGATTGGGGAGGCAGCCAGGCAGGTTACATACTTCATATTATAAAATAGTGTGAAAATAACTATTTTTGAAGTGAAAATATCCCTTAATAATGGATTAGGGAACGGATAAAAATATAAATAATATCTTTTATAATATAAAATAGTGTAAAAATAACTGCTTTTAAAATGAAAATACCCCTTAACAATTAATATTTAGGGAACACACTAAAAAAATAGTCTTGAAAGGGAATTTTTCGCCCTATAAAGTGTTTTTTCCGTCTAAAACTATGTTAGAGTCTTTGAGACGATAAATACCATATCTTATTTATTCTTGTTACAAATGATGCACGTAAGTGTCTCTTTAGTACCCAACAAAAGAAAGAAAAGAAAAGAGAGAGAAACAATAATAATTGAATTAGTAGCCAATAGAGTTCACGTGCTGTGACCAGCTGGCAACTGGGTTATTGTCACGTGAACCAGCTGGCAACTGGGTTATTGTCTTTATTATGATAAGACTGATGTCGTATTATGTTTGATTCTTGTCAACTTTTCCTTATCTAATTATTAAATGCTCTTTTTTTTTATTCAGCTTGTCAGATTATCAGTATTTAGAGTAAGTTATCTACTCTTTATTAATTCTTATTTATATTTAATAGACTCTTTAATATTTATTATGAAATAAATAGTTAATAAATGATTAACAACTTATTCTGAATACCAAATATATCAAGGTACTATAGTAATTCCTTAAAAAAAATTATGTTTTCATTCCCAACCTTTCCCTTATCTTTAGGTTATGTTTAGATTAATGATAAAATATGGAATAAAATAGAATGAAATTAGATTGTAAGAAATATTATTATTTGGATGTTTTAAAAGATGATAGAAAAGAATGACACAAGAGGTTTTTATTCTATTCCATACCATCATATTTCTTTATTTTTCTTCTCCCCAAATTAAGGAAAATGAGATGGAATCAATTAATGTTTATAAAATATAATATCAAAATTACAAATTTATCCTAACTTAAAATAAATTTAAAAAACTCTTTTACATTTCTCATTTCACATTTTTATAAGAATTTATAGAAAGGTACATAAAAATAAAATATTATTTAAAAAATTAAATTTCATAAAATAAATAATTAAGATAAATATATATAAAGTAAGTGTAATATAGTAATTACAAATTTATAATTCTTATCATTTTATCTTATTCTATTAAAACTTTTAAATAATGAAATGACTTCTATTACTAAACATCCAAACAATGGTGTAAAATTTTTATTCAACTCCATCCCATTCCATTCTATATCATTCCATTCTATCCATCATAAAACTTTAAAGATAACCTTAAGCTAGATTTTTTTAAAAAGTAATTGTTCATCTCCAGGTTGAATTGACGTGTTTGTAATTTGTTTTTAATGTAAAAAGGGTGCTCTCCACCGTAGAAAGAGTAACTCTAATGATATTTTGACTTTTAAATTAGTCTTTATAAGTTAATAGAGACACTGTAATGAATTCTCTTTCACATGGTGAAGTTTTCCCTTTTTATACAAGAGTAGATAAAGGGAGAGAAAGAGTACTGTTAAGGGGACTTCTCATTTAAATTGTATTTCCTGTTACGGTATAATTAAGTGAATTCTAAAGTTAATAAATTGATACATTAATTTATTTTTCTATAGCGTCTTTACTTAACTTGATGAGCTAGGTTTAACATCACTCAGCTCAACCTTGTAATAATAATACTGAACAGTAATTAACATGAGAAGCTTGATCATTGGCACCAAAACAAAGAAAAATATAAAATAATAGTGGATTTATTCTACATTATAGGTCAAGAATAGTCTTTCATTTTGAAGAGGCCAGAGAAAAAATATTTATTTTTATGATAGGAGAACTTATTAGAATTTATGGTAAAATATATTTTACCAACTTAAACTATAGATCTTTCTTTGAATTATAATTAAATTTTTTTTCATTTAACAGCTGAAATTTGATTTCAAGTAAAAATGTTATATTCTCAGGCAAATCAAAAGGAACATAGGACACACGCATGCCCTGTGACCTATGTGTTAAAAAAAATGTTTTTTTTTTATCATTTAACTTTTTTACAAATTTTATTTTTAGCACTTGACCCCCCAAATTTCAGTTTTAATTGTATGAGGATTAACTTCCATTTTATTTAACTAAAAAAGTAACATTTTCATTTAAAATCATATTATAAAGAGGTTAAGTGATAATAAAAATTATTTAAAAAAATAAGTTGAAAATAAACTATACTTCATATGAGTCAAATATATTTGACCCTAAAATCTAATTCAAGAATTGAGAAAATAAAGTATGGGGTTAAATCCCCACCTTAAACATCGCAACGCTATGGTGACCATAAAAAGTGTTCCTAAATTACGAGGTTATTTTTTAAGAAAAGAAACATCTTTTAGTAACAGGCAAAAAAAAAATTTTATAAATATAAAAATTAACCCACTCAATAAACACAGAAAAAGTTAGAAGAAGATTGTGAGGAGGGCCATAATGAGAAAATTCTATTTAAGAAGCCAAATTTATATATAAAAAAAAAACACAAGTAAAAATTTATGTTTTGAAAAAAATTAAAAAAATAACTTAAAATTTCAACTTAATAAATAATAAGATTAATTTAGTTTGTTTTAAAAATTAATTAATTAATTAATTAATTAATTAATAATTTTTATATAATTAATTACATATTAAATATTAAAATAAATATAAATTATTAAATTAATTAATTAATTTTTAAAATAACCTAACATTATACTAAGTTGACTTTTTCATCCAGTTTTTCAAAAAAAAAAATTTAGGCTTGTCGATAAGATTTGGTCGCTCTTTCCTAACCTACCCACCCATATAGATTTTGTGGTACACCGTACGCGTACCATATATTTATATCCCTGACTAAAAAGTTATTTTTTATATTAAAGTAATATAATTGATATTAAAAAATCAAAGAATATATTTTATTATAAATTTAGGTGGGGGTAAAGAAGTCCAAGATCAGGACTCCCGTCGGAAGTTGAAACAATCCTTCATTCGGTGTGTGTGTGAGAGAGGAAGAGAGATGGAGGGAATAGAGCACAGGACAGTGGAAGTGAATGGCATCAACATGCATGTAGCAGAGAAAGGGGAAGGCCCAGTGGTGTTGTTCCTTCACGGCTTCCCTGAACTCTGGTACTCTTGGCGTCACCAGATTCTGGCTCTCAGCTCCCTCGGCTATCACGCCGTGGCCCCAGATCTCCGTGGCTACGGCGACACCGATGCCCCGTCTTCAATCAGCAGCTACACGGGCTTTCACATAGTCGGTGATCTTATTGCCCTTCTAGACTCTCTTAGTGCCCATCAAGTCTTCCTTGTGGCTCATGATTGGGGAGCCATCATCGGTTGGTACCTCTGCATGTTTCGCCCTGATAGAGTCAAGGCCTATGTCTGCCTCAGTGTTCCCTTCCTCCACAGAAACCCCAACACCAGGACGGTAGACGGCATGCGAGCTTTGTATGGAGATGACTACTATATCTGCAGATTTCAGGTTCTTCCATTACTTCTTTTATTGTATTCAGCTAGCCCTGCTTTTGTTTTGTATTTTTCCATCTACGGGATTAACATCTTTCTAATTAATCCTTTTCATTTTCTGTTTTTTGCATAATTTAAGCTTCTTTAAATCTGTTGCATGTTTATCTGTGTCCCAGGAGCCGGGCAAAATGGAAGCTGAGATGGCTGAAGTTGGCACTGCATATGTGCTGAAGAACATCCTTACGACTCGCAAAACTGGTCCCCCAATCCTTCCTAAGGGAGAGTATGGAACTGGATTCAATCCGGATACCCCAGAGACCTTGCCCTCTTGGCTCACAGAAGATGATCTTGCTTATTTTGTCACCAAATTTGAGAAGACGGGCTTCACTGGAGGGTTGAACTACTATAGAAATCTGAACTTGTATGTTCCTGATTCTCTGTGCTGCCTGGGATTGTTTTCCAAAACTCTAAACTAATGTTTCTTTTTCGAAAGATAATTGATGCGGATTGTACAACATGACAGGGAGCTCAATTCTAATAGCACTTAATTACTTGTATGCATTTGCAGAAATTGGGAGCTGACAGCACCATGGACTGGAGTGCAAATCAAGGTGCCGGTAAAATTCATTACGGGTGAGTTAGACATGGTATACACCTCACTAGGGATGAAGGATTATATCCACGGTGGAGGTTTCAAGGAAGATGTGCCAAATTTGGAAGAAGTGATTGTGCAAAAAGGAGTAGCTCACTTTAACAACCAAGAAGCAGCAGAGGAAATCAGTAATCACATTTTCGACTTCATTAGAAAGTTCTGATCTGATCCAGAAATGAAATGAATCTTGCTTCTCTGCCTATCTTCTAAGTTGTAGTATGTGGTTATGCCACTCATGCTGCGGCTACTTTATTCAAATAATTGCGTTATTTTCTGTTTCAGTTGTACTCCTACCACTCAATAACTGTGTCACTGTGGATGTGTATTTTCATTTCAATAGCTCAAATCACATTTCATAAATGTCCTTTAACCCCCCACAAATTTTTAATTATGATCTGAATCTAACAACCTTTAAATTAAATGAAACTAATATGTAACCACTTTTCTTAAATTTTGTGGTTAGAATAGTTACCATATATATAAGTTTTGTAGTGCATTTCAAATAATTTATCATTTTGATTTGGCAAAAGGCCATTATGGACTAGTTTATATATCTGGCTCGATAAAATATTAGAACATCTACGCCAATAATTTGTGAGGGAAAAAAAAAATCCGTGCCGATCTAATTTGAAGCTATTTTCCTCGAAAATACGAGTACAGTTAGTTTGCTTCGGCAATCACGTTATTTTATTTTTTGCATTCTAGAATGATGCAAAATCACGGGAGACTTTGGTGCTCTGTGTTTTTTCTTCTGGTTTTTGGCCCTTTGTACTTTTTCTCTTGTTCGAAGGACCAAGAGAATTTGGTGCCTTGTGTTTTTACTTCTGGCTTTTGTCTCTTTGTATTTTTTCTCTTGTTCAAAGGATCAATAGTATATTTGGATTAACTTTTCTTTTGTTTTAAAAAAAAACTTATAATAAAAATATTTAAGAGAGAGATTTAAAAAAATATATATATTTTTAGGGTAAAATAATCTAAAACAAACCTACAAGTTGTCCTGGCAAGAAACGGATAATGCCATATTTTACTCTAAAGATTCTGTCTGTATAATCTAATTTTGGAAGGTAGCAGCAGCAAAAAGGGATAAAAAAGAAATGGGTTACTTTTACCCAATTAATGTAAATTTAAGGGGAGTTCTATTCTACTCGAATTTTTCTACTCTTTAACAAAAAGAAAATATTTTTATATTAAAATAATATTTAAATTTTAAATAATTTTTTAATTACAAAATCACATGGAGGTAATAGCCTAATAGGATAGAACTCCTAAATTTAGATAGAGTACGAATAGTACATTTCTATTCTCTTTTCTATGCAGTACATGAAAGATGAAACGGAAAACGAATTACAGAGAAAGAAACTATTCCAAATAAGCTTTTCATCTTTGCAACGATTCGGTGGCTTCTTGTCATCACCACTGGGTTTTGATTGAAGGCATCCAGCCACTTTGCAATGACCTTAAGCCAGTTGTTGTACTCGATTTTTTTGGCAAAAATGAGAACCAAGCCGGACCACTCAATCTATGTATAGATCTTGATCCATATTCTTATGCATTCTTTTGTACACCCAAAAGACATATATTTAGACTTTTTCTTTGTTGACAAAAAAGTTTTAAGCCTTTCTTTTACGTTTACAACTTTTACAAAGGGGAAAAAACATAAAACTTAAAAGAGTATAACAATCGGAACAACTGAACCCAGCGTCGGCACAGAGAATTGAATAGCCCCTCATTATCCGATTTTTTTACTGAGTACAATTCTCTACAAACATTAATTAATTAATTTAATGATTATATAATTATATTAACTAATTTATTTATAATTTATTTTAATTTTATATTTAAAAAAATTATTTTATATTAAAAACATATAAATAGCATAAAATATTAATTATTAAATTTCCAATTTATTAATTTCATATTCAAATTATTTCAATAATTATTTTATTTTTCACAATTTAGGCACATAATAATAATTCATAAATTTATATAACTAATTAATTAATGAAAGTTTCTCTAACATCGTATGTTTTCTTAATATCTTTAATAATGTGTAGTTAATTAATTTATATTAAAATATATCATTATTATAAAATATTAATTATAATTTTTCAATATTTTAATGTCATATTCAATCTATTTCTATAATTAATTTATTTTTTAGTATTATGTTTAAAATAATTATTCTTAATTTTATATGACTAATTAAATAATAGAGGCTCGCTTGATATCCTTTATTTTTATCCACTATCCTTTACTTAGTTTTTTTTTTTTTGAATTTTTTGAAAGAGAATCCTTTACCTAGTTATTTGTTATCTTATTTGTACTTTGTACATATTACTTTATATTTTATATTTTTATTGAAAATGATATTTTTATTTATAATTATTGTTTTAAATATGTTAAGTTTATGAAATCTTTTTTAATAAAAATTCTTATAAATAATGAAGAAAATATTTAAAATTAATTTGTATGTGTCCTTTTCATTTTATTTTATCCGTTGCACAAAATTTCATATTTAATAATTATTTTTTATTAATATAATTTTTTTATGTATAATAGTCATTTTTAAAATGTTTAAGTTTACGAAGTATTCTTTAATAAAAAATCTTTAAAATAAACAAAAGAAATGTTGTAAATTAATTTTTTATGTTGGAAAGTAAGGATGAGGATGACAAATTAAACCCACCCCGCGGGTACGGAATCCACTCCAACCCGCATGGGGCGGGTTTAAAACCTGTCTCATAGCAAGGTGAAGTGGGACGGATTCAAGTTTAAGGTCTACCCTACCCGCACCCCTATTATTATATAAAGTGTGTGTTTTATACTTGATGTAACTTGAGATTTTTTATGCAATGAGTAATTTTTTTTATAATAATTTATATTATATTGTGTATTATATAATATATATGGGTCGGATGTGGATATGGTTTGGGTTCTATTATTTTTTTGGAGGCAGGGTGCTAGTTTTTATCTACAAAACTTGTGAAGCGGGTAGGGGCGGGTTAAAGATTCCTTTAAGAGTGCGAGGCAGGTTTGGGATGGGCAAAAACTTATCGCTACCCGCCCATTGCCAAGTACATTGGAAAACATATCTTTTTTAATTGCATTATTTAATTCTTTAAAAAATTGTGTGATAATAATTTAAAATAAAAAATATTAAAATATTATTAAAACAAAAATATTATTGTGATTTCAACACATCTTACAATATAATTTTTTCTAAATTTAACTTGTCTTATAATTTAACCCGCAACCCAACACAATTTACAAAACCTAAATTAACATTACGTGAATGATTTAAGTTGGGTCAGTTTGTACGGGCTTGGGAGTTGACACAACTCCGTCAACACTATAACTTTATCATATATAACTACCTAAGATTATACGAAGATATTAATAACTAAATAAAACTTGGTTAATATATTATTACCCAACTAAAATTTTAGAAATAATATTTTAAAAAAATAAAAAAGAAGTTAATTAAACAAATAAGGACAAAAATATACAATTTTATCTAAAAAAAATGCCTTTATAATTTAACCTATTTGCTTTGCCCGTCACAACCATCATGCATAATTGGTTATAAGCGAGAGATGAAGGGAACAGAGTGTAGAATGATGGAAGTGAATCACATCAAAATGCATGCATGTAGCAGAAAAAGGAGAAGACTCGTAGTGTTGTTCCTCTGCATGTTTCTTCCCCAGAAACTTAGGATTGGCGAATTGATGGATTAAATCATAATAGATAGATAAAAAATATAAAATAATTTATTTAAGATTCATTAAAAAAATTGAAAATCATCAAATCTCTCTACGACTCATTTTAATAAATGAATATATATTCAACTCACCTATTTGATATCATTTAAAAAAAATCTCTACAAAGATGCACTAACTGGCTGACCACAACAAACGAACGTCTTTTAATATATATATATATATATTGGATTCACTATGTGTTTTATTTTAGTTTGTTTAAAACAGTTTTAGTTATTGGATATTTGTTAGATAATTATTAGATATTTAATAAATATTTTAATATTAGTTAGTTCATTAATGTGAACATCTCATTTTGATCAGGTCATCTTAAAAAACTTAAAAAAAAATTCCAAAAGAAAAAAGGGGGAAATCAATAAAAAAAGAAGATTAAAAAAAAAAAAAGAACTAAAAAAAGGGAGTAAAACCCAATTTAATCCAAGCCTAATTTCCCCATATTCAATCCAATCTTCTTAATAAGCCACCAAGCCCACCCAATTTACCAAGGCCACATCCAAACCCCAAGCCCCACCGCTCTATGCTTCTGCAGCCTTTTCTTGGCATGCTGGTACCAAAGGGGGACATTTTTCTTTTCCACCCACGGCTCCCCAAAAGTTTTGGCAGAAAGTTTCGTCCTTTGCTAGTTGCACTTTGGTACTGGCAAAGAAAAGGGGTATGCTAGAATATAAAGATGAGGAGGCTGAGAAGAAGAAAATGAGGAGAAAAAAAAAAGAGACTGAGGGAGAAAGGAAAAAAGTTGGAGAAGGAAAAGAGTCATTTTCCATTTTGTGCTCCAAGAGGTAAGTTTCTAAACTTTCTACGTTTTTTATATTGCTCTTCCCCCCCTAAATATTTGCTATACATGTGCTGTGTATTTGTGTTACTGGTTCTTTCTTTGTTTGTTTGGGATTTCATTTGAATTTCTTCTTTTTCCTTTCCATCATAAAATGTCATCCATCATCATTTTCCATACCTTTACAAACTCTAAACCTTCATCACCACCCAGCCATTTCCATCCTCCACCTCAGCTCACCAAACCCATAATCTGCACACCTCAAACCTAGTAACTTCCCAGACCATTTCCAACCTCACCATATCTCCCATACACCCAAAATGACCAAACTCTCCAACCTACACCCATACATAACCTCTATAACCCCACCACAACATCCTAACTGTCAACTTCCCCATTTAGAATAACATTTTCACGCACAATATCAACTTCCCATTTGCAACTTTGCGTCCAAAATAGAGCCATTTTCACCTCTTCATAAAAGGTCATCCAAAACTACTCATGGACAACCAAAATCATCATAACATCCCCCTAATTTGCCTCCAAACACAACACCAACACCTATGCCCAGAACCATTTTTTGATCGACCATCAATTCTTAGAACCATTTTCCAACCGACCACCAGTTCCCAGAAAAATCTTTCGACCGATCACCACTAACCAAGATCTATTGACCGATCACATTCCTCTAAAACCGATCGGTCCCCTCTTAAAAGTTTCCCTATCAACTACCCAACCAACCAAGCAGACTATTGCCGCTAATCCATTAGCCCCGTCACTAACCTAAATTGATCTGACCCATCTTAAACAATTTTTCTCATCAGCTACCTGACAGATCTGAGCAGAACCAACCTTAGCCTTAACCCCCTCAGTTCTCCAAACCGACCAAGCAGACATTTCCCCTACTCCATTCACCCCTTAACTCACTGAACCGAGTCGACCACTTTAATAGTTCCCCCATTAACTCAACTGACTGAACTTACCCTTAACCAATCAGTTCTTCCTCGATCACCATATTTTCCATCATCACCAACTAAATCGATCGGCCTTGACCAATCAGATCACATTTCCCTTTGATCTTAACTATCACCAATCGAAAATGACTGATCAGAACATCCCCTTCCCTTGATCAATCAAACCTACCGAGCTTCCCGACTAATCACCTTTCCTCTAAAACTGAATCGACCCCCTTAAACACTTTCCCTCATCACTAGACTGAGTTGAGCTCCCCAATTTACCCTTAAAATTGCTACCCGACCGAGTATACCTTACCCTTAGCCTTAACCCTCAGCTCACTAAGCTGACCGACTCGACCTCTTTTAACCCTTACCATTTTACCATAACTAATAGACCCCCTTAAACACTCTCTTATCATCCAACCGACCGGGCTTACTTTGTCGAACACTACCTCGCCATTTACCGATCGATTTTAACCGATTGCTACCCTGTCATTATCATCAACGAATCGATTGGTTCCTTACTGATCGAATAGCTTTCCTATTGTTTTATCTCAACCAACCCAATTGCGCTCTTACCCGATCCGATCCCATGGTCTCCTTTGTCTGATCTGCTCCCGACCAATCTGGTCTCCACCGAGTACCTCTTCTCTTTTTTTCAATCATTTGGCTGACCGACCAGATTGTGTTTCCTATTGCAATTGTAGTGGTTCGATCGGATCCTCTTTGAGGTCTTCGGATTGCCAACCAACTGATCGGCCCTTTTCCCCTTTTGTGTTGTTATGATTTTATTTTCACATCCAAACTGTTCAATTTAAGTTTTAATAAATATTCATGAAATAATTGTTTCATTTTATGTTTTAAATATTGAGTTATAAAGGTTTAAATGGTCAAATACCATAACATTTGCATTTAGTTGTCTTCAGGGGTCAAGTACTTATTAGACAATCTCTTTTGAGTGGATCAGTGGGCTTAGTACCACCTTTCATTCCATTTAGAATAGACTTTTTTTTTGAATAAGTGGTCCAATGCCACAAATCGTGTTAGCTGTTTTTAGGGGTTAAGTACCTACTAGACATTTTTCTTGGGATGGATCAGTAAGTCTAGTACCGCATTCTATTTCATTTAGGACGCTTTAATAAAATTGTCTTTTCTAATCAAATCTTTTTTCTTTTAAATCAAATCAATTCATTTTCTTCAAATCAAATTCTTTTTCTCAACTAATTCCCAGTGATATATTTTTAAATTAAAATCAGTCAATCCACAATCATTTTCTATAAGAGAATTACATGACTTTGAATTCCCAATTGCTCTAGGGGATACATAGGTACGCAAATTAAGCCAAACTTTTTAATTTTGTAATTTAGTTTCTTTTTAAGTTGTGAACATTCGTCTACTCTTGTTTAATTTTTCTTTTTACTTAAAGGGTAAAATAAATATCATTTATGTTATCAAATTTGCACAACTAGTTTTAGGTAATCGTCTCAGGACGGATGTATCAAAGAGTGTTGTAGGATTAAGTTCCTATCATTTCCTATACATAATCGACTCTTGAACCTCACTTAATTCGCAGACCACTTTTTTTTTGTTTTATTTATTTATTTATTTTAAATTCATTTTTAAAAGAATTTACTAGTCATTTTTTTTATCTAATAAATGATTAATAGTGACTTTATGTTTTTTAACCTATTTTTTTTCATCACTCCCCGTGACAATTTTTCCTGATTGTGACAATTAAATATACATTACTTAGTCTTTTACTTCGTCCTCATAGACCTAGGATTGTCAAATAGATGGATTATATCATAATGGATGTATAAAAAAATAAATAAGCAATTCATATATGATTCATTAAAAAAAATAAAAATCATCAAATCTATTTATGACTCATTTTAATAAATGGATGTATATTTAACTCACTTATTTAATATTATTTTTTTTATGAAATGATTTTTATTTATTTTTTATTTTAAAAAGTTTTAGTTATTGGATATTTATTAGATATATTATTAGATATTCAATAAATATTTTAGTTGGTTCATTAAATATACATTATTTAATATTGACTCAATTCATTTAATCCATTAAATTTATTATTATAAATATATTTTTGTTAAAATTTATTATAATTAGATAAATTAAATTAAATTTAAATATGAATCAGCTATATAAATAATGTATTAATAAATCCAATTATCACCTTTAATCCCTTACCAGAAAGTAAGGCTTCACTGTCCCATTCCTCCGCAGAAACCCGATCACATGGACCGTAAACGGCATGCATATAGTGACGACTACCAATTATATATGTCTATGGTTTTTCCATTTAATTTGTTCCATATATTCAGCTAGCCCTGTTTCTGTTTTATTTATTCTTTTTCCTGCCATGTTTTGAGGGCTCCAACTTTAATAAAAGAATCATGACTCACGAGTTCGCAACACCCCTGTACAGTAAATTCTGTCATATAATATATATATATATATACTATAATAAAGGAGATTTTTTATTTTGATATCTCACTTTCTTATTCTCAAATTATTATTATTATTTATTTAAATATAAATATAAATATAATTACATTATAAATATCCTTATTTAACAGTTATAATTATTTATAAACACTCTTTAATTTTTCACTTTATAAATACTTTTTAATTTTTTATTCTATAGTTATAATTGATTTCAAATACCTTTTATTTACTTATTTTTTTATTTGATTCAAAAACTTTTAAAAAATATATAATTCATTCTTTATTTTAATAAAAAAAATGCAAACTGACGAAGTACCTATCAATATGCAAGTATGTTAGAATGAATATAGATGCAAAAGGTCAGAACTAGCAAGATTAGAACTAGGAAGAAATTAAAGGATACGAATCCTTTACCTTTTTTTTTTTTTTTTTGAGTAAATCAGCAATTTAATCCTTGAAAATAATTTATATTTGTAATTTAATTTATGAATTTATTTTTACATATAAATTAGTCCTTAAAATTTTAAAACACATAACAACTTAATCTTTTTGTTATTTTTCTTTTAAAATTAAACGGTAACACGTGATGTGATATGTTAAGTATTTACGTGTACCGTTAAATGCCACATGGCAGGTTACTTCACATGTTTAGCCTTTCTAATGACTTCATTTAGGTGAGAAATATGAAACCCGACCCCTTCAGCATATCACTTAGATCTCCTAACCGACTGAGCAAACCTTATCCCTAACTCATTACCTTTCAACTCATCAACCGACCAATTCCCTCAACAGTTTCCCCATAAACTCAACTGACTGAACTTACTCTTAACTGATCGGTTATTACTGATCACTACGTTTTCCATCCTCACCAACTAAATCGGTCGGTTCTGACCCGACCACTATTCTCTTTGATTTTGACAATTACTAATCAGACATGACCGATCAGACAATCTCATTCCCCTTGATCAGCCTACTCGACCGATCTTACCACTTGTCGACCACCAACTACCTAATATGTGACATTTAATAATACATGTAAGCACTTAACATGTCACATCACATATTACTGTTTAATTTGGGAAGGAAATATAACATAATGACTAACTTGTTATGTGTTTTAAAATTTTAAGAACTAACTTATATGTAAAAATAAATTTATGGACTAAATTACGAGTATAAGCTATTTTCAAGAATTAAATTACTAATTTACTCTTGTGTTATACCATTATCTAATATAGTTTGTTTTTGTATAAGACTTGGTTTTAGCAGGGTTCCACCCATAATTTAAACAAAATTTTGCGTGAAAATTTAAAGTAATACTTTTATATTATGTTTTGGTCTTTAGGGACGGGGAGGCTGGGAGGAGGACCGTGGCTCCCCACCTTTGATGGGAGACAGGTTACATACTTTTATATTATAAAATAGTGTGAAAATAATTATTTTTGAAGTTAAAATACCCCTTAATAATGGATTAGGGAAGGGATAGAAATTTAAATAATATCTTTTAAATTATAAAATAGTGTAAAAATAACTGCTTTTAAAATGAAAATACCCCTTAACAATTAATATTTAGGGAACACCCTAAAAAAATTCAGTTTTAAAAGGGAATTTTTCGCCTTATAAAGTGTTTTTTCCGTCTAAAACTATGTTTTGAGTCTTTGAGACGATAAATACAATATCTTATTTTTCCTTGTTACAAATGATACACGTAATTGTCTCTTTAGTAACCAATAAAAGAAAGAAAAGAAAAAAATTACCCAAAAAAGAAAGAAAAGAAAGAAAAACAATAATAATTGAATTAGTAGCCAATAAACCAAGAGTTCACATGTGCTGGATTATGGTCTTTGTTATGATAAGCCTGATGTCGTATTATCATATAATATGTTTGATCCTTGTCAACTTTTCCCTCTGCAGTCATTAAAAAAGATTATGTTTTTATTTTCAACCTTTCTCTTATCTTAAATTTGACTTTTTAAAAAAGTAATTAACATGAAAAGCGTAATCCTTGGCACCCAAACAAAGAAAAGATAAATTAATAATAGATTTATTCTACATTATTGGTCGATAGTAGTCTTTCATTTTGAAGAGGCCAGAGAAAAAAACATTTTTTTATGATAGGAGAACTTATTAGAATTTAAGGTAAAATATATTTTACCAACTTAAAATTTAGACCTTTCTTTAACTAATCATAAAATAAAAAAATTGTCACTTAACCCCTGAAATTAGTTTCAAGTAAAAACGTTACATTTTCAGGCAAATCAAAAGAACATAGGGTGCACGCATGCACTGTGACTTGTGTGTTACAAAAATGATTTTTTTTTCCATTACTTAACTTACTTGAAGTTTTTTTTTTTTTTTTATCACTTGGCCCCTAAATTTTAGTTTAAATTGTATGAGTATTAAATTTCGTTTAATTTAACTAAAAAAGTAACATTTTTACTTAAAATCAAACTATAAAAAGAGGTTAAGTGACAACAAACAAAATTTAAGGATATAAGTTAAAAATGGGCTATACTTCAAATGTATAAAATGTATTTTATCCTAAAATTTAAGGGCTTGTTTATATTAAATTTTTTAGGAAAAAAATATTTTTTTAAAATAATAAAAGTATTTATTTTAGAAGTTAAAGAGTTTAAATTTTTTTAAAAAATACTTTATGTATAACAAAAAAGTATATAAAATATTTTTAAAAAAAATTAAAATTTTTAAATTTTTTTAAAAATATTTTTATTATTTAAAAAAATTAATACAAATAAACCCTAAGTCGAGAATTATGAAAAAAGAGCGTGGCGTTGAATGAATCCCCACCTTAAGCATCACAATGCTATGATGACCATAAAAAGTGTTATTTTATTACGAGGACATTTAAAAAAAAAAAAGAATCATTTAATTGTTGACGTTTGATTTTATGTAAACACATTATATTTTTAGTCAAATTAAAATAAACATACGACACACGCATGCCATGTGACATTACAAAAATGATATTTTTTAATCACTTAATTTTGTTGATTTTTTTTTATCATTTAAAACTAAACTATAAGTATAATAGAAAAAAACTTTAAAGAAATAAATTGAAAATGGGTTATATTTCGTATGAGTAAAATGTATTTTATCCTAAAATCTCAGCCGGGAATTAGGAAATAGATGTGGGGTCGAATCCCAACATTAAACATTACAACGTTATGGTGACCATAAAAAGTATCATTAAGTTACGTGGTCATTTAAAAAAAACAAATTTTTAGTAACGGTTATAAAACATTTATAAATATATAAATTAACCCATACAATAAGTAGAGGTTGAGTTAGAGGAAAATTGTGAGAGGGGCGAGAAAAACATATTTAGGAGGTCAAATTAAAATATAAAAAAAAAAACACAAGTAAAAATCAAGTTTTAAATGTTTTTTAGGGGAGCCAAGCTCCGAGAGCCCCTGCCCCTGTCCCGTCCCTGTCGATGAGATTTGGGTCGCACTTTCCTAACCTAATATACATTTTCTGGTACACCTACCATATATTTTTATCCTTAGCTAAAAATTTATTTTTTTATATTAAAACAATATAATTAATATTAAATAATTAAATAATATTTTTTTAATTATAAAATTAGGTCGGGGTAGAAATAGAAGGTGGGGGACTCCCGTCGCAAGTTGCTACTATATCCTTCATTTGGTGTTAAAAAAGGAAGAAAGAGAGATGGAGGGAATAGAGCACAAGACAGTGGAAGTGAATGGCATCAAAATGCATGTAGCAGAGAAAGGAGAAGGCCCAGTGGTGTTGTTCCTTCACGGCTTCCCTGAACTCTGGTACTCTTGGCGCCACCAGATTCTGGCTCTCAGCTCCCTCGGCTACCACGTCGTGGCCCCAGATCTCCGTGGATACGGCGACACCGATGCCCCAGCTTCAATCTGCAGCTACACGGGCTTTCACATAGTCGGTGACCTTATTGCCCTTCTCGACTCTCTTAGTGCCCATCAAGTCTTCCTTGTGGCTCATGATTAGGGAGCCATCATCGGTTGGTACCTCTGCATGTTTCGCCCTGATAGAGTCAAGGCCTATGTCTGCCTCAGTGTTCCCTTCCTCCGTAGAAACCCCAACACCAGGATGGTAGACGGAATGCGAGCTTTGTATGGAGATGACTATTATGGCTGCAGATTTCAGGTTCTTCCATTACTTCTTTTTGTGTATTCAGCTAGCCCTGCTTTTTGTTTTGTTTTTTCCATCTACGGGATTAATATCTTTCTAATTAATCCTTTTCATTTTCTGGGTTTTGCATAATTTAAGCTTCTTTAACTGTGTTGCCAGTTCATACACACACCATTCTAGATTGTGATTGGCAGTTAATGATGGATTATGAAGCTCCAATATTTTTTAAATTATAACTCTTTTGTTTGTTTTTCTGTGTCCCAGGAGCCGGGCAAAATGGAAGCTGAGATGGCTGAAGTTGGCACTGCATATGTGCTGAAGAACATCCTTACAACTCGCAAAACTGGTCCCCCAATCCTTCCGAAGGGAGAGTATGGAACTGGATTCAATCCGGATACCCCACAGACCTTGCCCTCTTGGCTCACAGAAGATGATCTTGCTTATTTTGTCACCAAATTTGAGAAGACGGGCTTCACTGGAGGGTTGAACTGTTGTATTATGTGCTGTAATATTTCAAAAGTTCAAAGTCCCACATTGCTTAGTCTTCAAATTTTTAAAGGGTTTATAAAGTAACTTGTGATATGGGCTTGTAAAATGAACTGGTGAGATGAATGGGCTCGCGCGCCCAAGTTTGGGCTCAGGTAGTGCAAATCATCTGATTTGCCCCCATGATAATGAGGCCTCACGGTTTTTGCTCTGTTTTTATTTAAATTTTAAATTTGATTTTTAAATCTTGTTCCCCAAATTTCTCTCAAGCAGTTTTTAAAATATCCCATTATTTTCTCACCTGCATTATCACCTTTACATACTGAAAAAACTGACTTCTTCTTCATCTGTTCTCTTCTCCTTCTTCCTCTGGGTTAACATTTGTTCTCTTCTCCTTCTTCCTCTGGGTTAACTGATTAAAAATATATTCTCTGCTGATCTGAAACCTCAGCCGTATCTAGCTGGGAAGAGCCTGTTATATCCTGGGGGATTTCGCATTAGCCGAATAAATCCTTAAGGAAAGTGTGTACCCACACGTCTCAGGCCTTCACTTTATTTTATTTTTCTACCCTATTTTGCAGGTCAGTTGTCGTCTACACTTTTTGATTCAACAATCTTAAGGATTTACCATGGCCGACAGCGACGCTGCAATTGAGACTACGACTCCCAACAATGGTGGTGCTGTTGCTTCCCTACCTCCTTCTCCACCTACTCCTACCGCGGTCACCTTTGCGAAGCCTTTTCCAGATATCTCGAAGATCGAACTCTTTGCTGGCCAAAATTTTCGAAGGTGGCAAGAACGTCTGCACACTGTCCTTGACATGCACAGAGTCGCATCAGCACTCACCGATCCCAGACCACCCTCCACGGCAACTCCCAAATTGATTCAAGACTGGACATATGCTAATAAGGTATGCCGTCACACTATCATTAGCACTCTTTCTAACGAGTTGTTCGATGTGTACTGTTCTTACAAGGATGCCAAAGACATATGGGAGTCCATGATCCTAAAGTACACTGCTGAAGATGCCGGGAAGCAGAAATTTGTCATCGGAAACTACTACCACTGGGAGATGACTGAAAACAAAGACATCAAGGTTCAGATCAATGAGTACCATAAGCTGTTGGAGGATCTCAAAGCCGAGAATATCACTCTCCTGATGAGTTTGTAGGCGGCCTCCTTATTGAAAAGCTTCCTGATTTATGGAAGGACTACAAACAACAGCTGAAGCACAAGCACAAGCAACTGTCACCCTCTGATCTGATCACTCACATCATCATTGAAGACACCAACCGAAAAGAGTGTCAGGCTGCAAGGGCAAAGGCTTTGGCTTCCCGGGCAAATCTTGTGCAAAATAAATCTCACAAAAAAAGGTACGATTCTAAACCTGATCACAATAACAATAAAGTTAATGATATCCCTCGTGCTTCTAATCCCACTTTCAAGAGAAAAGGTACTTGTTTTGTTTGTGGAAAGCCAGGACATCATGCACCCCAATGCAGGCATAGAAAGAGGAACGACAATCCTCCTAAACCAAAGGCAAATTTGGTAGATGGAGATGATATCATTGCTGCGGTCGTTTCTCAAATTAATATGGTGACCAATGTGAACAAATGGGTGGTAGACTCTGGTGCTACTAGGCATATTTGTGCAAACAAAAATGCTTTTACCTCCTACACTTCTGTGGGGGATGGAGAAGAACTGGTATATCTTGGAGATTCTCGAACTGCTGAAGTTTTGGGAAAGGGAAAAGTTCTTCTAAAGCTCACATCTGGGAAGACACTGGCTTTGAATGATGTACTTCATGTGCCTAATATTAGGGCTAATCTGATTTCTGTATCTCTCTTGGGAAAAGTTGGGGTTAAAGTGTCATTCGAATCTGACAAGATTGTAATGACAAAAAATAATGTATTTGTGGGAAAGGGTTATTGTGATCAGGGACTTTTTGTATTGAACATTGATGAAATTATTAATAAGAATGCATCATCTTCTGCTTACTTGATTGATTCCATTGATATGTGGCATGCTAGATTAGGACATGCAAATATTTCTTATATTAAGAAAATGCGATATCTTGGTTTAATTTCTGCGACTAGTGATGCATGTTTAAATAAATGTGATATTTGTATTGAATCTAAGTTAACTAAAAAATCTTGCCCTTTAGTACAACAACGTGAATCTGAATTACTTAGTTTAATTCATACCGATTTAGGAGATTTAAAAAATACCATGACTAGAGGCGGTAAAAAATATTATATAACATTTATAGATGATTTTTCTAGGTTCACTAAGGTTTATTTAATTAGAAATAAAGATGAAGCTTTTGATATGTTCCTTTCATATAAAGCGGAAGTAGAAAATCAACTAAATAAGAAGATTAAAAGAGTTAGATCTGATAGGGGTGGTGAATATATTTTATTTAATGAATTTTGTGAAAAAGAAGGCATAATACATGAAGTAACTCCTCCTTATTCACCTGAATCTAATGGAGTTGCTGAAAGGAAAAATAGAACTTTAAAAGAAATGATGAATGCCATGTTAGTTAGTTCTTCCGCACCTGATAACCTTTGGGGTGAAGCTATTTTATTTGCTTGTTTTTTGCAAAATAGAATACCTCATAAGAAAACTGGTAAAACACCATATGAGTTATGGAAAGGTTACGTGCCTAATTTGAAATATTTAAAAGTGTGGAGGTGCCTAGCTAAGGTAATGGTTCCTGAACCTAAGAAAAGAAAAATAGGCTCTAAAACTTCTGATTGTATGTTTATTGGATATGCTGAACATAGTGCTGCCTATAGGTTTCTTGTTTTGAGAATTAGTGTAATTGATCGTAACACTATTGTAGAGACTAAAAATGCTGAATTTTTAGAACATATATTTCCTTTGAAATCTGGAATTAATTCTTTAGAAAATAATTCTCTAGGAAATAATTCTTTAGAAAACAATAATGAAAACTCATATGAGGATTTGAGAAGAAGTAAAAGACAAAGGAGAGAGACATCTTTTGGAAATGATTTTTACACTTATCTTATAGAAAATGATCCTTTGACTTTTACTGAAGCTATTTCATCTTCTGATGCTCCATTTTGGAAAGAAGCTATCAAAGCCGAAATTGATTCTATTTCAAAATGCAACACTTGGATTTTAGTTGATTTACCTCCTAGAACAAAACCTATTGGTTGCAAATGGATTTTTAAAAGAAAATATAAACCTGATGGTTCAATTGAAAAATATAAAGCTAGATTAGTAGCAAAAGGTTTTACTCAAAAACAAAATATTGATTATTTTGATACTTTTGCTCCTGTGACCAGAATTTCTTCAATTCGAGTTTTAATAGCCTTAGCTTCAATTTACAAACTTGTTATTCACCAAATGGATGTGAAAACTGCTTTTTTAAATGGTGATTTGGAAGAAGAAATTTATATGACACAACCTGAAGGGTGTGTAACTCCTGGTCAAGAAAATAAAGTGTGCAAACTTCTCAAATCCTTATATGGTTTAAAGCAAGCACCAAAACAATGGCATGAGAAATTTAATCAAACTTTGATTAATGATGGTTTTTCACCTATTGAAGTTGATAAATGTGTGTATACCAAATTATTAAATGGTGAATGTGTTATTATATGCTTATATGTAGATGACATGCTTATTTTTGGTACTTGTTATGATGTAGTGATTAGAACAAAATCTTTTCTTGCATCTAAATTTGATATAAAAGACATGGGTGAAGCAAGTGTAATATTAGGAGTTAAAATCATAAGGAAGGGTGATAGTATAATGCTGTCACAAGAACATTATGTAGAGAAACTTCTTAGGAAGTTTGGTCACTTTGACTCAAAGCCAATGAGTACCCCTTATGATGCTAACTCTCAATTAAAGAAAAATAGGAGTGATCCTGTTGCTCAAACTGAATATGCTCAAATTATTGGGAGTTTGTTACATTTAATGAATTTCTCTCGACCGGACATAGCATATGTCGTGGGCAGATTGAGTAGATATACACATAGTCCCAATCAGGATCATTGGGTTGCACTTGTTAGACTCATGAAATATTTGAGAGGTACCATGGATTATGGTATAGTGTATAGTGGATTCCCTGTTGTATTAGAAGGATACAGTGATGCTAACTGGATCTCAGATTCAGATGAGATAAAATCCACTAGTGGTTATGTATTTACACTTGGTGGTGGTGTGGTTGCTTGGAGATCATCAAAACAAACAATAATTGCTAGATCCACTATGGAGTCAGAGTTTATAGCTGCGAGTTGGTCAGTAATGAGGCTGAGTGGTTAAGACACTTCTTAGCGAATATTCCTTTAGGAATAAAACCAACACCATCAGTGTCAATGCATTGTGATTGCCAAGCGGCAATAGCCATTGCAAAGAATAAGACTTTCAATGGTAAAAATCGACATATACAATTGAGACATAATGTAGTAAAGCAGCTGCTAAAAGATGGAACAATATCCATTGATTATGTGAAGTCAGAAGTGAATTTGGCCGATCCTCTGACAAAGCCTCTTGGAAGGAAATTAATATATGAAACATCGAGGGGAATGAGACTTAAGCCAATTTGAAATTAACAATGATGGTAACCCAACCTTTGTGATTGGAGATCCCATGAAGAAGGTTCATATGGGTAAAAACAAGTCACTTGTTAGTTCTGCTAGCACTAATATCTTTTTGTCCCTTCCTATGGTGTGAGTAGTGCTGGAACTGCATTATTGAGAGGATAAGCTTAAAAGCTTTTAATGATTTCATATCCCTTATGGGTGGTGTATGATTTGCAGCATACACTTGATGAAATCACCTATATGAGTGTCAAGTGGGGCCGCTTGTATGAGATTGAGGCATAATCTCTAGAGCACTCATGAATTACCAGGCGCGCGCATGGCCTACTAGCGCAACACAGCGTCATCAGCGAGAATAGTTTGGGTGTAGTGTGATTGACAGACCTCTAATGTACGACAAAGTGTTTCTGGTTCGAGAAGTTTACTTCACCAACTCACTGTATATTATGTCTGTTAGTCTAGGTCTGGTTCATAGTCCAAAAGACACCAGTTTGACGCATTTACACCCATGGTGTTAACCCAGAAAATTATATATATATTTTTTCTTATATAAAATTGTTTTATTTTTCTTTTAACTTTTGAAATATGTGGGGGATTGTTGTATTATGTGTTGTAATATTTCAAAAGTTCAAAGTCCCACATTGCTTAGTCTTCAAATTTTTAAAGGGTTTATAAAGTAACTTGTGATATGGGCTTATAAAATGAACTGGTGAGATGAATGGGCTCGCGCGCCCAAATTTGAGCTCAGGTAGTGCAAATCATCTGATTTGCCCCCCCCACGCGCGCATGATAATGAGGCCTCACGATTTTTGCTCTGTTTTTATTTAAATTTTAAATTTGATTTTTAAATGGCCCTATCCGGAAACAGCTATATTTTAACAGTAGTATTTGACTTGGTCCAATAACTATATTTTAACAGTAGTTTTTAAAATATCCCATTATTTTCTCACCTGCATTATCACCTTTATATACTGAAAAAACTGACTTCTTCTTCATCTGTTCTCTTCTCCTTCTTCCTCTGGGTTAACTGATTAAAAATATATTCTCTGTTGATCTGAAACCTCAGCCGTATCTAGCTTGTGAGAGCCTGTTATATCCTGGGGGATTTCGCATTAGCCGAATAAATCCTTAAGGAAAGTGTGTACCCACACGTCTCAGGCCTTCACTTTATTTTATTTTTCTACCCTATTTTGCAGGTCAGTTGTCGTCTACACTTTCTGATTCAACATGAACTACTATAGAAATATGAACTTGTATGTTCCTGATTCTCTGTGCTGCCTGGGATTGTTTTCCAAAACTCTAAACTAATGTTTCTTTTTCGAAAGATAATTGATGCGGATTGTTCAACATGACAGGGAGCTCAATTCTAATAGCACTTAATTACTTGTATGCATTTGCAGAAATTGGGAGCTGACAGCACCATGGACTGGAGTGCAAATCAAGGTGCCGGTAAAATTCATTATGGGTGAGTTAGACATGGTATACACCTCGCAAGGGGTGAAAGATTATATCCACGGTGGAGGTTTCAAGGAAGATGTGCCAAATTTGGAGGAAGTGATTGTGCAAAAAGGAGTAGCTCACTTTAACAACCAAGAAGCAGCAGAGGAAATCACTAATCACATTTACGACTTCATTAGAAAGTTCTGATCTGACCCAGAAATGAAATGAATCTTGCTGCTCTGGCTATCTTCTATTTTAAGTTGTAGTATGTGGTTATACCACTCATGCTGCGTCTACTTTATTCAAGTAATTGCCTTTTTTCTGTTTCAGTTGTACTCCTACCCCTCAATTACTGTGTCACTGTGGATGTGTATTTTCATTTCTATAGCTCAATCTCATTTCATAAATGTCCTTTAACCCCACAAATTTTTAATTATGATCTGAATCTAACGACCTTTAAATTGAATGAAACTAATATTTAACCGCTTTTCTTAAATTTTGTGGTCAGAACAGTTAACATATAGATAAGTTTTGTAGTGCATTTAAAATAATTTATCATTTTGATTTGACGAAAGGCCATTATGGACTAGTTCATATATCTGGCTCGATAAAAGATTAGAACATCTACATCAATAATTTGTGAGGGAAAAAAACCGTGCCGATCCTTAATTTGAAGCTATTTTCCTCAAATATACGAGTACGGTTAGTTCAATCACGTTATTTAATTCTTTGCATTCTAGAATGATGCAAAATCACGGAAGACTTCGGTGCTTTGTGTTTTTTCTTCTGTGTTTTCGGCACTTTTTACTTTACCCATACTACCATATTTTATTCTAAAGATTCTGGGTAATCTATTTTAGCAGGTAATAGAGGTTTTTTTTGCAAAAATGGGGACCAAGCAGGACCACCCAGCCCTTCTATTGAATGGCATAAACCCACCTTTGGGGTCTGACGTGTACTTTCGGATGCTGATAGCAGTGGTCTCCTTCTTTCTTCTTTTTCTTTCTTTTTCCAATATATTAAGAGTAAAATATAAATTACCCTCCTGAAATATAGACATTTTTTAACTCACTCCTCTAAAATAATTTTTTTTTGTCACTTACTCCCCTTGAATTATGATTTTAATTGAAATTGTTATTTCTTTAGTTAAATAAAACGAAAAGCCCACGTCCATCTTGCAAACTCGCTCCAAAGACCCATGAAATCCTTTACTCTGAGAAACCACAAGAACCCAGCTCTCGTTTCCTTGCCACATAGCATCTAAAGATCCATGCCAACTTATTACGCTAAATGTCTGCCATCAAGTCTTTCTCACACACAAAACCAAACCATAATTGCGAGGCACCATGGTGAGTAACAAAGTTAAATGCAAGGAATGACCTGGGATTCAAATTCAGAAAATATGACGAGGTTACATGGGATTTGGCGTGTGAAGACTTTTTGGGCAGCTGGGCTTCAAGGTGCTAGTCTTGGTTTGGATCAGGGATGTTGCTGGTGCGTTTGAGAAGGGTGTTGGGAGTTGATCTTGCTAGTAGCTTTTGGATTAGGATGCGCAAAGGCTTAATGTGTTGTGCGTGAGACTGCTGCGATGTGGAGTTTCATGGTCTTGATGTTAGTGGGAGCTATGGGGTTTTAACAGTTTATTGGCGATCTTGGTTATGTTTAAGCTGGTGGTAAAATTCTTATTGATATGATGTTTTAGGAAAACGTGGCTTTTGGAGGATATGTTCAGTAATATATACTTGGTGGATTTGATGTAGTCCAATACTTTGTCCATTTCCTCCATAGTAATGAGCGTTGTTGGCTTCAGGGCATTATGACACCTACATCACCTCCCATAAAGACACCAATACTAAACAGCCTGTCACCTTATGATTTAATCAGGCTAATAGCTAAAGCATATGTTTTAAACAGAACACTAAGACTCACTACGAACTTTTGTCCATTTCCAATAACTAGTTGAGATACAAATTTCCTATTACTATTGATAGCTGATACTGTTAGTACCCATGGAGCATAATTGCTGAGAATAGCCTTTTGTGGCCATCATTTCCTGCAAATGTAACCGTTGATATTAAATGCCTCAAAGCATGGAAAGATCAAATAGCTATTAGGTCTTTAAAATATGGCACATTTATTGTTGTCCCAAAAGAAATAGATAAGACATCAACCCTATCATCAGCAAGACATCTTATGTACTAGCAAGCTTTGTACACTTCGATTCTTGCACTGGGGTCTTCACCCCTTGCAATGCTCTTGGTGATGCCATTGTAATGTACTCCTACCACCTCTCTACCAATGATGTCTGTCTCATGGAAGTAATTGAGGCTGTTGTAGCATCAAGCTCCAATGATCTTGCTGTCATAATTCAACAGAACTCGTTAGTTTTATTTTTCTTTGTTTTATTTATTTCTTTGCCACTATTAATACATTGTAGTGTGATATGGAAAAAAGGAAAGTTATTGGAACTATTTCTCACTTGTTGTAGGTGAAGTTTTCAGCTTGGCATGTTCCTTTATAATTTGCTGGTGGCGCCCCAAATCCTTTGTCACTAAAGCATTGTATATAGTATATACCCTTTGCCAGCCAATACATCTATGTGAAACAATAAACTCCTCTTTCACCCCAACTTATGCCCCCTGTTTTATAGTGTGGTGGTGCTCTGCTTTTATGCTTTGAAAACAAGGGATGAAATGCATAAAATTTAAAGAGCAGAACAATCGGGACAACTGAACCCAGTATCAGCACATAGAATCAAACATGGGGCCCCTCATTGTATCTAAATGAAAATTATCCTATTTTTTTTATTGAGTACAATTCTCAACAAATATTTTATTTTATTTTTTATTGAATAATTAATTAAATTAATATTTAATGATTATTTAATTATATTAATATATATATATATAATTTATTTTAATCATTGATTCATATTTTTAAACAATTGATTTATATTAAAAATATATAATTACCATAAAATATTAATTATAAAATTTCAATTTATTAATTTCATATTCAAATTATTTCAATAATTATTTTATTTTTCACAATTTAGGCACAAAATAATAATTCATAAAATTGTATAACTAATTAATTAATGAAAGTTTTTCTAAAATCCTTTGTTTTCTTAGGCTATTGATATTTTTAATAATGTGTGGTTAATTAATTTATATTAAAAATATATAATTATCATAAAATATTAATTATAAATTTTCAATATTTTAATATCATATAAAATATATTTATATAATTATTTGATTTTGGAATTAAATTTAAATTTGTAAGAGCAAAGAGATTCAATTTTCGTATAATAAAACAGAATAAAGGAGCAATATCTAGACAAAGAAGTGACGACAAAAGCAAAAGAAGCAATCACTAAAACGAAAAGAGCAAATTGTCATAACTAAAAGTGTGTTGCATGAAAATACTAAAAAAGCAATATTCCCTTGACTTTAATCATTCCAATGGCTAGCTAAAATCAAAGAAAACAACTTGGCTATAAAAGAGAGACATCCTTGAAGGATCAAATGAACCAATCTTGAACGAGAAAGAGAATAATTGTGTCATCCTTAAAATCCTTTGTTCTTCTCATTTTTGTATGCTTTACACTTGCATATATATTCTAAAGAGTGGTGTGTGTATATTATTTGAGTATCATTATAACTCATTCATAAGAACAATTAAAAGAAAGAGAGAGACTATTGTTCTAGTGAAAAGAAAGAGTATGGACAGCATATAAATTTCTTTATTTGATCAATGTTACTTTATTTCAGGTTGAAGTAGATGAACGTTTCATATGGTATCCTTGGAAAAAAGAACGCCATTAAATACTCTGCTTTGGATTAAGGTGGAGATAAGTTGGAATAATGTCCTTGTAAGCAAAAACACTACAAATTGAAGAAAATCTTAAGCTTGCTTAAGGACTGGACGTAGATCACACGTTGTGGCTGAATATATCCCTTGTGCACATCTCTCTCCCTATCTCTTTATTTTAAGCTCATCATATTATTTGTTTGCATTGCATTTGAGTTTTTAATTTTGATAAAATTCTGTCATTGATTCATAAATCCAATTCACCCCCCTCTTGGTTCTATGTATTGGTATTAGAGTCAAGGTTACAAGTTTGATTCTTAAAAAGACGCGGACTGCGGGAGGCATGTCATGGAAGGGGGATTGTTGGTTGTGGGCCATCATCCTGCCTTGGTGAGGCCTAGATAGGGTCTCAGTCAAATCAAACTGTGGCGCTTGCTAATGGGCTTAAGTAGAAAAAGTTGTCTTGATTAATTATTATAACTTTTGACTTAGTGATAAACGCTTAATCCAACACAATGATTATTTTATTTTTTTGTATTATGTACAAAATAATTATTCTTAATTTTATATGACTATATGACTAATTAATTAATAGAGGCTTATTTGGTATCCTTTATTTTTATCTACGTATCCTTTACTTAATTACTAGTTATCTTACCCATGTTTTGTATGAATTAATTTATATTTTATATTTTTATTCAAAATGATTTTCTATTTATAATTATTTTTTGAATATGTTAAGTTTATGAAATATGATTTTATAAAAATTCTTATAAATTATGAAGAAAATGTTTAAAATTAATTTTTAATATGTCCTTTTTCATTTTATTTTACCCTTATGCATAAATTTTATATTTAATGTTTATTATTTTTATTAAAAATGATGTTTTATGTATAATAATTATTTTTAAAATGTTAAGTTTACGAGGTATTTTTAAATAAAAATTCTTTAAAATAAACAAAGAAAATGTTGTAAATTAATTTCTTATTTTGAAAAGCATATCTTTTTTAATTGCACTATTTCATTCTTAAAAATTTGTGTGATAATAATTTAAAATAAAAAATATTAAAATATTCTTAAAACAAAAAATATTATTGTAATTAGTCATTAATTCATCTCCTTATCCCCTGACAGCTAAAATCTTACTCTTTCGTCTCCTAAAATATTCAAAGGTAATCTTACAATTTAAAAGAAAAATAAAGGAACTGCTAGAAGT
The DNA here is from genome assembly GCA_023212625.1 of Styphnolobium japonicum. Classification (NCBI taxonomy): domain Eukaryota; kingdom Viridiplantae; phylum Streptophyta; class Magnoliopsida; order Fabales; family Fabaceae; genus Styphnolobium; species Styphnolobium japonicum. Next base: position 5,327,227 of record JALBWW010000002.1, on the reverse strand, counting down.
TTATTCATACTTTTTCCGCGATGTAATAAACTTGACATTAAGTTTTCAATGCCAAATAATAAACTATCATTTTAAATTCTATAAAGAATGGCATCAATATCATTTCAAAAGAAATCGGGGCATGGCTTTCAAATAAATCTTTTGAACTTTATACAGCTAGAGAAAGAGTATTAACTAATTAAAATTCAGCAAATTGTTCATCTGGGATTGATTTCTTTTATGTCATGTTATTAATTAAATATAGAATGATTTAATTTTGACCGAAGAGGTTAACGTTTGGGATCAAGGTTGAACAAACCGAAGTAAACAAATTTTATATTACATTTTTACACTATTTTACAACTAACAATTGATGCAAAGGACTAATTGAAAATATTTCAAAATTTTATTGGTTTTATTGATGTTTAGCTATTTTTTTTATCTAAATTCTTGACAGACATCACCACTTGAATTTCACCAGTGGTATGCAAAAATCATTTCTTGGAACTGCTTAAACACAAAACAAAATTATACTCTATGAACACCAGATTAGACTACAGTCATTCAAGTCATTCAACCATTGATGAACAACATTTACCCCTAACAGGTTCCTCCTCCTCTTTGATCCTTGCGAGATGTTTGGTTTGCAAATTATTATTATTTTTTTATTTTTGAGAATTTTATAGGAATGTTGGTTTTTATATTTAAGTTTTGAAAAAATATTTTTATCCAAAAATAATTTTCAAGAATGATTTTTACCTAACATTCTAATACTTTTATTTTCATTGGGGGATGTGGGTTTACAATATTTCTATGATATGAGAATATTTTTGTCACATGAAATGTCTAAAATATCTACCTTTCTATCGTCATATCAACAACTAACCAACGTCATGTCATTGTTGGCAACCGCCATCAACCACCGTCTGTGGCAACCAATTATTGGAATTCAGCCACTGTCATCGCCGCTAGCGACTTCGGCCATCGCACTGGTCATTGAAATATGGCTACTCTAGTAGCCACTGGCAATGGGTAGCAACCTCGACCACCAAGCCAGTCACTAAAATTCAACCACCCATGCCGCTGCCAGTGATTGATGGTAACTAACGACTTTAGCCACTGTCCTCAGTTATAGAAAATTCAGTTATCCACTGCCGCCGGTAATTAATAGTCACTGACTTAGGCTATCATTAGCCCGTCGGCGGTTAGAGTTATTCTCAAAAATGAATTTGATCAACCAAATATAATAATCATTATTCTTAAAAATACAATTTTTAATAATATTATTTCCGGACATTTTGAACCAAATGTCCTCTTGTGGTCCGAAACATCCATATGATTGGGAATATCATTTCTAGACATTGTGAACCAAACGCACTCTTGTGGTCCGAAACATACATCTGATTGCTGGAATCGCGTACAAGCAGATATCGCTGAACAGATTCCAAATATGCAAGCTCTGAATTTTTGGTGGAACTGATAATCATTTGAATGCAAAAGGTGACAATGGTATGATTTTGCTGTTTAGCGGAAGCTATGAGCCTTGAACCATGCTGCATTGTATTATTTATAGCACCGAACTGTTTTTATATAATTGTACTTTTTTAAAACCGATTGTGGCAACGTGATGATGTTTTTTTAAAATATTCCTTAAATGGTTATTTCTTTGAAGGTTCAATGGGTTATTTCATTATTTTTCTTTAAAAGTTAAAATGTATTTAATTATATTATTATATTTAATGAAACTATTAATTGTTTCTTTTACTTATATATATAGATTCGTCTTTATTCTTATATTCTAAAAGTGAATTAATTTTAATATTTAATATTTAATTTCAAAAACACTATTAACTATTTTTCTAAATAAATGTGTAAATAACAAATATCAAACAAATAACTTTATATAATTATATATATTTAGAAAATTAAATTAAATAAAATAATAAATCCATTTATTAGTTATTTATTCTAATAATTACATGATAATAAAATTTCATAAAAAAATATTAATTTAAAAGATATCAATGATTGTGCTTGAGTGAGATTATAAAAATATTGAAGTTTGTACAGGAAAAAAATGTAGTATTTAAGAAGTTATCAATTGACACGTATAAATCAAATTTAATATTAAATAATTAAATAATTTTTTAAGGAATGACTTTTTTTCAAAACCTATCATTGAAATGATAATTATTATTATATAAATCATACTTATACATTTTTAAATTAATCTAAAATTATTTTATACTCCCTTGATATTTATTAAAATTAACATAATATATAAATTTTATATATATGAAAATATGAATTATTTGAATATATTCTTTATTGATATGATTTTGACATGAAACATTAACATAATAAATAATTATAATTTAATATTTAGAACCATAAAAAATATATTTTATAAAAAAAATATTAGATGATCCAAGTGTATGATACTTTATATTAATATTAACTAAACTCTTATTATATTTATATCTATTATCTATTAATAAAGAACTGCCTTTATCCACCACGTGGCAGTCCTGGTTACAATTAATAAGCAAATTTCCCGCTCATTCTCAATTATTCTCGCTCCAATTTCGTTTTTATGCTCGCTCATCGTGCATCATTTTCTTTTGTTGCTTTGTTGTTATGTATTTTTTACTTTCCTACTTGCCGATGGTTGTTTTAGGTATTCATTTTCCTAAATGCTGATGGGCCCCACATCATGCTTTGTTTTTTACTTTTGTAAACAGTAGCTTGTTCGTCGCTTCTATGCGTAAGACGTTTATTGTATGCTTTTTGGAATTAAAACATAAAAGGTCATTAAAATTCTTTGTTGCTATTTTTTTTAGTTAAAAAGTAAATTTTTTATATTGAAAATAATTGTCAAAAATTATAAACCAATCAATTTATTCTCTTATGAAAATAGTAATAAACTAAAAAAATTCCTTTTACAATTAGGATTCAACATTTTTACTTTTAAAAAGTTAACTCTTCTATTAAAAATATATTAATAATTTATCTTTTAACTTTCAAGAAGCTAGAATAAATTTTTTCTCCATTTTAAATTATGCAGAATTTATTTTGTGACATTTTTTATTTTAAGTTTAATATATGATTTATCAATATCTTTTAAATGATAATAAATATGCGAAGTCAATTCAGATTGTATTTATTAGTAATTTTGGTGTTTAAGACATCATTGTGATTTTGAAAGATTTGTTAGTAATGTGTAACATTTTAATAAATTAAGCAGTTGGGATGTTAGAATTGAAAAAATTGAAGGCTTTCTAAAAAAATGGTAAAACTACAACATTTTTTTTTTTTAGGGTATCTCCATGCACAACTGTGTTGACTAATTCTTTGAAGTACTGAGATCTATTTAAGGGGTTGACTTCTCCCAAAATATATTTTTCCATATACATAAGTCAGGAATCGAACTCCTGACCACATATTTAAGAGGCCTAAATATTTATCACTTGTGCCACACCATGTTGGTATAGAACTACTATATTTCAATTGGCCATCTCTTACTTTGAAGAATAATTATATTTTAAAATACAAAATTATCTGAAATTTAGAAAAAATAATATACAGAAATTAGTATGTTAAAATTATAATATTAAAAGTGTAAACAAATAATAAAAAATACATATAATGAAAAAAATATAAAGTATAAAAAACAAAATAAAAATTAATCCTAAAATTTACAGTGGCATAATTTATACCATCCTAAAATTCTTATTATAATAATCCGTGAAATTTAATAAATTACTAAATCAACATTATATTGTTAGAAGTGTAAAGGAATAATAATAAAATAAATGTGAAGAAAACAAAAAAAAAATATTTGTGATTTCACGAAGGCATATATTAGAATTAATTTAAAAAATTAATTCTTTCCATTGTTCTTTTATTTACTGTTTATTTGTTGAATCAGTTTATTTTTTCAAGTCCTTTTTTATATTGGATTCGAATCATTTACAATTAAACTGTATGTACAGTTAGAAAGAAATAAACATAAAATATAAGTATTATAATTTTTAAAGCTATGTGACCCATATGTTTTCTTTCTATATCACTTTAATTACATGTGTTGTTGAATTCTAAAGATTCTGGTCCTTCTATGTGAAATTTAAGAGTTTGACTTTGATTCCCTTATCACATTTTTCTTGCCAAGCGAACATGATGAGTTTTAATTTTATAATCACATATTATTTGTCCTTTAAAGTTTAAAAGTTGTGATATAATTATTTTGTCTCATTAAACAACAATATTAAGATCAAATTGCACTTTGTGAGATAATTTTAGTGAAAGGATAATAAGTTATTTGAATAAACCTGCAAATGATCCCATTGTAATTCTAGTTATAGTGACCAAAATTAAAGAACATACTATTAGAACATTCTTTTGCTTTTAAAGCTCTTAGGTGATAATTTATAACAATTTGATAATTTCAACAATTCAGTTTCATATTTATTTATTTTATTTTAAAGAATGATTGTGTGTTAAAATAAAGTTTTATAATAAAAAAATATATGAGATATAGAATAAATAAATATAGATAAAATATCAAGTCAAAATCATATTATAATGTAAATTAACAATAAAAAATACGTATAACTAATAAACAAATAAAAAATACCCGTAAAATTTACGGGGGCATAAACTAGTTTTAATTAAAAGAGAGACTTTGTTACCAAAAAAAATAAAAAATAAAAAATAAAAAATAAAAAAAGAAAAGAAAAGACTTTATATACTAACAAAACTACAGGTAACAAAAGCAAATGAAAGAAATAAATATCCTGTATTTAATTAACAAGTAAAAGTAGTTGGGCAGTGATAAAGTAATGGGCCATAGCGACAAGATTAAACTAATAAAAAAATTAATTTTAATTTATTTAATTATACACTTATACATTATTACAAGATTTTGATTTTTAAAATAATTATTATGATAGTTAATTTTTTTAATAATTTAATAATATATTAATAAATGATAATATAAATTTTTTATACTAACAATATATTAAAATTAAATAAAAAAATAGAGATTTATTTTTGCCAAAAATTAAGGCTGACAATGAGTCGAATTAACTCATGCACTTGTTCACGGTTCAGTTTGTTAACAGCTCAATAAGTTAATAATTTTGGTTCGTTTGTTAAATGAACCAAGCTTGAGCTTTCATATGTTTAACTCATTAACTCATGACCCAACTCGATATATGTATATAGTCATTTTTTTATAAATAATAATAATAATAATATTTTAATTTAATATATATTAACATTTTATTTTATTTTTTATCTGACTAAATTATTTTTTAAATAAATATATGTAAAAAAATATAAATTTTATTGATATACAAATTCAAACTTAACTTATTGAGTAATACAAGCTTAATTAATACAAAACTCAATATTGACTTATTGATCTCAAATAACTCGTAAACTTAAAGTAAACCAAGCATTTCTTCATGAGCCAAATCTAAACTAGGCTTAACTCAATTCAGCTTAAGTTATTGCAACCTTACCAAAAACATAAAAACATAGAGATTTTCATGATAATGGCGCGAGATTGTGGGCCGGTTTTGTCGATTCCCTTGTGACAGTAGTAACTCTTCTGTGTAATTTCCTTTTCTTTGGGTTTCTGCCTTTCTGGCCCGATTCAATACCAAAACAAAAAAAACAAGAAACTTGTTGTTCTTGTGGTACGTTAATATTCGTGAAGGAATTTCAAACTTTTTTTATTTTCTAGAGAAAAACAAGGTTGGATCAGACTATCGTAAGTCATAACAACTGCATAGTTGGAAAAGACTGGTTCCCTATTTACAATGGCCATTAACTCCTCACAGTCTCACACATCTCCAAACAGCTAACCTTGTCTCGGTTAAATTCATCTACCCCTCCCTCAGTGCCCTCAGGTTTGATATTACAGAACGAGAGAGAGAAAGAGATGGAAGGCATAGAGCACAGGACTGTGGAAGTGAATGGCATCAAAATGCATGTAGCAGAGAAAAGACAAGGCCCCGTGGTGTTGTGTTCCTCCACGGCTTCCCTGAACTCTATTACTCGTGGCGCCACCAGATCTCGCTCTCAGATCCCTCGGTTACCGCGCCGTCGCCCCTGATCTCCGGGGCTACGGCGACATCGATGCCCCGACTTAGTTAGCAGCTACACCTGCTTCCACATCGTAGGTGAATTACCTGTTGGCTGTTGCGTTTGGCATGTTGCCACCAAAGTCGTTTGTCCTTGTGTAGGTGCTGTGCTGGTATTCGGCGCGATAGAAACCTAGGGTTTATAATTGAAAGTGAATTTGGGGATTATGCAAATGGGTAGTCTTGATCCAAGGGTTCGGCCATATCATTTTTGGTGGTGTACCACTTGACCCTACAGGCAAACAACAATAAATAATGTTAACATTTACTTAAATAATAAATAAAACCATTATATACATTGAGACCAGATGGCATAAGTTTTGAAAAAAAAAAATCAAGATGAGTTTTTATGTTATAAAATATAATTTGTTTATATATATATATATATATATATATATATATATATAGTTAGTTAGTTAGTTAGTTAGCTTATAGGTTCATGAGTCAAATATATGAAAGCTCAAGTTTGGCTCATTTACTTAATGAACCAAAATTTTCAACTCATGAGCCTAGCTTAATAAGTTATTAACAAATTGAGTCGTGATTAGCTCACGAGTTAGCTTGACTCATTGTCAGTCCTAGTTCCACCTAGATGTTTCCAAGCTCTTTATCAGTGTGATTCCTTAATAATCAAGGTCTAAGGCGCAAGGAGTGTACCTGCAAGGTATTACGACGCCCAAGTAAGCAATTTAGCCAATAGAGAGTTCAAAGCACAATAGTGAACAAGATGAATTACCTAGGATGCTAGGCCCCTTTTATAAGACCCATTAAGCTTCAAGGTGTTTATGTGTATTTATGGACATCGATTATAACCGGTGTATATTGATAAAGGTTATTTTGTTTATGTATTAATGAGGCCAATAAATTGGAGATTTCCCCGCTATTGTAGAAGGATTTGCGAGATGTGGGCCAACTTGAACCCATTAGTCCAGGGTGTAACACAAGCCCCCAGCTCGAAGAGGAGCTTTAGCTCGGCGGTTGCTAGCACATCGGGTCATGCTGAGGCCTTAGCCAATATCAAATCATAGTCAGTCTTAGTTGTTATTTTTCATTCCGACATTGGAACGAGATGTCATTCGGCCATTGTCGGAGCCTTCATTCAATCCAACATTAGGATGGGATGAAGATTGACCGTCGACAGAGCCTTCATGATGCACGAGATTAAGATTGATCGTGGTTAAGTGAGTCCAACATTAAGATTGAAATTGACCATGGATACATTGGCGAGACAACGAGGTGCCAGACAATCATACCGACAAAGTGAGGACCTCACATAAGCACATCAAATTATTTCCGTTGGAGTCGCTAGTATGTTGGCCTTGATAGTTGTGTGGTCGTTGACATATGGGGAGGTCGGAACCTTGATTTTGATCCTGATATAAGAAGTGCTTTTAGCTTGAGAGATAGTTTAATCTAAATAAAATTACTTAATTGAGTCTTTTATTTTAAGCCGATAGTGAAAATAGAGGTGCCAAGAAGGCGGTTGCTTGGATAGAACTCGTGTTCCAGTTTTCTGTGACGCAAAAGGCAGCTCATGTGGTTACAGAAGCATTTTATCCCTTGTCCTGAAGGATTGGTCCACGGGTAGTCTAAGGGTCTACCTAGGGCCGTCAAAACGGGTCAAACTTGTAGGGCCGACCCGTTTACCCGCATAAATTATGCGAGTCGGGTTTCAAAATTAGTGACCCATAAAAATGCGGGTAATTTTGGATCGGCTCATTTAACCGCGAGTTAAATGGGCCAACCCGTCAGGGCCCGCAGGCTACCCGCATAACTTTTTTTTTTTTTTAAATCTCAATTTATTTGTATCCAAAGAAAAAATTTCAATTTAAAAATTTAAAAGTTAATTAAACAGTCTTTTCACAAACAAAAATATAAAATGTATGTATTGTACATGCTAGTAATGACACAACTTATACACAAACACATTTGTCAAACTCCATAAGTTTATATTATTTATTTGTTTAAATTATCCCTTAACTATTTAAATGAGATTAAAGTATTAAATATTATGTCTATGTAATGTAATATTTAATTTGAGATTATTAAATTAAAATTTTTATTAAATTTAAATTTATTTCAAAGTTTAAAAGTTAAAAAAAAAAAGTTTCATGGGTCGGCCCGTTTAGGCCCGCGAGTTGATGCGAGGCGAGTCAGGTTGATTAATTTACAACCCGTTTAAAAGCGAGCAATTTTAGCCTAACCTGTTTAACCCACGACCCATCCCGGGCGGGCCTAAATGGACAGGGCCGGCCCGTTTGACAGCCCTAGGTCTACTCTTGCGGTCTTCTCGCCCCAACTTGAAAATATGGGGTCTGTAATTAAAACACCTTGCAAATAAGTGGTGATTAATTCCATATAATTACATTGTTTGATTAGCACTTTTCTTATTGAATTCCACGCACGGTCACAAAGCAATAAAAGAGGATAATAATCAAGGGAAATTAAAAGAGTAATAAACAGATATTAGTAATTATGGGACCTGTAGCATTTATTGTCATGCCTTTGAATGAAAATTCACGCCCAACTTGATTTGGGTAGAAATGTTTCGCTGCGAGTGTTTGAAATGTGTGGCCACTAAAACTATCTTAATGAATGACCGTGAATAAGACCAACGCCACAGATTTAAGAACGTTAATTTGCATGTCACTTAAAGAAAATAAATGTCAATGAATGACGAATGATGGCAATCAATAAAAATAATGGCAGTCCAATAATGTCATCACTATATAAATGAATGATAATAAGGGGTAATAACTGATAATGCCATGCAATGAATGCTGCCATGCCATGCAATGAACGCAATGTCATAAATAATAAATAATGGCAATAATCATAATAACAAATACGGCATTAGTGTTTGATTGACCTATTGATTCCTCTTGATTTCATTCTTGGTTCTAAGGATGGTAATTTGAACCACCATACGGGTACTCAATTTACCCCAGTCAGTATAGGGTGAGTTTAAAACCCACCTCGCAGCAAGGGCAGAGTTGGGAGGGTTTAAACTATGTTGCGAGGTGGGGTGAGTTCAGGTTTAAAGTTTAGTCATCTCATATTCTTTCACAAAGAGTATATTTCATACTTGATGTAGCTTGAGATTTTTTATGTAATGAGTAATTATTTTAATAATTTATATTATATTGTGTATTAGATAGTATATGCAAGAAGTATATGCAAAAATTATTTTAGTATATGCAAGAATTATTTTAGTATATGCAAGAAGGGTTCAGGTTCTATTATTTTTTTGCTGGTAGGGTAGGAGTTTTCATCTACAAAACCCACGGGACAAGTAAGGACGGGTTGAAGGTTCCTTTAAAAGGTGCGGGGCGGGGTCGGCGTTAGGGTCAGGGTTAGGGTGGGTAAAAACTCGACTTTACTCACCCCATTGCGAAGCCTACTTAGTTCAAATTTTGGAACACTTTGTTTTGCGATGAGACTTGAAGAATGCTGCATCTTTTTTGGAGAACAATTGCATTTCTATTTGATTCTGTGACCAATTGATTGGTAAAGGACTCGGTTGTCACTTGCATAGTTGTACGTGTGACAAGAGGTTGTCGAGACCCCGTCAAATAATAAAAATTACCGATTCACAAACTAATTTGTAGTATAGAGAATGAACCGAATCGTCTCTCAAAGATCCAAAAAGAACAAAGATTTAATCAGATCAAGATAATTAAAAGGGGGTTTTGATGATTGGAAAAGATAATACACTAATTGAATTAAAGGAAATGCAATTAACAAATTAACCAATATAAGGAAATTTACCGATCTTGAGTTTAATCCATAATTGATCACAAGGAATTCACTTAATCGCTAACCATGTTCTTGGCCTTAGATCGCATCAAGACGCCTCAACATGATTCAAGAATCCTCTACTAGATAAGTGATCAATCAATTTGAGACACTTATGTTAGCTTTATATTAGGCATTATTAGATGTTTATTGTGCCCAATATTAGTACTTTAGATGAGTTTAATGTTGTTGGGCTTCATTGGGATTTAATGCAAATATTGAATAATTTTTGGATTTTGATGCATTTTGACCTTTCTTCCTTGGATAGGCCATAACTTGGGACTCAGTGATCCATTTGAGGTGATCTTGGTGTCTTTGGAAAGCTAAGCCAATTCTCTACAAGTTTCATGAAGGACTCAAGAGCTGGATCGGAATTCTAAGGGTCCAAAATATCCCTGCAATGCAGAGTGGGTTTGCTGTCAGGAAAATCTGGGCAGTATGTACATATTGGACTATATAGTGGGTTATAGACATCCTCTTGGGCTGAAACTTGGTCATTTGAAAGATAAGACTCATATCTCCAACTTCACTGAAGACCATTTAGTCAATAGATGTCGTTTTAGGCATGCTTCTGAAGTTACAAGTTAGTCTGAATTTGGAAACACGTTCTTCCAACCTAACTTGAGGTAGGTGCAGTGTTTTTGGAATTTCTGGAGTTCTAAAAGTCCAAATGACATGATTCAAATTGGAGATTTTCAAGGAGACAATTGGCTACAACTTTCATGAAGACATCCAAGCCAAAATACACCGTCTAGGTGATGAATTTGAAGCCAGAAGTCGGATAAGAGTTGTTGACTAAAAGCCACCAACCATACACCAACCCACCAACCATGCATCAAGCTTCCATATTTGACAATTTCCATATTTTTATAGGTTGTATTCAGATTATGTACATATATATATTGGCTTCTAGGATTAGTATAAATGGAGCCAATCTCTTTGTGTTATAGGATTCAATTTGGAATTAAGTTTGAAGAAAGTTTGAGTATTTGTGAGAGTTTTCTTTCTCTTCTTCTCCATTCTCTTTAGAATTTCGTTTTTGTTCTTTTATTTCTGAGTTCTTCCTTCCCATCCATGGAAGGCTAGGCTCTCATAATCAATCCAAGGGATTAGCCATCTTGTTGTTTAATTTGGAGATCTTGTTTTGCTTGTTCATATTGCTTAATTGTTATTCAAGTTTCTCTTCTTCCTCTTTTGATTTTTATCTAGATTAAATTGCTTAATTTGATTTAGATGTTGATGTGGTAATAGCTTTATTATCATGTATTCAAAGAGGATCATAAAGATTAAACAATATATTAAAGCTTTTTGATAGATTGTTTAGCTTGGTTAAATTCTGGATCTTAAGTTAATCTATGTTTGGATGGTGCTTACTTTATCTAACCTTGGTTAATTAAATCCTAGATGCTTATCTAGTAAAGGATTCTTTGATCATGTTGAGGCGTCTTGATGTGATCTAAGGCCAAGAACACGGTTAGCAATTAAGTGAATTCCTTGTGATCAATGATGAGTTAAACTCAAAATCGGTAAATTTCCTTGGATTAGTTAATTTGTTAATTACTTTCCTTTAATTCAAATAGTGTATAATCTTTTCAAATCATCAAAACCCCATTTTAATTATCTTGATCTGATTAAATCTTTGTTCTTTTTGGATCCTTGAGAGACGATTCGGTTCATGCTCTATACTACAAATTAGTTTGCGAACCGGTAATTTTTATTATTTGAAGAGGTCTCGACAACCTCTTGTCAATAAGCATCTAGGATTTAATTAACCAATGTTAGATAAAGTAAGCACCATCCAAACATAGATTAACTTAAGATCCAGAATTTAACCAAGCTAAACAATCCATCAAAAATCTTTAATAAACTGTTTATTCTTTGTTATCCTCTTTGAACACATGATAATAAAGCTATTACCACATCAACATCTAAATCAAATTAAGCAATTCAATCTAGATAAAAATTAAAAGAGGAAGAAGAGAAACTTGAATAACAATTAAGCAATATGAACAAGCGAAACAAGATCTCCAAATTAAACATCAAGATGGCTAATCCCTTGGATTGATTATGAGAGCCTAGCCTTCCATGGATGGGAAGGAAGAACTCATAAAATAAAGAACAAAAATGAAATTGCAAAGAGAATGGAGAAGAAGAGAAAGAAAACTCTCACAAATACTCAAACTTTCTTGAAACTTACTTAAAATTGAATCTCCTATAATACAAAGAGATTGACTCTATTTATACTAATCCTAGAAGCCAATTTGTACATGTACATAATCTGAATACAAGTTATAAAAATAAGGAAATTATCAAATATAGAAGCTTGATGCATGGTAGGTGGGTTGGTGCATGGTAGGTGGGTTGGTGTATGGTTGGTGACTTTTAGTCAACAACTCTTATCCGACTTCTGGCTTCAAATTCATCACCTAGACGGTGCATTTTGGCTTGGATGTCTTCATGAAAGTTGTAGCCAGTTGTCTCCTTGAAAATCTCCAATTTGAATCATGTCATTTGGACTTTTAGAACTCCAGAAATGCCAAAAACACTGCACCTACCTCAAGTTAGGTTGGAAGAACGTGTTTCCAAATTCAAACCAACTTGTAGCTTAAGAAGCATGCCTAAAACGACATCTATTGACAAAATGGTCTTCAGTGAAGTTGGAGATATGGGTCTTATCTTTCAAATGACCAAGTTTCAGTCTAAGAGGCGGCCTATAACCCACTATATAGTTCAATATGTGCATACTACCCAGATGGTTCCGTGACAGCAAACTCACTCTGTATTGCAAGGCTATTTTGGGCCCTTAGAATTCCGATCCAGCTCTTGAGTTCTTCATGAAACTTGTAGATCCTTGTCTTAGATTTCCAAAGACACCAAGATCACTTCAATTGGATCACCAAGTCCCAAGTTATGACCTAACCAAGGAAGAAAGGTCAAAATGCATCAAAATCCGAAAATTATCCAATATTTACATTAAAACCCAATGAAGCCCAACAACATTAAACTCATCTAAAACACTAATATTGGGCACAATAAACATCTAATAAAGCCTAATACAAAGCTAACATGAGTGTCTCAAATTGATTGATCAACGTGCTCCATCAAATAACTGGATAAAATATTAAAAAATAAAAAAAAGTAAAAAATATAATTAAGAAAAGCCTCATGTCAGAGTGATCTATTGTAGCATAGGGTGAGCTTTTCGTGAACAAGATCATTTGAGGGAATATAATTTCCTGTTAATGCTATGTCATTTCAGAGTCTTTGCTTATACGAGATGAATTGAACTTGAGGGTCTTGCTCAGTCAAGATTGATTGGACTCGAGGATCTTAGCCCGGTCGAGATGGATTGAGTTCAGGGGTCATGCCAAGCCAAGGTTGATTGGACTCAAGGGTCTTTGCCTGGTCAAGATAAGTTGAGCACAAGGGTCTTGTTCATCTGAGGTTGATTGGACTCAAGGGTCTTAGGTCAATCGAGATGGATTGAGTTCAAGGGTCTTGCACAGTCGAGATTGATTAGACTTGAGGGTCTTTGCCCGGTCGAGATAAGTTGTGATCGGGGTTCTTACCCAACTGAGGTTGATTGGACTCGAGGGTCTTTTGCCCAATTGAGATGAATTAAGGTCAGGGGTTTGCACCTTGCTGAGGTCTTCATTGTAGAGCTCAGGGATGAAAACTGGCCAAGTTGGATTCTTTGATATGACATTGGATCAATATAGTGATTGTCTATTACTTGTGGACCTTGGATAAGTACCCTGAGTTGTTTCTAGTTTTGACAATTTGTGAATAAAAATGTGATAGTTTATCAAATAATAACTGATTGGAAATAAAGACTTTTCCAGTCTATAATAATTTTGTTGTGGCCGATAGCATGTTAGTTTGATAGTTTAACGGTATTTTGCACCTCGAAGAGATCAGAGCCTTGTTATTTTGGCAAGTAGATGACTCGTGGTCATGAGCTTTGACAAGTTGGGATCAATTAGTCATATTGATCTTTGTTGATTAGGGTATGTCACAACAGAGAAAAAAAATCGCAATAGGAGTGGCAAGAGAGATAATAATTAAAAACAATGGAGTCGCTACCAATCATTTATTGAGCAGGAAAAATGACTAGCAAAACCTTTTAAAAAGATTTAAAAATAAAATGGTCAGCGAAATCAGACAAGGTTCGAGAATCGATTATACACAAGGAATGGTGAAAACTTAATTCTACTGCACCTTAGATATATCTGTCATAAGACGGTTACCTTAAGCTAATTGTGTAAATTTTATAACCTAAACGATATCTATTTTACTCCTTAAGCAAAAACGAACAAATATTCACAAATTAAGAAAAGAAACTAAATTACAAAATTTAATAGTTTGGCTTGATTTGCGCTCTTACGTATCCCTCGGTACAATAGAAAATTTAAAGTCGCGTAGTTCTTTAGAAAATGATTGTTAGTTGCTTGATTTTAAATTAAGAAAAGATTAAATTATTTTTAATGTAAAAAGTTTGGGAATCGATTATACATAAGGAATGGTGAAAACTTAATTCCACTGCACCCCAGATATATTTGTCCTAAGACGGTTACCTTAAGTTAATTGTGTAAATTTTATAACCTAAACGATATTTATTTTACCCCTTAAGCAAAAACGAACAAATACTCACAAATTAAGAAAAGAAACTAAATTACAAATTTTAATAGTTTGGCTTGATTTGCGCTCCTACGTATCCCTTAGTACAATAAGGAATTTAAAGTCACGTAATTATTTAAAAAATAATTATTAGTTGCTTGATTTTAAATTAAGAAAAGATTAAATTATTTTTAATATAAAAAATAATTTAGATTAGAAAATATTAAATTAAGAAAAGATTAAGAAAAAAATTATTCTTAATGTAAAAAATTAATGAACAACTTTTAATCTAATAACTTAAACATATTACTAAAAAGTAAAAATAACTTTTCATAATTAAAAAAAATTTATTTTTCTAAATAATTAAACTAAATCAAACATGTTATTAATATCATTGATGCCATTAAATACTCTTCCACGGTCAACATTGACAAGAATGTCATTAATTGGCATGTGATCAGAAACATTGTAACGAAATGTCTTAAAGGAAATTAACACCTCCTGGCATGCAATCCGGCATGCAATCCGGCATGCAATCCGGGGTTGTGTCCAGAATCTTATTCCACAAAGAACTTAAAAAGATCACGTATTGCAATTTCGAGAAACATATTTGGAGTGATTTTATTAGAATTGAAAAATAAGAAGGCAAAGAAAATCTTTATAAGTACATTATTGGCTAAATTGTTTACTTGAGCGTTGGAATATCTTTATAAGTACATTTCTCACACCTTAAACCTTGATCACTCAAAAATCACATCGATGAAGAGTTTAAAAATCTCTAAGAAGAACCGTATCCTTTATTTTTATCTACGTATCTTTTACTTAGTTACTAGTTATCTTATCCAAGTTTTGTATGGGTTACTTTATATCTTATATTTTTATTCAAAATGATGTTTTTATTTATAATTATTGTTTTGAATAAGTTAAGTTTATGAAATATTTTTTAATAAAAAATATTATAAATAATGAAGAAAATGTTTAAAATTAAATTTTTATGTGTCTTTTTTCATTTTATTTTACCTGTACCTTGCATAAAATTTTATATTTAATGTTTATTATTTTTATTCAAAATTATGATTTTATGTATAATAATAATTTTAAGAATATTAAGTTTACGAATTATTTTTAAATAAAAATTCTTTAAAAAACAAAGGAAATGTTGTAAATTAATTTTTTATGTTAAAAATCATATCTTTTTAATTGCACTATTCCATTCTTTAAAAATTTGTGTGACAATAATTTAAAATAAATGAAATAAAATATTTTTAAAACAAAAAATATTATTGTGATTTCAACACATCTTATAATATAATTTTTTAAAGTTTAACTTGTCGTGTAATTTAAATTAGCCATTAGTTCATCTCCTTATCCCCTGACAGCTAAAATCTTACTCATTTGTCTCCTTATATATTTAAAGGTAATCTTACACTTTAAAATAAAAAGAAAGGATCTGCTCGAAGTTTATTCATACTTTTTCCTCGATGTAATAAAGTTGACATTAAGTTTTCAATGCCAAATAATAAATTATCATTTTAAATTCTATCAAGTGTGGCATCAATATCATTTCAAAAGAAATCGGGGCATGCCTTTCAAATAAATCTTTGGAACTTTATACAGCTAGAGAATGAGTATTAACTAATTAAAATTCAGCAATGGTTCATCTAGGATTGATTTCTTTTATGTCATGTTATTAATTGACTCAAGGTTAACGTTGAACTAACCAAAGTCAACAAATTTTATATTACATTTTTACACTATTTTACAACTAACAATTGATGCAAAGGACTAGCTAATTGAAAATATTTCAAAATTTTATTGGTTTTATTGATTTTTAGCTTTTTTTTTTATCTAAATTCTTGACAAACATCACCACTTGAATTTCACTAGTGGTATGCAAAAATCATTTCAAACTCGTAACTGCTTAAACAAAAAACAAAATTATACTCTATGAATACCAGATTAGACTGCAATCATTCAAGTCATTCAACCATTGATCAACATTTGCCTCTAACAAGCTCCTCCTCCTCTTTGACCCTTGTGGTCTGAAACATCCATCTGAATGCTGGAATCATGTTCAAGCAGATATTGCTGAACAGATTCCAAATATGCAAACTCTGAATCTTTGGTGGTAGTGATAATCATTTGGATGCAAAAGGTGACAATGGTGTTAAGTGTTTTATCTTTTGGAGCTAACTTTGCTGTTTAGTGGAAGCTATAAGCCTTGAACTATGTTGCATTGTTTATTTGTATTGGGATTTTAGATAGAAAAGTGTAAAATTTTAATTGTTAGATGAAAAATTAAGAGTTTAAGATTTTATAAAATACAAGTATTTAGATAATATATTATGAATGTGTGATAATTTACTTCTTTAATTTTTTTATTAATAATTAAAATTATATATTTTATTCTTTAAAATACACCTCTCATACAACCTAAATTAATATTATTTATAGCACCGAACTCTATCTATATAATTGTACTTTTTTACAACTGGCAACAACGTGATGTTTTTTAAAATATTCCTTAAATGGTTATTTCTTTGAAGGTTCAATGGATTATGAAGTGGGGCATTGGAGTTTGAAGCGGCACCAATTGTCGTCAAATGTGATTTGTTCATTAAAATAATAACAAACCCTATATGTAAATTTTTTATTCTCTCTGGCAAAAATCATTATTTTGATCGTCTTGGTTTTGTCATAAATATGTAATATATTATTATTTTATAAGAGAGTTATAATAATATCTTCATCGATTTAATATTAAGGGTGAGTTGTTAATTATTTATTCACTATTAATTTTATAATAAATATTTAAAAATTTATTAAATATAAATAATAATTAATAAATACTTAATAATTCATCTTAAATATTAATATCTTAAAAAAATAATAAATATTAAAGTAATACTCCTTATAAAATATGGTAACATACAAAAGCAATGGGGCCTAGCCCAATATTTTATAC
Organism: Styphnolobium japonicum; assembly: GCA_023212625.1. Classification (NCBI taxonomy): domain Eukaryota; kingdom Viridiplantae; phylum Streptophyta; class Magnoliopsida; order Fabales; family Fabaceae; genus Styphnolobium; species Styphnolobium japonicum. Next base: position 5,309,725 of record JALBWW010000002.1, on the reverse strand, counting down.
GCAATTTAATGTTGAATGAAGTATTTCATATTTTTAAAAAGTTAAAATGCATTTTATTATATTATTATATTTAATGGAGCTATTAAATGTTTCTTTTACTTATATATATATATATAGATTCATCTATATTCTGATATTTTAAATGTGAGTTAATTTTAATATTTGATTTTTAGTTTCAAAAACATTATTAACTATTTTTCTAAATAAAAATGTAAATAAGAAATATCAAACAAATAAATTTCTATAATCATAAATATTTAAAAAATTAGATAAAATAAAATTATAAATCCATTTATTAGTTGTTTATTCTAATAATTATATGATCATAATTTTTCATTAAAAAATATTAATTTAAAATATATCAATGATTGTGATTGAGTGACATTATAAAAATATTAAAATTTATTAAGGAAAATATGTTGTATTTAAGAAGTTATCAATTGACATAAGTGTAAATCAAAACCAATATTACATTTAACGAATTACATTTTTACAAAATTTATCATTGAAATAAAAGTATTTATTATATAAATCATACTTATAAATTTTTAAATTAATTTAAAATTATTTTATAATAACATGATATATACATTATATATATATATATGAATTATTTGATTATATTTTTTATTAATATAATTTTGACATGAAACATTAATAGAATAAATAATTATAATTCAATGATTAGAATTATAAAAAATACATTTTATAAAAAATTGTTAAATAATGTAAATAGGTAAAATTTATATCAATATTAATTAATTTCTTATTATATTTATATTTTAATTAAATGATATACATTAATTACTAACAAAACTACAGGTAAACCACTTGACCTGGTGCCTAAGTGGTATTTAGTACTTTGAAATCGTCGTTCAATACTTGATAGTGGTACGCAGGCGGCGGAGGATCTAGAAGGCCAAAAAAAAATAACTATAGGTGACAAAAGCAAAGTGTAAGAAATAAATATCCTGTATTAATTAACAAGTAAAAGTAGTTGGGGAAGTGATAAAGCAATGGTCCATAGCGACAAGATTAAAGTAATAAAAAATTAGAGATTTATTGTAGCCAAAAAAACAAGAGATTTTCATGAAAATGGCGCGAGATTGTGGGCCGGTTTTGTCGACTCCATTGCGACTCTAGTAACTTGTCTGTGTAATTTCCCTTTCTTTCGGTTTCTGCCCCAATTCAATACCCAAAAAAAAAAAAGAAATGAAACCTTCTTGTTCTTGTTGTACGTTACTATTCGTGAAAGAATTTCAAACTTAATTGTTTTTTTCTATAAAAAAAAAAAAAATTTTGAATCAGACTATCATAAGTCATAACAACTGCATAGCTAAAAAATACTGGTTCAACCTTCCCTATTTTCAATGGCCATTAACTCCTCACAGTCTCCCACATCTCCAAACAGCGAACCTTGTCTCAGTTAAATTCATCTACCCCTCCCTCAGTGCCCTCAGGTTTGATATTACATTACGAGAGAGAGAAAGAGATGGAAGGCGTAGAGCACAGGACTGTGGAAGTGAATGGCATCAAAATGCATGTAGCAGAGAAAGGACAAGGCCCCGTGGTGTTGTTCCTCCACGGCTTCCCTGAACTCTGGTACTCGTGGCGCCACCAGATTCTCGCTCTCAGCTCCCTCGGTTACCGCGCCGTCGCCCCTGATCTCCGGGGCTACGGCGACACCGATGCCCCGACTTCAGTCAGCAGCTACACCTGCTTCCACGTCGTAGGTGACATCGTTGCCCTCATTGACACACTGGGTGTGGATCAAGTCTTCCTCGTGGCACATGACTGGGGTGCCATCATCGGTTGGTACCTCTGTATGTTTCGCCCTGATAGAATCAAGGCCTATGTCTGCCTCAGTGTCCCTCACTTCCCGAGAAACCCCAAAATGAAGCCGGTAGATGGCATGCGAGCTTTATATGGAGATGACTACTATATCTGCAGATTCCAGGTTCTTATTGTTATATTCACAACTAGTTTCACCAGATTTAGAAATTTCTGTTACATTTACTTTTAATTCTGTATTCAAATATGTCTAAGCTATCAAATATATCTACTTTTAATCCTTTTTTAACAACCCTATAGAAGGTTGCATGTAACTTGAAACCCAATGGCTAAAGAAAATTAAAGTTTGACACTTCCTAGTTCATACACACACCATATTCGAGGTTGTGTGTAATTGATGGTTATCTGATTTTCTAATTCATTATTTGATATAT